>CM066049.1:131680567-132926214 GCA_033557465.1 Ichthyophis bannanicus
TTGGTAACAGACCCCACACGTGAAGGGACCATACTGGACTTGGTGCTTACCAATGGTGAAAGTGTTTCTGATGTTGTAGTGGGAGATCATTTTGCATCCAGTGATCACCAGATGGTGTGGTTCAGTATTAGGACTAGGGCTGTTAGAATCCATTCCAAGGTGAGGATCTTAGACTTTAGGAAGACTAACTTTGCGAAGATGGGCCAATACCTCAGGGAGTCGTTAGTGGGATGGGAACAGCTGGGGGATGTAGAAAAACAGTGGGCAAAACTGAAAGGGGATATTTTAAGGGCAACCAACCTTTTTGTTAAAATAGTAAATAAAGGCAAAAGGAAAAGGAGACTGCTATGGTTTTCTAAGGAAGTAGCTGAAAAAGTGAAGAAAAAGAGGGAGGCCTTCATGAAATACAAGAGATCACAGAGAGAGGAAGACAGGCATCTGTATTTGGAAAAACTTAGAGAAGCTAGCAAAGTAGTCAAGAAGGCAAAGATTCAAAAGGAGGAGGGAATAGCCAATGCAATAAAATGGGGGGATAAGACATTTTTCCAATATATTAGTGAGAAGAGGAAGGGCAAGAGTGGTATTGTCAGACTCAAGGGTGCAGGGGGGGAATATGTAGAAGCTGATAAGGATAAAGCGGAATTCCTTAACAAATATTTTTGTTCTGTGTTCACAGATGAAGAACCAGGAGCAGGACCTCAGAAAACACCCACAAATAGGAACAGAAGCGAGGGACATCTTGAACAATTTTCAGAAGACTGTGTTCGTGATAAACTATCTCAACTTAAAGTAGACAAAGCGATGGGACCGGATCGGATACACCCTAGAATACTGAGGGAACTTGGGGACGTTCTAGCAGCTCCACTGACTGACCTTTTCAATGCCTCGTTGGAGTCGGGAGTGGTGCCAAAGGACTGGAGAGAGGCTCATGTGGTGCCTTTACACAAAAGCGGAAGTAAGGATGTGGTTGAAAACTACAGGCCAGTTAGTTTAACTTCGGTGGTGAGTAAATTATTGGAAACGCTGCTGAAAGAGAAAATAGTGAGGTTTCTGGAGTCCAGCGGATTACAGGATCCGAGGCAGCATGGATTCACCAGAGGCAGGTCTTGTCAGACAAATCTGATTGATTTCTTTGACTGGGTGACCAGGGAGTTGGACCGAGGGAGAGCTCTAGATGTGGTGTATTTAGATTTCAGTAAAGCCTTTGACACTGTTCCTCACAGGCGACTTATCAACAAACTGAGCACTCTAGAGATGGACCCTAAAGTTACTGATCGGGTTAGAAATTGGTTGAGGGGGAGGCGACAAAGGGTACAGGTAAATGGAGCTCACTCTGAGGAGAGGGAAGTTACTAGTAGTGTGCTGCAGGGATCTGTCCTTGGTCTGATTCTTTTTAACATCTTTGTTAATGATATTGCAGAACGGCTGTCAGGTAAGGTTTGCCTCTTTGTGGATGATACCAAAATCTGCTATAGAGTAGACACCCAAGAAGGTGTAGATAACATGAGGAGGGATCTAGCTAAGCTTGAAGAATGGTCTAGAATTTGGAAGCTGAGATTTAATGCTAAAAAATGCAGGGTCATGCTTTGGGCTGCAAAAATCCAAGGGAGTGGTACAGTGTAGGGGGCACAATACCTCTGTCCATGAAAGAAGAGCAGGACCTGGGCATGATTGTTTCTGATGATCTTAAGATGGCTAGACAGGTAGAAAAGATGATGGCAAAAGCCAGAAGGATGCTTGGGTGCATAGGGAGAGGAATGGCTAGCAGAAAAAAGGAGGTGATTGTACCTCTGTATAGGTCTTTGGTGTGACCTCAGTTGGAGTATTATGTAAAATTCTGGAGACCGCATCTTCAAAAGGATATAAACAGGTTGGAGTCAGTATGGAGGATGGCTACTAAAATGGTTAGTGGTCTTTATTATAAAGCATATGAGGACAGACTTAAGGATCTTAATATGTACACCTTAGAGGTGTACATATGTTCGTGACACCACGCATTTTTTGAATATATTGGCTGAAAATAATCAATGGGCGAAGGTACAAAATACACATTTAGTTACTTTGGACGTGGCTGCTCTATATTCCAACATTCCGCAGAAGGCAGCGTTTGAAATTGTGGAGGAAGCATTGATTAAAAGGGGAGACCTTACTGATGTGAAATTACATTTTCTTTTGGAGATAGTGCGATTGGTACTATTTCACAATTATTTCATTTTTGAAAATGTTATTTATTTACAGATTGCTGGCGTGGCCATGGGGGCGACATGTGCCCCATCGATAGCTAATCTATATATGGCCAAATTTGAACAACGCTGGATATCTTTAGTGTCTCCGTATTTTGTTAATATCAAAAAGTGGCTGCGTTACATTGACGATGTCTTTGTGATATGGGAGGGAGAGGAGTTATGCATTCAGCAGTTTGTTAAGTGGATAAATAATTGTGATGCCAACATCCAATTCAGCTTTCAATATAATAGCTCAACTATTACATACTTAGATATTAACATTCATCGAACCTTAGGAACATGGGAGACCATGGTGTTTCAGAAGCCCACTGATCGGAACAGTTTCCTACATTATACAAGTGCTCATCCACGTATACTTTGGGATAGTCTCCCTCTATCTCAATTTTTTCGTTACCGTCGGAACTGCTCAGATGTTCAAATGTATAAACAACAGGCCAGGTCATTAAAACAGAAATTTATGGCTCGGGGTTACCCATCTCGAGTAATAGATAGGGCGTACAAATGAGCCCTTTATGTGAATAGAGAGTTATTGTTACAAACGAAGAAGGAGGAGCCCGTCGTGGGAGAGACTGTCCATTTGGTAACAAAATACTCCCCTTTGAGCCAACAGATTCAAAGGATTCTAAAGAAACATAATAACGTATTACAGAGTACTCCAGGATTGGAAACCTTAAATATCAGATGTGTCTGGCAGAGACACAGAAATCTGAAAGAGATCTTATCTCCCACGGTACTGCGATCACCTATACGGCAATTTCGATCAGAACCTGTGGGCCATCATAAATGTGGTCGGTGTACCATTTGTGATATTACATTGGAAGTGCAACATTTTACACACCATGGTAAGGTTTATTATTTAAAACATCACACAACATGCAATTCCACTCATGTGGTGTATGGGGTTTATTGTCCATGCCCCCTGCTCTATATTGGTAAAACCAATCGGGCTTTCCAGGTTCGTATGAGAGAACATCAAAGCAGAATCCATTGCAAAGTACTACAGGCCCCTATGGTATCCCACTGTATAGAACGACAACATAGTTTTATCACTCTTAGATGTTTCTGTATTGACCAAGTCACTCGAGGAGAACAAGGGAAGTCTCAGGATCAAACCCTTGTACGTAGAGAACAAGAATGGATTTTTCGTCTGAATACTGTGTCCCCGATGGGTCTAAATTCATCCATTGAATGGAATATATGTCAGTGATACTCACCGCTTAATAATGGAATGGTACTTCTCATACAATCCCTTGAGGGGAAGTTAAATGGCCGGCGGCCCTTTGATCCCGCATGCGCGGCGTTTTTTCAACTATGGGACTGGCAGCATCGAAGTACTGTGAGTACCTCACTGAAAATAGGACTAACTTCTTCTTCTCAAATGCAGTTCATTCGGATTCAAGGTGATTGCTTTCATTTTTTGTTTTTAATTTAAGGTATTCCCCTGAAGAAACGCGGGATGTGAAACGCTACGGCGCCTTGATATATGCGTTGGGAATAAAAAAGTAAATGAGTAAACGTCATGGAAGAATAGCGCGTTGGAGATAACCAGTCATTACACCAACTAAAGGCCCACAATACAACTGTCGATGTTGAAAAGTTTATAGCAAGCTTTTGATTTGACAATGAATGTTGGTTCTGATAGGGTGGAATGTGAGCCGTAACAGTGTTCTAGGAACACGGTAGAATAAGGACATCATCTGCTTTGGAACCACCCCTCATTCAATGTGCTATACACATCATAGTGAGGCCACCGTCGGTACTTTTTAAAGAAAAAAAGGAAAGAGAAAAAGTATAAAAAGATAAAAAATTAAGCAATAAAAGAAAATTATAGAATTGCAGCGATATTTACGGGTCATTGATGTGTTAAAGGCATTTCACTGTACCATACCAGTAGGTCCAGTGTATAGCCAAGTTTGACTCTGAGACCTGATCGCTATAGCATATTCATTTTCTGTTAGGTTAGTCTAGGGTTAGGCATTGGTGCTTACATTTATAATTGGTAGCTGAACAGCATTAAGCCCCAAAAAAGTGACAATATTCTGCTTGTAGTTGACACCTGAGGAAAGGCAGGATAGAGGTGATATGATTGAGACATTTAAATACCTCCGTGGCATAAATGCAAAGGGGGAGAGTCTCTTTCGATTGAAAGCAAGCTCTACTATGAGGAGACATAAGATGAGGGTGAAAGGGGATAGATTCAGGAGTAATTTGCAGAAATATTTTTTTCAGAAAGAGTAGATCCATGGAATAGACTCCCAGTGGAGGTGGTAAAAATGAGGACAGTGTCTGAATTCAAAAAGACATGGAACACAGAGGATCTCTAAAGGACAAAAGGGGTTGATATGGAAGGGCAGACTAGATAAGTCATTTGGTCTTTTTCTGCCGTCATGTTTCTTTGATGCACACAAGTCCTCACAGCACAAGCAGCTGCAAATCAAGTGAGGGACTATCTGGATACAGACACTGCATATCCAGATTTTATTTCATCATGGCAGTTGGTGTTTAAAAAAATCATTGACTGCTGCAGGTAAATATTGTCCCATTAGTAAACCAAAATAATTAAATAAGTCTCCAGAAGGTCTGCCTTAGTATTGGGATTCCACAGTTATTACTCTGAACAGTCATTTTGATATAGTACTCCATTATACAGTATCATGTATAGTAATGCCAAAAATACATTGATTAGCACTTTATTTAATTGAAGTACATGGAATATATGCCCTCAGAAGACTAGACTGGAAAGGAAAGCACACTCTGACATGGGTAGGGCAGATGAAACTGACTGAGGGCAACCTCAAAGCTCTTCTTCAAAAGGAAGAGAAAGAGAGAGACAAAACTGCCAGACAGCTTATAGAGAAACTTCAGTTGTTAAGCAATGTAAGAACATAACATAAAATATGCCATACTGGGTCAGACCAGTCATCAAGCCCAGTATCCTGTTTCCAACAGTGACCAATCTAGGTCATACGTACCTAGCAGTCCCACAATGCTTGTCCCAGGATAAGTAGTGGATTTCCCGGGTCCTCTTTATGGTTTATGGATCTTTGCTCCAGAACTTGAAACCCAGCTACACTAACAACCTCCAGTAACGAAGTCCAGAGTTTGATTACATGTTAAGTGAAAAAATATTTTTTCTTATTATTCTTAAATGGGTTACATTGTAGCTTCATAGGGTGTCCCCTAGTCTTTCTACTTTTTGATGGCATTAATTTATAGACCTCTATCGTATCTCCCCTCAGCTGTCTCTTTTCTAGGTTGAAAAGCCCTAAACTTTTAAGCCTCTCCTCAAAAGGGTATCCGTCCATCCCCTTCAACATTTTGGTGGCTCTTTGTACCTTTTCTAATTCTGCTATATCCCTTTTAAGATGTGGCGACCAGACTTGCACACAATACTCAAGCACCATGGAACGATACAGAGGCATTATAATTTAGTACGGCAGAATGAAAACAATCTCTATTGTCAGCCTTCATAATTACAATCCCTTCAGCCAGTGAAGGAAATAAATGCAGGTCTGCAATTCTGAGAAACAGATTTAATCTTCATATGCTTTCAAACTCTCTCCAGCAGAGCACAAGCCATCACTAGACTGCTTCTGCATCAAGTGAATAGCAAGAGCCTAAAAAGAGCCACCGATGATCTACTCAAAGGATTTACCCCTCCGTTTCACTCCTCATCACCGTCTCCAAATGCACAACATCGCAGGATCAAGTCTCCTCCTTAGGCTGCTAGGTGCAGAGTCCAGTTTCACTCTAATTCACTGCCAGCGCTTGTAATGTATGTATTGTGCCAAACAGCACCTTGAGATGTGATATACTGAGGAGTACTTGACGCTCTTTTTATCAGGCCAGTAGGACTCTGACTGCTCGTCTCTTGGTCTTGGATCTTCTCTCTCCCCAGAGATTGCACAGAATAGTTGCTTGGTCCTTGTACTTCTATTAGCAACTTCATTCATTTTATTTTATTAAATCTATAAATCATCTGTCCACACCCAAGGTGAAGGATTGTTATCTGCAGAAATAGAAGTGTTTCTCGTAATCATATTCCCATAATCACAAGTCTGTCAGTATGATGATCCCAGTGCTTTCTGCTACAATGTTATTTCCCAGTTTTAACTATCTTTCTGGCCATGTACTTTAAGGGTTCTGTTCATAAATGTGCACCAAGCTTTTAACCAGAAAATCCATCATATTATTTAACACAAACTCCATTTAGTTTGATGAGGGTTTGTGCTAATAAGAGGTTTCCATGTGTGCAGAACGATTGCATAACAGGATGCCTACCTGTTTTTATAATATACTAACATGAAGTTGCAGAAAACACACATGGAACATACGTGTGATCACTCAACTCCTGCTTTGGAGCAGGAGGAAATGTTCACACTGACTTTACATACAAATGTGCATAGAATAAGGTATTTTATTGTGTGTGTGTGTGTGCGCAAACTCTACACCCCTGGCTGTGCTTATAGCAAAGTATCCACTAGTGTGTGAAAGCAATCTCACACTGGTCTGTATCTTGTGTTGTTGTTAAGTGCCGTCGAGTCGGAGTCGACTCATGGTGACCCTCTGGATAGCTATCCTAAATTGTGTTTGGTCTTCAGTTAGGTGGCTTATTGTTGACAGACTGGTACCCGTAGCTGCTGTTATTTTATCGATCCATCTCATTGCTGGCCTTCCTCTTTTGCGTTGACCTTCTATCTTGCCAAGCATGATGTCTTTCTCTAATGATCTCTCTCTCCGCATGATGTGTCCAAAGTATGAAAGTCGAAGTCTTGTCATCTGAGCTTCTAAAGAAAGCTTAGGTTTGATCTCCTCTAGTACTGACTGGTTTGTTCTTCGGGCAGTCCATGATATACACAGTATTCGCCGCCAGCACCATAATTCAAAGGCATCAATTTTCTTCCTCTCTATCTTTTTTCACTGTCCAGCTTTCACATCCATATGATGTTATTGAAAATACCATGGCTTGAACAAGTCGAATCTTTGTATGGAGAGAGACATCTCTGCTCTTGAGAATCTTATCTAGGTCTTTCATAGCCATTCTGCCAAGAGCAATGCGTCGTCTGATTTCTTGACTGCTTGTTGCTTCTTTATTGATAGTTGATCCAAGTAGGTTAAAGTTATTCACGATTTCAATTTCTTCTCCTTCAACGATGAACCTGTTGATTATGCCAGTTGTCATGATCTTTGTCTTCTTTACATTAAGATGCAGGCCCATTTTGAGACTATGTTCTTTGATTGTGAGAAGCAAATGTTTCAGATCATCTTCACTTTCCGCCAGTAATGTGGTCTCATCAGCATAGCGAAGGTTGTTGATGAGTCTTCCACCAATCTTCACACCTCTGTTGTCTTCATACAATCCTGCTTCTCTGTATCTTGTAAGAAGTAACAAACGTGCAAATGACTAAATACCAGCAAAGTGGATGTGTACCTTAGTGCATAAAGGAAACGCCCCCTTATCAAATTATCCCCTAAAAGCTTAGAGCACATTTGTAAATAAGATCTAAATGTTTTATTCTTTGACTAGTTAAATCTTATGGTTTTATAAACTTTTTTATGCATTTAATGTATTTCTATGCTTTCCAAACTGTACTTCATTAACCCCTATGGGTCTGTGAGACCATTATAGGGGGTTCACAAAAGAGAAAAATGGAAAGACTCTGGGACAAATTAATGGAATAAACAGAAAGACATATGGGAACAGACTGGCTGGAGAGAGAACGATAGAGACAGGAAGAGAGAGCAGGAGGGCAAGTGGGGATGAGCTTGGCACTGAGAGGAGGTGGTCCAGGAAGAGTAGCGAGGATGAAATGGGAGCCCTTGAACGTTTTGAAGGTTAATAAGGGGACCGTACACCGCAAATGATTGGGAATCTGTGATTTATTTCATAAATTTGAAATTTTCAGAATATACTGTTTGTGTAAATTGCTTCAAATATCTATATTCAAGGTGATTCACAAAATTTCAGATAATTAATAGATAATAAACAGCGCCCAGTTTCCAGTAGATGAGCATGCTAGCTTTACACAGCACATCACAGAGAACGAGAGAGACGTCCCCATAAAAAGCACAAAGCCAACAGTCACAATAGGGAAGCAGAGTTTGGAAAGTGATGGAAATTGCATAAAATGTATTCAAGACCCAACACGGCTGTGTTTCGGTACACAAGCCTCCCTTTCCCTTCCCTCCTTGTCCCCTTTTCCATTTGATTTGCGCTTTCATTATTGTTACCAATTTTTCGATTTGTTCAGTTATTTGTACCAATTATGTTTAAAGGTTGGAAGTGCTTTGTTTATTTCATTAACAGACTATTTTAATTTGTGATCTTCTGATACTGTACCCATATTTATTGCCATCTTTACTCTTTTGTATTGTTCATTTTTGTAGTTTTATAAAGTTTCTTTATGCAGTATGCCATCAATACTGCTAGCTATAGAAGTACAATTCAGCTAGCAGCTTTTACAACAGAAATTATTTTATTTATTTATTTTATTTTATTACATTCTCTTATATACCGTGCTATTCTGCATCAGTGCGGTTTACATTGAACAAACTGAAATTACATTGAACAGGGCATTATAACTTGGAGATAACTATTTTACAGGGAACATGGGCTATGGAGGGTTAAGTGGCTTGCCCAAGACCACAAGGAGCACCTGTGGGACTAGAAACCCCAGTCCTTCCGGCCCAAGGTTGCTGTCCTCTAGTGGGATTTGAACCCCCGACCTTCCGGCCTGAAGTACCTTGCCCCAACCACTAGGCCACTCCTCCACTCCACAAAGAAAAGGAAATATATATCTGAAAAATGTTAAATGCCGTGCATCACAGCTAGGGAATTATTTGTAATCCTGTTTTGTGTGTGCTTGTGTGTGTATCATGGTATTTAGTCAGGGTGGGGCAGTTTATAAGGTGGTGGGACAGTTGTAGGGAGTTACTGTTTAGGGATAGAAGTATTTTATGGGCTGTTGGAGCAGTTGCAAGGGGCTTAGATTTTTCGGGGGGGAGGCAATTTGCAGTGAATTGGGACAGTTGCAGAGGTAATTTTTGAAGATGGCGGCTGTTTATAGAGTGGTGGGTCAGGTGCATGGGTAACTTTTGGGGGCGTTTTCAGGGTGGTGGATCGTTTGCAGGAGGGTAGCTTTTGGCTATCAGTCAGTTATGAGGGACAGATTTTTGGTGGTAGTGAAAGTTGCAGGCAGTAGGATTTTAGGAGATGGGTCCAATTCTTTTTAACATCTTTGTTAGTGATATTGTGGAAGGGTTACATAAGAACATAAGATATGCCATACTGGGTCAGACCAAGGTCCATCAAGCCCAGTATCTTGTTTCCAGCAGTGGCCAATCTAGGCCATACGTACCTAGCAGTTCCCCCAAAAGACACAGGTTCCACAATGCTTGTACTGGGTCAAGCATTGATATCCTGGGTCCCTTCTTAATAATGGTTTATGGATCTTTCCTCCAGGAACTTGTCCAAACCTTTTTTAAACCCAGCTACACTAATAGCCTTTACTACATCCTCCGGTAACAAATTCCAGAGTTTGATTACACGTTGAGTGAAAAAATATTTTCTTTTATTAGTCTTAAATAGTTTACCCTGTAGCTTCATTGCATGTCCCCTAGTCTTTCTATATTCTGATAACGTAAACAATCGATCTACGTTTACCCGTTCCACTCCGTTCATTAATTTATAGACTTCTATCATATCTCCCCTCAGCCGTCTCTTTTCCAGGTTAAAGAGCCCTAACCTTTTTAACCTTTCTTCATAGGAGTATCCTTCCATCCCCTTTACCATTTTGGTGTCTCTTCTCTGAACCTTTTCTAATAACGCTATATCCTTTTTAAGATATGGCAACCAGAATTGCACACACAATATTCAAGGTGCGGTCTCACCATGGAACGATATAGAGGCATTATAATATCTTTTGTTTTATTTTCCGTTCCTTTCCTTATGATACCTAGCAATCTATTTGCTCTCTTGGCCGCCGCTGCACACTGGGCCGAGGGTTTTAACATGCTATCCACAATGACGCCTAAATCTTTTTCCTGGGTGGTGGTTCCTAATGTGGAACCTTGCATCATGGAACCATAGTTTGGGTTGTTCCTCCCTAGGTGCATAACTTTGCACCTGTCCACATTAAATTTCATCTGCCATTTTGATGCCCAGTCTTCCAATTTATCAAGATCCTCTTGCAATTTTACACAATTCTCCTGGGTTTTAACAACTTTAAATAGTTTTGTGTCATCTGCAAATTTGATAACCTCATTCGTTATTCCCTTTTCCAGGTGATTTATGAATATGTCAAAAAGCAGCGGATCCAGCACAGATCCTTGGGGTACACCACTATTCACCTTTCTCCATTGGGAAAATTGGCCATTTAGCCCTACCCTCTGCTTTCTAGCTTTTAACCAGTTCCTGATCCACAATAGTACACTGCCTCCTATCCCATGACTCTTTAATTTTGCCAAAAGTCTCTGATGAGGGATCTTGTCAAAGGCTTTCTGAAAGTCCAGATACACTATATCAACCTTTGTCCACCTGTTTATTCACAGGGTTGTCCCCTTTGCGGATGATACCAAAATCTGCAATAGAGTAGATACCCAGGAAGGAGTAGATAATATGAGGAGGGATCTAGCTAAGCCTGAAGAATGTTTGAGAATTTGGCAGCTGAGATTTAATGCTAAAAAATGTAGGGTCATGCATTTAGGCTGCAAAAATCCAAGGGAGTGGTACAGTGTAGGGGGCGAAGAACTTCTGACCATGAAAGAAGAGCGGGACCTGGACACGATTCTTTCTGACAATCTTAAAAGTGGCTAAACAGGTAGAAAAGATAACGGCAAAAGCCAGAAAGATGCTTGGGTGCATAGGGAGAGGAATGGCCAGGAGAAGAAAGGAGGTGATAGTGTCTCTGTATAAGTTTCTGATGCGACATCATTTGGACTATTGTGTGTAATTCTGGAGACTAAGCCTTCAAAAGGATATAAACAGGATGGAATCGGGGCAGAGGGTGGCTACTAAAATGGTTAGTGGTCTTCATTATACAGCATATGAGGTCAGACTTAAAGATCTTAATATGTACACCCTAGAGGAAAGGCGGGATAGAGGAGATATGATAGAGATATTTAAAATACCTTCATGACATAAATGCACAAAGAGCCTCTTTCGATTGACAGCAAGCTCTGCTATGAGGGGGCATACGATGAAGGTGAAAGGGAATAGACTCAGGAGTAATATGCAGAAATATTTCTTTATGGAAAGAGTGATAGATGCGTGGAATAATCTCAGTGGAGAGGATAGAGACGAGGACAGCATCTTAATTCAAGAAAGCATGAGACAAATACAGAAGATCTCTAAAGGAAAAAAGGGAGTATTGTAGTTGATAAGGAAGGGCAGACCAGATAGGCCATGTGGTCTTGTTCTACTGTCATGTTTCTAGGTTTCTATTTGGACAGTGGTGGGGCAGTTGCAGGGTAGTTTTGGGGTACAGGCAGTTTGCATGTTCGTGGTGGAGGGCAACTACAGGGGATAGTTTTCAGAGATGTGGTTTGGGGTGTCTTGAGAATGAGGAGACACGCAATTCACTAGGTGCTTTTTCTCACTTTATGTAAGCTTCTATGCTACAGTACCTGGAATTCCTTCTCCCACAGAAATGCATTGGGCCATTTTATTTGGGGAGGGGGTATATTTCTCTGGAATCGCCTGTCCAGTCTGGCACATTTTTATACTTGATGTGTTTTACCCCCATGCCAAGTTTCAACCCATTCCATTTAATTTTCATAGAGGGAGGTAACCTGCCAGAAGTGGTGGGTACAACTCTAGCCACCTTATTAGGCAGACTAGATGGACCATGTTAGTCTTTATCTGCTGTTTATTTTGCCCCCAGACAGGACAACAAACGTTTATTGGCCCCTTTTGTATAATTCTTTCCAGACTCCAATGGAAACTGACAAAATGAGGATACTAGCTAGAAAGAAATTAAAGGGAGCAATTATAAAAGAGTTAGAACTCTGCATGAGCCTGTTTAAAAATACTAGCATGGAAATCCAGATAAAATGTACTCCACAAATTTAAAAAAATGAATAGAACAAGCTCCTGCTAGTATGGCTAAATGGTACTGAGAAAGAAAACTATCAAAATCAAAATGGTATGCTTTAAAAAATGAAAAGCACGACCTTTGGCTGAAAATGATGGGTCTTCTGACAAAGACTGATGAATTTCCAGCAAATGGCTCTGACTAAGTTTATTTGTATGTGTGATGATGTGGTATAAGATGACCACAAGTGAAGCTTGCAGTTGATGAACTTGTTGAGTTGGGCCTTTTTTCTCTTTTTGTACTTATGTTTGCTTGGTTTCCATGCTTTGGGTGGCCAAATGACAAAGCTGCCTCCATTTAACCCTATCCTAGGCCCTGACCTCCCAACTGTTGATCTAGCTTGAAGACTTTGAATGCATCCTTGCATCTGAAGGGTGGTTTCCCATGATCTGTGCCCTCTTTCAGTTGGCCACAGAGTACAAATTTGGGCATTCTGCATCCTTATGACATAACCTGCCTACCGAAGGTAATCTTTTGTCACCAGTCCCTCCATACTAGAAACGTGTCACCTTTTGAAGACTTCTCTATCAGAGATCCTGTCTTGTCACTTTCTATTGCAGGGAGAGCCGGTGGACCTTAGGTATCTGCAGCATAGCATCCAAGATTCACACCCATATAGCAATGTAAATAAGTAGTACTGCTTGGAACAATTTGATCTTTTTAATATTTATATGGCTCCTTTGTCAACTAAAGCCTACAAATTTAGGGTTTCTTGTGAAGTGTATGCAAATGATCTCTCTATGGATCAGTTAAAGCTGATTAAGCAAGAAGAACAGATGAATTGATTGGCTTGAACATAACAGGTTATAGATGTATAAGACCAAATAGAAGCCTAGACTCTTAGATGGGCAGTATATAAGACTAGCTAAATAAACAAAATAGTTATGTAAACAGATTCTTTCTTCTGGACTACTGGATCCAGGGTTAAAAGACAGCTTATTGCCTACCAGTGTGTTCATAGCTTGGGGATAATTTTCAGAGGATATGCTTCAGTTCCTAATGGAATTAGCACACCTAGCCATCTATAATAATTACTTCTCTTTTGAAGGGGAATTATTTAAACAAATTTCTGGGGTGGCTATGGGAGCTTCCTGTGCCCCCTCCGTAGCGAATTTTTATATGGCGACCTTTGAGGACCGTTGGTTACCAAATTCTCCGTTTGGGTCCAACATTATCATCTGGAGGAGGTACATAGATGATGTTTTTGTACTCTGGCAGGGGTCAGAAGTGGAACTGCTTGCTTTTTTTCGTTGGGTCAATCAACGTGATAATAACATACAGTTTACGTTTATTTATCATACTCACACAATAACCTATTTGGATGTTAGTATTACTAGAGGACAAAGGAGTTGGGAAACTTCCATTTTTCGGAAACCTACCGATAGAAACACACTCCTTCATTACTTTAGTGCTCATCCTCGGTCCCTGAAGGAAGGCCTCCCGTTTTCCCAATATCTTCGTCTCCGTAGGAATTGTTCCACCGATGATGACTATAAATTACAAGCACAATCATTGACAGCTAACTTTTTGGAGAGGGGGTATCCCTATCGTGTAGTCAGGAATGCCTATCGTAGGGCTTTATATAATAATAGAGCTTTGCTTCTTTCACCGTCGAATCATAGAACACGTGAAGATGAGGAGAATGTCAATTTAATTACCAAATTTTCTCCTCTTAGTCGGGAGATCCAACATAGTCTACGGAGACATCAAAATGTTTTGAGTACAGTCTCAGGACTAACAGGGAAGAGACTGCGGTGTGTGTGGCAAAGGCACCGCAATCTAAAGGAACACTTGAGTCCGACAGTCCTCTCTCGAGTGGAAGATATGTCTCAAAGGGAGAAAGGCCATAGGAGCTGTGGGTCATGTGATATTTGCACAATAACTTTAGAACTTATGTCCTTCCATTATCACCATAGGGAATACAAAATATTATCTTTCACGACCTGTGAATCAATGGGGGTAGTATATGTAATACAGTGTCCTTGCAATCTTTTCTATGTAGGGAAGACGCTCCGCACTTTTCGGATACGGATGCGCGAACATAGAAGTAGATTGCGTTGTAAAACCTTGACAGCCCCTATAGTTCAACATTGTTTGGATCAGGGTCATAGTTTCGAACAGTTGAAATGTTTTTGTATTGACCAGGTGGAACGAGGCAAGGGGGGACGTTCCCATGATCAGACTTTGATCCAGAGAGAACAGCATTGGATCCATACACTAGACACAGTAATACCAAATGGGTTAAATGTCTCGATAAAGTGGACGGCTTGCTTGTGAAGTATAGGTGAGAAGAGATAATTCACCCAATTAGAGCAGATAGTGGATGGGATTTCTTAATGTAGGTAGAGAAGAGCAGATGGTGAGGTTTATGAGAAGGGTGAATGTGATTTCTTATTGACGTATAGGGCTTCATCACACGTAGTCATTCATGCGGCCTTTACTGATTGGTGTAAGGGTAGAGTAGGTTAGTTACGTCATGACAGTGCCCTCCCTTTAAATCGGAGCGGGTAGATGCAGTTCGCATGCGCGGCGTCTTTTCAAGCTGTTGAACATATGATACATCATCGAATGGAAGTAATAATTCTTTTAGACGCGGGCAGCGATTTTGTGAGTATGCTCCCTTAGTTTAGTTCCTGTTATGTTAAAAAAAGTGAGGAGGAAGTTGCAATTGAGTTAGGAATGATTTCTTATTCTATTCCGTTTGTTCATAGGATCCACAATAAGATCCCCTGAAGAACCTGAATAAGAGAAACGCTCCGAGGCGCTGGGGGGAAGCGTCGGGATCATACAATGTATAAAAAGAAAAGTTCATCTGTATGGCTCGGCATCTGATAAGTTAAGATATATTAAGAAGGGAAGTTCATTGCTAAAAAGATTTTGATTAATATGAATACCATTGAATTTTATTAGCAAACGTAATGCTTCCAGACACCTTTTGGGCGATTAAGTTCAGCTAGCCATACTTGCTGATATAAGCTACTGTGGAGGTCGTTGATGCAATTGAGCACAGGTGCTCTTGAGTAGACGTATAGTCTTCGGAGCAAGTGCTAGTCTGAGACCTCCCGGTAGGATTGAATAAGACTTATATAATTTTAACAAAAATAAAGGTGGATCCATTTAGCTGAATATGAAGAGCGGAGAGTTCAGTTATTAAAGAGTATTCCATCAATTTTGTTATATTGGACGTGTTGGAGCTGTTTTACCGAGAGGTTGCACATTCGAAAGGAGACCCACCACTTATGGGGATAATTTTAGACCAGAATCTCAAGTAGCAACTATAGTGAAACCTTTCAGCTCAATGTTCAGCCATAGCTACTATCCAGATATGTTGCTAACTGGGATTATCCGGGTACTTTCAGTAGCACTATCTGGATAGTGCTGTTGAAAATATAACCAGCCATCCAAGCACTATCTGTATAATGCCAGAGCAAAGCCGGGCAGTCCCATAACATCGGATAGCGGCAATATTCAGTCATCTGGTTAACTTAGCCAGAAAACTTAGAATAGGGTAAAGCTGGTGCTGGGCACATTATCTGGACATTTGGCACCAGTTGCTTTCTGCATAGGATCACAGAATCTCTTACGTATCTCTTAGACATGGCAACTGGCATTTAATAGAAACCGCGCCGATTACTGAAGCTGAATACTGACCACTTTGCTTTTTTCAGCTTAGAAGGCTACGTCCTTTTGCAGCTTCTGTGGGGCATGATACATTCATATTTTAATTACCTAGCTTGTTACACTTGAATTGCTGCAACACATTGTTATCTGAAGTGCAAAATAAAACCATTAAGTGTCTCATTAATCCAAAATGTTGCAGCCAGCCTGGCGACCTGGGCTGGTCTGTCTGCCAGGCTTTGCATTGTCTTTGCATTAGTACAGAGTTCAGTTTAAAATCCTAAGCATAGAGGGTTAAGCGAATTAGCCATGGCCTGTCTGAAAGCTCACCTAAAGCCTTGGAAGCCCCTGTGGAACTTAAGAGCAGCGCACAAGGATCAGTTTGTTGTACCTGACAGCCGAGGCTTTCGAAAACTAGTCATCAAGCCTCTTCTGACATTGACTCCCAACTCTGCAACAGCATCCAAAATGATCCCCATTTGACCTGAGAGTGCGTCTTAAGGAAAACAAGTAAAAAGGCTGCTTTTTCATTTGGCAATGGGAGAAGGGGTTTTCAAGCTAGATTTTTATAGTGTTTTTTAAGTTTGTGTTTTATTAATTTTTGTTTTTGTTATTTTGCTATATTCTTAAATATAGATATATTACTTTTGAATGTGATTGTATGTGTGTATGTTTTAAGCCTCTTTGGCTGGTTTGGAATATTGACTTATCTCTACATAGATCTATGGCACGACCGCACTTTGCATATTCTTTACAGTTCTGGCTGCTCAATCTCAAAAAAGACAGATCAGAACTAGGAAAGGTTCCAAGACGGTCAACCAAAATGATAAAGGGAATAGAGGCTTCCCTATGAGAAAAGGCCAAACAGGTTAGAGCGCTTCAGCCTGAGGTGGCCGAAATGGGCTATGATAGAGGTCTATAAAAAACCTTGAGTGGAGGGGAAAAAGGTAAATAGGGAAGTTATTTCATAAATTTACATCACTTTACAACCATTAATCCAAACTGTTAACCCCCTAGCAGTTTACATAGCCAGAGAAAATACACAGGTTTAATTCCATTTAATACCGTGAAACATGTGAAACATAAAAAAGGTAAAAGCAATCTGAAAAAACAGTGTTCAGAACTTCAGGGACAAATGTTATCAAAGACTTGAATAAAACAGAAACCCTTCATGTTTTTCAGTTTCCTGATGCAATTTTCTGTATTATTGTGCCCATAGATGAGGAAGACCTGTTAAGGTAACTACACAGGTATAGCTCTGTGGATGACGGGGTACACAGAATATCTTTTCCAGAGGACCTCAGAGAGCAGATGAGTTCCTAAGGTACAAAGAGCAATTTGTGTTAATAGATGTGAAGATCAACCAAACCACCATTAATCTGATTCTCCCAGCAATAAGGAGCGAATGTAAATTTGCCCCTTCAAGCAGTACTAGGACTAGGGAACATTCCATGAGCTAATAGGTAACAGATCTAAAGGCAATTGGAGAAAGTACGTTTTCACTCAGGATACAACTATGGAATGTGCACTGGCTTGGTAACTAAGAGACCAAGGTTTGATTCCCACTGGCGCTCCTTGTGACCTTGGGCAAGTCACTTAACGTTCCATTGCCTCGGAAGAAAGGACTGGCAATCTACTTCTGGTAACTCTGCCAAGAAAAGCCAGATGCTTCTGGGTCACCAGGAGTAAGCATTGACTCAAAGGCACACATTGCATGTTGCATCTAGTTAAGGGCGGCTTAAAAGAACTTTGGACTGGGATGAACTCAAGATGGCAGCCACCAACTAGTATTGTTGCAAACACTATGCTGAATTTCCATCTCTGCTATCCTAGTGGGACATACCACACCAAAAAAAGAGGAAATTAAAAACGTAACCTGATAAAACTTGAAAGGAGGCCTGTCTGTACAGGGCTGTGTACACGATGAAGGTGCTAAATAGTAGATAACTCTTTCTGAGATCTTTCAAGTGAACACCACAGATTCAGTAGCTCTGACATTCCAAAGCCTATTGCTAAGGAGATGCCTTTGAGAAGACTCTACTGAATACTCCACTGAAAGTTCAGATATCAGAAATGCTCTGGGCGTGTTTACAGTACAGAAAGCTGCAGGGAAGAACTGTGTCTTCAGTTCTGAAACACACTAAGTCAGAAATGCTTGCTTGTAGAGTTACTGTTTAAGAAGTTATGTCTGGAAATACATGTATGTTTCAGTCCTGATGACCTATACTAATAAGATCTGACCTATGACATGGAGATGCATATTATGAATATGCATTAGTAAAAAATTGTAATGCAATGCTGTGGAATGGCTTTTTAAGCCAATAAAAAGGTTACCAAGGTAGGCGGAGATTAGAGAGAAATTGCAGACTCTGCTGCTCTCTCCCAAAGCTTTGGTCCTGTTTGTAACACAACTGTGTGTGTGAATTGTTTTATTAATTAGTATTGCTTCCTTCTCATTGCTTTGAGTGAAGAGATCCAATCCCAAGAGCCCAGGTTCTGTTGCCGGTGAGGGGTGGACACAGGTACATTCAAAACTGTTAAGCCAAAGATAGGTCCTATAGTGAGCTGCAGACTGCAGAGCAATTGAGAAGAATAGACATTGGTGAACTCCTGGGAAAGGACCCCACACCTGCATCCCAGCCACTGATGGTGGAAGATAGCAGAGAGGATGTTGATGCATAGTCACAGAGGGATATATCATTGCACACACTGCCATCTGGGAGTCCTCAGCAGTGGTGCTGCGTTTTGGGTTGGAGAGAATCCAGGAGCACATACTATCCCTTGCCTAGAGACGGCTTGTTTTAGGTCTAAATGTGGGAGATAAACCCTGCTGCCAGGGAGGCCACTCCTCAGGGTTTTATTTTGGCACCAAGACCTGTTGCAGCTCCTAGGAAATACTGCCTTAGAGGAAGGGCCGGCTCAAACATTAGGCATAACTAGGTGGTCACCTAGGGCAGCATCTTCGCAGGGGCAGCAAAGTGCAACAGCGGCCAAAGCAAAATAGCTGAACCTGACAGTCGCACAAACTCAAAGAGCCATCAGCACATTCTTTCATCTGCAAGAAGAGCCGGGATGCATAGACATACAAAGCAACGTTTAATATCAAAAAGCTTCATTGGCTACCCATCACAAGCAGGATCAAATACAAGGTCCTACTCACCATTCATAAACCCTAACCCGCCAATCAGCAGACAGCCTCATTCCCTTATTAGCGACCAATAGTTACACCAGACGCAGGAGAAAACCACAGCAAACCCTCTGGAAATCTACAGACAAACCTTCAAGCAGCCAAAGAGTCAATAGCAGAGCCTTTGCTCTATACGCCCCCACCCTCTGGAGCTGTCTAGACTCTCAACTCGGAGCCGTTCAGCTCACCAGCGAATTCCGTAAAAACCTAGACTCTGCTTTCTTAGAGCATTACGGACCAAGCGCAGATAGGGAATGATGCTCACAGGACTCTGCTACACACTAACTCCTTGAAAATAGTTACACCTTGACAAATTAAAATTAAACAATTCTTTATAATACGTTACTACTTTACAATATGTTCCATATAATGCACTTTACTGTTCTAGTTATACTGATTTTGCAATGAGTTATATGCAAACCGTTTTGACTAGTAAAAAGACAGTATAAAAAAAGTTAAATAAATAAAATTATTATTAAAGTATGATGTCCGATTATACATTTTTACAGGATTTCTATGAGAGGAGCGGTGCTGAGATAATGATAATTATTGAGTTTAACTATTAAAAGCTCCAGAGGGAACAGGGATGTAAGGCTGAAGGATCGCCTAGGATGCCCAATATCCTCACACTGGCCCTGCTTACAGGAGACATGAATAGTGACTGCCCTTAACAGGCTGTGTCAAACAACTGTGTGACCTTTCTGGATAAACCATGGCTTAAAAGGAAAGAGCAGCTTGGAGCAATAAAGGCAAGAGTGAGGAAACATGAAGATCTTGCTTCCAACTTTGCAGGCTGGGTCACTAGGAGTCAGCATTGGCTTGATGGCGCACACACAACAGAATCTAAATTTATCTTAATTTATGTAAATCTGCAATTTTCTCCCTAGTGGAATTGTTTAAAGAATATGCTTTAAATGGATTAAATTTGTTGTTGCAGCTATGCCTCCTATTTCTAGAGTAAGTTATTTGCACTTTGTAAGTGTCCAACACAAGAACTCCCTCCTCTACCACAACACATCCTGCCTATCCCTCCCCTGTACTACCCCCTTAAAAGCAACCCCCTCTTATCCTTCCCTTCTCCTAGGACAAGCAGGATGAGTCAGCCACACCTGGTGACATCATCTGACAGCGCTGAGACGGAAGTCCTCTCTATAGCTCAGAAGGACTTTTTGCCCTTCTGAGCATGAGCCAACTGGCCCCACCCCGGCCCGCCCCTAGCTAGCCAGTTTTTCACTTTTCCGCCTTGCAACAAGTTGGACCTCTCTCTCTTCTACCTACAACTTCTATATATATTAAACATCTCTTACCTCAACTATGCCCAAGCCGAGTTTTAAGAAGTGTCCGGTATTGCTCAAGGAAGATGAGCAACTCCGACACACATCAAAAATGCCTCCGATGCCTTGGAAAAACCACCCGGTACACAATTGTCCCCAATGTGCTCAGATGTCTCCCAGAAATCACACAAAAAGAAAAAAACTTTTTTGGTTTGGACAAATAAGATAGCAGAAAAAACCTTAGCCGCATTGATGGCGTTTTGGATGTCGGTTGCTGGAAATTCATTCTTTAACTCTTGGATATTGCACTTGAGACAGGGCAAGGTGCCCGAAACGTGCACGTCGTGCAGAGAGATTATTTTCTACTAGCAACTTGGGATTGAACTGAGATAAGTGAAATAAAGTTTTATTAGATTTAACTAATGGGGTGAAGAACCTTATGAAAAAAAGTAGCTGACCGCCTGGTGTGGGTCGTTTTTTCATAGCGACCCTCCTCCGGCTAGCTCCGACAAAAATTCTGTTTAATTACTATTAGGTCGCTGTTCATTTGGTTTGGTTTTTCTGCTATCAGATGTCTCCCAGAGCACTGAAATCCCATGGATATGCTCTCCGTGAATTTCTGGCTCAGGATCACGCTCAAAATGTGTTGGACAGCAGCAACAGCCTCAGACGTGACAGAAATCCTCCCAGGGAAAAAGACGCCGGTAAGCCTTCCAAACTTGCTGGAAAATCTACAAAAAGTCTCTCCAAACGTCCGGCGACCACCCGGGACATGCCAGCTGCGGCCTGTGTCCCCAGCGATCTGCCCCGGCTCCCCTCTCCGGCCTGCGCTGCTCCGGAGGACTCCTGCACACGTGCAGTCTTTACAGGAGGCAGCCATCTTGATCCGGAGGTCTCGAGCACACGTGGTACCTTCAGGGGAGGCTGCCATCTTACCCCCAGCAGCAACCTGGCTCACTCCTCTCCTACCATTGGATGGCCGGCTTTTAGCCCCGCCCCCCTACTCGGATTGGTTCCTGCCACCTGACTGCTTCTTCAGACCTGCCACCTCTCAGCACCGGCATCGGAGCAGATCACAGTCTCTCTCTCCGCGCCGACACCGCAGCAGGCACAGGACAGGCTCTAAAAGGCACAGAACCGATAGAGGAAGCCGCAGACACCTGCACAGACGCTCCCACCATCGGGACCGACGATTGGGATGGCGAGACCGGCAGCACAGCACCAGCAGCTCCAACTTAAGCCCCAAACGCAGAAGACACAGCAGAAGTAATAAACACAATGACAGGTACTCCTCCTCCAGATCTCCTGCATCACCTTCGAGTCCTAGTGGCCTAGACCCCTTGGGGGACGAGGGATTGACCAGGGCAACCGCCCCCACAACCCCTCAAGTGGCCCCAGGACCCCAAGGAGCCAAAGAATTCTTCACTTTTTGCTCGGACTGTTTTAAACAGTGGTCGGCTTCCCAAGGAGCAGTAGAGAGCACAGAAACCTGCCCTCCTCTGTGCACTGACCCCGCCACTCCAGACGACCAAGACTTAGCCGCAAACTCTTCCCCCGCGGAGGAAGAAGAGGTGGCCACTCATGATCCTCCCTCAGTAGAGGAGGCCCTCGTGTCCCCAGAGAACACCAATAAACACACCTCGGACCCACAACCGGCCAACCCAGAGGACCTATCTTACCCAAAATTCCTCCGAAAAGTCTCCTCTGCACTAGGAATCGCCACTGCCCAACCTACAGACTTGCGTCCAGAAACACAAGCGGCACTAAAATTCCTGGACACACCCAAGAACTCGGCACTCCTCACAATTCACCCACTGCTACAAGAAAACCTGACCAAACTATGGCAAAACCCTGCCACGGGACCAGCCGCTCCTAGAAAACTAGACTTAAAATACCAAGTACAACCAACTATGGGATTTGACAAGACACAGCTGCCCCACACCTCCATTGTGGTTGAGTCCCTACTCAAACCATTAAAATCAGCGCAGAACCATGCAAATAGCCCCCCAACAAAGGGCCTCAAACTCCTAGATGACATGGGAAAAAGTACTTTTCAAGGAGCTATGCTCTCCTCAAGGGTAGTGGCTCATCAATTACAACAAGCCCTCTACCAGGATACCCTCATAGAGAGAATCAAATCCTCCCTCAATGCCGAGACTCTGGCTTCCCTCACGTCATCCATCGCTGACCTCCAAGAATGTACCAAACACCAGGTCAGGGCAGCATTCGATGCCTTCGAATCTGCAGCCTGCACCGCAGGGACAGGTATATCAGCCCAGCGCATGGCTTGGCTCCGCGCCTCTGGTCTTCGCTAGGACACGCACGACCGCATTGCCGATGCCCCATGTGCTGGGGACACCCTGTTCGGCGAGAAGGTGAATGACATGGTTAATAACATGAAGGACCGATGCAACACCTTACAGACACTGGCGGAAGAGGGAATGGAACGAAGATACCCCTCCTCCACGAACTGCAACAACAAATTACCAAAAAACCTCCTCAAAACACAACAACTACAATAACTCCAACTCCTACCGCAAGTGGCAAGCACCTCGCTACAAGCAGCAGTATCATAACTCTTACCGAGCCAAACCTCGCCAGAGGGACAGGAAACAGCAAAAAGCCTCAACTTACAATGCGAGGAAAACCAACCCCCCTTTTTGACGGGAGTCCCCCAGCCAACCTCCCCTCCAGAGGTCGGCTGACAGCCTTCTTTCAGGCATGGGAGACCATCACTACCGGCAAATGGGTCTTGAGGATCATCAAGGAGGGATACAGTATAAGGTTCACATGCCCACCCTTACAGCGCAAGAAACCCTGCACCACTGTTCCACCATCATCACTCCTCGCCCTCACATCAGAGATACACTCGCTGCTGGTTACAAGAGCAATAGAACCGGTACCCATCAACGAGGTCAACTACGGATTCTATTCCAGACTTAATACCCAAGAAATGAGGCGGAGTCCACCCCATCCTCGACCTCCGCAAGCTCAACAAATTCATTCTGAAGGAAAAATTCATAATGTACTCCCTGGGTACCAATACATGTGGCCCACTGGAAATATCTCCATTTTCAAGTCCAGAACAACCACTATCAGTACAGAGTCCTCCCCTTCGGGCTATGCCCAGCACCTCGGGTTTTCACCAAATGTGTTGCAGTAGCAGCTGCACACCTGAGAAAACAGGACATCTGTGTATTTCCATACCTGGACGACTGGCTGATTTCGAGCCGATCACCACACGAAACATGCTCCGCAGTCGAGAACACAATCAACCTGTTGACAACCCTGGGTTTTTGAGTGAACCTCCAAAAATTCAAACTATGTCCAACTCAACACCTGAAATTCATTGGGGCTTTGATAGACACTGTGCAGGCAAAAGCCTTCCTACCGCCTCACCGGAGAGACACTATCACCAGCCTTGCCAGCGGCGTCTCCACAACCCAGCAGACATCTGCTCGATGCATACTTCAACTTCTAGGACACATGGCGGCAGCAACACAGGTGCTTCCCCTGGCAAAATTGCATGAGACACCTACAGTGGCATCTACGGTCTCATTGGAACCAACACACTCAACCACTCTCATCTCGCATCACCATGAACACGACAACAAAGCGTTCTCTGGATTGGTGGACACAGTCCGAGAACCTCGCAGAAGGATGCCCGTTACAACAACGGCCCCACCAGCTAACGATCACATCAGATGCCTCGTTGATGGGCTGGGGAGCCCATTGTCTACACCTCCGCGCACAAGGAGCCTGGACCGAGAAGGAACGCTCCCTACACATCAGCCTACTGGAACTCAGAGCGCTATACTATGCCCTCAAGGCCTTCCAGAACCTAATTCAGGGAAAAACGGTCCTACTCCAGACAATCAAGTAGCGATGTTCTATGTCAACAAGCAGGGAGGAACAGGTTCACACTACCTCTGCAAAGAAGCCTTCCAGCTTTGGACCTTTGCCCTTTCCAGGCAATGCCTTCTTCAGGCCTCCTACCTACCTGGAACGATGAACAATCTTGCGGACAAACTCAGTCGACAGATAGTCCCGCACAAATTGACTCTCAACTCCAGCATTACAGCCGCCCTCTTTCAGAGGTGGGGACACCCACAGATCGAACTTTTGCATCCGAGGACAACAGGAAATGTCTCCTCTTCTGCTCAAAATGGCCTTCCAGCCGCAGCATCGCCTCGGATGCATTTGACGTATCATTGGGGGAGTGGTCTCTGGTATATGCCTACTCCCCTCCCCCCTCATCTCATTGACCATACAGCGCATTATTGTGGACGAAGCACACGCCCATCCTGAATGTACCTCACTGGCTGCGCCAAGTATGGTTCCCATACCTGCGCCGCCTTGCGCTGGAACCTCCGCTGAAACTACCTCTGATCCCGGACCTGATCACATCCAAGAAAGAGAACCGCCTTCATCCCAACCTAAGGACCCTGGCTCTTACAGCCTGGAAACTGAAAGGATGACTTTGGCACCCTTCAACCTGTCTACAGAGGTACAGCAAGTGGTACTCGAGGCACGACGACTGGCAATACGCAAATCGTATGGCCTAAAATGGAAACGTTTCAGCCTCTGGTGCGGGCAAAGCCACCTGAATCCTCTCTTATTCCCATTGCCAGCAGTCCTACATTACCTCACAACCTTGCTTCACAGCAGCCTGAAGGTGTCGTCCATGCGTGTTCACCTTTCAGCGATCGCAGTTTTTCACGACCAGGAGGGGGGGGCAACACCATCACTTAGAATCCATTAGTTGCCAGATTCATGAGGGGGCTGAATAACCTCTGGCCCCCAATCCGAGATCCCGTACCCACTGGGATCTCAATATTGTCCTGCAGGAATTAACACAACCTCCTTTCGAACCCCTGCTCTCAGCAGACTTTAAATACGCCACGTGGAAAACCTTGCTCCTAGTAGCCATCACTTCAGCCAGAAGGATCAGCGAACTGCAAGCCCTGGTGTCGCATCCCCCCTACACCCTTCTTACCGGGGACCGGGCCACACTACGAACACATCCAAAGTTCATGCCCAAGGTACCCTCTGCCTTCCACGTCAACCAGACAATCGAGCTTCCCTGCTTCCATCAGGAACCACACTCCTCGGTTGAGGACCAACGACTGCACACCCTGGACTGCGTCAGGGCAATATGCACCTCTCTCTTCCGGACCAGCGGTCTACGAAAAGGAACACAGCTATTTGTATCCTATGATCCCAACAAACCGGGCCGGCCGGTTAGCAAGAGAGCACTCTCAATATGGATCTCCGCTTGCGTAGTGTTCTGCCTCCAACAAGCCGGTTCACAGGACACACCCAAGATTCATGCGCACCAACTCAGGGCAATGGCAGCTTCCATCGCCAACCTTCGCGACATACCTGCAGTGGACATCTGCAAGGCCGCAACTTGGTCATCAATGGACACTTTTCAAAAGCATTACTATCTCGACAAGATAGTCGGTGACGAATCCGCATTTGGTCAGGCAATCCTAACCACCGCGGAGCTCCCTCAGCCACAGAACGTGCCTGCTGCACCACTGACTGTAATATTCACCTGCACTATGTTTGCCTTACTTACTGTTTGCATTGTGAGTTACTCTGGCACGGTTTGCGCTGCTACACAACGCTATTGTATGTAATTATCTACCTCTACACTGTGTTTCCTACCTCTACAAAGTCATGGTTGTTCAATGGTTAAAAATTTTCTTGTTACTCTTCCTTCGGACAAACCTGGGCAGACAACGCAATAAAAATGCAAAACAAGTTCCTGCTTCCGCCTCAGTGCTTAACCAGCAGGACCTCCCCCTTCCACAGCGTTTTTCAATGCTCGGGAGGCACCAGGTGTGGCTGACTCATCCTACTTGTCCTAGGAGAAAGCAAGGTTACTTACCTGAACAGGGGTTCTCCGTGGACAGCAGGATAATTCAGCCACACCATCCTGCCCACCTCCCCTATCAAGGGTCGCCCCTTTGGCCTATCTCAGTCCCGCGCCCTAGCTGAAGTTCCGCGGCTAGTGACTTACTGGCTAGCTAGGGGCGGGGACCCGGGGTAGGCCTAGTTGGCTCATGCTCAGAAGGGCAAAAAACCCTTCTGAGCTATAGAGAGGACTTCCGTCTCGGCGCTGTCACCAGGTGTGGCTGACTTATCCTGCTGTCCACGGAGAACCCCTGTTACAGGTAAGTAACCTTGCTTATCTCACATAAGGACTTCTCTATTTAAAGCTCAACACACACGACCCTGCCTCCGGTAACTTTCTGCTGTTGTCTCATTGTTCACACCTTGTTATCTGTGAACTGTTCCAATTGGTAGAAAAGCAGTATAGCAAAACCAGTTAAATAAAATAAAGTGGAGGGGCCATGAAGAGGGAAATATACAAGAGATTCCCTCTGATAGTCTAAATGTTACTGAAGAACACGTCTCTAGATGTGCTAGTAGTAAAAGCTATACTTGTGGTGACTTTTACCCTAGAGCCCAATAGAGCCTGCATTTTAAAACTTTCCTAATAGGTATATTCTCTTTGACAAGAAACATAGTAACATAGTATATGACGGCAGGTAAAGACCAGTAGGGTTCATCTATTCTGCACAGCAAAAGTAGGTGCACCTGCTGCTCCATGCAGATTACCCGTCCCCATGCCTTTGTTTACGGGTAAACCCACTGCTCCGTGTAGGTCACCCCTATTTGATCTTTATCTTTATTAATACATTTTATATACCGCTCACACTCAAGGTACCAGAGCGGTTTACAATAGCAAAAATAATAAGGCTGCTGAAAAAGGAAAAGAACGCCATAAATAAAAGGAAAGGAAAGTACGAGATAGGATAGAATAAGAGAGGAGAACAGAGCAACAAGGCAAAGTGGGTTGAGGAACAACTGAATTCAGCGGGGTGGGGGAGATGAGAGGGCAGGGGGAGGAGGGAGGTTAAAAGCTGTGCAAAACAGATGGGACTTCAGCATGGTCTTGAAGGTTTTGTACGAGGGTTCTAGACGGAGGGCAAGGGGAAGCGAGTTCCAGAGTCGAGGGCTTAAGAAAAAGAAAGCAGAACGATGGGTGGATTCGAGATGAGCCTGTGATGGAGAGGGAAGGGACATGCGGTTCAGATGGACTGACCGAAGGGAACGATGGGTGGAGTGAAGACGAATTTGATCTGCGAGGTAAAGGGGAACACCGGTATGGATGGATCTATGTACATGGATGAGCACCTTGATAAGAGACAGTTGTTTGTTTTGATTTTATCCTGTTGCTAAAGAGGGATCCACTGTGTCTATCTCATGCCATTTTGAATTCTGTCACTGTATTTGCCCCCCGCCACTTCCATTGGGAGGGCATTCCAAGCATCCACCACCCTTTCAGTGAAAAAGTATTTTCTGACATTGCCTTTCAGTTTACCCCCTTGCAGCTTCATGTTACACCCTCTAGTTTTACAGCTTCCCCGCCTTTGGAAGAGGTTTGTTTGTTCATTAATACTCTAAGTATTTAAAGGTCTGAAACACATCTCCCTTGTCTCTCCTCCAGAGTGTACATATTTAGTTCTTCAAGTCTCTTCTCATAAGTCTTCTAACACAGGCTCCAAATCATTTTGGTCACCTTCCTCTGAGCCGTTTCAAATCTTTTTATACCCTTTATTTATTTAGACAGATTTGTATCCCACCTTATCCTACAATCAAAGTGGTCACATTACAATGGAAGGTTACAAACAACACAGGGTAAATAAGACATTATACGTAACACAAAACAAAACTAAGATGAGTTAATGTAATAAAATGGACCCCCAATATACCACTTTCAAGCAAAACTTAAAGACCCATCTGTTTTCCCTGGCATTCGATGTTCCTTCCCCTTTCATGTGATCCCTCTCTCCCCCTCCTCTTAATCCCTATCATGCTTTCCTTCTCTTGTCTTGTCTTGTCCTGTCCTCCTTCTTTTCTTTCCTTTCCTATCCTATCATGATATTGTACTTTCCTTTCCCTTTTATTGGCTTCCAGCCTCTTTTATTGAATTTTATTGTACACCGCCTTGGTTATTTTGGAAAGGCGTTTTTTATCAAATATCAAATACAATAAACATTATATACCAAATCATAAGTTTCAGCAAACAGCAGGGTCTTCAAGGCCTTGCGAAAATCTTTAATATCAGTCATAGTCCTGAGGTCCACAGGGAGAGAGTTCCAAAGTCTGGAGGCTAGTAATGAAGGAGCTCTTTTTGAAGTTGCTGGTTTAGTCTTACAGTATCCAGCAGGGGTACCAATTCTGTTGTCATTATTGGAATTGCTTCTTCTTGGCCTATTGATAATATCTCTAGTTATAATACTTTGTAATGCATCTGCTGACATGTGATTATATATTCTAAAGATAATTAAAAGTGTCTTGAATTTAGACCTGACACTTACTGGAAGCCAGTGCAACTGTTGTAAGACAGGGGAGATACGATCTGTTATTGCAGAACCAGTGATAATGCATGCAGCAGTATTCTGAACCATGTGGAGAGGGTGTAGAGTTAGCTGAGGGAGGCCTTGATAAAGTAGATTTCCGTAATCTAGGAGGGGGGTGATGAGTGCTTGACAAACGGTACGGAAATGGTCTTGATGGAGGAATGGTTTTAGTTTTCTCACAATCTTTGTGAGATATGGTCTACAAAACACAACATTCCAATTGAGGCCTCGCCATTGACTTGTACACTGGCATTAGTACCTCTTCCTTTCTGCTGGTAACTCCTCTTTGTATCCACAACCCATCTTCATCAATATCACTCAAATACATTGAATAGTACTGGTCCCAGGACCGAACCCTGAGGGACTCTGCTAATCACCTTCCTTTCATCCGAGTGTTCCGTATACCATCACCTTCTGTCATCTGTCAATCAACCAATTTCTAATCCAGTTCACCACTTTGGGACCCATCCCCACCAAGCTGTTTAGTTTATTGTTAAGCCTCCTATGAGGAACAGTATCAAAGGCTTTGCTGGAATCTTGATCTAGTTCTCTGGTCACCCAGTCAGAGAACATAATCAGATTTGTTTGGCAAGATCGTCTTTTGGTAAAACTATGTTGCTTTGGGTCATGAAACCTGTTGGTTTTGAAAAAGTCCACTATTTGCTTCTTCAGAAGAGTCTCCATTACTTTTCCCACCACTGAGGTAAGGCTTACTGGCCTGTAGTTTGTCACTTCTTCCTTATTACCACTTTTGTGTAGAGGTACCACATCAGCCTTCTCCAGTCCTTGGAACTTCTCCTGTCTCCAAGGGTCTATTTAAAACATCCTTTAACGGCCCTGCAAGAACCTCTCTGAGCTCTTTCAGTATCCTGGGATGTATCCCATCCGGTCCCATGGCCTTGTTCACTTTCAGTTTTGCAAGCTGTTCAAACACATCATCTTCTGTGAATGTTGTGGTATCTACACCACTCCCATTTGTATATTTGGGAATCACAGGTGGTCCTTCTCCAGGATTTTCTTTAGTAAAAACAGAGCAGAAGTATTTGTTTAGCATTTTCATTTTATCAGTCACTTTCCACAAATCTGTTCTCAGCACTTTTTGAGTCCTGCAATTCCTCCTCCCGAACATACCTAAAAAAAGTTATGTCGCCACACTTCACATTTTTAGCCATCTTTTCTTTTGCTATCCTTATTTCTCTTTTTGTCTCTTTTAGTTTGATCCTGTATTCTTTTGTGTTCCTGCTTGCAAACTTCTGAATTTTGTGAGAGCTGTGCTTGCCTATATTTGTGCAGCCACTTCTTTGGAGAACCAAATAGGTTTCCTTTTCCTCGTTTTTATTTCCTTTCCTTACATATCTACCTGTTGCCCCTCTTATTGCCTCCTTTAGTTTAGCCCATTGTAATTCCACTTCTTTTATTCCCTTCCTACCCTGCCAACTCCTCCTTCAGGCACTTGGCCATTTTACTGAAGTCAGTGTTTTTGAAGTCTAGGACTTTGATCTTGCTGGGACTGGACTCTGCACCTTGGCTTTTATCTCAAATCACACCGTGTGATGATCGCTGCTGTTCACATGGGCACCCACCTGGATATTCGATACATTATCTCTGTTGGTGAGCACTAAATCCAGAATCGATCTTTCCCTGGTCGGTTCCAGCACTATATTTGTCTAAGTAATGCATCTTGGAAGGCATCCACAATTTTTTTTATTTCTTTCCAGATATGCAGAAGGAATACTCCAATCCACATCAGGTATATTAAAGTCACCCAATATGATCAACTTCCCCCTTCATGGCTATCTTTGCAATATCAATAATCAATTTACCATTCATGTCTTCAGTTTGGGTTGGAGGCCTGTAGATTACATCAGTATGGATGACAGTGCCATCTCCTCTTTCCAACACAATCCACAGCGCTTCTTCTTTTCCCCACGTCCCCTGCATTTCAGCAGTTTTAATATTGCATTTGACATATAGGTCTACTCCTCCTCCTTTTCTACCCTCTCTATCTCTTCTAAATAGATTATAGCCAGCTATGGCTACATCCCACTCATGCGACTCGTTAAACCGTGTTTCTGCAATGGCCACAGTGTCCAAGTCCATTTCCACCATTAGGGCTTCCAGGTCTGGAACTTTGCTGGCTAGGCTTTGAGCATTTGTGCTCATTGCTTTCCAGCATTTGTTGACTGGCTTGCCTGTATTTTGCATGGATTTTGTTCTACACACCTCTTGCCATTGATGTGTGGTTTAAAAATGTGGCTGTTTCCAATGTTGTTATGTGTTTGCTGGGAGTAACGTCCTGAACTTGTCCTCCCCCTCCATCCATCACCCCCTTTCCCTATTTTAAATATCTGTCCACATACTGCCTGAATTTTTCATTTAGGATCCTTTTCCCTGTGACGGACAGATGTAACAATTTTGGAGTTTTCCAGACTTATGCAGAGCTAGCCAGAGGAAGCATAAGGCTTTCCTGGGGTGATGGCAGAAGATCATCATTTTAGGGATGAACGTTTGTTTAAATTTCCTCTAAAATGATTGATCAAATATCAGAGTGCATGTTCCCTCTTTTCTCACCCTCTGTATTACTAATTAAAGATTTATTTGGATCAGCAAGGAATATTGAACTTTGCAAGGAAATTCAACTCTTGAGCCATTCTGCTTTGAGCCATTCTGTCTGTGAGAAATCATGCTGACCCAGCTTGCTAGCCCAGAGACCAAAGCTGTATTTGCAATCTGGTGAGAAACTGCTTACACATCTAGCCTGAGGGATACTGAAAGACTAGGGAGGAGTTCTTCTAATGGAGATCCATTGAAGAGAACAATTCACCTAGCCTTCAAAACAATTCTCTTAGCCAATATAGAAACATTTACCTAGCCAATGTAGACAGGATAAGAATTCATCAATTATAATGTAGAAGTTTTGAGCTGCTTCTAAAACCATGGGGGGTGTCTCCCTTGAGCATTCTCAGATGTCTGACCAGCGTCTTGATTGTGTAAGTTTTGAGCTTCTAAAATCATGGGGGGTGAGCATTGTCAGAAGCCTGCCCGGAAACCAAAGGCTGGGAGCAAACAAAGGCTGGAGAGGGACTGGTCAAGCAGGGGTGTAGCTGTAGGGATAAGCTCATGTGAGGAATCATGTGATGGCCAGCTGCAACACATTTTACAGCCTATATAGAGAGAGAGAAAATCCAGAACAAAGAGAGCGTAAATCTGCTTGGCCAGGCGCATGCCATGCATGAAGAATCCCAGACTTCTGCAGCCTCCGCTGAGTTCTCCCAGCTGATGTTTTGAGGGACTGCATGATGCCAGTTTGGTGAAGTATTATTCTTCTGTAAATAGTTGCAATATCTCATAACTCTATTGGTGATGTATTATTCTCCTGTAAATAATTGCTTTCTAGTTATCTTTTCTAACTACTCATGTGTAACTAAGAGAATTACTTGCCTTTCTGAATAAGTATCCTTGCTTTGTTTGTAAATAAACTGCACGTCTTCATTACAAGGTGTTAGCCTTTGATGTAGTAAGACATTTGGTACCAGGAGTGGGGTACGAAAAAAAAGGCTTGGACAATGTTGAAAAGAAGAGGAAAGAATACAAATTTTGTAGAAACTGTAAAGGAAGATAGAGATGTGAATATTGTAAATATTCCTGGCTGGCATCAGGCATCCTATGAAATGCTAGCTAGAGAATGGTCCTGCGGGTCAAGACTAAGTGAGAATAGGGATTATGCTGAACCTGTGAATGTTTTTTCATGCTTGCAAAAAATACCTGTTGAAAAAGGGACAGAATTGAGTACGTTAGGGAGAAGGAGATTGCTTTTGTTGTCTGCATATTGTAAGATGCATCAGACAAATTCTAGCAAATTAGATTTGATTGCACGGACAGATAAAATAGACATTTATCAGCAAGTTGCTGAGAGGGTGGCTGAGTATAAATACCGTAAGAGACGGGGAAAAATAAAGAAAAAGAAAATGTACATGTCTATTGCTATGTCTACTTAATGAAGCTCACTCTGATATGAAGCTCACTCTGATATGAATCTTCATGTCTATTGCTAACCAATATATAGGAGGAAAGTGCAGAGTACTCCCCAAAATCCTGGAGGAGTTAATCTAGAAGATACTGTGGAGGATTTTAATCAACAAGAGATTAATGATAGATCATGGTGATGCTAAGAAATTCTGTTTGATTAGTTCTGACCCAGTGATACAAGATCAGTTTTGTCATGTTATTATGACTTTACAAATTCAAGATCAAATTGGTAAGGGAAATGACTGCAGCTTGGATTCTGCAGCCGAGAAAAAAAAACTGTTTAGGGAAATATGTAATCTTGTGATGCAAAGATGTTTAGTTTAGTGCTTTAAACAAAATTTAAAGCATGTTGCTTTTCAGAACTATCCAGGGGGGAGGGTCTAGTTCAGCCTTCAGTATGCAGGGTGAAATTTCGTAGGAGAAACTCTGATCAGATAGGCTGTTAGGTATAAAGCACTTGTAAGCTTTGATTTGTTCTGTGTTCAAAAGTGAATACTGTTTTTTTTCTTTCATTGCTGGTTGCTCAAGTGCCCCTCGATGCTGAAGTGACTAAACCAAACAAACAAGGCATGAAACTAAGGAAACTGTTTTTGTTTTTCTTTGACCTTCAAAGTAGAGGTTAAGAACCTTGACAGGACAATGGGGCATCCTGAGCAGTTTGCAACTTGAAAATGATTTAAACCCTGAGTGAATAAGAAGGTAATCCTGGTTAAGCTTTATTTTTAGTATGTTATGTTATCTACTCTTTGTCTTTAACTGTGTATGCTATCAAGCAAAATTAAAAGTTAAAAGGGGATTTTATATATATTGTGGCAAGCACCTCAAAGAGGGCATAGTTATTGTTTATATTTTACAGAACCATAAACAGCTATAACTATAGATTAATTGTTCAGCTACATAGTAATCTGCATTTGCCTGAAGGAATCTGGACACAAGAAAGACCTATTGTTTATTTTGCTTTCTGTGTTGAAGATAACATTTCAGATCAGTTTGATACCAGTTTCAGGTATGATTAGGTTTTAATTTAAATGTGAAAAGTACATTCCAGATATCCACCAACCTTTTCATGAAAAAGTTTCAGTCATGTCATTTGAAAATGCTTGTTTTCTGAACTGTAAGATTAAAGGTAATTATTTTGCATTATTAAGCTCTGCACTGATGACTGATGAACAGGACAGTAACACCATACAATATTGGATTTTAGGATAAGATCACCTGTTTTTCTGTATTTGAATTTTACGTGCTGGTGTCCAAAGAAAAAGTGTACTTTGTTTTAAAGTTTTTATTTGAGTTTCAGGAGTACAGTTCCTGAGAAAACAGATATATGTTGCAGAGAAAACAGATATATGTTGCAGCACTGTGAGATATTAATTTTCTTTAGTTTATACACGTGCACTTATGTTACCAAATACACTTGTTATATAGTAGTACATTATGCAGAGGTCCAGTACACACACAGCAATTACAAGATGAGTAAATATTAATAAGTTTGCTGAAATTTTGGACAGAGGCTGATATGAAATTGCTTTGTTCCCAAGCATATAGAGAAATATAGAGTAAAGATGGAACTGAGTTCCCAGAAAACAATGAGAATATTTGTAAAATTATTTACAAATAAAACAATAACATTAACTCAAGTTGATTGGATAAAACCAAATCTTGCTTGTCAGCAATGATCCAGGAGAGGTTTGAGAGAGAGAGAGAGAGAGAGAGAGGCAGAAAGGTGAGGCCACAGCCTAGGATAGGAAAATGTGCTGCTTCCAGTGTGATGATCTGGGCTACCAGAATTCTGACTGCTCTAAGACTCCTCGAGGACCCACAAGGCCTGAAGAACAAGAACCTTGTATATTTATGCCTCTGAAGAGACATGAATAGGCAGGGGAGAGTAGGCCAAGAAGAATCCGAGGAAGTATCGTCATGAGGCCCAGCCACAAATGCCTTGCAGGCCAAGAAGAACCTGAAGAGGTATCGCCATAAGACCCAACCACCAATGCCTTGTACCCTCTTAGATCTCTCACCTCAAAAGGATCTCTTTTTGACACCATAATTAATGAGTAGCTTACAAAAATCCTTGTGAACACTGCAATTTCAAGATCAGTCCAACAGCACTCTCACTGAGAACAAGTGTATACGAAAAACTCAAGTCATACGTGAGAGATATGGGGCTGTCATGTTAGGAGCCATATTTCTTTCTATTGGGATTGCTGTTATACAATGTTGCAAAATAATAGTTTTATATTGTAGGGACTTTACCTAGATTGTTTAAACAGTTGCTATTGAGAATGAGCACATATGTCCATTTAGAACTACACCAATTAAGTTAGGGACACTGTTTACTCATACTGTTATGCTTATTGAGAAGAATCTAAATTTATATTTTCTGCCTACCATTTGTTTACACCAATACTAAGTTTTTAACAGTTGTTTGATATTCTTAGCAGCCTTGCCAAATAAGGATACATTAGTATGGTATAAAAAACATGAAAAGGACCTATGTATTTAGTTGGTGGAATGATGCAAGTGATGAAAAAGTGTTGTGAGGGATGAAGTGGGATATTAAGAGGAAGGACTGATGGACATTAAACGATGAAGGTAATTTGAAGTGACATATCTGCCTAATGAATATGTAAACAAAAAAATTATGAGCACTTTATTCAACTATGCTGTCTCCAGAAGCTTCAATTCAGGAAGTCATACTCAATTGGAAACAGATACTTGGAGACAGGCTAGGTGCACCTTGCACCCTGATGAGCTTTGGAAAACCCACCCTGGCCATGTGGTACTTCCAGATGCTTTTTTGCCTCACTTTTCCTCTGTATGTCCTGGCCAGGCATGCAGAGACAAAGGGGGATGATTTGATGACAAATTCTCACAAAATTGGTATAATTCTAAAACTTGTCAAAATTGAAGAACACGTGTGCAACTTGTCTGATCTGTAAACATGTAAAGATCAGTCAAGGGCATAATGGAATGTTTCCTGCCAGCAAGTGAACCTTCAGTGATAGAGAGACAAGGAGTTAATCAAACTGCGACACAAAATTGACACCATACGAGATAGTTACTGGTAGACCATTGAAAACTTATAAAGCAATATTTATAGAATATGATCTTAGTAAATATGGATGAAATTCAGTTTGTCTCATTGTGAAATCTAATCTAGAATATTTAGTCTTTTCATTTAATATTGGTGCTGCTCTTCTGAATGAGGCCTGGAGCCATGTCACCAATTGCACTCCAGAGATTCCAGCAGAGGTAATTGGCCATAATCCAGATGGAATAGACCATCCCGAGAAATCTGAACTACACACCACAGAAATGTGTGAAGGCGTCCCTACCTGGATCAGTGTGTCACATTGAAAAAGGGGCCAAAATATCCACCCATGAGAATGAGGTGTTCAACTTTTGAGAGAAACTGAACTTAAACTTCAGAGAAAGGTGAAGCACACTATGAAGTCCTGAAGAACTGCTGAGAAGCAGGCCCAAATTATCTGAAAGTGGACTGATTGGGGGCTTTTGTGAACTTTTGTGAATGATTTTTTGTTTTATGTATTGTTATCCTTTTATTATTGTTTCCTTGGAAGGTAACTGTAATTCTAGTATCTCCGATTTTTTTCTGCTGAACGTCATGTGCCCAACTGCTTATTTCACCTGTTCCCCAGATCTTAGTTATTGCTGTGGTTTCTCTTTCTCCTGCTCATACTACTTTTTGAATCCACGGGTGATCAATAGTGTAAACGTTTGGGTAAAATATGAAAGACCAGATTCATAGCTGGTGGAGGGAGAAGTAGTAGTAATATGATTGAGGCTGTTAGTCCCTCACCACCTGCTCCACTACCCTCAATATATAACTAGTAGATTGAAATCCATGGGGTAGATATACAGTAGAAAAAGTCCTGAATATGCAGGTGAAATGAGTCCCCCACTGCATGGGGAACTGATAAATGTAACTGAGATCCACAAGCCATTTGGCTTTGGCAATTGAAATGCCGATGGGAATGGTATATTAGATATCTTGGGAAAAATATCACCTAATTTATATCGTGACTTCTTGTCCCCTCAAGCATTTACCTTAATGTTATCCACTATGTTTTATCCCATGTTATTATTATTGTATTTCTAAATGAATTGCAAAGGCAATTCAGCCATTGCTTATGTGCAATATCCTTACTGATCCACGGGTGGAATGTATTTCTAATTAAAGATTTATTTGGATCAGCAAGGAATATTGAACTTTGCAAGGAAATTCAACTCTTGAGCCATTGTCTGTGAGAAATCATGCTGACCCAGCTTGCTAGCCCAGAGACCAAAGCTGTATTTGCAATCTGGTGAGAAACTGCTTACACATCTAGCCTGAGGGATACTGAAAGACTAGGGAGGAATTCTTCTAATGGTGATCCATTGAAGAGAACAATTCACCTAGCCTTCAAAACAATTCTCTTAGCCAATATAGAAACATTTACCTAGCCAATGTAGATAGGATAAGAATTCATCAAATATAATGTAGAAGTTTTGAGCTGCTTCTAAAACCATGGGGGGTGTCTCCCTTGAGCATTCTCAGATGTCTGACCAGCGTCTTGATTGTGTAAGTTTTGAGCTTCTAAAATCATGGGGGGTGAGCATTGTCAGAAGCCTGCCCGGAAACCAAAGGCTGGGAGCAAACAAAGGCTGGAGAGGGACTGGTCAAGCAGGGGTGTGGCTGTAGGGATAAGCTCATGTGAGGAATCATGTGATGGCCAGCTGCAACACATTTTACAGCCTATAGAGAGAGAGAGAAAATCCAGAACAAAGAGAGCGTAGATCTGCTTGGCCAGGCGCATGCCATGCATGAAGAATCCCAGACTTCTGCAGCCTCCGCTGAGTTCTCCCAGCTGATGTTTTGAGGGACTGCATGATGCCAGTTTGGTGACGTATTATTCTTCTGTAAATAGCTGCAATATCTCATAACTATCGGTGATGTATTATTCTCCTGTAAATAATTGCTTTCTAGTTATCTTTTCTAACTACTCATGTGTAACTAAGAGAATTACTTGCCTTTCTGAATAAGTATCCTTGCTTTGTTTGTAAATAAACTGCACGTCTTTATTACAAGGTGTTAGCCTTTGATGTAGTAAGACACCCTCCCAATTAGAAGCCTTCTTAAAAAAAAGGGGGAGACTGGTATTTCTAACTGTGTAAGTGACTGCACAGTTGTAATGGTGTATCTGGAATGATCACTTGAGGTTTTTAGTTGGCATCCAACTTTTCAAATTTGACAGTTGCACTGCTGAATTTAACAACTTGCTTTTGTATTACTTTTTTTCTCTCCACCTCCTGCTCAGTGCAGTGGAGTGTTAACTGCCAGACTGATTTGTTTTCTTCACCATTTTATTGATTTATTTTTACCTTCTCAAATCATGATATTGGCAATAAAAGAGAAAAAAAAGAGAAAGTGAAAAAAAAATCAAATAAAGGTTTGGACAAGTTTCTGAAGGAAAGTCCATAGACAGCTATTTTCTAGGCAGACTTGGGGAAGTCCTGCCTGACTAGTGTTGGAGACAAGCTGCCGCACACAATGCACCTTTGGTCTGATGCAGCACAGAATGTCTGGCATTAAATGAACAAAACACCATCATAAAATGCTCATGGCAATAACTCTGCAAACTATCTTCCTCTTATGTCTATATTTACAACCTATAATGCCTAGTCCTTCAGATCCTCCACCACCACCACTAAGCTCCTTATCCCAGTTTCAGTCTTCACTGGGCAGCAATCTTAACCAGTTGATCTGCCCCACTGGTGCTGTACAAGATAGTGCTGACTGATTTAAATAAGGACAGTTCGGTCTGCATGGCCACATTCATCTTTGCCTTTGTGCTTGACGAGAAGGGCAAGCACTTGAAGTGTCCCCAAGTTTTGAATTTGTTCAGGACAACTACAATATGTTACAAGAACTACCAGCATACTGCTCTTGAGGCTACTTTTAAATTTTAAATCCTGGGTCACCCTGATCATAGTATTTTTTTAAATTATGTTCACTGTAACCAAAACATTTCCTTAAATCTCTTGCTTCTGTATGTCTTGACTAGACTATAACATCTAATGCAATGGAACTCTTATGTGTATCTGGGCATTATGTGCTTAGTAGTACTATACAAACAGAATGGTTTTTAAAAACAGTACTGGGCGTAAATCTATGAAGAGAGCTCAACTAGAGTCCATATTGCCTTAGGAGCACAGAGCTACTCAAAGGAAAGTTAGCTTAATATTAAAATATCTATGCAAGAATTGTTAGCAGTGGTAACAAACAGGTCTGCTTTTCAAGATGTTTGCAATATCACACACAGTTATATACTATAGGGGATCATTTTAAAAGCCTTAGTCGTGATTTGGACATCTGAAAATGTGCATGCAGACCTCCAAATCATGGAGATGTTCCCAAAGCCATTTTACAAACGGCTTTAAAAGATGTCTCCAACGCGGGGACATCGAAGTAGTCAGTTGGCGTGATGGAGGAGTGTCTGGGTTGGTCAATGGACTTAGACATCTCCGCTGGATTTCAAAAGGACCAGAGACATCTGTGATCCCATCCAAGTTAGGCCAGCTCCAGGCACAAATAGATATTGGGAAAGTGCTCATTTTGGCCATAAAACATCCAAAGGGTGTAGAGAACATGGTACTGCACCATCCCCAGTACCCTACACAATCACGACAGCAGCAGCAAGATTTGAACCCTGCTTTCCCTGGTCCTAGCCCACTACTCTAACCATTAGGCTATTACTAGATATCCACAGTCTGGACTACTATTCTGGGAGTGTCCATATTGGGCACATCCACATTTGAGAAATTGTACCTGAACTTGGATTTGCCTTTTTTTCAGACAGTCTGGCTTGGATGAACCAGACTGCACTTGGGCATCATTTGTAAAATGTGCCTTATAGCATATAAGATCTCTGCCTGAAGGACCAAAGTAGTAGTTGTAAGCCTTCAAAAGGTTAGCATAAAGATCAAATATGCTTACTTGCTGGAAAGGGGATATAATAGGGCCACTCAAACACAAACAACAAATGTTTAAAAGGCACATCATTTTCTGGGGCACAGACTCTTATAAACAAAACTGCAAAGTTGCCTAGTTCCAAAAGGGAGATTTTAGGACAGTCCCAGATTTTGGGCAAAGCTAAACAAAGGCATGGGGAAGGGTGACCTGCACCTACTCATGCTGCCTTGCTGGGCAGACTACATGGACCATACTGGTCTTTATCTGCCGTCATATACTATGATACTATGTTACTATGCTACTATCCTGGCACATTATGGACCTATAGCACCGATTCAATAGGTAGAACGAAGGACTACAAACATCCACTACTTTTGGGATTCAAGTCCAAAACGAGGACTGCCAAAAAATCTCAACCCTGTAACAGAGCAACTTGGCAGCTCTGGTATTAACAGAGCTCAAAAGTAACCGAAGGAGGCATTTGCACAAAGAATATATCAGAGCAACAGCAGAAACGTTTGGCGAAATCCTGGTTCCGAGTTTTCACCTAAAAGTAGTGGGATGTTACCCAAACCCTCCCCTCCCCTCTCCTCTCCTCTATCCACTGAAATCGGTGCTGTATTTATTGCAAGTCTCCCTGCTGGAGCTGCGTATCTTGGCAGCCATAATAAATGCAAGAACAGAGATAGAGCAGTAAAAACAGCACCAAAACAGGCCGTTCGTGCTATCCGCAGGCTGCCAGAAGCAACCCCAGATCCAGTAACTAAATTACTGACCCCCCTCCACACTCTCACACGCCAGTTCAGATAATAGCAACCCTACATGTCTTAGAATTTAAGGGAAAGTTAAAAAAAGAGAGATCTGGATCAGCATTTTTCATTTTGGCCTAATCCACCTCATGAACGTTATCGGCCAAGACGCCCTGGCAACAACGCGCTAAACTCCGCAAATTCGCCCCTATCCATCTCCACAGGAAGTCTCCCCGTTTCCGGAGCCTTTTAATGTTTATTTCCCAGGGGACGGGTTGACGTACTTCCGACGCAGCTCTGCCTCTACCGCGTGCGGTCACGCTCACACAAGCCTAACAGAAGCTCAAGCTACTGTCCCACAACCCGGCAGCGGCATCATTGGATCGCAGCAGTCACGTGATCAGTCGCTTGAATGTGCCCACGCACAGACCTCTTGCGGACGGCGTTACCTGGTGACACTATCGCCATGGCAACCTGTGTACACAACAAAGGCTCTTAGGAGCGGTGGCCAGGGCGGAAGCGTCAGAGTACCGACTTTCAGCGGTCCGGACAACCGATTAAACCGATACAGGTTACATTCAAACTGTCTGACCCCGCGCCTGGGTAAGTTGAAAGTCAGTCCTGATATTTAAACTCATACCAAGTTATGGTGGGGAGTTTCTTTTGCCTAATGGTGCCTTATAGAACTACAAATCCCAGAATTCTTTAAGGGCCGAAAAGGCTGAGGAATGTTGGGACTTGTAGTCTTGTTTTCATACGGGGTAGAAATAAAGACTACAAACCCCAGCATCCTTTAGGGGTTGGACAATCGCATTACTGGAATACAAAAAGTCATGTTACGCACAAGGTTACCAATTCACTATCAGGTTAATCAAGCTGACTGAGCCAATCCCGGTTTTGCCCCATTGCAAACATAGACTTGTAACATAGTAACATAGTATATGACAGCAGATAAAGACCATCATGGTCCATCCAGTCTGCCCAGCCAGGTGGCAAGGGTAGGGGCAGCTGCCACTGCGTGCAGGTTACCCCACCCCATGCCTTTATTTAGGAGTGTACCCACCACTCCATGCAGGTCACCCCTATTTGTTGAGATAGCGGAAGACACTTAAGATTATTTTGATTTTATCCTGTTGCTATAAAGGGATCCACTGTGTCTGTCCCATGCCATTTTGAATTCTGTCACTGTGTTTGTCCCCACCACTTCCATCAGGAGGGCATTCCAAGCACCCACCACCCTTTCAGTGAAAAAGTATTTCCTGACATTGCCTTTCAGTTTACCCCCTTACTTTGCAGCTTCATGTTATGTCCTCTAGTTTTGCAGCTTCCCCATCTTTGAAAAAGATATGTTTGTTCATTATTACTCTGTAAATATATTTAAAGGTCTGTATCATATCTCCCCTGACCCTTCTCTCCTCTAGAGTATACATATTTTGGTCTTTGTCTCTTCTCATATGTCTTCTGGCGCAGACACCAAATCATTTTCGTTGCCTTTCTCTGAACCGTTTCCAGTCTTTTTATATCCTTTGCGAGATATGGTCTCCAAAACTGAACACAGTATTGCAAGTGAGGCCCTCACCAGCGACTTGTACAGTGCAATTAGTACCTCCTCCTTTCGGCTTCTAATTCCTCTCTGTATGCAACCCAGCATCCTTCTGGCTTTAGCCACCACCTTGTCACACTATTTTGCCACCTTGAGATCCTCAGAAACAATCACTCCAAGGTCCTTCTCCTGGTCCGTGCACACCAACCTCTCGCCCCCTATCGTATACCGTTTTCTTGGATTTCTGCATCCCAAGTGCATGACACTGCTCTTCTTCACATTAAATCTTAACTGCTATGCATTAGACCATTCTTCCATCTTTTGAAGAAATTTCCTCATGTAGCCCATTCCCTCAGGGGGAGTCCACTCTTGCAGATTTTTGTGTCATCTGCAAAAAAGTCCTTCAGCAATATCACTCACAAATATATTGAACAGTACAGGTCCCAGGACCAATCCTTGGGGCACACCACTAATCACTTTCCTTGCATCCGAGTGAGTTCCGTTTACCATCACCTTCTGTCGTCTATCAGTCAACCAATTTCTGATCCAGTTCACCACCTTGGGGCCCATCCCCAGACTGCTCAATTTATTGATAAGCCTCCTATGAGGAACAGAATCAAAGGCTTTGCTGAAATCTAGGTAGATCACATCCATCGAATGCCCTTGATCTAGTTCTCTGGTCACCCAATCAAAGAATTGAATTAGATTTGTTTGGCATAATCATCCCTTGGTAAAATCATGTTGCCTCGGATTATGCAACCTATTGGTTTCGAAAAAGTCTACTATTCTCTCTTTCAGAAGCACCTTAATTACTCTCCCGCCACCGAGGTAAGGCTTACTGGCCTGTAGTTTGCCACTTCTTCCCTGTTATCATGTTTTTGAAGAGGTACCACATCAGCCCTTCTCCAGTCCTGTGGAACTTTTCCCGTCTCCAAGGGTCCATTAAAAAAATCCTTTAGTGGCCCTGCAAGAACCTCACTGAGTTCTTTCAGTATCCTGGGATGAATCCCATCCGGTCCCATTGCCTTGTTCACTTTCAGTTTTGCAAGCTGTTCAAACACATCATCTTCTGTGAATGGTGTGGTATCTACTCCATTCCCATTTGTATATTTGTCAATCACAGATGGTCCTTCTCCAGGTTTTTCTTTAGTATAAACAGAACAGAAATATTTGTGTAGCATTTTTGCTTTTTCAATGTCACGTTCCACGAATCTGTTCTTTGCACTTTTGAGTCCTGCAATTCCACCTCTTCTCTTCCTCTTCTCCCAAATATACCTGAAAAAAGTTTTGTTACCACACTCCACATCATCAGCCATCTTTTCTTCTGCCTTTGATTTTGCTATCCTTATTTATTTCTTTTCTCTTTTAACTTTATCCTGTATTCTTTTCTGTTTGTGAACTTCTGAATTTTGTGAAAGCTGTGTTTTTTCCCTTTATTTGTGCAGCCACTTCTTTGGAGAACCAAATGGGTTTCCTTTTCCTCTTGTTTTTATTTACTTTCCTTACATATGTATCTGTTGCCCCTTTTACTGCCTTCTTTAGTTTAGCCCACTGCAGTTCCACTTCCTTTACCTCCTCCCACTCTTCCAACTCCTCCTTCAGGAACTTGGCCATTTTACTGAATTTAAGGTTTTAAAGTCTAGGACTCTGTGCTTGCTGTGATTGGCCTCTGCCTTGGCTTTTATCTTAAACCATACCGTGTGATGATCGCTGCTTCTCACATGGGCACCCACCCGGACATTCGACTTGCTATCTCTGTTGGTGAGTACTAAATCCAGCATTGAACTTTCCCTGGTTGGTTCTATCGCCATTTATCTAAGCAATGCATCATGGAAGGCATCCACAATTTTTTTTACTTCTTCCCACATTTGCAGAAGGAATACTCCAATCCACATCTGGTAGATTAAAGTCACCCAATATGGCTGATAGTGCCACCTTCTCTTTCCAAGACAATCCACAGAGCTTCTTCTTTTCCCTACATCCCCTGCATTTCATATTGCTTTTGACATATAGGGCTACTCCCCCTCCTTTTCTGCCTTCTCCAGCTCTCCTAAATAAATTATAGCCAGCTATGGCTATATCCCATTCATGTGACTCGTTAAAACATGTTTCTGTAATAGCCATTCTGTCCAAGTCCGTTTCCATTATTAGGGCTTCCAGGACATCTAAACTACTGAGACAAAGAAACTCCATGCATGCAAATAACAAACGTAGGCTGGCTTAGCATTTTTGGCTGACCTGGGGTGAGTTGGCCACCTTATTTGAGCATGTAGATATCATAAGAGCATAGGATATGACATACTGGGTCATACCAAGGGTCCATGTAGCTCAGTATCCTGTTTCCAAAAGCAGCCAATCCAGATCACAAGTGCCTGTCATTCCCTAAAAGATACACAGATTCCACGTTGCTTATCCCAGGGGTAAGCAGTTGATTTCCCTGGTCCACTTTAATAATGGTTTATGGACTTTTACTCCAGAAACTTGTCCAGACCTCTTTTAAATCCAGCAATACTAACAGCTTTTGTTACGTTCTCTGGTAACGAATTCCAGAGTTTGATTATGTATTGAGTGAAAAATACTTTCTCCATTTAGAAACATGATGGCAGAAAAAGACCACATGACCTATCTAGTCTGCCCTCCCATATCAACCACTGCAACAGTCCCCTTTTTCCTTTAGAGATCCTCTGTGTTTGTCCCATGCTTCTTTGAATTCAGACACTGTCCTCATCTCCACCACCTCCACTGGGAGACTTTTCCACGGATCTACCACTCTTTCCATAAAAACATATTTCCACATATTACTCCTGAGTCTATCACCTTTCACCCTTATCCTATGACCCCTCATAGCAGAGTTTCCTTTCAATCGAAAAAGGCTCTCCCCCTCTGCATTAATGCCACAGAGGTATTTAAACGTCTCAATCATTTCACCTCTATCCCGCCTTTCCTCTAAAATATACATATTAAGATCCTTAAGTCTGTCCTCATAAGCTTTATAATGAAGACCACTAACCATTTTAGTAGCCACCCTCTGCACTAACGCCATCCTGTTTATATCCTTTTGAAGGTGCGGTCTCCAGAATTGCACACTATACTCCAAATGAGGTCGCACCAAAGACTTATATAAAGGCATTATCACCTCCTTTCCTCTGCTGGCCATTCCACTCCATATGCACCCAAGCATTATTCTAGCTTTTGCTGTTGCTTTCTCTACCTGTTTACCTGCTTTAAGATCATCAGAACAAATCATGCCCAGGTCCCGCTCTTCTTTTGTGGACAGAAGTACTTCACTCCCTATACTTTATCGCTCCCTTGGATTGCTGCAGCCCAAATGCATGACCTTGCATTTTTTAACATTAAATCTCAACTGCCAAATTCTAGACCATTCTTCAAGCTTAGCTATATCCTTCCTCATGTTATCTACACTTTCCTGGGTGTCTACTCTATTGCAGATTTTGGTATCATCCGCAAAGAGGCAAACCTTACCCGACAGCCCTTCTGCTATATCACTAACAAAGATGTTAAAAAGAATCGGACCAAGGACAGATCCCTGGAGCACACCACTGGTATCCTTCTCCTCAGAGTGAGCACCATTTACCTGTACTCTTTGTCGCGTCCCACTCAACCAATTTCTAACCCAAGCAGTAACTTTAGGGTCCATCCCTAGGGTGCTCAGTTTGTTTATAAGTCACCTGTGAGGAACAGTGTCAAAGGCTTTACTGAAATCTAAATACACCACATCTAGGGCTCTCCCTCGGTCCAACTCCCTGGTCACCCAGTCAAAGAAATCAATCAGATTTGTCTGACAAGACCTGCCTCTGGTGAATCCATGCTGTCTCGGATCCTGTAATCCGTTGGACTCCAGAAACCTCACTATTTTCTCTTTCAGCAGCGCTTCCAATAATATACTCACCACCGAGGTTAAACTAACCGGCCTATAGTTTTCAACTGAATCCTAACTTCCGCTTTTGTGTAAAGGGACCACATGTGCCTCTCCCCAGTCCTCTGGCACCACTCCCGACTCCAATGAGGCATTGAAAAGGTCAGTCAGGGTAACCACTAGAACATCCCCAAGTTCCTTCAGTATTCTCGAATGTATCCCATCTGGCCCCATCGCTTTGTCTACTTTAAGTTGAGCTAGTTTCTCACGAACACAATCTTCTGAAAATTGCTCAAGATGCCCCTTGATTCTGTTCCTGTTTTTGGGCATTTTCTGAGGTCCTGCTCCTGGTTCTTCACCTGTGAACACAGAACAGAAATATTTGTTAAGCAATTCCACATTATGCTCATCAGCTTCTCTATATTCCTCCCTTTCACCTTTGAGTCTGACAATACCAGATCGACAAAAAAAATCTACCTCCTGGAAATGGGTAACATGGCAACTCTGGTTGTGCATCAGTTGCATTAATATTTACAACTCTAGCAGTTCCATGCAGTAGTCTAGGCTACTGTGTTAAGTCTCCTGGATTGTTGTTGTTAAGTGCCATCGACTCAGTGTCGACTCATGGCGACCATCTGGACAGTTGACCTAAACTGGGTTCGGTCTTCAGTCAGGTGATTCATTGTTGACAGAGCAGCACCCATAGGTGCTGTTATCGTATTGATCCATCTCATTGCCGGCCTTCCTCTCTTGCGTTGACCTTCTACCTTGCCAAGCATTATGTCTTTCTCTATCGATCTCTCTATTCGATGATGTGTCCAAAGTATGAAAGTCGAAGTCTTGTCATCTGAACTTCTAAGGAAAGCTTAGGTTTGATCTCCTCCTAGTACTGACTAGTTTGTGCTTCAGATTACTGTAATTTAATATACCTGGGGTTGCCAAAGAAGTTATTGAAGAAATTGCAGACTGTGGAAAATTGTGTTGCCAAGATAGATGGTGAGAGAGTTACTCCTTTAAGGTTGCCATTGGAATGGAGAATTAGATTTAAGATTATGGGGTTATTTTAGAAGCCCTATTCACGATTTATACATGTACAATCAGGCCTGTATGTGTAAATGGCTTTTTAGAAAGGGTCCAGTATACATGTGGATGTCCATAGTATAGGATAAATTCCATAAATCATTATTAAAGAGGACCCAGGAAATCCACTGCTTGCCCTGGGACAAGCATTGTGGAACCTGTGTGTCTTTTTGGGAACATGCTAAGTACTTGCGATCTGGATTGGCCACTGTTGTAAACAGGATACTGGGCTTGATGGACCTTGGTCTGACCCAGTATGGCATATCTTATGTTCTTATGATAAAATTCTATACATGGGAGAGAGGGAGATCTTACCTGCGGTGGCAGAAGCTACATCAGACCTGCGGGCGTATTGGCATAGTGTTTGTGATATCAGAGGGCTCTATAAGATCATGGGCCTTTCCGTGGAACACCAGAGAAGGGGAGAGTTTACCTGTGGTGGTAGAAGCTACATCAGATCTGCAGGCGCATTGGCGTAATGTTTGTGATGTTAGAGGGCCATATAAGATCTTTCCGCTGGATGCTGCCATGGGCGCATCCTTCGGGTGTTTGCTCAAAGGGGCATGCCCAAAGGAGCAGGTCACGCCCATTCAGTGCACATTGGAGCACTGAAGGAGCACTACTCACGGCAATGGGGAAACGAAAAAAGAGGTCCTTTCCAGCTTTATCATCTGTGAAATCCTCCAGGATAGAGGTCCCTTGGACAAACATCCGATAAAGAGACCAATGGAGGACACAGGCTCTGTTTCCTCTGCCTCAATGAGTACTAACTCTCTTCTATTGTGTCTCTGGAAGCCACCTGTAGCTGTTTTATCGGTTTAGGTTGGCTTCTTAGATGTGGAGCGTTCTGTTAATCCGGTACTACGTCCTGACAGTCTTTGACTTGCAAGCAGTCTGACTCTCTGAAAGCTGTAATGCTAAAGTGACTCAGATCTCATCCTTTTCGGGTGAGGGTCTGTTGACAGATGCTGCTGCCAAAGGATATTTGGGCTGTTGTAACTCGCACCAAAGCAGTTTTAACAGGAACATTGAGGCAATTGAAGGAATTTATTACGGACTCAGTGGATACATTTGTAGAGCATGATGTTCAGTTAGATAAGGTGGGGGTACACTTGGACAATCTTGAATCACAGATGAGTACAGTACATATTGCGTCTCTGCCTCCATCAAGGTCAATCTGTACTATCATCACCAATTTCAGTTGTTTGAGAACTTGTCTTGTTCGAGGAATTTAAAATGTTTAAATTTTCCTATTATGCATTATTTGTCACCATTAATTTTATTTTATAAATATTTGAAAGAAGTGTTTTTGTTTGCAAAACCTGAAGATATATAAAAATTGTTAGTATCTATTATATTCCTAAGGGTAAAAAAGTTGATAAGGAATCTGTGGGCGAGCTTGACCAGTTAGATTCACCTGATAGTTTAGATGTGTCCGAGTTTCTAGAGTCGTCTTCTGATAATATTACAGCAAGAGCTACTTTAATAGTTACCTTTGTTTCAGAGATAGATAAGAACTCTCTTAAGGTTGTATTTTCCTACCATTTTCCCTGATGTCTCAGGGCCTACCCAGCTTCGGTGTAAGGCCTTTCTGAAGTTAAAACCTCGCACTATGGCTCTTGGAGCCACCTTCATTTTGAAGTTTCCATGCAAGTGCCTGGTGGTACACTGGGGAAAACATTATTGTTTTCTGGATCCGCGGCATTAAAAAAGTTTCTTAAAAACCACAGTCCTTGATCTACATGAGCGGGATATGTATTAGAGAGTTACGGGGTCATTCCGAGCCACGAATAGCAGGGATTTACATCCATCCCTGCTATTCGGCCACTCTGCCGACCCTGACTAACTTCCCTGTACATTGTAGGGGAGGTTAAATAGGGCGGAGTTAGGGCAGACTGTGGGCGGTCCACGGCCCTGGACATACAGGGCCGATTTCAATGTCGGCCTTGTACGTCCAGGGCCAGTAGACTGAACGGGGAACTTATTCCACCTCAGAGGAATTCATGGCTCAGAATGACACATCTAAGTGCTTGTTTCTGAGACGGTGCAATTTAGGGACATCAACAATTGTGAAATAGCCTACAACCACGCACGTATCCAGCTTTGCTATCTCCACGGGCCCGTCACCAGAACCGATTACTGGGACGTTCATTTGTTCAGACAAAGATGGAGCAATTTCAGAAAGAACTTGCGCTTGCCTCTCTTTACTTCTGCCACCCTCCCAGATTTTTGGACGTTGTGTTGTGGTCGTCCCAGATTCTTCCTAGACTTCCCTTCTCAAAGCCCACTTTATATGGACAGTTGTAAATGAAGCAGCATATGAAGTTTTGTTTTGTCATTCCTGCATTGTCTAATTTTATTCTTTGTATAATATTGAGAATTATTTTTAAGTATTGTATGTATTATATGTTGTAAGATTGTAAATGTATTATTTTTTTGCAGTTGTTTATCATTTTATCTTATGACATCTGCTCTGTACTATCGTTGACTGAACGGGAGAGTTATAGATATTACTACATTAAATAAGATATCAATGAATGTTTCTAAATTTAGCCTTCAAATTGGGTACAGCATACACAAAATATTGGAATCTAGGAAAATGCTAGAAATTTGGCAGGAGGATTTTGGCCAAAGCCTGCTGACAGACCTTCCTGCTACACCTTTGTTTGGTGAGGGGACCAGAAAGTGGCACTGTTGTGCCTCAGAAGTGAGGGAATGTAGCATGTTGCGTAATGTCTACCAACAAGAGGCACATGTGGTCACATCTGTGGCTACCAAAATAACCAAATGTAAACTAGTTCTGGGCGAGTCCTATGATTTGAAACTGAGCACAGCAGACCAGGCTAAAAGTTAAGTAAAGTTTTGTGTGATTTCAATCTACCCAAGTATCTTCTAACCAAAATTAAAAAGAGGACAATAGTTGAAGTCAGTTACAATTTTTATTGCTAGAAAAAACATTAATGCATTGACACTCCACTCATGGGTAAACTCAAACTTTATACCTCAGTGAATACCAAGTCTTATAAATTTGTTTCTGAAGTATGAAATATAATGCATTCCTGATGCAGAAAACTGATGGCATCAGACTAAAAATATGTTATTTGAAGCAGTGCAATATTATTATAACAAGACCCACAGTTGCTGCTTTGTCGTTTGTATTCCTTGGACATTCTGTGAACTCAGTTATTCAGAAGCTAGACAGCAAACCAGTTTGTCATTCCCTTTTGGCCTCTGCATGCAACCATTTACTGTCCCGGCGATAGGAATGTGCAGATCTATGTCACGTGCCATCCTTGATGCACCCCGTCCCTCTTCTGCTCAGCTTTCCCTTTCCTTTTAGATTCTGATTTCAGGCTGCCCCTTTCTTTCTCTCACTCTCTTTTACTGTCTATATTGCTCTCCTATACTAAATTAATTAATTTATCAGCAGATTCTCTGAGTACCTGACTAGAAAATCTCCTTTTTCTTTTGACCAGGATTCTTCCAACTACCATTTATAATTTTGTATCAATGAGTTGCTGCAATACAATATTTTGCAAAGCCACTATTAAAGTAGTGTCTTCTATATGGCATACCTTCTTCCTATGGGATATGTCTTCTGTATTGCATACTTCCTTCCTGTGGGATATGTCTTCTGTATGGCATGCCTCCTCCCTGTGGGACATGTCTTCTGTATCGCATAGCTCCTTCCTGTGGGATATGTCTTCTGTATCGCATAGCTCCTTCCTATGGGATATGTCTTCTGTATGGCATACCTCCTTCCTGTGGGATATGTCTTCTGTATGGCATACCTCCTCCCTGTGGGACATGTCTTCTGTATCACATAGCTCCTTCCTGTGGGATATGTCTTCTGTATCGCATACCTCCTTCCTGTGGGATATGTCTTCTGTATCGCATAGCTTCTTCCTGTGGGACATGTCTTCTGTATGGCATACCTCCTCCCTGTGGGACATGTCTTCTGTATCGCATAGCTCCTTCCTGTGGGATATGTCTTCTGTATGGCATACCTCCTTCCTGTGGGATATGTCTTCTGTATGGCATACCTCCTTCCTGTGGGATATGTCTTCTGTATTAAAGTAGTGTCTTCTATATGGCATACCTTCTTCCTATGGGATATGTCTTCTGTATTGCATAGCTCCTTCCTGTGGGATATGTCTTCTGTATGGCATACCTCCTTCCTGTGGGATATGTCTTCAGTATGGCATACCTCCTTCCTGTGGGACATGTCTTCTGTATCGCATAGCTCCTTCCTGTGGGACATGTCTTCTGTATCACATACTTCCTTCCTGTGGGATATGTCTTCTGTATGGCATACCTCCTCCCTGTGGGACATGTCTTCTGTATCGCATAGCTCCTTCCTGTGGGATATGTCTTCTGTATCGCATACCTCCTTCCTGTGGGATATGTCTTCTGTATCGCATAGCTCCTTCCTGTGGGACATGTCTTCTGTATGGCATACCTCCTCCCTGTGGGACATGTCTTCTGTATCGCATAGCTCCTTCCTGTGGGATATGTCTTCTGTATCGCATAGCTCCTTCCTATGGGATATGTCTTCTGTATGGCATAGCTCCTTCCTGTGGGACATGTCTTCTGTATGGCATAGCTCCTTCCTGTGGGACATGTCTTCTGTATCACATACCTCCTTCCTAAACATGCTGCACTGACTGTTAGTGCAGGCAGCACAGTAAATGTTCTCTGTTAACCGCTTATTATGAGAAGGGCTGGTGACTGGGTGAGTTAGGGACAGAGATTGGGTGTTGATGGCACATCGTGGTTAGCATGGCCGTCATTGGTGCATGGTAACTGCTTATTATGGGAAAAGTAGCGACTGGGCAGCTACAGGGCAGAGAGTGGGCACTGATGGCAAATCATGTTTAGTATGGCCATCATTGGTGAGTGCTAACCATTTATTATGAGAAGGGTGATGACTGGGTGTTTTAGGGGCAAAGAATGGGCACTGATGGCACATCATGGTTAGCATGGCCATCATTGGCGCATCCTAACCATTTATTATGAGAAGGGTGGCAACTGGATGGGATGGGACAGAGTGGGTGTTGATGGCACATTGTAGTTAACATAGCCATCATTGGTGCATGCTAGCCACTTACTATAGGAAGGATGGTGACTGGGCAGGTCAGGGGCAGAGAGCGGGCACTAAAGGCACATCGTAATTAGCACAGCTGTCATTGGTGCCTGCTAGCCACTTACTATAGGAAGGATGGTGACTCGGCAATATATGGGCAGAGAGTGAGCGTTGATGGCACATCAACAATAGAATGGCAGTCATTGGTGAATGCTAACCACTTATTATGGAAAGAATGGTGACAGGGTGGGTTGGGGCAGAGAGTGGGCATTGATGGCACATCGTGGTTAGCATGACCATCATTGGTGCATGCTAACTGCTTTTTATGGGAAGGGGTAGGGCTGGGTGAGTAAGGGGCAAAAAGTGGGCATTGACAGCACATCATAGTGACCATGGCCGCCATTGGTGTATGCTAACTGCTTATCATGGAAAAGGTGCAGAGAGTGGGCATTGGCTGTCACTGGTGCATGCTAACTGCTTATTATGGAAAGGGGTGATGACTGGGGTGGTTAGGGGTAAAACATTGGCATTGATGGGTAAAATTGATGGGTAAAAGGATGGCATACCTCCCATTTCTCCCCACCCATGTTCAAACATTCCTGTATATTGTTAATTGTTCTATGTATAATGTTGAGTTACAATGTAAACCGCTTTGAGTGAAGGACAGAAAAATAGGTAAATAAGTAAATAAAAATAAACGGGACATCGCAGTTAGCATGGCCATCTTTGGATCATGCTAACTGCTTATTATCTGAAACATGGTGACTGGATGCTTTAGAGGCAGAGAGTCGGCATTGATGGCACATCGTGGCTAGCATGGCTGTCATTCCTTCATGCAAACTACTTTTTATGGAAAGGGATGATGACTGGGCACATTAGGGGCAGAGAGTAGGCGTTGACAGCACATCGTGGTTATCATAGCCATTATTGGTGCATGCTAACCACTTATTATGGAAAAGGGTGATGACTGAACAGATTGGGGACAGAGAATGGGTGCTGATGGCACATTGTAGATAGCATGACCATCATTGGTGTGTGCTAACAGCTTATTATGAAAAGGGGGTGCTGACTGAATGGGTTACTGGCAGAGATTGGGCATTCATGGCACATTGTAGTTAGCATGGCCATCATTGGTACGTGTTAACCACTTATTATGGGAAGGGTGTGGCTGGGTAGGATATGAGCAGAGAGTGGGCATTGACGACACATCATGGTTAGCATGCCCATCACTGGTGTGTGCTAACCACTTATTCTGGAAAGGGGTGATGACTGGGCAGGTTAGGGGCAGGGAGCAGGCATTGATGGCATTTTGTGGTTAGCATGGTCATCAATTTGTGCATGCCAACTACTTATTATGGAAATGGTGGTGACTGAGCAGGTTAGAGGCAGAGAGTGGGCATTGATGGCAAATCATGGTCAGTATGGCCATCATTGGTGTGTGCTAATCGCTTGTAATGGGAAGGGTGGTGAGTGGGTGGGTTGGGGGAAAGAGTGGGCGTTGATGGCACATTGTGGTTAGCATAACTGTGTTTGGTGAGTGCTAACCGCTTATTATGGGAAGGGTGGTGACTTGGCAGATTATGGGCACAGAGTGGGCTTTGATGGCACATCACGGTTAGTATGGCCATCACTGGAGCATGCTAATTGCTTATTATGGGAATCTTACTGACTGGATGCTTTAGGGGCAAACAGTCAGCATTGATAGCACATTGTGGTTAGCATGGCTGTCATTTCTTCTTGCTAAGTGCTTAATATGGAAAAGGTTGATGACAGGGCACGTTAGGGGCAGAGAGTGGGCGTTGATGGCACATCGTGGTTATCATAGCCATTATTGGTGCATGTAAACCACTTATTATGAAAAGGGGTGAAGACTGGACAGGTTTGGGTCTGAGAATGGGGGCTGATGGCACATTGTGGTTAGCATGGCCATCATTGGTGCAAGCCACTGCCTGTTATGGGAAAGGTGGTGACTGTGCTGGTAAGGGGCAGAGAGTGGGCATTGATGGCATATTATAGTTAGCATGGCTGTCACTGGTGCATGCTAACTGTTTATTATGGGAAGGATGGTGACAGGGCGGGAAATGGGTAGAGAGTGAGCTTTCATGGTACATCGAAGTTAGCATAGCTGTCATTGGTGCATGCTAACCGCTTATGGGAAGGGCGGTGAATGTGCAAGTTATGGGCCGAGAGAGGGCATTGACGGTGCATCATGGTTAGCATGGCCGCCCTTATTGCATGCTTATTATGGGAAAGGGTGGTGATGGGGGGGTAAGGGGCATAGAGTGGACTCTAGTCTTTCTACTTTTTGATCTACGTTAACCCATTCCACTCCATTCATTAATTTATAGATTTCTATTATCTCCCCTCAGCCGTCTCTTCTCCAAGTTGAAGAGCCCTAACCTTTTAAGCCTCTCCTCATAGAGGTATCTTTCCATTCCCTTTACCATATTGGTGACTCTCCTCTGTACCTTTTCTAATTCCTCTATATCCTTTTTAAGATACGGTGACAAGAATTGCACATAATATTCAAGGTGCAGTCGAACCATGGAACAATACAGAGGCATTATAATATCCTTGGTTTTATTCTCCATTCCTTTCCTTATGATACCTAGCATTCTATTAGCTTTCTTGGCCGCCGCTGCGCACTGGGCAGAGGGTTTCTACATGTTATCCACGATGACGCCTAAATCTTTTTCCTGGGTGGTGGTTCCTAATGTGGAACCTTGCATCGTGTAACCATAGTTTGGGTTGTTCTTTCCTAGGTGCATAACTTTGCACTTGTTCACATTAAATTTCATCTGCCATTTGGACACCCAGTCTTCCAATTTATCAAGGACCTCTTGCAATTTTTCACAATCCTCTTGGGTTTTAACAACTTTGAATAATTTTGTGTCATCTGCAAATTTGATAACCTCACTCATTCCCATTTCCAGGTCATTTATGAATATGTTAAAAAGCAGCGGACCCAGCACAGATCCCTGGGGTAAACCACTATTCACTTTTCTCCACTGGGAAAATTGTCCATTTAGCCCTACCCTCTGCTTTCTATCCTTTAACCAGTTCCTTATCGTTCCTCCAGTTCAGTCCTCTACCTCTGGGTTGTCAATCTCCTCCTGCAGCTTGGAGACTGGTATGTCAGAATGATGACATCACTGGATATAGCCTGCTGCACTCCTCCTTCCATCACAGTGTTACCAGTCTCCATGCAGCAGGAGGACTTGACGAGCCTTGTAGAAGGGCTCTCTGGAGGAATGGATAAGGAGCCTTTTGTGTAGTGGTAGCTAAGTGTAAAAAAATTGGGCTGTTATTTGATGGTACCTCTTTAAAAAAAAAAAAATCAACAGCTGAGTAGCTAGAAGGCAGAACAGCTTAACTCAGTGCTCCCGGCTCTCTTGCTCCCTGCCTGTGCCTGTGGGGTGTTTTTCGGGGTTCTGGCTCAGGGCTTTCGAGCTTTCCCCCCTGCGGAGCCCAGAGGTCTCTCCCCCAGGACTCTTTGGGGGAGAGCCCATCTTTCAAACGGCAGCATATTTCGGACAGCCAGCCTGCCTTTGCTGCGGCTTACCTGCCTGCATGGAATCTCAGAGGGGCAGTTTTGAGCCGGTGCTGGGGGCATTCAGCAGCTCCGTTTTAGCAGAGCAGCTGCAGACTGAGCCGGTAAGTCATCCATCGGCGTCGGTCTGTTTTTCCTGCGGAGGAAGCCTTCTCTGAGGTACGGGGGCACTCGTGGTGTTTTTGGCGCCTTTATTCCTGCTCGGCGATTTCTCGGCGGCCATTTTCAGCACTGCGGAGAGGCCGCATGCTGGCAGAGAGCCTGCCGTTTCAGTGCAGGACGACTCGGGGGCCCGATTTCTTTTAATTTCTTTTAATTTCTTTTAGTTTTCTTTTCGTTTTATTTTAATTCTTCCTTTAATCATTTCATTGTTTTGGTTTTGGGGCTTCCCTTGTTCGTTGGTAGTTCCTCCTTTCAGCCATCCCACAAGGGAGGGGGGGTGGGCTGAAGGGGATCTCTTTTCTGTGGAGGCAGTGCGTTGAAAAAAAAACCAAAAAAAAAACAAAAGGAAACTAAAGCTAATCTAATCTAGAGTGATAACAATTATACCAGACGGCTGGATTAGGTGAAGGTGCTTGCGGTGAGCTCCTGGGGGTCTGGCTGGGTAGCTATATGGCTGCCAGACCTCAGTGTATTGTGTGTGGCACTAGGAGAGGCACAGTAGCTGATACTTGGGTTTGCCGGGGCTGTGCGACGCTCTCATCCGCGGTGGAGCAGCAAATGGAATTGCAAGAGTCCACGGAGGCGCAGGGAGCGCCCGCGGGGAGGCGGGCTGTGTCCCCGCGGCCTTTGGCGCAGGGAGCGGTGTTGGAAGAGCTGGCGGGACCCTCCGGCGTCTCTCTGCCGGCTCCGGCGCCGGCTCTCGGTGAGTTTAGTCCTGAGTTTGTACTGCTGATGCATCAGGCTTTCTGCCTAAGATGACAGGGTACAGCAGCAGGCCCCGGGTCGCTGGCCTCCCCAGTTCCGCAGCTGGAGGCGACTGAGGAGTTGGATGAGGGGTGTGATACCGCAAGCCCTCTGATGCAAGAAAGGAAACTTTTAAATCTTGAAAAAAACAGGATTTGCCTGCAATTACGAGAAGGGACACATAGAGGGAGCAGGAGAACAAACCTGAAAGTGGAAGAACCACACCTCTATGGGCAGGACTCAGAAGCAGCTGCTCTGGATTTAAGTAGGAACAGAGCACTGCAAGAGAGAGAGCCAAGAGAGAGAGAGCCGAGAGAGCCAAGAGAGGCAAAGGTGCCAGGAAGGCAGTCAAGAGAGCCAGAAAGGCAACAGAGAAATCCCGAAGGGAAGAACCCAGAGGAGAAGCACAGGAGGAGGCAAGGAGCTTGGCAGAGACCTTCATGTGGAGAACAGGAGGCAGTGCCAAGGGAAACTCCAGAGGCCAGACTCAGAGACCGAGGTGAGGTCACTGACAAACCCAGCAGAGCTAAAGGAAAGGAAGCTACTGGGAGAGCAGGCCTAGAGAAAGGCCATACACAACTTCAAGGGGCAGTATCACGGACTGCAGCCAAGGAAGGAAGTGCTTATCCCTCCGGTTGGAGAAGAAACCTTCAAGAGAAAAAAGGTACTTTTAAAAGCTTTTACAAAAGTAACTTGAAAGATAAAGGAAAAGTTCATAGCCTTGAGAGAAAGGATATACCTGGAGCACAAAACTCTCAGACTAGGCCTCAAGCCTTTTTCAAGAAGCCTAGAGAGGAACAAAGGGCTAGTTTTTATCTGGACAATAAGGACTGTTTTAAACCAGATATAACTGATAAGTTTTACAGGAAAAAGTTTAATGTTGCCAGAGAATGGAAGGAGCAAACTTTTAGTCCTGAAACGACAGCAAGCCCAGGGAGATATACTAGACCTAAAAGCCGACGCCCCAAACTCCCAAGCCAGCACTGGGATACAGTATGGCATGCTTTTAGGAAACCAGGTTTTAATATCCAAGAGATCTCAGAGACCTCAGTTTCAGATCCCATAGACATGGAATGGCTGCCAGGGGAATCTGAGAGCAGTGAAGATATAGAACCAATGGAATGTGACTTTTGCACAAGAAGATATCTTTGAGCAAAAGGCAAACAAATCTAATGTGTGCAAACTGTACTGGAAAGTTTATGCTTTAAGTTGGTGAAGGAACCATGTTATTTTGAGTGTTTTGCTGACTCACGTTTTGATGCAACTGAATTTATGTTCTGTTACTCATTACCTCATATTTTGAATTTCTTCATGCGAAAAGGGGAAATAAAAGCCTTTTTGTACCCTACACTTGGCAAGAGTTACTTTTTTAGGTTGTTGACCCTGAGGCTGACAATGTGACCTGCTATCCCATTGACCCTCACAACAGATCAACCCTGAACCTTTTAATTCTTATGCGCTCCCCAGCCCCTGTGGAACCACTACGCCGCCACTAGAGGGGGGCTGCGGGGGACATAAGTGGCGTAGTTGGCAGGATTTAGTCCTGGGCCGAGATTGGCCTCAATTTAGAAAAACTTTGAAGAAAGAATGTTTACCTCAAGATAAACCAGATTCCACTGGCAGGCCACTCGACTTTATTAAAAACTCCACAGTACAGCGGAGCAGCCTGGCTGCTGCGACGGATGTCACGATCCCTAGCCCGCTGTGGGAGAAACCCCCAAAGACCGTTGTAAAGGATCGGTCACAGCCGCTCAAAAAGTTTGTGCTTCGCTACTGCAAGACATCCGCAAGAGCGCGGACACCTCAAAGAGCATCAGCACAAGCGGCAGGCTATGACCTCCATAGCGCCGTGGATATGGTCATACCGAAGCGAGGGAGAACATTAGTGACCACGGACTTACAAATTGAACTGCCACCTGGATGTTATGGAAGAATAGCCCCGAGGTCCGGACTGGCCGCCAAACACAACATTGATGTAGCTGCAGGAGTCGTGGACCCTGATTATAGGGGTGTCCTAAAGGTCCTCTTATGCAATTGTTCAGAGAAGGACTACGAGGTTCAAGTCGGCGACAGAGTGGCACAGCTCATTTGTGAGCGGGTAGGATTTCCTGATCTGGAGGAAGTCCCGATGTTAAATCCCACAAGCCGAGGAGTGGGAGGTTTTGGTTCGACGGGGAGAGCAGAAGTAGAAAATTTAATGGCCATAGGCGCTGATCCACCCGAGGAAGAATTGGGCCCTCGTCTGGAGGATTGTAAAGAAGACTCTACCCCAAAGCTAGGAGAAGAACTCTCGATAAAACAAAAGGAAGATTTGACCCGATTGTTAAATAAATACAAAGATGTCTTAACGCCAATGCCTGGAGAGACCTCGTTGGTGGCGCACGAGATCCAGACTCCTCCAGGTAAAATTATCCGGCAGCGTCCATACCGACTGCCGGAGGCGAAAAAGCAGGAGGTCATTAATCAGGTGCAAGAAATGTTACAGATGGAGATAATAGAAGAGTCACACAGTCCCTGGTGCAGCCCGGTGGTGTTAGTACCAAAGCCAGATGGATCTATGCGTTTTTGCATAGACTTTCGGCAAGTCAACGCGATTTCAACTTTCGACGCGTACCCGATGCCGCGTATAGAGGAGCTATTAGATCGGCTCGGGCAAGCAAAATACCTGACGACATTGGACATGACCAAAGGATATTGGCAGGTCCCTTTAACGCGAGATGCCAAGCCGAAAACTGCCTTTAGTACACCCTTGGGGCTCTACCAGTTTAGGAGAATGCCTTTTGGCTTGCATGGGGCAGCCGCCACATGTCAACGCCTAATGGATGTGATTCTTCGACCGTATCAGAATTTTGCGACCGCATATATGGATGATGTGGTGATCCACAGCGCCACGTGGACAGAACACCTCCAGCAGATAGGCACCATATTAGAGGCTATGAGGAGAGCGGGCCTCACTCTTAATCCTAAGAAATGCACGTTCGCAGCGGAGGAGGTCAAGTACCTGGGTCATCTAGTAGGTCGGGGAACCGTACGGCCACTATTGGATAAAGTTGAATGTGTCAGGAACTTCCCGGTTCCTCAGAATAAGAAGCAGCTGAGAAGCTTCCTCGGACTCATAGGGTATTATCGTCGGTTCAGACCGCATTTTGCCGAGGAGAGCAACATCTTTACAGAGATGCTTAGAAAAAATGCCCCGAATATAGTACGATGGACGCCCGAAGCAGAAGCTGCTTTCCAAAGATTGAAAGGGAAGTTGTGCCAGGCCCCCGTTCTACGCGGGGTAGATTTCCAGCAAACGTTCCTACTTCAAACTGATGCCTCAGAAACCGGGCTGGGTGCCGTTTTATCCCAGGTACAAGAAGGAGCAGAACATCCCATTCTGTTCCTTAGCAGAAAGCTCTCATTAGCGGAAAGAAAATATGCCACCATTGAACGCGAATGCCTCGCTATCAAGTGGGCCATTGAAGCATTAAAATTTTACCTTACCGGGAGGAAGTTTGTCCTCATTACAGACCATGCCCCCCTGAAATGGCTGCATACAATGAGGAACGAAAATGCCAGGTTAACCCGGTGGTATATGGCTTTACAACCTTATGACTTTCGTGTTGAGCATAGAGCTGGGAAGCTACATTGTAACGCAGACACCATGTCTCGGATTACGTGCTGCGGTGAAGAGCTTCCCCCAGCCTGTAATATTTTGAGAAGGGGGATATGTGATACCGCAAGCCCTCTGATGCAAGAAAGGAAACTTTTAAATCTTGAAAAAAACAGGATTTGCCTGCAATTACGAGAAGGGACACATAGAGGGAGCAGGAGAACAAACCTGAAAGTGGAAGAACCACACCTCTATGGGCAGGACTCAGAAGCAGCTGCTCTGGATTTAAGTAGGAACAGAGCACTGCAAGAGAGAGAGCCAAGAGAGAGAGAGAGCCAAGAGAGGCAAAGGTGCCAGGAAGGCAGTCAAGAGAGCCAGAAAGGCAACAGAGAAATCCCGAAGGGAAGAACCCAGAGGAGAAGCACAGGAGGAGGCAAGGAGCTTGGCAGAGACCTTCATGTGGAGAACAGGAGGCAGTGCCAAGGGAAGCTCCAGAGGCCAGACTCAGAGACCGAGGTGAGGTCACTGACAAACCCAGCAGAGCTAAAGGAAAGGAAGCTACTGGGAGAGCAGGCCTAGAGAAAGGCCATACACAACTTCAAGGGGCAGTATCACGGACTGCAGCCAAGGAAGGAAGTGCTTATCCCTCCGGTTGGAGAAGAAACCTTCAAGAGAAAAAAGGTACTTTTAAAAGCTTTTACAAAAGTAACTTGAAAGATAAAGGAAAAGTTCATAGCCTTGAGAGAAAGGATATACCTGGAGCACAAAACTCTCAGACTAGGCCTCAAGCCTTTTTCAAGAAGCCTAGAGAGGAACAAAGGGCTAGTTTTTATCTGGACAATAAGGACTGTTTTAAACCAGATATAACTGATAAGTTTTACAGGAAAAAGTTTAATGTTGCCAGAGAATGGAAGGAGCAAACTTTTAGTCCTGAAACGACAGCAAGCCCAGGGAGATATACTAGACCTAAAAGCCGACGCCCCAAACTCCCAAGCCAGCACTGGGATACAGTATGGCATGCTTTTAGGAAACCAGGTTTTAATATCCAAGAGATCTCAGAGACCTCAGTTTCAGATCCCATAGACATGGAATGGCTGCCAGGGGAATCTGAGAGCAGTGAAGATATAGAACCAATGGAATGTGACTTTTGCACAAGAAGATATCTTTGAGCAAAAGGCAAACAAATCTAATGTGTGCAAACTGTACTGGAAAGTTTATGCTTTAAGTTGGTGAAGGAACCATGTTATTTTGAGTGTTTTGCTGACTCACGTTTTGATGCAACTGAATTTATGTTCTGTTACTCATTACCTCATATTTTGAATTTCTTCATGCGAAAAGGGGAAATAAAAGCCTTTTTGTACCCTACACTTGGCAAGAGTTACTTTTTTAGGTTGTTGACCCTGAGGCTGACAATGTGACCTGCTATCCCATTGACCCTCACAACAGATCAACCCTGAACCTTTTAATTCTTATGCGCTCCCCAGCCCCTGTGGAACCACTACGCCGCCACTAGAGGGGGCTGCGGGGGACAGGGGCCACCGGCGCCTAAGCGTGCAAGGGCTAGGGACCCTGTGCTGGCGGAGGCGACTGGCCTGAGGTCTCAGCTCCGGAATGGGACCCGGAGGAGGGTACCCAGGATCTCGAAGAAGGGGAGATCCCTGAACCCAAGGATCAAGCTAAGATAGTTAGGGTCTTCCACAGAGAGGAGTTGGCGGCCTTGGTCTCGGAGACCTTGCAGATGTTGAATCTTGCTACGCAGGTAGCGGTGGAAGATGAGGTGGAAGATCCAGTTATCCGGGCAGTTCGACAGACTCAGGTGGTGTTTCCAGTGCACAAGGTAGTTGACAAGATGATTCAAGATGAGTGGGATAAGCCGGAAGCAGGCCTGAGGGGCTTACGGACATTGAATAGATTGTATCCTTTAGCCGATAAGGATAAGGAAAGGTTCCGGGCTCCGCGGGTGGACGCGGTGGTTTCCACGGTTACGAAAAAGACCACCATTCCGGTGGAAGGCAGTGCAGCCTTGAAGGATACCCAGGACCGTAAGGTTGACGGTCTGCTCAAGCAGGCTTTTGAAGCGGATTCTATGTCGCTGCAGGCATCCATCTGTGGAGCGTGGGTGGCCAGAGCGTCCCTGAGATGGGCACAGCGACTGCGTCAGTCCCCACATTTGGATCTCGAGGAACTAAAGGAGCTGGATCGCCTGGAGTCCGGGGCTACCTACTTGGCGGATGTGCATTACGATTTGATCAGGGCGCTGGCTAATAGCACAGCATCTGTGGTAGCCGCCAGGCGCTCATTATGGTTGCAGAATTGGGCGGCGGACGGACCTTCGAAGTCCCGTCTTAGCAAGCTTCCCTTTAAGGGGGGTTTGCTGTTTGGAGAAGATTTGGAGAAGTTAGTGAAGGACCTGGGGGAGTCCAAGGTGGGTCGACTTCCGGAGGATAAGCCGAAGCAAGGCAAGTCAAGCCAAGGCTTTCGGGGTCAGTTTCGAGATTTCCAGAGATTTCGTTCGCCGCGGTTCGGTAGTTTCCAGAGGGGCCGGTATCCGTCTCGAGCCCAGGGATTTCGCGGGTTTCGTGGAGCGAATAGAGGTTTCGCCTCCCACCCGACTACCGCTTCACGTAAGTCACAATGAAGCGAGGCGGGTCCTGGCGGAGGGGTCTCCCATAGGCGGGCGACTTCGGGAGTTTCTTTCCGCTTGGACCCACATCACCTCTGACCAGTGGGTGCTCGAAATCATTCAGCACAGCTATGCGCTGGAGTTTTCGAAACCCGTGCCGGATCCCTTTGTCATGTCCCCTTGCAGGGGCCCAAAGAAGACGGCAGCGGTTCGCGGAACCTTGGAGCGACTTCTTCAGTTGGGAGCCCTGGTAGAGGTCCCCAAAACCGATTACGGCTTGGGTCGGTACTCGATTTATTTTGTCGTGCCAAAGAAGGGCGGCACGTTACGACCCATTCTAGATCTGAAGGCCGTGAACCATTGCTTACGGGTGCCGCATTTCCGGATGGAGACCCTGCAGTTGGTCATAGTGGCGGTGCGTCGCGGGGAGTTCTTGACGTCTCTGGATCTTACGGAGGCGTATTTGCACATTCCCATCCGTTTGGCTCATCAGAAATTTCTGCGGTTCGCTCTTCCTTGGGGGCATTATCAGTTCCAGGCCTTGCCTTTCAGGTTGGCCACGGCGCCGCGGACCTTCACCAAGATCATGGTGGTGGTGGTGGCGGCGTTGCGCAAAGAAGGCATTCTCGTTCATCCTTATCTCGACGATTGGTTGATCCATGCCAAGTCCGAGGAGGAGAGTTACCGGGTGACAGACAAGGTAGTGAAATTTTTACAGAGTCTTGGTTGGGTGGTCAACACGGCCAAAAGTCAGTTGAAGCCCACCCAGGTCCTCGAATACCTCGGGGTCCGGTTCGACATCAACAGAGGGCAGGTGTTTCTGCCGCACAAGCGGGCCGAGGGCTTGAGGTCCCTAGTCAGGCAGTTTCGGTCGGTGTCAGCACCGTCGGCATGGGATTATCTCCGAGTCCTAGGCACGATGGCGGCGACTCTGGAGGTGGTGCCATGGGCCAAGGTCCATATGCGGCCTCTCCAAAGAGCACTTCTTCGCCGCTGGTCACATCAGGCCGATTCCTTGAGCAAGCGGCTTCCTTGCCCGATCACTGCCAGGCGCTCGCTTCGTTGGTGGTTACTCAGGTCGTCGCTGGCAGCGGGCATGCCGCTGGAACAGCCGGAGTGGCTTCCGTTGTTGATGGATGCCAGTCTAGCAGGCTGGGGAGCCCACTGCGAGAACCAGTTTGCGCAGGGGCTTTGGTCTCCGCTGGAGGCATCTTGGTCGATCAACTGTCTGGAACTGCGAGCGGTATTCCTGGCTCTTCGGGCGTTCGAAGACGTGCTCCGCAGGAGATCCGTAAGGGTGCTCTCCGACAACTTGGCAATGGTGGCGTACATCAACCGCCAGGGGGGCACGGGGAGTGCCGCCATGGAGGCAGAAGGGGACAAGTTGTTTGCCTGGGTAGAGCTTCGGTTGCCAGCGATCTCAGCAGCGCACATTGCCGGGAAGGACAATGTCACCGCAGACTTCCTCAGCAGAGTTCAGGTAGATGCAGGGGAGTGGGAGCTGCATCCCAACGTTTTCGCACAGATAGTAGATCGTTGGGGAACTCCGGTGATGGATCTCATGGCGACCTTCCAGTCGGCAAAGGTCGCCCGGTTCTTCAGCAGAAGGCGCGAACGGATGTCAGAGGGCATAGGCGCGCTGTTATGTCCGTGGCCGGCCGGTCTTCTGTATGTCTTTCCACCTTGGGCGTTGATCGGCAGGATAGTTCAAAGGATCGGAGCGCACAAGGGGAAAGTTCTGTTGGTGGCGCCCGACTGGCCGAGGCGCCCTTGGTATGCGGATCTAGTGCGCCTCTTGGAGGGCGTGCCCTGGCGGCTTCCGGGGTGGGCGGATCTGTTGCGGCAGGGTCCGCTGTTCATGCCTCAGGTGGATCGGTTCTCGCTTACGGTATGGCCATTGAGAGGGCTAAGCTGAGAAAGAAAGGCTATTCGTCGGCGGTCGTTGCAACCTTGCTTAGGGCGCGAAAGCAGTCGACGTCCTTGGCATATGTGCGGGTCTGGCATGTCTTTGAGGATTGGTGTTCTCAACGTCATGTCCGAGCAATCACTGTGTCCATTCCGGTGGTCTTGGAGTTCCTGCAGGATGGTTTTGATAAAGGTCTTGCAGCCAGTTCTTTGCGCGTCCAGTTGGCGGCCCTGGCCTGTTATCGTGGTAAGATCAATGGAGTACCCTTAGGGGCTCACCCGGAAGTGGGTCAATTCCTGAAGGCGGTAGCTAGATTACGGCCGGTGCGTAGGGTGTGCATTCCGCCGTGGGATCTCAATCTCGTTCTCGCGGCATTGGTCAAGTCACCCTTTGAGCCTTTGCGCTGTGCATCCGTTAAAGATTTGACGTTAAAGACGGTGTTTCTGGTGGCCATTTGTTCGGCTAGGAGGATTTCCGAGTTGCAAGCTTTATCGTGCCGGGAACCATTCTTATCTTTTTCTAGGGAGAAAGTAGTTCTGCGCCTGGTTCCGTCCTTTTTGCATAAGGTGGTCTCCCCTTTTCATTTGAATCAGGCGGTATGGTTGCCCGTCTTTGGGGCTCTGGAGGGTGGCGGTTCGGATCGCAGCCTTCGTCGTTTGGATGTGAAGAGAGCCTTGCGTCAATATTTGAGGGTAACCGAGTCCTTCCGTAAGTCGGATCGGTTGTTTGTTCTGTTCGGTGGAGTGCGCAAAGGGGAGGCAGCGGCGAAGGCTTCCATCGCTCGGTGGGTTAAGGAAGCGATTGCCTCCGCTTATTTGCTTCAAGGTCGGGTGGTGCCTGTCGGGTTGCGGGCGCATTCCACCAGAGCGCAGGCGTGTTCCTGGGCGGAGCACAGCTTGGTTCCGCCGGGAGACATTTGCAGGGCGGCAACTTGGTCGTCGCTACATACTTTCAGCAGGCATTACAGGCTGGACGTAGCAGCAGTTGCAGATGCTCGCTTTGGGTCGGCGGTTTTGTCCGCTGGCTGGAAGGGTCCCTCCCAATGATTACTGCTCTGGTACATCCCAGAGGTAGAGGACTGAACTGGAGGAACGATAAGGAAATCATAATTACACTTGCCTGGTAATTGTAGTTCCTTGAGTGACGACAGTTCAGTCCTCCTTCCCGCCCGGATGTTTCTAGTAGGTTCCAGCTATGTTGACGGGCAGAAGAGAGTTACAGGTGAGTCCAGATTCCTTAACTTTGCTGTGGTGTTCACTTTCTCTCTGGCGAGGCAGGGTGAAAGAAAGCCTGGACGGAGGGGGTGGATGGTTAGGAGTTCAGTACTTTTTGTGTTACAATGTTTATAGTTGGCTACTTATTTGTTGCTCCTGTGAGTCTGCTTTGTTACTGGGATGGAAGGAGGAGTGCAGCAGGCTATATCCAGTGATGTCATCATTCTGACATACCAGTCTCCAAGCTGCAGGATGAGATTGACAACCCAGAGGTAGAGGACTGAACTGTCGTCGCTCAAGGAGCTACAATTACCAGGTAAGTGTAATTATGATTTCCTGATCCACAATAGTACACTGCCTCCAAGCCCATGACTCTCATGAGGGACTTTGTTAAATGCTTTTTGAAAATCCAGATACACTACATCAACTGGCTCACCTTTGTCTACCTGTTTATTCACACCTTCAAAAAAATATAGCAGATTAGTAAGACAAGACTTTCCTTGGCTAAATCCATGTTTGCTTTCTCCCATTAAACCATGACTATAACATGATCAGTAATTTTATTCTTTATAATGGTTTCTACGGAGTGGAGGAGTAGCCTAGTGGTTAGAACACGGGCTTGGTAACCAAGCAACCAGGGTTCAATTCCCACTAGCACTCCTTGTGGCCTTGGGCAAGTCACTTAACTCTCCATTGCCTCGGAAGAAAGGCCTGGCAATCTACTTCCAGTGACACTGACAAGAAAACCCAGGAGCTTCTGGGTCACCAGGAGTCAGGACTGACTCGAAGGCACACATTGCATTTTGCTATGGTTTCTACTATTTTGCCTGGTATTGATGTCAGACTCACAGGTCTATAGTTTCCCAGATCACCCCTGGAACCCTTTTTAAATATTGGTGTTACACTGGCCATTCTCCACTCTATAGGTACTACAGTTAATTTTAATGATAGTTCACAGATTACTAATAGTAGGTCTGCAATCTCATATTTCAGTTTTTTTCAATACCCTTGGATGTATACCATTTGGTCCAGGTGATTTGGTACTCTTCAGTTTATCAAATAGTTGTAATATATCTTCCCGGTTTTTCAATATTTCTTTCAATTTTTCTGATACATTACCTTTATATTCCATTTCAGGCACAGATATATTCCCTACATCTTCTTCAGTAAAGACTGAAGCAAAGAATTCATTCATTCTCTCCATTATGGCCGTGTCTTCACTTAGCGCCCCTTTTACTCCTCTATCATCCAATGGTCCAACTGACTGTCTCACAGCTTTTTTTGTTACGAATGTACTTGAAAAGGTTTTAATTATGCATTTTTGCTTCCATGGCAAGCTTTTTTCAAATTCTCTCTTTGCCTGCCTTATTAATGCCTTGTATCTAACTTGGCAATGGCTCCTCTTTCCATTTCCTGAAAGATGCTTTTTTGGCCGCAACATCCTCTCTGACCTTGCCTTTAAACCATGCTGGCAGGTTTTTGGCCTTCCTTTTACTTTTCTTAAAGCATGGAATACAGCTGTTCTGGGCTTCCAAGATAGTATTTTTAAACAATGCCCATGCCTTATGCAAATCTTTAGCCTTTGCAGCTGCTCCTTTTAGTCTTTTGTTAACTATTTTCCTCATTTTATCATAGTCTCCCTTTTGAAAGCTAAATGGGAATATGGTGGATTTCCTTGCCGTCCTTCTTTCATTTATTAAATCAAATTTGATCATGCTATGATCACTATCGCCAAGTGGCCCCAACACCCTTATCTCTTGCACCAGATCCTGAATGTCACTAAGGACTAGGTCCAAAATAGCTTCCCCTTTTGTCGGTTCATGAACCAGCTGCTCCATGAAGCAGTCATCTAGAAACTTTATCTCCCTAGCATGTCCTGCTGTGACACTGACTCAGTCGATATCCGGGTAATTGAAATCACTCATTATTACTGCGTTGTAACTTCTGTTAGCATCCCTGATTTCTTTCAGCATTTCATTATCCATCTGTTCATTCTGGCCAGGATGTCGATAGTGCACCCCCACTGCCATTGCCTTCCTCTTTTTACATGGAATTTTTTTCCATAGAGATTCTGCAGCATATTTTGTTTCCTGCAAAACTTTAATCCTATGTGACTCAACGCCCTCTCTAACATAGACCGCAACCCCTCCACCAATTTGATCTATAGTTTGTACCCAGGTATCACAGTGTCCCATTGGTTGTCCTCTTTCCACCAGGTCTTTGAGTTCATATCTAACCTCTCATTTAGAGCTATATTTTCTAACTCTCCCATCTTATTTTTTAGACTCCTAGCATTTGGATACAGGCATTTTAGGGGTTGTATTCAGTTGATAGGGGTAATTTGGAATCATTCAGCTCTATATTCAAGGGCATCTGGGTAACTTTTATCTTTATTGGAACCTCTATGTTTGGATATCCTAACTTCCCTGTTTTCTTAGTAGCCTTCAAGAATACATTCTTCCAAACCATGTGCGCTTGGGCAACTGTCGACTTTCCCCTATTATCTAGTTTAAAAACTGCTCTATCTCCTTTTTAAATGATAATGCCAGCAGCCTGGCTCTATCCCGGTTAAAGTGGAGCCCATCCCTTCGGAAAAGAACCCTCTCTTCCTCAGAAAGTTGTCCAGGTCCTAACAAATCCAAAACCCTCTTCTTTGTACCATCGCCTCATCCACGCATTGAGACTCTGGAGCTCCACCTGCCTTTTGGGTTCTGCACATGGCACAGGAAGCATTTCAAAGAATGCTACCCTGGAAGTTCTGGATTTCAACTTCCTACCTAAAAGCCTAAATTTGGCTTCCAGAACCTCCCTCCCACATTTTCCTATGTCATTGGTACCAACATATACCAAGATAGCAGACTCCTCCCCAGTGTTATCTAAAACCTTGTCTATGTGGCACGTGAGGTCCACTACCTTTGCACCAGGCAGGCATGTTACCCGGCAATCCTCATGCCACCCAGCTATCTACATGTCTAATGATTGAATCACCCTCTATAATGGCCGTCCTAAATGTTACCTCATGGTCATATGGCCCTGGAGAAACCTCCTCAGTGCAAGAGGATGTTACATCTCCTGGTGGACAGGTCCTAGCTACAGGATCACTTCTTGCCCTCACCAAGGTGATGCTCTCCTTTCACGAGACCTCTCTCCTCCATGGTAGCTGAGAGGCTGCCAGACTGGAGGTCCATATGTGTACCTCTCTGACTCCCTTATGTCTTCCAAGTCTGCTAATCCAGCCTCCAGAGATCACACTTGTTCCCTGAGGGCAAAGAGTTCCTTGCACCTAGTGCACACATAAGGCCTATCATCAACTGGAAGAAAATTGTACATGTGACACTCAATACAAAAGACTGGATAACCCCCTTCTCGCTGCTGGACTGCTGTCTGCATCTTAGTGTTAAAGTTTTCTTTAGTTATTTAAGTTGTTTTCAGTTGCTTGGGATACTTGTACTAATACAACTATACTAAATAAGTTTAAGGGATTTGTTCATCTCAAGATTAGTTTCTTTCAGGGCCTTAACTCATTTTTCCTGGTGAGGATAATCAGCTGAATCTAAAGGGAATGTGACTACCATTCCCTCTTTAATAGGTGTAAGACCATATAAAGCTAGGATTATGCCTGGCATGGGTGGGAATCATGGAGGGAGGGAGGGAACTAACACTTAATAAACGCTGGCTTGCTACAGAGGTCCCAGACCTGTGCTTCTAAGGTAATCTTTGACCAATTTCCTGGTTGATTCACACAGCCCTTGCTGATTGCATGATCCGAGGCAATATGATTTTACCAAAGGATGATCTTGCCAAACAGTTCTTTGACTTGGTGACCAGAGAACTAGATCAGGGGCATGCGATGGATATGATCTGCCTAGATTTAAGCAAAGCCTTTGATATTGTTCCTCATAGGAGGCTTATCAATAAACTCAATAGCTTGGGGATGGGTCCCAAGGTGGTGAACTGGGTCAGAAATTGGTTGACTGATAGATGACAGATGGTGACGGTAAACGGAACTCACTTGGATGAAAGGAAGGTGATTAGCGGTGTGCCCCAGAGTTTGGTCCTGGGACCGGTACTGTTCAAATATTTGTGAGTGATATTGCTGAAGGACTGAATGGAAAAGTCTGTCTTTTTGCAGATGACATGAAAATTTGCAACAGAGTGGACTCCCCTGAGGGAGTGGGTAACATGAGGAAAGATCTACAAAAGCTGGAAGAATGGTCTAATGCTTGGCAGTTAAGATTTAATGTGAAGAAGTGCAGTGTCATGGACTTGGGAAGCAGAAATCCAAGGGAATTGTATGCGATAGGGGGCGAAAAGTTGGTGTGCACAAACCAGGAGAAGGACCTCAGAGTGATTGTTTCTAAGGATCTCAAGGTGGCGAAACACTGTGACAAGGCAGTGGCAAAAGCCAGAAGGATGCTTGGGTGCATACAGAGAGGAATTACCAGCAGAAAGGAAGAAGTACTAATGCCTCTGTACAAGTTGCTGGTGAGGCCTCACTTGGAATATTGTATTCAGTTTTGGAGACTGTATTTCGCAAAGGATATAAAAAGGCTGGAATCAGTTCAGAGGAAGGCAACCAAAATGATTTGGAGCCTGCGTCAGAAGACTTATGAGAAGAGACTTGAAGACCTAAATATGTACACTCTGGAGGAGAGGAGAGACAGGGGAGATATTATTCAAACCTTTAAATACTTAAAAAGTATTCCTTATCGTCCCTCCAGTTCAGTCCCTCACCGCTGGGTTGCGTACCTCCTCCTGCAGCCTGGAGACTGGATTTTTCAGAATCATGAAATCACTGGAGGCATTCCGCTGGTCTCTCCCATCAACCCCCAGTGTGTCCAGTCTCCATGCAGCAGGAGGATGTAGTGAGCTTAGGTACTGGGCTCACTAGCGGAACAGATAAGGAGCAGTTAGCTATTTTATCTAGCTATCTAGCTATTTAACACTTATAGAGTGCCACGCACACAGCGCTGTAAGCTAACCTACAAGAGGCAGCCAATAAATGAGAGACAGTCCCTGCCCGTCAGAGTCATGCTCATCGGAGCTTACAATCTAGTCAGAACATTACAGAGCATTGGTTGGTTTAGTGCAAGGCCCGGTATGGTCTATACAGTTTGGTCATGAGAGTCCTGATAAGATAAGATAAGATAAGGATAGAAGTCAGGATCTGAAAGCAATGGTGAAGAGGTGGGTATTCAACCTGGACTTGAAGAGGACCAGGGATGGTGCCTGGCGCACAGACAGAGGTAGGCCATTCCAGGTGGTAGGTGCAGCAAGGTGAAAAGAGCGAAGACGGGAGTTAGCGGTATGGGTGAAAGGCATAGATAGAAGTGATTTGCTAGTGGAGCGCAGGTTCCGAGAGGGGATGTAGGGAGAGATAAGAGATGAGAGGTACTGAGGGGCCGCAGAGTGAATGCATTTATAGATTAGCAGGAGAAGTTTGAATTGGATGCGGAATTGGATGGGGAGCCAGTGAAGCGACTTGAGAAGAGGCTTAATGTGGGCATGGCGAGACTGGCGGAAGATTAGTCGAGCAGCATGATTTTGTATAGATTGAAGGGGAAGGAGGTGGCTGACGGGGAAGCCAGCAAGGAGTAGGTTGCAATAATTGAGGCGAGAGGAGATTAAGGAGTGGATAAGCGTTTTGGTGGTGTGTTCAGAAAGGAAGGGGCGGATTTTGCCAATGTTGTAGAGAAGGAAGTGGCAGGTCCTGGCTACAAGCTGGATATGTGCGGAGAAGGAGAGAGAGGTGTCAAAGGTAACCCCGAGGTTGCAGGCCAAGGGAACAGGAAGGATAGTAGCTCCATCCACATAGACTGAGAAAGGGGAAAGAGGAGGGGAGGAGTTGGGGGGAAAGACAAGGAGTTCAGTCTTGGTCATGTTCAATTTCAATCGGCGATGCGACATCCAGGCAGCAATGTCGGAGAGGCAGGCAGAGATCTTGGACTGGGTTGCTGGAGAGATATTGGGTGTAGAGAGGTAGATTTGGGAGTTGTCGGCATAAATATGGTACTGAAAGCCGTGGGAGGGGATAAGCGCGCCAAGGGCTTGGGTGTAGAGAGAGAAAAGGAGGGGGCCAAAGACGGATCCCTAGGGTACACCTACGTGGAGCTGGGTAGGGGAGGAGGAGGAGCTGCCAGAGTATACACTGAATGAGCGATGGCAGAGGTAGGAGGAGAACCAGGATAGTACCAGGTCCTTGAAGCCAAGGGAGGAAAGGGTAGTGAGGAGAAGATTGTGGTCAACGGTGTCAAAAGCAGCGGAGAGATCAAGAAGGATGAGGATAGAGTAGAGGCCCTTAGATTTAGCCAGGAACAGGTCATTGCGGCAGGGGCACCTACTCTTACCGCCTGGTTGGGCAGACTGGATGGACCATACTGGTCTTTATCTGCCGTCATAAACTATGTTACTATATATTACTATGAATAGGAGTGCTGATAGTGTGGATCCCTGGGGTACTGCTTGCGTTTGGTGGTATGGGATAGATGTGTTTTGTCCAATTTTTATCTGTTGTTGCCTGTTGGTTAGGTATGATGTGAACCACTGTAAAACTGTGCCCTGAATTCCAGTGGATCTGAATCATTGAAGTAGGATATTGTGGTTGATAGTGTTGAAGGCCGTGGAGATATCTGGCAATATTAATAAGAAACCTTGAATGCATGTTGTATTCCTTGTATTAGGTTGTTTATTAGGGTGATTAGTAGTGTTTCCTCACCATGAAGGGGGCGGAAGCCATGCTGTTGCATTTGTCAATGTGGTCCTAAAGCTGGCGTTGTACCGTTTTTTCTATGAGTTTAGCTGCAAAAGGGAGGCTGGCGATAGCACAGTATGAGGCTGGATCTGAGGGGTTGAGGCCCGGTTTCTTCAGGGTGGGGCAAATGGAAGAGGTTTTTAGGCAGTCGGGTATTTTTTCTTGTTGGAGCACAGTCCAGGTGATTTCGGTGAGTGTTGGGCTAAATTCCTTCTTGGCCGCCTTGATCCAGGAATCTGGACATGGGTCGAGGGATGAAGCCATAGTGTTGAGAGATGATATGACACTCTCGATATTTTCTTTGTTGATGTCACTAAAGGAGGGCCATAGGTTCAGATGGAGGGTGTCATCATCTGGGGGGAGGGTGTTGTAACTGATTGAGGGAGGTACTGTTTGTAATGTGTTGCCATTTGTTGGTGGGTGATCGTGATTTCTTGGTTGTTGGTGGGTGGGGTCCTTGTCAGCTGGTTTACAATACAAATACTGAGGTCAGATCCAATGAAAGAGTGAACTACTAACCAATACCAATTATAAAAAAATCCACTCTAATACTTTTTTTTTTTTTTTCCTTTTTTTCTTTTTCAACCTAAATGCTTCTAACTTCTTTACCACCGGTCTCAGATAAACGATACTTGTCTTTCACACCTTACTAATGGGTATAGTAATTCACCCAATGTGGTGTTCGTTTACATCAATGACCGGAATTATTTTCTTAAACTAAGTTTCTTTTTGCTTTCTAAATGTTTCTAAATGTTCTTATCAACTGAAAATTCATTTAAAACCAGAACACAATGCCATTCTACTTATCTGAGGCAGAACGGTGCTTGTTCAAAGCCCTTTTGACATACGATGAAAATAGGGGTGTTCTATTTTCATCGTATGTCAAAAGGGCTTTGAACAAGCACCGTTCTGCCTCAGATAAGTAGAATGGCGTTGTGTTCTGGTTTTAAATGAATTTTCAGTTGATAAGAACATTTAGAAACATTTAGAAAGCAAAAAGAAACTTAGTTTAAGAAAATAATTCCGGTCATTGATGTAAACGAACACCACATTGGGTGAATTACTATACCCATTAGTAAGGTGTGAAAGACAAGTATCGTTTATCTGAGACTGGTGGTAAAGAAGTTAGAAGCATTTAGGTTGAAAAAGAAAAAAAGGAAAAAAAAAAGTATTAGAGTGGATTTTTTTATAATTGGTAGCTGGTTTACAATGTCAAAGAGCTCTCTTGGGCAGCTAATAGTAACATAGTAAATATCGATACATCGGAAATATTGATACATCGGGAAGATGTCTTACAACTATTAGATAAATTGAAGAGTAGCAAATCACCTGGGCCGGATGGTATACATCCAAGGGTGTTGAAAGAACTGAAATATGAGATTGCAGAACTGCTATCAGTAATCTGTGAACTATCATTAAAATCATCTCTAATACCTGAAGACTGGAGGATTGCCAATGTAACACCAATTTTTAAAAAGGGTTCCAGGGGTGATCCGGGAAACTACAGACCGGTGAGCCTGACGTCAGTACCGGGAAAAATGGTAGAAACCATCATAAAGAATAAAATTACTCAGCATGTAGATAGTCACAACCTAATGGGAGACAGCCAACATGGCTTTAGACAAGGAAGATCTTGTCTTACTAATCTGTTATGTTTTTTTGAAGGAGTGAATAAACAGGTGGACAAAGGTGAGTCGGTTGATATTGTGTATCTGGACTTTCAGAAAGCCTTTGACAAGGTCCCTCATCAGAGACTTTTGGCAAAACTAAAGAGTCATGGGATAGGAGGCAGTGTACTATTGTGGATCAGGAACTGGTTAAAAGATAGAAAGCAGAGGGTAGGGCTAAATGGCCAATTTTCCCAATGGAGAAAGGTGAATAGTGGTGTACCCCAGGGATCTGTGCTGGGTCCGCTGCTTTTTGACATATTCATAAATGACCTGGAAAGTGGAATAACGAGTGAGGTTATCAAATTTGCAGATGACACAAAACTATTTAAAGTTGTTAAAACCCAAGAGGATTGTGAAAAATTGCAAGAGGATCTTGATAAATTGGAAGACTGGGCATGAAAATGGCAGATGAAATTTAATGTGGGCAAGTGCAAGGTTATGCACCTAGGGAAGAACAACCCAAACTATGGTTACACGATGCAAGGTTTCACATTAGGAACCACCACCCAGGAAAAAGATTTAGGCGTCATTGTGGATACCATGTTAAAACCCTCGGCCCAGTGTGCAGCGGCGGCCAAGAGAGCAAATAGAATGCTAGGTATGATAAGGAAAGGAATGGAAAATAAAACAAAAGATATTATAATGCCTCTATATCGTTCCATGGTGAGACCGCTTCCCCCTTTGTTGCTATCTTGGCAATATCTATAATCAATTTGTTATCGCTCTCTTCAATTTGAGTCGGAGGTCTGTAGACTACAGCAATATGGATGACAGTGCCATCTCCTCTTTCCAATGCAATCCAGAGCGCTTCTTCTTTGCCCCATGTCCCCTGCATTTCAGTAGCTTTTGACATACAAGGCTACTCCTCCTCCTTTTCCATTTTCTCTGTCTCTTCTGAATAGATTATAGCCAGCTATAGCTATATCCCAATCATGTGATTCATTAAACCATGTTTCTGTAATGGCCACAATGTCCAAATCTGTTTCCACCATTAGGGCTTCCAGGTCCGGAATTTTGTTGGCTAAGCTTCGAACATTTGTGCTCATTGCTTTCCAGCATTTACCTGGCTTGTGTGTATTTTGCATTGATTTTGTTCTGCCCACTCATCTGATTGATGAGTTGATCAGTGTTGAGTGGTATTTGCGCTTTTCATTGTTGCGATAAGGTATCCGTTCATCATCCTTAGGTAGTTGACTTTGTCATTCTGGTCTGATGTTTTCTGCCATCCTCGTTTGAGCTTTGAGAGCTGTGTTTTGAACTTGCAAAGGGTTGGGGTGTACCAAGGGTTTTTTTTTTGTGAATCCTGTAGTCATAGTTGTGATGGCTGCTTCTTCCATGATATGGTCCAGTGTTCCATAAGTATGTTGGGGTTGTTTGAGTTTGTTGTTAGTTGGGGGGTGATCTTCTCTATGAGATTTTCCTTGTTGAACTGTTTGAACTGTTTTCTATTTGAGTGGCTAGTTGGGGGGGGGGGTACGTGGGGGGTAGCGTGAGGGAGGGCCTGCATGGGTTGAATGGTTGTTGAAGAATATCAGATCAAGTAAGTTTCTTTTCTCGTGGGTTGGAATTTGTACAAATTGGTTGAGGTCCAGCACAGACATTGCCTCTAGGAATGAGCAGGTTTGTTTTTGTTGTATGGATGGGAGGTTGAAATCACCTAGTACAAGGAGGTCTTTGTTCATTTTGGGGGTAGGAGTATTTTATCCAGTATGTTCGATACATTGTTGGAGGCTGTGGTTGGAGTTCTGTATATGAGTGCTATGGTTAGCTCTTTATTCATTATTGTGAGGGCGTTGGTTTCCTTTGTGCTGTCTGTTGTGTAGAGTTGGATGCTGAGGTGAGTCTTTGCTGTGATCATTACTCCCCTGCCTCTTCGCTGTTCTCGAGGGCAGTGGAATAAGTTGGTTTATGAGGACATTGTCTGTTTCAGTTATCCATGTCTCCGTTATGCATAAAATGTCTATGCACTCGGTTGTAAGTAGGTCTCTGATGATGGGGACTTTATTTCTGATTGAGCGGGTGTTGATGAGTGCACAGTGGAGTGTATTTATGGGAGGAATTTTGTTTGCAGTCCTGGAGGTATGGTTCAAAGTGGTGTGTATGTGTATGAGATGCTGGGGATTTCTGTGGGTGGTGGGTTGTATGGGGGGGGGTGTCATGTGGTGTGAGCGTAGGCCGAGCCATGTATGGGGTGTGTTGGTGGTATGGTGGTTGTAGGCAGTTGTGAGTAGAATTATTGCTAACGGTGTATAGGGTGAAGTATAAGAATAACATTTTCTTAGGAGGTGAAACTACTTGCATTCGGTCCTTGGTTGTGTGTTCTTGTGTGGATGGTTCTGATTAGAGTCACATGGACAGCCACCTTTCTTGGAAGGAGGTCCTTTTCTTGGTCCACACCTAAGGACCACACCAAAGGGCCCTCTGGTGAGGCCCTCAGACGCGGGTGCGCCCTCATGCACAATTTAAAACTGAAAGCCCTCTCTTGGTTTTAAATTTAACCAGAAAGCTCTCTGCTGGATTCTGAATTTAAACTGCAAGCTCTCTGCTGGGTTTTAAACTTAAACTGAAACCTACCTACTAAGTTTTTAATTTAAACTAAAAGCTCTTTGCTGATACTAGGCCTTGACTGATTTAACAAATACACTGGATTCTAATTTACACAGATTAATTAGCTTTAATCTAAAGAATTCCTTTTTCCCCAAGATTTAGAAAAATTCCCAGAAGTAATACTTACAATTGCAGATCTCTCTCCAGAAGTAGCAGTCCCTTTTTGTAGTTCAGTAGTAGTAGTAGACCGGGAACTGGGAAGATTCACTTTTCAGCAGGCAATGATCCTAAGTACTAAGCAAAAGCAACACTCTTAATGGGTCACTATTCAAACAATGTTTTTTAAACTCCGGCCGCAACGTTTAAATTATTCACATATATTTAGCAAACAGCACTGAATACAAATGGTCAGTGGTGACCTCCGGCACTCTGTGGATCACATCAGTATTCAATTGCTCTTCATATAGCCAAGCGGTTTCTTATTATTTTTTTAAATTAAATCACATAGGGGCCAATATTTAGAACCCTTAGTCAGTTGGCCAATCAGAGGCTGACCACGATATTCAGTTGACCACCCTAGCACTATCCAGTTGGTGCAGAGGAGGTCCAGGGCAGAGGAAGGGTGGTGTCTGCCCAATCTGAGTAAGTTCTGACCCTTAATCCGGTTAGCTGATTTTCAGTTGGTACCTATCCAGCCAAATTAGGCCATGCAAAAAGTTGGCCTAAGTTGCATTATAAAGAAAATGCACTAGGCAGTTACCTAGATAGCACCAATCAGACCCTATATTTAGTGGCGGCCCTTAGCCAGATACTCCACTGTGGCATTTACAGCCCCTGTCCATACAGTAAGGGGGAATGCTCACGCGCCGGCTTCGTTACTCCAAATAGTGCCAGGGCAGATATGGGACTTCTCTGTATAGCGGCAGCCATTGTACTTAAGGATAAGTCCTTTTGAATAGTGACCCTTAAATGTCTTCAAGTGGCCCAAACCTGAATCTAATAGACAGTCTGTGGCAAGACTTGAAGTTGACGTCCACAGAAAGCCCATGGGCAACTTGAAACAGCCAAGTTATGCAAAGCTTGTAGACACTTATCTTAAATGACTCATGGATGTTATTGTTGCAAAGGGGCTTCCACCAAGTATTGAATCAAGAGCTCTGTAGACTTATGCAATTAGGACTTTTTAGTTTCTTATTCATCATTAATTTCTTAATATTTTCAAAATTGTTCTTTCACACTGAAAGTATAATGTCTGATGTGTAGACTAGTGACACAAACAACTCTTACTTTGATGCTCTTGGATTGTGTAGCCTTTCTTAGATTGTAAGCTCTGATGAGCAGGGACTTTCTTTTACTTGTACATGTACAGCGCTGTGTACACCTTGTAGTGTTGTTATACAAATGATAAATAATAATAATAAAAATTGCTTTTTTGGACAGCAGGTGTGAAAAATATACAAGGATGTGAAGGAAATGAAATCTGTATTTCTTAGCCCCGGGATCCTGCCTAAATGCAGATTATGATTCTTACTATTATTTGCTTGGTTTCCCGAGTTCAATTGACAGTACATCAGAAAAATAAAACTGGGCCGTGTCTTAGTGTTTCGCTCTTCCATTCAGAACTATGAGCAAGTTTCACTTCTAGATTAGCGTAGTGCAAGACCAAAACCGTGAAGCAGGCCCCAGCTTTAGAAAGCGTTTCCCACAGGCACATATGCCAAGAATGTCTGTAGTATATGTAGAAAAGAGACGTGTCCTCATCCATCATTCATGTACAATCCTCATGTGCAATTTCAAATGCTGTCACATAGAGCCACTACTTCTTCTTTCCTTAAAGAAATTTCCTCTTCCATTTCCTGCACTAGTTGTGCAAAAGCAGTAGCAATGAAAAGCGTCTTTCCTTTTCATCTCTCCAGGCCAGTCCAGAACATCAGGGTAGTCAGCCTCCTCCAGCAGCTGAGGACTGAAAAACCATAGAGTCTTGACACTCCTCTATATGACTCCCCCTAACGCTCCCGGCTCAGCAGCTAGGACGGACCATAGAGGGTTAGGCTCGCGGGAAAGAGTTAAATAAATAAATTGGATACAGAGTGGAAGATAAAAAGTGCTCTTACCTGATTGAAATAACTGCGAATCGGCAAGGGGCTGGATTACCCTAGCAGGGTAAATTGCCCAGATCAGGGCTATTTTGCCTTCAGGAGTAAGGCTGATTCGAAGGGACAGCAGAGGCAGAGCCTGCCTCGTGGAAGGAGTGCAGCCGGCTCCGCTGTCGCGGGAGAGTGTGTCTGGGAGCCCCAGAACACATCTCCAGGCAGTCCGATCAGCGCCGCTAGCAGCAGACAGCTAATTGAAGCCACCGGCAAAGCCCCAAGGTAAGGGATCCTCCTAGGCCGCTTCCGTTGGCCGCGGTGGTGGCGGGGGAGCTGGTCGGTGGAGGGGGGGGTCCATCTTGCGTCAGCGGGAAAGCTCGCCGACACAGATACAGCGTGGGGGCTGCCGGGAACTGTTTTTTCGCTGGGGGGTGCCGGTCCGGTGTGAAGCACTGTGGGAGTAGCGAGTGGTGCAATTAATGGAGGGGAAATCTACCTCTGGGGATGGCACGGGTTTGGAGAGCACGAAAAAGGCGGGAACGGCGGCCATCTTGCAGGCACCGTCCGCTCCGCCCGCGCATAGCAAAAAGCAGACTAAGACAAAAAATAAGGCCAAGAAACCGGCGGCAACGCAGTCTGCGCTGCAGCCGGAATCCGGCAAACAGCTGCCAAATTTAGAAACGCTATTTTCTGCTGAATTTATATTGGCTATGCATAAAGCATACTGCATAAAGAAGGGGCAGGGCCGGAGTCAAGGTCCATCTCCGGACCTTCCGATGGTTTCAGAGCCAGGAGAAAAAGCGCGGGACGGTCCCAGAGAAGGGGGTTCTCGCAAGGGAGCTGGACCTGAGGCCTGGTCCGACTGGTTCACTCCACAAGCGCAGCAGGCCTCGGAGTTCAGTAGGGCAGAAGAGGGAGAGCTTCTGTCAGATTTCGGTAAGGATTGCTGGACAATGGAGCTGGAGGAAGGAGAGTTTCCTTCTGGGGAGGATCCTAATATGTTCAGAGTCTTCCGTAGGGAGGAATTGGGAGCGCTTATCGCTCACTCGCTAGCAGCACTGAACATTCCCTTAGTGGCCTCTCAGGAGAAACCACTGGAAGATCCTCTGCTCCAGGAGTTTAAGGCGGAGCAAGCCAGTTTTCTGGTCCATAGGGTCATCAAGCAGATGATAGATTCCGAATGGTAATGTCCGGAGGCTACCCTGTGTGGCGGACGCTCTGTGGGGCGACTCTATCCAATTTTGCAGGAGAAGGAGCTGATGAAAATGCTTAAGGTAGATGCGCTAGTCTCGGCGGTGACGAAAAAGACCACTATCCTGGTGGAGGGGAGTGTGGCCTTGAAAGACGTGCAGGACCGGAAGCTGGAGATTATTTTAAGACAAGCATTTGATGCTACGGCTTTGGCCTTACAGGCTTCTATTTGCGGGTCTTATGTGTCTAGGGCCATAATAGGATGGCTCCAGGGGGAGGAATCTGCCGAGGGGGTCGATTCTCCCATAGCGGAAAGGGTGAAACTGGAGTCAGCGTCAGTTTACCTGTCTAACTCGTTCTATGACTTGGTCCGGATTTCTGCAAAGTCCATGGCCTCCCTGATAGCGGCCAGGAGGTTTCTTTGGCTGCAAAATTGGGCGGCGGACGCTTCATCTAAGGCTCGGTTGAGCAAGCTCCCATACAAAGGTAAACTGCTCTTTGATGAGGCACTGGAGAAAATTGTTAAGGACCTGGGGGATTCAAAGGGAGGCAGGCTCCCGGAAGATAGGCCCAAGGGTCCGAAGTTGAGTGGGCTGCAAAGAGAGCAGCAGAGAGATTTTCGTAGGTTTAGGTCTCCTCGTTACGGTCCATATCAGCGAGGTAGAGCGATAGCTAGAGGACAGCCCTTTCGGGGGGTTCTGGGGTTTGGTAGGGGTTACTTCAATTCCCTACAAACTCCGCCAAAAAAGTTGCAATGAAGTCAGGTCAGTCCAGGTGGAGATTCCGGTAGGGGGTCGACTACGGGAGTTCTTCTCCACCTGGACTGCCATAACTACAGACCAGTGGGTGCTGGAGGTGGTCTGTGAGGGTTATGCGCTGGAGTTTTGCAGACCTCTAGCGGAGGCTTTCGTGGCGTCGCCTTGCAACGCACTGGGGAAAAGAAAGACTATGGAGGAGACTCTGCAGCGGTTGCTGGCCTTGCAAGTGGTGGTTCCTGTGCCGCTCGACCAGTGCGGATTAGGTCGATACTTCATATATTTTGTGGTCCCAAAAAAGGAGGGATCCTTCCAGCCCATTCTCGATCTCAAACATGTGAACAGCAGTTTGAGGGTACCGCATTTTCGGGTGGAGACCTTGCAGTCCATAATTTTGCAGTGCGGCCGGGGGAGCTCCTATCTTCAATGGATCTTACTGAAGCGTACTTGCACATCCCTATCAGGCCGGAGCAAAGGTTCCTGCGTTTTGCGGTTCCCATGGGGCATTTCCAGTTCCAGGCAATGCCATTCGGGCTGGCAACAGCGCCTCACACCTTCACAAAGGTGATGGTAGTGGTCGCAGCGGCTTTGAGGCGAGAAGGAATTCAGGTGCATCCGTATCTGGACAACTGGCTTATTTGAGCAGAGTCCAAGGAGGAGTCAGTCAGAGCAACCAGTCGAGTGGTGGCGTTCCTGGAAGAGCTTGGTTGGGTAATCAACCGAACCAAGAGCCAGCTGCACCCGCAGCGGCAATTGGTGTTTCTCGGGGCGTTGTTCGACACGCAGGCTGCGGTGGTCTCCCTTCCCGAGGTCAGGGTGCGCAAGATTCAGGATTAAGTCAAGCAGTTCTTACGTCTCGGGGAACCGACAGCATGGCATTACATGCAGCTTCTAGGTCACATGGCGGCATCCTTGGACTTAGTTCCATGGGCCAAAGCCCATATGCGACCATTGCAACGAGCGTTGCTATCGCGCTGGGCGGCCCAGGACCAACCGCTGTCGCAGAAGCTAGTGTGTCCAGAGGAGGTGAAGGACAGTCTAGCATGGTGGCTGGAGGGCGATCATCTTCGGGTTGGTATGCCACTGGCACAGCCGGACTGGGTGTTGGTCACCACATATGCAAGTCTTCTTGGCTGGGGCGCACATTGCCTGTCCCAGTTGGTGCAGGGCAGCTGGTCGGAGAGCGAGGGACAGTGGTCCATCAACCGTCTGGAAATGAGAGTGGTTTGTTTGGCATTGCAGAGTTTCAAGAGACTAGTGCAAGGGCAGGCGGTTCAAGTTTTCTCCGACAACGCCGTGACCGTGGCCTATATCAACCGTCAAGGGGGCACAGGGAGTGCGTCCTTGGCGGAGGGAATTGTTGGGCTGGGCAGAGACTCATCTGCTAGCCTTGTCAGCGGCGCATGTGGCAGGCAAGGACAATGTGCGCGCCGACTATCTCAGTCGACACTTTTTGGATCCCAGAGAGTGGGAGCTCAACGCGGATGTGTTCAGCGGCATTATCGTCCGTTGGGAGCAACCAGTCATGGATCTGATGGCGACTCTCGCCAACTCCAAGGCCGACAGGTTCTTCAGCAGGCGCAGAGAACATATGTCGGAGGGCCTGGATGCTCTGGCGCAGCCGTGGCTGGCGGAGGGGCCGCTTTTTGTTTTTCCTCCATGGCCAATGATAGGCTGAGTGCTACGTCGGATAGCAGGTCACGACGGCCTAGTGATCCTGGTGGCACTGGACTGGCCGCGCAGACCTTGGTATGCGGATCTGATGAAGTTGCTGGTGGATCGTCCGTGGAGATTGCCCAGTTGGTGTGACCTGGTGTCTCAGGGGCCGATTTGGATGCCTCAGGTGTTCTCGCTTACGGCCTGGCTATTGAGAGGCGCCGTTTGCAGTGGTGAGGGTACTCGGAGGCGGTCATTTCTACTTTGTTGAAAGCTTGGAAATGGTCTACGGCCTTGTTGTATGTTCATATTTGGCGGGTATTCGAAGCTTGGTGTGCGCAGCAAGCTCTGCAGCTGCTGAGGTGTTCCTTACCCGACATTTTGCAGTTCCTGCAGACGGGCTTGAAGAAGGGGCTGGCGCTGAATACCTTGAAGGTGCAGGTGGCAGCGCTATCTTACTACAGGGGGCGGCTGCAAGGCCGTTCCCTGGTGGCGCACCAGGACGTCGTGCGGTTTCTGCGGGCGGTTAAGCTGGTGCGGCCGGCACTTAGACAGATGGTGCCTGCTTGGGATCTAAATTTGGTCCTAGAGGCCTTAACGGGACCGCCCTTTGAGCCGGTGGGGTCCATGAGCCTCAGGGAGTTTTCCTGGAAGACGGTGTTTCTGGTGGCGTTGTATTCGGCGAGGCGTATTTCGGATTTACAGGAGTTATCTTGCAGGGAGCCGTTTATTCAGTTTTCAGCAGCAAAGGTGGTATTACGGCCGGTGCCTTCCTTTCTGTCGAAGGTGGTGTCGCTGTTTCATTTAAACCAGTCAGTTTCCCTGCCTACCTTTCCGGTTCAGGAGAGTGGTTCGATGGCCACTAGACTACGAAGTCTGGATCTTGGAAGGGTGCTGCGAAAGTATATTAAGAGAATGGAATCTTTCCGTAGAACAGATTGGCTATTTGTGTTGTTTGCGGGTCCTCGCAAAGGGGAGGCAGCTTCCAAGGCGTCGCTAGCAAGATGGGTTAAGCAGGCGATTGCTGCAGCTTATATAGCTCAGGGGAAGTTGGCTCCAAGGTGCTGGCGAGCCCACTCTACCAGGGGACAGGCAGCATCCTGGGCGGAGTCCGCCTTGATTCCTCCAGGGGACATTTGTCGGGTAGCTACATGGTCCTCTCTCCATACTTTTTCTAGGCATTATCATCTAGATGTGCAAGCGAGAGGAGATGCCAAAGTGGGAGCGGCGGCTATTGTAGCCGGGCTTGCGGGTCCCTCTCATAATTAGGTACTGCTCTGGTACGTCCCTGATGTTCTGGACTGGCCTGGAGAGATGAAAAGGAAGGAGAAATTAGACGTTACCTGCTAATCGTCTTTCCTTGAATTCTCTCCAGGCCAGTCCAGGGCCCACCCAGTGGTTTGGTCACAGTCTGGAGTATTGAGCGCAAGTTAGGATTCTCATGATCTGAGGGTAGTCCAAGTCAACGCGTGTGGCTGGCCTAGCAGTGAATTCTTCAAGACGGGTCTGTTTCTCTGCTCCCTTCGTGTGTGGGGGGGGGTGGAGGGGCAGAGGATAGGCTGGTTCGTAGTATCACGTAACAGCTATTGTAGGCTTTAGAAATAAAGTTAATGGGTTTGATAGTTACCTTTCTTGGTTTTCATAAAGAATTAATAAGGTTGCAGGTTTGTAAGTTGTGGGGCTCCTAGTTGCTTTGTCAAAGGAAGACTGAGCCGGGAGCGTTAGGGGGAGTCATATAGAGGAGTGTCAAGACTCTATGGTTTTTCAGTCCTCAGCTGCTGGAGGAGGCTGACTACCCTGATGTTCTGGACTGGCCTGGAGAGAATTCAAGGAAAGACAATTAGCAGGTAAGGTCTAATTTCTCCTTTGTTAATAGGAAGGGGAACTTTAGAACAGGGTATATTGGTGCATATGTTCCAGCTGTTCTGAGGCAGGGCTATTCCTGTACAAACATTTGCACTTAGGTCTCTGTTTTATATGACACATGCCTTAAGGGGGTCAGGCCAGTGGATAGTGGGCACCCTCTGCAAATCTTCAGCTGTATGCTTCCCCACCCCAAGAATCTGATCATGAAGCTCAACAATCATGATGACCCCAACACTATCCCTCCCGCAGAAATCCTCTCAAACGGCACAATTGGACATCGTGGGGGGAGGGGGGATATTCAAAGGCATTTAGGTGGTTTTCAGACCTGCAAACCACCACTAGTGCCCCAAAGCTAGCTAGTTGCTTTGGGGAGTTCCGAGGGTGGAGCAGAGGAGGCACCTGAGGATAACCAACTAGTGGCAATATTCAGCTGCTAGCCTATTATCCTAAACTGGCTGACGTTAGGCACTTCAATGCCGGTGGTGGATATACCCCTGACATTGAATATCCGGGTTCAGTTTATAGCGGTAGCAGCTAGTCACTTTAACAGCCTTAGCCCATCCCCCATACTGCTTTGCATGTATGGGATACGCTCTCCCTGCAGGTAAAGCAATGTGCTGATGGCCCTTTTGAGTTTGTGTGGCTGCCAGGATCTATTATTTTACTTTGGTGCTGCTCTTGGCTGCTCTAGACAACTGCTTGGTCCGGCCCTGAAGGGGGAAGATTTATAAGTAGGCACATATTGTAAGTGGTAAAGTATGCGCCTATGTTGGCAGTATTTTATTTATTTATGCGCATATGTGGTCTCTTTAAAATATATCAGCCATGCATAAAGTGTGCGTGGGCCCATGATGGTGGCTACTTTCAGCATGCACATGGGCAGAGTACTGGTAGGGCATGCACGTACGCATCAAACACTATCATTTATGACTGATGCATGGAACGGCCTCCCAGAGGAGTTAAAAGGATCACTAACTGCAAACAACTTACAGCTTGCATGACGGCCTTACAGTTCTTACTTGCTATCAAATTCTGTGTTTCTTTGCGAGACCCATTTAGTCCAGATATCTGGGGTACATTTGATTAATTTTGTCCTTTTTTTTGGCAGATTTAGATAAGCAGTTCCTATGAAGAGTAAGGATGGCTGTTAGAGGAACTAGTGTGCATAAAGAAAAGTTTGTTACAAGAAATTGGAACAACTCGGCCCAGGTGGAAATGAAGAAGGTGGCTCCGCAGCAGCGGGGGAGACATGTGGGCCATGAGGAGCATAATAAGGAGGTCATGCAGTCTGTGCTTACGCCAAAGAATCGACTGATCAAGCAAGAGAAACTGCGACAACAAGAAGACGCAGAGCAGATTAAACAGGCCAAGGTGGTGGGGCAGCTGAAGGCTGCTGAAGCACGGAACCGAATCCGAGTGAAAAGGCTTCGCTTTCAGTGTATGCGAGTAAGTTGGATGTCAAATCTACCTCTGATGATGTTCTATGGAATTGCATCAAGGATAGGGTTCAGCAGACAGGATGGAATTAATGGTCCTTTCCGCTGTCGTAGTCTAAAAAAGTAGCAGGAACTCAGTTGGCAAGTTGTGGTAGTGATAACATTCTACCCTTTGCTCTCTCAAACCCAGAGGCCAGAGGAGAATGGTAAGTACAAAGCAAAAGATGATAAAAGGAAACACAGCATGGTATTACCACAACTCCTAGGGTAGACAGGTCAGTAGCAGCAGAAGAGCTGTCACAGCCAGCAGATTGAGGGTGAGCAGATGCTGTCTATACTGAAACACAAGGTTGATTGCTTAGATGCTTAGCTCTGAACAGTATTTTACAGCTTTTGTGGTAAAAACTGGTCTGGTTGTTGGATAAGGGATGGGATCTTTTTCATTATCCAGTACAAAAACTGACTGGCAAAGCAATGATAACCTTCTACATTTGGGTAATATCCCTGCAGGTTGCATGGACTGGTTGGTCTTTTTCTGCCATCATATGCTATCGGGCCAAGCTGGCCATCATTCTCCAGTTAACCTTATTAAGAATTTATATTTATTTAAAAATAAACCAATCCAGGGAATTGAAAAAATATATATTTAAGGCACAATAAAAAGAATTACATATTTAGAAAGCTCACATAAAGGAGAGAAAGGAGACGATCTCCAGGAACAAGCAAGAATGCAGTCTTCACATATGAGTGATGTGGGTACCGACGCAGCCCACGCAGGAATGCTCCCCAGCGCCCAATTGGAAAGCTTTTGTGAGAAATCCACTGCGCCTGCATATCTGCCTTCCCACCTTCCCAACTCCCCTCCTCCGTTCTTTATTTTCCGTGGAGCCAGTAGATTGTTTCTTTCCTGTCACTACCAAAAAAGATATTTTTTGGTTAAATTCTGTGCTCTGCCTTCCCGTCGACGCTGGTTCCTCTTCCGACACCTGCCCCAATATTTCTTTTCTTTTTTACTTTCTTTAAGTTTTTGGTGATTTTGTCCACCGGCTTGGCCTTGGCCTACTTTTCCCTCACCATAATGGAAAAACACATTAGTGGTTTTAAAACATGTACCAAATATTTTGGTATAGTATCAGTCACGGATAAACATGACTGGTGCTTAAAATGTTTGAGCCCCGACCATGTACCAAATGATTGTCCTTTGTGCCAACAGATGACAAAATGAGGCCTAAAGAATAGAGCCAGTCAGTGTAGTTCACTGTTCGCCCTAGACTCGATTTCAGTGGCTTCCATATCATCAACGACATCGGCCTCCTCTCATGATTCTCAGGACTCATCGAAGTCCATACACAAGACTAAGTCTAAGTCATTGGCATCAGCATCGAGGACCGATACTGATTCCAGAGATAAGTCCCTTCATCGCCATCGCGACTCACCGAAAGTTGTGTCTGAAGCTGACCAGCCTGCCAGACAGCCCCAGTGGGAGGACCTGTCCTCCAAAGCACAGGAAGGGCTCCGGGATGCTCCCAAGGCATCGACCTCTGGAGAGCTACCAGTTCTCTGCTCTGGGATGGTGGCCCAAAGCCCCGTACATGACTCTACCCAAGCATCGGCCAGCTCCCTCGACCAGCAAATAATGGCTATCAAGAGGAGTTTGACCGCATTCCTGGCAGTCTTGGTATCGACAGAATTGACAGCTCCAGCAATGCAGGCGATGGCACCCTGCCTACAGCCACCGGTTCCGGGACCAATACCAGTCCTCGAACCTGCATCGGGGGATCTTCTCCCTCCGATGCCCCCACTGGCATCAGCTGACTCCCGAGAATCCCAGGACATTCCTTCAGACCCAGCCCCTCCTCATTAGTGACGTCTATCCCTGCCAGAGGATATGTCTTTCCAATACTTCATCCGGGACATGGCAGCAGGCCTACAGGTTACCGTGGCCTCGGAGACAGATCCGAGGGCATAGAAGTTGGAAATCCTCCAATACCCCTCAACACCTAAAGAGGCTGCCACCTTACCAGTGCATCACATCTTGCATGATCTAATGCTCCGTATGTGGGAGGCTCCTTTAACAGTTCCGTCTATTAGCAAACAACTCAGTACCATGTGCCAAGTCCCAGGATGCCCAGGCTTTCAGAAGCCTCAACTCCCACACCACTCTATGGTGGTGGAATCAGCTATGCACCGCATTAAGAGTTCTAAAAATCACTCTTCCATGCCTCTAGAATTACCTCCTACATGCTGTATCTGGGCATGTTCCTGAAGGATGTATCCAGGGATCTGGAGAACTTTGCACCTCTCCTTCCTGATGATAAATGAGATGCAATCCAAGCCCTAATCAGGCAGAATCAAAATACATCCAAATTTCTTACCACAGCATCTTTCAATGCCTTTGAGTCATCCAGAAGAGCTTCAGCAGTCTGCATTGGAGCTCGCAGATTAGCCTGGCTACAGGCATCAGATCTTGAACAGTGGGTCCAAGACAAATTGGCTAATAATCCCTATTCTAGAGAAAACCTTTTCGGAAAGAGCTGGAGGGAAATGACCGGAGAGATTGAGACAGATGATCTCACACTCAAGTGCCTTTCAAGAAAGACAGCGGACTCCTCAAGAGGAGGACTAATCCAAAGAAATCTTTCATACGAACATAAGATATGCCATACTGGGTCAGACCAAGATCCATCAAGCCCAGTATCCTGTTTCCAGTAGTGGTCAATCTAGGTCACAAGTACCTAGCAGTTTCCCCAGAAGACACAGGTTCCACAGTGTTTGTATTGGGACAAGCAGTGGATTTCCCGGGTCCCTTTTAATAATGCTTTAAGAATATAAGATATGCCATACTGGGTCAGACCAAGGTCCATCAAGCCTAGTATCCTGTTTCCAACAGTGGCCAATCTAGGTCATATGTACCTAGCAGTTTCCCCAAAAGACACAGGTTTATGGACCTTTCCTACAGGAACTTGTCCAAACCTTTTTTAAACCCAACTACACTAACAGCTTTTACTACATCCTCCACTAACGAATTCCAGAGTTTGATTACACGTTGAGTGAAAAAAATATTTTCTCTTATTATTCTTATATGGGTTATTACTGTAGTTCATTGCATGTCCCCTAGTCTTACTACATTTTGATAGCGTAAACAACCATTCCACTCCATTCATTAATTTATAGACCTCTATCATATCTCCCCTCAGCAGTCTCTTTTCCAGCTTGTAGAGCCGTAATCTTTTTAGCCTCTCCTCATAGGGGTATCCTTCCATCCCCTTTACCATTTTGGTGGCTCTTCTCTGTACCTTTTCTAATTTTGCTATGTCCCTTTTAAGATACGGCGACCAGAATTGCACACAATATTTGAGGTGCGGTCACACAATGGAACGATATAGAGGCATTATAATATCCTTTGTTTTATTCTCCATTCCTTTCCTTATGATTCCTAGCATTCTATTTACTCTCTTGGCCGCCGCTGCACACTGGGCGGAGGCTTTCAACATGTTATCCATGATGACGCCTAAATCTTTTTCCTGGGTGGTGGTTCCTAAATTTGGAACCTTGCATCATGTAACCATAGTTTGGGTTGTTCTTTCCTAGGTGCATAACTTTGTACTAGTCCACATTAAATTTCATCTTCCATTTGAATGTCCAGTCTTCCATTTTATTAAAGTCCTCTTGCAATTTTTCACAATCCTCTTGGGTTTTAACAGCATTGAATAATTTTGTGTCATCTGCAAATTTGATTACCTCACTCGCTGTTCCCATTTCCAGGACATTTACGAATATGTTAAAAAGCAGCGGACCCAGCACAGATCCCTGGGGTACTCCTCTATTCACCTTTCTCCATTGGGAAAATTGGCTATTTAGTCCTCCCTCCACTTTCTATCTTTTAAACAGTTCCTGATCCACAATAGTACACTGCCTCCTATCCCATGACTTTTTAGTTTTGCCAAAAGTCTCTGAGGAGGGACCTTGTCAAAGGCTTTCTGAAAGTCCAGATATACTGTATCAACTGATTGTCTACCTGCTTATTCACACCTTCAAAAAAACGTACCAGATTAGTAAGACATGTTGGCTGTCTCCCATTAAGCCATGACTATCTACATATTCAGTAATTTTGTTCTTTATGATGGTTTCTACCATTTTTCCTGGTACTGACATCAGGCTCACCTGTCTGTACTTTCCCAGATCACCCCTGGAACCCTTTTTAATAATTGGCGTTACATTGGCCATTCTCCAGTCTTCAGGTATTACAGATGATTTTAATGATAGTTCACAGATTACTAATAGCAGGTCTGCAATCTCATATTTTAGTTCTTTCGACACCCTTGGATGTATACCATCCAGTCCAGGTGATTTGCTACTCAAATAGTTGTAATACATCATCTCCAGGAACAAGCAGGAATAAGTCCTCACATATGGGTACGTCGGAACCGACGGAGCCTGCGCGGGAAAGCTCCCCACCTTCCCAGAAAGGAAGCTTTTGGGGCCTCCCACAGCGCATGCGCGCTGCCTTCCCGCCTTCCTGACCAACTCTCCTCAGTTCTTCTTTTTCCACGGAGCCAGCAGGTCGTGTTCCTGTCACCTCTGAAGAAATTGTTATTTTAATTTGTTTCTTTGACCACGTATCTGCCTTCCCCGATTCCGGACCGGTATCGCCAGTCTTTTTTCATTTATTTCTTAATAATAACTTTTTCCTCACTTGGTGTGTTTATTCTGTGAGGCCTCTAGGCCTTCTCAGATTCTCCCTCATGGAGAAACCAGCCTCTGGTTTTAAAAAATGCACCAAGTGTACCAATACTATTTCAGTCACAGATACCCATGAATGGTGTCTTAAATGTTTTGGGGCCTGACCATTCCATTCCGGATCGTCCATCCTGCTCTCTTCAGAGGGATCAAGGATCTATGATCCTCATAGCTCCACGCTGGCCACGCCAAGTGTGGTACCCTCTACTTCTGCATCTCTCCCAGGCACCCTCCCTGGATCTGGGAGCTGCTCCAGACCTTCTGTCTCAAGAGGAGGGAACTTTGTGGCACCCAAGCCCCAAGTCCCTTCACCTCAGAGTTTGGTTACTGAAGGCCTAGACCTTCAAGACTTCAATCTTTCTCAACAGGTGAAGGATATCCTCCATGCATCTAGGAAACCTTCCACCAGGCATTCTTATGCTTTTAAATGGAAAAGATTTTCCATTTGGTGTGCTGAAAAGGGTCTTAACCCTCTAGCACTACCTTTGAATTCTTTACTCGAATATCTCCTGCATCTTTCCAATGCAGGACTTAAAACAAATTCTGTAAGGGTCCATTTGAGTGCTATTGCAGCATCTCTTCAGCCTATCAATGGACAACCTCTTTCCTCTCATCCTCTTATTGCAAGATTCATGAGAGGTCTAACTTTAATTAAACCTCCCATTCGGCCTCCTCCGGTGGCATGGGACTTAAACGTGGTTCTTGGTCAGCTTATGAAGCCACCCTTTGAACCCTTAGCCACTACCTCCTTGAAATTTCTTTCCTGGAAAGTCATTTTCCTTATTGCAATCACTTCTGCTCGCCGCATCAGTGAACTGCAGGCTTTAGTGGCTAATCCACCTTATACAAGGTTCCATCATGATAAGGTAGTCCTTAGGACAAATCCTCACTTTATGCCTAAAGTGGTCTCACCTTTTCATCTTAATCAAGAGGTATATCTACCTGTCTTTTTTCCAGCTCCTCATGCATCCAGTGCAGAGAGGAACCTACATACGTTAGATTGTAAAAGAGCTCTTGCCTTTTACATCCACAGGACACAGCAACATCGAAGGTCTTCTCAGCTTTTTGTTGCTTTTGATCCTTCTCATTTAGGACTTCCAGTCTCAAAAAGAATACTGTCCAATTGGATTGCTCAGTGTATTTCGTTTGCTTACCAGAGTAAGAACCTTTCTCTGGAAGGCCATGTCACAGCTCACAATGTGAGAGCCATGGCCACATCTATGGCTCATCTTCATTCTGTATCCATCGATCAGATCTGTCGAGCAGCCACCTGGGCCTCGGTTCATACCTTCACAGCCCATTACTGCTTGGACAAGGACTCCCGCCGGGATGCCTTGTTTGGTCAGGCTGTCCTCAGACACCTGTTCCATTCTTAAACAACTCCTGCCCACCTTCCCTGAATGGATGCCTGAGATCCATAGGAAGATGAGGAACCCTAGGGGGGGGATCTCCCCGGCATCTTAGCTAGGGAGTCCCCATATGTGAGGACTTATTCCTGCTTGTTCCTGGAGATAGCACAGTTACTTACCTGTAACAGGTGATCTCTGGGAACAGCAGGAATTAGTCCTCACAACCCACCTACCTCCCCTAGGAGTTGTATCTCTCTCTCTCTTTCCTTTCCTCTCTCTATTGTCTCAGCTTTAAACTCGAACTGAGGAGAGTTGGTCAGGAAGGCGGGAAGGCAGCGCGCATGCGCTGTGGGAGGCCCCAAAAGCTTCCTTTCTGGGAAGCTGGGGAGCTTTCCCGCGCAGGCTCCGTTGGTTCCGACGTACCCATATGTGAGGACTAATTCCTGCTGTTCCCAGAGATCACCTGTTACAGGTAAGTAACTGTGCTTTCCCGATGTATCAATATTTCTTTTCAAATCTTCCTTTAAATGCCACTTCAGTCATGGGTAACATCCCTACATCTTTCTCAGTAAAGACCAAAGCAAAGAATTCATTCAGTCTCTCCGCTATGGCCTTGTCCCCTCTAAGTGCCCCTTTTACTCCTCTATCATCTAATGGTCCAACACACTCTCTCACAGGCTTTTTGCCACAAATGTACTTGAAAATGTCTTTATTTTGCTTCCACAGCAAGCTTCTTCTCAAATTCTCTCTTTGCCTGCCTTATCAATGCCTTGCATTTAACTTGCCAGTGCTTGTGCTGTTTCCAGTTTTCGTCATTTGGCTCTTTTTTCCATTTCCTGAAAGATGCTTTTTTGGCAACAACAGCCTCTCTGACCTCACCTTTAAACCATGCTGGCATTTTTTTGGACTTCATTCCACTTTTCTTAAAGCGTGGAATACAGCTGGTCTGGGCTTCCAAGATAGTATTTTTAAACAACACCCAAGCTTGATGTAAATCTTTAACCTTAGCATCTGCTCCTTTTAGTTTTTTCTTAACTATTTTCCTCATTTTATCATAGTCTCCCTTTCGAAAGTTAAAAGGTAGTACTGTGGATTTCCTTACTATCCCTCCTCCATTAATTAAATCAAACGCGATCATGCTATGATCACTATTGCCAAGTGACCCCAACACCCTTATCTCATTCACCAGGTCTGGTGTTCCACTAAGGACTAGGTCCAAAATGACTTCCCCTCTGGTTGGTTCATGAACCAGCTGTTCCAAGAAGCAGTCATTTATTTCATCTAGAATCTTTAACTCCCTAGCATGTCCTGCCATGACACTGACCCACTCAATACCGGGGTAATTGAAATCACCCATTATTCCTTATCGTTCCTCCAGTTCAGTCCTCTACCTCTGGGTTGTCAACCTCCTCCTGCAACTTGTAGACTGGTATGTCAGAATCATGACATCACTGGATATATCCTGCTGGTCTCCCCATCAGCCCCAGTGTGACCAGTCTCCATGCAGCAGGAGGACGTCGTGAACCTAGTCTGGAGCTCACTAGAGGAACAGATAAGGAGCCTGTAGGATAGAGTAGCTTAGTTTTATTTGATTTAATTTATTGGATTTAATTTATTAAAACAGGTACTGTTCTTTAAAAAAAAGGGAAAAAGGTGTTTCTTTCTTGGCTGCTCCCTGCCTGTATGTGCTCTGACTATCTTTGAATTTACCTGCTTCTTTGGCCGTAGGATCTCTCCCCTCGGACCTTACGGGGGAGAGCTCTCTGTCAGGCATATTTGCTCTGCCGGTACCGCGGAGCAAGCTGTGTTCATGGCTGCAGTGGGCTGGCCAGAGGACGGAGGAGCGCTGAGTTATTTCTTCGGTGGCACGCTTCTGTTTAGTCGGAAGGGGCCGCGCGGCACAAAAACACAGCTGTGAGCAGTGGAAGACCTGGCCAGTAAGCACTATGATCGGTTATAGGCTTTGGTTGGCTGTGGGGGCTAAGCCAGGAGTCGGGGCTGCGTGCCGGTACTCTATTTGGCACCCTTTTTCTCTCTGGTACTGTCAGCGGACATTTTGTGCAGTGCGAGTGCACCATGTGGCTGCCGGGCTGGAAGGGAAAGCGTGCCTGAGGAGCAGGAAAGGATTTATAGGTCCATTCTTGTTAATTTCATTTTAAGTCAGTTTTATTTGGTTTTATTTGGTTTATTTCTTTAGTTGATTGGGAATAAGTAAATCCCCTGGGGGGGGGGGGGCCTCTAGCGCGGCTAGAGTTAGTCCAGTGATACAAAGGCGTGTTTGCGATGGGTTCAGCAACTACGGCAATCGTCGCACCTGAACCAGGAGGAACTCAGGGAGCTGGGTCGTCTGGAGTCTGAGACGGCGTATTTAGCGGACGTACATTACGACTTGATCAGAGCTTTCGCGAATAGCACGGCTTCTGTGGTGGCCGCCCGCAGGTCTGTGTGGTTGCGAAATTGGGCGGCGGACGGTTCTTCTAAGTCCCAACTCAGTAAACTTCCCTTTAAAGGAAGGTTGCTGTTTTGAGAAGATCTGGATAAATTAGAACATAAGAACATAAGATATGCCATACTGGGTCAGATCAAGGTCCATCAAGCCCAGTATTCTGTTTCCAACAGTGGCCAATCTAGGTCATATGTACCTAGCAGTTTCCCCAAGAGACACAAGTTCCACAATGCTTGTACTGGGTCAAGCATTGATATCTTCGGTCACTTCTTAATAATGGTTTATGGACCTTTCCTCCAGGAACTTGTCCAAACCTTTTTTAAACCCAGCTACACTAACAGCCTTTACTACATCCTCCGGTAACAAATTCCAGAGTTTGATTACATGTTGAGTGAAAAAATATTTTCTTTTATTAGTCTTAAATAGTTTACCCTGTAGCTTCATTGCATGTCCCCTAGTCTTTCTATATTCTGATAAGGTAAACAATCGATTTACGTTTACCCGTTCCACTACGTTCATTAATTTATAGACTTCTATCATATCTCCCCTCAGCCGTCTCTTTTCCAGGTTAAAGAGCCCTAACCTTTTTAGCCTTTCTTCATAGGAGTATCCTTCCATCCCCTTTACCATTTGGTGGCTCTTCTCTGTACCTTTTCTAAAATCGCTATATCCTTTTTAAGATACGGTGACCAGAATTGCACACAATATTCAAGGTGCGGTCTCACCATGGAACGATATAGAGGCATTATAATATCTTTTGTTTTATTTTCCATTCCTTTCCTTATCATCCAAGGGTGGTAGGCTTCCAGAGGATAAGCCGAAGCAGGGAAAGTCCGGGCAGGGCTTTCGGGGCCAGTTTCGGAATTTGAGGAGATTTCGTACGTCGCATTTCGGAGGGTCCCAGAGGGGACGTTTTTCTTCACGAGCCCAGGGATTTCAAGAGTTTCAGGGAGCAAATAGAGGTTTCTCAACAAACCCCACAACAGCAACTCGTAAGTCACAATGAAATGATGCGGGTCCCGGCGGGAGGACCTCCCATAGGCGGGCGGCTTCGGGAGTTTCTTTCTGCTTGGACCCACATCACGTCCGACCAGTGGGTGTTAGAGATCATTCGTCAGGGATATGCGCTGGAATTGGCATGACCCTGCAGGATTCCTTCGTCATGTCACCCTGCAGGGGAAAAGAGAAAACCTTGGCGATTCGCAGTACATTACACTGGCTCCTGCAATAAGGGGCGGTCGTGGAGGTGTCGGAGGTGGAGTACGGCGTGGGTCGGTACTCCATTTATTTCGTGGTGCCAAAGAAGGGTGGAGCGTTGCGGCCCATTTTAGATTTGAAAGGCATAAATCGATGCCTTCGGGTACCGCATTTCCGGATGGAAACCTTGCAGGCGGTCATTGTGGCGGTGCGTCAGGGGGAGTACTTAACATCTCTCGACCTTACGGAAGCGTACTTGCACATTCCCATCCGGTCAACTCATCAGAGGTTTCTGAGGTTTGCTTTCCCTTGGGGGCACTATCAGTTCCAGGCATTGCCCTTCGGGCTGGCAATGGCGCCGCAGACTTTCACCAAAAGTATGGTGGTGGTAGCGGCGGCGTTGCGCAAAGAAGGAATTCTGGTGCATCCATACCTCGACAATTGGTTAATTCAGGCCAAGTCCGACGCAGAGAGCATCCAGGTGACAGGCAGAGTGGTAAAGGTTTTGCAGAGTCTCGGTTGGGTGGTCAATCCAGCCAAAAGTCGTCTGGAGCCTTTACAGAACCTCGAGTATCTGGGGGTGCGGTTCGACACGAAGAGCGGACGGGTGTTTTTGCCGGAGAGGCGAGCCCGAGTTCTCAGGCATCTGGTTCGCAAGTTCAGGGCTACTCCGGCGCCGTCGGCATGGACTTATCTTCGCGTGCTGGGAACAATGGCGGCGACGCTGGAAGCAATGCCTTGGGCCAAAGTTCATATGCAGCCTCTACAGAGGGCTCTGCTTCGCTGGTGGTCACATCAGTCCGATTCTTTGAACAAACGGCTGCCATTTCCGGTCAAGGTCAGGTAGTCTCTTCAGTGGTGGTTGCTCCCGACATCGTTGTCAGCCGGAATGCCGCTAGAGCAGCCAGAGTGGCTTCCCTTGTTAACGGATGCCGGCCTTGCGGGGGAGGCGCAGGAACTTCGGTCGGCTCTGGAGAGCTCCTAGTCAATCAATCGTCTGGAGCTCCGGGCAGTCGGCCAGGCACTTCAGGCCTTCGCAGCATCGGTAGTAGGTCGGTCAGTCCGGGTACTATCCGACAACTCGGAGGCAGTCGTCTACATCAATCGCCAGGGCAGTACGGGGAGTGCTGCCTTGGAGGAAGAGGTGGACTTACTATTCGCTTGGGTAGAGCGTCGGTTGACGGCGATTTCAGTGGCACGCATTGCAGGAAAAGACAATGTGATGGCCGACTTCCTCAGCAGGGTCCAAGTAGATGCAGGGGAGTGGGAACTGCATCTGGACGTCTTTTCACAAATAGTTTACCATTGGGGGAGGCCAATAATGGATCTAATGATGACCTTCCAGTCCGCGAAAGCCAATTGTTTCTTCAGCAGAAGGCGGGAAAGAATGTCGGAAGGCATAAACGCGCTGTTGCATCAGTGGCCGTCTGCAGGCCTTCTGTATGTCTTCCCTCCGTGGGCGCTGATCGGCCGGGTGATTCAGTGGATCGTGGCTCATCCAGGAAGGGTGCTCCTGGTGGCTCCCGACTGGCCCAGGTGTCCGTGGTATGCGGATCTCGTGCATCTCCTAGACAGTGAGCCCTGGCGGTTGCCGGTGAGGTCGGATCTGTTGATGCAAGGGCCTCTCTTCATACCTCAAGTGGCTCGTTTCTCGCTTACGGTCTGGCCATTGAAAGGGCCAGGCTAAAGAAAAAAGGCTATTCAGCGTCAGTCATCGCTACGTTCCTTAGAGCAAGGAAACGGTCCACGTCTCTGATGTATGTTCGTATCTGGCATATATTTGAGGATTGGTGTTCGAGGCAACAGATCCATGCGTCTACGGTCTCCATTCCCTCGATATTAAGTTTTCTGCAGGACGGTTCTGATAAAGGGCTTGCAGCCAGTTCCCTACGCGTACAATTGGCAGCTCTTTCCTGTTATTGCGGCAAGGTACAGGGCGTTGCTCTCGGCGCTCATGCTGACGTGTTGCATTTTCTCAAAGCAATTGCTAGGTTACGGCCGTCGCGTAGAGTGATAGTTCCGCCTTGGAATCTCAATTTGGTGTTAGCAGCATTAACCAAACCGCCCTTTGAGCCGTTGCATTGGGCTTCAGTAAAGGATTTGACATTAAAAACCATATTTCTGGTGGCGATCTGTTCAGCGAGACGCATCTCGGAGTTGCAAGCATTGTCTTGTAGGCAGCCATTCTTGTCCTTTTCTAGGGAAAAGGTGGTGCTGTGACCAGTTCCATCTTTTTTGCCTAAGGTGGTTTCACCCTTTCATCTGAATCAGACAGTGTCCTTACCAGTTCTGGGTTGGCTAGAGGGAGGCGACCAGGATCGCAGTTTGCGCTGGTTGGATGTGACGAGGGCGTTGCAGCAGTATTTGAAGGTTTTGGATCTATTTCGCAAGTCAGAGTGGCTGTTTGTGTTGTTCGGAGGTGTTCGCAAAGGAGAAGCGACAGCGAAGGCTTCCATTGCCAGATGGATTCGGGAGGCGATTGCTTCCGCCTATATTCTTCAAGGTCGGTCGGTACCGGCAGGGTTGCAAGCTCACTCCACCAGAGCGCAAGCGTCTTCCTGGGCGGAGCACAGTTTGGTTCTGCCAGGGGAGATTTGTAGGGCAGCTACTTGGTCGTCTCTGCATACTTTCAGTAGGCACTACCGTCTGGATGTGGCAGTTGCAAATGATGCCTGTTTTGGGTCGGCGGTGTTACGTTCCGGCTGGAAGGGTCCCTCCCAATGATTACTGCTCTGGAGGAATGATAAGGAAATGATAATTACACTTACCTGGTAATGGTAGTTCCTTGAGTGACGACAGTTCAGTCCTCAATTCCACCCGGGGTTTTTTCCATGGATGATAGATGATCGGTAGCAAGCAGGGAAGAACTACAGGTAGGTCTTTCTTTGAAATTGGTTAATTTCACTCTTTTTTGTGCCTGCTGGTGTGTGTAGCAGGGAAGGGTGTAAGAAAGGTTTGCCTAAACAGTTTAAAGTGATAGTTCAGTTGAGGTTGCATTTGTTATTATAGCTACTTATTTGTTGCTCCTTTGAGTCTGCTTTGTTAATAGTTCACACTGGGGCTGATGGGAGAGACCAGCAGGATATATCCAGTGATATCATGATTCTGACATACCAGTCTCCAAGCTGCAGGAGGAGGTTGACAACCCAGAGGTAGAGGACTGAACTGTCGTCACACAAGGAACTACAATTACCAGGTAAGTGTAATTATCATTTATTACTGTGCTGTAACTTTTCTAAGCTTCTCTGATTTCTTTGAGCATTTCATCATCCATTTGTTCATTCTGGTCGATAGTACACCCCCCACTGCCATCACCTTCCCCTTTTACATGGAATTTCAATCCATAGAGATTGGAGGTGTGGCCTAGTGGTTGAGGCAAGGTACTTCAGGCCGGAAGGTCAGAGGTTCAAATCCCACTAGAGGACAGCAACCTTGTCCCACAGGTGCTCCTTGTGGTCTTGGGCAAGCCACTTAACCCTCCATAGCCCATGTTCCCTGTAAAATAGTTATCTTCAAGTTATAATGCCCTGTTCAATGTAATTTCAGTTTGTTCAATGTAAACCGCACTGATGCAGAATAGTGCGGTATATAAGAGAATGTAAATAAATAAATTCTACAGCAAATTTTGTTTCCTGCAAAATTTTAATCCTTTGTGACTCTGCCCTCTCTAACATAGAGCGTAACCCCTCCACCAATTTGATCAGCTCTATCATTATGATATAGTTTGTACCCAGGTATCACAGTGTCCCACTGGTTGTCCTCCTTCCACCATGTCTCTGAGATACCAATCATATCATACCTCTCATTTAGTGCTATATATTCTAACTCTCCCATCTTATTTTTTAGATTTCTAGTATTTGCATACAAGCATTTTAGAGACTGTATTTTATTCATATTTATCTGGCTGTCAGTAGGAAGGGTAATTTGGAATCTTTAAGCTCTGTCTGCTCTGTACTCAAGGGCATTTGGGCTACTTTTGTCTTTACTGGAACCTCTCTGCTGATATGCCCTAACTTCATTCTTTTGATAGTATCCTTCAAAGATACATTGTTCTGAACCATGCACTCTAGTTTAAAAGCTGCTCTATCTCCTTTTTAAAGGTTAATATCAGCAGCCCGGTTAAGGTGAAGCCCATCCCTTCAGAAGAGCCCCTCCTTTCCCCAGAATGTTGCCCAGTTTCTAACAAATCCCAAACCCTCATCCTTATACCATCGTCTCATCCACGCATTCAGACTCCAGAGCTCTGCTTGCCTTTTGGGTCCTGCGCGTGGAATGGGAAGCATTTCGGAGAACGCTACCCTCGAAGTTCTGGATATCAACTTCCTACCTAAAAGCCTAAATTTAGCCTCCAGACCTCCCTACCACATTTTCCTATGTCATTGGTACCGACATATACCAGGTCAGCAGACTCCTCCCCAGCACTATCTAAGATCTTGTCTAGGTGGCGCATGAGGTCCGCTACCTTTGCACCAAGAAGGCATGCTATCAGGCGATCCTCACGTCCACCAGCCACCCAGCTATCTACATGCCTAATGATCGAATCAGCAACTATAACGGCTGTCCTAATCTTTCCCTCATGGACACATGACCCTGGAGAAACTTCCTCGGTGCGAGAGGGTTTTACATCACCTGGAGGACTGGTCCTAGCTACAGGATCACTTCCTGCCACACCAGGGTGATGCTGTCCTGTCACATGACCTCTCTCCTCCTTGGCAACAGGGATGCTGCCAGACTGGAGGTGGGACTTCAGGACTATATCCCTGAAGGTCTCATCTGTGTACCTTTCTGTCTTCCTTATGTCCTTCAAGTCTGCTACTCTAGTCTCCAGAGATCAGACTTGTTCCCTGAGAGCAAAAAGCTCCTTGCAACTCGTGCACACATAAGACCCCTCACAAACTGGGAGAAAATCATACATGTGACACTCAATGCAAATGAATGGAAAGCCCCCATCTCGCTGCTGGCCTGCTGTCTTCATCTTAATTTTAAGGTTGTGTTTAGATATTTAAGTTCTTTACTTACTAAGGTTGCTGAGGATACTTATACTAATAAAACTATACCTAATATATTTAATGTACTTTGTACACCTGAAGCTTAATTAATCTCAGGTCCTTAATGTATGCTTGATGAGGATAAACAGCTGTACCTGAGAGTGAATATGGCACCTCCTTTCCTTTAAGAGGTTTATGCACCTATAAAGCTACGATTATCCCAGGAGTGGGTAGGTGTCAGGGAGGGAGGGAGGGAAAGAAGACTTATTAAAAGCTAGCTGCTACACAGTACCCTGTCCTGTACTTCTAAGGTAATCTGTGACCAATTTCCAGGGGGAGTCCCACAGCCCTTGCTTGGAGAGAGGGAGTCTTTGGGTCTAAATTTAACCAGAAAGCTCTCCTCTGTGTTTTAAATTTAAACTGAAAACTCTTTGCTGCTACTAGGCCCTGACTGATTTAACAGATACATTGGGTTCACAGATGAATCAGCTTTAATCTAAAGAATTCCTTTTTCACCAAGGTTTAGAAAAATTCCCAGAAGTAAATACTTACAATTGCAGATCTCTCTCCAGAAGTAGCAGTCCCCTTTTGTAGTCCTTCTTCTTTATTTTGTCTCTTGATATACCGCCCAGGCACATGCGTCAGGGTGGTGTACAATAAAAACAGGCTGCAAGAGAAGAAATAGAGGAAAAGAGGAACGCCAATGTTTAGACAGGAAAGAGAGAGAGAAGAAAAGGAAATAGAACCGAAGCTTCTGATTGTAGGAGGAGGGGAGGGGAAGGGGGGGCTGACAAAAAGCGAAGGGGGTTAGGGGTCGGGGAGGTCGAATGCTTGTTGGAAAAGATGAGTTTTAAGCAAGTCCTTGAATCATGAGAAGGACAGCTCCGTGCACAGGGTGGGAAGGAGGGAATTCCAAAGGGCGGGGGGCCAGGAAAAAGAAAGCAGAGTGACGGGTCAACTCCAAGTGGGCCTGAGAGGAGGAGGGAAGGAAGAGACGGTTGCCGTGAGCTGAGCAGAGGAGGTGGGGGAGAGCTGAAGATGGATGATGTAAAGGTGTGGGGGTAAAGGTGTGGAACCCTCTGTGAGTGATGGTGAGGAGTTTGTAGACAAACCTGAACTTGACTGGAAGCCAGTGTAGATTAAGGAACAGGGGAGTCATGTGATCGGTAGGGGTGGAGTGGGTAAGTAAACGAGCAGCTGTGTTTTGCACTAGCTGCAACCGCTGGAGCTGATACTGTGGGAGACCAGCCAGAACAGTGTTGCAGTAATCCAGCTGGGAAAAGGCAAGGGAAAGGACAAGGGTAGTGAGAGAGGATGAGGAGAGGAAGGGACGGACAGTACAGATCTGATGGAGGGAGAGGAAGGAGCGGCGGATGAGTGAGGGGACGTGATGGTGAAAAGTGAGGGAGAAGTCTAGCGAGACCCCAAGATATGGAGGGTAGAAACAAGCGGAATCGGGGTGGAGGAAAGGAGAGGGGAAATGGAGGGAGGGGGGTGTCAAAGGAGAACCAAAGAGCGGCAGACTTTGAGGGGTTAATGTGAAGGAAGCTGCTGCCGAGCCAAGTGGCAACTTTGGTGAGACAGGCGTTGAGGATGGAGAGGTTGGGGGCAAGGGAGTTAGTTTGGTGCAGGAGAAGGATGTTGTCAGCTGTGGGGAAATTTGGCTCAGGTCTGCTTTATATGACTGCTTTATATGTCTGCACCCTTGCCTGCTGGAGATGTACACATACAACATATGGCTGGCACAGAAGAAACAGCATGTGGGCTACAAGACAGAGTATATGCGGCCTACTATGAAGGAGTCTGGGTAAGCATACTTTGGACAGGAGTATGCAGGGTTTGGGCCTAGCAAGAAAAATACAGACCAAGCTAGAAACAAAGAACACACATACTCTGAGCCTTGAAGATTACAAATAGTGCCAAGAAATGGAATAACATGTACAGAACACAGGAAGGAGCAGAGAGGGCTGCGGCCGGCAACATAGATAAGCAGACCTTGAAACTTTAGCTACAACACTAATAAACATGGGAGGGTCCCTGGGAGAGAGGTTTATGCAGAAAGCTGCAAATGACATAAGAATTTATGCAGAACTTTCTGGAACTTTGGGACAGAGAGGTATATAAGAAAAGCAACTATAGAGCATCGGGGGCAGCCTTCTCTTCCCCACCATTGTGGAGGAAGAGAACGTTGCCTGCGCTCAGATCCCCAGACAGACACTTGTATATCTGTGCTTGCAGCTTTTTTGCTTGTACCAAATAAAAAGAGTTTTGCTGACAAGTGACTGTGATCTGAGTTTTTATTTTCCTGGTGTACGGCTCCCATGTGCCCAGGCAATTGGTGATATTTGGGACACTTTGCCTACACAGCATAGAAATAGCCAGAGATACCGAACTGCTGAATAATCAGTGCAAGGGGGCAAGGAAAATATTGAAGAGGAGAGGGGCTAGCACTGAACCCTGGGGAACACCGCATGAAGGGGTGAGGAAGGAGAGGTGACCGAACTGATCTGAACAGAGAAGGTGCGGGAAGAGAGAAAGGAGCGGAACAAGAAAGGACAGTGCCGTGGATCCTGAGGTCGGCCAGACGAGCAAGGAGAGTGCAGTGATCAACGATGTCAAAGGCGGAGGACAGATCCAGGGAAACTACAAGGGAGAGGTCACCGCGATTGTGAGACTGGTGAACTTCGTTCAGGAGGGAAATGAAGACAGTTTCGGTGCTGTGACCGGAGCGGAAGCCAGACTGAAGGGGATGGAGGGAGAGGGTGGAGTCAAGATGTGCAGAAGGCTGTGTAAAGACGAGTTTCTCCAGAACTTTGGAAAGAAAAGGGAGGTTAGACACGGGGCTCCAGCTGGCAGGGGCGGAGGGGTCAAGGGAGGGTTTCTTCAGCAGTGGACGAATGAGGGCATGCTTCCAGGCTGAGGGAAAAACACCAGATGAGAGACTATTGTTGAGCATATGGAGAATGAAAGGGAGTAGCGCAAGAGAAGGATCCAGGAGCCAGGCAGAGGGGAGGGGGTCAAGTTGGCAAGTGGTTTTATGGGAAGAGGTGACAGCCTTGGTAAGTTCAGTCAGTGTGACAGGGCGAAAAGCGTGCCAGGTATGGGGGAAGACCTGAAGTAGTGGAGGGAGGGAGAGAGGTGGAGGGCAGGCTGGGAAGGTGGCGCAGAGAGATTGAATCTTGCTGGAGAAAAAGGAGGCAAGGAAGGCTGGATCGGGTGCGTTAGGGGGAGAGGCAGAGGATATGGAAGAGGTGGACAAGGCCGTAGCAGAGCGAAGAACCTGGTAGAGTTATCTGGAAGAATTGGGGGAGGAGGAAATGAGGTCTGAGTAGTAGGATTGTTTGGCTGCACTGATCATAGAATGGTAAAGCTGTTGAGAGTGGCAGAAAGAAGTCAGAGAGTCAGGACTGGCACATTTGCGCGAGGCCCGTTCTGCACGGCGGAGATGCGTGCACTGGAGATAGAGACTGGGGTGGAACCAGGGGTGATGGAAAGAGGGGCGGGACAATGAAACAGGACAAAGGGGAGTGAGCTGCTCCAAGGTAGTAGAGAGAGTGCAGGTCCAGAGATCGACTTGCTTGTTTACTGGTAGGGAGGGGAAGGCAGGGGGAAAAAGGGAGTTGGCTGTTGCAGGGTCAGTGGAGTAATGCAGCGTCTGGGTCTGAGGGAGGGAAGATTGTAACTATTGGGTGGGGACTGTGAGGATGGGAGGGAGAGAGAAAAGAGGAGGTAAAAGTGGTTGGACCAGGGAAGTGGGAGGGAGTAAATCTGGGAGGGAGCGAAGGGCGAGGCAGTGGAGGCAAGATCAAAGTCCAGAATGTGCCCTGCAGTATGCGTAGGGCAGGAGACACGCTGGTGGAAGGAAAGGTCATCCAATAACGACAACAGAACCTTGTCCCTGTGACGAGATGTGGAATCGTAGTGGATGTTAAAGTCACCAAGGACAACGAGGTGTGGAGACAGAAGGAAAGCCTCAGAAAGGGAGGCCAGGAGGGCATCCCAGAGATCAGGATAAAAGGGAAAGGGGATCATAGAGGTGAAGGAAGGAAGTGGAGGGTGAAGAGCCAAAGCAAAGAAGAAGGGACTCAGGATAATGGGGAGGAGAGAAGGCCTCAGAGAATGAGAGAGAGGAGCGATAGATGACCCCCACACATGTGAGCACTGGCTTACTACTTCGACAGAACCAAGACTCACAGGAAATTCTCCCAACTATTCATTTCCTTTGATACAAGTCGCCTTGCACTTACAATGATGAAGTGCACCCTATCCAAATGGATAGCAGACTGCATCTCTTTCACCTACATGAAGGCGGGACTCTCCACATCCGTTCCATCTCCATTGACAATATTTATTTATTTATTTATATTCTTTTATATACCGCGCTATTCTGCATCAGTGCGGTTTACATTGAACAAACTGAAATTACATTGAACAGGGCATTATAACTTGGAGATAACTATTTTACAGGGAACATGTGCTATGGAGGGTTAAGTGGCTTGCCCAAGACCACAAGGAGCACCTGTGGGACTAGAAACCCCAGTCCTTCCGGCCCAAGGTTGATGTCCTCTAGTGGGATTTGAACCCCCGACCTTCCGGCCTGAAGTACCTTGCCCCAACCACTAGGCCACTCCTCCACTCCAATATCTGTTGAGCAGCTACCTGGTCCTCCATTCATATCTTCGCTGCACACTACTGCCTAGACAGGAATTCCCACCAGGATGCTGTCTTTGACCAGGCTGTACTCCAGCACCTTTTTAACAACATAAGAACATAAGATATGCCATTGTGGGTCAGACCAAGGTCCATCAAGCCCAGTATCCTGTTTCCAACAGTGGCCAATCTGGGTCATACGTACCTAGCAGTTGCCCCAAAAGACACAGGTTCCACAATGCTTGTACTGGGTCAAGCATTGATATCCTGGGTCCCTTCTTAATAATGGTTTATGGACCTTACCTCCAGGAACTTGTCCAAACCTTTTTTAAACCCAGCTACACTAACAGCTTTTACTACATCCTCCGGTAACAAATTCCAGAGTTTGATTACACTTTGAGTAAAAAAATATTTTCTTTTATTAGTCTTAAATAGTTTACCCCATAGCTTCATTGCATGTCCCCTAGTCTTTCTATATTCTGATAACGTAAACAATCGATCTACGTTTACCTGTTCCACTCCGTTCATTAATTTATAGACTTCTATCATATCTCCCCTCAGCCGTCTCTTTTCCAGGTTAAAGAGCACTAACCTTTTTAGCCTTTCTTCATAGGAGTATCCTTCCATCCCCTTACCATTTTGGTGGCTCTTCTGTGAACCTTTTCTAATAACGCTATATCCTTTTTAAGATACGGCGACCAGAATTGCACACAATATTCAAAGTGCGGTCTCACCATGGAACGATATAGAGGCATTATAATATCCTTTGTTTTATTTTCCATTCCTTTCCTTATGATACCAAGCATTCTATTTGCTCTCTTGGCCGCCGCTGCACACTGGGCCGAGGGTTTTAACATATTATCCACAATAACGCCTAAATCTTTTTCCTGGGTGGTGGTTCCTAATGTGGAACCTTGCATAGTGTAACCATAGTTTGGGTTGTTCTCCCCTAGATGCATAACTTTGCACTTGTCCAATTTAAATTTCATCTGCCATTTTGATGCCCAGTCTTCCAATTTATCAAGATCCTCTTGCAATTTTCCACAATCCTCTTAGGTTTTAACAACTTTAAATAGTTTTGTGTCATCTGCAAATTTGATAACCTCATTCATTATTCCCTTTTCCAGGTCATTTATGAATATGTCAAAAAGCAGCGGACCCAGCACAGATCCCTGGGGTACACCACTATTCACCTTTCTCCATTGGGAAAATTGGCCATTTAGCCCTACCCTCTGCTTTCTATCTTTTAACCAGTTCCTGATCCACAATAGTACACTGCCTTCTATCCCATGACTCTTTAGTTTTGCCAAAGGTCTCTGATGAGGGACTTTGTCAAAGGCTTTCTAAAAGTCTAGATACACTATATCAACCAACTCACCTTTGTTCACCTGTTTATTCACACCTTCAAAAAAAAAACACAGATTAGTAAGAAAAGATCTTCCTTGGCTGTCTCCCATTAGGCCATGACTATCTACATGCTGAGTAATTTTGTTCTTTATGATGGTTTCTACCATTTTTCCCGGTACTGACGTCAAACTCACCGGTCTGTAGTTTCCAGGATCACCCCTGGAACCCTTTTTAAAAATTGGCGTTACATTGGCGATCCTCCAATCTTCAGGTAAAACAGATGATTTTAATGAAAATTCACAGATTACTAATAACAGGTCTGCAATCTCATTTTTCAGTACTTTGAACACTTTGGATGTATACCATCTGGCCCAGGTGATTTGCTACTCTTCAGTTTATCTAATAGTTGTAATACATCTTCCCGATGTATCGATATTTCCTTCAATTCTTCCGCACCTTTAAATACCACTTCAGTCATGGGTAACATCCCTACATCTTCCTCAGTAAAAACCAAAGAAAAGAATTCATTCAGTCTCTCCGCTATCGCCTTGTCGCCTCTTAGTGCCCCTTTAACCCCTCTATCATCTAATGGACCAACTGACTCTCTCACAGGTTTTTTGTTACGAATGTACTTGAAAAACTCTTTATTTCGCGTTTTTGCTTCCGCAGCAAGCTTCTTTTCAAATTCTCCCTTTGCCTGCCTTATCAATACCTTGCATTTGACTTGCCAGTGCTTGTGCTGTTTCCAGGTTTCGTCGTTTGGCTCTTTTTTCCACTTCCTGAAAGATGCTTTTTTGGCAACAACAGCCTCTCTGACCTCACCTTGAAACCATGCTGGCAGTTTTTTGGACTTCCTTCCACTTTTCTTAAAGCGTGGAATGCAGCTGGTCTGGGCTTCCAAGATAGTAGTTTTCAACAACACCCAAGCTCGATGTAAGTCTTTAACCTTTGCAACTGCTCCTTTTAGTTTTTCCTTAACTATTTTCCTCATTTTATCATAGCCTCCCTTTCGAAAGGTAAAAGTTAGTACTGTGGATTTCCTTACTATCCCTCCTCCACTAATTAAATCAAAGGTGATCATGCTATAATCACTATTGCCAAGTGGCCCCAACACCCTTATCTCTTGCACAAGATCTGGTGTTCCACTAAGGACTAATTCTAATATGGCTTCCCCTCTGGTCGGTTCATGAACCAGCTGCTCCAAGAAGCAGTCATTTATTTCATCTAGGAACTTTATCTCCCTAGCATGTCCTGCCGTGATACTGACCCAGTCGATACTGGGGTAATTGAAATCACCCATTATTATTACTGCGCTGTAACGTTTGTTAGCTTCCTTGATTTCTTTGAGCATTTCATTATCCATTTGTTCATTCTGGCCAGGCGGTCGATAGTACACCCCACTGCCATCGCCTTCCCCTTTTTACATGGAATTTCAATCCATAGAGATTCTACAGCAAATTTTGTTTCCTGCAAAACTTTAATCCTTTCTGACTCAATGCCCTCTCTAACATAGAGCGCAACCCCTCCACCAATTTGATCAGCTCTATCATTGTGATTTAGTTTGTACCCAGGTATCACAGTGTCCCACTGGTTGTCCTCCTTCCACCATGTCTCTGATATTCCAATCATATCTAACCTCTCATTTAGTGCTATATATTCTAACTCTCACATCTTATTTTTTAGACTTCAAGCATTTGCATACAAACATTTTAGAGACTGTATTTTATTCATATTAATCTGGCTTTTGGTAGGCAGGGGTAATTTGGAATCTTTAAGCTGTGTCAGCTCCATACTCGAGGGCATTTGGGCTACTTTACTCTTTTTTGGAACCTCTCTGCTTTTGGTAGTATCCTTCAAGGATACATTCTTCCGAACCATGTGCTCCTGGGCGACTGTCGGCTTTCCCCTATTATCTAGTTTAAAAGCTACTCTATCTCCTTTTTAAAGGTTAATGCCAGTAGCCTGGTTCCATCTCTTTTTGGGACTTAAATGCAACTCCTGCCCTCTGTCCTGGACTTCTTCCTGGCACCAAACTTCCACTAGAGGTGATCTAGCTGACTGCAGTTGAGTCCAATTGGGCCACATTATATCCACACCTTCTTGATTCTATCCTTAGCCTCAGGGATACCACTGCTACCCGCTTCCAGTCTGGTACCTGGGAGCTAGTGAGTCCCATATGTGAAGACTGCATTCCTGCTTGATCCTGAAGATAGCATTGTTACGTAACAGGTGATCTCCGGGAACAGCAGGAATCAGTCTTCACAACCCGCCGTCCTCCTGTAGGAGTTGTAGGGTGTACTCTTTATTCCTCTATCTCTCAGCTACAAACTCAACTGAGAAAAGGAATTGGGAAGGCAGATGTGCAAGCTCAGTGGATTGCTCCCCAAAACTTTCCAGTTGGACGCTGGGGAGCGTTCCTGCACGGGCTTCATTTGTACCAGCGTCACCCATACGTGAAGACTGATTCCTGCTGTTCCCAGAGATCACCTGTTACAAGTGAGTAACAATGCTATATCAACTCTAAATTAGGAGCATTCTAATAAACTAATTGCTAGGGAACCTCCCCGACAATTTAAAACTTAATAAATAAATAAACCAGCAGAAGAACCCCTTTTACTTATCTAGGAAAATGTTTTCTAACAATGAAGGATTTGCAGAAGAAATAAGTAATAAAGCATTTACAAGGAAAGCATGAATAAAAAGTGGCACCTATTTCCTGGGGTTGAAGTTATGTACCACGGGAAACATCAGGAAAATCATCATCGGAGTGGCCCTAATCTGATCTTGAGATGATTCAGGAAATCAAGAAAGATCCACCCCCACTTGGTCTATACCCGGTTCCCCCTCTAGAACAGCTCGAGATAGAATATAGTACAAATTAGAGACAAGGAGTGTGTCAGCAGAAGAAGAAGAATCTCTTGAAAATACTTTCTCAGCAAAATCAAACTAGACAAGTAGTGAGTGTAAGGAAAATTCAGAAACCTCAAATTCTTTGAACACCTACAGTATGTAGAATTAAATTATCCTTAATAGTTGCTGCATTAACATGCTGACAAGGCACAGCTTGCTAATACAATTTTCCAAGTCTTTACTGAAACATAGACATTATATCATCCTAATTTGAAGTTTCTTTACAAGTCTCTGATAAGAATTTAACTAGTTGATCCATAACCCCTTTCAGCAAAATATTTGTAGACATAGCAGCCTTCCAGATATCCAATAGTGTAACTTCAGAAGGCAGCTGAAAGCCTTGTAGCAAATTAACTGTCTCTGCAAATTGTGTAGGTTTAGGCATAGAAACAACTAGATGAGATTGAATTGGATTGCTCGATGAAGGGTTCTTCACGGTCCTCTAATTGGGCAGGGGGGATCTTCATTCCCAGCTATCTGGCTTAGCCACGTTCCCAGAGGGGGAGATGGAGTCCTTGCAAGGGGACTTAAAGTTGCTCCTGAAGTGTCGAAGGAGAGGCCCCAAGAGAGAGGCCACACCATTACCCAGGCACTATGGCCTCTATATTCTAAAGGCCATTTAACCGTGTAAATGCCTGCTAACCGGATATTCGATGGCACATACACAGGTAGTGCCGCTGAATATCCCCAACTAAGGCCTCTATGCACCCCGATGCTAGCCGGCTAGCGTCGGGGCGTGCTGGGGCATTCTGCAGCAGAGTGGAGGCAGGGACCAGCGCTAACTGTGTAGCATCCAATATCAATGCTGCATGGTTAGCCTCGGCGGCTTCTGGGCAGCATGGCCAGACCCGGATATTCACTTCCGTTGCCGCGGAAGTGAATATCTGGGGTTTGGGTGTCGGCAGGCAGGGCTAAGCGGCTATGGTGCTTAGCCCTGCCCAGTTGAGTATCGGGCCCATATATGCTTATTCAAAGAGCCTGTCTATAATGGTTTAGGAATCAAAACTAATACAACTGATTCAAGGCTTTTAGCTGACTTCTTTAGGCCTTATTATATAGTACCAGTATCCGAGACACCTTCTGAAGCATCCCCGAAGTGGCACCCGCAGCCACATGGCCACGGTTGCATGGCAGGTCATTCAGCTTTAAGAGTCCATCAGGGGACAGGGCTTCAGTGCCAGCTTGCTGTTTCTAGCCACCAAAATCCCTTTTGGGTGCTGTACACTGCTGCCACATGCTCCTTTCCCTTACTGGGCAACCATAGGCACACACAGGGAGGGAGGTAACAGAATTTGCAAAACAAGAGAAAAAACTCTTTAAAGAATTAGATCAACAAAGAAATGTCAAATGCACAAATACAGTGGGATATACAGAGTGTTACTCCAGGAACCCTTTGTCGATCAAGAACAGACACATGAATGGTAAAGGAGGGGTGCACTGAAACCGAAGGATGAGAGGTTGATAGTTGCTGCCCAGGACAGTAGCTTATGGACCAGATGGTTTACAACGAGCATTGAAAAAACTGGCAAAACAGACATTTGTCGATTCTGTGGGAAAGAGCTGGAAACAGTGACTCACTTCATACCTGGCTGTGAAGTTCTGATGGCAGAACATTTCTATACAGAAAGGCACAATAAAGTAGTGCACCTCATCCATTGGAAACTCTGTAAACAGTACAACATCACTGTGCCTGAAAAACACAGAGAATGAAGAGATTATGATCATCTGGGACACTCCCATTCTGACTGATATAAAACTGGATGCGAGGAAGCCGGCTATAGTGGTAAAGGAGAAACGCACCAGAACTGCACTCATTAGAGAGGTGTCAGTTCCAAGCAACTACTTTGTGAATCACGTTGAGAGAGAGAAAATCTTCAAGTACCAAAAAATGCAGTTGGAGACCAAGAAAATGTGGCAGAAAGATACCAAGTTATTTCCCATCGTGTTGGATGCCACAGGCTTAATTAAGAGGAATTTCCAAGCATACCTTGATAAATTACCCATACATGTTACATCTTACGAACTCCAGAAGGAAGCTCTGTTTGGCCTGATGCAAGTACTACCCCGAATATTAGAAGTAATTTTGAGAGACTGAGATCATACTCCACATGCCCTGGCTTAGAAGTGAGGTTCATGATTGTCATGGTATGCGCAAAACTCACCCATTTGGAGAAACTGCCCTGAGGCAACCAAATATAAGAGACGCTATCTGGCTAAATCAAAGCTGCACTCCTGGATTGCTCAAACCAGCACCTCGGTTTAATTGAATAAATTTTGTTCATTCATCAAATGGGACAGAAAAAATATGCCAGTGGTGGGGGCCTTAAAATCTAAAGGGGCAATATTCAAAGATTTTTAGCTAGTTAACAGACCTGTTAACTGACTAAAATATGGTCACCACAATATTCAGCAGCACTAATCAGTCAATACCGCTGAATATCCCCACAGACCACAGAAAAACCGGGACAGTCTGTGGATGGAGCAGGGGCAGTGACTGGTTAGTGCCGATATTCAGCTGCTAACCGGATAGCTTAAGCAGGTAAGTTAGGAGAGATGAACAGCTGCCCTAACTTCAACCGCTTTGTGCTATCAGGTTAGCGACTGAAAATCTCTGCTAACTGCAAAGGACATCGATGAACAGAGACCCCAGATATTCAGTGCAGCAAATAGGAGATCTTCCACCGCTGAATATTGGGTCTTAATTAAAGCGATGGCGGCTAGGCACTTTATTTTGCAGCCCCTAAGATCTGTCCAGGTAACTCTGGGAATTACCAGAACAAATCTTTTGAATTTCGGCTTCATTGCAAAAAGCTACTTTGTGTTTGAGTTTGGTATCCCTAGTTTGTCTTTAGTGCTATTTATTTATGGTCATTGATATTGAAAACAATTTTTTAGCTAATGTATTTTGCTCATTCTTTTTTTGTATTTTTAACTATTGTAGCTCACCTGGAGCACATGATTGAATGGGTACAACCAACCCTGTTTTATGTAGTTTTACGTTATTTCTGTTTTATATTCAGTCTGAAGATTGTGTTGATTTAGTGTTGGTGTTTTATCCTTTTATCATGAATGAATTTTTGTGGACCATCTAGATAGTTTATGATAGGCAGTCCATGCATATAGTAAATAAATAAAATGTGAAACTTGTCCTCCAGCTGCACAGGAGCCCTGGATGTTGCAGGCAGATTTCTTCTGAAAAGAATATGTAGAGGTTTGAGTTCTCCAGTCCTGCCTTCAGTGGAGCTGAGTGTCCACACACTATGGCACATTTGTAGGCAATGTTCAGACGTGCAGTGTAATCCACTTACACTGTTTTACCTATAGGTCCCAGAGCATCACCCCTGTAACCTTATTGGCCTCCACAAGGAACCTTTCACTTCCTGCCAGAGTGGAGAAGTAAAGAACTCCTTTCTTGCTGTGTGCTACCAAGCTTACATACATTGTGGGTGTGCACTTACAAGGACTAAGTACTGAACAATATGTCTGCCCAGTGCACAAGTAATTGATACTAGGAGTGAGCACTGCGGCAGTGCAAAGGGACCTGGATTTGATTCCTGCACGCCCAAGGTCCAGTTGGAGCGGAGGATGGTGCAGAGAAGCTGGGATTCATGAGCACTACACAGCGGACGTACCTAGTGGCCGTGATTTCAGGGTTCCACAAGGAGCCCTGCTGTGTGAATCCTAGCCAAGCACAGTCACTGTGATGATTGGGCTCATTGAATTATTTCAGGTTTTCTATATTGCCTTATCTTAAATTCAAAGCAGTTTACATTATAACAGCTGAACTTTACATTGAGCAGGGAACTTGGAAGATTAAACATAGAACATTATTAGAACTATAGATATTACAATGTAACAGTGATCATAAGGGGCATTAATGATAATATGGGTAAAGCAGTATCACGGAGGCAGTACAGGTAGGTAAAGGCTTAGGAAAAGGAAATTTACTGGAACAGCCAAGACAGAATGTTCAAGGCAATGTAGGTTAAGTCCTAGAGATGTGTTTCATACTTTTGGGGCATACTATTCTGAAAAGAGGAATGTCTTTATAGCTTTCCTGAAATCTTGCAGGTCTTTGATGCCTCTTATGTTCTCAGGAAGGGAGTCCCACAGTGCTGGAGCGTAAAGTGAAAATGCCCTATTGCATGTTACTTGTTTGGCTTTTGTTTTGGCCTTTGGGATGAGAAGTCAATTTTTGTTTGAAGTTTGTCGAACTCGGATTTCCAGGTCCTTACTGATCAGTGGTTGAAGAGCGATTGGGCCTAGATGGTGAATTATTTTAAAAATGATGAGTAATGTTTTGAATTTGGATCTCGCTAGTACCAGTAACCAGTGCAGACATTTCAGAGTTGGGGTTATGTGACTGTTTCTTGTCGTACCTGAGATTATTCATGCAACTGTGTTCTGTACTAATTGTAGTGAGTATGGTGTGTTTCGGGAGGCCTTGGTAAATCACATTACGGTAGTCCTGTATGGCATTATCATGGCTTCGCAGATTGTACAGAAATTATTCTCATCAAGTTTAAACTTTTGAATTATTCTTAATTTATAATAAGCCAATTTTATTGTTTTGTTTATATATGACTGGAATTTTAGGTTCTGGTCTAGGTTAACACTTTACTTCATGTTTGACTTGTATGTTGTGGTGGAGAATTTTGAGGGGTTTTGGCAGGATGAAAGAGGTGCTCCTAGTTATGAAGAGTGCTTCCGATCTTCCATAGTTTACATAGAGGTTTTGATCATAAAGCCAGTTTGCCAAAGTCTCAAGGCATGATATTATCCTTGAGTTGTCAGGTTGGGCAATGATGAATGCAGCAAAAACCATGATATCATCAGCGTAAATTCTGTACTCGATCTTATAATCCTTTATTATGTTACATAGTGGTTGTATGTAAATATTGAAAAGTACTGCAGAGAGCGCTGATCCTTGTGGGATCCCTTGCGGGTTAGGTCAATTAGTCTTGATTGGCTGACTCCTAATCTTACTTGCAGTTTTCTATGTGTTGGATAGGAAGCAAACCATTGAAAGGTGGTTCCACGTAGACCAATGTCCTGAAGATGGCTCAGGAGGGTGAGGTAGCTTATTGAGTCAAATGCTGATTTAATGTCGATAAAGATCAGTAGGAAGCCTTTTCTTGCATCGTCTATGCCTGTTACATTGCTGTACAGTAGAGAGGTGAAAAGTGTCTCTACACATTCCCACGGCTGCAGAATCAGTCACCTGGATGGGCCAGAGTGTACACTATGCTCAGCAGGGAGACTTATTGCGTGCTGCCCATCTCCACCACTCAGTGCTCCTTCTGGTGTACTGGTGCCGTGGCGTCCCGTTCCCATGGCACCGGGATGCTCAGCAGGCAAACTTCTTTTCCCCTCTGCCCGACCCTCGTCGGGCAGTGAGGGCTCACCTGCTGTGGCTCCGTGGGTTTGAGGGGGTTGCCTGCCCCAATCACTGCCCCAGCTGGGACTTATTCCACCTCCAACGTCTATCCTGCCCCTGCCAGACAGACAGAGGCCTGCCCTGAATGGCCTCTGTACGTCCGGGTGCCTATCCCTCCCCCACTCCACCCTCGCTCTGCCCAGGTGCTGCCCCCTCCCACCCCACCCTGTCCAGCGCTCCCCGCACAAAGGCCCTGTGCTTGTGGGAAGCAGGAGGACCAGAATATAGTCCCTGGCCTGTTTGGGGGTTGGACGTCCATCCTGGACATCCCAACCCCGCTATTCGTGGGTCATTCCATGCAGTGTTTAGCGGGGGTGTACGTCCTGTCTGGACACCCCCCCCCCCCAAAACGCTTGTTCCCGATGCCAAATCCAAAGCTCCCCACACATACAGAAATGTGCAGGGAGCTCTGGATGAGTTTGGGAGGGGGGCTGGAGGTGGAATGTGGGCGGTGCGGAGGCAAGACAATGACCCTGTATGTACAAGGCCAATTCCGGTCGTAGCCCTGTACATCCGGGGTGGCAAGGATGGCTGGGTAACTTATTCAATCTCGGAGGTGGAGTAAGTCACCCCGAGGGAGGCGATCGCCAGCGGAAGACCCTCCAACCTAGATAAGCGGCAGCAGGAGATTCAGTATAAGGGGATACCCCGGCCTTGGCAGGTCCTATCAAGGGTTGGGTGGCAGGGAACAGGACCTTTAAACCAGTGTGGGGAATCGTGGCTCCTGCATGACATCCTGGTGCCATGGCAATGGGACGCCATAGCACCAAGGCTTCATGCAGGAGCATTGAGAGGGTTAGATGCGGTGGGAGGTGTGCGCCCAGTGGCACAGAATCGGGGCATGTCCTGCCCATCCAGGCCCTTTGCACCCGATTCTGCTCCCAGGGGAACATCTAGCTCCCATGGGTGCAGAATCGGGTGCAGATCTGGTCCTGTCCAGATTTTGGACGTCCGGAAGGGCCCCGATCAGAATGGGACCCATTATGTTTATCTTATTTTCTTCAATGTTCTGGATAGAATGGGCATTGATTAGAGCACATTTTATAGTAGAGAGAGGCTGCAAATCTGATTGTGGTATACCGGTGATAGGTTAATTTGTATTAGTCTATTGTATCTCCTGTACTCTAGCTGATGATTGGTGTGTTGAGGAGTTCTGTTTGAACCCTTGAATTATTGGTATGGCTCGGCATATTAAGTATCCTGAGCCTTCCACTGCTTGGGTAAGCTCATCTGGGAGTGGGATATAAAATAGGGAGAAATATTTCTGGGCCATTGCCCGTGAAGGCTCATGGTGCTGTAGACCAGCAGAGGCTGGTTTCAATTGAGCTGGAAGCCCATAAAAGTAGTAGGAAATTGCCACTGTAGAGTAAGCTTGTACTAATGAAGTGTAAGTACAACGTGAAATCTAGTAGCAGTGGCTAAAGAACGTGAGAGCACTTTTCAGAGACGCATATCTGCATAAATGTGTGTGTTTTCAGTATGTGTACCAGGCAGATTTTCAAAGGGAACTACATCAAAGTGTTTCTCTTTAAAAGTAAGCTTGCAGGTCAGCATAAGCGGGCACCAGCAACAGTTCTGCAGGGAATCTCAAGGGCAATATTCAAAGTCATTCCTGCAGGAAATCCATGGGCCAGTATTCAGCATTCTTTAGAACAGCAGCCGCCACCGCCGAATTAAATCTAGATATTCAGCACTGGTATCAAGGCAGTGGCCGGCACTGAATATCCAGATTCAACATTGGCCATCCAGCACTGTCTAGCTGGACAGCTGACCGGATAAAGTTAAGACAGACTCTTGCTAATCTAACTGTATGCAAATAGTTATCCCGTTAGCTGGCTGAATATCTACGAACCATCCTCACTGCAGCCACGGATGCCCCACTATCCACATAGTGCCACTGAATATTCACGATCAGTGCCACCGAAAGCAGTGGCAGTTAATATGGGCCTGACCGTGTTCATGCATGGGAGGGAGTATCCCCCTACCTAAAACAGTGTTCATTTGCACGCTGTTGGGGCTGAATCTGGGAGCCTGTAGTATAAAGGCACATAAGCACCAGTGTTGCCTTGGTAAAATAGGCTTATAATAGGCCCCTTGTTGGACATCTCACATTAGCATCCTGTTATTATATCCTCTTTATCTGCAAAGGTCCACTTGCTTGTATGTAGGAATTGCCATCCCGGGTCAGGCCAGAGATCCATCCAGCCCAATGTCTTCTTTCTAAGAGTGGCCAATCCAGGTCACAATTATCTTTATCTTATCTTTATCTGTATTCAGTATTTGATATACCGCTATGGCAGAAGCATTAAGCGGTGTACAATAAAAACTGATTAAACACTGCAAACCAGGAAACGGAACGCCAAAAATAGATAGGAAAGAAGGGTACAGAAAAGGGCAAACACATCACACATTAATGCCAAATCATAATAAACCATAAGGACAGAAGGAAGACAGACAAGGATGATTCATGGGACACCAGACAAAAACAAAGGACAGTCGGGGGGGGGGGGGGCTTCAGGGGGGAGGTCAAAAGCTTTCTGGAATAAATAAGTCTTAAGCAACGACTTGAACTGGGGGTAAGATGATTCTAACTGAAGAGAAGTAGGCAGCATATTCCATAACAATGGTCCGAGGAAGAACCAAGCAGAATGCCGTGTCTGTTCTAAACGGGCTTGGGAGGGCGAAGGAAGGGATAGACGGTTGGTATGAATTGAGCGGAGTTGACGGCTAAATAAAGAGGAGTACAGGTGTAAATGGCCCGGTGAAGTAGAATCAGAAATTTATAGTGGAAGCGGTAATGAAGAGGAAGCCAATGCAAACGAAGGAGGATGGTGGTAATATGGTCAAATCGACTAGAAAAGGTGATGAGGCGAGCTGCGGTGTTCTGGATGCGTTGCAGTCTTTGAAGGCAGTATTTGGGGAGGCAGTATCAAGCAGGATCCCTGTATGCACAAGATTCCATGCTGTGGCTTTCTCCAAGTCTACAGTTTATGGGCATGTCCTCTATAAACTTATCCAAACCTCCTTTTAAACAGAGTTCCACACACTATTTTTACCACATCCTTTCGCAATGAATTTCAGAACTTAACTATGTGTTGAGTAAAAGAATATTTTCTCCTATTTGTTTTAAATGTGCTATGTAAGTTCAGGGTGGGTTCCCTAGTCTTTGTACTTTTTGAGAGAGTAAGCAATCAATTCATGTCTAGCTCAGGGTTCTATAGGCTTCTATCATATCTCCCCTTGGGCATCTCTTGTCCAAACTGAAGAGCCCAGACTTCCGAAGAGTCGTTCCATCCCCTTTATCATTCTACCATCCTTCTATCTGCTTAGCCCAGCTTTACTGTTGAATTTTAGGACATGTTCTCTGTCGACCCAGCACATGTAAATGTATATGTCTGCTGTCCATATGTGTGTCTATGGGGAGAGTGCACCATTTCGAACAACTGAGAGAACAAGAAAGCAGTATACAAATATTTATCAAAGGGAGGAGGTCTGGTGAGTATCTAAGTGTATATGAAATGTTGGGGAGTTGTATGGAATGGGATGGGATAGTGTCTGTGGAGGGCTGGGGTAGGGGAGTATTCCTTTAACTATCACTGTATCTCTTATTCTGTCCTATCTAATTAATGGCGTTCTTTTCATATTTTCTGTAACTTTTATGTAATATTGTAAACCGCTCTGATGCTTTGGCTTGAGTGGTATATCAAATGTAATAAACATAAACATGTGTCAGGGAGTCTATGTGAGAGTTTCTTATTGAGTTCAGTCTTTGGAAAATTTTCTGTGGTGTTGGGTTGTTTGTAGGTTGAAGCGTAATCAGATGTTAGTGTCAGGATGTGCAAATATGGGAATTTGGATTTGGGGTTTAATCACTTGCCTTTTCCAAATACCAGTTTAAGGTTGTTACAAATTCAAGTACACAGGTTATTTTCCTGTCGAAGTGCAGTTACAATCTAAATTGTACACTCTTGCTCCTGTTCCCAGTCCTCCCTCCCCTTGCACTCGCTCCCATCCTTTCTCACTTATTTATCCATTCACTCCTTCTCCCTCCTCTGATACCCAGGCTTCTTTTAGTTTTTCTTTTTTTTAAATTTTTTATTTCATAAGTTTTATACAACTCATTCCATTAAAAACAAAAATGACAGATATAAGATGATATATCAAACAAATAAGCAAAAATGACAAAAAAAAGAACAAAAGAAAAAAAACGTAATCATCATATTTAGACCACAATATAGGAAATTACTAGGGGCCCCAGGAAATATATCCCTAAGAAAAAAGAAAAACATAAAGCAGAGATGAGATCTTATGCGTCAGCCATATTGGATGCAGTACTAACCACAATTTCCTCCCTAATCACCAGAAAATCCAACAATTGACTAGGCTCAAAAAACAGAAAAACCTTATCTTTATAGGTAATTATACAATGAGAGGGAAAAGTTAAAACAAAAGTCCCCCCGAGGGAAAGGAACCTAGGCCAAAGACCAGGAATTCCTTTCTCCTCAGTTGGGTAACCCGTGAGAGATCAGGAAAAATATAAACTTTAGAACCTAGAAAAGTTACATTGAAATTTCTGAAATATGCTCGCAGAACTACAGACTTATCCGGCTCCAAGGCCAGGGTCACAAGCAAGGTTGTCCGCCCAGTAACCTCTTCTAAAGAATCCTCCAGAAACGCAGTAAGGTCTCCAGTGCCCCAAAATGGATTCTCAAGGGCAGAGCCACAAGGACTGGGGCCCACGGACAAATACTGTGCTCTCACAATAGGGGGCAAATTATCCCCAGGAAGTTTAAGCACCTTCTGGAAGTATTTGCGCACCATCTCCGAAGCAGACATAATAGGAGATTTAGGAAAGTTCAACAGTCTCAAATTATTCCTACGAACTTGATTCTCCAAGTATTCAGCTTTCCTGGAAAGCAAAGTTTTGTCCTTAACCTGGGCAGGACGCAGCCCTCGAAGATGACCCAGCTTTGCTTCGACACTGGCCAAACGACTAGTCTGTTCCTCCTGTATTCATGTAGCCTCAGAAACAGTATTTTTCAAAGCAAGCAAATCAGTATTCACAGAGCCCACAAAAGTCATTAGGGAGGTATTCATAGTAGCAACCGCATCCCACAGCACTTCTAATGTTATCACAGCAGGTTTAATCAAGCCCTCCAATACTGGAGACAAACCAATTCCACCAGTCGCAGCAACACAACCCCCAACAAGGGGAACTGATCTCACTTCACCTCCCTCTCCAAAAGCAGCCACAACAGAAGAAGAAGAGGCAACTACCACCGCACCAGAGCCCACTTCACTCCCACTTGCCGATGAACTCGTCAACAGCCCAGCGGGAAGCACTCCGACAAACGGCTCTGTACTTCCAGGTCGAGGCGGGGGGGCTTGCTGCTCAGGGGACAGCCATATCCCAGATGTGCTCAGAGCCACCAAGATCTCCTCTACCGGCTCTGCTGTAGACACCACTCGAACTGCAGCTGAGGAAAAACCACATGCCGCCAAAGTCTTCTTCCCAGGAATGTTGTCTGCAGCAAAGCCTGAGGGTAGGCTGGCTTGCTTAATGTTTCCAAGGAGCCACAGAACGGACAGAAGAAGAAGGTACGTGTGGAGCGTCTCAGCTGCAGAGACTGCCGCCATCTTGCCCCAGGATGTCAGGTCTTCCTTTAGTTTTTCTTCAATCAGCAGCACAATGCTTCTGTTGTCACCACAGGAACAGCAACTCTTTATAGCAAGAGGGTGAAATCAAAGCAAATTTAAATATCTTTTAATAGAGGGGGGCTGTCCTGCACGGAGCAACAGGTACAACCCAAAACAGAGGCATGAGGGGGGGTGACCTGCACGGAGCTACAGTTAAAACCACTCTAGCCACCTTACTGGGCAGGCTAGATTGACCATACCGGTCTTTATCTGCCGTCATATACTACGTTACTATCATATCTCCCCTCAGTTGTCTCTTTTCCAAGTTGAAGAGCCCTAACCTTTTAAGTCTTTCCTCATAGGGATATTCTTTCATCCCCTTTACCATTTTCTTTGCTCTTCTTTGTACCTTTTCCAATTGTGCTATATCCTTTTTAAGATATGATGACCAGAAGTGCACATGATATTCAAGGTAGAGTTGCACCATAAAGAGGCATTATGATGTCATCCTTGGTTTTATTCTTTATTCCTTTCTTTATGAATCTGAGCATTCTATTTGCTTTCTTGGCCACAGCTGCGCACTGGACGGAGGGTTTCAACGTACTATCCACGATGATGCACAGATCCTTTTCCTGAGTTGTGATTCCTAATGTGGAACCTTGCAACGTGTAACTGTAGTTTGGGTTCTCCTTTCCTATGTGCATAACTTGCATTTTTGCACATTAAATTTCATCTGCCATTTGGATACCCAGTCTCTCAATTTTTCAAGGTCCTTTTGTGATTGTTTACAATCCTCGTGTTTTCTTGTGAATCTTGCCTGCAACCAGCCATCTCTTCTGTGGACCAATTTTCTTCTGCTGATGACCACCGCTCATCTTCAGTTGGCAGTGGCTAACCTCCCCATCATCAAGCTGATTCCTATTGGCTTCTGCTCTGCTTTAAGCATAGTTCTGCTGTACATCTGCAAACAAACCTACACATGTGGACAGACAGATAGGCAGACAAACAAACCAGATTGTCCTAGAAGGTGCTATCGTTATGGCAAAGTATGCCTAATATATAAGGTGAGAACTTTTTACTAGACTAAATGCATTTGTCATTTAACATTTGGGATTTAATACTTTCTCACGTTAGCTTGGAATAAGTAAAACATGAGAACTTAGAAGATCGAAGTGAATAATGAGAAGCATTCAATGATGGTCTGAAGGAGAAAGAAAGAATGACAAATGGATAATCGGAAGGGGACAGGCAATAGTTTTATGACTATAAGGCATTAGAATGCCCAGATCTTTGTTAAGTCCTTTTTTATTAGTTTTAAAGAATCTGATCACTTTAACTTCAAATGTCCTACATTCCTGGATAGTTTTAAAGTTTCCTTTTGAGTATGCTTAGTATAAAGTCATTGAAGTAGTGCTTTGGTTCTGAAAAGTGTTCTCCCATGGAAGTGTTGCTTTGTTCTTCTCTTTGTCATTTGATTTTGTGTCTTTGTAAATTGATTCCTGTGAGACCTCCTACTTCACTTTTTTGCATTGACTAGTTTAGCGACATTCGAGAAGGAGCATGAGTAGTAACCCTTATGCTGGTTGCCTTTCTTTTGTGCATGGTGCTTGAGAGAGATCTCCTTATACTGAATGCCTTTCCTGTGTGAGTGCTGGATGAGGGGGATCCCCTTATGCTATAGGCCTTTCCCATGTGAGTGGGGAGTGAGTGAGATTCCCTTATGCTGAAGGTCTTTCCCATGTGAGTGTTGGGCAAAGGGGATCCCTTTATGCTGAAGGTCTTTCCCATGGTTTATGGTTTATTAAGATTTGATTTACTGCCTTCATATTGTTAGAGTGGTGTACAATAAAAACAAAATTAAAAACACAACTGGAAAGAGGAAAATAACACTTTTTAAAATAGTAGGACAGTTAAGAGAGAGGGGGAAAGGGGCTGAGGGGGGGTTACTGGTGAGGGAGTGCAGAATCCAATGTGATCTAGGAAGAAAGATCATAGGTAAGCTGAAACAGATGGGTTTTCAGGGCAGACTTGAATCTGGAGTAGGAAGGCTCAAGGCAGAGATCGGCGGGGAGGGAATTCAAAAGACTGGAACCTAAAAAGTAAAATGCAGAGTGTTGTGTAGAATCAAGGCAGGCCTGAGAAGGTCAGGGGAGAAAGAGACAGTTCACATGAATCGATCAAAGGACACAGGATGGAGCACATGGGATAAGGTGGGAAGATAAATAAGTTGGGGTACCAGAGTGCATGATCTTATGGGTGAAAGTAAGAAGTTTGAATTGTATGTGATGAGTAAGAGGAAGTCAGTGGAACATGATGAGTAGAGGGGATACATGATCATAGTTGGAAGCATGGTGAAGTAAACGGACTACAGTGTTTTCGACTGATTGAATATGTTTACCTCGTAGGTTGGCAGTGAGGTAAGCCAGAATAGATAATGTTACAGTAGTCTAACCATACAATGACCAAAGCTACAAGAAGAGTAACAACTGAGGAATCAGGGAGTAGTGACAAAAATAGAGCGCATTTGCCGTAGTGCAAAGAAAGATCACTTCATTACAGAGCTAATTTGTTCATGAAAAGTGAGAGGAGAGTGAGAATCCACATGTGACTGGTGAATGGGGTCCCCTTATGCTGCAGGTCTTTCCCATACAATTTCTGAATGAGTGGGACCCTCGTATGCTGCAGGTCTTTCCCATGCAATTAGTGAGTGAGTGGGATCCCCTTATGCTACAGGTCTTTCCCTTGTAAGTAAGGGATCAATGGGATCTCTTTATACTGAAGGTTTTTCCCATCTGAGTGGTGAGTAAGTGGGATCCCCTTATACTGAATTCCTTTCCCATGTGAGAGGTGGGCGAGTGGGATTCCCTCAAGCTTAAGGTCTTTCCCATCTGCGTGGTGAGAGTGGGATCCCCTCATGCTAAAGGTCTTTCCTATGTGAGTGGTGAGAGTGGGATCTCCACATGCTGAAGGTCTTTCCCACGTGAGTACTGAGTGAATGGGATCCTCTCATGATGAAGGTATTTCCCATGTGAGTGGTGAGCGTGGGATCTCCGCATGCTGAAGGTCTTTCCCACATGAGTGCTGAGTGAATGGGTTCCCCTCATGATGAAGGTATTTCCCATGTAAGTGGTGAGAGTGGGATCCCCTCATGCTGAAGGTCTTTCCCACGTGAGTACTGAGTGAGTGGGATCCCCTCATGATGAAGGTATTTCCCATGTGAGTGGTGAGAGTGGGATCCCCTCATGCTGAAGGTCTTTCCCACGTGAGTCCTGAGTGAATGGGATCCCCTCATGATGAAGGTATTTCCCATGTGAGTGGTGAGAGTGGGATCCCTTCATGCTGAAGGTCTTTCCCACGTGAGTCCTTAGTGAATGGGATCCCCTCATGATGAAGGTATTTCCCATGTGAGTGGTGAGAGTGGGATCTCCACATGCTGAAGGTCTTTCCCACGTGAGTACTGAGTGAATGGGATCCCCTCATGATGAAGGTATTTCCCATGTGAGTGGTGAGAGTGGGATCCCCTCATGCTGAAGGTCTTTCCCATGTGAGTGTGGGATCCCCTCATGATGAAGGTATTTCCCATGTGAGTGGTGAGAGTGGGATCCCCTCATGCTGAAGGTCTTTCCCACGTGAGTGCTGAGTGAATGGGATCTCCTCATGATGAAGGTATTTCCCATGTGAGTGGTGCGAGTGGGATCCCCTCATGCTGAAGGTCTTTCCCACATGAGTGCTGAGCGAATGGGATCTCCTCATGCTGAAGGTCTTTCCCACGTGAGTACTGAGTGGGATCTCCTCATGATGAAGGTATTTCCCATGTGAGTGGTGAGAGTGGGATCCCCTGATGCTGAAGGTCTTTCCCACGTGAGTGCTGAGTGAGCGGGATCTCCTCATGATGAAGGTATTTCCCATGTGAGTGGTGAGAGTGGGATCCCCTCATGCTGAAGGTCTTTCCCACGTGAGTGCTGAGTGAGCGGGATCTCCTCATGCTGAAGGTCATTCCCATGTGAGTGGTGAGTGAGTGTGATCCCCTCATGCTGAAGGTCTTTCCCACATGAGTGCTGTAACGCGGGGGCCGCCGGGCGGAGTGTGCGCGCGCGCGTGTGCCAGCACCCCCTGGTGGCGGCGTAGTAGTTCCACCAAAGGGTGGGTTCCACGGGGCGCCGCTGCTCGCTGGTCCGCTGTCACCAAGAAGGTTGGATTGGGGTTGGCCAGGTGCGAGGGTCAAGGGTATCAGCCTTGTGCCGGCCTCGTTACCGAACTCCCAAAGAGAAAAATTATACTCTTGCACAAAGTGGAGGAGAAATAAAAAAAGGCTTTTATTCCCCTTTTTTGCACTAAGGGTTCAAATCATACGCACAACACACTGGTAAACGTAACAGAAAAAGTCTTTGCAACGGATTTTCCAAACAGGGTATGAATTAACCAAAAAGGGCTGTTAACTTCACAGTATAAAAATTGCTCAAACAGTAATGCTTCATTCACTGCCAGATCTATGGAATGATTCAATCTCATCCACAACACAGTAGGTACATTCCATTGGGCTATCCAAGTCCTCGGATATAGATTCCACTTGCATGGCCTCCTCCTCTGACTGCTCTGGGGAAACCGAATAAGTGTCCTTCCCTGGAGTATGTTCTGGTGTTTCCCAGGGCTTAGCCAAATGTTTGGGCCTAGGCTTCTGCAAGGTAGAATACCACAGTGGCAGCTCTTTTTCTAAAGGTTTAAAAACATTTTCTTGGTAATGTTTTCCTCTGCCAGTTCTTTGCTTATAACAGCTGTCTTTTAACTTATACTTCTGTCCTTGTTTATGATAAGGAGGGTCACCTTTCCAGGATTCTTCTCTAGGCAAACTATAACAATCTTTAAAAGCTTTACCTCTTGCTTTTCTCCTGGTTCTTTGGGACAAAGCTGGAGGCCTCTCTTGGCTACTGCCTTCCGTGTCAGTGCTCTCTGGTGCGTTCCTTCGGCTCTCCCACTCTTCTCTCCTTTGGCTTTTATGGCTGGATTTCTTTCCGGCTTCAGAGCCTAATCTGGTCAGGCTTCGGCCTTCTCGGCCTATCCTCTGGGCTATAGGACTGGTTCTCCTTCCCCAGCCTGTCTTTCTGCTCAGGCTTGGCTTGGGCCTAGACCTTGGCTTTGGTCTCTCCTCTGCATAGCCTGTTCTTGGTCCTTCTCTGGAGCTGCTTCTAACTTGTTCTCTTCCAGGTGGCACACTTCCTGGTGAACCTTCTGAGCTCCCTTGCGAGACTGCTGACTCTTGCCTGCCTCTCCTTAAATGTGTGGAGTTGGAGTATGACTCCTGCCCCCTGAGGCGTGGTTCTGAAGTCTCTGTCCTGCCTCTCCTGCTCCCCCTAGATGGATCCTTTGGAAATTGCAGGTCATTTCTTTTTTTCTCAGAATTTAAAACTTTTTTTCTCTCTAGAAGAGGGTCCGCTGCGTCACAGTGCTGAGTGAGCGGAATCTCCTCATGCTGAAGGTCTTTCCCATGTGAGTGGTGAGTGAGTGGAATCTCCTCATGATGAAGGTATTTCCCATGTGAGTGGTGAGAGTGGGCTCTCCTCATGCTGAAGGTCTTTCCCATGTGAGTACTGAGTGAGTGGGATCTCCTCATGATGAAGGTATTTCCCATGTGAGTGGTGAGAGTGGGATCCCCTCATGCTGAAGGTCTTTCCCATGTGAGTGTGGGATCCCCTCATGATGAAGGTATTTCCCATGTGAGTGGTGAGAGTGGGATCCCCTCATGCTGAAGGTCTTTCCCACGTGAGTGCTGAGTGAATGGGATCTCCTCATGATGAAGGTATTTCCCATGTGAGTGGTGAGAGTGGGATCCCCTCATGCTGAAGGTCTTTCCCACATGAGTGCTGAGCGAATGGGATCTCCTCATGTTGAAGGTCTTTCCCACGTGAGTACTGAGTGGGATCTCCTCATGATGAAGGTATTTCCCATGTGAGTGGTGAGAGTGGGATCCCCTCATGATGAAGGTCTTTCCCAAGTGAGTACTGAGTGAGTGGGATCTCCTCATGCTAAAGGTCTTTCCCACATGAGTGCTGAGTGAGTGGGATCTCCTCATGATGAAGGTATTTCCCATGTGAGTGGTGAGAGTGGGATCCCCTCATGCTGAAGGTCTTTCCCATGTGAGTGGTGAGTGAGTGGGATCTCCTCATGATGAAGGTATTTGCCATGTGAGTGGTAATAGTGGGATCCCCTCTTGCTGAAGGTCTTTCCCACGTGAGTGCTGAGTGAGCGGGATCTCCTCATGCTGAAGGTCTTTCCCATGTGAGTGGTGAGTGAGTGTGATCCGCTCATGCTGAAGGTCTTTCCCACGTGAGTACTGAGTGAGTGGGATCTCCTCATGCTGAAGATCTTTCCCATGTGAGTACTGAGTGAATGGGATCCCCTCATGATGAAGGTCTTTCCCACGTGAGTACTGAGTGAGTGGGATCCCCTCATGCTGAAGGTCTTTCCCACGTGAGTGCTGAGTGAATGGGATCCCCTCATGATGAAGGTATTTCCCACATGAGTGCTGAGTAAGTGGGATCTCCTCATGATGAAGGTATTTGCCATGTGAGTGGTAATAGTGGGATCCCCTCTTGCTGAAGGTCTTTCCCACGTGAGTGCTGAGTGAGCGGGATCTCCTCATGCTGAAGGTCTTTCCCATGTGAGTGGTGAGTGAGTGTGATCCGCTCATGCTGAAGGTCTTTCCCACGTGAGTACTGAGTGAGTGGGATCTCCTCATGATGAAGGTCTTTCCCATGTGAGTACTGAGTGAATGGGATCCCCTCATGATGAAGATCTTTCCCACGTGAGTACTGAGTGAGTGGGATCCCCTCATGCTGAAGGTCTTTCCCACGTGAGTGCTGAGTGAATGGGATCCCCTCATGATGAAGATCTTTCCCACGTGAGTGCTGAGTGAATGGGATCCCCTCATGATGAAGGTCTTTCCCACGTGAGTGCTGAGTGAATGGGATCCCCTCATGATGAAGGTATTTCCCACATGAGTGCTGAGTAAGCGGGATCTCCTCATGCTGAAAGTCTTTCCCAAGTGAGTCATGAGTGAATTGGATCCCCTCATGATGAAGGTCTTTCCCATGTGAGTACTGAGTGAGTGGGATCTCATGCTAAAGATCTTTCCCACGTGAGTGCTGAGTGAGCGGGATCTCCTCATGCTGAAGGTCTTTCCCATGTGAGTTTTGAGTGAGTGGGATCTCCTCATGATGAAGGTATTTGCCATGTGAGTGGTAATAGTGGGATCCCCTCTTGCTGAAGGTCTTTCCCACGTGAGTGCTGAGTGAGCGGGATCTCCTCATGCTGAAGGTCTTTCCCATGTGAGTGGTGAGTGAGTGTGATCTGCTCATGCTGAAGGTCTTTCCCACGTGAGTACTGAGTGAGTGGGATCTCCTCATGCTGAAGATCTTTCCCATGTGAGTACTGAGTGAATGGGATCCCCTCATGATGAAGGTCTTTCCCACGTGAGTACTGAGTGAGTGGGATCCCCTCATGCTGAAGGTCTTTCCCACGTGAGTGCTGAGTGAATGGGATCCCCTCATGATGAAGATCTTTCCCACGTGAGTGCTGAGTGAATGGGATCCCCTCATGATGAAGGTCTTTCCCACGTGAGTACTGAGTGAGTGGGATCCCCTCATGCTGAAGGTCTTTCCCACGTGAGTGCTGAGTGAATGGGATCCCCTCATGATGAAGATCTTTCCCACGTGAGTGCTGAGTGAATGGGATCCCCTCATGATGAAGGTATTTCCCACATGAGTGCTGAGTAAGCGGGATCTCCTCATGCTGAAGGTCTTTCCCACGTGAGTGCTGAGTGAATGGGATCCCCTCATGATGAAGATCTTTCCCACGTGAGTGCTGAGTGAATGGGATCCCCTCATGATGAAGGTATTTCCCACATGAGTGCTGAGTAAGCGGGATCTCCTCATGCTGAAAGTCTTTCCCAAGTGAGTCATGAGTGAATTGGATCCCCTCATGATGAAGGTATTTCCCATGTGAGTGGTGAGAGTGGGATCCCCTCATGCTGAAGGTCTTTCCCATGTGAGTACTGAGTGAGTGGGATCTCATGCTAAAGATCTTTCCCACGTGAGTGCTGAGTGAGCGGGATCTCCTCATGCTGAAGGTCTTTCCCCTGTGAGTGGTGAGTGAGTGCAATCCCCTCATGCTGAATGTCTTTCCCACGTGAGTGCTGTGTGAGATCTCATTATATGTGCTGGCACAGTGAAGGGTGGTATGCAGTAATGTAGTGAAATCTTGAAGAGTGTCTGTAATAGTGGAACTAAGTTGGTGATTATTTCACAAAGGTGTTTTCATCGTATTTGCCAAGATAGTTGTCTGCAATGTCTCTTATAAAAGGATGTCCCCCATAATAGTGCACAGGTATTTTTACATGACTCGGGTTTGGGCATATTTGGGATGGATCTTGGGGCAGAGTGCAGGCAGAGTTCTGCTTTACACCTTGGATGGCATATTAAAAGTGGTTTGGCGACCTGCAAACTACCTAAATCCCACTCACCAGGATATTCAGCAGCACATACAAAGTTCGTGCCACTGAATGTCCCCCTCTAGGCCGGTTAGCAATGGGGTGCTCTGGGAGGGGAGTGGGAGTGGCACTGTTGGCTACCTGATCAGCAGTGATATTGAGTCACTAGCCAGCTAGCTAAAATGCCTAAAGGTGTTTCTAAACTAGGCATGTATGCGGGTCCTGTGCGGGTCCTTTATAGCTGCGGCAATGTGCATGTGTTCGTTTCAGCTGTGATTTCCGAGCGATTTGTGCTGGTATTGTACAGAGACACATACGTCTCTCTGTGTCCTTGCAAACAACCACTTGGACTCCCCATCTAGGCAACTTGTTCTTAAATTACCCTCCTGCTGTCCAGTAAGTGCAGTGAATAGTATCTGTAGTGGAGATGCAGCACAGCTAAGCACTGGAAGGTGTGTTTGCAAGGGTGGAAGTATGTCTCTAAGAGCTGCCGGGCCCAGGATTGCTGGACACTGACGACCATATTTCTAGTATAGCAAGTTATTGACATTGTAAGTACTGCAATTTAATTAGAGCATAGTTAAGTAGATTTCTCCTTTAAAAGATTTGTGATTCTTGAGTCCCTGTTGATAAATGCAGTGAGTGGAAGAAGACTGCAGAGATACGTGATCGATATGAAGGAAGTAGAACTATCTGTTGACTTTTTAATTCAATTTGTCTCTGTGGCAGAAATGCAGTCCAGGACTGTCTTTCTTTAACTAATTTTGATTCATGCCCATGACCTGTTTCTTCCTCCTTACAGATCTTTAAACTTTTCATTCTCATTTACTGAAAGTTGCCTTGCTAAAAGATGATAGTGATGTGCTTCCATCTGCTGGAATCCCTCAATGCTTCTCTTTACTAAGCACAAGCTTTTCTGACAGCGATGCCAGGTCTGACCTAAAATGCAAGAGGTTTTTCTACTGGAAAAGTCCTTGGATCACAACCCTCAGAAAACTATGGAGAATAAAAAGTTCTGATCACCTGGGATACTCCCATTCTGACCCATAAAAAGCTGGATGCAAGAAAGCTGAACATACTGGTAAAGGAGAAGAACAGCAGAACAGTATCGATTATAGAGCTTTTATTTATTTATTTAACCTGTGTTTTTATACCGCTTTATCCTGAAATCGAAGGATAAACATTAAACATTAAACATAAAACATTAAACATAAAACATTAAACATTAAACTCAGAACATGTTCATTATGTTGGTTTGGGATATTTAACAGGGGAGTAACTATATACAACTTATTCAGCATATTTATATATCAACATGGGTTCTGTCCTTTTAGATCTGATTAGGTTATAGTGTCCACTTGAGTGTATCATGGAACTTTTGGTTGGGGCCAGTGCAGTTGTAGGATTACGTGATGTGGCAATAGTGTTCTGTGGCAGAAGTGTTTTAAGTTTTTTTTAAGTCCTTGATATCTCCAGTTGCACGTATATCTTCACAGAGAGAGTTCCAAAGTTTTGGTGTGGCTAGCAATAATGCTCTTTTGGAGGTTGATTGCTTGCTTTTTCTGTAGTCAGGTGGGATGTTAATCATGTTAGTCCTTCTATCGTTAGTCCTTCTATGGTGGGTGTTGTCTTCTTTTATGATTAGTGATTCAAGTACGTCTGCTGAGGAGTGATGGATGATTTTAAAGATGTTTAGTATGGTTTTGAACTTGGTATGTGCTTGAATTGGTAGCCAGTGTAGTTGGTGTAGTACCAGTCTAATGTGATTGGCTTTGCTGGTTCCACTGATGATTCGTGCTGTTGTGTTCTGAACCATTTGAAGTGAGTGTGTGACTTGCTATAGTCTCATAGATAGAACATTTCTATAGTGAGTTGCTATAGTCCAGAATTGGTGTGATGATGGCTTGGCAGACAGTTCGGAATTGATCTTGTTGTAGGAGTGGTGTGAGTCTTCTTATGAGGTTCAGTTTGCGGTATGCCTTTATTGCAGTTAAGTTTATGTGTGATTGGAGGTTGACGTTTTTATCTAGTGTGATGCCAAGGTATTGTACTTTTTCCTTTATGGGAATGGTTTGGTTCAACGGTTAGATTTACTGTGGAGGGTTGAAGGTAGTGCTACTTTTAGTTCCAAGCAATTATTCTGTGAATCAAATTAAAAAGGAGAAGATCTTCAAGTACCAAGAAATACAGTCAGAGACCAAGAAAATGTGTCAGAAAGATACCAAGTTATTTCCCATCATGTTGGGTGCCACAGGCTTGATTAAGAAGAATTTCCAATCACACCTTGATAAATTACATAGAAACATGAGACATGACAGCAGAAAAAGACCATATGAACTATCCAATCTGCCCTTCCATACCAACTACTGTATACCTTTTCTTTCCTTTAGAGATCTTCTGTGTTGGTCCCATGCTTTATTGAATTCAGATACTGACCTGGTTTCTACCATCTCCATTGGGAGACTGTTCCATGCATCTACCGCTCTTTCCGTAAAGAAATATTTACACATATTATTCCTGAGTCTATCCCCTTTCACCTTTATCCTATGCCCCATCATTGCAGAACTTTCTTTCAATTGAAAAAGACTCTCCTCCTGTGCATTTATGCCATGGAGGTATTTAAACTTCTCATATCTCCTCTCTCCCACCTTTCCTCCAAAGTATATATATTGAGATCTTTAAGACTCTCCCCATATGCCTTATAACAAAGTCCACTAACCATTTTGGTAGCCACCCTCTGCACAGACTCCATCCTGTTTATATCATTTTGAAGGTGTGGTCTCCAAAATTGTGCACATTACTCCAAAGACTTATACGGAGGCACTATCACCTCCTTCTTCTTGTTGGCTATTCCTCTCCCTATGCACTCAAGCATCCTTCTGACTTTCACCATTGCCTTTTCTACCTGTTTAGCCACTTTAAGATCATCAGAAACAATCACGCCCAGCTCCCACTCTTCTTTCGTGGACAGAAGTAATTTCCCCCTACACTGTACCGCTCCCTTGGATTTTTACAGCCCAAATGCATGACCCTGCATTTTTTAGTATTAAATCTCAGCTGCCAAATACTTGTCCATTCTTCAAGCTTAGCTAGATCCCTCTTCATGTTATCTACTCCTTCCTGGATGTCTACTCTATTTCAGATTTTGGTATCACCCACAAAGAGACAAACCTTACCCGACAGCCCTTCCGCAATATCACTAACAAAGATGTTAAAAAGAATCGGACCAAGGACAGATCCCTGTGGCACACCACTGGTAACATCCTTCTCTTCAGAGTGAGCTCCATTTACCTGTACTCTTTGTCACCTCCCAGTCAACCAATTTTAACCCAAGCAGTCACTCTAAGGTCCATCCCTAGGGTGCTGAATTTATTTATAAGTTGCCTATGCAGGACGATATAAAAAGCTTTACTTAAATCCAACTACACCACATCTAGAGCTCTTCCTCCGTCCAACTTTCTGATCATCCAGTCAAAGCAATCAGTCAGATTTGTCTGACAAGACCTATCTCTGGTAAACCCATGCTGCCTTGGAGCCTGCAATCCATTGGACTCCAGAAATCTCACTATCCTGTGTTTTAGCAGTGTTTCCATTAATTTACTCACCACAGAGCTTAGACTAACCAGTCTGTAGTTCTCATCCTTACTTCTGCTTTTCTGTAAAGGGACTACATGCGCCTTTCTTCAGTCCTCTGGGACCACTCCCGACTCTAAAGAAGCACTGAAAAGGTCAGACAGTGGAGCCGCTAGAACTTCCCCAAGTTCCTTCAATACTCTGTGTTTATATACCACCTTTCAAAATTGTCAAGGCGATTTATATGGATGAAACAGGCATGCAGTATATGGAACAATTTACAAGAAAACAAACAGTAGATGAACTTAACAACACAAGGGTACACTAAGCAGGCTTGTAAACAGTTGAATTTATGATAGAAAAATATAGTGGCAATCGACTGTGTCTGAACAACAGTATTGCATTAGACAATTAGGTGACTATATACAGGTTGGAATTTAGATATGTTTGGAAATTTGAGTATATATAAGGGGGAGGGTAAGGTGAAAAGGAAGGGACCGCGTTGTAAAAACTTTTTAACAGTTGGCATCAGGACAGCACATTTTACAATGAATATTGGCAGTAGGATGTAGTTTGGTCTGGAGATTTGCCAACATGTTCTGTGAATGGTGCTTTTCTTGTGGAAGTCCGACTGGTCATTTATTGTGCACATACAGTATCATCGGGCAGAGCATTGCAGAGCTTTGGTGCAAAGAGGCAGAATGCTCTAGTAGATATTGTTTGAGTGCTCTTTCTGTTGCTATGTGGGATGACAAGTGTGGATTGAGTGCTTGCTCTTTTGGGTCAATTTTCCTCTAGTGTTTGTATCAAGGATTGCAAGAATATAGATGAGAGTTGATAGAGTGCTTTAAATACAGTGATTAATGTTTTGTATTTAGCGTGGGGTTTTATGGGGAGCCAGCTATTATGGGGAAGATATGCTGATGCTTGGGAGTGCCAGTTAGGACTCTGGTGGCCGTATTCAGTGCCAACATGTAGAGGGTGGATTGCCCTATTTTTCCAAAGTGCTAGAAAAGATTGTCCTGAAGCAGTTATCTGATTTTGTTTCCAGCAATAACTTGTTGTCACCTTATCAGTCAGGTTTTAGAGGTTTTAGTACTGTGCCCCTCATTGCAGAGCTCTCCTGTGCATTCAAACATTTCTATCATATCTCTGCTCTCTAAGAGGTTTAACACTGTTTCCATGACGCGCACTCATCATTCTCATAGCCACTCTCTGCAATGACTCTATCCTGTTTATATCCTTTTGAAGGTCTGATGCCCAGATCTACACGCAATACTCCAAATTAGGTCTCACCAAAGACTTATACAGAGGCACTATCACTTCCTTCTTCCTGATGGCCATTCCTCTCCCTATCCAATCAAACACCTTCTGGCTTTTGCTGTTGACTTTTCTACCTGTTTAGCCACCTTAAGATCATAAAAAACAATCACCCCCAGGCTCCACTCTTCTTTTGTGGACAGAAATACTTCATCCCCTATACTGAACTGCTCCCTTAGATTTTTTGCAGCCCAACTACATGACTCTGCATTTTTTAGCATTAAATCTCAGCTATCAAATTCTCAACCATTCTTCAACTTCACCAGATCCCTTCTCATGTTACCTACACAAGCAGTTGCAAACAATCATGGCAACATTTTCATGCGGTTGCCTAGAACCCAGAACAAGATAAGCTTAAAAGAGAGAGGGCAGCAGAGGCTGAAAAAGCTGATGTTAATTTTATATCCTCTTATCACAGATCTGATGAGGTCTAATACTAATGGTGAAGAGCCTACTGCATAGACTCCCCGGAGTGAAGACTGAGTTTGTTTACATAGTAACATAGTAAATGACGGCAGATTAAGACCAGTATGGTCCATCTAGTCTGCCCAGTAAGATGGCAAGAGTAGGTGCTCCTGCCGCTCCATGCAGGCCACCTCTCCCCATGTCTTTATTTAGGGGTGAACCCACCACTCCATGTAGGACACCCCTATTTGTTGAGAAATTAGATGGTTCAGTTTAATTTGATTTTATTCTGTTGCTATAAATGGATCCATTGTGTCTGTCCCAGGCCACTTTGAATTCCGTCACAGTATTTGCCCCCACCACCTCCATCGGGACGGCATTCCAAGCATCCACAACCCTTTCAGTGAAAAAGTATTTCCTGACATTTCCTTTCAATTTACCACCTTACAGCTTCATGTTATGCCCTCTAGTTTTACAGCTTCCCCGTCTTTGGAAGAGGTTTGTTTGCTCATTATTTTTCTTTAAGTATTTAAAGGTCTGAATCATATCTCCTCTATCCCTCCTCTCCTCCAAAGTGTACTGTCACGCCACCACCACTCGCCTCTAGGTTAGAGGGGCGTGGATTATTGAAGGAACTTTCTGCTGTATGCTTTTTCAGCTTTTTTTAAAACGATTTCCCTGCAATGCCCTCTGGGAAATGTAGTCCTTATTCACCTGTATGGGTGCAGCATGCAGAAAGCTGTAGTCAGGCTCAAGTAGGTAAGGCAAATGACAGAAATTTATTATTTTTATATACACAATGCTTCGATCATACCACACATAGGATTGTTGGTTCCGGACTCTTGGAAGCAAAAATTGTCCAAAACATATCCAACCACAAAATGCAGTTTTAAAGGTTCTCTCTATTGCAGGATACACAGTCTTTACCAGCAAGCCTAATTGTATTCCCTTCTTAGCTTTGCTGGCTAAAGCACCAAACAAAAAGCACATTTAAAGTCTGTGGTAAACTTCCCCTTTATAAACACAAGGGAAACACAGCCACCCTGCTTGTGATATAAGGGTACCTTTTCTCTTGGAAGACCTTCTTTCAGGACTGGCTTGCTTTCTCTACGTTCCCCAGATTTATAGCTTGGCACAAGGAACAGTCCATGGGAGTATCCTCCTCAATCAGCTTCACCTCGGGCTCTCCCAGCTGCATAGGCTCTGACTCTCCGTCCTGCTCACCATGCTCAGCTAATAGCCTCCCGAGTGATCTTGGAGTCTCTCTTGTTCCTGGCTCCAAACTCTCCTGCAGCCGTGCTACATGCCAAATAGCACTCTGTCCAGCTGGAAGCTCCGTTCCTCTGCTCTGCTCAGCCTGGCTCCCTGCTTCTCCTCTCCTCCTTTCTACTTTTCCCTAAATCATACTCTGCTCTGGGTTTATACTTCCAGGGCTCTAGCTCCAACCCCACCCTACTCAGGTGACGGCAATCAGCCTAACTCCGGGCACCTGAGTGCTTGAAGCATTCACTGCCTAAAGGGTTCTGAGCCTTGTATCCTCTCCCCTTCATTCCACTAGGGGGAGCATGAAATGTGGTCCACGTGGAAGTTTTCTGATCCCTGGAGGTGTTTATGGCTTTCCTACCCTGTCTTGGTAAAAGGGGGCCCTTTACTAGGGTGAATTCCCTGTCTCTTTGTCCTCCCCCAGACTCTGGATAGGCCTTCTTGCCACAGTACATATTTAGGTCTTCAAGTCCTTTCTCATAAGGCTTCTGATGCAGGCTCCAAATCATTTTGATCGCCTTCCTCTGAACAGTTTCCAGTCTTTTTACATCCTTTGCTTCTTTGTTTCTTTGATTTTGTTTATATAAATTTCTAGCCTATATTTCTTAATAGCATCTAAGATGGCTTCCAATCTCAACATATAAAACTACACCAACTCTAACACAATAATTAACAAGACCATAAATACACATCACATTTGTTAGAGGACCTAGAGGCTTTGCTGTGTATTGTGATAGCTCTTTGGGAATGAGAGGGGTTTGTATTGATCAGTATTTGTATTGCTTTACCTGATGATATTTTTCAATACCACATGAAGCAGTTTTGTTATATGGTATATAAGCATAACTACAAAAGAAATAAATAAATAACCCTGGACCCAATATTCAGCGCTGGCAGCTAGGGCTACTAAAACGGCTAGCTGCCGGCGCTGACAATTAAACCTGGCTGTTCAGTGCCAGGATCATATCCGACCCCAGCACTGAATATTTATTTTATTTTATTTATACATTTGATATACCGCTCAGGCCAAGAGGCATCAGAGCGGTTTACAATACTACATTTGTGTTACTGACAATATGAAAGGAACGCCATTTATGAGATAGGACAGAGTAGGAGATACAGTGATAAGCAAAGAAACAAGGAACATTGGAGAGGAGGGAACAGAAGATTACCTTCACAAACTACCGGCGTGACAGTTAGGCTCACAGCTTTTGTAGGATTATGATCGATCGCCACAGACTCCCGCCTAAGGGCCACGCCAAAGGGCCCTCTGGCGCGGGCATGCCTCCGGAGCGGCAGTTTTAATGCCGGTGAGCAGGGCAGTTGATTGGCAATGAGTGAGGTGAGGAGAGATTCCTGCCCACACACCAAGATGTTTTCTGCTGCTTTCCCCGATCTCGAGTGCGCCTCCGGAGCGGCGGTTTTAATGCCAGTGAGCAGGGCAGTTATCTGGGTTAGCGGCTCTTCCCCATTGATAACTGGGCAGCAGCAGTGTTGAGCTGCTGCTCAGTTAGAGATATGCAGCGGAAATTAGGCCAGGGTTACTTGCAACCTGGCTTTCACCACGTATCACAAACTGGGCAGTGTGTCAGTATCACCATTGACTGGTCTCCATGCCCCCAACATGCCCTGGCACTAAGCAGTTAGCATCGGAATGCGTAGAGCCAGCAGCTGCGGACATTCAGCAGCATTAACCGTGTGTATCCCCTTCACCACGATTAATGCAGTTAGCATCTCTGCTGAATGCGTTAATCGCTTTGAATATCGGGCCCCATGTTTTTAAGCATGGTAAAACCGATTCCATTTTTATTACCCTTTCCCCTTTAGAACAAAGAGATCAAATAGTTTGATGCTGTCCCAATTTCTTCTTCAAATATCCTGGGCCTATACTCTGTTACACTGTAAAAGCCGCAATCAGAACCTCCCATTTAACTTGTGCCTCTATTGGCAGCTCATTTTGCGAGCTCACTAATGAAAGCGAACAGAAGTGCTGCTTGTTCATCAGTCCTAAGAAGGAGGAAAAAGGCTAATGCAAGGATAGGCTGGAAGTGTGCTAACTTCCAGTCCCTAAGAAATGTCATAGGAGCTGGGGAACGGAGCGGGGTTCTCAGAAAGGAATAGAAAGTTCTGTGGATAAATCAAATATTTTCTGCAGAATAGATTGTGGGGTAATTTTCAGAAGTTTTACTCTCCAAAACTGGCCTTTCTATAACTGTGTACGCAAACTGTAGATAAACCGATGCGGGTGCGGCCACGCTTGGGATTGGGGAAGAGATTGCATTTCTACACACATGTTGGGAAATTCACGTATATGGGCAAACCTTTACCCAGAAATCTGTGTGCGCTAGAGAGCAGGTATAAATATAAGTGCATACATTCATGTGCACTTTAATTCTGAAAATTCTCCAAAGCCCGCACATGTGCTCAGTTATAAAATCTCTCCCCGCCCCCCTCCCCGCCCAGTTTGTTTAAAGCATGCTGTAAGCTGCACTTTTCTAGATACAAGTGGCCTCTGTAATGCAGGGTTTGTGTGAGATCATTTTAGTCTGCTTCCCAAGGAGCTGCATAAAAAGGTCAGTTTTCAAACTATACATTTTTAGAGAAAGGCTGAAGATACTGTTTACCTACTGATTTTTGCCCAGATTTCACAGCAAAAGTATACACACACCAATGGACTTTGTCTTTATCCCAAAACTCACAATTTGAACATTTCCCCTTTAAAAGCTTGAATTTCCCAGTACGGTTTTATGGGGGAGGTTCCGTTTCTGGTCAAGTGAAAGGTTAAGGTACCTCTCCAGTATATGCTATGTGAAGTTTTCTTGGCTTAATCAGAGCTGTCCCTTTTACATATAATATATAACAGCAATCCTGTTTCTTTTTACATTTCTGTGGTCCCATCTGGAACTAAAAATAGCAGATTCTGTTTGGAATAGTTTCCTGCCTTGTGTAAGCGATTAAAAGGCCTCTGTTTGATTAGGCTAGAAATAGCCACCCACTTATCTTTGCGCCTGACTGAGATGTAACCTCTAGGCATGGGAGAGAAAAATGTGAGGATTTATTTTTTTATTTTTAGACCCTCAGGAAAGAGACTTTTTATATACCACTGTAATTTACAGGATCAGATCCAAGATCCCACACCCTGACTACCACCCTAGATTTCTAAGCTAGTTCAAATATGTGTGATGATTTTAAGGCTCATTTCAACTGTTTATAATCTGGAATCTGTAGAGACCCGGAGATATGTTCCTACATGCAAAAAAAGGCAACACCCTGGATCTCATAGTCGCTCCATCGAAGTTCACCAGAAACAATGCACACATCCTAATCCATGTAACCACAGTCCCATGGTCTGACCATCATATGATCAACTTTGAACTGCCTCACGAAACACACATCTCAACTCATCCTAATGAACCTTACAAACCTCACAGATTCAAGAAATTTGACAAGGAACTATTGCTATCACACATCACTCCAAGATTAAACAGCAACACAACTGACCTCTCTGCACTGATCAACAACTGGAATGACATCATAGCCACCTTCGCCTTAGCACCCAACAAGCCCCCTGGTACTCCTTAGAAATAAGAGAAACCAACGCAGCTTAAGGCAAATTGAACACCAGTGGAGACACACAAGAGATCCACTCCTCCTCAAAGAATACTGAACCAAGAAAACGAGTACAACATCATCAACAAACAAAAAGAGGAATACCACATTAACCTAATCCTAAAATCCCTAAATTGTCCAGGGAACTATTTAATATAGGAAATCCCTCACTAGAGATCCTCCGCAGGAACACCAACCACTGCTGGGACTGCAGGATACAGCAACCTTCCTCCAGAACGAACAAAACACTCAATATCTCCCATAAGCCCACAGCCCCTAGAAAACACTCAATTCCCTCAAAGATGGATTGCCTTCAACCCAATATCAATGAAACAACTAGAACATACCATCAAAACAATTAATACTACTACCTTCCCATTCAATTCATGCCCAATGTCATGAATCAAACTGGTCCGAAATGAACTCTCCTCCACCATACTCAAATTCATAAACCTTTCCCTTACCTAGGGTCACATGCCTAAATCTCAAAACCACATCCATCAAGACCCATCCTAAAAAACATATCACTTGACCCTAACCTCCCTAACTCTTACACACCCATTGTCAGTATCCCCTTCCTAGCCAAAATAATTGAAAAAAAAATGGTGCAACTTCAACTACAAGAATACATCAATACATATGCCCCCCTGGACCCCTAGCAACACAGATTCAGACTATCTTTTAGTGTGGAAATACTGCTCACCTCCCTACTGAACACCCTAATCAAAGGAATAGAAAACCCCCAGCAAGGATTCATATTAATATATATTTATTGACATCTCTGCAGCATTTGACTCCATAAATCACAATAAATTCATTGAATGCCTTACACAAATCAGAATATCAAAAAAACCCTTAGCATGGTTTCAATCCTACCTTACAGACTGCACTCAACAAGTAAAGATGGGCGACCAAACATCAGAAAGATTCAAACAACTACAAGGAATACTCCAAGGCTCCTCACCATCTGCGCTCCTATTCATCCTCTATATTCAGCCTATCTGTGCCCTGATAAATCAGCATAATATTTATTTATTTAACATCTTTTTTTTATATCATCATTCTACAAGTCAAGATAATTTCCAGAGACCTCCATGCAGTAACTTTAACAGTAGAACAATAAAGTGCACATTACAAGGAACAGTGGAGTGGAGGAGTAGCCTAGTGGTTAGAGCACTGGCTTGGTAACCAAGCAACCAGGGTTCAGTTCCCGCTAGCACTCCTTGTGGCCTTGGGCAAGTCACTTAACCCTCCATTGCCTCAGAAGAAAGGCCTAATACACTAATATTGAACCATCATGTATCTTAAACCCATGAACTGATCTCAATTTTTCTTATGTCGGAGCCCACCGGGGGAGGGCTAGAACAGTATACCTAACCCCCTCCAGACGGTAGACTACTTTTATTTTATTTTTCACCCCAAATGTGTAAAATAACAACTTATCTTAAAAACAACTCCGCTCTTCTCATTGTCCTCCAAGTTGCTAATCAAAAAATTTGTTACACGACGTGCACGTTTCGGGTAGAACCCTGTCTCAAGTGCGCCGGTTTCTTCAATTGTGCAACAACAAAAACGCCGTCTTCGCGGACCTGGGTATTTCGTAATCAATGGCATTAGCATACTCAAGACTTTATACAGGGGAAACCCAATCAGAAGCGGGAACCACCTCACTGTCAGAGGTGTCCCACACTGCTATTGGTCAAAACGCTGAATACAGCCGCAACAGCTCCCCAGTCGGGGTCGAGCAACGAGCGAGCGATTTTCCCGCTCCTACAACTCCGGCCCAATCCGGGCCGTGGGAGGACCCAGCCGCACAGTTAAGAGGCAGCCGCGGGCAGGAAAAAGCCCTTTCCAACGCTGAATACAGCCGCAACAGCTCCCCAGTCGGGGTCGAGCAACGAGCGAGCGATTTTCCCGCTCCTACAACTCCGGCCCAATCCGGGCCGTGGGAGGACCCAGCCGCACAGTTAAGAGGCAGCCGCGGGCAGGAAAAAGCCCTTTCCAACGCTGAATACAGCCGCAACAGCTCCCCAGTCGGGGTCGAGCAACGAGCGAGCGATTTTCCCGCTCCTACAACTCCGGCCCAATCCGGGCCGTGGGAGGACCCAGCCGCACAGTTAAGAGGCAGCCGCGGGCAGGAAAAAGCCCTTTCCAACGCTGAATACAGCCGCAACAGCTCCCCAGTCGGGGTCGAGCAACGAGCGAGCGATTTTCCCGCTCCTACAACTCCGGCCCAATCCGGGCCGTGGGAGGACCCAGCCGCACAGTTAAGAGGCAGCCGCGGGCAAGCGCACCCGCGCCTTGCGGGCCTCGCAAGAGGGCCCTTTGGCGTGGCCCTTAGGCGGGGCACGTCAGGCGGGAAGCAGCCTCCAAACTAATCGACTAACCAGCAAAACGAAGCACACCAACGTCACCCACTGCAAGAAGAAGAAACTACTCCATTCACGGCTATCCGTGAAGGGCTTGTTGTGCTCAGCATATTCAACTACAGCGTATCCAACTACAATCCAACTACAGCGTATCCAACTACAATCCTCACCCGCCAATATCGCTTGAGCTCCCCTAGGGTTGAGCTTGCATACCTTCAAGCAATCCTACAGCCACCAGATCACAGCAAGTATTTTCTATCTGACTGACACTGTTGAATATTGCCTATTTTACTGTAACCAGTATTTGCAACTATTCATAACCACTACACGAGATCTACTGTAGCCAGCACCCCCCTCTCACCCCCTACAACTAGCTAATGTCTGATTTACGGTCGCCAGTAATTTCATCCAACCTCAATGACTGTTGATATCATTTATAACTCCTGTCTGATCTACTGTTGTCAGTAATACATTCAACCTTAATGACTGTTGATTTCATCATTTACAGCTACTGTCTGATATACTGTTGTCAGTAATTTCATTCACCTACCTGATATACTGTCTGATATACTGTTGTCAGTAATTTCATTCACCTATCTGATATACTGTCTGATATACTGTTGTCAGTAATTTCATTCACCTATCTTATATACTGTCTGATATACTGTTGTCAGTAATTTCATTCACCTCTCTGATATACTATCTGATATACTGTTGTCAGTAATTTCATTCACCTACCTGATATACTGTAATTTCACTCACTGTCTGATTTACTGTTGTCAGTAAACTCATTCATTGCATTATAATTACTGTCAGTAGCCATACACCTATCACGCTGCTAACAGTAAATTTCATCCATAGTCATTGTATGATCCTTCACTATTTTCATATAATACAACACATTTCAAACAAACATGGATCTCACAAAATACCAATCATACCTTATTATCACCATACTAACCATTCACCTAACTCGAAACATCTACGCTCTCAAACCAAATCTCACAGCATACAATACCATCCCCATCATTCACAACCCATACAAAACCACACCACAACCATACTCGCACACACTTAACCAGACACACCGCCCCAACACTCCCAGACATTCAAGACTAATACAAATAAATCTCGTACAAGTCAAACCTAAAAACAGATCTAATGAAACAAACACCATCAGAAAATTCATCCTTATAAATGCAAGATCCATACGAAACAAAATACCATTAATTAATGACATAATCACTGATGAAAAACCTGATATCCTTCTCATCACAGAGACCTGGCTTGCACCCACAGACACAATCCTCCTAAATCAACTCAACACACATCAATATGACCTTTTCAACTGCCACCGAGAAGCAAAAAGGGGAGGCGGGGCCCTTATCATCACCAAAAAAGAGCTCAAATACTCACTAAAAAATGTGAATAATATAGACGGTATGGACATCATAAATATAGAAAACAAAACCCTTGCACTGTCCCTCATCTACAGACCCCCCTCAGCGGACCACAAAAATCTCACCCCCATCCTAGAACTTGCATGTACAGCTACACAGAGAAAACCACTTGTTATATTAGGCGATCTGAACCTTCCATCACTCAACCCACAACACACAATCAACTTTATGGATTCCATGAAAGAAATGGGTTACAATCAAATCATACAAACATCTACACATACAAAAGGTAACGCTCTAGACCTTGTATTCATTCCCACCCCATTTAATAAACACCAACTACAATCCCCACCTCTTATTACGGAAGTACCATGGTCAGATCACCACCTAATAACCTTCAATTTACTCTCACTATCACACACCAACACCGAAACTACTCCAACACCTTATAAATCTCACTTTACACACTTCAACAAAGACACCTTCCTAGACACCGTATTACCTAACCTTATAAATAACACAACAGAAATCAACACCATAATAGACCAATGGAACTCAACAATAAAAGAAGCAGCAACTCCCACTCAAGGTCCCCAAAAACAATTCACAAAAAGAAAGTCAGAAAAATGGTACAATAGAGACCTCTCTAATATAAAAAAGCAACTAAGAAAACAAGAAAAACGGTGGAGGAAATCTAAAACAAGCGATAATAAAGCGCAATACTTGAGTCTTCTCAACAAATACAAAGACACTATTAACAGATCGAAAAGAGAATACCACACAAAAGTCATAAATATGGCACTCAATCGACCGAGAGAATTATTTGCAATTATAAAAACACTAACAAAAACCCAAACTCCAGAGCCTGAACAATCAACGATAAGCGCACAAACTCTTGCAACTCATTTTGCTAACAAATTAAAAAACAAATCATCTAGCACAATCATAACTATACCCACGGACTTAAAACCAACAAATAAATGGATAACCTTTCAAGACATTGAACAAAAACACCTCCTCAACATCATATCAATGATCAACACCACCACCTCCCCCCTAGATCCATGTCCAGTATCATGGATAAAAAACACCAAAACTGAATTAGCTATCCATATACAAAATATAGTAAACCAATCACTATCCCAGGGCATCATGCCAGATGCCCTAAAACTCACATCCTTACGCCCTATAATAAAAAATAATAATAAACTCAATCCTACAGACCCAAACTCCTACAGGCCCATAGCCAGCATACCATTCATTGCCAAAGTAATAGAAAAAATCATACAGCTCCAACTACAAGATTTTATCGACACACATGCACCACTTGACCCACACCAATTCAGCTTCCGCCCATCACACGGGGTCGAAACTTTGCTTATAACACTCATGGATGACCTCATAAAAGGCACTGACACATGCAACCAAGGTTATATCCTCATATTCATTGATATAGCTGGTGCCTTTGACAATGTCCACCACAACACACTCATTAACAGACTCCTAAGCCTAGGAATAGGAGGAACAATTCTACAATGGTTTATATCATACATCACAAACCGATCGATACGCGTTAAATTAGGCCAAGACACCTCAGAGCCATTCGTACAAGGACAAGGTATTCCACAGGGCTCGGCCCTATCGGCCCTCCTTTTCAACTTGTATCTTCAACCCATCACAAATATATTTAAAAAACATAAAGTCAACCACTACATATACGCAGATGATATCATGCTCACTCAACCAATAAACACAAATAATCCCACCTACCAGAACTTACTAGACTGCATCAGCGAAGCAAATACCTGGCTAGAAAATAATAACCTCAGCATCAACTTAAAAAAAACTGAAGCAATGTTCGTAACAAGAAAACCAGATACTACTCTCCCTGAAACAATAACAAATTACGACACAATAATCCCAATCAAAAAGGAAGTAAAATACCTAGGCATCATAATAGACCACACACTTAGTATGCTCCCTCACATAAAACAAACCGTGAAAACCTTATTCTATAAACTTAAGACCATTCAACACCTACGACCAATACTAGACAAGCGTGACTTCAGATCTGTTATCAGCACACTCATCACTCCACACTTTGACTATTGTAATAGTCTACTTATCGGCCTCCCTCTCACAAATACCAACTTACTCCAACGAGCTCAAAACATCTGTGCCCGAGTAACAGCAAAAGCCCGCCTCACTGACCACATAACTCCCATCCTCGCCGAACTACACTGGCTTCCCATAAATAGTAGAATATCATACAAAATACTCTTAACCACATTTAAACTTATCAACGGCATATCACCCTCACATCTAACCACTCTACTACATGCTCCAAAAGAACATAGAACCCGCAGACAAAACGCAACCCACTCACTAGACATAAAAAAATCAATTCGAAAAACAAAAAAATCCACAAGCTCAAGAGCATTCTCATATGCAGCCCCCACCATATGGAATAAACTCCCACTAAGCCTCCGCAAAATAAAGGATCTCCAGACATTCCGGAAAGAACTAAAAACATATCTGTTTAAAGAACACTTTATAAATCTTAATGAACCACTAACATCCCCATCACCACACCTCCATAAAAATTCTCCTTAACCACAGATCAAAAAGCCTCAAACATCAACACACTTAGGAAAAACAACCCTTAAAAACCACGATTAATAATTGACTAATGTAAATATTTGACTGATGTAAATAGTTACAGCTTATGTATAATTATATGTTCCATGTTATTGTTCATGAAAAGTTAATTGTACATAGTTTGAAGAAAATACGAAGTTCCATGTAAAACCATGTTCATTATGTTAATTGTAAACTGTTCATTATGTTAATTGTAAACCGCCTTTGATCTTGGGAAAAGGCGGTATAGAAGAAAAGCATAAATAAATAAATAAAATAAATAAAACTTGGAAATCCCAAGCTCGGCGTCACAGAATAGTAACCCAATCGATTTCACGATTTAAACCATGTGGATGAATGGTGCGCAGTTCAAAAATCCATCGTTGGATTTTTGAACTGCGCACCATTCATCCACATGATGAGAGGGCATACCACAACAGGCACCTATACCACTTAGTGAACATGCAGATTGTTGTTGATGCCCACATGTGCATCACAGACCTCTGTGCAAGCTTCCCTGGGTCCTGCCATTATGCATTTGTCTTATTGCAGTCTGCCCTGGGCCAGGCAGCTGCCACTGGACACCTTGGTGATGCCTGGCTACTAGGTGAGTGATACATAACTGTGTAACTACCCTAGTAAAGAAGACAAAGAACTTGTGCATTTGATTACTAAATACTCTCCAATTAGCATAGCGATCCAAAGAAGTATTAAGAAGCACAGTAAAGTATTAAAGACAATGCCTAGCATGCGGAGACACCAGATCCGGTGCGTTTGGCGACGAGGTAGGAACTTAAAGGAGTATCTGAGTCCTACAATATTGCGATCACGACAAACGTTACACAGACACGGAGGACATAAAGCTTGTGGCCAATGTGGCATTTGCCATATTACAAGTGAAATAGAGCAATTCACCCATAAGGGGATAACTTATCGGCTTAGTAGCAGTACCACTTGTGAGTCTACACACGTAGTCTATGCGGTGCGGTGCCCATGTGACTTAATGTACATAGGGAAGACAATTCGGAAGTTCCGAGTCCGCATGAAAGAACATGAGAGCCGATTGTGGTGTAAAAAAATGGAAGCACCTATGGTATCTCATTGTATAGCTCAGGAACACAAATTTCAAGATCTTAGATGTTGGTGCATAGAACAAGTAGTTATGGGAAGCCAAGGTAGGTCACGAGAGCAAACTTTAATAAAGCAGGAACAACGATGGATTTATCGATTGGGGACAGTTCAACCAAAGGGTCTTAATATAGCAATAGAATGGGGAGCATGCATATGAGGTATTTTACGGTTTAAGAGTATATTAAGTAAGATAGGCATAGCCTTGGATAGGTAGGAGGAGCTAGTAGAGAGCCTTTTAAACGAAAGCATCGCTCTTAATCCGCAAGAGCGGATAGGCACAGCCTAAGTAAGATAGACATAGCCGTGGATAGGTAGGAGGAGCCAGCAGAGAGCCCTTTAAATGAGAGCATTGCCCTTAATCCGCATGCGCGGCGTTTTAGGACGGTTTTAATACCGACTCCAAGCAGAACAATACTCAATCAGAAGCGCGGGCAGCATCGGTGTAAATAAGAATAATGTTTGAGATTTCAAGTAAGTAGCCGGTTTCTAGATAATATCACATAAGGCAGGTGAGATTTTGATACTAAATCACAGGTGGTTTTAATATATAATTTGCTTTGTATATTTGTAGTTTGATCCCGAATCCCCTGAAGAACCATATTAGTGAAACGCGGGGGCGCTTTTGATAACAGCGTTGGGAATTCAAGAGAAAAAGGATCGAGCTAACAGCCAAATCCATAAGAATGTTTCAAGCATGATTATAAGCTTCAGCATAATCAGATAAGTTAATACAACAGCTAAGCAATGAGTTTTAAGATATTTGGAATAAAAGGGTCGTTGATGTAACTGGGTAAAACACTGGGTACATTTAAAATGCCCAGAATTGTTTACCGATGACCAGACTGAGACCCGAAAAAGAAACAAATATCTTATATATCAATTACACAAGTGATTTAGAAATATTTGGATGAGCGTAGGAACATAAAGCAGCACTTGGAAGTGATCGCTCAAACACTAGACCGAATTGGTTTCCCATTAGTCCATGACTATCTACATGCTGAGTAATTTTGTTCTTTATGATGGTTTCTACCATTTTTTCCGGTACTGACGTCAGGCTCACCGGTCTGTAGTTTCCCGGATCACCCCTGGAACCCTTTTTAAAAATTGGCGTTACATTGGCGATCCTCCAATCTTCAGGTATTAGAGATGATTTTAATGAAAATTTACAGATTACTAATAGCAGGTCTGCAATCTCATATTTCAGTTCTTTCAATACCCTTGGATGAATACCATCCGGCCCAGGTGATTTGCTACTCTTCAGTTTATCTAATAGTTTAATACATCTTCCCGATGTATCGATATTTCCTTCAATTCTTCCACACCTTTAAATACCACTTCAGTCATGGGTAACATCCCTACATCTTCCTCAGTAAAGACCGAAGCAAAGAATTCATTCCATCTCTCCGCTATCGCCTTGTTGCCTCTTAGTGCCCCTTTAACCCCTCTATCTGTTGAACCCAGACCTTTCTTAAAGGACAATGTGGCAATATGGAAACTAATGTGTTGCCTACCTTTCCCTTGGCCCATTTGCCATGATGTGTATAATGTGTGGTCAGGCATCGTAGTGGTGCTGGGAGGCAGAGCAGCATAGAAACATTGCAAGGGACCTGGGAAAGTTCAAGGGTGGGCAGCAGCCAATGTTAGGGACGCAGCTTGTGGACTAGACACTGAAAGGGAGCAGGTTATTTGTAGGGAAGAGGAGACACACAAGGAAGGAAGTTCAACACACACTTACTGCTGGCCTGGGGGGTTGTGCTATAGGGGAAGCTGGGGTTAGGAGAGATGTAAGTGGTAAACCGGGCCTACTCACCCTCTGGTGCAGCTGGAGTGAAGCTAACCTGGCCAGTTAACAGCAGTTGCCTATGATACATGCATTTTACCTCTTTCACTCCCCTTTCTTCATTGGGGCTCTAACAGGTTACGGCACACGATTTGGCCCATACAATGGTTGACACTAAGTTTGTGGGTCTCTCCAAGTACGGATGGTGTCCAAGGGGCAAGTGCTGAGATGGCTGCCAACCAGCTGCATTGCTCAATGTTAGCTCGGGGTCAGAGAACATGCCATTCCCACCCACTATGGGGTCTGCTGCACTGCTACATATGGAAATACTTGGAATTTTCCACCTTACTGCCAACTCTGTTTTGGGCGAGGAAGTGAGCAGCAGCAGTATTTCCTGAAACAGTTGCTCTTTGTTATCGCTTTTTGAAATATTGCTACTGCTGCTGCTGCCCATCTCCCCCTCCCAAAACGGAATCAGCAGCAGCCGGGGGCGGGGGAGGGGGGTCAGAGGCGGCAGCAGCTGTGGGTGTGGCAGAAGCTAAGTGGGGTGGTGAGGCTGTCTCGGCACTAGCCGTGACTGAGCTTCACAGGATGAGGCGCATCTGTCAGGATAGATGTGCCATTGACACTGTCCAAGGGTCGGCCTTGAACCTACGACCTTGCCTGTAAACAGGCAAGGCAACTCCTGACAGAGCTGGGGGGTGGGGCGGTGCAGCCAGTCATGTGTGCTGCTGCTGCTGCCCACCCATGCTAGTTGCTTAGTGGACGGGCCGGCCCTGGTCACGGCCATACCCAGGTCCTCTTCTTGCCTTTGGCGCTATTGTCAGCAGAGGCTAACATATATTTGGATCATATGGGGTAGCGTGTGCCCTCCCTTTATAGTGCAGCCTCAAAATCAATCAAGGACCATTACTGGCTATGGCAAGCACCATCCTCTGCCTCCTCTGCCATGCACATTGTGCCGTGAAGGCGCCACCACACACTACAGTGCCACAACACCTACATCTGCAGGCATCAGTCGCAGACCTGCACAGTCTCCCTAGTGGTGGACTCACTTGCAGGATTGTTGTGTAAACCAGCGCTACCATTCCTCTCTCATCTCTCCTACACCCCTCCTCGTGAACTCGCAGTTCTGGTAGATTGTGCTACCATTCCTCTCTCATCTCTCCCTACACCCCTCCTCGTGAACTCGCAGTTCTGGTAGATTGTGCTACCATTCCTCTCTCATCTCTCCCTACACCCCTCCTCGTGAACTTGCAGTTCTGGTAGATTGCGCTACCATTCCTCTCTCATCTCTCCCTTCACCCCTCCTCGTGAACTCGCAATTCTGGTAGATTGTGCTACCATTCCTCTCTCATCTCTCCTACACCCCTCCTCGTGAACTCACAGTTCTGGTAGATTGCGCTACCATTCCTCTCTCATCTCTCCCTACACCCCTCCTCGTGAACTCGCAGTTCTGGTAGATTGCGCTACCATTCCTCCCTCATCTCTCCCTACACTCCCCCTCGTGAACTCGCAGTTCTGGTAGATTGCGCTACCATTCCTCTCTCATCTCTCCTACACCTCTCCTCGTGAACTCACAGTTCTGGTAGATTGCGCTACCATTCCTCTCTCATCTCTCCCTACACCCCTCCTCATGAACTCGCAGTTCTGGTAGATTGCGCTACCATTCCTCTCTCATCTCTCCTACACTCCTCCTCGTGAACTCGCAGTTCTGGTAGATTGCGCTACCATTCCTCTCTCATCTCTCCCTACACCCCTCCTTGTGAACTCACAGTTCTGGTAGATTGCGCTACCATTCCTCTCTCATCTCTCCCTACACCCCTCCTCGTGAACTCGCAGTTCTGGTAGATTGCGCTACCATTCCTCTCTCATCTCTCCCTACACCCCTCCTTGTGAACTCACAGTTCTGGTAGATTGCGCTACCATTCCTCTCTCATCTCTCCCTACACCCCTCCTCGTGAACTCGCAGTTCTGGTAGATTGCGCTACCATTCCTCTCTCATCTCTCCCTACACCCCTCCTCGTGAACTCGCAGTTCTGGTAGATTGCTACTGTCTATGCCCTTTTCTTCCACTTCAACTCCAGACTTTGATCCTTTCATCTTGCCGCTCCTTATGCCTGGAACAAACTAACTGACTCTCTATATCAGGCTTCATCCCTGCCCCTGTTCAAATCCATGTTGAAGGCTCACCTCTTTGGGGCTGCTTTAGGATCCTGATCTGCTTAGTCCCCTATGTGTCTCCATATCGTCCCTGGTTGTGTCCTTGTCCTTAGCTTTTGTATAGCCTGTCTTGATGAGATTTTAAGCTCTGATGAGCAGGGACCATCTTTACATGTATCTGTGCAATGCTGTGTACACCTAGTAGTGCTATATAAATGCTCAGTAGCAGCAGTTATAGTAGGAGTACATCTGCATAGTTTATTTATTTATTTTATTTATTTAACATTGACCTGAGACACCCCACATATCCAAAGAACTGCAGACTTCCACAAGAGCTACTCAATGCTACCTCACAGTGTCATGTAGATACTCTAGGTCAGGGCCACTGTCAGCCACATCTGGAGAACATTGGTGTGCCAACCCCATGCAGGTTGCGCTCTGAATCCCACATGCAGAACTGTAGGAGGATATGGTCAATTGGGCTTTTGGCATTCTCACAGATAGTGTGCTTGCACATTGTGTTGATGTGCGGGAGGTGAGAATGATGTCAGGATACCTAACTATTGAGCCAGGCATTGAGCATGGCACATACTAGCTTGTTGTGTTTCAATGGGTGCTCTACGGAGTACAGTGTCATGTGGATGGTATGCAGTTTCCTATTGCTCAGACCAACATTAACAGCAAGGTGGAAAATTCCAACTATTTCCATATGTAGCAGTGCATCAGACCCCATAGTGGGTGAGAATGGCATGTTCTCTGACGCCGAGCGGACTGACATTGATTTAATCCCGGCAGAGGAAAGGCGTGAGAGCAGAAGGGAATGATGGACTAGGTCAAAAGCATTGGATAAGTCAAGCGATACTGCTAGGGTGATACTCCCCTTCTCCCAGGACATACACATTTCATTTAATACAGATGACATAATAGTTTCCGTGCTGTGGCCCGCCTAAAGCCCAATTGATGTGGGTGGAGAAAGTTAGTGTGTTCAAGGTGATCCAGGAGCTGAGTGAAAACAAGTTTTTCAAGTAACTTAGACAGATAAGGAAGATTAGAGACTGGGCGGAAGTTAACAGGAAAGGCAGAATCCAGTGAAGGGTTTTTCAGTAGAGGCCAGACCACAGCAGTTTTCCAAGATGAGGGAATGATGCCAGAAGAAAGGCTGTTATCGAAGAGAAGTTGGATATATGGGAGAAGTGCCAAGGAAAGTTCAGGGATCCAGGTGGAGGGGGTGGGATCCAGGACACAAGTGCCCCGAGATGATGAGGAAATGACCTTCTTTATTGTAGAGATAGTGTCCAGATTAAATCTTGACCCAGAATGGGAATGAACAGGATCAGATAATCTTCAGGGGATGTTGTAGGAGGTGAGTCAACCATCATAAGCAAGGGGCATGAGGGTCCAGAGGGGGGAAAATCTTGCCAAAGAATGTAGACTTTGTCCGAGAAGTACTGAGCTAACTGCTCGGTAGAAGGTGCAGAGGAGCGTGATGAGGGATGTAGAAGGCGAGAAACTATGGAGTAAAGTTGTTTTGGCTTATTGTCGGCTTTAGCAATAAGTTGGCCATAATAATGTTGCTTTGCTACTGTGATAGCTTGACGATAGCAGGTGTGTGCTTTCCGAAAGGAGTCCAAGAGAACCTGGGTGTGGGATCAGCACCATAGCCATTCCACTCTGCGTAAATATCGGTGAAGAGTATGTATAGAAGTTAAACAAAATTTATGTATGAAAACCTTTTTTTACAATGACAATCAGGTAGCATATAATAGAGATACATAGAAAACATGGTGCAAAACATATTTGTAGATCATATCACCCATTTCCCCCTCCCCCTCAAAATTGCCCCCCACAAAACATTCCCACACATCCACCCCTTCTCCCCCCCAAAAAAACACACACACCCTACCCCCTCAAACTCTATTCCCATTTAACCTGCTATCATGGGCCCACAATCCCACTGCATGTCCAGTACTGCACCACTCTCTGGGTGGTCTACTGCTCCCTCTCCCCTGTTGTTGCTGCAGCAGAGCATTGGTGAGAGCCTGTAGACTGTTGCATTTTACCTCTGATGCCCCCTCCGCTGCCTCCCTCATGAGCCGTACCTCATGCACCACTGCATCTCTAGAGCACACAGGCTCCTGAGTTCTGCCTGCATCACAGGAGGATGGGGGAGCAGCGGAGATGGCCATTGGGGGCTGCTGTCGCAGCCTTTGGCTGGTCAATCCTGCATGGGCAGACCCCTGGGCCTGAGAATTAGATGACATGCTTGTGGGGTGGGCGGCCCTGGAGGGTGTGGGGTGATGCAATGGCAGCCCTTCGGGTCCAGATACCTCCCTTGCCCCCACCTTTACAACTGCAGCCACAGTGACTAATGGTTCTCGAACCTCCACTACTGCTGTCTGTCCTTCCCTCATCTCCACAGCAGCTGCTTCAGGCCCCTCATCCAGCCTTCCTGCACCTCCCTCATGTCCTCAACGTGTCCTCTGTCCTCCAGCTCCTCCCCGTCTGCCTCCTCCTCCTCCTCTTCATCTCCTTTGTCCTCATCCCCCTCTCCTTCATCCTCCTCTTCTTCTTTTCTGTCCTCCTCCTCCACCATGTGTTTTTCCTCCTCTTCCTCTTCCCTTTCCTCCTCCTCCTCCTCCTTCTCACCATCCTCAGAGCTCCCTTGCTGCTCAGGCCCCATGCTACCAGGCACAGAGGCTGTCACAGTGGTTGTGGTGCTGGTAGAGGTGGAGATGCCATTCTGCTGCTGCGATGACGTGTTGGTGTCTGCTGTGACAGCAGTGTCCTGTGCAAGCCGGTCCTGCTGTGCTGCAGGATCCTGTGGAGTGTCCTGCTGCCGTTGCGCTACGTAAACCAGTTTCCAATCAGTACATGTGGCATTACATGGCATCTCACAGCTGGATGTTGTAGAGTCACATAACAATACAGGCCCATGCTGCCTTGGTTACACCATGACATTGTCTTATGGCTGTGGGACTAGGCCGTCCCCTTTCCATTCCCAGTCTCTGGGTCCCCTGATCTACTTCTATGGCTTTCTATTCCATGTATGCAATGCCGACTGACTGACCTCTCCGACACCATATATCTGCTGGATCATAGGGCCACATCCCTGCCGGCCTAGCTGACATAGCTGTCTGCATGTGATTCACTGGTATGGGTTTCTGTTACATGGGTGACTCCTGGCTCACCTACTGCAGCTGCTACCATCTCTCGGAGGTGCTGGATGAGGTCTGGAGTACAGCTCCTCATTGTTCTGAACCTGTATTTCAGGGCCTCCAGGGTCTGCCTTACATTTCAGGCCTATTTCCCACTTCCCACACGTGCACGATGTACGAAACAGCCACCACCTCATCTGCCCCCCTCTGTACCTTCTGCATTGCCATCTGCCATCTCTCCACCACAGAGCCTGTAGTACGCTCTCCAGGCATTTAAGTCATGCTTTGGTGTTGTGGCGCGTAAACACAGAACTGGTAGAGCAACCAGCCCCCACTCTCTAAGAGCCCCCTTTCTCCTCCCTTAAAACACATATCACTCCCCTGCCTGTACACTGCTACCACACTCCCCTTGTTCTCACACCATCCTTGATTTTCTCCTGCTTACCCCCTGTTCACTACTCCCCTCTTGGCCTCTCAATGGAGCTGCCTTTGCTACACACACACACCACTGTGCTTCCAACATCATTATCCTTGCATGGGGCCATACGGGGGCCAGGAACACACACTACCCCAGCCAACATATTTATCTTTGGGCTGCCACAGAGCAGAGATTAGTATTGCTGAAGATAATGGCTGATAGTCTGGACATCTTGCACAGTGTATTGGTTCTGTGGCACTATGCCAGACTTGAACCTGTGTTCTCTTGGTCTGGCTGTAGTGCTGCTCCAGGCTGAGCTATTGTGTCTGCTTTGTGGATGGCTGGCTGATTGTTTGCTATAGCGGCAGCCCTGGGTTGTGTGACATTTCAGGGCTGGATGCTGTCTTCCTCCCAGTGACTGTTCTCCCTTGCATGGTAGCTTTGGGAGTGCAGGCTAAAGTTGTGGGTTTGAGGGTCATCCCCTTTTGGTCTGCCTACTATTATGCCCCTCCCCCTCCCACCACCTGGCACCAATGACTTACTCACCCATGCAACTGCAACTGGATGGCCCTCTAGATGCATGTGGCTAGCTGTAGATGGGTCCTGTGGTGGCCTCTGGGGTACAGCACCCACTCCCACCTCAGCACCATGCATGCTAGGACCTCTGCTTCCTCCCAGCTAAAATTCTCCTGCCTTTTCTGACTCGCCATTTTGTCTGTGACCCCTGCTCAGGAAGGAGGGCCTACTCGAGGAGTGTGCCAGTGGGGAGCCCTGCAGTGGACAGCGGGGCATCGCGATGCAGGGTTTTTATTACCCATGTCTGTTGCGTGTCTCTGCCATATTACACAGGTATATTGAGCAATGCGCGGGCTTCCCCTCCCAACCTCATATATCCACAGGCATTTTGTTCCCCCTATGCGCATTGCCCACGTTCCTCCAATATGCCATCCATCTTCAAGCTGCATACACGGGCTTCTGCGGCACCCGCCACAAATTTGTTAACCCTCATATTCATGGTTTACCCACGTTTAATCTATCTTACTCATGATTTGTGCCTTTCTTTGAGCATGTGTTTTCCTGTGCATTGTGAGGCCTTCACCATCTTACAGAATATCGGACCATATTATAATCCCTCTGTATCATTCTGTGATGCGACCGCACCTTGAATATTGTGGGCAGTTCTGGTCACTGTATCTTAAAAAGAATATAGCAGAATTGGAACAGGTACAGAGAAGAGCCACCAAAATGGTAAAGGGGATGGAAGGATACCCCTATGAAGAGAGGCTAAAAAGGTTAGGGCTCTTCAATCTGGAAAAGAGATGGCTGAGGGGAGATATGATAGAGGTCTATAAATTAATGAATGCAGTAGAACAGGTAAATGTAGATCGATTGTTTACCCCTTCAAAAAGTAGAAAGACGAGAGAACATTCAATGAAGTTACAACGAAGTACATTTATTTATTCATTTATTTTAAAACATTTATTAACTGCCTTATGCACACGGCATTCAAAGTGGTGTGCAACAGATAAAACACAACACAATATTCCAACATTTGCCCCTCTCAGCAGGACCCCCAAACCACCCCAAAATAAAAATTAAATAAAATACAATTCAGAAAGAGACAACTGCTGCCAACTACTGCCCCGTCTGACCGACATCCCCCCTGCCATGCTACTCACTACCCAGCAACCTCCCCCATCAGCCTGTTGGAAAGAGCAGGGTCTTCAGCTGCTTCCGGAATGTTAACAGATCCATCTCCATACGTAAGGCAGATGGCAAAGCATTCCAAAGAGTTGACGCTGCCAAGGAAAAAGCCCGTGTTCGCTAGTGCTGCAGGCGAACATTAGTAGACTCCAGGATAGTCAACAACTGCACCCCTGTAGACTGTAGAGTCTGCCCAAGCTGATACCATTGTATCAACTCCTGTAGATAACAGGACTCTGAGCACTGTAACAACTTGAAGACAAGCGTCAGTACTTTGAAAATACACCTCTGCCTAACCGGTAGCCAGTCCCGTCCATCTTTCTCTCCTATAAGACCATCAAAATGTATTCCCATAAGAACGCAAGTCTCATTTACTGTTTAATGCTATTTTATTGTCTCTTTTCACAAATCCAACTTCTCACTTTATATCAATTACAATCACAACAATACAGTTATGCTAACTACCCGCATCTTTCATTGCATAGACACAATCGTAGAATGCCTCATAGTAGTAAAAGACTCATTTATATTACTCCCACAACACGCTACAACAACAGGGCAGAGGTTATACATCTAATTTCTGAAACCTTCCTTATAAATTCAAGATCCATAAGGAACAAGATACCAGTAATTGTTGATCTTGTTCATGACAATGAACTAGATATATTATTCATTACTGAAACCTGCCTCTCAGAAACGGACAATGTCCTGCTGGACCAGCTGAAGCTTCCTAGATGTACCAAACGTGGAGGAGGCGTACTTATCCTAATAAAGAAGGATCACACCACATCACTTTCCCTAGCAATTAGCTCTGGAGAACTTGATAGAAAACAATAATATATCATTCTGCCTAGTCTATAGACCACCAAAAGCTGATCCCAACGGTCTATCAAACATAATGGAAGCTGTCTGGCACATACTCCTCTAAGCACCATCTGATATTATTAGGCAATCTAAACCTAACATCCCTAAGCCATTCCCATGCATCAACGTTTCTAAAAGCCATGACTGATATGGATTATCAGCAAATAATAAACTTCCCCACTCATAACAAAGGGAACATTCTTGATTTAATATTTCTTCCAAATAAACTATATGAAACCTCCAAAGATAACAAGCTAAACTCACTTCCTGTACCATGGTCAGATCATTACCTTATCATCTTCAACCTGACTTTCCAGTCAGCCAAACCTACATCCATCCAATCATATATACATCATTCAAAATTTAAGAGCTTTGACATTTAAGGATGCGATTACAAATATTGATACTAACACTGATAACTTAAAGGAATTCCTAAATAATTGGAATAGCAGCATTGCTAGGTCAGCAAGGCAAGTCTTTTAAGGGAACAGGCGGTGGAACTGGTGCCCCACCACCTGGAAGGACAAGGCTTCTACTCCAGGTACTTCCTGGTACCAAAGAGGACAGGAGGCCTCCAGCCTATCCTAGACTTGCAAAACCTAAACAAGTTTCTGGAGAGGGAAAAATTCAAGATGCTTACCCTTGGGATACTGCTGCCCTACCTCCAACAGGGAGACTGGCTATGCTACTTAGACCTAAAGGATGCTTATACTCACATCCTCATTCATCCAGACCACAGACAATATCTCAGATTTGTGGTGGGAGGAAACCATTTTCAGTACAGGGTACTTCCCTTCGGTCTAACCTCTGCCTCCAGGGTTTTTACCAAATGCCTGGCGGTGGTGGCAGCCTATCTCAGGAATCAGGGAATTTTTGTCTTCCCATACCTGGACGACTGGCTCATCAGGGGTCAGTCTCTCCAGGAGGCTAGACAAGCCACTCTTCACACTGTCTCTCTTTAGCATCTGGGCTTTGTCATAAACTATGCAAAGTCCACTTTGCTCCCCTCAGAACCTGGAGAGAGATCTGCAACTGTAAGTATTTACATCTGGGAATTTTTTCTAAATCTTGGGGAAAAGGGAATTCTTTAGATTAAAGCTGATTAATCTGTGTAAATTAGAATCCAGTGTATTTGTTAAATCAGTCAGGGCCTAGTATCAGCAAAGAGCTTTTAGTTAAATTGAAAACTCAGCAGCTAGCTTTCAGTTTAAATTTAAAACCCAGCAGAGGGCTTTAAGTTTAAAATCAGAACACAGCAGAGAGCTTTCTGGTGAAAATATAAAACCCAGCAGAGAGCTTCTAGTTTAAATTTAATACTCAGTCAGGGCCTGGTATCAGCAAAGAGCTTTAATTTAAATCAACTCAGAGTATAACTTAGCAATAAAGGAAAAACAGGGTCAGTATTCTTTGAGCAATAAATTGTTTCTAGAGACCTTTACAAAGAGGCCTTCTAGATAGGGGGCAAGAGACCTGTGAAATTGTTTTAAATAGATGTTAAAGCCAAGGGACAGATCAAAGGGGCATTTTGAAAGACTCCCTCTATCCAAGCAAGGGCTGTGTTAATCACCCAAGAAATTGGTCACAGATTACCTTAGAAGCACAGGACAGGGTACCGTGTAGCAGCCAACCTTTAATAACTCTTCTTTCCCTCCCTCCCTCCCCAACTGCCACCCACTCCTGGGATAATCGTAGCTTTATCAGTGCTTAAACCTCTTAAAGGAAAGGAGGTGCCATATTCGTTCTCAGGTGCAGCTGTTTATCCTCATCAGGCATACATTAAGAACCTTTCCTTCTACTATCTGGTCTATCTGTCTGTGGTGGCCAGGTTAACATTTAATTCCATACCTATCCTAGTTCTGACTCCATTGTTGCAGAGTTTAAAACTTTTTTCCTGTCTCTGCTCTAATTCTACCTGAGTGACTAAACCCTCCCCCCCACCCCCACCCCCTGCTGAGGCCATGTGTGCTTAGTTGTATTTGCCTCTCTGTCCTTTGGGAAGAGAAGTGCTCCTCTTGCAAGCTCTGCTGGAAAGTTTAATTTTGCTTGCTTCTTGCTTCTTGTGAGTGAATTTGCTGGCTTTCTGTGAGTCCTATCTCTCTCTCTCTACATATTTATTTATTTGTCATTGTTAGTGTTCTCCCTTACCTCATTGCCCCTTTTTTTATACTTTTTGTTCAACTTTTTTCAGATGAATAACTTATACCCCACCCACTCACCCCCTCTACCCACCCACTCTGTGGCTCTCAGTCTCTTATAGCTGCCATCTGCTCATTACCTCACTTTTTCACAATGCACCTAATTCCCTGTGGTCTCTCTCTCACCTTTCTATTTCTTCTGGCCTCTGTTCTCCTCTCCATCTCTCTTTTATGGCTCCTCATCACATTGTCTTCCTTTTCTTCATACTCCCTGTCTCCCCTCCTACCAGTACCTTCATTCCTCCCCTCCTTATCTCCCCTTTACCATCCTCACTTCCCCCTCCATTCTGTCTTCTACCCAGTCATCAGCTCTTGAGCTTCATCTCCGTCTCATTCAGCCATCTCCTCTCTCTCTAAGACAACCTCACCCTTGTTTCCGCCATACTGTCTCCTCTCTGCCCCATACTCTGCTACTCCTTCTCCTTCTGTCATCTGGAGATATCAGCCCCAACTATGGCTCCCCTAGACTTCTGTCACACTCCGAGAAGAGATCTTCATGCAACATCTCTAATCTTATTCATATCCTTCTTCTTTCCCCTTCTACTCTCCCTTTCTCATGTGCCTTGTGGAACGCATACTCCATCTCTAATAAACTTGCTTTTACTCATGATCTCTTTAATGCTCTCCATCTTTTTGCTCTAAGTGAGACCTGGCTCCTCACAGAAGACACAGAATCTGTCACTGCTCTCTGTCATGGTGGTTATCAGTTCTCCCACACGCCTCGTCCCACTGGCTGTGGTGGTGGTATTGGGCTTCTACTTTCTCCCTCCTGCCAACCCCTCCTGCTGCCTCAGTCTCACTCCTTTTCCTCCTTTGAAGTCCACTTTATCCACCTTTTCGCTATACTACCTCTCCCAATAGCTGTTATTATTGACCTCCTGACAAGTCTACTTCTACCTTTCTCAATGATTTTAACTCGTGGCTTTCCTTCTTTCTGGATTCCTCTTCCCCCACTCTTATTCTCTGGGATTTTAACATTCATGTTGATAACCCCTCTGATCCTTATGCTTTAATGCTCCTTTCCCTTACCTCCTCGTTCAACCTCCAGCTTTGCTCTATTGCCCCACTCACCAGCATGACCACTGCCTTGACCTTGTATTTTTCTCTAATTGCCTAGTGGTTGGGGCAAGGTACTTCAGGCCGGAAGGTCGGGGGTTCAAATCCCACTAGAGGACAGCAACCTTGGGCCGGAAGGACTGGGGTTTCTAGTCCCACAGGTGCTCCTTGTGGTCTTGGGCAAGCCACTTAACCCTCCATAGCCCATGTTCCCTGTAAAATAATTCTCTGTGTGCTGTGCTTTCCTGTCTAATCAATGTGTTTATACCTCAAAAATTTCCTGTCATGATTTGACAATTTCCAATCTGTAATCAAACCGCTGCTGATCGCTGGAAGTAGCGGTATACAAATGTATACTAAATAAATAAATAAATAAATAAATAAATAAACTTCTGTATCTCAGTTCTTCCTTTATCTGACCATCACCTGCCAAGCTTCATTCTTCATCACCCGCCGCCTCAACCTCATCCTCTCTGCTCCAACCTATTTAGAAATCTTAATGCTATTGATCCTTTGGTTCTCTCCTCCACTTTCTCTTCATCTCTTTCTTCCACTATGTCATCTAAGTCTGTTGACGAGGCAGTAGCTTCCTATAATGCTTCACTCTCCTCTGCTCTGAATGCTCTCGCTCCACCCGTGCCACGACCTGTGAGGCATACTGCACCCCATCCCTGGCTTTCATCCACTACCCACTATCTACATTCCTGTGCCCATTCAGCTGAGCGTGCTTGGCTCAAATCACTCACCCTTGCAGACTTTCTACACTTCAAATTCATGCTTGTCTCTTTCCAGTCAGCCATAGCATTCACCAAACAAGACTATTATGTCCATCTAACTAACTCTCTTGCCTCTGACCCTTGCAACTCTTTACTACTCTCAGCTCTCTACTCAAGGTGCCTCTGCCTCCGACCCCTCCTTCCCTTTCTGCCCAAACCCTGGCTGACTATTTCCATGACAAAATCCACAAGATCACCCTCCAATTCTCCACAAAGCCAGCTACTTCCCCTCCTCCCCTCTGCACTCCCAACATTCCCCTTCTATCTCTGCTACCCTGTCTTCCTTTTCTGTGATCTTTGAAGAGGAAACTGCACACCTTTTTTCTTCCTCCAAACTCACTACCTGCGAGCCTCTGACTCTATCCCCTAAGCCCCATCTCTTCCACTGTTGTCCCTTCGATCTCTCACATTCTCAACCTATCGCTCTCCACTGCAACTGTCCCTGCAGCCTTCAAGCATTCTGTGGTTGCACTTCTCCTCAAGAAACCCTCACTTGATCCTACCTGTCCTTCTAATTATTGACCCATCTCCCTCCTCCCCTTTGTTTCTAAACTACTTGAATGCATGGTTCACTGCTGCTGCCTTGACTTCCTCTCCTCTCATGCACTTCTGGATCCTTTACAATCTGGCTTTCGCTCTTTACACTCTATTGAAATGGCTCTTGCCAAAGTCTCTGGTGACTTGTTCCTGGCAAAATCCAAGGGCCTTTACTTTGTCCTCATCCTTCTTGACCTATCTGCTGCTTTTGACACTGTTGACCACAACCTTCTCCTTGATACTCTGTCCTTGCTTGGTTTTAAGGGCTCTGTACTATCCTGGTTCTCCTCTTATCTTTCCCATCACTCTTTCAGTGTTTGTTCTGGTGGATTCTCCTCTGCTGCTATCCCGCTTTCAGTTGGTGTACCCCAAGGATCTGTCTTGGGTCCACTCCTTTTCTCTCTCTGTACCCAGTCCCTTGGTGCGCTCATCTCTTCCCATGGCTTTCAGTACCATTGTTATGCCAATGACTCCCAGATCTACCTCTCTATGCCTGAAATCTCTCCGGCAATCAAGACCCAGATCTCTGCCTACCTTTCTGACATTGCTGCTTGGATGTCTCACCACTGCTTGAAATTGAACATGGCCAAACTGAGCTTCTTATTTTTCCCCCTAAAACCTCCTCTCTTGTTCCTCCTTTCTCAATCTCTCTGGATAACTCTCTACTCCTCCCTGTTTCCTCGGCTCGCAACCTTGGGGTTGTCTTTGACTCCTCTCTCTCCTTCTCCACACACATCCATCTGATAGCTAAGATCTGCTGTTTCTTTCTCTATAACAGAAACAAAATCCACCCATTCCTTTCTGAACACACTACTAAGACACTTTTCCACTCCTTAGTCACCTCCCGTCTTGACTACTGTAACCTACTCCTTGCTGGTCTCCCTTTGAATCATCTCTCTCCCCTTCAATCTGTTCAACACTCTGCTATGCGGCTAATCTTCTGCCAGCCTCGTCATGCCCATATTAAGTCACTTCACTGGCTCCCTATCCGTTTCCGCATCCATTTCAAACTTTTCCTGCTGACATATAAGTGCATTCACTCTGCAGCTCCTCACTACCTATCTTCTCTTATCTCTCCTTACACCCCTGCTCGGGAACTCCGCTTTTTTGGCAAACTGCTTCTATCTGTGCCCTTCTCTTCTATTGCTAACTCCAGATTTCACTCCTTTCACCTTGTGCCTGGAACAAACTACCTGGCACCTTCTCTGACCCTTTTCAAATCCAGGCTGAAAACTCACCTCTTCACTGCTGCTTTTGGATCTTGATTCACCTGATCTCCTTGTTTCTTTACCATTTCCCCTAGAAGTATCCCTGTCTACACCTTCTGTGTTGTCTGTCTTGCTTAGATTGTAAGCTCTGATGAGCAGGGACCACTGTTCCCTCTAAGCTGTGCGCATGTGCGCGCGCACACACCTCGCCGAGCGAGCGCACATACTTTAAAACAGAGCGCACAAAAATTACGGCTCTGATTCTGATAGAAAACAACACAGATGTCTTAAAATTTAAGAGTTATGATTGTAATTACTAGAAATTTCCCACTTCATTTAGTAATCGTCTATTTTCATTTAATTTGATTAAAATCAAGGTGGTGTGCATACTGTATTCTGACGTGTGGTCAAATTTTAAAATATATAACTCCGAGTGTCTATATGTGGCGCACAAAAATTTAACCTTCCTTCAAAAGCTGCACACAGCTGATAGTTCATGCGCACACAGCTTTCAGAAAATTAGAGGGAACATTGGCAGGGACTGTCTCTTACATGTCTGTGCAGTGCTGCATATATCTTATAGCGCTATATAAATGCTCAGTAGTAGTAGATTAGTTAAGCTTGAGATGAACAAAGTCCATTAAACATATTAATTATAGTTTTATTAGTATAAGTATCCCCAGCAAACCTTAGTAAGTAAACAACTTAAATACTAAACACAACCCTAAAACTAAGATACAGACAGCAGTCCAGCAGCAAGATGGGGCTTTCCAGTCTTTTGCACTGAGTGTCACATGTATGATTTTCTCTCAGTTGATGAGGGGTCATACTTGTGCACTAGGTGAAGGAGGTCTTTACTTTCAGGGAATGAGTCCGATCTCTGGAAGCTAGAGTAGCAGACGGAGGACATAAGAAAAACTGAGAGGTACATAGACAAGACCTACAGGGATGTATTGCTGAAGTCCCACCTCCAGTCTAGCAGCATCCCTGTTGCCATGGAGGAGAAAGGTCATGTGACAGGCAAGCATCACCCTGGTATGGCAGGAAGTGATCTTATAGCTAGGACCTGTCCTCCAGGTGATGTAAAACCCTTCTGCACCGAGGAGGTTTCTCCAGGGCCATGTGCCCACAAGGGAAGGGTTAGAACAGCTATTATAGTTGGTGATTCGATCATTGGGCATGTAGATAGCTGGGTGGCTGGTGGACGTGAGGATTGCCTGGTAACATGCCTGTCTGGTGCAAAAGTAGCGGACCTCACCTAGACAAGATCTTAGATAGTGCTGGGGAGTAGTCTGCTGTCTTGGTACATGTCGGTACCAATGACATAGGAAAGTGTGGGAGGGAGGTTCTGGAGGCTAAATTTAGGCTTTTAGGTAGAAAGTTGAAATCCAGAACTTCCAGGGTAGCGTACTTCAAAATGCTTCCCGTTCCACGCGCAGGACCCAAAAGGCAAACAGAGCTCCGGAGTCTCAATGCCTGGATGAGACGATGATGCAACAAAGAAGGTTATGGATTTGTAAGAACTGGGCAACATTCTGGGGAAAGGAGGGACTTTTCCGAAGGGATGGGCTCCACCTTAACCAGGATGGAACCAGCCTGCTGGCATTAACCTTTAAAAAAGAGATAGAGCAGCTTTTAAACTAGATAATAGGGGAGAGCCGACAGTCGCCCAAGAGTGCATGGTTCGGAACAATGTATCCTTGAAGCATACTAGCAAAAGACTGAAGTTAGGGCATATCAGCAGAGAGGTTCCAATAAAGACAAAAGTAACTGAAATGCCCTTAAGAACAGAGGATACAGAGCTTACCCCTGCCTATCAATAGCCAAATTAATATGAATAAAACACAGTCTCTAAAATGCTTGTATGCAAATGCTAGAAGTCTAAAAAATAAGATGGGAGAGTTAGAATATATAGCACTAAATGAGAGGTTAGATATGATTGGAATCTCAGAGACATGGTGGAAGGAGGACAACCAGTGGGATACTGTGATACCTGGGTACAAACTATATCATAATGATAGAGCTGATCAAATTGGTGGTGGGGTTGCACTCTATGTTAGAGAGGGCAATGAGTACAAAGGATTAAGTTTTGCAGGAAACAAAATTCACTGTAGAATCTCTATGGACTGAAATTCCATGTAAAAAGGGGAAGCAGAAGGCAATGGCAGTGGGGCTGTACTCTTGACCGCCTGGCCAGAGTGAACAAATGGATGATGAAATGTGCAAAGAAATCAGGGAAGCTAACAAACGTTACAGCACAATAATAATAATGGGTGATTTCAATTATCCTGGTATCAACTGGGTCAGTGTCACAGCAGGACATGCTAGGGTAATAAAGTTTCTAGATGAAATAAATGACTGCTTCTTAGAGCAGCTGGTTCATGAACCGACCAGAGGGGAAGCCATTTTGGACCTAGTCCTTAGTGGAACACAAGATCTGGTACAAGAGACAAGGGTGTTGGGGCCACTTGGCAATAGTGATCATAGCATGATCACATTTGATTTAATAAATAGAGGAAGGATGGTAAGGAAATCCACAGTACTACCTTTTAACTTTCAAAAGGGAGACTATGATAAAATGAGGAAAACAGCTAAGAAAAAAACTAAAAGGAGCAGTTGCAAAGATTAAAGATTTATATCAAGCATGGGTGTTGTTTAAAAATACTATCTTGGAAGTCCAAGCCAGCTGTATTCCATGCTTTAAGAAAAATGGAAGGAAGTCCAAAAAACTGTCAGCATGGTTTAAAGGTGAGGTCAGAAAGGCTATTGTTGCCAAAAAAGCATCTTTCAGGAAATGGAAACATGAGCCAAATGACGAAAACTGGAAACAACAAGCAATGGCAAGTTAAATGCAAAGTATTGATAAAGCAGGCAAAGAGAAAATTTGAGAAGAAGCTTGCTGTGGAAGCAAAAGTATGTAATAAAGACTTTTTCAAGTACATTTGCAGCAAAAACCTATGAGAGAATCAGTAGGACCATTAAATGACAGAGGGGTAAAAGGGGAACTAAGAGGGAACAAGGCCATTGCAGAGAGACTGAATGAATTCTTTGCTTTGGTCTTTACTGAGGAAGATGTAGAGATAATAATACCATGACTGAAATGGTATTTAAAGGTGATGCCGCAGAAGAACTGAAAGAAATATTGATACACCTGAAAGATATGTTACAACTATTTGATAAACTGAAGAGTAGCAAATCACCTGGACCCGATGGTATACATCCAAGGGTGTTGAAAGAACTGAAATATGAGATTGCAGACCTACTATTAGTAATCTTTGAACTATCATTAAAATCATCTGTAATACCTGAAGATTGGAGGATGGCCAATATAACGCCAATTTTTAAAAAGGGTTCCAGGGGTGATCCGGGAAACTACAGACTGGTGAGCCTGACATTATAAAGAACAAACTTACTGAACATGTAGATAGTCGTGGCTTAATGGGAGATAGCCATTTAGTCAAGAAAGGTCTTGTCTTACTAATCTGTTATGTTTTTTTGAAGGTGTGAATAAGGTAGACAAAGATGAGTCGGTTGATATAGTGTATCTGGATTTTCAGAAAGCCTTTGACAAGGTCCCTCATAAGAGACTTTTGGCGAAATTAAAAAGTCATGGGATAGGAGGCAGTGTACTATTGTGGATCAGTAACTGGTTAAAAAATAGAAAGCAGATGGTAGGGCTAAATGGCCAATTTTCCCAATGGAGAGAGGTGAATAGTGGTGTACCCCAGGGATCTGTGCTGGGTCTGCTGCTTTTTAACATATTCATAAATGACCTGGAAAATGGTGAGGTAATCAAATTTGCAGATGACCCAAAACTATTCAAAGTTGTTAAAACCCATGAGGATTGTGAAAAATTGCAAGAGGACCTTGATAAATTGGAAGGCTGGGCATCCAAATGGCAGATGAAATTTAATGTGGATAAGTGCAAAGTTATGCACCTAGGGAAGAACAACCCAAACTATGGTTACATGATGCAAGGTTCCACATTAGGAACCACCACCCAGGAAAAAGATTTAGACATCATCATTGAATCCCTCCACCCAGTGTGCAGTGGCGGCCAAGAGAGCAAATAGAGTGCAAGGTATCATAAGGAAAGGAATGGAGAATAAAGCAGAGGATATTATTATGCCTCTGTATTGTTCCGTGGTGTGACCGGATCTTGAATATTGTGTGCAATTCTGGTCACCGTATCTTGAAAAGGATATAGCGTTATTAGAGAAGGTTCAGAGAAGAGCCACCAACATGGTAAAGGGGATGGAAGGATACCCCTATGAAGAAAGGCTAAAAAGGTTAGGACTCTTCAACCTGAAAAAAAGATGGCTGAGGGGAGATATGATTGAGGTCTATAAATAAATGAATGGAGTGGAACGGGTAAACCTAGATCGAATGTTTACACCATCAAAATATAGAAAAACTAGGAGACATGCAATGAAGCTACAGGGTAACCTATTTAAGACTAAGAGAAAATATTTCTTCACTCAATGTGTAATCAAACTCTGGAATTTGTTACCGGAGGATGTAGTAAAAGCTGTTAGTGTATCTGGGTTTAAAAAAGGTTTGGACAAGTTCTTGGAGGAAAGGTCCAAAAACCATTATTAAAGGGGACCCAGGATATTCCCTGCTTGCCCCAATATAGGCATTGTGGAATCTGGGCATTTTAGGGAAACTGCTAGGTACTTGTGACCTAGATTGGCCACTATTGGAAACAGGATACTGGGCTTTGATGGACCTTGGTCTCATCCAGTATGGCATAGCTTATGTTCTTATTTATTTATTCATTTATTTAACAAGTTTTCTATACCACCTTATCTTATGTTCGTCAGAGTTTACAATCTAGTCAAGACAGACAACAGAACAGCTGAGGACAAGGATACATCTAGGGGAATAGTAAGGAAACACACAGGAGATTAAGTGGATCAGGATCCAAAAGCGGCCTCGAAAAGGTGAGTTTTCAGCCTGAATTGAAAAAGGGCCAGAGATGAAACCTGGCGCACAGACTCGGATAGTTTGTTCGAGGCATAAGGAGCTACAAGGTAGAAGGATCGAAGTCTGGAGTTGGCAGTAGAAGAGAAGGGATCTGCCAGAAGATTGTTTTTTCCAAGGAGGGGTGTAGGGAGAGATGAGAGGGGAAAGGTTCTGAGGAGCAGCAGAATGAGGCACTTATAGGTCAGTAGTAGGAGTTTGAACTTGATAGAGAAACGGATAGGGAGCCAATGAAGCGACTTGAGAAGGGGGGTTATATGAGCATATTGGAGCTGGTGGAAGATTAGCTGCACAGCTGAGTTTTGAACAGATTGAAGGGGAGAGAGATGATTTAGAGGGAGACCAGCAAGGAGGAGGTTGCAATAGTCTAGGCAGGAGGTCACTAAATAGTGTATAAGTGTCTTAGCAGTATGTTCCTGTTCCGAAAGGAAGGGGCAAATTTTGCTGATGTTATAGAGAAAGAAATGACGAGGTTTAGCTATCAGTTGGCTGTGTGTTGAGAAGGAGAGGGAGGAGTCAAAGACGACCCCACGGTTGCGAACTGAGGAAAGAGGGAGGAGAAGAATGTTATCCACAGAGATTGAGAAAGGAGGAAGAGGGGAGGTGGGTTTAAGGGGAAAAATAATAAGTTCCATTTTGGTCATGTTCATTTTCAAACGGCGGTGAAACATCCAAGCAGTAATGTCAGATAGGCAGGCAGAGATCTGAGCCTGGATTGCCGGAGAGATTACAGGTGTAGAGAGGTAGATCTGAGAGTCATCAGCATAAAGATGGTACTAGAGACGCCTTCACTTGTTTTCAAAATTTGAGATAATCAGATTCTAACTGAATCTCAAATGGCAACAGTTTCCACAGTTGAACATCAATACAAGAACAAGAATGTAACCAAGTCTTCACCTTATGCAAATTAGGTATTGGGAGGATGAAAATTAGATCGGGACCATTAGATCTGGTATCTCTAAATAACAGAACTTATATAAACTGGTCCTAGAGCATGGCGCACTCTCTCTTAAACTGTACCAGAATTCCACTGGTAATCAAATAAAAAGATACATGGTTGAACCTAAACAATCCAAAAATCATATGCACAAGAGCATTTTGTGCACTCTAAAGGGCACATAAATGTTTCCTAGGCAATGCAATCAATAACGAGTTGTGATCATCAATATGTAGCCATACGTGACTATACACTGACTGGGGTAGGTGAGTTTCTCCAGGACCAAGCAGGAAGTCAGTCCTCACATATGGGTGACGGCGCCGACGGAGCCCTCGCGGAGCAATTTTCCCCAGCTTTCAAAGAAAGCCTTTGGGAATTGCAGCGCGCATGCGCGGTCGCCTTCCCGCCCAAGGGTGCCATCTTAGCCAGTCTTCTTTTTTCCGCGGAGCCCTACAGACGTACCCGTCGTGTCCCCGCGAAAAAGTTGATTTTATTCGTAATATTCTCTTTTTTCCTTCGGTTCGACGCAGCCCGGTCTTTTGACCTCGCAGGGGCCCTTTTTCCCCCGATGGCTGCCAGTGGTTTCAAGCGGTGTGGTCAGTGTGACCGAAATATGTCACTAACTGACACACACGATAATTGCCTCCGCTGCCTGGGCCCGGATCATGAAGAAATGATCTGTGGGGCCTGTGGCAAAATGTCCTCCAAAGCGTTGAGAAGTCGGCGGCATCAGCGGGATAGGATCTTCGCTGACCCCAGCCGTACCCGGACCTCGTCGGAGGCCTCGGCGTCCCGAGGTTCCAGCTCTGACTGTCGCCGGAGTTCCTCCGACAGGGGTTCTCCCTCTGGGGACCATCGACGGAAGGTGAAACCCGCGAGGGCGGCGTCGGTGGACGCTCCTGGCTCCGCGAGGGCCAGGTCGCATAGCCCCGATAGCCGTCCCGGGTCCTTGGAGAAGGAGCACCTCTCGAAGCGACCTCGCCTGGAGTCGGAGATGCCTGCTCGGGTAAGTCCTGTGGTCCTCCTGGACTTGCCTCCGAGACCGCCGACGTCGGGCCCGACGCCGTCGGGGCCCGAGTCGGGGGCTGCTGGGTCACCTGAGGTCGGACTCAGGTTGACGGCCTTGGAGAGCAGACTGTCTGCCTTCATGGACCAGCAGCGGGCACTGCTCGCTAGCCTCGCTGGCGCCGCTGCCCCGACCGCCGGGACGTCGACATCTAAGTCGACCCCGGAGACCGAGCCGATCCTCGAGTCCATGCGAACTCGAGTCGATCCTCGGTCGAGGTCACCCTCGGCCTCCCGTTCGGGACCGAGGTCGCCGACGCCGACTCCCTCGGCGTCGGGGCGGCCGACGCCGCGGCCTGCCCGGGCCGACCCCACCGATTCCTCCTCGGAGTCGGTCTGGGAGTCTGAAGAGGAAGAGTCACCTGATTCTTTTCGGACTCGGTGTGTCCCCTCGGACTCGCCTGAGTCCGAACCTCGGAAGCAGTCCCCTCCGGAGGATGCCCGGTTCTCGGACTTCGTCAGGGATATGGCCAAGGCTTTGGCCTTCCCTGCGGATCCCGAGGAGGAGCCTCGAGCCGAAGAGCTCGACGCCCTCCAGTATGACTCTCCCGCCAGGGAACACTTTACTGTACCGGTTCCTCCCATGCTGGAACGACTACTCTTCCGCATGTGGGAGAGTCCGGCCTCCTCGCCGGTCCTGAGCAAGCGGGTCGATTCTATCTATCGAGTCCGCAAGAGCCCTGGCTTCCAAAAAGCACAGCTACCACACCATTCCATGGTAGTGGAATCGGCCATGCATCGTCTTAAGAGCCAGAAGATGCACTCCTCGGTGCCTCCTGGCAGGGAGGCCCGTAACCTGGATGGTCTTGGTAAGAAGTGTTTCCAGGGCTCTATGCTTGCATGTCGTGTCCAGACCTACCAGCTCTACATGGGCATGTATCTCCGAGACCTGGCTAAAGAGCTAGCCGGGTTCTCCGCTGGATTGTCCGAGGAACCTTTGCGGAGGTTCCTAGCCTTGTCCACTGGCATTCGGGAATGCTCAAAATTCATATCCCGAGCAGCCTATGATGGCTTTGAAGCATCGGCTCGAGTGGCCGCAGCCGGCATCGGTGCCCGCCGACAGGCTTGGCTTCAGTCGTCTGACCTTGAGCCCTGGGTGCAGGACAAGTTGGTCGATGTCCCCTGCCGAGGTGATAACCTCTTTGGCAAACCTATGGACGAGAAGGCTGCACAACTAGAGACAGAGACTCTCACCAGGACTAGGCTTTCTAGGAAGACCTCCGCCCCTTCCCAGAAAAAGAAGGGCTCGGGAAAGAAGTCCTTTTACCCGAGAAAGGCGGCTGCCTATAAACACTACCCCCAATATCAGGCCTCCGCGGCTCCCCAACAGGGCCAGCAGGCCAAGGGACGGGGTAACGGGTCCCGTAGGCAGCAAGCCCCCAAGCCTGCACCACCAGCCCCTGCTCAGCAGGGTGGGGGTTTTTGACTCCTTAAGCATAGCCTCTCCCCCTCCGCTGGCTCCTCCCAGCACCGGAGGCCGGCTGGTTCACTTCGGATGCCTGGTTCACTTCGGATGCCTGGGTGCTTCAAGTCGTAAGAGAAGGCTATCTTCTCCACTTCCACCGGGTCCCTCCCTCCTATTTCCCGGGAGAACCTCCACGACCCCCTCTGCACAGGGACTTACTCCTTCAGGAGTTAGCAAGTCTTCTACAGGAACAGGCTGTGGAACCGGTGCCCCACCACCTGAGAGGTCAAGGCTTTTATTCCAGGTATTTTCTAGTACCAAAAAGGACAGGAGGCCTCAGACCCATCCTGGACTTGCGCAACCTCAACAAGTTCCTCGTGCGGGAAAAGTTTAAAATGCTTACCCTTGGAATCCTTCTGCCCTACCTCCAGCAGGGAGATTGGCTATGCTCCTTGGATCTACAGGATGCCTACACGCACATCCTCATCCACCCAAGCCACCGCCAATACCTAAGGTTTGTGGTGGCAGGAAATCATTACCAGTACAGAGTATTGCCCTTTGGCCTGTCCTCCGCACCGCGAGTCTTCACAAAATGTCTCGCGGTGGTGGCGGCCCATCTCCGGCTTCACGGCCTCTATGTCTTTCCGTACCTCGACGACTGGCTCATCAGAGCAGCGTCCGCTCCGGGGGTCACCAACGCCACACACCGCACGGTGACTCTTCTGCAGTACTTGGGCTTTGTCATAAACTTCGCAAAGTCCACTTTGCTCCCCTCACAGGATCTCGAGTTCATCGGCGCAAGACTGCACACTCCTCAGGCGCGAGCTTTCCTGCCTCTCGACAGGGCTCAACGACTCATGGACCTAGCCGGCAGTTTTCGCAGCCAGTCCCTGGTCTCCGCCAGGCGCTTCCTGAGACTGCTCGGCCATATGGCTTCCACCGTCCATGTGACCCCCAATGCCCGCCTGAATATGCGGCCTGCTCAATGGTGTCTTCGCAAGCAGTGGCAACAAGCCACAGGCGGCCTAGCAGACCTAGTGCGCGTCTCCGAGCCGCTGGCCTCGTCTCTCCGGTGGTGGCTTCATCGGCCGAACCTGGTACTCGGCATGCCTTTCCAGTCACCTCAGCCGGACCAGGTGCTGACGACAGATGCGTCCCTCCTGGGTTGGGGAGCACATTGTCAAGGGGCACGTACTCAGGGCCTCTGGACCACGTGGGAGTCTGCTCAGCAGATCAACTTCCTGGAGCTCAGAGCGATCCGCCTGGCTCTCAAGGCTTTCTCCCACCTGACCTCTCACCAGTCCGTCCTTGTCCAGACGGACAATCAAGTTGCCATGTTCTACGTGAACAAACAGGGGGGCACGGGCTCCTTCCTTCTCTGTCGGGAAGCACAGAAGCTCTGCTCTTGGGCCGTCAGTCACGGCGTTCTTCTCAAGGTAGTTTATCTCCCAGGCCAAGAAAATTGCCTGGCGGACAAACTCAGCAGGATCCTCCAGCCGCACGAGTGGCGCCTGGATCCCTTGGTAGTTCAGAAGCTCTTTCTAAAGTGGGGCCTCCCCCCGATGGATCTCTTTGCCAGTCCTCACAACCGGCAACTTCCTCGCTTCTGCTCTCGTCAGCCACATCCCCTTCGAGTTGCGGCAGACGCTTTTCTACTCTCATGGTCGGAGAGCCTTCTGTATGCTTTTCCTCCCATCCCGCTAGTCTCTCGGACTCTTTTCAAGGTTCTCCGAGACAAAGCTTCCATGATCCTGGTGGCCCCTCGCTGGCCCAGACAGCCGTGGTTTCCACTCCTGCTGCAATTAGTGGTAGAGGATCCATTCCCTCTGGGGTTTCAACCGGATCTCCTCACTCAGGATCAGGGGTCTCTGCTACACCCCAACCTCAGATCTCTCAATCTAATGGCCTGGCTGCTGAGAGGGTAGTCCTTGCTCCCCTTCTCCTGCTGGCAGAGGTGGAAGAGGTCGTCCTAGCTTCTCGGCGCCCTTCTACCCGCAAATGCTACGCCCTTAAATGGCGTCGCTTTTCCGTTTGGTGTACCCAGCAGTCTCAGGATCCCTTCTCCTGCTCTGTGTCGGTGATCTTGCAGTACTTGCTCTACCTCTCTAATCTGGGACTTAAGTCCAACTCCGTCAAAGTTCACCTCAGTGCTCTTTCAGCACATCATGTACAGGTGGACGGCAGACCTCTTTCCAGCGACCCTCTCGTAGCGAGGTTTCTCCGAGGTCTCCTTCTACTCAAACCACCTCTGCGCCCGCCAGCGCCTGACTGGGATCTGAATGTGGTTTTACAGCGGATCACCTGTCCGCCTTTTGAACCTATGGCTACCTGTTCTCTCCGTTTTCTTTCTTGGAAAACATTGTTCTTGATAGCCCTCACTTCCGCTAGGCGCGTAAGTGAATTGCAGGCCCTCGTGTCTGATCCCCCTTACACTCGGTTCTACAAAAATAGGGTAGTCCTACGGACTCACCCAAAATTTCTTCCAAAAGTGGTCTCCCCTTTTCACATCAATCAGGAGGTGGTACTTCCGACCTTCTTTCCCAGGCCACACTCCAGCCGAGCTGAAATGGTCCTGCATACCCTGGACTGTAGAAGGGCATTGAACTTCTACCTTGACCATACGCGGGAGCACCGTAAAGCTGCCCAGCTTTTTGTGTCTTTTGACCCCAATAAATTGTGGCTCCCGGTCTCCAAGCGTACTCTGTCCATCTGGGTTGCGGACTGTATCGCTTGGGCTTATGGGGCAGCCGGACTCTCCTTAGAAGGCCGCGTCACGGCTCATTGTGTTCGGGCAAAGGCTACGTCAGTGGCTTACCTCCGCTCTGTTCCGCTGGCAGACATCTGCCGGGCCGCTACTTGGTCTTCGAGCCAGACTTTTGCGGTCCATTACTGTCTCGAGAGGGAGTCCCGCAGGGACAGTGCTTTCGGACAGGCAGTCCTCCGTAATCTCTTTGAGGTTTGAGCAACTCCTACCCTCCATCCCGGATGTGGGCTACCGGTGGGTAATAATTCAGCGAAGATTCCTTCCTTCTGTGCTGCTGAGCTTGAGGGAGCTCATGTTTGTGCTTAGGGTCTCCGGTAGCCTTAAGCTTGGGAGTCCCATATGTGAGGACTGACTTCCTGCTTGGTCCTGGAGAAAGCGTAGTTACTCACCTGTAACAGGTGTTCTCCAGGAGCAGCAGGAATCAGTCCTCACAACCCTCCCTCCTCCCCTTGGAGTTGCAATCATCTGCTTAAGCTTTTTTGCAAATTTTTATGCTGTCTTTTTAGCTATGTCATCTGACTGGCTAAGATGGCACCCTTGGGCGGGAAGGCGACCGCGCATGTGCGCTGCAATTCCCAAAGGCTTTCTTTGAAAGCTGGGGAAAATTGCTCCGCGAGGGCTCCGTCGGCGCCGACGTCACCCATATGTGAGGACTGATTCCTGCTGCTCCTGGAGAACACCTGTTACAGGTGAGTAACTACGTTTTACAGTGAATTGCCAGCACCTCTCTTCTCGCTTTGGCTTACAGGGTGCAGCTGTAATATCTCACGCTAGGTTTTCTTGTGATTGCAGGCTCAAGAAATAAAGCACCTGATTTCCTGCCAGCCCAGGGCCATGGCTGCAGTGAGATTGGAAGTATTTCTTCCGCCACGAGAACAGATACAGTTTCCCCGGGACCCCATGGGTAAATTAGAGGTAAGTGGATGTGGGAAAAAGCATAAAAAGTTCACATTTTACACATATACAGCTTTGCGTTTGCCTCTAGTGTTAGAAGATGTCCTTGGACTTCCACGACCTGATAGTCATACATCCTTATAGTAGCAGCTGCTCTGTGGATAAGAGCCTTACTTGTTAAGTTTCACTGGCGCTGGTAGACTGCTCCAGGAGCATCCGGATCGTTCCTCCTAACTCTACAAATAGTCAGTGATGGTCCGCTGCTATTTATATCGGTATACAGTTTAATTCAGGACAGCAAAAAGACCGGTGAAGATCCTGCTCCCCACGTGTATTCGGGGCCGCTGGCTATCCAAGTAGCTGTCCTAAATATGCATAAATCATTTACATGCTGTAGCTGGTGTTTAAAAAAAAAGCACTGACAGCAGTGTTTGAATAATAACCCAGTGGTTTTTGGTCAGATTCTCGCACATGCTAAGTCCCTGTTTGGGTACAGTAGGAACATTGCTTATTCCCTCTGTCACAGGGTATCACGACAAATCAAAGAACTGAAACCAGTTCCCAGCCGTCCACCTCAAAAGCATTGACCATAAAAGACTGAGAGAGACCCTGATTCTTTCATAGCGTCATATCTTCATCCGGATTAGATTGTAAGCTCTGGTGAGCAGGGACTGTGTCTTGCATCTACATATACCTCGTAGCACTATACAAATGATCAGCACTAGTCCCCAGAGGACTGACAGTCCTGCAGTTTTTCTCAGCATTTGCGCTTTTGCTTTATAAGTATAAGCAGCCCTGATCTGAGCTTGATGGACCTTGGTCTGACCCAGTATGGCATATCTTATGTTCTTATGTTCTTATCAGACATTCCACTGGATATATTTCTTAACAAATATAAAGTGATTTTTCTAACTAGTGTCTTCTGCTCTCCCCCCAATTCCTTTCCAGTAATCTCCTTCCTGTTTCCTCTGTCCCACCCACAGAGACAATCTGAAATCAGGGGCTAAGGATTTATTTCAATGAGTCCAACACAACCGAGAAAATATGAGGTAGTTGGAGACACTGAAGTCCTTCTAAAGCAGAGTTTCCTCTCTCCTAGAAACAGAAACCATATGTTAGCAAAAAGAGAAACTGACAGCAATAGAATCCAAGCAAAGCAAGTAGAACATAATTTAGAGAGACACATCTTGATGAGAGGCAGGGGGAGCCCTTTTGCAGCTGAATGTGTGATAGATCCTGGAAGCAGTGTCCGTACTCCTCCTGTGCCTTGCTCATCTCAGTGATTTAGGACATGGTGGATATGTGGAGGTATACGGGGGTCTAATTCATAGTAACATGGAGCCCGATTTCGAGAGGGGCACGTCCGGGCCATCCGGATATCCCTGTGCAGGTCGGGGCCGTTAGGACCCAATTCTGTACCGTGGGAACAAAACGTTCCTGCGACATGCAGAATCGGGCCCAAGGACAGCCTGGTATGCCCCAGCCTGCCTGCGGGGACACCCTCCCCGCAGGCTCCCCTGGTGCTATGGCTCACCCCCCCCCCCCCTCTTCCCCGCCACCCGAACCACGGCTGGCCAACTTGGGCTGGATCAGATGGCGGGGAGCCCCTGACCCCGACCCCGACCCCGGGGGGAATCCCTAGGCCCATTCGCCAGGTCAGTGCTGCTTATTCCACCTTTGGAGGAGGTGAGCTGCCTACAGGGTAGTCACTGGATAAAATGGTGCCTTGGACAGCGATTACTTTCAGTATCCCCCTCCCCTTTAGGATTCCCACAAGCTGATTGAAAATTGCCATCTCTAGCTTGGCACACAGGGCTCTGACTGCCAAGATCTGAGTGGAAAGAGCAACCTTTTAAAAGAGGGGTCAGCAAGCCCTGAAAAAGCTCAACTGTTTTAGAGCTCAAATCTACATTATCAACTCCATAGAACACTCTGAAGCTGGCAGCACGAGCAGACTCCTCTTGACGTTTGTGAAGAACAGATATCTGCAATATTATGAGCTCTGACTCAAAAAGATGCATACTACTTTCCAAACATACTCGGAGATTGAGGGAAATGTATATATTTTAATTCTGGAAAAAGTGAAAAATGGAGCCAAGAAGATTCTATTGTGCATGTCCACTAAACGTTAATGCACGGTAAGTTCTGCCATGGCCCATAGAAATGAATGGAAACACAATGAGGAGCGCCTGCTCTTGCAGTAAATCCCAGGAGAACACAAAAAGCAAGAGTCGTAGATAGGTGGAACAGGTTTATTGAGACCCCCTACGCGTTTCGGCCGTAGCCTTCTTCAGGGGGCACACAGCTAAACAAAATAATGTTTAATACAAAATATAAAAACATATAAAATGATATATAACCACATAACCATAACTTGTTAAAAACATAAAAATACATAAATTATTAAAAATATGGTCTAGAAAGATAAAAGAACTAAATGTGAACAAACCAAAGCTAATAGAAAGTGCTTATAAAAATATATAACATGTACAATTGTGAACACAATAAAAATGTGTATAAAACCAAACGCAGAGTGGAATAAACACAAAAATGTGCTAAATCAGACATGCAAGTTTTTGTGTCAAACAGGCTATATAATGTTCATCAAATATGCAAGTGAAATCAATATGTCTATTGAAAAAAATGTAAAAAAAGAGAGAGAGAGCTGATAATTTATATAATCTTGTGCATAATCCTCATATGCTTGTGAATCTGGGAGACGGGGGGGATGGGGGAAAAAAGGGGACGGAAGGAGGGGAGAAAAGGGAGGGGGAGGGGGAGGGAGGGGGAAGGAGAGGGGAGGAGGGGGGGAGAGGGAGGAAGAAAGGGGAGAAGGAAAAGGAGGGGAGGGAAGGGGGGGAGGGAAGGGGAAGGGGGAGGGGGGAGGAAGGGAGGGGGAAGGGGGGGAAAGAGAGAGAGGGGAAAAAATAGTGTGATTGAATTTAATTATGTTTTTATGGAAATGATGACCTTGCATAAAAAACTTGTGTTACTTACAGGTGTGACACTGGAAAAAATCTGCCAACGCGATTGCGTGTATGAATAAAAGTCTCTGAAAATGAAGATAGCCAATCAATATACTTACTAAAACCTAAGCATATCCCTTTTGGAACCACGAAAAAAAATTGCCATACTGTATAAGAAAAACTGGTGTAAGAAAACTTTACTGTGCGATTAAAATATGCAACTCAAGCACTGCTTTAAGGCAATAAAACAGATTGGTACATACGGAGGGTTGTGCAATTATTTGAGGTAGAGGTGGAACAATGCATGTTGTTACTCACATATGAGGAAAAGACTTTTGCCGCAATGTGAAGAATCACTAAAAAAGAGACCCATTGTATCATCAGGCTTAAGGGGATACAGTCACATGATTATGCGAGGAAAGTGTGCACTCCTTAAGGACATCAGGAAAAAGTAACTTAGGCCAACATAACAAGGTTTTGACTAAAAAACTCAGAGGTTTAGATACACTAAAGTTCGCGCCAAGAGGGTGCCACATAGGAGACATGTAAATAACTTGAAACCATAAGTCAAAAACGCGTATGGACAGAAATATGCAGTGTTGCATAATTAAATGCTTGAACATGTATAAACTAAAAAAACCCATTTGATCCCTTTTTTTAAAAATAAATAAATAAATAATAAAACCATATGTATTTTTAGACTTGTGCGTTGACCACTAAGGTAAAAATGTGCAGGCGCCACAGTCGCGATTGTAAAATTGTCTAAGATTATTGAAAAACACCTCTTATGTAGTCAAAATGACGGTGCATCACTTACTATTAAAAAACTAAACCTGGCAAATGCAAGGCGAAGAATATAGACGCGAAGTCACAATGTGGAAAACCAATTTGAACGCCAGGCTGAGGGGAAAGCAGTTCCATAATTTTGAATAGAGAAATTCTACAAACCTGAAAAGTCTTCAAAGGCAAAGCTGCTTGTGCCGAAATCGAAAGAATTATCGAACAAACGACTCAGACCTTAAAAACGCTGGAAACCGCGCCAAAATGAGTGACGTAGCACCGTGGGAGGGGCTAAGGAGACGTGCGTGAACTACAATGTATAAAGTAGTGAAATGATGAAAAATAAACCCGCAAACCTCATGATTAAAAACAACAATGAACCTCTATTATTCTTTTTTACAAAATGATTCTTTTTTGAAAGGATAATGTCATAAGTTTTGAACTTTCGTGGGAATCAATGTGGTACAAAGATAAATGCAAGCAATTCTGGCGGTGATTTGCAAAAAAGATGTTAAACCTTGTAGGTGCACTTTTTCGATCAAAAGAAAGATGCTTGACACTCTGCTAAGAACCTGATCGCCGTGAGGAGAATTAAGGGTGCATTTGCTATATAAAGCCAGTCAGTATGAAGGGAAGAACACACTAACCAATTGAATAAATAATAGATGAGCATGTGCTATTGTGTGATGCAAGATAAATAAAAGGTGGGAAGAGAGAAATGAGAGGGGAGGAAGGAAGGAAGGAAGGGAGGAGGGGGAGGGGGGAAGGGGGGGAGGGGAGGGGGAGGGGGGAAAAGGGGTGTGTGGGGGGGAAGGGGGAAGGAGGGGGGGAGGGGAAAGGGGAGGGAAAAAGGAAAGGGGAGGGGAGAGGGGGGAGGGGGAGGGGAGATGGGGAGAGGGAAGGGGAGGGGGACGGGGAAAGGAGAAGAGGGATGGGGAAAAAAAAGGGGGGGAAAGGGGAAGGGGGAGGGAGAGAGGGGGGGAAGGGGGAAGGGGGGAAGGGAGGGGGGAGGGGAGGAGGAAGGGGGGGAAGGAGAGGGGGAGGGGGGAGGGGGGAGGGGAAGAGGGGAGGGGGAATGGGAGAGGGGAAGAGGGGAGGGGGGAGGGAGGTGGATTGCATGATAAATACAGGAGTACATAGATAGATAATTGAATCACCACGATATTGAACCAAATGAAAGTAATATTCCAAATGTAAATAACATGTATAGATAAAAATGTGTAAACTGGCTTATAAAATTAAGGCGAAGATTAACCGTACATAGTAAATGAACATGTGTAATGCAAATATTGTGAAGTTATTCATAGACAAATGAATGAACAACCTCGATATCAAAACCAAAGTTCTAAACATGAATAACATGTATGAGATAAAAATGATAAATTGCTGTCTTACAGAATTAAAAGGAAAGAATTAAACCATGCATATTAAATAACGACATGATTATAAAAACATTGTAAAGTCTATACCTAAACAGAGACAAATAAAAACATGTGCATAAGATAATATGAATAATAATCATATCATAAGAAAAACTGACAATAAGGCACTAAAACTTATATAAACCAAAGTAAAATGGATTACATAAATAATTAAAAGAATACATAAATAAATAAATAACCACAAATGTTAAAACCAATTAGAAACAATGTTCTGAAATCATTGTATACCAATATACCCCAAAAGGCGGCAATAGAAGTATTAGCCAATGTTCTTATTAAAAAGGAAAAACCAGTACGTATACCTACATGTTTTCTGTTACAAATGGCAACATTAATTATGACGGAGAATTTTTTTAGTTTTAATGGTATTTTTTATAAGCAGATCAAAGGGGTGGCGATGGGGTCCCCCATGGCGCCAGATGTAGCGAATTTATATGTAACAGATTTTGAAATCAAGTTTTTATCCTTCCATCCATATAAATCAAATATTTTATTATGGAAGCGCTACATCGACGATGTTTTAATCATATGGGAAGGCACAGAAGCCACTCTCACTGCTTTTTTCACCTGGCTGAATACGTTAGATTCGAATCTTCAATTTGAAGGGTCCTATAGTTTGGACTCCATTCCCTATTTAGACATTTTTATTAAAAAAGATAATAGTGGATTTATTACAGATTTATACAGAAAGCCGACGGAGAGAAACAATCTGTTGAAGTATGACAGTTGCCACAATACCTCTTTGAAGAAAAACCTACCCATCAGTCAGTTTCTCAGACTTAAGAGACTTTGCACTAACGATACAGATTTTCAACGGCATGCTAGAGATATGCATGAAAGATTTCGGCAGAGAGGTTACCCCCCGAATTGTATTACAAAGGCTTACATTAGAGCTAACACTGCAGAACGTACTACACTTTTACAAAAAATGGAACGGGCAAAGACTAACAATATTGTATGTGCATTAACATTCACGACATATTCAAAGGCAATTGCGGATATTTTACGAAAGGAATGGTACCTTTTATCATCTATCCCCTCATTGTCCACTAAACGCCCAATGATAGCCTATAAACGCAATACTAATTTATCACATCATTTCGTCCCCTCTGCACTATCAGGGATGAAATCGACATCAACAATAAAAGGGCACTATAGTTGTGGCAATTGCTCTGTTCGCATACATACTATTGTGACTAAAGGTGCATTTATACATTCTTTGACGGGCACCAAAGTCTATTTACAACAATACACTAACTGCAAGACTATTAATGCAATTTATTTGATTCAGTGCCCATGCAACATGGTATACATTGGTAAAACTCTGAGACAGATACGGACGCGTATTATAGAGCATAGAAGTAACATAGCAAGGAAAATATCAGCCAACCCATTAGTTCTCATTGGCTGGAAAAATTGCATAAGATTACAGACTTAAAATTCATGGTCCTAAGGACAGTTGTACCTCATTGGAGGGGTGGAGATATTAATAACATGCTATTAAAGTTAGAACAGCGTTATATTTATGAATTTAATAGCTTAGAACCGCACGGTCTCAATCAAGAAACAGACTTAACTGTATTTTTATAATTATCCATTATTTATTATGTATATAGTTTTATTTCTGTATTTTATTATCATCCTTCAGTTTATATATGTTACTCATATTCAGAACATTGTTTCTAATTGGTTTTAACATTTGTGGTTATTTATTTATTTATTTATGTATTCTTTTAATTATTTATGTAATCCATTTTACTTTGGTTTATATAAGTTTAGTGCCTTATTGTCAGTTTTTCTTATGATATGATTATTATTCATATTATCTTATGCACATGTTTTTATTTGTCTCTGTTTAGGTATAGACTTTACAATGTTTTTATAATCATGTCGTTATTTAATATGCATGGTTTAATTCTTTCCTTTTAATTCTGTAAGACAGCAATTTATCATTTTTATCTCATACATGTTATTCATGTTTAGAACTTTGGTTTTGATATCGAGGTTGTTCATTCATTTGTCTATGAATAACTTCACAATATTTGCATTACACATGTTCATTTACTATGTACGGTTAATCTTCGCCTTAATTTTGTAAGCCAGTTTACACATTTTTATCTATACATGTTATTTACATTTGGAATATTACTTTCATTTGGTTCAATATCATGGTGATTCAATTATCTATCTATGTACTCCTGTATTTATCATGCAATCCACCTCCCTCCCCCCTCCCCTCTTCCCCTCTCCCATTCCCCCTCCCCTCTTCCCCTCCCCCCTCCCCCCTCCCCCTCTCCTTCCCCCCTTCCTCCTCCCCTCCCCCCTCCCTTCCCCCCTTTCCCCCTTCCCCCCCTCTCTCCCTCCCCCTTCCCCTTTCCCCCCCCTTTCCCCTTTTTTTTTCCCCATCCCTCTTCTCTTTCCCCGTCCCCGTCCCCCTCCCCTTTCCCTCTCCACATCTCCCCTCCCCCCTCTCCCCTCCCCCTTCCTTTTTCCCTCCCCTTCCCCTCCCCCCCTCCTTCCCCCTTCCCCCCAACACCCCCCTTTCCCCCCTCCCCTCCCCTCCCCCCCTTCCCCCCCTCCCCCTCCTCCCTTCCTTCCTTCCTTCCTCCCCTCTCATTTCTCTCTTCCCACCTTTTATTTATCTTGCATCACACAATAGCACATGCTCATCTATTATTTATTCAATTGGTTAGTGTGTTCTTCCCTTCATACTGACTGGCTTTATATAGCAAATGCACCCTTAATTCTCCTCACGGCGATCAGGTTCTTAGCAGAGTGTCAAGCATCTTTCTTTTGATCGAAAAAGTGCACCTACAAGGTTTAACATCTTTTTTGCTAATCACGCCAGAATTGCTTGCATTTATCTTTGTACCACATTGATTCCCACGAAAGTTCAAAACTTATGACATTATCCTTTCAAAAAAGAATCATTTTGTAAAAAAGAATAATAGAGGTTCATTGTTGTTTTTAATCATGAGGTTTGCGGGTTTATTTTTCATCATTTCACTACTTTATACATTGTAGTTCACGCACGTCTCCTTAGCCCCTCCCACGGTGCTACGTCACTCATTTTGGCGCGGTTTCCAGCGTTTTTAAGGTCTGAGTCGTTTGTTCGATAATTCTTTCGATTTCGGCACAAGCAGCTTTGCCTTTGAAGACTTTTCAGGTTTGTAGAATTTCTCTATTCAAAATTATGGAACTGTTATCCCCTCAGCCTGGCGTTCAAATTGGTTTTCCACATTGTGACTTCGCGTCTATATTCTTCGCCTTGCATTTGCCAGGTTTAGTTTTTTAATAGTAAGTGATGCACCGTCATTTTGACTACATAAGAGGTGTTTTTCAATAATCTTAGACAATTTTACAATCGCGACTGTGGCGCCTGCACATTTTTACCTTAGTGGTCAACGCACAAGTCTAAAAATACATATGGTTTTATTTATTTATTTATTTATTTTTTTTTAAAAAGGGATCAAATGGGTTTTTTTTAGTTTATACATGTTCAAGCATTTAATTATGCAACACTGCATATTTCTGTCCGTACGCGTTTTTGACTTATGGTTTCAAGTTATTTACATGTCTCCTATGTGGCACCCTCTTGACGCGAACTTTAGTGTATCTAAACCTAAGTTACTTTTTCCTGATGTCCTTAAGGAGTGCACACTTTCCTCGCATAATCATTTGACTGTATCCCCTTAAGCCTGATGATACAATGGGTCTCTTTTTTAGTGATTCTTCACATTGCGGCAAAAGTCTTTTCCTCATATGTAACAACATGCATTGTTCCACCTCTACCTCAAATAATTGCACAACCCTCCGTATGTACTAATCTGTTTTATTGCCTTAAAGCAGTGCTTGAGTTGCATATTTTAATCGCACAGTAAAGTTTTCTTACACCAGTTTTTCTTATACAGTATGGCAATTTTTTTTTGTGGTTCCAAAAAGGATATGCTTAGGTTTTAGTGAGTATATTGATTGGCTATCTTCATTTTCAGAGACTTTTATTCATACACGCAATCGCGTTGGCAGATTTTTTCCAGTGTCACACCTGTAAGTAACACAAGTTTTTTATGCAAGGTCATCATTTCCATAAAAACATAATTAAATTCAATCACACTATTTTTTCCCCTCTCTCTCTTTCCCCCCTTCCCCCTCCCTTCCTCCCCCCTCCCCCCTCCCCCCGTCCCCCCCTCTTCCCTCCCCTTCTTTTCCTTCGCCCCTTTCTTCCTCCCTCTCCCCCCCTCTACTTCCCCCTCCCTCCCCCTCCTCCTCCCTCTCCCTTTTCTCCCCTCCCCTCCTTCCGTCCCCTTTTCTCCCCCTTCCCCCCCATCTCCCAGATTCACAAGCATATGAGGATTATGCACAAGATTATATAAATTATCATCTCTCTCTCTCTTTTTTTACATTTTTTCAATAGACATATTGATTTCACTTGCATATTTGATGAACATTATATAGCCTGTTTGACACAAAAACTTGCATGTCTGATTTAGCACATTTTTGTGTTTATTCCACTCTGCGTTTGGTTTTATACACATTTTTATTGTGTTCACGATTGTACATGTTATATATTTTTATAAGCACTTTCTATTAGCTTTGGTTTGTTCACATTTAGTTCTTTTATCTTTCTAGACCATATTTTTAATAATTTATGTATTTTTATGTTTTTAACAAGTTATGGTTATGTGGTTATATATCATTTTATATGTTTTTATATTTTGTATTAAACATTATTTTGTTTAGCTGTGTGCCCCCTGAAGAAGGCTACGGCCGAAACGCGTAGGGATCTCAATAAACCTGTTCCACCTATCTACGACTCTTGCTTTTTGTGTTCTCCATAGAAATGAATGGGCAGTGACAGCACTTAAGACACATTAACGTTTACTAAACATGCCCCTATATCTGATGAGTGCCGTGATTAATAGATGCTCCATAAAAAGTTACATATATTTCTTGTGAGCTGCAAGCAATCTATCAGCATTAGCAATTAAGACTTACTACTATATCATTCATTATTGCTGGGCGCAGCTGAGTCACATATTACTTCATATGCAATGAGATATGATTGGTTCCCACAAGGCATGATGTGAGACATCACGTGCAGTGTCTGAGGCAGTTAATAACTCATCTGCTACACGGCTCCTTCATGTAAGAGACAGCCCCTGCTTCACAGCACTCACAGTCTATTCAAGACCAACAGGACCAACAAGAGATTAAGGGAAATGATTAAAAACATCAGTATTAAACAAGAGAACAAAGTGTTATGATTTAAAAGCAGCCTCAGAAAGGTGGGTTTTAGCCTGGATTTGGATAGGAGCAGAGGTGGAGTCTGACACGCCGACTCAGGTAGTCTATTCCCTTCATATGGAGCAGCAAGTGGAAGGAGCAGAGTTTGGAAAAGAAAGTCACATATAAAAGCGATTTATCTGACGAGTGGAGGCCCCAAGGAGGGGTGTAGGGAGAGAGAAGAGCTGCAGTAAGAGAGGTTTAAACAGTATGCAGAAATGGATAAGGAGCCAATGAAGTGGCTTCAAGAGTGATGTGGGTATAGCAACAGTGCTGTAAAATTGGCTATTCAGCTGAGTTCGCAATGGACTGAAGGGAAGAGAGATTCCAGCAAGAAGCAGGTGATAGAAATCTGAGTGGGCAGCGATGACAGCATGGATAAAGGTTTTGATAGTGTGTTCACAAAGAAATTGATACATTTTTCTGATGTTTTACAGAAAGAAATAACAACATTTAGCTATCTGCTAGATATGTACAAAGAACGAGAGAGGAGTAAAAGATGACCCCAAGTTTACGAGCTGAGGAGCAGGGAGAATGACAATAGTAGCCACAGAGATCGAGAAAGAGGAGAAAAGTGGAGAGGTGAATTTAGGGAGAAAGATAAAAAGCTCTGTCTTCACCAGGTTCAGTTACAGATGGCAGTGGGACATCCAGGCAGCGATGTCAGACAAGTAGGCTCAGGTAGATCTGAAGTTCATCAGCATAACTAAGGTGTGAGGAGAATGGAGCAAATATGGAGAAAGAAGAGAGGAGGTCTCAAGAAAGAGCCCTGAGTTGCGCCAACTGATCGTGGGATATCAGTGCAAGAGGATCCACCAGAGCACACTAAAGGTGCAGTGGGGAGATAAGAAGAAAACCAAGACAGAAAGCCACAAAGTACAAGGACAGAATATCAAGGAGCACATGGGTCAGCGAGGATGAAGATCAAGTAAAGGCCCTTGGATCTGGCCAGGAACAGATCACTGGAAACTTTGGTAAGGGCTGTTTCTGTAGAAAGTAAGAACATAAGATATGCCATACTGGGTCAGACCGAGGTCCATCAAGCCCAGTATCCTGTTTTCAACAGTGGCCAATCTAGGTCACACGTATCTAGCAGTTTCCCCAGAAAACACAGGTTCCACAATGCTTGTATTGGATCAAGCAGTGAAGGATGAAGCCAAATTGGAGTGGATCAAGAATAGCCTGAGAAGAAAGAAAATCAAGTAGCTAGGATATGAAAGGGAGGAGGGCAGATAGGATCTAATGAAGGTTTGCTTGAGGAGCAGTATAACCACAGCATGTTCAAAGACAGCAGGAGCAGTTGCAGTGCATGATAAATAGAGGGTGATAGAGCTTTGTAGGTGGGTGGGAATGGGATTAGAGGAGCAGGTAGTAAGTTTTGAGTAGGAGAGAAAATGTGCAATTCCTCCTCTGTGATTTTAGAAAAGAAAGAAAGGGAAGCAGAGTTGAAGGAAGGATATGAGAATGAAATGGGGGAAGGGGATATACAAGTGACTTGGTGGAGAACTCAAGATTAATCTTGTGAATCTTGTCACGGAAGTTGTCAGTCAAAATGTGGGCAGAATGTGAAGGGGGGGTTGGAGGTGGAGTGCTTTGAGGAGAGACCTGAGTGTGGCAAAGAGATAGTGAGAGTTGCAGACAAGAGATTTTGTCAAATCGAAATAGTCTTCTGGCAAGTGCAATAGCAGACTGGAAGGAGATTAGTAAGAATTTGAAATGTATGATGTCAGCATGGGCACAAGATTTTAACCAAGAGTGCTCCGCAGAGTAGGCACAGGAATGTAAGTAGTAGATTCTGGAGGCTAGCCAAAGCTGAGGAATGGTACACCTTATAGGATGTGGGGTGAGAAGAGCGAGAGTGTCCAAAGCAGAAGAAAGTCTAGTGTTACAGAAGAGAGTGTTTCATTCACAGAGTCGGAAAACATAATGAATGAGGGAAGAGATTGAGAGAGTGCAAGGATCAATAGCTTGAAGATTCCTAAATGTGTTGGTGATGATTGCGTGAGACTATGAAGGAGAGTGATTAAGTGTTCAAGTTAGCAGATGATGGTCAGCTAAGGTAAGAACTGAGATGGAAAACTTTGAGAGTGAGCATCTGGAAAAAATAGACAAGGTCAAGGCAGTGGCCATGCTGGTGAGAAGCTAGAGGTGGAAGAAGGAGACTTAAAAGTCATAGGGGTCATAAGCATGAATTTTAAAGTTCTCAAGAATAAGAGAAGGGGAATATGGTTGAAGAAAGAAGGAAAACCAGGAATCAAAGTCAGTGAGAAAGGAAGAGAGGGGCGTGTCAGGGAGCTGATACTACCCAGGGGGTTAGTGGAGTATATAGATGGCTGGAATGGACCGCAAAGGAAGAAAAGTGAGACTGAGGTGGAAGAAGAGGTTTAACTAAACAGGAAGGTCAGAGTAAAAACCCAACAGCACCACTGTGGCCAACAGGGCAAGGTATATGGTTGAAAAGCTAACCTGCAGGACAGAGGACAGCAAGTGAAGGAGAGTCTTCAGGGAAAAGCACAGTCAGAGCAGAAAGATGCAGAGAGATGGCCCACTTGTGAGTGTACGTGGGCTACTAATGTGGCTGGACCTACTTCAGAGGCATTGCTGGGGAGCTTTTAAAAGAATTCCCAAAATCACAAGTGACTGTGTCTCTTTGTCCAGTGTGTTCTTGAAATTGTCTAAGGGACACAGAGGGAATTTTCTTTTGAGGTCGCTTTTTCAAGTTTTAATTGATAAAGTGATTAGCACAAATAAAAGACCTCCAGTGAAAGTCGAATAGAATTTAATAGCTCCCACCCGAGTCCTCGAGCTGCCTCAATCTGGGGCTCCTTGGCTGGAGAACGTCTATCAGATGGACTATTAAGAAATGTTGGGGATGCGCTTTGAGTGGCAATGGGCTACTGGGATGGAAATCCTGATATTATGCATTTACATAAAAACCATTACATTAAAAAATAAAAACCTGAAAACAGAAGCATATAAACCATAGGCAGAACTGGAAAGGATTTCAGTACTGGGTTAGCAAGAGGAGTGATGCAGGGCAGGAGTGGGCTGCATTGGTAGAGAAACATAGAAACATGTCAGCAGAAGACGACCATATGGCCTATCTAGTCTGCCCTTCCATATCAATTATTATAGTCCCTTTTTTCCTTTAGAGAATCTCTATGTTGGTTCCATGCTTTCTTAAATTCAGATACTGTCCTCATTTTTACTGCCTCCACTGGGAGACTATTCTACACATCTACCACTCTTTTTATAAAAAAATATTTCCACATATTACCCTTGAATCTATCCCTTTTCACCCTCATCCTATGCTCCCTTGTTACAGAGCTTAATTTCAATCGAAAGAGGCTCTCGTGCACTTATGCCACGGAGGTATTTAAATATCATATCTCCTCTATCTTTCCTTTCCTCTAAGGTGTACATATTAACATCCTTAGGTCTGTCTTCATATGCTTTATAACGAAGACCACTAACCATTTTAGAAGCCACCCTCTGTACCGACTCCATCCTGTTTATATCCTTTTGAAGGTGCGGTCTCCAGAATTGCACACTATACTCCAAATGAGCTCGCACAAGACTTATACAGAGGCACTATCACCTCCTTTCTTCTACTGGCCATTCCTCTCCCTATGCACCCAAGCATCCTTCTGGCTTTTGCTGTCGCCTTTTCTACCTGTTTAGCTACATTAAGATCATCAGACACAATCACTCCCAGGTCCTGCTCTTCTTTTATGGACAGCAACACTTTCCCCCTACACTGTACTGCTCCTTTGAATTTTTGCAGCTCAAATGCATGACCCTGCATTTTTTAGCATTTCATCTCAGCTGCCAAATTCTTAACCATTCTTAAAGCTTAGCTAGATCCCTCCTCATGTTATCTACACCTTCCTGGGAGTTATGCATATTTCAGATTTTAGGTATCATCCACAAAGAGACAAACCTTACCTGACAGCCCTTCCGCTATATCACTAGATAAGATGTTAAAAAGAATTGGACCAAGGACAGAGCCCTGCTGCACACCTCAGAGTGAGCTTCATTTACCTGTACCCTTTGTTGCCTCCTAATTTTTAACCCAGTCAGTCATTCTACAGAAGGGTCCATCTCTAGTGTGCTCAATTTATTTATAAGTCGCCTTTGCAGAACGGTGTCAAAAGCTTTAATGAAATCCAAGTACACCACATCTAGGGCTCTCCTTCGGTCCAACTCTCTGGTCTTGCAGTCAAAGAAATCAATCAGATTTGTCTGACAAGACCTACCTCTGGTAAACCCATGCTGCCTTGGATCCTGTAATCCACTGTACTCCAGAAACCTCACTATCCTCTGTTTTAGTTGTGTTTCCATTAATTTATTCACCGCAGAGGTCACACTAACTAGCCTGTAGTTCTCAACTTCATCCTTACTTCTGCTTTTGTGTAAAGGAGCCACATGTGCCTTTCTCCAGTCCTCTGGGGCCACTATGAACCCTAAAGAAGCATTGAAGAGGTCAGTCAGTGGAGCCACTAGAACATCATCAAGTTCCTTCAGTATTCTAGGGTGTATCCCATCCGGTCCCATTGCTTTGTCTAGTTTAAGTTGAGCTAGTTTCTCACAAACACAGTCTTCTGAAAATTGTTCAAGATGTCCCTCGCTTCTGTTCCTCTTTGTGGGTGTTTTCTGAGGTCCTGCTCCTGGTTCTTCATCTGTGAACACAGAACAGAAATATTTGTTAAGCAATTCTGCTCTATCCTTATCAGCTTCTACATATTCCTCCCCTGCACCCTTGAGTCTGACAGTACCACTTTTGCCCTTCCTCCTCTCACTAATATATCTGAAAAATATCTTATCCCCCATTTTATTGCATTGGCTATTTCCTCCTCTTTTTGAATCTTTGCTTTCCTGACTACTTTGCCAGCCTTTAAGATTTTCCAAATATGCTTGTCTTCCTATCTCTGTGACCTCTTGTATTTCATGAAGCCTCTCTTTTTCTTCACCTTTTCAGCTACTTTTGAGAACCATAGCGGCCTCCTTTTCCGTTTACATTTATTTACCTTTCTAAAAAAGTTTTGCCCACTGTTTTTCTACATCCCCCACTGTTTTTCTACATGCCACTGTTTCCATCCTGCTAGTGACTCCTTGAGGTATTGGCCCATCTTGGCAAAGTTAGTTTTCCTAAAGTCTAAGTCATTCGCTTTTGAATGGATTCTATCAGCCCTAGTCCTAATACTGAACCACAGCATCTGGTGATCACTGGATGTGAGATGATCTCCCACTATAACGTCAGAAACACTTTCACCATTGGTAAGCACCAAGTCCAGTATGGCCCCTTCACGTGTGAGGTCTGTTACCAATTGCCTGAATAGTTCTCCCTGTAGAGAATCCAGGATCTCCTTACTTCTAGATGACACCGCGGCAGGAATGTGCCAATCAACATCCAGCATAATGAAATCACCTATCAGTAGCACTTCCCCTTTCATGGCAATGCTGCGTATGTCTCCCTGGGAGGGGGATCTGTATATCGCACCAATTCAAATGGATTTCCCTTTCCCTCTTTCTAGTTTAACCCACAATGCCTTCTCTCTCCCTTTTAACTCCTTAATGCTATAGCTTTAATATTATTTTTAACATATGGTGCCACTCCTCCTCCCCTGTCCTTCCTGAATAAAGTATAATTACATCCCAGTCATGATTGTCTGTGAATCATGTCTCCCTATGTACAATTTAAAATGCGCTGGAATCAAGGCCAAGGCAAGGATACGAGGCACCCTAGGTGAACCCCAACCCCTGCTGCGGTCCTCTCCGGGACCTGCAATGGAGGCAGTGACATCAAAACTGCAACATAGTTCTTACCCAAAGCCTCCGAAGCTGCTTGCTGTTGGTAGCGCACTTTGACCAGCTGCTTCCGCACCCTCCAATGCAGCATGCCACATTGGATGCTTTGGATACGTGCTGTATTACTGTTTAATGTCATTGCTGTCGCTGCAAGTCCTGGAGAGGGCAGCAGCAGATTGCCCTCGAAGAGTTGACGTTCTGTGCAATGACCTAGTTTGCCTAATGGGTAGCGCTGGCCCTGTCTGGAAATCTATTGGGAGCAATCCAATATAATATCTCTTACATCATATTTTAGGTAAACATGCTAATTGCAGAGGTTTCTAGAGAAAATGAGCACTGAGCTAGATCATCCTGGGGGTGCAGAACACTGGAAGGAGGTTTCTTCCAAAAGTGCAGTCCTGTAGAGTTATTCTGGCATTGGTAGTATCTCTAAATGTGGGCTGTTGTGCTCTTTTCCAGAGAACTCGAGTGGAAGAGGTCATGGGGGATGAAGAAGAATTAACGATTAAGAGAACAAGCTGATGGGCGACCACAGAGAGTATGAAGCGAGGGGGGAGCTAGCCAGCTCCGAGATGTCATAAGCACAGATAAAGATGAATTCTCTGCACACCTCTGCTCTCCTTTTCTTGTGTCCGTGCAAATCTGAGGCAGATCCTTTCTCTGGGGTCAGTCTGCCTAACCTAAACATTAGGGATCACGAAGCAGGCACTTCTCTGCCCATTAAGTGCTTAATCCTACTGCTCTTATTAACCGCTTCTGTTCTGGAGGACGACACAAGTGACTGGATAATAAGTGGCCTATGATCTTTTCTGTTATGGTCCTACCTCTTAGGTACTGTAGGTGCAGTTTGCATAGAACATAAACTGGAAGATATGTTCCAGTCAGCAATAGGGGGGAAATGAGAGGCTGGATGAACTGTAGGTGCTGAGTGACACTGACACATGCCAAGAGGCTCAGCAGGAGTCGCACATTTCCTGCTCACACCTATGGTATGGTCTACTCCTCCATGGGATGATCTGTCCTGTAATGAGCCAGCTCCGCCCCGCCCCCCCCCCCTCCACATCCTGTAACCTTTGTCCAGAGTACTCAGTCATTGCTCTGCCAAATGTAACATGGACAGATTCCACCTCTTGCAATTTTACCATTTTTCAGTTTGTTTCACTCTATCATTTCAGGATTTTACACAGGAAAAAGAACAATCCTGAAATAAGAGAAAATTGGGCCAGCTCTTCTCCTTACTAAGCACGGTGTGAGGCTTTGCTCCACTGTCTTACTATCACTGAATTAGATTTACTAATATTGACTGTACAGCAATTTGAAATATAAGTTGTAGAAAATAAAATCATAGAACTTGGCATTGGGTTAATGTATTGTGTGGTTTGGCATTGAGTTATTTGTGTGTTATTCATTTTGTGTTGTCTGCTGCAGTACTGAATTGTTGGGCATTCAGGGGTATTGCTTTTTTTTTCTTTTTTAGTGCTGACTTCTGGTGACCCAGCTGCCTCTGGGTTTTCTTGGCAATGTATCACCAGATGTAGACTGCCAGCCTTTTCTTCTGAGGCAATGGAGGGTAAAGTGACTTGCCCAAGGTCACAAGGAGTATCAGTGGGACTTGAACCCTTGATCTTTTGGATACTAGGCAGTTGCTCAAACCTTTAGGCTACTCCTCCAATATTAAGGTGTTCAGGGGTATTGGTTTAGGACCTGAAATTGTACAACATAGTGTGACATTGTACTGGACTGTGTAGTGTGCTGCGATATTGCATTCATGAGAGATGCAAGTCTGATATTCTTAAAGTGGAATTTAGTAACTTGATTAGCATCTCAAATCTTGAGAATTTCCACTTTTGGCATCTGTTGCCAGCACAAATTCTGATGGTTGTTTCTCTCGCACACTAAAATAATGTGGCAGCCATTCTCAGTTGTCACGCCCTTTGAACTCCTGCACTACCCAGTTCCTTTCTCTTTGAAAACCGTCCTAAAGTATAAGCGCTAAAACCGCTTTTGCTCAGGTCAGGAGGGAAGAGTCTCTACCTACAGTGTTTTCCTTCGCCCTGGGAATCCCATGTTTACTCCTTCCCCTTCCGAGATTCAAGAAAGGCCTTGAAACCAGGTCTCCAGTCAGTGACTTAATCCCCCTCTCTTCCCCCTAACTTTCCGACTCCTTTTCTAGGCCCAGGGGAGGGGGGTGGTGTCTGGGGTTCCTGCCTTTAATCTCCCTTTACTTTATTGGAAGGTGATGCCAGGTGTACACAGCAGGGAAGAGGAGCAATACTTTCAGCCAGGCTAGTTTCCCTGCTATATGTGGGGCATTGGATGTGAGCACAGACCACCAGCAGGGAAATCCTCAAAGCCATTGGTGCAAGTAAACCACCCTTCTTTAATCTGGCTAAAAATACTTTAAGGCATTTGGAAAAGTCCCTGGAATTGTGCTTCAGGAAGGATCAAAAAGTAATGTTTGTACAGTAGATTGTGAGCCTGCTAGTGCTAGTCATTATCTGCTGTGTATTAATTGTGGTAGCAGGATATTCCACCACTGCCCAGGAAAGTAACCCTTAAGTGCTGAACGTCAGGCACTTTAAAGGGTGACCTAACTTTCACCGCCGAATCTAACCAGGCAGCGGCTCGATATCACCACCGTCCGGTTAGCTTCACAGCTATCTGGCCAATCCGGATATTGAATGTCGGTAGCCGGATATGACCCTGGCGCTGAATATCTGAGTCTAAGGTTCAGCAGCCGCCGTCCCTGAATATCGGGCCCTTCACATCATTTTCCAGGAAAGTAGTTCTTGTACAGAAGAAGCAGTGGCAACTTGCCGTTATCGTTTTGTGTAAAGCTCATGGCTACTACCAGTTTCAATATTGCCTCTAAATCAGCTTCTCTCTTATTTATTTATGTAACATTTTTTATATACCGTTTTCTGCAATTCTAAACGGTTTACAATGAAACAAATTGTAATAGTGTATTCACAGCTGTTTTACATGGAACAATAACGGTTACATTTCATAGAGAAAGTAAATAGAAAATATAATTCGATACTAAGGGCGGCATTTACACGGTCTACAGCCCAGTAAACTGTGTAAATGCCATAAACAGGGATTTTCAAAGGCACTTACCCAGTTGGTGTCTTGGAAAATCCCCTCCAAGGTCCAATCGGGAAAGTGGGAGCTGCTCCCGCCCAATCCGGGCGGTGGGAGAGGAGCCGGATGAACGTTTAAAACGCGGCGTCCCTACGGGCGCGCCCGCGCCTGGCGGGCCCGCGCCTGAGGGCCTCGCCAGAGGGCCCTTTGGCGTGGCCCTTAGGCGGTGGCCATTACCGTGGCCCAGAAAATCTCCACAACGGGCAAGGCTCGACACCAGACAACCATCCCGGAAATAGAGGAGACTCAACGCAGCGAACAGCTCAACGGGGCAAATACCGGACATTCAAGCACTCCAACAAACCAACAAGAAAGAGACTACACTGCTTCCAAAACCCCAGGTACTCGTCCACATCATGCCGCCCTTCCTAACACCCATCTACCTTCTCACCCCACTACTAACACTGCACCCCCACCCAAGCACACTCAGCAATCCTCTCCACGCAGTCACACTGACAGGCACAACCCCTTCCGCACGGACATTGTACTCCCACCTCACCATACCTACTGACCCCCATACACAGGACCCACAGCACTGCAACCCACAAGCATTTTCAACACCACAAACAACCAGACTCACACACACCACACGCCAGCCAAAAGCACCAATCACATAAGTCACCTGCACCTCTCCATCACACTCATAAATGCACGCTCCACCAGGAACAAATATCACATGCTCCAAAACCTGATCATATCTGAGAAGACCGACATCCTATGCATAACAGAAACCTGGCTAACAGAAACGGACACAGTAATAATGAACCAACTGGCACCAGCCGGATACAACTTTTACCACTGCTCCCGAACGCACGCAAAAGGCGGAGGAGTAGCCATCATCGCAAAGGACTACCTCCACCTGCGCACCCTCACCTCTGAAACCTCCGACGAAGCAGACATCCTCACCCTCACCAACAAAAACCTCACAATATGCCTGGTCTATCGAACACCCGCTGCAAACTCTGACTTACCAAGGATACTGCACCTGATCTCCGAAAGCATCGACCCATCAAAGGAACCCATTATACTAGGAGACTTCAATCTCCCATCCCTTCAAGACGCACAAACAGAAACATTCCTTAACGCCATGACAGCAATGAACCTATCGCAGATCATAAATGAACCAACACACGAAAAAGGAAACACACTGGACCTCATATTTCTGAACTCCCAAGCATCCACCTTTAACAGTAGTCCGACAATCTCACCAGTCCCATGGTCAGACCACTACATCATCCACCTCTCCCATGCATATCCACCAAATACAAACAGAGGACACACCCAACACACACGAAGATTCAAAGCATTCAACAAAGAAGACTTCCTGACGCTGACCCTACCTAATCTACTTACAACCTCAAATAACCTTGATGACCTCATGGACAACTGGAACACCACAATCTCCTCAGCATCCAGAGCAACTGTAAACAAGACCAGCAACAAGCCCATCTCCTCAAAGGCCCGCTGGTTCACCACGGACCTCCGGAAACTGAAAACAAATCTTAGAAGAACAGAAAGAAAATGGAGGGAAAAAAAAACAAAACAGACAAAAACAAGAAGCAATACCTATATGAACTTGCTGCCTACCACACTGAAACCGACAATGCAAAGAAAAACTACCACACCAAAATCATCACGTCTGCTGCAAACAAACCCGAGAACTCTTCCAAATCGCCAAGAAACTGACAAAGATACCAACCACTTCCGATCAACCCCCAGATATCCCCTCGGATCTCCTGGCCCGACAATACAAACAATTTCAGCAACCTCAACAACCTTACCACTGCGCTACAACCACAAGAACACACCCAGGAATCATAAACGCCAACTGGACTACATTCAATGACACATCAAAGGAAGAAATATCCGCCACCATCTCCTGTCTGAACACCACCACTTCCCCACTGGACCCCTGCCCTACCGAATGGATAAAAAAAACCAAGGAAGACCTAAGTACCCCACTAACTCACATTGTAAATGAATCCTTTAAACAAGGATACATGCCAGAAGCCCTCAAAACATCAATCATCCGACCAACTATAAAGAAGAACAACCTGGACCCCAAAGACCCCACCTCCTACAGACCAGTGGCAAGCCTCCCCCTCGCCACCAAGATAATAGAAAAAATAGTCCAACACCAGCTTCAAGATCATCTAGACACCAACGACATACTTGACCCACAGCAACACGGCTTCGACCACTACATGGAGTTGAGACCCTCATGACCATCCTAATGAACAAACTCATCATCGGAAACACAAGAGAAAAAATCCGGGTACATCCTGATCTTCCTAGACATATCAGCAGCCTTCGACACAATCTCACACGAAACCCTCATACACAGACTACAATCAATCGGATTAAGGACACTGTACTCCAATGGTTCAGATCCTACCTAACTAACAGACAGCAACGGATCCGCACCCTATCCACAACCTCGCCCCCCTACAAACAACTTCAAGGAGTACCCCACGGATCCACCCTCTCAGCCATGTTGTTTATCATATACATACGTCCACTATGCTCAGTCATACGCACCACAACATCAACTTCCACATCTACGCGGGACGACATAATGCTCTATGCACCAATTACAACCACCAACCCAAAAAACGAACAGCTATCAGCCTGTTTCAACGACGTGGCCAACTGGCTACAGGAGAACAATCTATCCATCAACATAAAGAAAACTGAAGCCCTAATAGTAACAAAAGAACTGACTTCAAACCACCCACCCACCTCAACATGGGAACCACACAAATACAAGTCCAGCCTCAAATAAGATATCTAGGCGTCATCATTGATCAAGCTCTCACCCTCAAACAACAAATCAACAAAACCGCCGGGATGATATTCCACAAAGCTAAAACTATCCAACGACTCCGGCCCCTCCTAGAACCTCACGACTTTAGGACAGTGATGCAAGCTGTGACACTCCCCCATCTGGATTTCTGCAACATAATCTACCATGGACTTCCTGCCTCGCACACCAACTCCCTCCGTACTGCTTTAAACACCACAGCAAGGATTATTCAAAATGCAAAAAAACGGGAGCACATCACCCCAATCCTAAGAGACCTTCACCTCCTGCCACTGCAGGCAAGAATCAAGTACAAAGCCATCCTACTCATCCACAAAACTATCCACCAAGCACGGAACACCTCACTACACTCCTTACTGCCTCGACCATCCCACAACAGATCAACCAGACATTCCTCCAATAACTCTATCGTTGTCCCCCACAAAAGAACCAAATCTACACAACGGACCTGCAACAGAGCATTGAACTCTATGCTCCATCCCTCTGGAACTCTCTACCGAACCACATCAAGAACAACAACGACATCACATCATTTAAGAAAACAGCTAAAGACAATCCTATTCCGGGAACATCTCTCAACAGAAACACCACCATGACCCCACACGTAGATTTCAGCAGAAGTAAAACATGTCTATGTTCACCCATAATCATTAATTGTTGACCCTGGCGATGGCCCCACCCTAAAAGAAATTACCCCTCCCTATGTTACATGTTACACCGCTTTGACCCGGTGAAAAGCGGGATATAAATGCAGTTAAATAAATAAAAAATAAATAAATAAGGTCCCCTACGCGCCCCAGTGCTCTCCGGTTAGCATCAGGGACTGTTGGGGACGTTCTGAGGCAAGTACTAACAAGGCAGCAGCATTAAGTTTCCATGCTGCCCAGTTAGCGCTCTGCGCTGAAATGAGAGGTGAGGAAAACTCTCGCCTATCTTTACGGTGCAGAGCACTAACTAGGCAACAAGGAAAATCGCTGCTGCCCGGTTAGGCTCAGCAGTTTCCAGGTTGTGCAGCAAACCCCAGATACTCACCTCCGTCGCCACGAACGTGAATATCCGGGGTTAAAGGGGCAGGGGGCAGGGCTACACGGCTATGGTGCTTAGCCCTGCCCAATGCAAAATCAGGTCCTAAAGCCCTAATTTATAAAGAGAGTTCTTCCATTTTCCCTTAGCGGACCCGATGAACAGAGGAGAGGTCTTGAAAGCTTATCAAAAATACAGTTACCGTGGAGTCTTTGCACTTACCTTGTGTTAAAAGAACACAAAATGTACGAATAGGTAATCAAATTTCAACTACATATAACCAAGAAATAGGTCTACCACAAGGATCTGCACTATCAGCCCTACTTTTTAACATTTACATAAAACCGGTTTGCAATATCTTTAAAAAATTTGGAGTACAATATCACCTCTATGCAGACGATATTATGATGTACATTCCATTTACAATTCCTAACATACCGTTACAACTCCTCTCAGACTGCTACAATGAAATCACAATTTGGCTAAAATCTCAAAACCTCCACATAAACCATGCCAAAAACGAAGTACTAGTCGTAACAAAAAATCAATCATTTATCCCCCCAACCAATATAACACTACAAGATCAAGAAATTAAAATAAAAAATGAAATAAGATATCTAGGTGTTATCCTAGATACACACCTTACAATGGAAACCCACATTAGAAAACACTATAAAGAAAATCTATTTCAAACTTAAAATTCTCAAACAACTACGCCCGCTTGTATTTGTACAAGATTTCATTAATATACACAAGCTATCATAACCCCTCACTTGATTTCGCCAACCTAATACTTATAGGCATTTCAAAAACAGAACATTAAAAGAATTCAACTAGCCCAAAATGCAACAGCAAGAATTATACTAAAAATAAGTTCACTCCAACACATAACACCAATACTTGCATCTCTTCACTGGTTACCAATACAAAGCAGGATAATATATAAAACAATAATAACCTCATTTAAAGCATTAAACGACATGGCGCCGACTACACTATGTAATCTAATATGCAAAGAAACACCTAAGCCTACTAACAGAAAAGAACAGTTAAATAAACTAAAGATTCCGAAGGACTTCATAAAAGCACACAAATTAACAAACAATAGAGACTTCTAACATATAGCCCAAACTATCTGGAATTCCCTAAAAGAGGTTCTACGTTCACTATCAGATATCATTGAATTCCGCAAAAAATTAAAACTTATCTATTCACTAAACACTACAATACCATGGAAAACCTTGCACTCAAATTAGATAAAGGCTAATCAGGTAACTGACCACTTAAAGCACAAACCTCCCACCTAAATGGACAACACACAGCTCTAACGAAATGACGATCCTATCTCTTATGCCCTAATACCTACGCATGTATATAGTTGTATCAGTTATGTACTGTCTTATGTATATAGACACTACACTTTGTTAGTTAAATTGTTTTCACATAGTTCTAGTGTAAATTTCTTTGTTTAATTTATGATATTTTAAGATGTTCTATGTAAAATTAAGATGTTCTATGTAAAACAAACTTAGCTTTGTTAATTGTTGTTATTTGTACACCGCAACTGATCTCTGGAAGATGCGGTATAAAAATGAGTGTTAAATAAATAAATAAATAAAAGTACACATTAAATGCAAAATCTTAATGGAGTTTATTAAAAGAGTCCAGTAAAGAGGAATCACCTACAACTCGCTTCATGCCCTTTACTTATACATCAGGACTTAACAAGACAAGACCTAATGCCCTCTCAGACTCTGGAAAAAGTGTAAGATATGGCTGTATATCAACAGCTACACTCCTGCACTCCCTACATATACAGCATAGCCCAGACGCGTTCATCAGTACCAAAAGTAATAACACATTCCATCCTCTTTTCTCTGGTATCACTGCTCCCTCGGGGGGGGGGGGGGGGGAGAGGCTCAAAATACTGTCATTTAGGGCAGCTTCTTCTAGTGGTGGTATTGAGTGACACCTACTGGGCTCTGCAGAAATTACAGTTCAGCACACATTCTTCCAAGAATCTGTAATAAACTATTTTTGCTTTAATTGGAGGCTAAAATGTAAGAAACTACAGCACGGTACTTTGAGTGCATCTGATCTCTTCTGTTCTCAGAAACTAAGCAGGGTTGGGCCTGATGAATACTCAGATGGGAGACCACCTTGGAATATCAAGTGCTTAAAGCTTACTGTGCAGAAGAAAGGTCTGGCAATGTACTTCTGCTTGCACCTTGCCAAGAAAACCCAAGAGGATAGTCACAACATGAACAGCTCTCCACAGGGTCACCTCAACGGCACTTAACAACCACAACAAACTGTAAAGAACGAAGCCTTTCAGCATTCTGCTGCAGAGGATTGGCAGTGAACATGTGCCCTGAGCTCTTCTCACTCTCCAGTTCTCTACGGGCTGCGCATCCTGCAGCCTCCTGGCTTTTCTTATCTTACTGAATCTTTCTCTCTGTCCTGATGGGCACCGGCTCTTCTTTGAGAGTAGCAGGGCGGGATTTCCACGACTCCTATCATCTTTCTTTAATTGTCTCTTACAACCACAAATATCACTTCCTTTCACCACTGCTTTGCTGGAGACGTCCACATTTATTTTACCTTCTCTTTCCCCTCTTCCCTGTTGCTTTGCATTTATTTGTCTTTCCAAACTTGAACTCAAAGCCAGTTACAACTGGGCTTTCACTCTAAGTGCAAGGCTGCAATAAGCATCAGTGGGAGGGGTGGGATTTGAACTCTGGCTTCCCTTGTTCTCAGTCCACCATTTGGCCACTCCACACCTTACTTTTTATGTCTTGGCTGCAGCCACCTCATGCTTCATCTTTCTAAAACAGAACTGAAGCACTTTCCATCCAATTCCATCCACTGCTTTAGTGGGACTTTCCTTGAGCACAGTAGGTGGTTGAACTCCAGTAACCACTTTAGCTTTGGGAACTGCTAACACCTAATCAGGAGTTAGTGGGCCTGATTACCTGAGAGCAGCTGAGGGCCTGCATAAAAGGCTCCAGTGCCCTGCCCTGTTCAGGCTTTCCTACAGGAGCTCTCCAGATCAACCAACAGTAAGGATTTAAGGGTTTGTTTTATTATATATTAAATTGTTAGCTCTCTGACTGGGAGCTCTTAAAAGGGTTTTTGTACATTTTTAAAGCAAGGTTACTTTCTTTTTGGTGCTTTAGTGGGACTTTCCTTGAGCACAGTAGGTGGTTGAACTCCAGTAACCTCTTCAGCTTTGGGAACTGCTAACACCTAATCAGGTGTTAGTTCCCTCCCTACCCACCCCGACTCCCACCACCCCTAGCGAGTAGTCTTGCTTTATAGGGCACCTCCCCATTTGACAAAGCACAGAGAATTGGACCAGCACATTTTGAATATAATTAAGGAGATTTAACTGCTTTTTCTCTGAAAGGACAGCTGGGAAACCAGCTGGTACTTGGTAGATCTCTCTCTCTTTTGCTTTAACAGATACCTAAGCTACACGAACAGAACAATGGCTGGGAAAATCATATCGCTAAAGCTGTTGCCCCATTACAGCTTCTGCCTCGGTCCAGACAGAGGTCCTAATGCCAGTTGAAGGACCGGTTCCATGTGCAGGGTGCCTGCATGCTGAAGCTCTGAGGAAACAAGTGGAGGAACTCAGAGAGGAGTTGGCGAGGCTGAGGAGCATTCAAGACAGTGAGAAGTACATTAATGAGATGCTTCTTGCAGCAACCAAGCTCTCCAGCAGAGGAGAAGAGGGGTGCCAACAGAATGTCGATGGTTGGACACAAGTCACCAGGGCCTGCAAAATCACCAATCCAACTTCTCCAGCCCTTGAATTGAAGAACCATTATGCAGCCCTGGAAGTGGAGGAGGTGAAAGCATCCCTGGAAAGGGAAGAACCAGAGCTCAAGTACCCCAAAGTTGCAGAATCAGTGACCACAAGGAAACGAAGCGTAGTGGTGGTTGGAGACTCTCTTCTGAGAGGTACTGAGGCATCCATCTGCCGACCAGACTTGATGTCCAGAGAGGTATGCTGTCTGCCTGATGCCAAAATCCAAGATGTTACGGAGAGTTTGCCGAGACTCATCAAACCCACTGACTATTACCCAATGTTGCTAATCCATGTTGGAACAAATTATACTACCAGGTACACCTCGGAACATATCAAAGGTGACTTCATGGCTCTGGGACAGAGGGTGAAGCAGTTAGGTGCACAGGTGGTGTTCTCTTCAATCCTCCCTGTTGAGGGTAAAGGCCAAGGCAGAGAGGCTCGCATCCTGGAGATGAATGCATGGCTGCGTGGATGGTGTCATCGAGAGCGTTTTGTTTTCCTAGACCATGGGATGCTGTTCCAAGGGTTGCAGAGCAGAGATGGCATCCATCTGTCCAAGAAAGGTCAACGCATCTTCAGTAGTAGACTGGCTAATCTACTGAAGAGGGCTTTAAACTAGATTCGTTGGGGATGGGTGAAGAAAGCCCCCAGGTAGGTGATACATTAAATAACTTTATGGAAATGGGTAACAGGGGTAACAAATGGAAAGCAGTGTGTATAAATGCCCGTAGCATGGGAAATAAGATCCCTGATGTTGAAGCTTTGGTGGGAGTGGCTGACTTGGATTTAGTGGCAGTTACAGAAACATGGTTCACAGAAAACCATGATTGGGATGTAACTATACCTGGCTATACTTTATTCAGAAAGGACAGGGTAGGAAGTAGGGGAGGAGGAGTGGCACTATATGTAAAAACTACTATTAAAGCTTTGGAATTACAGAGCTTAAAAGGGAGAGGGGAGGCATTGTGGGTTAAACTAGAAAGAGGGAAGGAGAAATCTATTTGCATTGGTGTGATATACAGACCTCCCTCACAAGAGGAAGAGGTGGACAGAAAGTTAATTGAAGACATACACAGCATTGCTAGGAAAGGGGAAGTGCTACTGATAGGAGATTTCAATATGCCAGATGTTGATTGGCACATTCCTGCTGCAGTATCATCTAGAAGTAAGGAGATCCTGGATTCTCTACAGGGAGAACTATTCAGGCAATTGGTAACAGACCCCACACGTGAAGGGGCCATACTGGACTTGGTGCTTACAATGGTGAAAGTGTTTCTGATGTTGTAGTGGGAGATCATTTTGCATCCAGTGATCACCAGATGGTGTGGTTCAGTATTAGGACTAGGGCTGTTAGAATCCATTCAAAGGTGAGGATCTTAGACTTTAGGAAGACTAACTTTGCGAAGATGGACCAATACCTCAGGGAGTCGTTAGTTGGATGGCAACAGCTGAGGGATGTAGAAAAACAGTGGGAAAAACTGAAAGGGGATATTTTAAGGGCAACCAACCTTTTTCTTAAAATGGTAAATAAAGGTAAAAGGAAAAGGAGACCGCTATGGTTTTCGAAAGAAGTAGCTGAAAAAGTGAAGAAAAAGAGGGAGGCCTTCATGAAATACAAAAGATCACAGAGAGAGGAAGACAGGCATCTGTATTTGGAAAAACTTAGAGAAGCTAGCAAAGTAGTCAAGAAGGCAAAGATTCATAGAAACATGATGACAGAAAAAGATGTTGACATTCAAAAGTAGGAGGAAATAGCCAATGCAATAAAATGGGGGGATAAGACATTTTCCAGATATATTAGTGAGAAGAGGAAGGGCAAGAGTGGTATTGTCAGACTCAAGGGTGCAGGGGAGGAATATGTAGCAGCTGATAAGGATAAAGCGGAATTGCTTAACAAATATTTTTGTTCTGTGTTCACAGATGAAGAACCAGGAGCAGGACCTCAAATAACACCCACAAATAGGAACAGAAGCAAAGGACATCTTGAACAATTTTCAAAAGACTGTGTTCGTGAGAAACTATCTCAACTTAAAGTAGACAAAGCGATGGGACCGGATGGGATACACCCGAGAATACTGAGTGAACTTGGGGACGTTCTAGCAGCTCCACTGACTGACCTTTTCAATGCCTCATTGGAGTCGTAAGTGGTGCCAAAGGACTGGAGAGAGGCTCATGTGGTGCCTTTACACAAAAGCGGAAGTAAGGATGTGGTTGAAAACTACAGGCCGATTAGTTTAACTTCGGTGGTGAGTAAATTATTGGAAACGCTGCTGAAAGAGAAAATAGTGAGGTTTCTGGAGTCCAGCGGATTACAGGATCCAAGGCAGCATGGATTCACCAGAGGCAGGTCTTGTCAGACAAATCTGATTGATTTCTTTGACTGGGTGACCAGGGAGTTGGACCGAGGGAGAGCCCTAAATGTGGTGTATTTAGATTTCAGTAAAGCCTTTGACACTGTTCCTCACAGGCAACTTATAAACAAACTGAGCACTCTAGGGATGGACCCTAAAGTTACTGCTTGGGTTAGAAATTGGTTGGGTGGGAGGCGACAAAGAGTACAAGTAAATGGAGCTCACTCTGAGGAGAAGGATGTAATCAGTGGTGTGCCCCAGGGATGTGTCCTTGGTCCGATTCTTTTTAAGATCTTTGTTAGTGATATAGCTATCACTATATGGAGTGGAGGAGTGGCCTAGTGGTTGGGGCAAGATACTTCAGGCCGGAAGGTCGGGGGTTCAAATCCCACTAGAGGACAGCAACCTTGGGCCGGAAGGACTGGGGTTTCTAATCCCACATGTGCTCCTTGTGGTCTTGGGCAAGCCACTTAACCCTCCATAGCCCATGTTCCCTGTAAAATAGTTATCTCCAAGTTATAATGCCCTGTTCAATGTAATTTCAGTTTGTTCAATGTAAACTGCACTGATGCAGAATAGCGCGGTATATAAGAGAATGTAAATAAATAAATAATAAATAGCAGAAGGGCTTTCAGGTAAGGTTTGCCTCTTTGCGGATGATACCAAAATCTGCAATAGAGTAGACACCCAGGAAAGGGTAGATAACATGAGGAGGGATCTAGCTAAGCTTGAAAAATGGTCTAGAATTTGGCAGTTGGGATTTAATGTTAAAAAATGTAAGGTCATGCATTTGGGCTGCAGCAATCGAAGGGAGCAATATAGTATAGGGGGTGAAGTACTTTTGTCCACTAAAGAGCGGGACCTAGGCGTGGTTGTGTCTGATGATCTTAAAGTAGCTAAACAGGTAGAAAAGGTGACGGCAAAAGCTAGAAGGATGCTTGGGTGCATACGGAGAGGAATGGCTAGCAGAAAAAAGGAGGTGATAATGCCTCTGTATAAGTCTTTGGTACGACCTCATTTGGAGTCTAGTGTGCAATTCTGGAGACCGCACCTTCAAAAGGATGTGAACAGGATGGAGTCGGTGCAGAGGGTGGCTACTAAAATGATTAGTGGTCTTCATTATAAAGCATATGAGGACAGACTGAAGGATCTTAATATGTACACCTTAGAGGAAAGACGGGATAGAGGTGATATGATTGAGATGTTTAAACATCTCCGTGGCATAAATGTTCAGGGAGAGAGCCTCTTTCAATTGAAAGCAAGTTCTGCTACGAGGGGACATGGGATGAGGGTGAAGGGAGATAGATTCAGGAGTGATATGCGGAAATATTTCTTTACGGAAAGAGTAGTGGATCCGTGGAATAGTCTCCCAGTGGAGGTGGTAGAGATGAGGACAGTAACTGAATTCAAAAAAGCATGGGACAAACACAGAGGATCTCTAAAGGTAAAAAGGGGACTGTTGTAGTTGTTATGGAAGGACAGACTAGATAGGCGATGTGGTCTTTTTCTGTCGTCATACTTCTATGTTTCAATCCCACTTATTTTAGCTTACCTCCTTTGAATTTCAGTACCTTGGGTCCAGCCCTCTTTAATGCAAGCCTGGTGTTATCATCATCTTGCTTAGCTCTCAGCCGGATAATGCCAGATGGATGAATATCAGACTTTGTCATTTGAGTCCCACCAATTTTTCATACATGTGTATCAAGAGGGACCTGGTTCACTGAGGCATTTCCCTCTATTGTATCCGTCTGTGTCCTCTGCAGAATTCTGCTGCCTTTCGTCTCTATCAGCTCCACTCCTCATGGATGCTGCTTCTTTTTTACCTTGGCCGCCTCTTACATTCCATATTTTTTCCCTTCCTTTTAAAGCCATTTCCACAGGTAAAGCAAAAATGGCTTTGAAAATTATCCCAGAGGTAGGGGTAATTTCAGAAGCTTTTATTATGTGCGGAAATGTTTTCACATATAGAAATAGATGCTTATGAAATAGTCTGTTGTCTAAACCCGTGCAAATATACAGACAGTCTACCTGCACATGCTGTTACCCAGAATTAGAATATTTCTGTGGCTGGAATTGCCATTTATGCATATATTTTATAAAATCTGACCAGGAGATTTGTGCGAGAGTCAGACCAGGTGTGTGTGCCGGGCACTTTCCAGGGGTGCTGTAGAAAGACAGATGGGCACACAAGTTATGCCAATGTGTCTTTCGGCCCCACGGCTAGTCCTGTTTGTAATTGGTGTTCCAGCGCCTCTGATCTCCTGCTAACCTCTTTTGTTCTTCAGCCCTGCATAAAACAGACATTCTTATTCCTAAGTCCTCTTCTTGAAAAAGTGGTATGGTGTGTGCCTTTGAGTCAGTCCTCAGTCCTAGCAACCCAGCAGCTCCTTGGGTTTCTTGGCAGTATGACCTGAAATAGATTGTCAGCCTTTCTTCCAAGGCAATGGAGGGTTAAGTGACTTGCCCAAGGTCACAAGGAGTGACAGTGAGAATCAAACCCTGGCCTCTTAGTTACCAAGCCAGTGCGCTAACTACTAAGCTACTCTTCCTTTACCATAGGTACAGTAGGTAATAAATATTTTAAATAAAAACAATAAGCCCTTATTCTCCTTTATGATACACTGATCGACATAAGTGCTTAATTCTCATTCTGATTTGACTACCACATCATTGCTAGTTGTGAGGCGCCTTGCTGAAAATAAAACAAACTTTATTCTTCTTGTGAATGCTATTGAAAAGTTCCTCTGGGACCAGCATACTAAACTTGTGTAAAAATATTTCGCGCAGATGAACTAAAAGGTTTTCTAAGCACACTAAAACAGACATACCAAGCATGCTTACTAAGTTAAACAGGTAGCGTGTGCATGCCTACCAGCCCAAGGTGAAAAGGCCAGTTAGCTGACAGGACATTATCCTCCAAGGATTCTGTGTGGCAACGACCTCCCCATTAACCCCCTTAAGAGCCCATCAAAAGACCCCCCTAAACCAACCCTCCCTAGGCTTTATTTATTTATTTATTTAACATTTCTTATATACCGCGCTCTTTATTATCAGTGCGGTTTACATTGAAACAATATAACACTTGGTCAAGTAAATTTGGCCGTCGTTTACATAGAACAGGGATTTAACATGGAGGTAAACTTGGGGAAACTATATACATTCTAGTACATTAGATATTAGAGATAAATTTGCTGCAGGTTTTTTGCAATCATATGGAAGTGGTTTGAGATTGTGAGGGTGGGAGAGGGTGAAGGGGGAGATATCTAGGTGTGTAAAGTACATGAGGAAAAGGTGGTGTTTGAGGGCTTTTCTGAATAGCTTAAGGTCCCTGATTGCTCTAATGCTGGGAGGGAGTTTGTTCCAACACTTTGGGGCATAGTTCGAGAATGCCCTATTGATGGTGGTCTGGTTGAGCTTTGTAGATTTAGTTGGCATTAGTAGCATGTCTGTAAATCTTTCTTCCACCATTTCAGCACAGATTGAGGAAAGAAAGAGCTCTGCTCCCCCTCCCCCCACCAGCTTACCTGATAATCATAAAAATGGTACAGTGGGGTGCCGTATGATGTGACATCACGTGTGAGGTGTTCTACAGCATGATGTCACGTGTGGGTGTTGTACAGTGTGACATGTGTGGAGCGTTGTACAGTGTGATGTCATGTTTGGGGTGTTATGCAGCATGATGTCATGTGGGGTATTGTACAGTGTGACATTGCATGTGGGGTGTTGTACAATGTGATGGCATGTGTGTGGTGTTCTATAGCATGATATCACATGTGAGATGTTGCAGGGTCATACCAAGGTCTATGTGAGCAGGAGGATAGTATGGAAGGGGCACTGATGTCATCACTGGGACTTCCAGGAAGCCTGAGAAGAACAAACTCCAGTGTGTACCTAGGTGAAGGGATTCCCACTTTGTGACTCATTTTCCCACCACTGTCCTGAAGATGCCTAAAATGTGCCAAAGTAATGGCTTCTCCCTCTTCTGCTAGGAGGCCAGTTGCAGGCCTTGGCTTCCCAGTACTCAAGCCAGCAGGCAGGCCTCCTACCCAAGATCAGGTTTTTGTAATAATTCCTGAAGTCACCAAGGTTAGTGATGACTTTGTGAAAAAAACAGAGACAGCTTTTTACTGGTCATAGAAGTTTGGGTTTTAACCACGGTTCCCCCTCCACCCCCCCCCCACCCCCCCAACACAATCACCAGAGCCTTCTTGGATGCCCAGTGCAATCATAACATGGCTGTTCAGGGCTATACCTACCACTCTGTGCAGATTTACCCCAGCATTTTCTTGGATGCTGTAACCACTGCTCCATGCGGGTTTCGCCAGTGTATCCTCAGTCATAGCGAGTGATGCACATTGGAAAAACAATGCAAACCCTAGGCAGAAAAGGTTGGGCTCCATATTACAAGCCGTCATTCAGCAAATGGATCCTGGAGCCACTGTAGACAATATTTTGACATCTTTGTCTCAGTGTGCAGTAGCAACTAATAAAACAAATAGAATTCTAGGAATTATTTCGAAAAAATATGCTAATGTCCCTGTATCAAACCATTGTGCAACTGCACCTGGAGTATTGTGGGCATTTCTGGTCACTGCATCTCCAAAAAGATAAAGAAGAACTACAGAAGATGCAAAGAGGAGTGGCAGAAATGTTAAAAGGCTGGAACACCCCCCTCTCCACCCCCACCCCTCTGAAGAAAGGGGCAACAGTTCAGCTTGGAGAAGAAGCATGATAAAGACATGAGTGGGGGGACACTCCATTCAATGCATAATTAAACTATGGAATCTGCTACCAGAGGATGTTGACAAGTCATTTAATTGAGCTTACAAAAAGGTTTGCACCTCTTTCTAGAGGACAGATAACATTTTATCCAGATAACCTTACAAGCTTCACTTCCTGGGAAGGGTCCATCTGCAATGCACTTTATCTAGTCTGGCCAGCACTGGAGACACTGAGTTTGATGAACACTTACTCTGACTCAGCTTGCTAAGTTTCCTTTTCAAAAAGTGAGAGTGCTGTCTTATCACTGGGCATTAAGTTGAAGACCGAACAATCCCATCTGTGAGAGATGCTCCAATCCACTTTTTTGTGATCAGAATCTAAATGGCTCTTGTGATGCTGGAAACTGGCTTGACAAATCCAAGCTGCTTTTTAATAAAGAACAAACATTACAAAGTCTATCAGTCCACTCACCAAGGCTTTAGATGCTATCTTCGGACCACAGATCATCCTGATATAGGTGAAGTCCAGTTTCAGATTGTAAATTTAAGACAATGATGTTTATACAATTTCCAGATCCTTCCACTCAAAAGTGTACTACAATGCATAATACCCACCCTCCTATCCACGGCCCATCCTTCATCCCTCTTCTGTCTTTCCATTTCTGTTCTTTTTCTTCTTGCGGATGATACCAAAATCTGCCATAGAGTAGACACCCAGGAAGGTGTAGATAACATAAGGAGGGATCTAGCTAAGCTTGAAGAATGGTCTAGAATTTGGCAGCTGGGATTTAATGTTAAAAAATGTAAGGTCATGCATTTGGGCTGCAGCAATCGAAGGGAGCAATATAGTATAGGGGGTGAAGTACTTTTGTCCACTAAAGAAGAGCAGGACCTAGGCGTGGTTGTGTCTGATGATCTTAAAGTAGCTAAACAGGTAGAAAAGGCAATGGCAAAAGCTAGAAGGATGCTTGGGTGCATACGGAGAGGAATGGCTAGCAGAAAAAAGGAGGTGATAATGCCTCTCTATAAGTCTTTGGTGCGACCTCATTTGGAGTATAGTGTGCAATTCTGGAGACCGCACCTTCAAAAGGATGTGAACAGGATGGAGTTGGTGCAGAGGGTGGCTACTAAAATGATTAGTGGTCATCATTATAAAGCATATGAGAACAGACTGAAGGATCTTAATATGTACACCTTAGAGGAAAGGCGTGATAGAGGTGATATGATTGAGATGTTTAAATACCTCTGTGGCATAAATGTTCAGGGAGAGAGCCTCTTTCAATTGAAAGCAAGTTCTGCTACGAGGGGACATGGGATGAGGGGGAAGGGAGATAGATTCAGGAGTGATATGCGGAAATATTTCTTTACGGAAAGAGTAGTGGATCCATGGAATAGTCTCCCTGTGGAGGTGGTAGAGATGAGGACAGTAACTGAATTCAAAAAAGCATGGGACAAACACAGAGCATCTCTAAAGGTAAAAAGGGAACTGTTGTAGTTGTTGATATGGAAGGACAGACTAGATAGGCCATGTGGTCTTTTTCTGTCATTATATTTTTATGTTTCTATGTTTCTGACATACAAAACTACAAACAAACATTAATTAATAAGATCTCGTGTCACTTTTCACAAAACTGGTACAGGCTGCGTAACCTGACTGCAGCTCAGCCACCCATGAGGTCTATTCCTGGTAGATCATCTGAATTTTCATTGTTGGTTGGATACAATCTTTTGGCATAATTCCAGTTCATCCTTCCTGTGAAGGGGACACTCAGAAGGTAAGACTGGCACCTTCTTACACTTACCACCCGCTCTTTCATAGAAACAAACAAACATCATTTGTGGCTGTTCTCTTCAAAGTGTCTCTTTTTTTCTACCTACAAGCTCTTCTCTTCAGTGTTCAGATGTAAGTATACAATGGAAATTCATAAATTTAGATTGTGCAGAATACCTAACCATGGACACAAATGCATACCTCCAGCCTTAATAAGATCATTACTAAAAAATGCAAAACTTGACCATATCATCCCAAACTCATATAGACCCATATCCAGCCTCTTACTTCTAGCAAAGATAATGGATAAAATAGTCCTACAGCAACTCCAATTCCACAATGCCAATCACACCCCACTAGACACACAAAGCATGGATTCAGACAACACCACGGAATCGAAACACTCATGACCTCCCTACTCAACAGACTCATCAAAGGCATTGAGAAATCAAAGCAAGGATTCATTTTGATCTTCATGGGCTTGGCCTCAGCATTTGACTCAATATCCCACAACACCCTATTATGTCGCTTACAGGAAATCGGAATGCAACATACAGCCTTAAAATGGCTTCAATCATACCTTACAGGACATCAACAACAAGTAAAAATAGGACCGCACACCTCAGTCGTATATGAACAGCCACATGGAGTCCCGAATGGATCGCATTATCCTCTCTACTTTTCAACATCTATATACAACCAATTTGTTCTATAATACAATCCTTCAATATTTATTACCATGACATAATGATTTATGCACCAACTACCAGAAGACAGAAGTAATGTACATAACCAAAGACCTGGCACAAAAAAAGCACCACACCACTGGTAGGATCAAGAGCTTTTATTAGAATTTTTCTCAGGTCAGCCCAACACATGTTTCAGCAACAAGTCTCCTTCAGGGGACTGTTGTTGTTGTTGTTAAGTGCCGTCGAGTCGGAGTCGACTCATGGCGACCCTCTGGATAGCTATCCTAAATTGTGTTCGGTCTTCAGTCAGGCGGCTCATTGTTGACAGACTGGTACCCATAGCTGCTGTTATTCAGGGGACTATGACCTATTAAAGAAAGGACCTGAGAAGTTACAATAAAAGCTCTCGATCCTAGCAGTGGAATGGGGCCTCCTGCTGTCTTTGTGCCTGGTTTTCTGCAGGTGGAGTGCTTCCTGTTTGCATAACCAGAGACCTGACATTCACCTCCCCATCAACCTTGAGAGTAAGAAATGCAGAACTAGAGGTAAAACCAGGAGTCCGCTACCTCTGAATCACCCTTGACCAATGTTTAAGCATGCAACCCCACATCAGTAAAACCACCAAATCAAAACACATCACCATCTTTGCCCCCTCCGACGTACATGATTTCCGCACCGTGGTCCAAGCCCTCATCTTTCCACACTTTGACCACTGCAACCTCATTTATCAAGTCCTCCCAAACATACCCTGCAACCACTACAAATGGCACAAAACACAGTCGCCCGTGCCCTCCAGGGAGCTTCAAAGTCAGACCACATCATACCAGTTCTAATGCACTTGAATTGGCTACCTATAATTCTTCACATAAAATACAAAACACGATTAGCGATAGTTAAAATCATACACAGCCTATCCATAGACTCTCTCTCATCACTCATTCATATGACACCTAACAACAGAAGTAGAAGACAAAACATGCGAAACACCCTTGAATTCCCCATCACAAAAGTAAAAAGCAGCCAAGCAACCTGCAATTGAGTGCTTTCCTTACATGCAGCAACTGTCTGGAACACACTCCCGGAACCAATTCGAACTAGCCCATACCTCATACCACTAAAGACGCACTTATTCAAGCACTACTATAAAAACATACCATAGTAGCCGGAAGGAACCTCCGGCAGCCAATCCCAGCAACTACCTACCCAGAACCACTTGTTCTTAACCCTTACCACCACAAGGAACATTGTTAATGGTTTTATCACGTTATACTACATGTTATCCAAGTTCTATTATAAATCGTACAAGTTAGCCTTCCTCTTTAATGTATAGTTAAATAAATAGTGTAAATAACTTGTTCGTCTACATACCTATGAATTCACAAGTGTAGAAGTGATTTGTGCGCTTAAAAGGTTCTAGCATGTATAACTTTCACGCTCAAAAAACAAGCAGGTGTTCAAAGATGAAAAACTGCCTGAAAATCAGGAACAGGGTGTTTAAAACAAGCACAAACTGAGCCCCGTCTGGCCATGCACCTGCTATTGACCCAGGCCCAACCAGCTGGGATTTCACAGTCAGCAACATCTCTCTCTTTTTCACCAGTTCTCCAACAACTAGGGAGAAAGTTACATGTCATGTTGCTTGAGAGAAAGGAGGAATATTATGCAATGGCAGTAAATGTAAACCCAGTGAATTCCTCCAGTCCCTTTGGATGCTGCAAAGCACCAGGGCTTCTTAAACGCTCATTTTGATAGAAACATAGAAATATGATGACAGAAAAAGACCACATGGCCTATCTAGTCTGTCCTTCCATATCAACCACTACAACAGTCCCCTTTTTACCTTTAGAGATCCTCTGTGTTTGTCCCATGCTTTTTTGAATTCAGTTACTGTCCTCATCTCTGCCACCTCCACTGGGAGACTATTCCATGGATCCACTACTCTTTCCGTAAAGAAATATTTCCGCATATCACTCCTGAATCTATCTCCCTTCACCCTCATCCCATGTCCCCTCATAGCAGAACTTGCTTTCAATTGAAAGAGGCTCTCTCCCTGAACATTTATGCCACAGAGGTATTTAAACATCTCAATCATATCACCTCTATCCCGCCTTTCCTCTAAGGTGTACATATTAAGATCCTTCAGTCTGTCCTCATATGCTATATAATGAAGACCACTAATCATTTTAGTAGCCACCCTCTGCACCAACTCCATCCTGTTCACATCCTTTTGAAGGTGCGGTCTCCAGAATTGCACACTATACTCCAAATGAGCTCGCACCAAAGACTTATAGAGAGGCATTATCACCTCCTTTTTTCTGCTAGCCATTCCTCTCCGTATGCACCCAAGCATCCTTCTAGCTTTTGCCGTCGCCTTTTCTACCTGTTTAGCTACTTTAAGATCATCAGACACAACCACGCCTAGGTCCCGCTCTTCTTTAGTGGACAAACGTACTTCACCCCCTATACTATATTGCTCCCTTCGATTGCTGCAGCCCAAATGCATGACCTTACATTTCTTAACATTAAATCCCAGCTGCCAAATTCTAGACCATTCTTCAAGCTTAGCTAGATCCCTCCTCATGTTATCTACACCTTCCTGGGTGTCTACTCTATTACAGATTTTGGTATCATCCACAAAGAGGTAAACCTTACCAGACAGCCCTTCCGCTATATCACTAACAAAGATGTTAAAAAGAATCGGACCAAGGACAGATCCCTGGGGCACACCACTGGTAACATCCTTCTCCTCAGAGTGAGCTCCATTTACTTGTACTCTTTGTCACCTCCCACCCAACCAATTTCTAACCCAAGCAGTAACTTTAGGGTCCGTCCCTAGGGTGCTCAGTTTGTTTATAAGTCGCCTGTGAGGAACAGTATCAAAGGCTTTACTGAAATCTAAATACACCACTTCTAGAGCTCTCCCTTGGTCCAACTCCCTGGTCACCTAGTCAAAGAACTCAATCAGATTTGTCTGACAAGACCTGCCTCTAGTGAATCCATGCTGCCTCAGATCCTGTAATCCGCTGGACTCCAGAAACCTCACGATTTTCTCTTTCAGCAGTGTTTCCAATAATTTACTCACCTCACCACCGAAGTTAAACTAACCGGCCTGCAGTTTTCAACCACATCCTTACTTCCGCTTTTGTGTAAAGGCACCACATGAGCCTCTCTCCAGTCCTTTGGAACCACTCCCGACTCCAACGAGGCCTTGAAAAGGTCAGTCCGTGGAGTTGCTAGAACGTCCCCAAGTTCCCTCAGTATTCTAGGGTGCATCCCATCCGGTCCCATCGCTTTGTATGCTTTTAGTTTAGCTGGTTTCTCACGAACACAGTCTTCTGAAAATTGTTCAAGATGTCCCTTGCTTCTGTTCCTATTTGTTGGTGTTTTCTGAGGTCCTGCTCCTGGTTCTTCATCTGTGAACACAGAACAAAAATATTTGTTAAGCAATTCCGCTTTATCCTTATCAGCTTCTACATATTCCACCCCTGCACCCTTGAGTCTGACAATACCACTTTTGCCCTTCCTCTTCTCACTAATATATCTGAAAAATGTCTTATCCCCCCCATTTTATTGCATTGGCTATTTCCTCCTCCTTTTGAATCTTTGCCTTCTTGACTACTTTGCTAGCTTCTCTAAGTTTTTCCAAATACAGATGCCTGTCTTCCTCTCTCTGTGATCTCTTGTATTTCATGAAGGCCTCCCTCTTTTTCTTCACTTTTTCAGCTACTTCTTTCGAAAACCATAGCTGTCTCCTTTTCCTTTTACCTTTATTTACCATTTTAACAAAAAGGTTGGTTGATGTAAGTTGCTCAAACGCTGCTACCCAAGGACATTTAGCACTAACCTATAAAGTGTCATTTTAGATATGACATCTAGGAAGAATCTGGAACAGCCAGAGAAGAACGTCCAAAAACCAAGGCTGCAGCAGCTTTGCCTTCTGACATCGCTCCGTCTCCACCCCAAAAAATGGACGGCCCAGTAACCGATTCTGGAGCCAGACCCCGTGCAGAGAGCAAGGCTGGGTACGTGCATAGGTGTAGGTCATTTTACAAATGGGGATGTCCTCGACCCACAGAACTGGGTACTTGGACGTGCCACCCAGGATAGGTCAGAAGAGGAAGTCTATGTTATGAGACTAGCACATCCTGCCCTGCCATTTCAGATATTCAGACGTGTGAGAGTGGGCCAGTAATACTGTATGTTTGGAGAATTTATGAGCAGGTATCCTTGGCCGAGAAATAGTGACCGCTGCAATGTCAGCAAATTTTGCTCTTCCTCTAGAAGCATTGCAACCATGAAACAAGCACTTTTATGTACCTTCTTGATGGTCAGAAGCAGATAGAAGCATGGACGCCTCAACAACCAGGGTGTGACAGGCAATTTCCTTGCTCCGCCCACAGCAGGCCTCCACCACGTCCCTGTGCTACATGGATGTTCTCGCGCTGGGGACATCTATATACATGGCTTTCTAAGATGGCTCCAGGGACATCACTGTGATTTGCACATCTGTTTTCAGATATCCAAATAGAGCTTCAAAAATGACCCCGATAGCATTTTGTGTAAAATTTAAAATGTTGATTTTGGTGCATAAAGTTCTCCACGCAGGACTGCAGCTATACTTGTCCAATTTCTTAATCCCATCTATTCCTGGGAGAACCTTGCATCCGCTTTCTCAAAATTGTTTAGTTATACCTTCTAACTCTAGAGCATGATGTGATCTAACTTATCAAGCAGCATTTTATTGTTTGACCCAGCACTTTGGAACTCCCTACCTCAATGTGTCAGATTATTTCTTTATTTAACCAGTTTTTCATATCGCCTTATCCTTCAGTGAAAGCGGTTTACATTGTAACTTCACTGTGCACAATAAACGATGAAGAAATTGGCATGCAGGGCAAGTTAACAGGTTAAACCTATGCACAGTGCAACTTGATAGGGATAACATATGTACAATTTAGGTCTTTAGCGTACGATAATCATTGTTCATCAATGGTCTGGAGTTGTCAGTGGGGTGCAGAGCCTTACTTGGACAGGAGGCTAAGTGACGTTTTCCACTTTTGCCAGTTTAAGACTTCCTTTCTCAATGGCATACCACAATGATGAAACTCTAAGGGGCATGTTTGCTACAGTGTCAGGATGGTGTAGGTTTCACACATTTAGAATAAAGATAAGCACACAGTCCATACAACAGTAGCGCGTACAGCACGGTCCCCAGCAGATACCACACTGATTTGGACCGTAACGTGCACTGGTAGTGATCACACTTAACGCCACACACTGAGATGGAATTACCCGCACTGACAGAGAATGCACACTGTCAACGCCCATGCTAACCCTGCCCCACCCGTCTCCCTCCCCATTGAGCACTAAGCAGATAGTGTGAAATTAATCTATGCATGCACCAGGACTCGAGGATGGCTGCTTCCCCAAAATACTTTGTACTTATTTTTATTATTTTTATTTTGTTTTATTTTGTATTGTAAATTTTTATTTTTATTTAGGTTTTCTATTTTTGTCATTATAGATATATATATGTAACATCTTACGAACTCCAGAGGGAGGTTGTCTTTGGGACAATGCAAGTACTACGCCGAGCATTAGCAATAAATTTGAGAGACTGAGATCACACTCCACATACTTTGGCTTCATGACTGTCATGGTATGTGCAAAACTAACTCATTTGGAGAAATGCCCCAAATCACTAAACTTGGACAAGCATTCTGAAGAGTAGAAGGGACAGGTGAGAACCCACCAACACAAATTGGGAAGGAAGCAACAGAATTTGCAAAACAAAAGAAAAAGCTCTTCAAAGAGTTAGATCAGCAGACAAGAAAAAACAAGTGGCACATAAATAAATACAATGGGAAATAGAAAGCGTTACTCCAGGAACCCTCTGTCAATCAAGACTGGACACATCAATGGTTAAGGAGAGGTGAACTGAAACCAAAGGATGAAGCATTGATAGCTGCAGCCAAGTCAGTGAATTATAGACAAGATAGCAAGCTTAGAAAAACTGGAAAATCATATATATATATATATATATATATAGTCTGTAAGAAAGAGCTAGAAACAGTTCTTCATCTCAGAACTGACTGCGAAGTTTGATAGCAGAACATTTTTATACGAAAAGGTACAATAAAGTAGCATATCTTATCCACTGGAAACTCTGATATCACATGGAGCCCAATTCTGGGAGGGGGATGTCCGGACGTCCCCAATGAGACAGGGATCTTAGGACCTGATTCTGGTCCATGGGAACAAACGTTCCCACAGTTGCTAGAATCAGACTTGTGAATGGCCCAGCATGCTCCTTCCACCGGCAGGGATGTCCTCTCTGCAAGCACCCCTGACATCTGTTGCTCCGGCCCCCAATATCCCCGCCGCCCCACCCACAGCTGGCCTGCCATGGCCTGGATCAGATGGTAGGGACCCCCACGCACCTAGCCCTGGCCCCAGTGGGGGTTCCCTGGTCCCAATCATGCACAAACTGCTGGTTATACCATCTTTGAGGTGGTATAAGTAGCATGTCCCCAAGGGACCGGCAGCACATATAGGGCCATATATATGTATTTATAGTTTGTATTTATATTATCTTTTTAGCCATCTGTTCTTTTCATGACTTTTTTAAAAATGTATGTTTATGTTTTTAGTTCTTTTACCAGATCAACCCCTGATGAAGGGTAGCGAGACCCAGCCTGTGTCGGGTTGTCAATGTTCAATAAAATTAAACTCTGTCTTTTCCACAGTAATCACGTTTTGGACTGAGTACTTTAATCTACGTGATTACTTGCTGTGTTGTGGTGCAATGTTGGAAACAGGACACTGGGCTTGACGGACTTTTGGTCTGCCGAGTGGAGAGGAAGAAGATCTTCATGTACCCAGGAATACTGTCAGAGGCCAAGAAAATGTGGCAGAAAGATATCAAGCTATTTCCCATCATATAGAGAGCCACAGACCTGCTTAAGGGACTTTCCAATCTCACCTGGACAAGTTGCATATAAATGTTCCATCTTATCAAACCCCCGGTCCATTCTGCCCTGATGGGCTAATAATATGAAATGGCATCAGGTGACCCAAGACCATGCCTTTTCGAAATTCTGGTGTTAGTCTCAGGTCAGCCAGCATCATTTTTTATTACTGGCCCAGCAGGGCAAAAATAATGAGAGTCACTCTTTCTTCATGAAGATACAACGAATGCAATAAAAGGTTGTGCGGAGGGAGGCTCTGGTGCCAGGGAAGAGCCCAGGAATGGTTGTTGTGTTGTTCCTGTGGCAGAAGGAAGGAGTGGATCCAGACCTGATTTTTTGTTTATTTTGGTCTGTTTTTCATTTGTTTTATACAATTTCAGTTTTTGTTTGACTTGTGCCGTAACCACTTCATGGCAATCTTGCGCAATCAAACTGATCCAGTCAGAGCAGATACAACTAGAACGTCAGAGATGCTCAAAACCAGAATACTTGTGATTCTGGGATGAAATGATACCATAGAGAAAAAAGTGAAATACATCACAGTGGCTTGCAGGATGGAGTTAAAGGTCCAAGAACAGTTGACTTCCTCAGAACTAACAGTGGAAGAATCTAATTGACATATATATAATCTTCCTTCAGCTTAAGCAGCTGTGGTGCTCTGAGATGGGAACATGTCGGTGCAGCTTTGAGCTCAAGAGAACCTGGAATAGGCCCAGAGAATCCTCCCTAAAGATTACCTAGGGCCTATGGCAGAATGGGCAGACCAGAGGGGCCTCGTGTTTCTTATCTGCTGTTTCTAAATTACAAGGATAGGCAAAACTCAAGCAACAGACTTACAGTAAGCAGCCGGCGATGGATAGCAGAAGGGAGCTGGAGAGACCACGGAGCGTCAGGAAGCCGGATCAGGTGAGACAATGGCAGGTGCCCCAAAAATAAGCAAAGAAGTAGAAAGATCTGATTCCTCAGCCCAAACGTTGAGTTTCATAAAACAAGCATGATGCCTTTGGTTTTATTTGCTCATTTCTGATGTGTCTATTTTTTTATTTATTTTGGTTCATTTGGTTTTGTGCCTCTTTTATAGTCACCAACACTGCTATAGTGCCCCAAACTCAGATTTCACTTCCCTAGATTTACAAGGAACAAGCTGTGACTGAGAAAGCGCCTCAGGCAGTGTGCTAGTGTGCTAGTGTGCTACTATATTTCATAACTATCATCATCTCCACCCATGTCTCTGAAGCACTATTACTTGATGTTAATCCAATTCCTATACTATATGGATCAATCAGAAAACATTATAGCAATCATCAAATCCCTCCGCTGCATGCCCATCATGAAAGGCAGTCTCACCTGCTATATATAACATTGAACCCAACTACCAACACAACAATCAACAACACAGAGTCTAAATGTGACATTAGATGTGCACTGATCAATGCACGCTCGGTTCGCAACAAAGGGCCTGTCATCACAGAACTAATAGCAACACACAACCTTGACATTCTAATGATCACAGAGACATGGCTTTCAGAGTCAGATGCGGAGATAGTAAATCAAATGACTCCTCCTAATTTCTCCTTTTATGCATGCAACAGAGAGAATAGAAGGGGTGGTGGAGTATTAATTCTTGCTAAATCTTCTTTACAATACCAAGTCAGCCTAGCCAGGAGCACTCAGTACCTCGACACCTTAACAATAGCTAATAAGATGAGCATAATAAACCTTATCTACTCAGCTCCAAACGCACATCCGGAGGACCTCTCAGACATAATCAGCCTAGCGTGTAACCCAGATAATCCTAACAAGCCAAACTGGCTTTTAGGAGATTTTAACCTTGCCTCCTTACAAACCAGCTGCGGCAAATGCCTTACTAGAAGCAATGGAGAATCTAGATTTCAAGCAAATCGTCAACTCTCAGACCCACGAAAGAGGGAACATCCTTGATCTCATCTTTGTTCCTCCTGCAGTCGTAGGCCATAGTATGCTTCTTGACCTCACCATCACCCCTGTCCCTTGGTCGGACCATAGCCTGATAGCCTTTAAGATACCCTTAAATCCAAACTCACTAAGCTTACCAAAGGGAGAGCCCCCAGCGCAAACTAGTCACTTTAGACCACTTGACACCGATTCGATCAAAGCACAAGTACTACCTAAATTATCAAAGCCATCTACCAACGTTGATGAATTGGTTGACAACTGGAATGAGACTCTCCACCAGTATTCTATACTACCTCCAATGCAAAATAAGACATCTGCTAACAATGGTGCCAATAGAAAGAAAAATGCCCCCTGGTTCTCTCCTGAAATTCGTTCATCGCTACTCCAACTTAGGAGACTAGAAAGAAAGTGGAGGCGCACCCACGATATTGTCATTCAGGATCAATACATGGAACATCTCAAAAATCACCGTGATCTAATGTGGTCCAAAAGGAAGGAATTCCATGCTGGCTTACTCAGTCGAGCTCTGAATAAACCACGCGAGTTATTCAACTTAGTTAAAGCACTATCCAAGGAGCCGTCACCTCAACAGCAAAAACATATCCAACCTCAACAGTATGCTAACTATATCCAATCCAAATTAGTCAGAACAAATTCAACTTCTTTACAAATTTCCCCCCAGTCCACACAACCTCAAGAACCGCTCCTCAGTATCTCACCTCCATCATCTAAAACAATTGAAGATCTTATTGCTACTTTGAATACCACAACTGCAGCTAATGACCCATGCCCAGCACACTGGATCAAATCAATGCGATCAGATCTCAGTCCATACAGAGCCAAAATCGCAAATCTTTCCTTTTCATCAGGAACCTTCCCAGTCGCACTCAAGCAAACTTCAATACGACCACTATTAAAGAACAATCAAATGGACCCAAAGAAGGAAGAATCCTATCGTCCAATCTCCAGTATCCCGATACTTGCCAAAATACTGGAGAAGGAGACTCAACGCCAAATACAGCAGTATATTGACACATATTCCCCGTTAGATCAGAGCCAGCATGGATTCAGGGAAGCACATGGCATCGAGACCCTCATGACCTCCTTAATCAATACACTAATCATCACGATCAATAACATAAAGTCAGGTGTGGCAATGATTTTCCTCGATATATCGACCGCATTTGACTCAGTCGACCACAAGATACTACTATCACGACTCTTTGAAAAGGGTATTCAAGGTCTAGCATTGAACTGGTGTAAATCATACCTGGAAAATCGACAGCAACAAGTTCGCATTGGCTCAAACACATCCGAACCATTCCTCCAAACGCAAGGAGTCCCACAAGGATCCTCCCTCTCTGCGCTGCTTTTCAAGATATATGCAGCCAATCTGCCAAATCACCAAATCCTTCAATGTATCTTGCCTCATCTATGCAGACGATGTGTTTATCTTCACTCCGATTGACACCACGAGTCCAAATTACACTAACTTAACCAACTGTTTCAATGCAATAACAGATTGGCTCTTAGCCCAAAACATGCAAATTAATCTCAAAAAGACAGAAGTCTTGGTTGTCACCAGAAACAAGCTATTCTCCCCACCAGTTTCACTCAAAGTAAGAGACGCTGAGCTCCCAATCAAGAAGTCAATCCGCTACCTAGGTGTTATACTAGATCAATGGCTAGATTTTACTGAGCATATAAAAAGTACAGTAAAAACGATTTACTTTAAGATAAAAAGCCTACGCCACCTAAAACCCATGTTAGAAGCGAATGACTTCCGTTCAATATTCCAGGCAATAGTCACTCCTCACTTTGACTATGCAAATATTGTCTTACATGGCCTACCAATGAACACCACCAACCCGTTGCAACTAGTAATAAATGCTGCGGCACGTCTCTTAGTTGGTGCATCAAGAAGAGACCATATTACGCCAATCCTAATGGACCTACACTGGCTCCCAATAAGATGCAGAATTACTTATAAAGCGCTCCTTATCACATTCAAGGCCTTCTATAAAATTTCGCCATCAACGATCACTGACCTCATCTGTCAAGCACCTAGTACAAGAGCAAGAAGACCTCTCACTGAAAACATGCTAGTCATACCCAGCGAATCCACAAATTGGTCCCAATCAACGATCAACAGGGCATTTAATTCTTTTGCTCCTAGATGCTGGAATAAACTCCCCCCAGATATTAGAGCAATACGAGATATTAAACAATTCAGAAAGGCTATCAAGCACTATTTATTCACGGAATACTTTCAGCCACCGTAACATAGATCACCTGCAACATATACCTCCAATGCTTAACAAAAACCCAAATGTATTAGAATTACGCAATGCAGTTGTATATACACTTAGAAATACTTATGTTTTTGTTGATCTCATGTAAATTTAAATACATATGTTTTTGTTGATCTTATGTAAATAGTTTATGGAATGGTTCTACAAATAGAGTATCCCAGTTTTCCAAGTTCTTAAACTGTTATCTGTAAACTCATACTTGTTAAATGTACTGAGATGTTTTTGTTCTATGTAAACCGCGCTGATGCCGAATAGTGTTTTTATTTATTTATTTATTACAGTTTCTTATATACCGCGCTATTTAGAATCAGCGCGGTTTACATCATAACAAAACGACCATTACGACAAACTGTCAGGTTTTACATTGAACAGGAGTACAAACTTGGATAACTGGGTTAACTATATACATAATCTATCTACACTGCAGTGTGCGGGCATTTCTAGATTGGGTGGTATAAAAGAAACTTTAAATAAATAAATAAACTAAGGGGGTTATTTTCAGTGTCTACCTTGGGGCCAAGTCCATGTGATCTTGCTCTAAGTTTCCAGAGAACGTTTCCACAGATACCAGTATCCCCAAACTTTTGCACTTGTAGGTAGATTCAGGAAGGAGAGTAACACATGTAGATTAGAAAATACAATCTATACACATTACTTTCTGCTTATGCACAAACACAGCCCGAGCATCACCTCATGGCAATGCTGTGGAGCACTGAAGGGGCGCAGTGTTCAGATCAATCCTTTCCAATATGATGAAGAAGAAACAGAGGAGTGGGACTGGGATACAGTACGCCAGAAATTGCCGGACAGATTTCTGCTGCTTTGGGAGAGGAGAAGCAGGTTCACAGGCGATGGAGGATGAGGGAAGCCGTTGCCGCTCCTTGTGACCTTGGGCAAGTCTCTTCATCCTCCACTGCCTCAGACAGAACTTAAACCGTAAAACCTTCGGTATCTGACTGTAAATCACCTGCAGCTCTGATTTGGAAATTTACGGTCTTACAAATCTAAACACTGCAGGTGCTCTTATCACAAAGATTTCCCATTGAAGAACTGAACGATTTCACACAAGCCCAGTGACGCCTCTTTTCTCTCAGGTATAAAATTGGAAGATTATTAACAATGCCAGACTAGAGACGTCTGCCATGTCTCCATTCACCCCTTCAGCCACTCACTCTATCACAGAAAGTGCTTTAGGGTCTCTTCATCGCCCCAGTAAACTTCAGCCTAAAGCTTTGTCCAAGGGAGCAATATAGTATAGGGGGTGAAGTACTTTTGTCCACTAAAGAAGAGCGGGACCTAGACGTGGTTGTGTCTGATGATCTTAAAGTAGCTAAACAGGTAGAAAGGGCGACGGCAAAAGCTAGAAGAATGCTTGGGTGCATATGGAGAGGAATGGCTAGCAGAAAAAAGGAGGTGATAATGCCTCTGTATAAGTCTTTGGTGCAACCTCATTTGGAGTATAGTGTGCAATTCTGGAGACCACACCTTCAAAAGGATGTGAACAGGATGGAGTCGGTGCAGAGGGTGGCTACTAAAATGGTTAGTTGTCTTCATTATAAAGCATACGAGGACAGACTGAAGGATCTTAATATGTACACCTTAGAGGAAAGGCGGGATAGAAGTGATATGATTGAGATGTTTAAATACCTCCGTGGCATAAATGTTCAGGGGGAGAGCCTCTTTCAATTGTAAGCAAGTTCTGCTATGAGGGGACATGGGATGAGGGTGAAGGGGGATAGATTCTGGAGTGATTTGCGGAAAAATTTCTTTACGGAAAGAGTGGTGGATCCGTGGAATAGTCTCCCAATGGAGGTGGTAGAGATGAGGACAGTAACTGAATTCAAAAAAGCATGGGACAAACACAGAGGATCTCTAAAGGTAAAAAAGGGGACTGTTGTAGTTGTTGATTATGGAAGGACAGACTAGATAGGCCATGTGGCCTTTTCCTGTTGTCATGTTTCTATGTACCACCTTAGAAACCACCACCAGGAAAAGGATTTAGGCATCATTGTGGATAATACGTTGAAACCCTCCACCAAGTGTGCAGTGGTGGCCAAGAAAGCAAATAGAAAGCTAGGAATCATAAGGAAAGGAATGGAGAATAAAACAAAGGCTATTATAATTCCTCCGTATTGTTCCATCGTGTGACCGCACCTTGAATATTTTGTGCAATTCTGGTCACCGTATTTTAAAAAGGATATAGCTGAAATAGAAAAGGTACAAAGAAGAGTGACAACAGTGGTAAAGGGGATGGACGGATACCCCTATGAGGAGAGGTTTAAAAGGTTGGGGCTCTTCAGCTTGGATTAGAGACGGCTGAGGGGGGATATGATAGGGGTCTATAAATTAATGAGTGGAATAGAACGGGTAAATGTAGATCAGTTGTTTATGCCATCAAAAGGTAGAAAGACTAGAGGACACACAATGAAGCTACAATTTAACCCATTGAAGACTAATAAGAGAAAATATGTTTTTACTCAATGCGTAATTTAACTCTGGAATTCGTTACCGGAGGATGTAGCAAAAGTGTAGCTGGGTTTAAAAAAGGTTTGGACAAGTTCCTGGAGGAAAGGTGCATAAACCATAACTAAAGAGAACCCAGGAAATCCATTGCTTACCCCAGGATAAGCACTGCCGAACCTGTGTGCCTCTTTAGGAACCTGCCAGGTACTTGTGACCTGAATTGGCCACTGTTGGAAACATCATACTGGGCTTGATGAACCTTGGTCTGACCCAGTATGGCATTTCTTAGGTTCTTTTGTTCATTCTGGTGCACTTGTGTCCAAGGACTGCTGGAGGTCAATTAAAAGCATGGAAAGAGTTGGACGAATGGGTGGAATGGAAGGGATTAGTGTAGAATGCCTGGCGACGACTCCTCGTCTGCCCCAAATATCTACATAGGAAGTAATACGTGCACGTCTGCTATCTGCATTAACGACAGCGCACTGTAAGTGACTGTGTGTTAATTTCACTGCGGTCCATGACCACTTTCTGTCCCATAACAGGCTATGTAGTTGGGGCATGAACTAGCGTGAGCTGTCATGCCAGTGTGATCACGGCTACCATGGCTGGGCGCCAGCAGTTACCATGAGCTAATCTGCACACTAACTGCTTAGCACACATCAGTAAAAGAGCACCATAAAGTAGAATGCCGCAGGGCACCAAAAACTGTGGCTGCGGAAATTTCCATCTGTGAGATCTGAGGAGTAGAGTCATACGCAGAGTCCAGGGAGATGTGATATGAAGGATTTAAGGAACAATGAGTGATGGACATGTTTGCTAACATACAGATCTCTGCTCTAGGCAGCTCAAGCTTTCCTTTGCATTCATCCATCTTATACTGGATAAATGTGGGATTAGCATATCATTTTAGAATCGGATATTGCGGATGAAAAGTCTGACAGGCCTTGAAGGTTGGAGTCCCTCTGAACCCTCAAGGACAGGCCTCACTAGGAAAGGCAATGTCTGCATTGTATCCATATCCCTGGTTGAATTGTTTAAAGACAGGAAGAGGAGAAACGTCAGGACCCAGGTAGTGCTCCAAGGGAGAGGTGACGAGGATCAGTGCTGGGAGAGCATCCCCCCCCCCCCCTTCTTTATTCTGACTTCTCTTCGAGAGGTCAGGTGCCACTGTGATTTTAGGTCTACCTTTTCCTGGACAGTGGGATTTCCTTAAATATCTTGAACTTTATCTGTCTGCGCATCCTGTACATGAAGCAGGGACTGTCTCTTACTTGTCTGTGCAGCGCTGCGTACGACTTGTAGCGCTCTATAAATGCTCAGTAGTAGTAGCAGTAAGTCCCTATGAAAGGTACCTGCACACTGACACAAAGGACCCCGTGCTGACTGCCGCCGCCGCTTCCTGCTTTAGATGGGTGGAGGGAGGGGAAGGAGGCTGGAGAACTGCTATTTTGGGGTCACATGAACTTTCATTTGTTAAAATGGGGTCATATTCTGTTTTTTTTATTTAACAGGTTTATATACCGCACTTCCAAAGATAAAGGCAGTTTACATGGAATGTAACTTTAATAATATAGACAACAGGAAACAAGGTTAATGTGGCGTAACTGTAACTTAGCAATCCTGAGACTAGGGTAGCAGGGGGAGGGAGGAGATAACTCATATGGGATAAAAGTTTGCAAAGCACTGCTCTAATCGCAAAATTCACATCCACAAGAAAATGCAAATCTATAAGAAATGATTTGCACCGTCACATTACCTGCTGTCATCAGATTTTTCAGACCTTCTAATCTGGTCCTCTTGGTAACAAACAAGCCCAAAACTATCCATCACCAATATTGGCTAGCACAGAGGCTGCCCAGGGCAATCTTTAGATACTGTATTTAACAGGGCTTTGCTTAAGCAAATGATTCAAGCGTAAAGAAATATTCATACAAGTACTTGAAAACGTGCAGTATGTATAGGTCTAATTGAGAACGTATGCCGGCAGTGCGACTCGGCCTGAAGAGTCATGGACCCTTTCAGAGTTCCAGAGAGCAGCATGTCGGCTTCCTAATCTGCAGCAAACGTACTGCAAGTTTGAGACATTAGCTTTCTGGCATTTGGTGAAATCCTCAAACTGTCCCATGGACCCAGGGAAAATCCAGTTTTGGACTGGATCAACTGTAGCCCAAAATTCCTGTGCACAGGGACGAGATCACTACACACCCCTCAACGACTGCAAGAAACAGCGACTTTGTGTTATATAGCTCAAACATTTTCTGTGGTAGCTCAAGGAAGCTACTTTCAGGTACAGTAGGCCTGGTTCCTTTTGGTGGAGTGACTTGCCCAAGATCACAAGAAGCAGAAGTGAGAGAAGTGGGATTTGCAGCCCTGGTTCTGATTCGTGGCCCACTGTGGTATTTTTCTGCAGTCATCTTTCTCTGCTTCTTTCTTCTCATTGCTCTTCCCTGGGAGATAAATCTGCAGCTCCTACTCCAGACCCTGGGAAGCATAAGAACCTGCATCACAGGAGGCAAAGTAACACCGAATGCTCTGGGTTTGATGGTTCACAGTCTGCTCAAGAGTATCGGGTCGTTAAGGTGCTCAGCCTGACTAAAGCACAATTCTCAAGGGCTTGTCTAATTTCTAAGTACAGATGAACTTTTTCTCTGGGACCAGTTTCATAAATTTATTTATTTATTTATTTATTTATTTATTTAACAGTATTTCTAAACCGCCTTATCTTAATAATCAAGGTGGTATCACAGCAAGCAATCAGGTAAAGTGTGTGTGTTGTACATGCAGTGAGGATAAAACTTAGTTGTGTGAGGGATGTGTTGGGTGCTTGATTTGTTTGAGCTATATACAGGGTGGGCTATTTACAGTGGGGCTAGAATCATATTTTATATATATTCAGTTGTTTGGGAGGATTGGAGTGCTGTTATCCATTCTCTTAGGTTATGTGATGTGACCATAGTGCTCTATGAACAGCATGGTTTTCAGTTGTTTTCTGAAGTCTTTGAGGTCTGGAGGTGCCCTTAGATCGTCCGGTAGATTGTTCCATATTGTTGGAGCAGCCATGGAGAGAGCTCTGTCTGTTGTGTCCTTGCGTGTGTGCTTGTACTCATTTGGGGTGCTGACTCGGTTGCGTGTTTGACTTCTTCTGGGACGTGCGCTGGTTTCCGGTTGTATGAGCAGGTGGAGGCTGTTGGCTGATGTGTGTTCTTTTATCTTAAATAGGTTTATGATAGTCTTGTATCTGATGCGAGCAATGATTGGGAGCCAGTGTAAGTCCTTTAGTGTAGGTGTGATGTGCTCCTGCCTTGCAGCTCCGGATATGATTCGAGCTGCAGTGTTTTGTGCCAGCTGTAGTGGTTTGAGAGCTTGTTTTGGTAGTCCGAGGTATATCGGATTGCAGAAGTCCAGTATTGGGGTTATCAGTGCTTGACAGACTGTACGGAAGTGTTCTGGAGCGAGGAGTGGTTTCAGTCTCCTGATGATTCGCATCCTGTAATATGCTTTTTGGATTGTTTTGTCTATGTGTGGTTTGAGGTTGAGTTTACTGTCCAGAGTAACCCCAAGGTATCTCACCTCCGATCTTATCGGTATGACTTTAACACGGTTATCACTGAAAATGACTTTAACACGGTTATCACTGAAAATGACTTTAACACGGTTATCACTTTAACACGGTTATCACTGAAAAAAGAAAGTTCATTTTCCAGTTACCCCAAGCAGGGCTAGTGCAAGAGTGATAGGAGATCCTCTCGGTTAGTATTTCCCTCACCCAATTATCTTTCAGATTCCTTAAGATTTGGATCGTTATATTCAACAACCAAAACCCCATCGGTCCCAGAACAATCAGAGGACTTGTCTTTTTTTTTTTTTTTAAATTATTTATTTATGTGAATTTTTCAAATATACAGTATAACAATACAGTATAAAGTAATACAAGAAATAATCAGAACAATAAAAATAACCAGCAACAATATCAAAATAGAACAGACCACATCTCGGGGAGAAAAATCCTCAATTTCAAACAACAAAATAATAGAAATCAAAGCTAGGATAAACAAACCCTAACCTACATAGTCCGATGTGGACCACCCCTAAAGCCCTAGTCTACGAAAAAAAAACCTAAAGAAAAAAGGAAAAAAGAAAAAGTTAATGAGGCTCTTCTTTCCACAAAGCCAATTCTCTAAATCTGGGGATAACAAAAAAACAAATTTCTCATATCCTAAGGTGACATAGCACTTACAAGGGTACTTTAGAAAAAAGGTTGCCCCCAAGGCCAACGTTCTACTCTTAAGCGCTAAAAAGGCCTTCCTACGCTGCTGCGTGGAACGTGAGACATCCGGAAAAGGACTTGTCTAACAACGGAGAGGGAGAGTAGTCTAGCTGCCGCCTTTCCCTTCTCAGACAAACGTGAACAGAACCAAATCTATTTCCGTGTTTATGCCAAAAATGGATTAACTTTCTCTCCTTTACTTCTTTAATGGCAACAACTTTCAGTATTAGTACAAAAATAGGTTTGTTACTGATATGTTGAAGACGCTTTAACAGTTGAACACATCTGTGTATTCTTTTCAAATGTGATGAGAGAAAAGCAAAGTTCCAGCCAACTGCCCACACTGGTGCCCAAATTCATGTTACTAATGAGGACAACAGAGCAGGTTTCCTTCTCACAGAACAGTGGACCCAACAGCATCAGTGGATAGGGTCACAGAAACATGGCCATTTCCCCTTCTCTCTGGACTATCCCTGTGACATATGTCCAGTAGTGTCAGTCACCAGTCAGCATGTGGCCGGTGAGCCAGTGAACATTCATAGCCCCTTGCCCCCTCCTGGAGTCAAACTGGAAACCCATGCCAAGTACTGGGGTCTGTGAGCACCCTATGCCGTCTCCCTCTGCTTTAGATGAGTGCAGGAGGGGAAGGAGGCTGCAGATCTGCTCTTTTACCCAGTACTGGGGTCTGTGAGCACCCTATGCTGTCTCCCTCTGCTTTAGATGAGTGCAGGAGGGGAAGGAGGCTGCAGATCTGCTCTTTTGCCCAGTACTGGGGTCTGTGAGCACCCTATGCTGTCTGCATCTGCTTTAGATGAGTGCAGGAGGGAAAGGAGGCTGCAGATCTGCTCTTTTGCCCAGTACTGGGGTCTGTGAGCACCCTATGCTGTCTGCATCTGCTTTAGATGAGTGCAGGAGGGGCAGGAGACTGCAGATCTGCTCTTTTGCCCAGTACTGGGGTCTGTGAGCACCCTATGCTGTCTGCATCTGCTTTAGATGAGTGCAGGAGGGAAAGGAGGCTGCAGATCTGCTCTTTTGCCCAGTACTGGGGTCTGTGAGCACCCTATGCTGACTGCCTCTGCTTTAGATGAGTGCAGGAGGGGCAGGAGACTGCAGATCTGCTCTTTTGCTGAGTACTGGGGTATGTGAGCACCCTATGCTGACTGCCTCTGCTCTAGATGAGTGCAGGAGGGGCAGGAGACTGCAGATCTGCTCTTTTGCTGAGTACTGGGGTCTGTGAGCACCCTATGCTGACTGCCTCTGCTTTAGATGAGTGCAGGAGGGGCAGGAGACTGCAGATCTGCTCTTTTGCTGAGTACTGGGGTCTGTGAGCACCCTAAGCTGACTGCCTCTGCTTTAGATGAGTGCAGGAGGGGCAGGAGGCTGCAGATCTGCTCTTTTGCTGAGTACTGGGGTCTGTGAGCACCCTATGCTGACTGCCTCTGCTTTAGATGAGTGCAAGAGGGGCAAGAGACTGCAGATCTGCTCTTTTGCTGAGTACTGGGGTATGTGTGCGCCCTATGCTGACTGCCTCTGCTTTAGATGAGTGCAGGAGGGGAAGGAGGCTGCAGATCTGCTCTTTTGCTGAGTACTGGGGTCTTTGAGCACCCCATGCTGACTGCCTCTGCTTTAGATGAGTGCAGGAGGGGAAGGAGGCTGCAGATCTGCTCTTTTGCTGAGTACTGGGGTCTTTGAGCACCCCATGCTGACTGCCTCTGCTTTAGATGAGTGCAGGAGGGGAAGGAGACTGCAAATCTGCTCTTTTGCCCAGTACTGGGGTCTGTGAGCACCCTATGCTGACTGCCTCTGCTTTAGATGAGTGCAAGAGGGGCAAGAGACTGCAGATCTGCTCTTTTGCTGAGTACTGGGGTATGTGTGCGCCCTATGCTGACTGCCTCTGCTTTAGATGAGTGCAGGAGGGGAAGGAGGCTGCAGATCTGCTCTTTTGCTGAGTACTGGGGTCTTTGAGCATCCCATGCTGACTGCCTCTGCTTTAGATGAGTGCAGGAGGGGAAGGAGGCTGCAGATCTGCTCTTTTGCTGAGTACTGGGGTCTTTGAGCACCCCATGCTGACTGCCTCTGCTTTAGATGAGTGCAGGAGGGGAAGGAGACTGCAAATCTGCTCTTTTGCCCAGTACTGGGGTCTGTGAGCACCCTATGCTGACTGCCTCTGCTTTAGATGAGTGCAGGAGGGGCAGGAGACTGCAGATCTGCTCTTTTCCTGAGTACTGGGGTATGTGTGCGCCCTATGCTGACTGCCCCTGCTTTAGATGAGTGCAGGAGGGGAAGGAGGCTGCAGATCTGCTCTTTTGCTGAGTACTGGGGTCTTTGAGCACCCCATGCTGACTGCCTCTGCTTTAGATGAGTGCAGGAGGGGAAGGAGGCTGCAGATCTGCTCTTTTGCTGAGTACTGGGGTCTTTGAGCACCCCATGCTGACTGCCTCTGCTTTAGATGAGTGCAGGAGGGGAAGGAGACTGCAAATCTGCTCTTTTGCCCAGTACTGGGGTCTGTGAGCACCCTATGCTGACTGCCTCTGCTTTAGATGAGTGCAGGAGGGGAAGGAGACTGCATATCTGCTCTTTTGCTGAGTACTGGGGTCTTTGAGCACCCCATGCTGACTGCCTCTCCTTTAGATGAGTGCAGGAGGGGAAGGAGACTGCAAATCTGCTCTTTTGCCCAGTACTGGGGTCTGTGAGCACCCTATGCTGACTGCCTCTGCTTTAGATGAGTGCAGGAGGGGAAGGAGGCTGCAGATCTGCTCTTTTGCTGAGTACTGGGGTCTTTGAGCACCCCATGCTGACTGCCTCTGCTTTAGATGAGTGCAGGAGGGGAAGGAGACTGCAAATCTGCTCTTTTGCCCAGTACTGGGGTCTGTGAGCACCCTATGCTGACTGCCTCTGCTTTAGATGAGTGCAGGAGGGGAAGGAGACTGCAGATCTGCTCTTTTGCTGAGTACTGGGGTCTGTGAGCACCCTATGCTGACTGCCTCTACTTTAGATGAGTGCAGGAGGGGCAGGAGACTGCAGATCTGCTCTTTTGCTGAGTACTGGGGTATGTGTGCACCCTATGCTGACTGCCTCTGCTTTAGATGAGTGCAGGAGGGGCAGGAGACTGCAGATCTGCTCTTTTGCCCAGTACTGGGGTATGTGTGCACCCTATGCTGACTGCCTCTACTTTAGATGAGTGCAGGATGGGCAGGAGACTGCAGATCCGCTCTTTTGCCCAGTACTGGGGTCTGTGAGCACCCTATGCTGACTGCCTCTGCTTTAGATGAGTGCAGGATGGGCAGGAGACTGCAGATCCGCTCTTTTGCCCAGTACTGGGGTATGTGTGCACCCTATGCTGAGTGCCTCTGCTTTAGATGAGTGCAGGAGGGGCAGGAGACTGCAGATCTGCTCTTTTGCTGAGTACTGGGGTATGTGTGCGCCCTACGCTGACTGCCTCTGCTTTAGATGAGTGCAGGAGGGGAAGGAGGCTGCAGATCTGCTCTTTTGCTGAGTACTGGGGTCTGTGAGCACCCGAAGCTGACTGCCTCTGCTTTAGATGAGTGCAGGAGGGGCAGGAGACTGCAGATCTGCTCTTTTGCTGAGTACTGGGGTCTGTGAGCACCCTATGCTGACTGCCTCTGCTTTAGATGAGTGCTGGAGGGGAAGGAGGCTGCAGATCTGCTCTTTTGCTGAGTACTGGGGTATGTGTGCGCCCTATGCTGAGTGCCTCTGCTTTAGATGAGTGCAGGAGGGGAAGGAGGCTGCAGATCTGCTCTTTTGCTGAGTACTGGGGTATGTGTGCGCCCTATGCTGAGTGCCTCTGCTTTAGATGAGTGCAGGAGGGGAAGGAGGCTGCAGATCTGCTCTTTTGCTGAGTACTGGGGTATGTGTGCGCCCTATGCTGACTGCCTCTGCTTTAGATGAGTGCAGGAGGGGAAGGAGGCTGCAGATCTGCTCTTTTGCTGAGTACTGGGGTCTGTGAGCACCCTAAGCTGACTGCCTCTGCTTTAGATGAGTGCAGGAGGGGAAGGAGGCTGCAGATCTGCTCTTTTGCTCAGTACTGGGGTCTGTGTGCACCCTATGCTGACAGCCTCTGCTTTAGATGAGTGCAGGAGGGGAAGGAGGCTGCAGATCTGCTCTTTTGCTGAGTACTGGGGTCTGTGAGCACCCTATGCTGACTGCCTCTGCTTTAGATGAGTGCAAGAGGGGCAGGAGACTGCAGATCACTGTTCCCTCTAAGCTGTGCGCGTGTGTGCGCGTGCACACACCTCACCGAGTGAGCGCACATACTTTACAACAGAGCGCACAAAAATTACGGTTCTGAGTCTGATAGAAAACAACACAGACATTCTTAAAATTGAAAGTTGTATATTTATGGTTTTCACAAGTTCTACAATATTTTCTAGTGCAATGTGGTGTACATACTGTATTCTGACGTGTAGTCAAATTTTAAAGTATATAACTCCGAGTGTCATTATCTGGCGCACAAAAATTTAACCTTCCTTCAAAAGCTGCACAGCTGATATTTTATGCGCACACAGCCTACAGAAAATTAGACGGAACATTGCTGCAGATCTGCTCTTTTGCTGAGTACTGGGGTATGTGTGCACCCTATGCTGACTGCCTCTGCTTTAGATGAGTGCAGGAGGGGCAGGAGGCTGCAGATCTGCTCTTTTGCTGTGTATTGGTGTATGTGTGCACCCTAAGATGACTGCCTCTGCTTTAGATGAGTGCAGGAGGGGAAGGAGGCTGCAGATCTGCTCTTTTGCTGAGTACTGGGGTCTGTGAGCACCCTAAGCTGACTGCCTCTGCTTTAGATGAGTGCAGGATGGGCAGGAGACTGCAGATCTGCTCTTTTGCTGAGTACTGGGGTATGTGTGCACCCTATGCTGACTGCCTCTACTTTAGATAAGTGCAGGAGGGGAAGGAGGCTGCAGATCTGCTCTTTTGCTGAGTACTGGGGTCTGTGAGCACCCTAAGCTGACTGCCTCTGCTTTAGATGAGTGCAGGAGGGCCAGGAGGCTGCAGATCTGCTCTTTTGCTGAGTACTGGGGTCTGTGAGCACCCTAAGCTGACTGCCTCTGCTTTAGATGAGTGCAGGAGGGCCAGGAGGCTGCAGATCTGCTCTTTTGCTGAGTACTGGGGTCTGTGAGCACCCTAAGCTGACTGCCTCTGCTTTAGATGAGTGCAGGAGGGGAAGGAGGCTGCAGATCTGCTCTTTTGCTGAGTACTGGGGTGTGTGTGCACCCTATGCTGACTGCCTCTGCTTTAAATGAGTGCAGGAGGGGAAGGAGGCTGCAGATCTGCTCTTTTGCTGAGTACTGGGGTAAGTGTGCACCCTATACTGACTGCCTCTGCTCTAGATGAGTGCAGGAGGGGAAGGAGGCTGCAGATCTGCTCTTTTGCTGAGTACTGGGGTCTGTGAGCACCCTAAGCTGACTGCCTCTGCTTTAGATGAGTGCAGGAGGGGCAGGAGGCTGCATCTGCTCTTTTGCTGAGTACTGGGGTCTGTGAGCACCCTATGCTGACTGCCTCTACTTTAGATAAGTGCAGGAGGGGCAGGAGACTGCAGATCTGCTCTTTTGCTGAGTACTGGGGTATGTGTGCGCCCTATGCTGACTGCCTCTGCTTTAGATGAGTGCAGGAGGGGAAGGAGGCTGCAGATCTGCCCTTTTGCTGAGTACTGGGGTCTGTGAGCACCCTAAGCTGACTGCCTCTGCTTTAGATGAGTGCAGGAGGGGCAGGAGACTGCAGATCTGCTCTTTTGCTGAGTACTGGGGTATGTGTGCGTCCTATGCTGACTGCCTCTGCTTTAGATGAGTGCAGGAGGGGCAGGAGACTGCAGATCTGCTCTTTTGCTGAGTACTGGGGTATGTGTGCGCCCTATGCTGACTGCCTCTGCTTTAGATGAGTGCAGGAGGGGAAGGAGGCTGCAGATCTGCTCTTTTGCTGAGTACTGGGGTCGGTGAGCACCCTAAGCTGACTGCCTCTGCTTTACATGAGTGCAGGAGGGGCAGGAGACTGCAGATCTGCTCTTTTGCTGAGTACTGGGGTATGTGTGCACCCTATGCTGACTGCCTCTGCTTTAGATGAGCACAGGAGGGGAAGGAGGCTGCAGATCTGCTCTTTTGCTGAGTACTGGGGTCTGTGAGCACCCTAAGCTGACTGCCTCTGCTTTGGATGAGTGTAGGAGGGGCAGGAGACTGCAGATCTGCTCTTTTGCTGAGTACTGGGGTAAGTGTGCACCCTATACTGACTGCCTCTGCTTTAGATGAGTGCAGGAGGGGCAGGAGACTGCAGATCTGCTCTTTTGCTGAGTACTGGGGTATGTGTGCACCCTATGCTGACTGCCTCTGCTTTAGATGAGCACAGGAGGGGAAGGAGGCTGCAGATCTGCTCTTTTGCTGAGTACTGGGGTCTGTGAGCACCCTAAGCTGACTGCCTCTGCTTTGGATGAGTGTAGGAGGGGCAGGAGACTGCAGATCTGCTCCTTTGCTGAGTACTGGGGTATGTGTGCACCCTATGCTGACTGCCTCTGCTTTAGATGAGTGCAGGAGGGGAAGGAGGCTGCAGATCTGCTCTTTTGCTGGGGTCTGTGAGCACCCTAAGCTGACTGCCTCTGCTTTAGATGAGTGCAGGAGGGGCAGGAGGCTGCAGATCTGCTCTTTTGCTGTGTATTGGGGTATGTGTGCACACTATGCTGACTGCCTCTGCTTTAGATGAGTGCAGGAGGGGAAGGAGGCTGCAGACCTGCTCTTTTCCTGAGTACTAGGGTCTGTGAGCACCCTAAGATGACTGCCTCTGCTTTAGATGAGTGTAGGAGGGGCAGGAGACTGCAGATCTGCTCTTTTGCCCAGTACTGGGGTCTGTGAGCACCCTATGCTGACTGCCTCTGCTTTAGATGAGTGCAGGATGGGCAGGAGACTGCAGATCCGCTCTTTTGCCCAGTACTGGGGTCTGTGTGCACCCTATGCTGACTGCCTCTGCTTTAGATGAGTGCAGGAGGGGCAGGAGACTGCAGATCTGCTCTTTTGCTGAGTACTGGGGTATGTGTGCGCCCTATGCTGACTGCCTCTGCTTTAGATGAGTGCAGGAGGGGAAGGAGGCTGCAGATCTGCTCTTTTGCTCAGTACTGGGGTCTGTGAGCACCCTAAGCTGACTGCCTCTGCTTTAGATGAGTGCAGGAGGGGCAGGAGACTGCAGATCTGTTCTTTTGCTGAGTACTGGGGTCGGTGAGCACCCTAAGCTGACTGCCTCTGCTTTAGATGAGTGCATGAGGGGAAGGAGGCTGCAGATCTGCTCTTTTGCTGAGTACTGGGGTCTGTGTGCACCCTATGCTGACTGCCTCTGCTTTAGATGAGTGCTGGAGGGGAAGGAGGCTGCAGACCTGCTCTTTTGCTGAGTACAGGGGTATGTGTTCACCCTATGCTGACTGCCTCTGCTTTAGATGAGTGCAGGAGGGGAAGGAGGCTGCAGATCTGCTCTTTTGCTGAGTACTGGGGTCGGTGAGCAACCTAAGCTGACTGCCTCTGCTTTAGATGAGTGCATGAGGGGAAGGAGGCTGCAGATCTGCTCTTTTGCTGAGTACTGGGGTATGTGTTCACCCTATGCTGACTGCCCCTGCTTTAGATGAGTGCAGGAGGGGAAGGAGGCTGCAGATCTGCTCTTTTGCTGAGTACTGGGGTCGGTGAGCACCCTAAGCTGACTGCCTCTGCTTTAGATGAGTGCAGGAGGGGCAGGAGACTGCAGATCTGCTCTTTTGCTGGGGTCTGTGAGCACCCTTAGCTGACTGCCTCTGCTTTAGATGAGTGCAGGAGGGGCAGGAGACTGCAGATCTGCTCTTTTGCCCAGTACTGGGGTCTGTGAGCACCCTATGCTGACTGCCTCTGCTTTAGATGAGTGCAGGAGGGGCAGGAGACTGCACATCTGCTCTTTTGCCCAGTACTGGGGTCTGTGAGCACCCTATGCTGACTGCCTCTGCTTTAGATGAGTGCAGGAGGGGCAGGAGACTGCAGATCTGCTCTTTTGCTGAGTACTGGGGTCTGTGAGCACCCTAAGCTGACTGCCTCTTCTTTAGATGAGTGCAGGAGGGGCAGGAGGCTGCAGATCTGCTCTTTTGCCCAGTAGTGGGGTATGTGTGCACCCTATGCTGACTGCCTCTGCTTTAGATGAGTGCAGGAGGGGCAGGAGACTGCAGATCTGCTCTTTTGCTGAGTACTGGGGTATGTGTGCGTCCTATGCTGACTGCCTCTGCTTTAGATGAGTGCAGGAGGGGCAGGAGACTGCAGATCTGCTCTTTTGCTGAGTACTGGGGTATGTGTGCGCCCTATGCTGACTGCCTCTGCTTTAGATGAGTGCAGGAGGGGCAGGAGACTGCAGATCTGCTCTTTTGCTGAGTACTGGGGTATGTGTGCGCCCTATGCTGACTGCCTCTGCTTTAGATGAGTGCAGGAGGGGCAGGAGACTGCAGATCTGCTCTTTTGCTGAGTACTGGGGTCTGTGAGCACCCGAAGCTGACTGCCTCTTCTTTAGATGAGTGCAGGAGGGGCAGGAGACTGCAGATCACTGTTCCCTCTAAGCTGTGCGTGTGTGCGCGCGCACACACCTCACTGAGTGAGGGCACATACTTTACAACAGACCGCACAAAAATTACTTTTCTGAGTCTGATAGAAAACAACACAGACATTCTTAAAATTGAAAGTTGTATATTTATGGTTTTCACAAGTTCTACAATATTTTCTAGTGCAATGTGGTGTACATACTGTATTCTGACGTGTAGTCAAATTTTAAAGTATATAACTCCGAGTGTCATTATGTGGCGCACAAAAATTTAACCTTCCTTCAAAAGCTGCACAGCTGATATTTTATGCGCACACAGCGTACAGAAAATTAGACGGAACATTGCTGCAGATCTGCTCTTTTGCTGAGTACTGGGGTATGTGTGCACCCTATGCTGACTGCCTCTGCTTTAGATGAGTGCAGGAGGGGAAGGAGGCTGCAGATCTGCTCTTTTGCTGAGTACTGGGGTCTGTGAGCACCCTAAGCTGACTGCCTCTGCTTTAGATGAGTGTAGGAGGGGCAGGAGACTGCAGATCTGCTCTTTTGCTGAGTACTGGGGTAAGTGTGCACCCTATACTGACTGCCTCTGCTTTAGATGAGTGCAGGAGGGGAAGGAGGCTGCAGATCTGCTCTTTTGCTGAGTACTGGGGTATGTGTGCACCCTATGCTGACTGCCTCTGCTTTAGATGAGTGCAGGAGGGGAAGGAGGCTGCAGATCTGCTCTTTTGCTGAGTACTAGGGTCTGTGAGCACCCTAAGATGACTGCCTCTGCTTTAGATGAGTGCAGGATGGGCAGGAGACTGCAGATCTGCTCTTTTGCTGAGTACTGGGGTTTGTGAGCACCCTATACTGACTGCCTCTGCTTTAGATGAGTGCAGGAGGGGAAGGAGGCTGCAGATCTGCACTTTTGCCCAGTACTGGGGTCTGTGAGCACCCTAAGCTGACTGCCTCTGCTTTAGATGAGTGCAGGATGGGCAGGAGACTGCAGATCTGCTCTTTTGCTGAGTACTGGCGTCTGTGAGCACCCTATGCTGACTGCCTCTACTTTAGATAAGTGCAGGAGGGGAAGGAGGCTGCAGATCTGCTCTTTTGCTGAGTACTGGGGTCTGTGAGCACCCTAAGCTGACTGCCTCTGCTTTAGATGAGTGCAGGAGGAGAAGGATGCTGCAGATCTGCTCTTTTGCTGAGTACTGGGGTCTGTGAGCACCCTAAGCTGACTGCCTCTGCTTTAGATGAGTGCAGGAGGGGAAGGAGGCTGCAGATCTGCTCTTTTGCTGAGTACTGGGGTGTGCGTGTACCCTAAGCTTACTGCCTCTGCTTTAGTTGAGTGCAGGAGGGGCAGGAGGCTGCATCTGCTCTTTTGCTGAGTACTGGTGTCTGTGAGCACCCTAAGCTGACTGCCTCTGCTTTAGATGAGTGCAGGAGGGGAAAGAGGCTGCAGATCTGCTCTTTTGCTGAGTACTGGGGTATGTGTGCACCCTATGCTGACTGCCTATGCTTTAGATGAGTGCAGGAGGGGAAGGAGGCTGCAGATCTGCTCTTTTGCTGAGTACTAGGGTCTGTGAGCAGCCTAAGCTGACTGCCTCTGCTTTAGATGAGTGCAGGAGGGGCAGGAGGCTGCAGATCTGCTCTTTTGCTGTGTATTGGGGTATGTGTGCACCCTATGCTGACTGCCTCTGCTTTAGATGAGTGCAGGAGGGGAAGGAGGCTGCAGATCTGCTCTTTTGCTGAGTACTAGGGTCTGTGAGCACCCTAAGATGACTGCCTCTGCTTTAGATGAGTGCAGGAGGGGCAGGAGACTGCAGATCTGCTCTTTTGCCCAGTACTGGGGTCTGTGAGCACCCTATGCTGACTGCCTCTGCTTTAGATGAGTGCAGGAGGGGCAGGAGACTGCAGATCTGCTCTTTTGCTGAGTACTGTGGTATGTGTGCGCCCTATGCTGACTGCCTCTGCTTTAGATGAGTGCAGGAGGGGAAGGAGGCTGCAGATCTGCTCTTTTGCTCAGTACTGGGGTCTGTGAGCACCCTAAGCTGACTGCCTCTGCTTTAGATGAGTGCAGGAGGGGCAGGAGACTGCAGATCTGCTCTTTTGCTGAGTACTGGGGTATGTGTGCACCCTATGCTGACTGCCTCTGCTTTAGATGAGTGCAGGAGGGGCAGGAGACTGCAGATCTGCTCTTTTGCTGAGTACTGGGGTATGTTTGCGTCCTATGCTGACTGCCTCTGCTTTAGATGAGTGCAGGAGGGGCAGGAGACTGCAGATCTGCTCTTTTGCCCAGTACTGGGGTCTGTGAGCACCCTATGCTGACTGCCTCTGCTTTAGATGAGTGCAGGATGGGCAGGAGACTGCAGATCCGCTCTTTTGCCCAGTACTGGGGTCTGTGAGCACCCTAAGCTGACTGCCTCTGCTTTAGATGTGTGCAGGAGGGGCAGGAGACTGCAGATCTGCTCTTTTGCTCAGTACTGGGGTCTGTGAGCACCCTATGCTGACTGCCTCTGCTTTAGATGAGTGCAGGAGGGGCAGGAGACTGCAGATCTGCTCTTTTGCTGAGTACTGTGGTATGTGTGCGCCCTATGCTGACTGCCTCTGCTTTAGATGAGTGCAGGAGGGGAAGGAGGCTGCAGATCTGCCCTTTTGCTGAGTACTGGGGTCTGTGAGCACCCTAAGCTGACTGCCTCTGCTTCAGATGAGTGCAGGAGGGGCAGGAGACTGCAGATCTGCTCTTTTGCTGAGTACTGGGGTATGTGTGCGCCCTATGCTGACTGCCTCTGCTGTAGATGAGTGCAAGAGGGGCAGGAGACTGCAGATCTGCTCTTTTGCTCAGTACTGGGGTCTGTGAGCACCCTATGCTGACTGCCTCTGCTTTAGATGAGTGCAGGAGGGGCAGGAGACTGCAGATCTGCTCTTTTGCTGAGTACTGGGGTATGTGTGCACCCTATGCTGACTGCCTCTGCTTTAGATGAGCACAGGAGGGGAAGGAGGCTGCACATCTGCTCTTTTGCTGAGTACTGGGGTATGTGTGCACCCTATGCTGACTGCCTCTGCTTTAGATGAGTGCAGGAGGGGCAGGAGGCTGCAGATCTGCTCTTTTGCTGAGTACTGGGGTCTGTGAGCACCCTAAGCTGACTGCCTCTGCTTTAGATGAGTGCAGGAGGGGCAGGAGGCTGCAGATCTGCTCTTTTGCTGAGTACTGGGGTCTGTGAGCACCCTAAGCTGACTGCCACTGCTTTAGATGAGTGCAGGAGGGGCAGGAGACTGCAGATCTGCTCTTTTGCTGAGTACTGGGGTATGTGTGCACCCTATGCTGACTGCCTCTGCTTTAGATGAGTGCAGGAGGGGAAGGATGCTGCAGATCTGCTCTTTTGCTGAGTACTGGGGTCTGTGTGTACCCTAAGCTGACTGCCTCTGCTTTAGATGAGTGCAGGAGGGGCAGGAGGCTGCATCTGCTCTTTTGCTGAGTACTGGGGTATGTGTGCACCCTATGCTGACTGCCTCTGCTTTAGATGAGTGCAGGAGGGGAAGGAGGCTGCAGATCTGCTCTTTTGCTGGGGTCTGTGAGCACCCTAAGCTGACTGCCTCTGCTTTAGATGAGTGCAGGTGGGGCAGGAGGCTGCAGATCTGCTCTTTTGCTGTGTATTGGGGTATGTGTGCACCCTATGCTGACTGCCTCTGCTTTAGATGAGTGCAGGAGGGGAAGGAGGCTGCAGATCTGCTCTTTTGCTGAGTACTAGGGTCTGTGAGCACCCTAAGATGACTGCCTCTGCTTTAGATGAGTGTAGGAGGGGCAGGAGACTGCAGATCTGCTCTTTTGCCCAGTACTGGGGTCTGTGAGCACCCTATGCTGACTGCCTCTGCTTTAGATGAGTGCAGGATGGGCAGGAGACTGCAGATCCACTCTTTTGCCCAGTACTGGGGTCTGTGTGCACCCTATGCTGACTGCCTCTGCTTTAGATGAGTGCAGGAGGGGCAGGAAACTGCAGATCTGCTCTTTTGCTGAGTACTGGGGTATGTGTGTGCCCTATGCTGACTGCCTCTGCTTTAGATGAGTGCAGGAGGGGAAGGAGGCTGCAGATCTGCTCTTTTGCTCAGTACTGGGGTCTGTGAGCACCCTAAGCTGACTGCCTCTGCTTTAGATGAGTGCAGGAGGGGCAGGAGACTGCAGATCTGCTCTTTTGCTCTGTACTAGGGTATGTGTTCACCCTATGCTGACTGCCCCTGCTTTAGATGAGTGCAGGAGGGGAAGGAGGCTGCAGATCTGCTCTTTTGCTGAGTACTGGGGTCGGTGAGCACCCTAAGCTGACTGCCTCTGCTTTAGATGAGTGCAGGAGGGGCAGGAGACTGCAGATCTGCTCTTTTGCTGAGTACTGGGGTATGTGTGCACCCTATGCTGACTGCCTCTGCTTTAGATGAGCACAGGAGGGGCAGGAGACTGCAGATCTGCTCTTTTGCCCAGTACTGGGGTCTGTGAGCACCCTATGCTGACTGCCTCTGCTTTAGATGAGTGCAGGAGGGGCAGGAGACTGCAGATCTGCTCTTTTGCTGAGTACTGGGGTATGTGAGCACCCTAAGCTGACTGCCTCTGCTTTAGATGAGTGCAGGAGGGGAAGGAGGCTGCAGATCTGCTCTTTTGCTGGGGTCTGTGAGCACCTTAAGCTGACTGCCTCTGCTTTAGATGAGTGCAGGAGGGGCAGGAGACTGCAGATCTGCTCTTTTGCTCAGTACTGGGGTCTGTGAGCACCCTATGCTGACTGCCTCTGCTTTAGATGAGTGCAGGAGGGGCAGGAGACTGCAGATCTGCTCTTTTGCCCAGTACTGGGGTCTGTGAGCACCCTATTCTGACTGCCTCTGCTTTAGATGAGTGCAGGAGGGGCAGGAGACTGCAGATCTGCTCTTTTGCTGAGTACTGGGGTATGTGTGCGCCCTAAGCTGACTGCCTCTGCTTTAGATGAGTGCAGGAGGGGCAGGAGGCTGCAGATCTGCTCTTTTGCTGAGTACTGGGGTATGTGTGCACCCTATGCTGACTTCCTCTGCTTTAGATGAGTGCAGGAGGGGCAGGAGACTGCAGATCTGCTCTTTTGCTGAGTACTGAGGTCTGTGAGCACCCTATGCTGACTGCCTCTGCTTTAGATGAGTGCAGGAGGGGCAGGAGACTGCAGATCTGCTCTTTTGCTGAGTACTGGGGTCTGTGAGCACCCTAAGCTGACTGCCTCTGCTTTAGATGAGTGCAGGAGGGGCAGGAGGCTGCAGATCTGCTCTTTTGCTGAGTACTGGGGTATGTGTGCACCCTATGCTGACTGCCTCTGCTTTAGATGAGTGCAGGAGGGGCAGGAGGCTGCAGATCTGCTCTTTTGCTGTGTATTGGGGTATGTGTGCACCCTAAGATGACTGCCTCTGCTTTAGATGAGTGCAGGAGGGGAAGGAGGCTGCAGATCTGCTCTTTGGCTGAGTACTGGAGTATGTGTGCACCCTATGCTGACTGCCTCTGCTTTAGATGAGTGCAGGAGGGGCAGGAGGCTGCAGATCTGCTCTTTTGCTGAGTACTGGGGTATGTGTGCACCCTATGCTGACTGCCTCTGCTTTAGATGAGTGCAGGAGGGGCAGGAGACTGCAGATCTGCTCTTTTGCTGAGTACTGGGGTCTGTGTGCACCCTATGCTGACTGCCTCTGCTTTAGATGAGTGCAGGAGGGGCAGGAGACTGCAGATCTGCACTTTTGCTGAGTACTGGGGTATGTGTGCACCCTATGCTGACTTCCTCTGCTTTAGATGAGTGCAGGAGGGGCAGGAGACTGCAGATCTGCTCTTTTGCTGAGTACTGAGGTCTGTGAGCACCCTATGCTGACTGCCTCTGCTTTAGATGAGTGCAGGAGGGGAAGGAGACTGCAGATCTGCTCTTTTGCTGAGTACTGGGGTCTGTGAGCACCCTAAGCTGACTGCCTCTGCTTTAGATGAGTGCAGGAGGGGCAGGAGGCTGCAGATCTGCTCTTTTGCTGAGTACTGGGGTATGTGTGCACCCTATGCTGACTGCCTCTGCTTTAGATGAGTGCAGGAGGGGCAGGAGGCTGCAGATCTGCTCTTTTGCTGTGTATTGGGGTATGTGTGCACCCTAAGCTGACTGCCTCTGCTTTAGATGAGTGCAGGAGGGGAAGGAGGCTGCAGATCTGCTCTTTGGCTGAGTACTGGAGTATGTGTGCACCCTATGCTGACTGCCTCTGCTTTAGATGAGTGCAGGAGGGGCAGGAGGCTGCAGATCTGCTCTTTTGCTGAGTACTGGGGTATGTGTGCACCCTATGCTGACTGCCTCTGCTTTAGATGAGTGCAGGAGGGGCAGGAGACTGCAGATCTGCTCTTTTGCTGAGTACTGGGGTCTGTGTGCACCCTATGCTGACTGCCTCTGCTTTAGATGAGTGCAGGAGGGGCAGGAGACTGCAGATCTGCACTTTTGCTGAGTACTGGGGTATGTGTGCACCCTAAGCTGACTGCCTCTGCTTTAGATGAGTGCAGGAGGGGCAGGAGACTGCAGATCTGCTCTTTTGCTGAGTACTGGGGTCTGTGAGCACCCTAAGCTGACTGCCTCTGCTTTAGATGAGTGCAGGAGGGGCAGGAGACTGCAGATCTGCTCTTTTGCTCTGTACTAGGGTATGTGTTCACCCTATGCTGACTGCCCCTGCTTTAGATGAGTGCAGGAGGGGCAGGAGACTGCAGATCTGCTCTTTTGCTGAGTACTGGGGTATGTGTGCACCCTATGCTGACTGCCTCTGCTTTAGATGAGCACAGGAGGGGCAGGAGACTGCAGATCTGCTCTTTTGCCCAGTACTGGGGTCTGTGAGCACCCTATGCTGACTGCCTCTGCTTTAGATGAGTGCAGGAGGGGCAGGAGACTGCAGATCTGCTCTTTTGCTGAGTACTGGGGTCTGTGAGCACCCTAAGCTGACTGCCTCTGCTTTAGATGAGTGCAGGAGGGGCAGGAGACTGCAGATCTGCTCTTTTGCTCTGTACTAGGGTATGTGTTCACCCTATGCTGACTGCCCCTGCTTTAGATGAGTGCAGGAGGGGCAGGAGACTGCAGATCTGCTCTTTTGCTGAGTACTGGGGTATGTGTGCACCCTATGCTGACTGCCTCTGCTTTAGATGAGTGCAGGAGGGGAAGGAGGCTGCAGATCTGCTCTTTTGCTGAGTACTGGGGTATGTGTGCACCCTATGCTGACTGCCTCTGCTCTAGATGAGTGCAGGAGGGGAAGGAGGCTGCAGATCTGCTCTTTTGCTGAGTACTGGGGTATGTGTGCACCCTATGCTGACTGCCTCTGCTCTAGATGAGTGCAGGAGGGGAAGGAGGCTGCAGATCTGCTCTTTTGCTGAGTACTGGGGTATGTGTGCACCCTATGCTGACTGCCTCTGCTCTAGATGAGTGCAGGAGGGGAAGGAGGCTGCAGATCTGCTCTTTTGCTGAGTACTGGGGTCGGTGTGCACCCTATGCTGACTGCCTCTGCTTTAGATGAGTGCATGAGGGGAAGGAGGCTGCAGATCTGCTCTTTGGCTGAGTACTGGGGTCTGTGAGCACCCTAAGCTGACTGCCTCTGCTTTAGATGAGTGTAGGAGGGGCAGGAGACTGCAGATCTGCTCTTTTGCTGAGTACTGGGGTAAGTGTGCACCCTATACTGACTGCCTCTGCTTTAGATGAGTGCAGGAGGGGAAGGAGGCTGCAGATCTGCTCTTTTGCTGAGTACTGGGGTATGTGTGCACCCTATGCTGACTGCCTCTGCTTTAGATGAGTGCAGGAGGGGCAGGAGGCTGCAGATCTGCTCTTTTGCTGAGTACTGGGGTCGGTGAGCACCCTAAGCTGACTGCCTCTGCTGTAGATGAGTGCAGGAGGGGCAGGAGACTGCAGATCTGCTCTTTTTTTGAGTACTGGGGTATGTGTGCACCCTATGCTGAGTGCCTCTGCTTTAGATGAGTGCAGGAGGGGAAGGAGGCTGCAGATCTGCTCTTTTGCTGAGTACTGGGGTATGTGTGCACCCTATGCTGAGTGCCTCTGCTTTAGATGAGTGCAGGAGGGGAAGGAGGCTGCAGATCTGCTCTTTTGCTGAGTACTGGGGTCTGTGAGCACCCTAAGCTGACTGCCTCTGCTTTAGATGAGTGCAGGAGGGGCAGGAGACTGCAGATCTGCTCTTTTGCTGAGTACTGGGGTATGTGTGCACCCTATGCTGACTGCCTCTGCTTTAGATGAGTGCAGGAGGGGCAGGAGACTGCAGATCTGCTCTTTTGCTGAGTACTGGGGTCTGTGAGCACCCTACGCTGACTGCCTCTGCTTTAGATGAGTGCAGGAGGGGCAGGAGGCTGCAGATCTGCACTTTTGCTGAGTACTGGGGTATGTGTGCACCCGATGCTGACTGCCTCTGCTTTAGATGAGTGCAGGAGGGGCAGGAGACTGCAGATCTTCTCTTTTGCTGAGTACTGGGGTCTGTGAGCACCCTAAGCTGACTGCCTCTGCTTTAGATGAGTGCAGGAGGGGCAGGAGACTGCAGATCTGCTCTTTTGCTGAGTACTGGGGTATGTGTGCGCCCTATGCTGACTGCCTCTGCTTTAGATGAGTGCAGGAGGGGAAGGAGGCTGCAGATCTGCTCTTTTGCTCAGTACTGGGGTCTGTGAGCACCCTAAGCTGACTGCCTCTGCTTTAAATGAGTGCAGGAGGGGAAAGAGGCTGCAGATCTGCTCTTTTGCTCAGTACTGGGGTCTGTGAGCACCCTATGCTGACTGCCTCTGCTTTAGATGAGTGCAGGAGGGGCAGGAGACTGCAGATCTGCTCTTTTGCTGAGTACTGGGGTATGTGTGCGCCCTATGCTGACTGCCTCTGCTTTAGATGAGTGCAGGAGGGGAAGGAGGCTGCAGATCTGCCCTTTTGCTGAGTACTGGGGTCTGTGAGCACCCTAAGCTGACTGCCTCTGCTTTAGATGAGTGCAGGAGGGGCAGGAGACTGCAGATCTGCTCTTTTGCTGAGTACTGGGGTATGTGTGCGCCCTATGCTGACTGCCTCTGCTTTAGATGAGTGCAGGAGGGGAAGGAGGCTGCAGATCTGCTCTTTTGCTGAGTACTGGGGTCGGTGAGCACCCTAAGCTGACTGCCTCTGCTTTAGATGAGTGCAGGAGGGGCAGGAGACTGCAGATCTGCTCTTTTGCTGAGTACTGGGGTCTGTGAGCACCCTATGCTGACTGCCTCTGCTTTAGATGAGCACAGGAGGGGAAGGAGGCTGCAGATCTGCTCTTTTGCTGAGTACTGGGGTCTGTGAGCACCCTAAGCTGACTGCCTCTGCTTTAGATGAGTGCAGGAGGGGCAGGAGGCTGCAGATCTGCTCTTTTGCTGAGTACTGGGGTCTGTGAGCACCCTATGCTGACTGCCTCTGCTTTAGATGAGCACAGGAGGGGAAGGAGGCTGCAGATCTGCTCTTTTGCTGAGTACTGGGGTCTGTGAGCACCCTAAGCTGACTGCCTCTGCTTTAGATGAGTGCAGGAGGGGCAGGAGGCTGCAGATCTGCTCTTTTGCTGAGTACTGGGGTCTGTGAGCACCCTAAGCTGACTGCCTCTGCTTTAGATGAGTGCAGGAGGGGCAGGAGACTGCAGATCTGCTCTTTTGCTCAGTACTGGGGTCTGTGAGCACCCTATGCTGACTGCCTCTGCTTTAGATGAGTGCAGGAGGGGAAGGATGCTGCAGATCTGCTCTTTTGCTGAGTACTGGGGTCTGTGTGTACCCTAAGCTGACTGCCTCTGCTTTAGATGAGTGCAGGAGGGGCAGGAGGCTGCATCTGCTCTTTTGCTGAGTACTGGGGTATGTGTGCACCCTATGCTGACTGCCTCTGCTTTAGATGAGTGCAGGAGGGGAAGGAGGCTGCAGATCTGCTCTTTTGCTGGGGTCTGTGAGCACCCTAAGCTGACTGCCTCTGCTTTAGATGAGTGCAGGAGGGGCAGGAGGCTGCAGATCTGCTCTTTTGCTCTGTATTGGGGTATGTGTGCACCCTATGCTGACTGCCTCTGCTTTAGATGAGTGCAGGAGGGGAAGGAGGCTGCAGATCTGCTCTTTTGCTGAGTACTAGGGTCTCTGAGCACCCTAAGATGACTGCCTCTGCTTTAGATGAGTGTAGGTAATATCATTTTTATTGGCATTACAAAATTTGAGAAATAACAGCAACATTAACATTAACCGTAACAGTAACAGAATCTCCGGCAAGCCGACACATGTCTAACACAGAGCAGGCAATGCAATTGTCCAAAGTAAGGAACAGAATAATAAAATAGATATTACAAAGTATAAATAACAGAAAACCGAAATCCAGGACAATGCCGCTCTTCCTACCTACAGAACCCAGCCCCAGATCCAAGTGTCCGGCCCCCAAAAGCCAACTGCAGCCAAAGCCCATGGTCCAACCTAAGAATGGAGGCATCGACTAAGGCCACTGGATCATCTAACCTACCTCCGAATAAGGACCATCAAACCCCAAATCTCTAAATCCCTAAACCCCAGCACCCCACCCCAACCCCAACACCAACCCTCCCCTTCTCCACCCTTACCCCCATCCCCTCCCCGCTTAGCTCACACCAGCAGCACCTCCCCGGGAGTACAGAAGACCCAACATCCAATCACCTCACACTGAAAGGGGTCCTCTTAAAGATCCTTTCCCCTACTACTCCGGCCCCACAGCAGCATCAGGGTTCGAGTCAGTCTGCAGGGGCGCCCAGATGTTTCGAAAAAGAGTCCACCTATTCTCCCCAAGGAGTCGGGCCGTCCGACCCTCCATGAGGCGGAGGTCACACATCATTCGTTCCCACTCTATAATCCCCGGACCCCCTTCTGTGAGCCAGTGGCGCAACACACAACGTTTAGCCACTAAAAAACCCCGTTCACAGAACTTTCTCTGGGCGATTGTTCCCTGAAACCCCCCACCCGATAGATGGAAAAGACACCAAAGGGGGTTCAGGTCGACTTCCCCACCCACCCAGTTGGCCAATTTGGATCGAATGGCTTCCCAAAAAATTTGGATGACTGGACAGAACCAAAAGCGATGGGCTAAGGTACCCACATTGTTCTCACAGAGGCCACACACATCAGAGGGTAAAAGCCCCATCCGTCGCGCCCCAGCCTCCGCGACGTAGGCGCGCCACAGCAGCTTGAATTGTAGTTCACGGTAGCTAACCGCTTCAGAGAGCTCTCGGACACCAGTAAAAGCCCGCTCCGCCATCTCAACAGTGAAGTCCACCAGTCCATCACGTTTCCATCGCTCTACTAACTGAGTAAAACTGCTCAAGTTGCCAGGGGCTATCAAAAGTTCCCTTAGCTGCCGCGCAGCAAGCCTCTCCTGACATTGCTCCAGCACCAGCCAAAGACTACGCTCGCGGGAGAGCAACGCCGCGCCTCCGGGAACCCTACTCAGATAATGTCGGACCTGTAAGTAATAATAGAAGGTTCCTTTGTGCAAGCAGTATTTCCGCGATAAAGTCTGGAAGGAGTCCAGACAATCCATATCCGCCATTCGCAGCTGTCCCAGGTATTCAATACCAGCCCGCGCCCAACTTTGACTCCCCCCACCAGTGGTCCCCGGAGCAAACATCCCATTGCCCCTCAGAGGGAGGCAGTCCGTTGCTCTCCAGCGACAGCCCCTGCTGCGACAAAGGTATTGCCAGACGATTCGGATCATGCGTAAATAGGGTGACCGCCGCCATGCCACTGGAAGGGCCATACTCCTACAGTGGAGCAAATAGGTCCTATGCCACTTGCCTGAGAATTGATCTATTAAGTCAAGCGGAAGCCGTGCGGAGTTCCCCACAACCACGTCACTCAGGCGACGTGCCCCATAGGCCAAATTATAAGACCGCAGAGGAGTCAACGCCAGTCCCCCTTCAGCTACCGGCCGCATTAGCCGGTCCAACGCTATACGAGCCCGTCTAGAGCGCCACAGAAAGTGACCCAGATGTCTATGAAGGTCACGAAGATCACGACGCGCTAACCAGAGCGGAAGATTCCGCAACATGTACAGCCAGCGCGGCCACTCCACCATCCGTACCAGCGCCACCCGGCCCATCAGAGATAAGGGTAGGTCTTCCCACTTCCGCAATCGTGCAATAGTCGACTTAAGAAGCGGCCGAACATTGACCACATAAAGGGACTGCAGGCGGGCCGGGATCTGAATTCCCAGATAGCGAATATGTTCAGCCGCCCAGCTGAGGGGAAAGACGCCCTGCCACACACCCGAGTCTGGTCATCCACATCTAGTACCATGGACTTGGTACGATTAATACGCAGTCCGGAAAATTCACCAAAATGCTCAATCAGCTCAAGAGCCGCTGGCAGGGATGCTAGGGGTTCGGTCAAACACAATAGAATGTCATCTGCGAATGCACTTACTTTGATGCCCCCACCCTTCCACCCCACACCCGCGATCTGCGGAGAAGCTAGTAAAGAAAGAAGAAGAGGTTCCAATTGGAGCACATAGAGGAGCGGGGAGAGCGGACAACCCTGCCGAGTGCCGCGCTGTAAAAGAAACGGTTGAGAACAAATCCCCCCTACATCCACCATCACTCGCGGAGCTGCATACAACGCTTGTATCCCATGCAGAAAATGCCCCTGCAAACCGAAAGACCGCAGAGCCGCAAACATATAGGACCACGATACTCTGTCAAAAGCTTTCTCGGAGTCAAGGCTGACCAACACCAAAGGATCTTGAGTCAATAAAGTCTGCTCCATCCCCAGCAACACTTTAGTGATATTAATCGAGGCCTCCCTACCTTTAACAAAACCGGCCTGATGTGAGCCCACCAAGTCCGGTAGGAACAGCTGAAGACGGGCAGCTAGCACTGCCGCGAAGATTTTTGGTCCACATTAATCAAAGAAATAGGGCGATATGAGGCAGGATCTTGAGGATCTTTGCCCTGTTTCGGTATTAAAGTTATGCGAGCCGTCCCCATATCTCTCGGAAACTCGCCAGACTCCGTCGCCTCGGCATACACGGCCCCCAAGGTGGGAACTATCGCCCGCTCTAACATTTTGTACGCCTCGTAGGTGAAGCCATCCGGACCAGGAGTTTTGTGCGCTTTCCCAGCCCTGATCGCCCTCTGGATTTCCTCCCCTTGAATTTCCTGATTCAACACTGCCAGTGCCTCCGCCCCAAGTTGCGGCAGGGAGACCTGCGCCAGGAAGTCTCTCATGACGGTCGCAGACGCCTCTTCCGAGGAGTACAACTTTTCATAGAAAGAGCGAAACACCCGTGCAATGTCCTCCGCCCTTGTATGGCGACCCCCGTCCTCGTCGCGAATGGCCAACACCCCTCGGGTCCCATCCGGACCTCGCACCTATCGAGCCAACAGCTTCCCCGACCTATCGCCATAACGAAAAAATTGATGACGATAGTACTGTTGAGACTGAACGGCTCTCTCCTGCAGCAAACCGTTCAAACGTTTCTGAAGTTCAAGATACCCCGCCAAATCACTGCGGCGGCGGAGAGCCTCCGATTTGGCTCGCTGGAGTTCCTTGGATAAACGTATCACCTCCGCATTAACTCGCTTCCTCTCGGCTCCAACATATGCCATTATATGTCCACGGAGCACGGCTTTGCCTGCCTCCCAAAAAGTAGCCACCGAATCTACTGTTCCCTCATTATACTGGACATATTCATCCCAGTGTTTCCCCACAAAATCCCGAAAGCCTGGGCTGTTGGCAAGATGGCTGGGAAAAGACCATCTGACAGCACCCTGGCGCTCCCCTCGCCAAGTCAAGCTCACCATAGCATGATCGGATACTAGAATGGGCCCTATCTCTACCCGTACCACTTTCCCAAACCAGGGTTGCGATACCAAAATATAATCAATTCTTGACCATGTCTGATGGGCGCGAGAAAGATGTGTGTAGTCTCTGCTGTCAAGGTGTAGTACCCTCCAGGCATCGATCAGATCCCCAAAGTCACAAAGATAGCTGACACCCTTTTTCTTCCAGCCACCCCCCGTAGCTGTGTGGGAGCGATCCAGTAAAGGGTCATGCGGACAATTATAATCTCCCGCCAAGATCACTGGAACCTTCGGGGCCTTCAGGACCTTTTGCAGGAGGACTTTAAAGAAAGCATGCTCATAGTTGTTAGGTGCATATACATTCCCCAGAAAGAGTTCTTCCCCTTGAATTTTAAGATGGACAAAGAGAAATCGGCCACTAGGGTCGGCATCCACCTTAAGGGTTTCACAGACCAGACCCTTATGGACTAAAATTGCCACCCCTTTCCGACGGGTATCCGAAGGGGCCGAGAAAACCTTTCCTACCCAGTCCTGCTGAAGTTTGGAGTGTTCTTGGGCCGTCAAGTGCGTTTCCTGTAGCATGGCCACCTGAGCTTTCTGCCGCTTTAAGGCCTGTAGAATTTTAGTGCGCTTCACCGGGGTGGTGATCCCCCCCACATTCCAGGTCACAATATGTAAATCAGGGTGGGTAGCACAAGCAGGGAAGACTTATACTCTCATCCGAAGATAACTGTGGTCGGACATAGGGCAGCCCAGCCTCCACCCCAGCCCATCTCAGCAAACTACTAAATATTAAATAAACCCACCCAGAAAAGGGCCAAAACTCTCCCAAGGGTACATACCATGGTGCAGCTAAGCTTCCCCTGTCCCCCTACTGCCCTCCCCCCTCCCCCCTTAACCTTACCAACCCTCCCCCACCCCGGATTCCCTACTACTCCCCGGACCCTCCCCCTAACCCCAAGAACACCAACAGCACTAACTCCCCTCAGCATCCTCGGCTGAGGCTGTGGTCTTAGTAATGCCACAGGGCAGCCACTCCGTTACGACCCTCCTCCCCTCCCCCATACAGCCGGTCATCGGAAGTTAATTCAGTAGTTAAACTAAAAGCTACATACAAACCGAGAAAGAAGAAAGTGACAAAAGACATGCATAACATTACACATTGAGCCAAATTGCCTGTCCAAGCCCCCAAAGGCAGGGCACCGTCTCCAAGGCACCCGATCTAGGTGTACCGGCCCACCGTCAGCTGGAGGTTGGATGTTGGATAGGCCCCATCGAAGTCCACCAAATCCGCATTCCTCGCAGATTCCACGAGGCCAGCCATCAGCAAGGTTCTTGTGCCGCCGGCAGCGTTGCCAGAAATTGTTTTGCCTTCCCAGCCTGTTCAAACGAATAGGCCTTCCCATGTAGAGTAACCCGCAAAGTAGCGGGGAAGGCTAGGGTAAAGCGTGCTTTCCGGCGAAACAGTTCAGCACAGATAGGTGTAAATTCTTTCCGCTTGGCCGCTACCACTGCAGAATAGTCTTGAAAGATCAAGATTTTCCGGTTGTTCAACAATAATTCAGGCATCCTCCTGTAAGCCTGAAGAATGGCAGCCTTATGCTGAAAGTTGAGAACGCGGAGTATGACCACCCGTGGCCTGGCCTCCTCCTCTTTACGCGCTCCCAAGCGGTGGGCGCGTTCAATGCGAAAGCAGCCCCGTAGGCCCTCCAGTCCCAATGCCTCCAGAAGCCAGGACTCCAAGAAAGTTAGTAGTACTCTCTCTCTGGTTTGTCCTCTCCGATGCCCAAGATACGAAGATTATTTCTCCTCGATCGATTTTCGAGGTCATCAATCTTTAATTGAATCTCCTGCAGGAGTTGCACATGCTTGGCCATTGCTCTCTCATGGCGCCCCTCCTCGCTTTCCAAGCCTGCAACCCGCTGTTCCAGCTCATCCACACGCTTCCCAAATTCGGTCATCGAATCCTCCATACCGTCTAGCTTCTTCATAAGCATATCAAATTTGGGGTCTAACAATTTGACCACTTCCTTAGCGAGCTCCGCTGGGGCCGAGTCAACACTCTCTCCCCCCGGGAACGCCGGCTGCGACGACAGCGACGCGGTAGGCCCAGCTTTGTGAGGCTTCTCTCGCTCCCGCTTCGGTGCCAACGGCATAGTCGCAACTCCCGCTTCCAAGCACAGGTAGCTGTAAGGTTCAGACACCCTCTCACAAATACGGGGGGTAGATGGGAGGCTTTTAGCCGGTTTTTAATGCCGATTTATCAGTGTGGCTGCCCCGGAGCAAGCGGGAAGCGTCCACGCTTACTCACGCATCACGTGACCTCGCTTTAGATGAGTGTAGGAGGGGCAGGAGACTGCAGATCTGCTCTTTTGCCCAGTACTGGGGTCTGTGAGCACCCTATGCTGACTGCCTCTGCTTTAGATGAGTGCAGGATGGGCAGGAGACTGCAGATCCGCTCTTTTGCCCAGTACTGGGGTCTGTGTGCACCCTATGCTGACTGCCTCTGCTTTAGATGAGTGCAGGAGGGGCAGGAGACTGCAGATCTGCTCTTTTGCTGAGTACTGGGGTATGTGTGCGCCCTATGCTGACTGCCTCTGCTTTAGATGAGTGCAGGAGGGGAAGGAGGCAGCAGATCTGCTCTTTTGCTCAGTACTGGGGTCTGTGAGCACCCTAAGCTGACTGCCTCTGCTTTAGATGAGTGCAGGAGGGGCAGGAGACTGCAGATCTGCTCTTTTCCTGAGTACTGGGGTATGTGTGCACCCTATGCTGACTGCCTCTGCTTTAGATGAGTGCAGGAGGGGCAGGAGACTGCAGATCTGCTCTTTTGCTGAGTACTGGGGTATGTGTGCGTCCTATGCTGACTGCCTCTGCTTTAGATGAGTGCAGGAGGGGCAGGAGACTGCAGATCTGCTCTTTTGCTGAGTACTGGGGTCTGTGAGCACCCTAAGCTGACTGCCTCTGCTTTAGATGAGTGCAGGAGGGGCAGGAGACTGGAGATCTGCTCTTTTGCTCTGTACTAGGGTATGTGTTCACCCTATGCTGACTGCCCCTGCTTTAGATGAGTGCAGGAGGGGAAGGAGGCTGCAGATCTGCTCTTTTGCTGAGTACTGGGGTCGGTGAGCACCCTAAGCTGACTGCCTCTGCTTTAGATGAGTGCAGGAGGGGCAGGAGACTGCAGATCTGCTCTTTTGCTGAGTACTGGGGTATGTGTGCACCCTATGCTGACTGCCTCTGCTTTAGATGAGCACAGGAGGGGCAGGAGACTGCAGATCTGCTCTTTTGCCCAGTACTGGGGTCTGTGAGCACCCTATGCTGACTGCCTCTGCTTTAGATGAGTGCAGGAGGGGCAGGAGACTGCAGATCTGCTCTTTTGCTGAGTACTGGGGTATGTGTGCACCCTATGCTGACTGCCTCTGCTTTAGATGAGTGCAGGAGGGGCAGGAGACTGCAGATCTGCTCTTTTGCTGAGTACTGGGGTATGTGAGCACCCTATGCTGACTGCCTCTGCTTTAGATGAGTGCAGGAGGGGAAGGAGGCTGCAGATCTGCTCTTTTGCTGAGTACTGGGGTCTGTGAGCACCCTATGCTGACTGCCTCTGCTTTAGATGAGTGCAGGATGGGCAGGAGACTGCAGATCCGCTCTTTTGCCCAGTACTGGGGTCTGTGAGCACCCTGAGCTGACTGCCTCTGCTTTAGGTGAGTGCAGGAGGGGCAGCAGGCTGCAGATCTGCTCTTTTGCCCAGTACTGGGGTCTGTGAGCACCCTATTCTGACTGCCTCTGCTTTAGATGAGTGCAGGAGGGGCAGGAGACTGCAGATCTGCTCTTTTGCTGAGTACTGGGGTATGTGAGCACCCTATGCTGACTGCCTCTGCTTTAGATGAGTGCAGGAGGGGAAGGAGGCTGCAGATCTGCTCTTTTGCTGAGTACTGGGGTCTGTGAGCACCCTATGCTGACTGCCTCTGCTTTAGATGAGTGCAGGATGGGCAGGAGACTGCAGATCTGCTCTTTTGCTCAGTACTGGGGTCTGTGAGCACCCTATTCTGACTGCCTCTGCTTTAGATGAGTGCAGGAGGGGCAGGAGACTGCAGATCTGCTCTTTTGCTGAGTACTGGGGTATGTGTGCACCCTATGCTGACTGCCTCTGCCTTAGATGAGTGCAGGAGGGGCAGGAGACTGCAGATCTGCTCTTTTGCTGAGTACTGGGGTCTGTGAGCACCCTATGCTGACTGCCTCTGCTTTAGATGAGTGCAGGAGGGGCAGGAGACTGTAGATCTGCTCTTTTGCTGAGTACTGGGGTCTGTGAGCACCCTAAGCTGACTGCCTCTGCTTTAGATGAGTGCAGGAGGGGCAGGAGGCTGTAGATCTGCTCTTTTGCTGAGTACTGGGGTATGTGTGCGCCCTATGCTGACTGCCTCTGCTTTAGATGAGTGCAGGAGGGGAAGGAGACTGCAGATCTGCTCTTTTGCTCAGTACTGGGGTCTGTGAGCAACCTAAGCTGACTGCCTCTGCTTTAGATGAGTGCAGGAGGGGCAGGAGACTGCAGATCTGCTCTTTTGCTGAGTACTGGGGTATGTGTGCGCCCTATGCTGACTGCCTCTGCTTTAGATGAGTGCAGGAGGGGAAGGAGGCTGCAGATCTGCTCTTTTGCTGAGTACTGGGGTCTGTGAGCACCCTAAGCTGACTGCCTCTGCTTTAGATGAGTGCAGGAGGGGCAGGAGACTGCAGATCACTGTTCCCTCTAAGCTGTGCGCGTGTGCGCGCGCACACACCTCACCAAGTGAGCGCACATACTTTACAACAGACCGCACAAAAATTACGGTTCTGAGTCTGATAGAAAACAACACAGACATTCTTAGAATTGAAAGTTGTATATTTATGGTTTTCACAAGTTCTACAATATTTTCTAGTGCAATGTGGTGTACATACTGTATTCTGACGTGTAGTCAAATTTTAAAGTATATAACTCCGAGTGTCATTATGTGGCGCACAAAAATTTAACCTTCCTTCAAAAGCTGCACAGCTGATATTTTATGCGCACACAGCGTACAGAAAATTAGACGGAACATTGCTGCAGATCTGCTCTTTTGCTGAGTACTGGGGTATGTGTGCACCCTATGCTGACTGCCTCTGCTTTAGATGAGTGCAGGAGGGGCAGGAGACTGCAGATCTGCTCTTTTGCTGAGTACTGGGGTAAGTGTGCACCCTATACTGACTGCCTCTGCTTTAGATGAGTGCAGGAGGGGAAGGAGGCTGCAGATCTGCTCTTTTGCTGAGTACTGGGGTATGTGTGCACCCTATGCTCACTGCCTCTGCTTTAGATGAGTGCAGGAGGGGCAGGAGGCTGCAGATCTGCTCTTTTGCTGAGTACTGGGGTCGGTGAGCACCCTAAGCTGACTGCCTCTGCTGTAGATGAGTGCAGGAGGGGCAGGAGACTGCAGATCTGCTCTTTTTTTGAGTACTGGGGTATGTGTGCACCCTATGCTGAGTGCCTCTGCTTTAGATGAGTGCAGGAGGGGAAGGAGGCTGCAGATCTGCTCTTTTGCTGAGTACTGGGGTATGTGTGCACCCTATGCTGAGTGCCTCTGCTTTAGATGAGTGCAGGAGGGGAAGGAGGCTGCAGATCTGCTCTTTTGCTGAGTACTGGGGTCTGTGAGCACCCTAAGCTGACTGCCTCTGCTTTAGATGAGTGCAGAAGGGGCAGGAGGCTGCAGATCTGCTCTTTTGCTGAGTACTGGGGTATGTGTGCGCCCTATGCTGACTGCTTGTGCTTTAGATGAGTGCAGGAGGGGAAGGAGGCTGCAGATCTGCTCTTTTGCTGAGTACTGGGGTCTGTGAGCACCCTAACCTGACTGCCTCTGCTTTAGATGAGTGCAGGAGGGGCAGGAGGCTGTAGATCTGCACTTTTGCCCAGTACTGGGGTCTGTGAGCACCCTAAGCTGACTGCCTCTGCTTTAGATGAGTGCAGGAGGGGCAGGAGACTGCAGATCTGCTCTTTTGCTGAGTACTGGGGTATGTGTGCACCCTATGCTGACTGCCTCTGCTTTAGATGAGTGCAGGAGGGGCAGGAGACTGCAGATCTGCTCTTTTGCTGAGTACTGGGGTCTGTGAGCACCCTACGCTGACTGCCTCTGCTTTAGATGAGTGCAGGAGGGGCAGGAGGCTGCAGATCTGCACTTTTGCTGAGTACTGGGGTATGTGTGCACCCTATGCTGACTGCCTCTGCTTTAGATGAGTGCAGGAGGGGCAGGAGACTGCAGATCTGCTCTTTTGCTGAGTACTGGGGTCTGTGAGCACCCTACGCTGACTGCCTCTGCTTTAGATGAGTGCAGGAGGGGCAGGAGGCTGCAGATCTGCACTTTTGCTGAGTACTGGGGTATGTGTGCACCCTATGCTGACTGCCTCTGCTTTAAATGAGTGCAGGAGGGGAAGGAGGCTGCACATCTGCTCTTTTGCCCAGTAGTGGGGTATGTGTGCACCCTATGCTGACTGCCTCTGCTTTAGATGAGTGCAGGAGGGGCAAGAGGCTGCAGATCTGCACTTTTGCTGAGTACTGGGGTCTTTGAGCACCCTAAGCTGACTGCCTCTGCTTTAGATGAGTGCAGGAGGGGCAGGAGGCTGCAGATCTGCTCTTTTGCTAAGTACTGGGGTCTGTGAGCACCCGATGCTCACTGCCTCTGCTTTAGATGAGTGCAGGAGGGGAAGGAGGCGGCAGATCTGCTCTTTTGCTCAGTACTGGGGTCTGTGAGCACCCTAAGCTGACTGCCTCTGCTTTAGATGAGTGCAGGAGGGGCAGGAGACTGCAGATCTGCTCTTTTGCCGAGTACTGGGGTGTGTGTGCACCCGATGCTGATTGCCTCTGCTTTAGATGAGTGCAGGAGGGGAAGGAGGCTGCAGATCTGCTCTTTTGCTGAGTACTGGGGTATGTGTGCGCCCTATGCTGACTGCCTCTGCTTTAGATGAGTGCAGGAGGGGAAGTAGGCTGTACATCTGCTCTTTTGCCCAGTAGTGGGGTATGTGTGCACCCTATGCTGACTGCCTCTGCTTTAGATGAGTGCAGGCGGGGAAGGAGGCTGCAGATCTGCTCTTTTGCTGAGTACTGGGGTCTGTGAGCACCCTAAGGTGACTGCCTCTGCTTTAGATGAGTGCAGGAGGGGCAGGAGGCTGCAGATCTGCACTTTTGCTGAGTACTGGGGTATGTGTGCACCCGATGCTGATTGCCTCTGCTTTAGATGAGTGCAGGAGGGGAAGGAGGCTGCAGATCTGCTCTTTTGCTGAGTACTGGGGTCTGTGAGCACCCTAAGGTGACTGCCTCTGCTTTAGATGAGTGCAGGAGGGGCAGGAGGCTGCAGATCTGCATTTTTGCTGAGTACTGGGGTATGTGTGCACCCGATGCTGACTGCCTCTGCTTTAGATGAGTGCAGGAGGGGAAGGAGGCTGCAGATCTGCTCTTTTGCTGAGTACTGGGGTCTGTGAGCACCCCCTAGGCTGACTGCCTCTGCTTTAGATGAGTGCAGGAGGGGAAGGAGGCTGCACATCTGCTCTTTTGCCCAGTAGTGGGGTATGTGTGCACCCTATGCTGACTGCCTCTGCTTTAGATGAGTACAGGAGGGGAAGGAGGCTGCACATCTGCTCTTTTGCCCAGTAGTGGGGTATGTGTGCACCCTATGCTGACTGCCTCTGCTTTAGATGAGTGCAGGCGGGGAAGGAGGCTGCAGATCTGCTCTTTTGCTGAGTACTGGGGTCTGTGAGCACCCTAAGCTGACTGCCTCTGCTTTAGATGAGTGCAGGAGGGGCAGGAAACTGCCGATCTGCTCTTTTGCTGAGTACTGGGGTCTGTGTGCACCCTAAGCTGACTGCCTCTGCTTTAGATGAGTGCAGGAGGGGCAGGAAACTGCCGATCTGCTCTTTTGCTGAGTACTGGGGTCTGTGTGCACCCTATGCTGACTGCCTCTGCTTTAGATGAGTGCAGGAGGGGCAGGAGACTGCAGATCTGCTCTTTTGCTGAGTACTGGGGTCTGTGAGCACCCTAAGCTGACTGCCTCTGCTTTAGATGAGTGCAGGAGGGGCTGGAGGCTGCATCTGCTCTTTTGCTGAGTACTGGGGTCTGTGAGCACCCTAAGCTGACTGCCTCTGCTTTAGATGAGTGCAGGAGGGGAAGGAGGCTGCAGATCTGCTCTTTTGCTGAGTACTGGGGTATGTGTGCGCCCTATGCTGACTGCTTCTGCTTTAGATGAGTGCAGGAGGGGAAGGAGGCTGCAGATCTGCTCTTTTGCTGAGTACTGGGGTCTGTAAGCACCCTAAGCTGACTGCCTCTGCTTTAGATGAGTGCAGGAGGGGCAGGAGGCTGCAGATCTGCACTTTTGCCCAGTACTGGGGTCTGTGAGCACCCTAAGCTGACTGCCTCTGCTTTAGATGAGTGCAGGAGGGGCAGGAGACTGCAGATCTGCTCTTTTGCCGAGTACTGGGGTGTGTGTGCACCCTATGCTGACTGCCTCTGCTTTAGATGAGTGCAGGAGGGGAAGGAGGCTGCACATCTGCTCTTTTGCCCAGTAGTGGGGTATGTGTGCACCCTATGCTGACTGCCTCTGCTTTAGGTGAGTGCAGGCGGGGAAGAAGGCTGCAGATCTGCTCTTTTGCCGAGTACTGGGGTGTGTGTGCACCCTATGCTGACTGCCTCTGCTTTAGATGAGTGCAGGAGGGGAAGGAGGCTGCACATCTGCTCTTTTGCCCAGTAGTGGGGTATGTGTGCACCCTATGCTGACTGCCTCTGCTTTAGATGAGTACAGGAGGGGAAGGAGGCTGCACATCTGCTCTTTTGCCCAGTAGTGGGGTATGTGTGCACCCTATGCTGACTGCCTCTGCTTTAGATGAGTGCAGGCGGGGAAGGAGGCTGCAGATCTGCTCTTTTGCTGAGTACTGGGGTCTGTGAGCACCCTAAGCTGACTGCCTCTGCTTTAGATGAGTGCAGGAGGGGCAGGAAACTGCCGATCTGCTCTTTTGCTGAGTACTGGGGTCTGTGTGCACCCTAAGCTGACTGCCTCTGCTTTCGATGAGTGCAGGAGGGGAAGGAGGCTGCAGATCTGCTCTTTTGCTGAGTACTGGGGTATGTGTGCGCCCTATGCTGACTGCCTCTGCTTTAGATGAGTGCAGGAGGAGAAGGAGGCTGCAGATCTGCTCTTTTGCTGAGTACTGGTGTCTGTGAGCACCCTAAGCTGACTGCCTCTGCTTTAGATGAGTGCAGGAGGGGCAGGAGGCTGCAGATCTGCACTTTTGCCCAGTACTGGGGTCTGTGAGCACCCTAAGCTGACTTCCTCTGCTTTAGATGAGTGCAGGAGGGGCAGGAGACTGCAGATCTGCTCTTTTGCCGAGTACTGGGTTGTATGTGCACCCTATGCTGACTGCCTCTGCTTTAGATGAGTGCAGGAGGGGAAGGAGGCTGCACATCTGCTCTTTTGCCCAGTAGTGGGGTATGTGTGCACCCTATGCTGACTGCCTCTGCTTTAGATGAGTGCAGGCGGGGAAGGACGCTGCAGATCTGCTCTTTTGCTGAGTACTGGGGTCTGTGAGCACCCTAAGGTGACTGCCTCTGCTTTAGATGAGTGCAGGAGGGGCAGGAGGCTGCAGATCTGCACTTTTGCTGAGTACTGGGGTATGTGTGCACCCGATGCTGACTGCCTCTGCTTTAGATGAGTGCAGGAGGGGAAGGAGGCTGCAGATCTGCTCTTTTGCTGAGTACTGGGGTCTGTGAGCACCCCTAGGCTGACTGCCTCTGCTTTAGATGAGTGCAGGAGGGGAAGGAGGCTGCACATCTGCTCTTTTGCCCAGTACTGGGGTATGTTTGCACCCTATGCTGACTGCCTCTGCTTTAGATGAGTACAGGAGGGGAAGGAGGCTGCACATCTGCTCTTTTGCCCAGTAGTGGGGTATGTGTGCACCCTATGCTGACTGCCTCTGCTTTAGATGAGTGCAGGCGGGGAAGGAGGCTGCAGATCTGCTCTTTTGCTGAGTACTGGGGTCTGTGAGCACCCTAAGCTGACTGCCTCTGCTTTAGATGAGTGCAGGAGGGGCAGGAGACTGCAGATCTGCTCTTTTGCTGAGTACTGGGGTATGTGTGCACCCTATGCTGACTGCCTCTGCTTTAGATGAGTGCAGGAGGGGCAGGAGACTGCAGATCTGCTCTTTTGCCCAGTACTGGGGTCTGTGAGCACCCTATGCTGACTGCCTCTGCTTTAGATGAGTGCAGGAGGGGAAGGAGGCTGCAGATCTGCTCTTTTGCTGAGTACTGGGGTATGTGTGCGCCCTATGCTGACTGCCTCTGCTTTAGATGAGTGCAGGAGGGGAAGGAGGCTTCAGATCTGCTCTTTTGCTGAGTACTGGTGTCTGTGAGCACCCTAAGCTGACTGCCTCTGCTTTAGATGAGTGCAGGAGGGGCAGGAGGCTGCAGATCTGCACTTTTGCCCAGTACTGGGGTCTGTGAGCACCCTAAGCTGACTGCCTCTGCTTTAGATGAGTGCAGGAGGGGCAGGAGACTGCAGATCTGCTCTTTTGCCGAGTACTGGGGTGTATGTGCACCCTATGCTGACTGCCTCTGCTTTAGATGAGTGCAGGAGGGGAACTAGGCTGCACATCTGCTCTTTTGCCCAGTAGTGGGGTATGTGTGCACCCTATGCTGACTGCCTCTGCTTTAGATGAGTGCAGGCGGGGAAGGACGCTGCAGATCTGCTCTTTTGCTGAGTACTGGTGTCTGTGAGCACCCTAAGCTGACTGCCTCTGCTTTAGATGAGTGCAGGAGGGGCAGGAGGCTGCAGATCTGCACTTTTGCCCAGTACTGGGGTCTGTGAGCACCCTAAGCTGACTGCCTCTGCTTTAGATGAGTGCAGGAGGGGCAGGAGACTGCAGATCTGCTCTTTTGCCGAGTACTGGGGTGTATGTGCACCCTATGCTGACTGCCTCTGCTTTAGATGAGTGCAGGAGGGGAACTAGGCTGCACATCTGCTCTTTTGCCCAGTAGTGGGGTATGTGTGCACCCTATGCTGACTGCCTCTGCTTTAGATGAGTGCAGGCGGGGAAGGACGCTGCAGATCTGCTCTTTTGCCCAGTACTGGGGTCTGTGAGCACCCTATGCTGTCTGCCTCTGCTTTAGATGAGTGCAGGAGGGGCAGGAGGCTGCAGATCTGCACTTTTGCTGAGTACTGGGGTATGTGTGCACCCGATGCTGACTGCCTCTGCTTTAGATGAGTGCAGGAGGGGAAGGAGGCTGCACATCTGCTCTTTTGCCCAGTAGTGGGGTATGTGTGCACCCTATGCTGACTGCCTCTGCTTTAGATGAGTGCAGGAGGGGCAGGAGACTGCAGATCTGCTCTTTTGCTGAGTACTGGGGTCTGTGAGCACCCTAGGCCAGAGCTACTCAATTCCAGTCCTGGTGGCCCGCAACCCTGCAGGTTTTTGGGATATCCCTAATGATATGCATGAGATATATATGCATTAGAGATAGCCTGCCAACCTGACTGGTGTTTGGCCCTCCAGGGCTGGATTTGGAGACTCCTGCCTTACACCTCTGTCATTTAAGATTGTGAGTGGGCAAGGTACAGATGTTCTAGACATCAAAAGGGTAGATAGAATGTGTCACATTCCTCCTAGATTCTCAACACCACCAAAAAGTTGTCTAATAGACAATATTTTGGTGGTGGTGAGAAGCAAGGAGGAATGTGACAAATTCTAAGCTCTTTGATGTCTTGGACATCTGCACCTTGCCCACTTACAATCTTAAATGAAAGAGGTGTAAGGCGGGGGTCTGCAAATCCAGCCCTGGAGGGCCAAACACCAGTCAGGTTGGCAGGCTAGCTCTAATGCATATATATCTCATGCATATCATTAGGGATATCCCAAAAACCTGCAGGGTTGTGGGCCACCAGGACTGGAATTGAGTAGCTCTGCCCTAGGCTGACTGCCTCTGCTTTAGATGAGTGCAGGAGGGGAAGGAGGCTGCACATCTGCTCTTTTGCCCAGTAGTGGGGTATGTGTGCACCCTATGCTGACTGCCTCTGCTTTAGATGAGTGCAGGAGGGGCAGGAAACTGCCGATCTGCTCTTTTGCTGAGTACTGGGGTCTGTGTGCACCCTAAGCTGACTGCCTCTGCTTTAGATGAGTGCAGGAGGGGCAGGAGACTGCAGATCTGCTCTTTTGCTGAGTACTGGGGTATGTGTGCACCCTATGCTGACTGCCTCTGCTTTAGATGAGTGCAGGAGGGGCAGGAGGCTGCACATCTGCACTTTTGCTGAGTACTGGGGTATGTGTGCGCCCTATGCTGACTGCCTCTGCTTTAGATGAGTGCAGGAGGGGCAGGAGACTGCAGATCTGCTCTTTTGCCCAGTACTGGGGTCTGTGAGCACCCTAAGCTGACTGCCTCTGCTTTAGATCAGTGCAGGAGGGGCTGGAGGCTGCATCTGCTCTTTTGCTGAGTACTGGGGTCTGTGAGCACCCTAAGCTGACTGCCTCTGCTTTAGATGAGTGCAGGAGGGGCAGGAGACTGCAGATCTGCTCTTTTGCTGAGTACTGGGGTCTGTGTGCACCCTAAGCTGACTGCCTCTGCTTTAGATGAGTGCAGGAGGGGCAGGAGACTGCAGATCTGCTCTTTTGCTGAGTACTGGGGTCTGTGAGCACCCTAAGCTGACTGTCTCTGCTTTAGATGAGTGCAGGAGGGGCTGGAGGCTGCATCTGCTCTTTTGCTGAGTACTGGGGTCTGTGAGCACCCTAAGCTGACTGCCTCTGCTTTAGATGAGTGCAGGAGGGGCAGGAGACTGCAGATCTGCTCTTTTGCTGAGTACTGGGGTATGTGTGCACCCTATGCTGACTGCCTCTGCTTTAGATGAGTGCAGGAGGGGAAGGAGGCTGCAGATCTGCTCTTTTGCTGAGTACTGGGGTATGTGTGCGCCCTATGCTGACTGCCTCTGCTTTAGATGAGTGCAGGAGGGGAAGGAGGCTGCACATCTGCTCTTTTGCTGAGTACTGGGGTCTGTGAGCACCCTAAGCTGACTGCCTCTGCTTTAAATGAGTGCAGGAGGGGAAGGAGACTGCAGATCTGCTCTTTTGCTGAGTACTGGGGTCTGTGAGCACCCTAAGCTGACTGCCTCTGCTTTAGATGAGTGCAGGAGGGGAAGGAGACTGCAGATCTGCTCTTTTGCTGAGTACTGGGGTCTGTGTGCACCCTAAGCTGACTGCCTCTGCTTTAGATGAGTGCAGGAGGGGCTGGAGGCTGCATCTGCTCTTTTGCTGAGTACTGGGGTATGTGTGCACTCTATGCTGACTGCCTCTGCTTTAGATGAGTGCAGGAGGGGAAGGAGGCTGCATCTGCTCTTTTGCTGAGTACTGGGGTATGTGTGCACCCTATGCTGACTGCCTCTGCTTTAGATGAGTGCAGGAGGGGCAGGAGGCTGCAGATCTGCTCTTTTGCCCAGTACTGGGGTCTGTGTGCACCCTATGCTGACTGCCTCTGCTTTAGATGAGTGCAGGAGGGGAAGGAGGCTTCTTCTGCTCTTTTGCTGAGTACTGGGGTCTGTGAGCACCCTAAGCTGACTGCCTCTGCTTTAGATGAGTGCAGGAGGGGAAGGAGGCTGCAGATCTGCTCTTTTGCTGAGTACTGGGGTATGTGTGCACCCTATGCTGACTGCCTCTGCTTTAGATGAGTAAAGGAGGGGCAGTAGGCTGCAGATCTGCTCTTTTGCTGAGTACTGGGGTATGTGTGCACCCTAAGCTGACTGCCTCTGCTTTAGATGAGTGCAGGAGGGGCAGGAGGCTGCAGATCTGCTCTTTTGCTGAGTACTGGGGTCTGTGAGCACCCTAAGCTGACTGCCTCTGCTTTAGATGAGTGCAGGAGGGGAAGGAGGCTGCAGATCTGCTCTTTTGCTGAGTACTGGGGTATGTGTGCACCCTATGCTGACTGCCTCTGCTTTAGATGAGTGCAGGAGGGGAAGGAGACTGCACATCTGCTCTTTTGCTGAGTACTGGGGTATATGTGCACCCTAAGCTGACTACCTCTGCTGTAGATGAGTGCAGGAGGGGCAGGAGACTGCAGATCTGCTCTTTTGCTGAGTACTGGGGTACGTGTGCACCCTATGCTGACTGCCTCTGCTTTAGATGAGTGCAGGAGGGGCAGGAGGCTGCAGATCTGCTCTTTTGCTTGCATCGTCATTTGGGGTCATGTGAACTTTCAGTTGTTGAAATGGGGTCACATGGGGTGAAAGTTTGGAAAGCCCTGGGAGCTCAGGGGATCCTCTGGGCTCTGTGCGTGTGCAAGGTTGCAGAAGAGTAGGCGGCGGGAGGGCAGGAGAGCGCGGGCTCCGCTACGGGGGGGTGGGGGGGGGGGGGCGCTCTGGGACCCGCGTGTGCACGGGCAGCGGCGTTAGGAAGTGGCTCGGGGCGCGCGTGCGCACTGTGTCCGTCTCCGTCTCCGCTCGCAGGCAGCCGAAAGGGCGAGAAACGGATGTGCTGCAGAAAGCGAAGGGGCTCGTCGGCTGCCCGGGACTTTCATGCCAGCATCGTGAGTATTTCCTGCCAGCACGTCTGTGTCTGCTTCCTCCTGCCCTCCCTTCCGTGAACGTTGCAGGGAGCTGGGCTCGGGGGGTCCCTGGGCTGCCGGCTGCCTGTGTGCAGAGTTTCTGGGGGACCGGGAGCTGCCGACTGTCTGTGTGCAGAGGTTGTGGGGGACCTGGAGCTGCCGGTTACCTGTGTGCAGAGGTTCTGGGGGACCAGGAGCTGCCGACTGTCTGTGTGCAGAGGTTGTGGGGGACCAGGAGCTGCCGGTTGCCTGTGTGCAGGGGGCTGGGAGACCTGGAGCTGCCGGCTGCCTGTGTGCAGGGGGCTGGGAGACCTGGAGCTGCCGGCTGCCTGTGTGCAGAGGTTCTGGGGGACCGGGAGCTGCCGACTGTCTGTGTGCAGAGGTTGTGGGGGACCTGGAGCTGCCGGTTACCTGTGTGCAGAGGTTCTGGGGGACCAGGAGCTGCCGACTGTCTGTGTGCAGAGGTTGTGGGGGACCAGGAGCTGCCGGTTGCCTGTGTGCAGGGGGCTGGGAGACCTGGAGCTGCCGGCTGCCTGTGTGCAGGGGGCTGGGAGACCTGGAGCTGCCGGCTGCCTGTGTGCAGAGGTTCTGGGGGACCGGGAGCTGCCGACTGTCTGTGTGCAGAGGTTGTGGGGGACCTGGAGCTGCCGGTTACCTGTGTGCAGAGGTTCTGGGGGACCAGGAGCTGCCGACTGCCTGTGTGCAGAGGTTCTGGGGGACCTGGAGCTGCCGGCTACCTGTGTGCAGGGGGCTGGGGGACCTGGAGCTGCCGGCTGCCTGTGTGCAGGGGGCTGGGAGACCTGGAGCTGCCGGTTGCCTGTGTGCAGGGGGCTGGGGGACCTGGAGCTGCCGGCTGCCTGTGTGCAGAGGTTCTGGGGGACCAGGAGCTGCCGGCTGCATACATGCAGGGAGTTGGGAGGCGGAGGAGCTGCTGCTGAAATCGGGGGCGAGAGTGGCCGGCAGCAGAGGGAGGGGTGCTCTAGCATTCCGGCAAAAGCCGGCGGTAGTTGTGTTTCAGCGGGCCGTGGAGCCGGTGCCGGTCCTTCCTGAACACATGTACCGTGAGGTGAGCCGAAGGCTGATACCTGTTGCCGGGCTGTGTGGGGCGCAGGCTTCCGTGGCAGTGAATGAAGTGAAGGTGAATAACATGTGGTCGTGGCTGCGCTGTGCTGCCTGTTTCCGTGGTGAAAGGATATTGCTGATGGAGAGCTGAGAGCTCCGGGGGGATAATGCACTATAGTGCCGTCTTAGTCCATCTGAGTGCACACAAGTACAAGTTAATAAATTAAAAAAAAAGAGAAATAAGGTAATAACCTTTTTATTGGACTAACTCGGTATATTTTTGGATTAGTCTTGAGGAGCTAAAAACTCATTCCTCAGATCAGGACAAATGAGCAATAAATGGGTCATAAACCTTTCCCAAAGATAGCCTAAGGGGAACAGATTGGGGAGAGGGTTGATGAGTGATCAGAAATTGACGAGCAGTAGAATTTGTTGCCTGCTAATGACTTAAAAAGCCTCAGTCTCTGTCTTCAAGTCCTTTCTTATTAGTTTCACATTATCTGATCATTTTAACTTCAGGTTGCTGGATTGTGAGTTTTCCTTCGTGTAAGGTCACAGTGCTCTGGTCCTGAAAAATTTTCCCCACGGAGGGATCACCATCTGATTTTATGTCTGCTTGGGCTGATTCCTTGCCGGTGGAGCTCTCCTCTGACACTTCTGTCCTGGATCATCCAGACTGCATTAGAGGAGGGACAGGACTAGGATCCCCTTGTGCGGAGTGGCTTTCCCATGTGGGTGACTGACTAGGACTTCTGACCTCACTTTAAGCCATAACATTCTACTGCCTACCCCCTTCTGATCACTTATCATACTCCCCCCCCCCCCCCCCCCATTCTTCACACTGTCATTACAGATCCTTCTTATCATTCATTTGTATTTTTTGGCTCACTCTGTTTCAGTGGTTCCCATCCCAGTCCTCGGGTACCCCCAGGCCAGTCAGGTTTTCATGGTATCCACAATGAGATAGATCTGCATACAATGGAAATGGTGCAGATGTCCTGAAAACCTGAGTGATCTGGGGGTACCCAAAGACTGGGTGGGAACCACTGCTCCATTTGAACCTGAGGAACGAGGTGTTAACTTCCAAAAGCTAGTTAAGAAACCTGGTTGTTTGTATTAACCTTTCTTTCAGTGCTGGAGGAGATACTGTCCCGGCAGCAGGTCTACATTCACTTTGTGCTTTGTATTGTGGATGTCATATTTGTGATGTGCCAGACCCTCAAATCTATGTATATATCATCCCAATTTTTCTGTCCTGATTTGACAACTCCCAAACTTGTAATCAAACCGCTACTGATCGCTGGAAGTAGCGGTATATAAGTTGTACACTAAATAAAAATAAGTCAGATTGGTTTGGGGGACCCTCTGAGCCAGGATATTATTGCAGCCGGGCTTTGCATGGCTGCGCTCTCCCCCATGCATGAGGCATCAGGGCAATCCCTGACCACTCCATGAGTGGGAGACAGACAAAGAATCGAGGAGTTGCTGAGCACCTGTAGTATGTGCAGAACCAGACTGCAGTGGAGCTAGCCATTGACTCCGTGTTGTGCAGGAGATCCAAGCTCAGTCGGCAGGCCCAGATCCTGCCGCTCAGTCTGGAGGCTCTGACTGATGGCTAGGCAGAAGGAAGGAGAGACTTACACATAGTATGGGGGGCTTATGGCCCTCACCATACTACGTGTCCAAACAAAGTCTAGTTTGGATTGAGCTGGAAAGCCAGAGAGCTAAAAAGATCTCCATCCTCAACTTTGAATAATTTGTATGCATTCTCCTGCATATCTTTGAAAGGACCCAGCAGTGCAGCTCTGGAAGGCTCAGGACAATCGGCCCTAAAGTGTACCTTCACCTATGGGAGCTTCAGGGCTCTACAACCAGATCTCTACCACCTACTTGTTTGATTATATTCCCGAATGTCCTCCTTTATTCTAATATAATTTACTTATCATATTTGTAGTCCAGTTAATGACATACACACATTTTGTTGTAGTTTTGTCACCTGTTTCCTACCTTAAAACTGGTGTTCAGCTGTCCATGCTGCATTCATGCCTTATGTATACCCTTATAACACCTACACAGGACTCTGACAGATCCTCTCATCAGCTGTTTGTGCTGTATTCATGCTCTACTTGTATCACTGTGCCACTGCATGGGATAGATCCCTTCAGCTGTCCATGATTAATTCATGCTTTATGGAGGTAATTTTATATGGTGCCATATAAAATTATGTGCCGTCTACATGCGTAGTCATTTATGTTCATAAGTGATACGGTTGTGATTTTATGAGCAAATGCCTTACCCTCTTTGGCGTGTACTTTCACTGTGGATGTGTGCACGGATGGGTTTGGGTGGAGCACACAAGTACATGCACAAATCACGATATCTTATAATTTACATGTAATCTTAACATATTGAGATGCACCTTGTGTTCGGTCTTCAGTCAGGCTGCTCATTGTTGAAAGACTGGTACCCATAGCTGCTGTTATTGTATCGATCCATCTCATTGCTGGCCATCCTCTTTTGCGTGAACCTTCTACCTTGTCAAGGATGATGTCTTTCTCTAATGATCTCTCTCATCGCATGATGTGTCCAAAGTATGAAAGTCGAAGTCTTGTCATCTGAGCTTCTAAAGAAAGCTTAGGTTTGATCTCCTCTAGTACTGATGGTTTGTTCTTCGGGCAGTCCATGGTATACACAGTATTCGTCGCCAGCACCATAATTCAAAGGCTTCGATATTCTTCCTATCTTTTTCACTGTCCAACTTTCACATCCATATGATGTTATTGAAAATACCATGGCTCAAACGAGTCAAATCTTTGTATGGAGAGAGACATCTCTGCTCTTGAGAATCTTGTCTAGGTCCTTCATAGCCATTCTGCCAAGAGCAATGCGTCGTCGGATTTCTTGATTGCTTGTTGCTTCTGTATTGATAGTTGATACAAGTAAGTTAAAGTTGTCAACTATTTCAATTTCTTCTCTATCTGTGATGAACTTATTCATTTTGCCTGTTGTCAGGATCTTTGTCTTCTTAACATTAAGGTGCAGGCCCATTTTAAGACTATATTCCTTGATCTTAATAAGCAGATGTTTCCAATCGTCTTCACTTTCAGCCAGTAATGTGGTATCATCAGCATAGCGAAGGTTGTTGATGAGTCTTCCACCAATCTTCACACCTCTCTTGTCTTCATACAGGCCTGCTTCTCTGATGATTTGTTCTGCATATAAATTAAAGAGGTAGGGGGAAAGTATGCAGCCTTGTCATACACCTTTGCTGATTTTAAACCATTCTGTTTCTCCTAGTTCCGTTCGAATTGTTGCTTCTTGATCAGTGTAAAGGTTGTGCAAGAGAACGATCATGTGTTCTGGTATACCCATATTTCTTAATGTGGCACAGAGTTTCTCATGGTTTACACAGTCAAAAACATTGCTGTAATCAATAAAACACATATAGATATCCTTTTGGTATTCTTTTGTCTTTTACAGGATCCATCTCACATCCACAATAATGTCTCTCATTCCTCTCCCTTTCCTGAACCCTGTTTGCACTTCAGGTAGTTCTCATTCCAGGAATGATTGTAGTCTCTGCTGAATGATCTTGAGTAGAATCTTGCTGGCATGTAGGATCAGAGCGATTGTGCAATAATTTCCACAGTTAGTTGGATCATCTTTCTTTGGTATTGGCAGAGCCTTGTAAGTATGGTAAAGCTTCATCTGATTGCTGTAATAACTCAATGAGAATGCCATCAATGCCCGGTGCTTTGTTCTTTCATAAGGCTTTCAATGCTGCTTCGACTTCTTCTTTCATCACCAATGGTTATGGATCATAACGTATAGATTGAAACGGCTATTGGTCTACTTGATCTTTATGGTATAATAACTCTGTATATATTCTTTCCACCTTTTCTTGATCTTCTCAGCATCATTCAACATGGATCTTTGAGCATCTTGTAGCATTCCAATTCGAGGCTGGAATTTTTTCTTTAACTCTCATAGCTTTAGAAAAGCCAATTTTGTTCTTCTTCTAATAGCTCCTGATTCTATTTCTTTGCATGTTTCATTGTAGTACTTTTACTTGTCCAGTCTTGCTGCACATTGGAAATCTCTGTTGTGTTCTGCGATTGCCTCTCTTTCTTCTCTGGCTTTAGCTTCTCTGCATTTCTGGACAATTTTCAGAGTTTCTTCAGTCATCCATTTTGACTGTTTTTGCTTTTTCACCTTATGTAGAGACTTATCGTTTTCTTCCAATACAACCTTCTTGATGTCATCCCATAACTCTTCTGGAACTCTGTCATTTGTATCTAAAGTAGCAAATTGATTTCTCTGGCAGTCTTTGAAATTCCAGTGGTAGATTCTCAAGGTCATATTTTGCTAAATTCATGAGTGGCTTGCTCTTTTTCAACTTTATCTTGAGTTTGCATACTAGTAGTTGGTGATCTGTACCACAATCAGCTCCAGGTTTTGTCTTTGTTGATGTTATTGAGCTTTTCCATCGTTGTCTTCCATAGATGTAGTTAATTTGATTTCTGTACAATCCATTGGGTGAAGTGCACTTGAACAGTCAGCGTTTGCGTTGCTGGAAGAAGGCATTTGAGATGAATAGATCATTGGTTTTGCAGAATTTTATCAGTCTTTCTCCAGCTTCTTTTCTGTTGCCAAGTCCATATTTTCCAATCACTTTGCCTTCTTCTTTGTTGCCAACATTTGCATTACAGTCACCCATGACTATCAGGATATCCTGTTTGCATGTTCTGTCAATTTCAGCTTGTACTTGTTCATAGAACTCATCAACGTCTTCCTCTTCTGCAGCTGTTGTTGTGGCATATACCTGAATTATAGTTGTGTTGATGGGCTTTCCTCGTAGACTGCGTTGTATTTCATTACAGTTCTTGCAAGTTTCTTCTTAACTATAAATTCAACACCATTTCTCCTTTGTCTTTCATTTCCAGCATAGTAAACAATATGATCATCAGATGAAAGTGCCCAAAGCCAGTCCATTTCAGTTCACTGACACCCAACAGATTGAGTACACGTTCCATTTTATTCTTGACCATCTTCAACTTCCCTTGGTTCATGCTTCGTACGTTCCATGTCCCAATATGTAAGATATCTTTGCAACTTCTGACTCTCTTTTCATGCACAGCTACATCAATAGATCCAACCACATCATAAATGCTGGCTTTATTCTGAGAAGTCTTCAGCTCATCCCCAGTAGCCATTTAAGTACCTTCCAACCTGGGGGGGGGTCTCATCTTCCAGCACTATTGTGCAATTATTTTGTGACTATCCACTGAGTTTTCGAGGCATGATACAGAAATAGATTTGCCAAGCCTTTCTTCCGCATAGTTAATTCCAGTGTTGTTGCATTTGTCACAGAAATATGATATTCTGCTTACAACACCGTCCCATTTTGCTGCTGCCCAGATGGGTGGTTTCTCTTAGTCTGGCATCTCAGCTGAGACCTGTTTATCTTGGGAGACCCTGCCAGTAGTTATGCTACCGACAGCACAGCTCTCAGCATCACTGATGTCCACAAGCCCTCGCAGCACAACAAGCTGCAAACCAAGTGGGTTTAATTAAAAGCACATTTACTGTAATTTCTCAATAAATCAATGTAGGAAGGCCTCTCCATCCTTCAGCGGCAGGGAGAGGCTGATATGACTGTTCATCTAGGTGCAGGTTAGCCATGCACTGATTGGCTGTCCGTGAGGGCGGGTGCAGGTTAGCTGTTTGTGATGCTAGTGATGGTTGTGCACTGATTGTATGTAAGTGAATATTGACCTGGCATGTCTAATATTTAATGAAGGTATAATCTTAAATCAAATCTTAAATTCTGTTGTGTAATACATTCAGCCCAAAAGATCGAACCACCAGAGCATAAACTCAAATGTCCATGTATATCATACCAAAAACATAATTTTTGTCGGACTGTTTGTGATGCGGATACTGCCTCAGTTTACATAGCCTCAGTTTACATATGTTCCTTTTTACTATTTTTATTTAAGTTGTCATGCAAAAAAGCGCTCTAAGGCTACTTAAAACAGTTCACTTATCTGATGGAAAGTCATCGAGAAAGAGTAGCCGTCAATCCAATCAACTACATCAACGCATTACTGCGATTTGCACCATCTACTTAATTAGCTTACTTAATTAAGGAGTGGAGGAGTAGCCTAGTACCCAGAAGATCAAGGGTTTGATTCCCACTGTCACTCCTTGTGACCATGGGCAAGTCACTTTACCCTCCATTGCCTCGGAAGACAAGGCTTGGCAATCTACTTCTGGTGATACATTAGCAAGAAAATTCAGAGGCAGCTGGGTCACCAGGAGTCAGCATTGACTTGATGATACTAAAAAAACCCAAACCCTTAATTAGCTACTGTACCAGGATGCATTCAATGATTCCCTCCACAAGCACCTCAAAGGATTCAAAAGCTACTGGTGCCAACAAAGTACCATCATGGAAAACATGGTGCTCTTCATCATTCTGGATGTTTTCTTTTCACACTACTATCCAGAGGGTCAGCACTGACTCGATGACACTAAACAAACATGTCTAGGTCCAGACCCAGTAGGTTTCGAAGCTGATGTTCTGAATTTCGAGGTCTGAGATTGCATTAATACAGTGATCCTCATTATTTTTCAAGTGGAGTTGACTTTTGTAAAAAATTAAGACTTCACTGTGAAAGCTAGGAGCATCATTACTACTACTAAGCATTCACAGCGCTGTACATCTAGATGTAAGAGACAGTCCCTGCTCATCGGAGCTTACAATCTAATCATGACGAACAACATCACAAAACTGAGGATTTGAGTATGGTAGGGTAAAAGTGGTGAACAAAAGAGTGAAGGACTTTAGGATCCAAAAGCAGCCTCAAAGGTGGCCTTTTAGCCTGGATTTGAATAGGGCTAGAGAAGGAGCCCAGTGTACAGACTCAGATAGTTTGTTCCAGGCATATAGAGCAGCAAGGTGGAATGAATGAAGTCGAGAGTTGGCAGTGGCAGAGAAGGGCACAGATACAAGGGATGTGCCAGAGGAGCAGACTTCCCGAGGAGGGGTGTAGGGTGAGATAAGGGAGGAAAAGTAGTGATGAGCCGCAGAATGAATGCACTTGTAGGTCAGTAGGAGAAATTTAAACTGGATGCAGAAACGGATTGGGAGCCCGTGAAGTGAAGCAACCACTGCATTGAGCAATGGGGATCCCCTTCCATGATGCAAATGGCTCGGGTGGGGGGTCCCTGCTGTCAGAGCAACCCTTATAACTAAAATGAAGTCTGTTCCACTGCATCCTTCCTCCCTTAGACTATTTCCTGCCTGCTAACCCACGTCCCTCCTTTAGACATTCTCCCTCCCCCACAGATGATCTTCTACGAGTATGTATATACTCTTCCCATCTCCATCTCAGCAGTCTCAATCTCCAGTATGTTGTTGCTGCAAGCCAACTCTCTCCCCACTTTTGTAACCCCCTCACCTTCTCCGCAGTCTTGTTGCCACTGTTACCTTCGGCACAGCACAGCTCTCTGTGAGTTTGCTGTTCTCAAGTCTCAGGAGAAACAGTTCATGGGTTTGGGAACTGCATGGTGTCAGAAGAAAAGAGAGCTGCTGTTCTGGAAGACATGAGGGAAGCGTGTGATTTGGGAAAAGAGAGTGAAAAGGCTGCCTTATGAGGAATGAGTTGCAAAGACGTTTCTCCCGTATTGTGCCTGTGAAGAAAATTAAGAAAAAAAAATCAGTAGTTTGTTTTTCTAGTAGGAACACTTGATGCTTGTACTGATGTGCTGTGACTCAACAGCTGTGGCCAGTATAAAATGGATCCCCAGAGCGGCATGGTCACTAGCACCAGGAGATCAAGTGTCTTTCGGTAGCTGGGGTGGAAGCAGGTTTTTGCGACCCTAGCCTGTATAGTGTTTGTGCAGATCAGTGAAGAAGGGTTTCATCAGTTTGGTTGGGTAAGGAATTTCAAAAGAGGTTAGTGTGTTGCAAGCTTGCTCCTTCCCTATGAACATAAGTCAGTGCAAAACCCACTGGAGCAACGAGTCAGAGGCTGCAAGTGGACTGTCAGAGCACAGAGGCTTAGCACGTTAGTGTGCCAGGAGGGCTGGGTCGGCTTAACCCCTGGTCAGACTAGGAAGTCACCCAGGATAGCAGCTTCTGGAGACAGCAACAGGCCAGAACAAAATAATAGATTCTGAGAGCCAGACAGACTGAAAGAGCCATCAGTGCACACTGTTACCCGCAAAGAGGGCGAGCCCTTTTCCATGGGTGAGTAGCTAGTGCCTGTGTGTGCACAGATACCGATATGTGTAACTTAATTTTGAAAAGAATGATGTCCAATTATACATTTTTATAGGATTGTTCTGGGAGGGATGGTGGTTGGATGATCAGGATTGTTGAATTTAATTAACAAAGTCTCAGGAAAGGGCGTGGGAGGGGGCGAGGGATCCCAAAGTTACCTGGGGGAGAGGAGATGGATCACGAGCCCTGCAGGAGAGAGCAGAAGGGGCATCGCCAATCCTGATCTCGTACCAGACAGCAGCATCGCCCGCGGTGCCAGTGCTTTGCTCGCATTTACTGAATTCCCCAGTAGTGCTGGCCGACACTGAAGAACTGCTTATTTTCTCTATGATAATTTGGCTGTTGACCCTTATGCAAGACATGTGTGTGTTTCTGTCAAATAGTTGAAGTGGGGTTGAATTAAAGTTTAGTTGAGACTGAATTCATTCAGGGAATGTGCTCTTTCAAACAAACTTCAGAGCCTTTTGGAAAGAAAGTCAGATGTCACACCCACATCCCTGCCAAGCGAGAAAGTAGCGGGCCCCCTGCCCGTGCATGTCTGTACGATAAAGAGACCTGCTTGCTGCTTTTAACCAACCTGCTAAAACTCTATCTCGATTCAAAGCTATCCTCAGCATCTTCAAAGCCTTCAACAAACTTTCACCTACTTACCTCCAAACCTTAATACTGTACATGAGAGCAAGGACAACCTACGCTCAAAACGCTCTACACGTACCAACACTCTACTAAATCCAATGCCACTACGTCCAACAGAGCTTTCTCGTTTTACGCACCTTTGCTCTGGGACTCAATTCCACACAAGCTCCGGGCCCTAAAGGACCTGCTTTCATTTAGAAAGGCTTTAAAGACTCATTTATTTTCAATATGCTTCTCTGAAGATGTAACATAGCTGCCTGTATACCTCTGTTCACTGCCCCCTCCGCCTCCTCTACCCTGCCCTATTTCCATTTCTACGTATATCCCCTTTCAAGTTTAATATCCTGTTCTATGCATAATGTTCCCTTTGCTGTGAACCATTTTGACCTTAGGATAAAGCGGTATAGAAACACTGTTAAATAAATAAAATAAAGCCTACAGCCTTGAAAGCCTGGAGGGGGCACTAATCCTTTAACTAATTAATTTAATTAGCTGTGATATTGAAAATGCTATCTCTAGGACTCTAGAAGGACCCATGTATATACAAAGCCCACTGGCCTTGCAGTTCGGGCCCGTTTCTACTCGTTACTTTCGCTCTCCTATATTCTTTGTCCGTTTCTTATAGAACTTTCTATTGACTTAACTTGCACTGATGTTATAGAAACATAGAAACATGATGGCGAAAAAAGACCACATGGACTATCTAGTCTGCCATTTCATACGAACTACTATAGTCCCTTTTTTCCTTTAGAGATCTTCTGTGTTTGTCTCATGCTTTCTTGAATTCAGATACTGTCCCCGTCTCTACTGCCTCCACTGGGAGACTGTTCCATGCCTCTGTTGTCGAGTGTCCTGCTCAAATGCAGAATGATAATAAAACTAGAAAGCAATTGGTCCTGGTTAGTAGTTGGATGGAGGCCACTTTGGAATACCATGTGCTGTAGGCAGAGGAAAGACTGGCAATCTACTTCCTGTTGCACCTTGCCAAGAAAACCCAGGGGATGGGTCTCCAGGAGTCGGCATCAACTCAACGGCATACAACAATAATCTGTGACATAACATGCAACTATCAGGCAGCTTTCAGTGCTGCATTTGGGACTCCCAGATCAATGTAGACAGTTCTCCTGAATTTGCTGCTGGCTCTAGTACCAGTTCACTCCATTCCAGAAGTGAGACTTTTTCACTAGTCCTCTTTTCAACTTATATCCTAGAGATGTATGCTATTTGTAGCCTTGATTCTACTCCTTGAAATCAGCTCCACAAGTCCCATAATGCATCATGTTAGAAATGTCAGAAATCCAGAAATGGCCTGAAATCCCCTCATGGATCTGGGCAGCTCTGCATTTAGTTGGCAGTGAATACTATTACCCAGGTGTGGCAACTTCTGCGAGATTTCTGAACTTTTGAGATCACTTGCAAGTCAGTTTCTAGCCCAGGTATACTGATGTGTAGAACTGCAAAGACATGCATCATGCCTGCTCTCAGTAACACACCAGGACCCCTTCTCAGTGATATCACAGACCCTTGTCCTAATGATATGTCAGAGACACCCCTGGATAGGCTCACAGTGAGGGCTGGATTTAAGGCAAGATCAGGCAGCAGATCTGGGAGGTTGCGGTGTGTGTGTTGGGGGGAGGGGGTAATTAAAGATCCCAAAGATAGGGGCAGAGCAAGGCAATAGTGCTACAGTGATGCATATGATATTAAAGTAAGTGGGATCACACTCCTATTTGGCCAGGGTATTTCATGCTTTCCAAATTTGGCACCCTAGGCAATTGCTTATCTTGCCTACCCCATGCCTGAATCCGGGCCTGTTCTCAGTGACACCCAGTGACAGGTTTGTAAGATTAAGTCACATGCCAGTTTAAAGTTTGGCTGCTTTGAACATAATTTATGTCCCCATTTACTTTGTTTCTGGCTGCTCTTTGAATGAAATGCTAGTGAATCAAACCTTAATGACTTTATAGAGGCTGCATCTCTGACCTGGTTCTTTCTCCCTGTACGAGATCCCATATGTGGCCCATAAAAGTCTGGGAATGAGCAGAGTGGCTGTTTGATCGTTCTGTGTCTTCCCAAACTTTGAAATCATCTTCATATGGCAATAAAGGAGCTAGTTTGGTGCTTTAGGGCTTCCGCTGCTGCTTTGATCTGTCATTACAGTTCAGACATTTCAACTTGATGCTTGTGGTGATCTAATAATAAATTTTGCAATAAAGCTATGGCCCGAGTTCCTAGGGTTACTCTTGATAATAGATTATGCAGAGGTATGAACCACAGAGGTTAGAAGAAATACCTAGAGATGGTCAGCGTCATGGACATAGGAATTAAATCTAATAAAATAAACAGGTGCTAGAGCACTGGATCTGCATTTACAAAGGTTCCAGTTTCTTTTAGCTTGTCACAGAGAGGAAGTGATGCACATAATACACCTGCCATGAGTACTCCCAAAGCCAGGAGCTCAGGGGCTTGCTTGTAACTGGAGACAATCAGGGCCAATAACGTAAGTGGTAAAACTCCGATCTTACTGAGCGAAGTCTATATATGAAATGAAAAAAAAATCACAGTGCAACTTACTGTAGCCCTCAAGCTGCTCCTCACCTAGGCATTTGCTGCTATCAGTTCCACTTCTTGCATTTTACATACAAATGATTGTATAATTGCTAAATCAAATTATGCAAAAGTTAACCCAGATGTGCTAAGAACACAAAATATCAAAAACTCTCATAAGAAGATGCAACATGCCAGGCTGGGTCAAACCAAAGGTCCATGAAGCCCGGCATCCTGTCTCTGACAATGACCAGTCTGGGTCACTAGGAAATACCTCACAGATCCCAAAGACTAGATCTATTTCTTTCCCACTCATACCCAACTCTACGTAGCTGATAATAGTTTAGAGACTTCTCTTCCAGAAACTTGTCTAAGCTGCTTTGAGAACCAGCTAGACTAATTGCCTTGACCACATTCTCCAACAACAGATTCCACTTTCTGTGATTTGTTTTTCATGGATCATTCCAAAGTTTCTTCTTGACTGGAAGAGGCTCTCCTCTGGTGCATTTATGCCATGGAGGTATTTAAATGTCTCTATCATGTCTCCCCTCTCCTCTCTTTCTTCCAGAGTATACATAGTGAGGTATTAAATCTTTCCCCATATGCTTTATGATGAAGACCACAGACCATTTTAGTAGCCACCCTCTGGACTGACTCCATCCTCTTTATAACCATTTGAAGGTGTGTCCTCCAGATTTGCACACAATACTCCAAATGAGGTCACACCAAAGACTTATACAGAGACACTATCACTTCCTTTTTCTCTCATTGGCCATTCCTCTCCCTATGCACCCCAGCATCCGTCTGGCTTTCGCCATCGCCTTTTCTACCTGTTTATTTATTTAACAGGTTTGCTATTTCGCCCCATCATTACTTTAAGGCGGTTTACAGAGAACATCACAGCAAAAGCAACTTTTACATAGAACAGGGTATGGAACTTGGAAAATTAAATGGGATACAATGGGTACATTTAACAATTAATAACTATATGCATGTACATGAAGTGGGGTTGTATATGATGCAGTTGTATAAAGGCTGAGGGTATAGTCCAGGGATTTAACAGAGAGATGTTAGATCAGTATGCTCATGGGGTGGGTCCATTGTGTTCCATAATTTGATGGGCTTTCTTCTGGTCAGATATGTTTGTTTGATCAGTATTCTTATGGGGTGGGTCCATAGTATTCTATAAAGAGATGAGTCTTTATAGCTTTCCTATAGTCTGATAGGTCTTTGATGCTCGTATTAAGGTGGGTAGTTCGTTCCATAGGTAGGGAGCGCATATGGAGAAGGCAGTCTTGCAAGTAGATTGTCTGGCTGTCCTTATGCTTGTTGGGATTTCCAGGATATTGTTATCGGATGCTCTTCTTGTTCTGGTCTGCTGGGTTTTCTTGATCATTGGCTGAAGGATAGGAGGAGATAGGTTGTTGATTATTGTTACAATCTTGTATTTGGATCATATGGTGATAGGGAGCCAGTGTAGTTGTTGGAGTGTGGGGTTATGTGGCTGTATTTTGCTGTTCCAGTAATAATTTGGGCTGAAGTGTTCAGCGACCTTAAGATCATCAGAAACAATCGCCCCCAGGGCTCGCTCTTCCTTCATGGACAGAAGTACTTCAACCCTATATTGTACGGCTCCTTTGGGCTTTTGCATCCCAAATACATGATCTTGCATTTTTTAGAATTAAATCTCAGCTGCCAAATTCTCGATCATTCTTCAAGCTTCACTAGATCACTCCCTCATGTTATCCACACCTTCTAAGGTGTCTACCCTAATACAGATTTTGGTATCATCTGCAAAGAAGCAGGCATTTCTTGATGGACTTTCCCCAATATTGCTTATAAAAATGTTTAGAAAAGGACCAAGGACCGATCCCTGCAACACACCACTAGTAACGCTCCTGCCTTCAAAGTAACTCCATTTACTACTGACCTCTGTCGCCTCCCACTGAACCAGTTTCTAACCCGGTAAGTCACTTTAGGATCCATCCCAAGGACACTCAGTTTATTTATAAGTTGCTGATGAGGAACAGTATCAAGGTCTTGCTGAAATCTATAACACATCTAGAGTTCTCCCCTGGTTCAATTCTGTGGTCACCCAGTCAAAGAAATCAATCAGATTCATCTGACAAGACCTACTTCTAGTAAAGCCATGCTGTCTCGGATCCTGTAATCTCTTGGATTGCAGAAACTGCACCATCCTCTACTGTAGCAATGCTTCCATTAATGTACTCACCACAGAGGTCAGACTAAGTGGCGTAAAGGTCCCAACCTCTTTCTTTCTTCTGTGTTTGAAGACAAAACCACATTTCACCACCTCCAAACGGACTCTAAAGAAGCATTGAAAAGGTCAGACACCAGAGCTGCCGGTACCTCATTAAGTTCTGGTTATGGTTATAGTAATGGTAATTTTATTTGATAAACCGCCTTTCTGAAACAAGCAAAGGGGTGTACAATATACAAACTAAAGGAAAAGGCTCAGGGCCAGAGAAACGGAAAGGAAGTTTACAATGGCTTCGTGAGAAAAGAGAGAGAAGGGAGACAGGACAGAACAAAGAGAGGATACACACCGGAAGGAGATAGAACTTAAGGCGGGTCACACAAGGGGGAGGGAAGGCCGAAGGCTGTGGAGAAGAGGTGAGTTCCTTCAATACTCTCAGATGAATCCTCTCTGGCCCCATTGCTTTATCTACTTTTAGTTTAGCTAGCTCCCCACGAATACAGTCTTCTGAAAATTACTCAAGGTCTACACTACCATTCCTATTTGTGTTTGTTTTCTGACATCCCATTCCCAGCCCTTCATCTGTGACCACACAACATAAATATTAAGCAGTTCCACTTTATCTTCATCAGCCTATATATATTCCTCCCCTTCACCCTTGAGTCTCACAATGCCACCTTTGCACCTGTCACTAATATACCTAAAACAATTCTTGTCCCCATATGGCTATTTTTTCTTGCATTGGCATCTTTACTTTCCTGACTACTTTATCAACTTCTCTAAGCTTCTCCAGATACTGTTGTTTGTCCTCTTCTTTCTGTGATCTCTTAGTTTATGAAGGCTATCCTCTTTTTCTTATCTTTCAGCTACTTCCTTTGAAAACCATAGTGGCCTCCTTTTCCTCTGATTTTTTATTTACTTTCCTAATAAGGTTCATTGCCCTCCTTTCAGTTTTGCCCACTGTTGCTTTACTTGCCCCAGATTTTTTCATCCAACTGACTCCTTGAGGTATTTCCCCCGTCTTGACAAAGTTGGTTTTCCTGAAGTCTAGCACCCATGCTTTTAAATGAACTATCTCTACCCATTTCCTAATACTGAAGCACACTGCGGTATCCTATCACTTGAAAAAGGAGATATGACAAAATGAGGAACCTACTTAGAAACAACCCCTCAGCCAGTGCATTGGCGTGGAGGAGATCTGGGAAGTCCAGAACAGCTGAGGGCCGATGTAAACAAGGGGGGCTGCTGGTAAGCTGAAACTGAAGGATCGGCTGGTGAATTTGCACTTCCTCGGAGTGTAACCCTTTCTGGCCAGAGGGAACAAACTGGGTTTTTTTTTCCATGAATAGAGGTTCAATTCCACTCCTTAAGATTTTGCCAGGGTTTGGACCTGGTGGAATTGTTTTGCTAACCTGCAAAAAGTTGGTTCTATAGGACGTTTGGCAGGCATAGTGAGGATCAGGGCTGGAGTGAGTCATTTATATTTCTCAAACTTCTGAGTTCACAGAACAAAGAAGAACGTGTCATTTGGAACTATGGAGATTCATTTTGCCGTGGTTTAAAACTCTAATGTTATCCAAGTTTGTACTCCTGTTCTCTGTAAAATTGAACAGCTTGTTGTTCTGGTCATTTGTTATAATGTAAACCGCGCTGATATCGAATAGTGCGGTATATAAGAAATTGTAATAAATAAATAAATATAAATAAATAAAAAATAAATAATATGGCCTTAGTTAAGAGTAGCTTGGTGCTGCATTTTGAAGTCTGAATAAAGAAATCATTTACAATTTTTTTTTACTTTTTCAGTTTGTTTATGAACTGTTTTGATTTTGTATGTGTGCAGCAATATGCTATGGATGTAATAGTTGTTTCCTTATGATTAATTAGTTATTTGATTTGGTCCACTCTCCTTTCAATAGAAAATATTTGAGAATTGGGTTACCTGTACAGTTTTTCTTGTTACTTCGACTGATATTGTATCAAAATTTCTTTTTCTTATTCTTGTTATGAAAATTGTAATTTTGAAAATTGCCAAATAAAAAAAAAAAAGAGAGAAACTAAAAGGTGGAGTCACAAGTATTAAAAAACTGCGTGAGGTTGTGAAAGCCCAGATAAAATGTATTCCACAAATCATAAATGGTTGAAGCAAGGGCAAGCGTCTGCCAACGTGTCATAAAAGAGGCTATTAAAGCCAAAAAGACATTTATTCATTTATTTTATTTAACAGGGTTTTTATACTACTTTATCAGTTCTAGTCAAAGCGGTTTACATTGTAACTTAAACATGTATATTAAACAGGGACATTGATAACCCTCCATTGCCTCAGAAGAATCCAAGTTAAGTGACTTGCCTAAGGCCACAAGAAGTGCTAGTAGGAATCGAACCCTGGTCTCTGGGTTCCCAAGCCAGTGCTCTAACCATCTTTAAAAAATGGAAAGCAACACCAAATAGAGTGGAGGAGTAACCTAGTGATTATTCCAATGGATTGCAGGATCTGAGGCAGCATGGTTTTCCTAGAGACAGGTCTTGTCAAATAAATCAAATTAATGTCTTAGCCCTAGATGTAGTGCACTTAGATTTCAGTAAAGCCTTTGACACTGTTCCGCACAGGTGACATAAATAAATTGAGTGCTCTAGGATGAACCCTAAAGTGATTGTCTGGATTAAAAGTTGGTTGAGTGGGAGGCGACAAAGGGTACAGGTAAATGGAGCTCATTCTGAGGAGGTTACCAGTGGTGTGCTGCAGGGATCTGTCATGGGTCTGATTTTTATTTATTTATTTATTTAACATCTTTGTTAGTGATATAGTGGAAGGGCTGTCGGGTAAGGTTTGCCTCTTTGCGGATGATACCAAAATCTGCAATAGAGTAGACACCCAGGAAGGTGTAGATAACATGAGGAGGGATCCAGCTAAGCTTGAAGAATGGTCTAGAATTTATCTGTTGAGATTTAATGCCAAAACCTCCAGGGTCATGCATTTGGGCTGCAAAGAAATCCAAGGGAGCGGTACAGCATAGGGAGTGAAGTACCTTTGTCCACAAAAGAAGAGCAGGACCTGGACATGATTGTTTCTGATGATCTTAACAATCTGGTAAAGGGAGCAGTGAACAAAGTGACCAGATTTACAGATGACCTGGACATATTCAAAGTACTGTAGCTAAAACACAAGCAGGCTGGGAGGAACTGCAGAAAGGCCTTGCTAGATTGGCGACGTGGGCATCAAAACGACAGATGAAATTTAGTGTGGACAAGTACATAGTGAGAAATAATCCTTAATATACTTCTACAGTGCCAGGTTCTCTGTTAAGAATCACTTTGGAGAATACGATGAAATCCTCAGCTCGGTGTACAGCAGTGTGCAAAACGAGAATACTAGGAATTATTTAGAAAGGATAGAGAATAAACCCAAGGATATTATAATGCTTCTGTATAGATCCAGATTGAGGTCATGTCTCTAAATATCGCATGCGGTTCTGCTTGTCTCATCTCCAAGGACATAAAGTGGAACTAGAAAAGGTTCAGAGAAGAGTGAAGAAGACAAAGGAGATGCAGATTTCCCTACGAGGAAAGACAAAACAGCTTAGGGAGACGGCTGAGAGTGAATATAATGGAGGTTTTTAAAATCTTGAGTGCGGGTAGAACAAGTTAATAGGGAACAGCTATTTATGCCTTCAGACTGTATGTATTTATAGACTTTTATATACCGCCACTTCCAGAGATCAGTAGCGGTTTACATTATAACATCAGAGGAACTTATTTACAGTGAACGGTAAGCGTAATAGTTAACTTTACATTAATGGAACGCCCCCTAATACTGTACCAGAATTAGGGGGCGCTCCATAAAAGTACAGCGAGCAGATTTAAAACAAATTGGAGAAAGTATTTTTTCACTTCCAGAAGAATCAGGCTTTGGGATGTGGTCGAGGCATCTAATAGAGCGGGATTTAAAAGACGTTTAATAAATTCCTAAAGGAAAAACCCACAAACCTCAGAAAACAACTTATCCCTGAGAGAGACCGGCAGGGGATCTGCTGGGAACATCCTAGTGACTGAGACAGGGTGCTGGGGTAGACGGACCTTTGGTGTTATGCATGGCATCATGAAATTTTTTTAAGAGGAGTCAAACTGACACATTCTCTTTGAGGTGCAGTTTTCATAACTATATATGTGGAGGCCAATTCCGATCGGGGCACGTCCGGGCCGTCCGGACGTGCGTCTGATTCTGCTCCCACAGGGGCTAGACGGTAGCAGAAGAAGGTTTGCCTACGGCGCCCAATATCCTTGCACAGGCCCTGTCCACACAAGCAGCAAATTCACAGTACACAGACACATAGCACTGGCAAAGTTTCAAGGCAAATCAAGGCAGGTGACTTCTTTTGAAACATAGAGATTTGGCATTTAGCTGACATCTTTTTCACGAGTAACTCAGGGTGAGTTTCATTCTGGTACAGGAGGTATGTTCCTGTCCCTGGAAAGCTTGCAACCTTAGGACCTGATGTTCAAAAGACTGGCTATTTTAACTGAAAATTAAAAGAAAAAAAGCAGCATCACCGAATGAAAGAAGTCCACAATAAGGTGGAGATCCAAGAATACACCTGACGTGAAGAGATGGAAAGAAGAAGACTAAAGAAGAAAGCGAGCAGGAAAGGTGAAGATTCATTATTTAAGCCCAATTAAACCTACATGTTAGCTTTGAAATCATTTAGCATCCCGAAAGAACCATAATTGTGAGGTCTCAAAGAAATGATAATTCTTATTTTAATAGGAGAGCGCACAATTACACTGGAACCACAACTGGAAGCTTGTACCAAGGGCCAAAGCCTCCGTTCGGAGTTCGAAGAACTTCTTCCTCCTAGCCTGAGTCCATTTGGACACATCTGGGAAGATCTGAATCCTCCTTCCCAAAAAGGAAATATTCTTCTTTTTAAAATAAAACCTTAATAATGCTTCCTTATCTTGAAGAAAAAACAAATACAACCAACAAAGTGGCCCTAGCTACCACCTCATCAGAGGACTGCTCTAGAACCTCAAGACAAATTACCCAAGTCCAAGGAATCAGAAAAAGCATCCACCAATGAGGTGTTCACCTTCTGTGAAGCATTTTTAATATCTGGGGGAAGATAGTAGATCTTCTGTAGTGGAGGTACACCAGAATCATGATAAGTTCCTAAAAGAGACTTGTAATTAACAAATAGGTCCCTAGGAACCAAAGTTAAATGGGGAAAATTCAAAACCCACAAGTTCAGGCTCCTCTGATAATTCTCCAGGTTCTCAATCTTCTGCAGTATAATTATTTTATCTTGAAGCAACCGTCTTGTGTCTCCGGCAACTTCTGCACAGATGATTCAACCCCCAACAACTGCCCATGCTGAGCCTCCAGGCTCCGTCCAAAGTCTCCAAATGTGGAGAATACTGGGCTGCTACCTGGGAAACACTGGAGCAAATCTTATAAGGTGATTCCACAGCATTCCATATGGAGTCCAGGGTCATGTCCTGAGAGCAATTCAGAGACCGTAAAGAAGACTGAACACTTCCAATGCACCAGGTAGCTCCCGGACACACACACCATGTCCCTCAGGGGGAAAAAAAACCCTCCTTTGGCATAGATCCTGGCAAGCTCTTCAGACATCGAAGAAACTGCATTTGCTGAAGCTACCCGGGGTCTCTACGCCCTCACTAACATCGGAAGACCTGAATACGGAAACCAAAGATGCAGGTGGCATGGAAGGGCTCGCCAGGCTGAGCGACACTTAGGTGTTTCTGCTACTGGAGGTGGAGAGCCGTCTTCACCTGGATGAAACTCCCCATCGTAGACTGCCCCACCAGCAAGGCTTCGGGTGAAGACCGCCTTTGCCCTTTGCCTTGCGTTTCGGCATAGAGCACAAGGAAACAAAGCACCGACACACCGGGAGCAGCTATGAATGTGTCCTACTCATACGACGCCATCTTGGATCGCCGATAACAGTTTTTTTGCTATGCTAAGTTATGTGAATAGACTTTCTGCAGAAAAGTGGAAATTACTGGGCTAGTACTGCTGAATATCTCCCTTGGGCATGGACCCCGTAGATAAGGGCTTCGGAATAACGGCCCCTAGGTTGGTACCTGAGGCAGAGGAGGGTTAAGTGATTTGCCCAAGGCCACAAATTAAACGTGCCAGCGTAGCTTGCAGTTATGCAGGTTATTTGAAAATTGCCCCCAGAGTTAATGTTCCTCTGTGTCCTTTCCGAAATGTCATGAAAGGAAGGAGGGGAAAGGTGGGACTGTAGGCCAGGAAAGATATGTGGAGGTGTTGTTGAGAGAGGGCCCCGGTGTGGCACTATCAATGGAGCCACTCTAGAATGAGGCTGATGGGTAATTCTCTCTTTCTTCATTTTAGGTAATCTGAGAGAGGGAAAGAAACCTCTTCCCTTTGAGAACTGTACATCGCTAACTGTTTTTCTTTTACTTACAATTAATAAAATAAATCCATGCTTAAGTTCAAAGAAACTTTTTCAGACAACAGCACACTGCCTGGCAGTCTGCATCCAGTGACGGTGCAAGAGCAGGGTCTATTTCCAGCCGCCTAGATCTTCTCAAGGTCACAGTGTGTCAGTGGGCTCCAGACACGCTCTGCACAGAAAACTGAGCAAACTGCAAACAGCCTTTCATCACCTGCTCTAAGGAGTCTCATTAATAATGTGGCCGAAGGAGCTGCAGGGCAGGAGTGAGCTGCGGGGCAGGAGTGAGCTGCATGGGCAGAATTGGAAAGGATTTCGGTACCGGACTAGCACAAGGAGATGCTGCAAGGCAGGAGTGGACTGCACCGGTAGAGGTGGGGGTGGGGGTCTCAGTACATTGGGGGAGCCTCGGTATTGGGCTAGTAGAAGAAGGTGCTGCAAGGCGGCAGCGAGGTGCACTGGTGGGGGTGGGGGGAGAGGGCATGTATGAGAGCCAAATAGCAGAAGGGTGGTACTAGTGCAAGGCAAGATTGATGTGTATGAGCAGAGTTGGTGTTTGGGGATTTTAGTGTTTCCTTTCTCTGCAGAGCTCCATCTATGTAGAGGACCTCCCCTGATCTCGGGCCGATGATTGCTCTTTCTCTCTTCGAACCTAGACGTTACTCTTCTCTTCCTTTGTAACATGTAGCAATGCTGCAATCGAAGGTTGTCTAAAACAAGAAACTACCCTGCTGCTCAGATCTCAAAGTTGCAAGCAGGCAAAGCAGATCTGGGGAGAAAGGGACCGTGTCGGAGAAGCACTTTAGCAAAGAGCTTGCATGAAAGGTGTAATGTCTGTGAAGATCTTTGGCTATAGTTTTCATGAAAGCGCCCTTCTCCCTCCCCCACAAAACACTGAATAAAACTCAGTAGGAAAGGTACATTTCTTTCTGTCAGCCCTTGAAGTTCGTTAGGGTAAAGTTTGCTTGAAAAGCGCTGCACTATACTACATTCTTCCCCTTCCTTTGATTAATACAGAGGTAGACAGAATCCCTTGACCAGCAGAAGGAAGGAAAATCTGAAAAGTGACCTCATTTGCAGACCATCAGATTGAGCTCTGCTTTCAAAGAGCGTAACAGCAGTGAGAGGATCATGCAGCCTCTCACTGGGGAAATGGCGAAGGGGGAGAAAGGGAAAGAGAAAGGGGACCGCACATAGCTACACCACCGACTGTAGCACATCAACCCAAAAAGGCAGAACCAATGCTGCCTTTATCCCACTGCATGTGTGGAGATTCAGCTTGAAGGTCCCTAATTAACGTGGGATCACATCTCCATGGCTGCTGAGGTGCAAACCTGGGAATGAATGAGTGTGGTCAGGTCCACGCATGTAAGATGCGAATCCTAATGACCACATCAGAGCTGCCGAGGGACTCAGTTCAAGGAGAAAGATTTTAAGCCAGTTTTGGATTTCTTGTAATCCTCTTCCTGACTTCAAATGGTAAAAGTGGGACTTGTGAAACAAATTCAGAAACCAGGACTGGCCAAACATCCCCCTTCTTGAGCTGGGTCACTTCACCATTCTGCAGAAAGATTTCTTTCTTTTTTAAAAATATTTTATTTATAATATTTTCAATTACATTTCAAGAAGAATCTTCAATGTGAAAAGATACCTGTGGTTCAAAAACGTATCAAAATAAAGAGAAAACACAAAATTTTCTAAACCATACAGTATCATCAGCCCTCAAGACAGATAAAACAGAAAAGGGGAGGGGGGCAAGTTCCCAGAATAGCAAAAAGAGAAAAGGAAATTTAAGCCAGAAAAAGGGAACAGTATCTTAAACTATTAAGGGCAAGGTATATTATAAATAAGCCAGTGAACCACAATTTTCAAACTTTATCAAAAATAAGAGAGAGAGAGCTAGGAAGGATAAAAAAATAATCAAAATTATTATAATTGACAACATTTACATATAAAATTTAAAAAGCAAGCGACACCAATTTTAAGAGCGCTGGCTCACATGACTAAAAAAGTCGTCTTCCTTTTCTGGTTCTATTTGAAAATATCCGGAAACACCTGATTTAATAAGTCAAGAAACTTGGAATCCTGATGACAAAAAGAGAAACCCCGGATCCAGACCCGGTCGGGATAAATCTCACGAGAATATTGTAATAGTTCAGTTAGCTCCAAATTATCCTGGGAGACTTCTAATTGTTCCATTTGTTCTGCCACACGACCGGTGTCTCCTCTTATTCGGGGGAAGACTGATTGAACTGGAGGCACCTTGTAAACATACCCAACGGGAAACCGTAGACATACTAGGAAAATTAATAAAGCATAAATGATGCCGTCTTAATGCATTCCAAATACGCCAGTTTTGCATGAGTAGTTACAGTGTCCTTTATGAAAATATCTTGAACTTCTTGATGCTGCTCTACATTATCGTGCACGGGTCTGGCCTCAACATGCCATCTTGGCACTTTCCCCTACTCAGATTGCATTGTAGGGCTCCAGACTGCCTCCTACAGGAACAGGAGAAACTCTGGGGATTGGAGGATCCACCACCTTTCACCTGCACACAGGAGGCAAAGGGTGAGTGCAGGACGTGTTATGTGTCTGACGGGTCAGGAAGTCACACCTGACTCCCTCGCAGCCAGTGCTCGTGTTGGTATTAAGACCACTAAGTATTGTTACAGTACTAAATGTTGCACTTTGGCAAAACATGTAACGTGATGCGAATCTGCTAAGTATGGCTTGCTTATTCCATTGTAGTGCACGGGACCTGAGCTGCGTGAGAGCCAGTCTCCAATGTCACAGCATGCTTCTCTGACAGCGGTACGCCGGCCCGATGCCTGCTGCTTCTGCTGGTGCTGTTGCTGCAGCTGCTCGTGGTATGTTTCACACTCTGTTTCTTACACACTGGGGTGCGCAAGACTAGAGGTAGCAATCCCTCTGCTGCTGTATCTTCGAAGGGGTTTGTGGCACAGGGCCTGATATTCAATAACTTTATCTGGTTAGCAGGACCCCACTGAGAAAGATATTCAGAGGCCACTGAATACCCTCTAAAGGCTGTAGCACTGTCCAGGGTTAGTCCGTGGGCAGGGTGAGGGTGCCCCCAACACTTACCTGGTTAGTGGCAATTTTCAGTCCATTAACTGGATAAGTAACCGCACAAAGTTAGGGCACCAGAAAGGCCATCCTAATTCTATTCAGCTTCGCTGTCTGGGTACTGGATGAATATCACCGCTATCCAGATAGCAATGGAGATCAGTGCTCAAAGCAGGTATTCAGCGACGGAGGATATCCGGGTTTCGGTGTTGAATATTCACAGCGGCCAGATGCTTTAAACACACTGACTGCTGCAGGCTGAACCCATGGGAGTTACAATCATCCTTGTAATCCTGAGTTCTAGTGGTGTCCTTGCTGCTTTGAGTGACCTTGCACAAGTGATTTTATCTCGTTGTGCCTTCAGCTAACAACGTTATGCCTCCTCGCCACAGAATCTGTCATATGGGTGAAATCAGCTTACAGCAGCACCCCAGAGGTTTACAGTGTGCCTTTGATGCCACTCACACCCTTGCCAGCAAGGCCTGTGAGAATCAGTGGTAGTACTAGAGGGGAGGGGGTGCATCAGTGGTAGTACTAGGGGGGAGGGGGTGCATCAGTGCTAGTACTAGGGGGGAGGGGGTGCATCAGTGGTAGTACTAGGGGGAGGGGGTGCATCAGTGGTAGTACTAGGGGGGAGGGGGTGCATCAGTGGTAGTACTAGGGGGGAGGGGGTGCATGCCACTTCTCTAACAAGGCCATTGAAGTGAACTGAATATTACCCTCAGTGGTCCTGCCCTTTTCACAAAAGGAAGAAGGTTTGGGGTTTTTTTTAATCTAGCAAGAGCAGAACAAGGGACGATGTTGTAAACAGGAACCAAAGCTGTTCCTGCCGCGGTTTCAGACTTGTGTGGGAGAGAGACAGAGATAAATGTGGGGTGGGCTGAAAGAGAACTACAGGATGATGGGCAGGGGAAAAAGAAGCAATGTAGAGATCAGGAGAGAGGAACAGATTTAGAGGACTGGGGAAAAAGATTCAGAAGTGGATGAAAGTGAACCTGCCATACCAAAGTACCACTAACTAATTTAGGGCCAAACCCTACTTGTGCAAAGGCAAGGTTGCAAATATTACACTAGGCCCAAGGACAGCAACACACCTTAGAACAGCAAAAAACAACAGCCAAGAAAACCACAATCTAGGAGAATATGCGACCAGGGTCACACACTGGCAGATCCTCTCCAAATAGAGACTAAGGGATCAGAGACGAGAAATAGAATTAAACAGACAGAAAGTGAACTGGAATCCTCAAGAAGCAAGACTCCACATGAAATGCAATACTGGAGACACAGAAATAGAACTGCATTTCGCCTTTCCTCTCGCACTATGCAAAATACAAAGCTACCAGAAATTCACATTCCCAAAGCTGACAGAGAAAATCAGACTTCCCACAAAAGAATGAGCAGGAAAAGTCTATCTAATCCTGAGGAAAGAGGAGAATCAGCAGCCCGAGCAACAAAATATGTTGCATCCTGCTACTGAACAGGGGCTGTGCGGACTAGCACAAGAACCTGGAAACTGTTCCTATTATTGTCCTCTCTGTACCCTGTGGGCTTACTCTTGAGCTGGTACAGTCACCCTGTTAGTTTAAGCAATGCCATCAGCAGGGCAGGGTTGAGATATAAGCAAACTCAGATCATGCCTACGGCCCTCTCACAGATGTTAATTCAGTAGCTCCAAAGACAGACTTTTTTGTCCTGGTTTATACTAATATTGAAGAAAGGTGATCCGACTGATTGTGAAAGTTATCTCACAATCGCTCTGATCCCACATGCCAACAAGATCCTACCAAAGATCATTCAGCAGAGACTACAACCATACCTGGAATGAGAACTACCTGAAGTGCAAGCAGAGTTCAGGAAAAGGTGAGGAACGAGAGACATCATCACGAATATGAGATGGATCCTTGAAAAGACAAAAGAATACCAAAAGGATATCTATATGTGTTATTGACTACAGCAAGGCCTTTGTTTAAATCATGAGATACTCCGGGCCACATTAAGAAGCATGGGTATACCAGAACACCTGATAGTTCTCTTGCATAACCTTTACATTGATGAAGAAGCAACAGTTCGAATGGAACAAGGCGAGACAGAATGGTTTAAAATCTGCAAAGGTGTACGACTGGCTGCATATGTCCCCTCAACCTGTTTAATTTATATGCAGAAGAAATCATCAGAGAAGCTCAACTGTATGAAGACAATCGAGGTGTGAAGATTGGTGGAAGACTCATCAATAGCCTTCACTATGCTGATGATACCACATTACTGGCTGAAAGTGAAGACAATCTGAAACATTTGCTTCTCAAGATCAAGGAATATAGTCTTAAAATGGGCCTGCAACTTAATGTAAAGAAGACAAAGATCCTGACAACTGGCAAAATCAGTAAGTTCATCATTGATGGAGAAGAAATTGAAATAGTGGATAACTTTAACCTGCTTGATCAATACTGAATAAAGAAGCAACAAGCAGTCAAGAAATCAGACGACGCATTGCTCTTGGCAGAATGGCTATGAAGGACCTAGACAAGATCCTCAAGAGCAGAGATGTCTCTCTCCATATAAAGATTTGACTTGTCCAGGCCATAGTATTTTCAATAATGTCATATGGATGTGAAAGCTGGACAGTGAAAAAGATAGACAGGAAGAAAATTCATGCCTTTGAATTATGGTGCTGGTGACAAATACTGTGTATATCATGGACTTCCTGAAGAACAAACCAGTCAGTACTAGAGAAGATCAAGCCTAAGCTTTCCTTAGAAGTTCAGATGACAAGACTTCGACTTTCAGACTTTGGACACATCATGCAATGAGAGAGATCATTAGAGAAAAAGACATCATGCTTGGCAAGGTAGAAGGTCAATGCAAACGAGGAAGACCAATAATAAGATGGATCGATACAATAACAGCAGCTTTGGGTGCAACTCTAGCCACCTAGCTGAAGACTTAACAAAGTTTAGGACAACTATCTATAGGGTGGCCATGAGTCAACACCAACTCGATGGCACTTAAGAACAACATATTAGCTGCTGGGATAAAACAGAGTTGGGTGGTGGGAGAGGAGGGGGAAACAGCTAGAGCCATTGCTGTCCACAGGAGTCTGTCTGTTCTCCCCATCCCCTATGCAATGTCCTTCATTCAGCAGTCAGAATCACATGGAAGTCCCTGGACACGAGCACTTAAATTAATACATTTCTTCAGCGCCACTATCTGTACAGCCTGGTACCCACCTGTCTGTTTGGTGCTTACCCATTTAACAGCTGAATATTGCCACTAAATTAGGACTCATACCTTCTTATCTGCCCTGCCCCTAACCCAGCCCACAGTTACATGGACAAAGCTGGATGTTTGCAATTTAAACAGCCTGATATTATCTGTATAATTTTAAAAAATATATGGATAAGCAAGTCATACATATGCCAGCCCTTAGCAAATGCACAACTTCCTTTGAATCTAAGGCAGTCTAATTTTAGCGTAATACTTTTTGTTTTTCACTTTTTTGGGGATGGTTTTGACTAGCCCATGCTGTTTGCAATATGTGTATTTTTAACCTACATACATGGCAGCATATGTTGAAAGGGATGCCACACGTGCAGCCAGAGAGTGTGCGTGCTAAAAAAAATATCACCTGCTGTTTACTGAGACAGCCAGAGGAGGGCAAAATTCCAAGGCGGCACAGACAGAACATGACGGTAGATAGAACCCATAAGGCACATCCAAACCAACAACCTAGTTTCTACAACAATAAAACAAAGGATATTATAATGCCTCTGTATCGTTCTATGGTGCGACCGCACCTTAAATATTGTGTGCAATTCTGGTTGCCGTATCTTAAAAAGGATATAGTGTTATTAGAAAAGGTTCAGAGAAGAGCCACCAAAATGGTAAAGGGGATGGAAGGATACTCCTATGAAGAAAGGCTAAAAAGGTTAGGGCTCTTTAACCTGGAAAAGAGACGGCTGAGGGGAGATATGATAGAAGTCTATAAATTAATGAACGGACTGGAACAGGTAAACGTAGATCGATTGTTTACGTTATCAGAATATAGAAAGACTAGGGGACATGCAATGAAGCTACAGGGTAAACTATTTAGGATTAATAAGAGAGAGATTTTTTTCACTCAACGTGTAGTCAAACTCTGGAATTTGTTACCGGAGGATGTAGTAAAGGCTGTTAGTGTAGCCGGATTTAAAAAAAGGTTTGGATAAGTTCCTGGAGGAAAGGTTCATAAAACATTATTAAGAAGGGACCCAGGATATCAATGCTTGACCCAGTACAAGCATTGTGGAACCTGTGTTTTTTGGGGAAACTTCTAGGTACTTGTAACCTGGGTTGGCCACTGTTGGAAACAGGATACTGGGCTCGATGGACCTTGGTCTGACCCAGTATGGCATATCTTATGTTCTTATATATTTTCTTAACCCTTTTCCCTCAAAGACCTTTGATGCTCAACCCACACTTTCTTGAATTGTGATCCTATCCTTGTCCCCTGCACCTCCACTGGGAAACTGTTCCACCTGTCTACTACCCTTTCTGTGTAGAAATGACTCTTTCTTGCATCAGAAGTTACCCCCTTTCATTTTCACCCTGTGACCCCTTTGTTGCAGAACCTCCTCTTCATTAAAAGAAGCCCACCTTCGGTGCTTTTATACCATGGAGGTATTTAAGTGTCTCTGTTATGTCTCCTTTTCCTGCCTCTCCTCCAGGATCAACATGTTTAGATCTTAAGTTCTGTTATTTATGATGAAAAACATTGACCAATTTAGCAGCCACTTTCTGGACAGGGTTCATCCAGTTTAAAGTTTTTGAAGGTGTGGCCTCCAAAACTGTACACAGTGCATCAAATGGGGTCTCACCAATAACTTATACAGGGCTGTATTATCACCACCTCTTTCCTGATGACTGTTCCTCTCTCTCATCACTCAAGCATGCTTCTGGTTTTTGCCGTCACCTTTTTCTACCTGTTTGGCCACCTTAAAATCATCAGCTACAAGCATCCCCAGGTCCTACTCTTCTTTTGTGCACAAAACTACTTCATCCCCTATATGCTGTACCTATCCCTTGAGTTTTTACAGCCCAAATGCATGATCCTGCATTGTTAGCAATAAGTCATAGCTATCAAACTCTCTAGACCATTGCTTAAACTTCACTAGATACCTTGTCATGTCTTCCACATCTTCCAAAGTGTCATCTCTGTTTGGTGTTATCTGCAAAAAAGGTAAACCATAAATGATACTGCAGAATGACTATTGGGAAAGGACAAATGGAACGAGGAAGAATTCCTGCAGCTCACAGCTCATAACACCTCTTTCATTAGAGCACACTCCATTTACAACCATCCTCTTGTTGCCTCCCACTCAACCAGTTTCTGATCCAGAAATTTACTTTAGTACCCATATCAAGAGTGCCCAGTTTATTTATAAGTTGCCTCTACAGTACTGTGTCCAAGGTCTTGCTGAAACACTACAACTATTATTCTTCCCCAGTGCAACTCTCCAGTCACCCAGCCAAATAAATTAATTAATCTGACAAGACCTACCTCATGTAAAATCATGCTGCAATAAATTGCAGAAATTGCACGATCCCCTGTTATAGCAGCATTATCCTGTAATCTACTCGCCACCGATGTCAGGCTAGTTGGCCAGTAGTTCCTAACCTCCTCCTCACTTCCAGTTTTGTGAAGAGAAACTACATGAGCCCATCTCCAGTCCTCCAGGACCACTCCCAAAGTTAAAGAAACTTTGAAAAGGTCAGATGACAGAGCTACCAGATCCTTCCCAAGTTCACGTAATAGCCCCGGATGCATCCCCTCTAGCCCCATTGTTTTAGCTAGACCTTCCCCCAGTCTGAACACCTCTCACCCCCATGAATGTTTCTCACAATCCAGCTAACAGTGAACCTGCTATGGACATCTGAGGAAAGCAGAGCAAGGCCGTTACCTAACTAAAGTGTGCTGGCAATTGGCTTTGCCTTGTAAAAGTCTTCACACCCTCACGCGCCACCTAGATAAGGTCTTAGATAGTGCTGGGGAGGAGTCTGCTGTCTTGGTACATGTCGGTACCAATGACATAGGAAAATGTGGTAGGGAGGTTCTGGAAGCTAAATTTAGGCTTTTAGGTAGGAAGTTGAAATCCAGAACTTCCAGGGTAGCGTTCTCCGAAATGCTTCCCGTTCCACGCGCAGGACCCAAAAGGCAGGCAGAGCTCCGGAGTCTCAATGCGTGGATGAGACAATGGTGCAGAGATGAGGGGTTTGGATTTGTTAGGAACTGGGGAACATTCTGGGGAAAGGAGGGGCTCTTCCGAAGGGATGGGCTTCACCTTAACCGGGATGGAACCAGGCTGCTGGCATTAACCTTTAAAAAGGAGATAGAGCAGCTTTTAAACTAGATGATAGGGGAAAGCCGACAGTCGCCCAAGAGCGCATGGTTCGGAAGAATGTATCCTTGAAGGATACTACAAAAAGCAGAGAGGTTCCAAAAAAGAGTAAAGTAGCCCAAATGCCCTCAAGTATGGAGCAGACAGAGCTTAAAGATCCCAAATTACCCATGTCTACCAATAGCCAAATTAATATGAATAAACTACAGTCTCTAAAATGCTTGTATGCAAATGCTAGAAGTCTACAAAACAAGATGGGAGAGTTAGAATATATAGCACTAAACGAGAGGTTAGATATGATTGGAATATCAGAGACATGGTGGAAGGAGGACAACCAGTGGGACACTGTGATACCTGGGTACAAACTGTATCGTAATGATAGAGCTGATCAAATTGGTGGAGGGGTTGCGCTCTATGTTAGAGAGGGCATTGAGTCAGAAAGGATTAAAGTTTTGCAGGAAACAAAATTTGCTGTAGAATCTCTATGGATTGAAATTCCATGTAAAAAGGGGAAGGCGATGGCAGTGGGGGTGTACTATCGTCCGCCTGGCCAGAATGAACAAATGGATGATGAAATTCTCAAAGAAATCAAGGAAGCTAGCAAACGTTACAGTGCAGTAATAATAATGGGTGATTTCAATTACCCCGGTATCGACTGGGTCAGTGTCACGGCAGGACATGCTAGGGAGATAAAGTTCCTAGATGAAATAAATGACTGCTTCTTGGAGCAGCTGGTTCATAACCAACCAGAGGGGAAGCAATATTAGACCTAGTCCTTAGTGGAACACCAGATGTAGTGCAAGAGATAAGGGTGTTGGGGCCACTTGGCAATAGTGATCATAACATGATCGCCTTTGATTTAATTAGTGGAGGAGGGATAGTAAGGAAATCCACAGTACTACCTTTTAACTTTCGAAAGGGAGACTATGATAAAATGAGGAAAACAGTTAAGAAAAAACTAAAAGGAGCAGTTGCAAAGGTTAAAGACTTACATCAAGCTTGGGTGTTGTTTAAAAATACTATCTTGGAAGCCCAAGCCAGCTTTATTCCACGCTTTAAGAAAAGTGGAAGGAAGTCAAAAAAACTGCCAGCATGGTTTAAAGGTGAGGTCAGAGAGGCTGTTGTTGCCAAAAAAGCATCTTTCAGGAAATGGAAAAAAGAGCCAAACGACGAAACCTGGAAACAGCACACGCACTGGCAAGTCAAATGCAAGGCATTAATAAAGCAGGCAAAGGGAGAATTTGAGAAGAAGCTTGCTGCGGAAGCAAAAACGCGAAATAAAGATTTTTTTCAAGTACATTCGCAGCAAAAAACCTGTGAGAGAGTCAGTTGGTCCATTAGATGATAGAGGCGTTAAAGGGGCACTAAGAGGTGACAAGGCGATAGCAGAGAGACTGAATGAATTCTTTGCTTCGGTCTTTACTGAGGAAGATATAGGAATGTTACCCATGACTGAAGTGGTATTTAAAGGTGCAGAAGAGTTGAAGGAAATATCGATACATCGGGAAGATGTATTACAACTATTAGATAAACTGAAGAGTAGCAAATCACCTGGGCCGGATGGTATACATCCAAGGGTGTTGAAAGAAATGAAATATGAGATTGCAGACCTGCTATTAGTAATCTCTGAATTATCATTAAAATCATCTCTAATTCCTGAAGATTGGAGGATAGCCAATGTAACACCAATTTTTAAAAAGGGTTCCAGGGGTGATCCGGGAAACTACAGACCGGTGAGCTTGACGTCAGTACCGGGAAAAATGGTAGAAACCATCATAAAGAATAAAATTATTCAGCATTTAGATAGTCATGGCCTAATGGGAGACAGCCAACATGGCTTTCGACAAGGAAGATCTTGCCTTACTAATCTGTTATGTTTTTTTGAAGGTGTGAATAAACAGGTGGACAAAGGTGAGTCGGTTGATATAGTGTATCTGGACTTTCAGAAAGCCTTTGACAAGGTCCCTCATCAGAGACTTTTGGCAAAACTAAAGAGTCATGGGATAGGAGGCAGTGTACTACTGTGGATCAGGAACTGGTTAAAAGATAGAAAGCAGAGGGTAGGGCTAAATGGCCAATTTTCCCAATGGAGAAAGGTGAATAGTGGTGTACCCCAGGGATCTGTGCTGGGTCCTCTGCTTTTTGACATATTCATAAATGACCTGGAAAGTGGAATAACGAGTGAGGTTATCAAATTTGCAGATGACACAAAACTATTTAAAGTTGTTAAAACCCAAGAGGATTGTGGAAAATTGCAAGAGGATCTTGATAAATTGGAAGACTGGGCATTAAAATGGCAGATGAAATTTAATGTGGACAAGTGCAAAGTTATGCACCTAGGGAAGAACAACCCAAACTATGGTTACACGATGCAAGATTCCACTTTAGGAACCACCACATAGGAAAAAGATTTAGGCGTCATTGTGGATAACATGTTAAAGCCCTCGGCCCAGTGTGCAGCGGCAGCCAAGAGAGCAAATAGAATGCTAGGTATGATAAGGAAAGGAATGGAAAATAAAACAAAAGATATTATAATGCCTCTATATCGTTCCATGGTGAGACCGCACCTTGAATATTGTGTGCAATTCTGGTCGCCGTATCTTAAAAAGGATATAGCGTTATTAGAAAAGGTTCAGAGAAGAGCCACCAAAATGGTAAAGGGGATGGAAGGATACTCCTATGAAGAAAGGCTAAAAAGGTTGGGGCTCTTTAACCTGGAAAAGAGACGGCGGAGGGGAGATATGATAGAAGTCTATAAATTAATGAACGGAGTGGAACGGGTAAACGTAGATCGATTGTTTACGTTATCAGAATATAGACAGACTAGGGGACATGCAATGAAGCTACAGGGTAAACTATTTAAGACTAATAAAAGAAAATATTTTTTCACTCAACGTGTAATCAAACTCTGGAATTTGTTACCGGAGGATGTAGTAAATGCTGTTAGTGTAGCTGGGTTTAAAAAAGGTTTGGACAAGTTCCTGGAGGAAAAGTCCATAAACCATTATTAAGAAGGGACCCAGGATATCAATGCTTGACCCAGTACTAGCATTGTGGAACTTGTGTCTCTTGGGGAAACTGCTAGGTACATATGACCTAGATTGGCCACTGCTGGAAACAGGATACTGGGCTTGATGGACCTTGGTCTGACCCAGTATGGCATATCTTATGTTCTTATGTTCACATTCTGCAGAATTCCAAATACACTAAAGTAGGGGCTTGTTTTAACCACTGTACCTTCAACATGAAAGAACAATTACAGAATATTCAAAAAGTAAAAAATAAGAAACCAAGAGGTCTTGATTCCAAAAGTCTTCAGTCTTTCATTCCATTTATGTTCCATACTATTCAAAATTGTACTAGATTCAGAGATAGATACATACAATTAACACAAAATGTGTAATACCGACAACAAAACTAATGGAAGTCCCTTTTGCAGTGGTTACAGCCACGAGTCGTTTAGGACATGCATTTAGCAATTTACAGAGCAGTTTTTGCCGTCTTGGCTGAATACAGACTGACTAGGGAATATCTTTGCCACAGATTTTCTATTGGATTCAGGTCTGGGCTTTGACTGAGTAACTTGAGGATGTTCGCTTCTTCCTGCTGAGCCGCTCTGTTGCTGCTTTTGCTTCGTGCTTAGGATCACTGGTATTTAAAGCTGAGGTATCAGAAGAATTGAAACAAATTTTGATAAACCGGGAAGATGCATTACAGCTATTTAATAAACTGAATGGTAGCAAATCACCTGGACATCTCAGGGTGCTGAAAGAACTGAAATATGAGATTGCAGACCTACTATTAGTAATCTGTGAAGTATCATGAAAATCATCTGTAGTACCTGGAGAATGACCAATGTAACTCCAGTTTTTATAAAGGGTTCTGGGGCTCATTCAGGAAACTACAGATTGGTGAGCCTGACATCAGTACCGGGCATAATGATAGAAACTATTATAAAGAATAAAATTACTGAGCATGAAGCTAGTCAGTCATAATTTAATGGGAAAAAGCCAACATGGATTTAGCTAAGGAAAGTCTTGTCTTACCAACCTGTTATATTCTTTTGAAGGTGTGAATAAATAAGCAGATAAAGATGAGCGGGTTGATATAGTGTATCTGGATTTTCAGAAAGGCTTTGACAAGATCTCTCATGAGAGACTCTTGGCGAAATTAAAAAGTCATGGGATAGGAGGCAGTGTACTATTGTGGATCAGGACCTAGTTAAAAGATAGAAAGCAGAGGGTAGGGCTTAATGGCCAATTTTCCCAATGGAGAAAGGTGGATAGTGGAGAACCCCAGGGATCTGTGCTGGGTCCGCTGCTTCTTAACATATTCATAAATGATCTGGAAATAGGAATAATGAGTGAGGTACTCAAAGTTGTTAAAATCCAAGAGGATTGTGAAAAATTACCAGAGGACCGTAATAAACTTGAAGACTGGGCGTCCAAATATCAGGTAAAATTTAATGTGGACAACTGCAAAGTTATGCACTTCGGAAAGAACAATCCAAACTACAGTTACATGATGCAAGGTTCCATATTAGGAACCACCACCCAAGAAAAAGATTTAGGTGTCATCATGGATAACACATTCAAACCCTCTGCTCTGTGTGCAGCGGCGGCCAAGAGAGCAAATATCATAAAGGTATGATAAGGAAAGGAATGGAAAATAAAACAAAAAATATTATAATGCCTCTGTATTGTTCCATGGTGCGACCGCACCTTGAATATTTTGTGCAATTCTGGTCGCCGTATCTTAAAAAAGATATAGTAGAACTAGAAAGGTTACAGAGAAGAGCCACCAAAATGGTAAAGGGGATGGAACTATGAGGAAAGGTTTAAAAGGTTAGGGCTCTTCAACTTGGCAAAAAGATGGCAGAGGAGAAATAAGATAGAAGTGTATAAAAATATTGATTGGAGTGGAACATGTAAACATGGATTGATTGTTTATGCCATCAAAAAGTAGAAAGACCAGAGGACACGCAATGAAACTACAGTATGACCCATTTAAGATAATTTAGAAAAAATATTTCTTCACTCAATGTGTAATCAAACTCTGGAATTTATTACCGGAGGATGTAGTAAAAGCTGTTAGTGTAGCTGGGTTTAAAAAAGGTTTGGACAAGTTCCAGGAGGAAAGGTCCATAAACCATTATTAAAGAGAACCTGCAAAATCCATTGCTTACCCCAGGTCAAGCATTGTGGAACCTTTGTACCTTTTTGGGAACCTGCCAGGTACTTGTGACCTGGATTAGCTGCAGTTGGAAACAGGACACTGGGCTTGATGGACTTTGGTCTGATGATGCTCTGTTCCTATGCTGAGAGGTCTATCTTCTCCCCAGTCCCAGGATTCTTCCAATCGTTCCCTCGAGCTTCACAAGTCTGCCTGGTCCTGCTGCTGCAAAGTATCCCCTAGCCGTGCTTTACTGTAGGGACAGAGTTAATAGGGTGATGTGCTGTATGTGATTGGAATAGTAGCAGCCCAACAAATCCACAGATAGAAGTCATATTTATTCAGCATAATTTATGTTACATGTAGGGTCTGTATTGATTTAAATCAAAACAAATAAAAATCATTCCATATAAATCCAATATAGGCTTATGCCTACCTCAGGAGTAGATGTTACAAACATTTAAACATCTCTACAGTTAATTAGTACAATAACTCTGAGACTGCAGCAGCATCACTGCAGGGCAGTGACTGTCGACCGAGTCCTCGGGACACTCCTAGCCAGTCTGCTTCTCAAGATAAGCACAATGAATATGCATGAGTGAGATTTGCATGCACCGCCTCCATTGTATGCAGATCTCTCTCATGCATATTCACTGTGGTTAAAGGGAACAGAAGAGAGGATATCCTCCGCAGCAGCAAACAGCACACCAAAGGAGTGCAGAAGAACCACAGCCACACCAACGATATCTTCACAAGTGCAAAACAGTATTCAAAAACTCGACTTGGCCACGTTTTGGCTTAAAAGCCTGCGTCTGGGGTCGTGAAAGTATATCTTGGTCAGCTTTGACATGACAAAGAGTACATAGACAACCAAGAACCAGAACTATGTCAACAACGCTGGAGAACCGCAATGCACAGGCTCTCCAGCATTTTTGACCAGCCATAGTTCTGGTTCTTGATCGTCTGCAACGTTCTATGTACTCGTTGTCAAGTCAAAGCTGACCAAGATATGCTTCCACTGACCCAGACACAGGCTTTTAAGCCAAAACTTGGCCAAGTCGGGTTTTTGAACAAAGTTTTGTGTTTGTGAAGATATCTTCTCCGCCCCCTTGATGTGCTATTCATTGTGCTTATCCTGAAAACCTGATTAGGTAGGTGTGTCCTGAGGATTGCGTTGAGAACCTCTGCTGTGGAGTGATAAGATGAAAGACAGAAAAATGCGTCAGTGATGGAAATCATATATAGAAAAAAAAATCATAAAACCTTAAAGACAAATCAGAAACTGAAAATGATGGGGCCAATATTCAGAACCGTTAGCCAATGGGAGGCTGGCCAGTTAAGGGCACTGACCATGATATCAGCATCACTATACTGATAGTGCCGCTTAATGTCTGCACGGACCACCGCTGCACTATGCTGGTCCTCAGTCAGAGCGACAATAGTGTCACATTAGCTGCTTTATATTGCTCAACGGGCACTACGAACTGTGAGGCTTATGTACAATCTTTGTCCATTTATTTGGTTTTTAGACAGTGATCATTTTTGTGACCTTGTCAGCTAGTTAATTAATGTGAAGAGCCACCTGAACTTGGAAGGATGGTTCATTCTAGCAATATAGGTGTTGGCACCTGGGTCAGCGAGTTTTTATTTGTATTGGCAGGTAGAGCCCTAAACAAAAGGCACAGAGGGGCGTATCCTGTGTGGAGCAATGGGTACAGCCCTCACCATCTCACTGAACATGCTAGATGGGATCATGCAGGTCTTTATATGCTATCATTTACTATGAGAGTGGAGTTTTAACAAGCAGGCTAGGCATTTTCTTAATTTTTGGTTTTATTTATTGTCATTATTTTTAGTTTCTGATTTTTTTTAATGTTTTGAAGTTATGAATTTCTACATATGATTTTTGTAGCTATCACATTGTCTGGTTTTTATCATTTCACTCCATAGTGATTCTGTAATCCCACAGTTTATTGTACTAATTAACTGTATATATGTTTTAAATGTTTGTAATATATGCCCCTGAGGCAAGCATATGCTGAATGATTTCATGCGGTTTTGATTTAGATTACATTTTATGTATGGTCTGAATAAATATTGATGTCCTCTTGGACTGCTCTTTGCTGGTTGTTGTGGCTCTTGTACAGTGTTTTATGCCACACATATCATCTAGCATTGCAGTCAAAAAGTTCCATTTTGGTCTTATCAGACAATAAAACGTTCAGTTACATGTGTGCAGGGCCCCTAAGTGTTTCTTTGCAAGCTATGCAGTACATCATATAGCTTCTCTTTGGGCGGTGGCTTCCTTCTTGCCACCTTCCCATACAGGCCATGTTTGCAAAGTAATCCTGAAATTGTTGAACAGTTGACATTTTCCTCTTCCTCAGCCAGAGATTTCTGTAGTTCCTTTAAAGTAATCTTAAACCTCACAGTCTTTCCTCAAGAGTTTACGTAATCCATAGTTACAGACTTCAGAGAGAGCGTCTAATCAAGGCAGTGTCTTGCTGATGCCTAACTGTTGTGATGAACCTGACAGTGCCCCACTGGATATTTAAAAATAGGGCCATGTTTAGTAAACGGTCATGTGTGGTATCTGCTACGGCGCATTCCCATAGGCATGGTGGGAGATAGCATGCACTAACATTTAGTAAGCATGGCCATATTGAAATTTTCATAAAACCTTTCTCCAATGTGTACCTTTCAATAACTTGATCTCAGAGCTCTTTTAGCAGGTCTGTGTTCAGCATGTTTAGACCTTTGCTTCAAATTCACTTCATATGACAGAAACAGATTGATTCTTCATCCAGGAAATTTTGAATCAGCTCAGCTACTGTGATTAGACACTGGTGGTCTCTGTTTATCTTATGAGCCTTATTAAGCAAATTTTTGGAATCAGAGCTAATATGGGTTTGCTATGACAAAGGGTGTGAAGGCTTATGTGGTGAAGATTTTTTGGTTTGTTATTCTTTAATTACTTTTTGAATATTTCTATAATTGTTCTTTCACATTGAAAGTGTAGAGTACATTTGTTTTTTATAGATCAATGAAACAAAATCCACTTTAATGTATTCTGAATTGTATTTTTCAGAGAGCTGAATGTGAAAAATGTACCAAGGTGTGAAGACTCTTACAAAGCAGTGTACAGTGTACTCAGCAGATACAACCCGCCGTGCGAATAAAGTCTGCTGTGTGACTTTCAGCAGTAGAAAGACAGAAGGAGAGAAGGGGGAAAGGAAGAGGGTTGCACTTTGCTGTGACAGGGTGAAGGACGAAATGGTTTCTGTGCCATGTCTACAGCAGCCAAACCTAAAAAATCACCAAACTGTCCCTCAAAACCAATTTCAATTACTTTTTGTGGGAATGCATTGAGGGAGGCTAGGCACTGAAATCCAACCACACCAGACAATGCACTCCCTTTTAATGAAAACTTTTCATGAATGCTTATTCAAGGAAAATTGAAACCACTTAACTTTCAATGTCCCCGAAAAACTGAATTAGACAATTCCTGTTGCGGCATCAAATGTAGAGCATGACGTGCATGTTTCGGGATTCTCATCCCTGTGTCAAGTGCTATTTCCATCCAGTAATTTGAACCAGTTCAAATAGCACTTGACACAGCGGCATTCAGGGAGAGGATTAGAGTTGGTTACTCAGAAGTGTTCATCCCATGAAGGCGCGCTCCAGGAGTCAGTATGACGTAGATTGGCCACGGTTGGAAACAGGATACTGGGCTTGATGGACCTTGGTCTGACCCAGTATGGCATCTCTTATGTTCTTATGTTCTAGATGAGCCCCATGCCGGGCACTTAATGTTCCTGCTTCCTGGAAGAGGGCACATGAACTAAGAGCTTTTTAATAATTTCACTAAAAGCTAAGTACAGCCTTCACATAAAGGAAACTTTTCTGATGGTAAAGACAGAAAGAACTAGAACCCTTCCGACCACCTCCTTTTGCAGCCGAGACATGACTCAATAATACATATATCTAAAGTCACACATGAGACATGGCTCCATCTCTCTGGCCAGTGTAGATGAAGCTTTCTCAGACGTTCATGTACTGGAGGTATTTCCCTGTCCCTGGAGGTCTCACAATCTAAGTGTGAACCTGAGACCATAGAGGGTTAAGTGATTTGCCCAGGAGCATGAGGTGCAGTGATTGGATTTCACCTGGAATGGAGTGTGGGCCCCCCATGGGATATAAAATACATACCTGCGTATGACTTCACCTGCATAAATTTACCCCTGCTTCCGAGCAGATGCAAATCTGTTCTGCTAAGTTAATAAACAAAATGGATGGATGTGAGTGTGCCTTAGCCATGATTTCCACCAGTTTGCCGCTAGGCGTCTCTCTGGCTTTTTAATGCCTATTTGGCATCCCAACCTGGGCGGCGCATTTTCAGGGTGCTTCATTATGCGCAATAGAGGCTTGTATGCTTCTGGCGGGCTGGATGCTTAACGGTTTCTACTGTTTGTGTGTGTTTGTATTTACCACAATACGTAATATACCACCACTCAAATCAACATCTCGGTGGTTTAAAAATAAAATAAAATTGCTGAACTATAAGAAAGTGTAAAGAAACCAAGAGCAAGTAGAGCGTTTTGCTGCCAGGCCCAGGCATGTGCAAGGCATTGGGAGGGCTTTATTTTTACCTCTAAATATGTTTACTACCTTCTAGTCTTCTTGCTAGGAATGAAGATCGGGACCGGCTCCGGAGACCTTCACGAGACACCAGACTGGAGAGTATACCAAACTGTGAAATTTGGTAAGTGCGAGGAGCAGGCTCCTCCATGTCACCACAGAGAGGCATTTTCCATTATTAATATGAAATTCAAGGACAGGGAAGGGAGAAAGAAGGAAAACGAGGTTACTTATCTGTAACAGGAGTTCTCCGTGGACAGCAGGATAAGTCAGCCACACTTGATGACGTCCTCCGGGCAGAGCCATGCATACGGAAGTGCTCTCTAGAGCTTAGAAAGGAGGGCCTTTCTGAGCCCACCTAGGTAGCCCATCCTACCAGTCCGCCCCCTAGTCCGGCCAGTGTGTTCCTAGCTAGCTAGTTCCCGGACAGGGAGCGGATACGGCAGGCTGACCTCCTCCAGGGGAGGCGGGCGGGATTGTGTGGCTGACTTATCCTGCTGTCCACGGAGAACTCCTGTTACAGATAAGTAACCTCGTTTTCTCCATGGACCAGCAGGATTGCGTCAGCCACACTTGGTGCCTCCCCAGCTGTGAAGAACGCTGAGGTGGAGGAGGAGCTCAGTTACTAAATGAGGCTCTGAGCCACAATAGGATGGACCTCTTTATTGCCGTAATAGGTTGTCTTACTTCAACAAAGGCTAACACCTTGTAATGAAGACGTGCAGTTTATTTACAAACAAAATAAGAAGACATTCAGAAAGACAAGTAATTCTCTTAGTTACACATGAGTAGTTAGAAAAGATAACTAGAATGCACACTTAATTACAATACTGAAAGAATTATGAGAGAATGTAGCTATGTACAAAGAATATACTTCACCAAACTTGTCATAACCCCTTTACACATCAGCTGGGAGCGCTCAGCGAGAGGAACTAATGACAGTCTAGGATACTTCATGCTTGGCCAAGCAGATCTACGCTCTGTCTTGTTCTGGATATTCTCTGTACTTATATGTTGCAGCCAGCTCTCACCCATGAGCTTCTCTCCAGCTCTCACCCATGAGCTTCTCCACCCCATCCACCTTTTTTGCTTCGGTTTCCGGGCAGGCTTTTGATTACCCCCTTTGGTGTTAGAAGCTCAAACTTACACAGTCAGACATGGTCAGACATCTGAGAATGCTCAAAGGACACATCCTCCATGGCCTAAGTGTTCTTTTGTTATCATTAATGGGTCTCTGTCAAGGGAGACACCCAAAAGCATCTCAAAGCTTTTACATTATAATTGATGAATTCTTATCCTGTCCAAGAGAATTGTTCAAAGGCCAAGGGAAGAATTCTGTCTCCCTCTCTGATCTCTTAACACTCCCCAGGCTAGATGTGCAAAAATCTCTCATCTCTGGAGCAAGTTGGCTCAAATAAAGTACAATATCCTTTGCTGATCCAAAAATCCATATAAATCTTTAATTAGTAATACATTCCACCCTTGGATCAACAAGGATATTGTACGTAAGCAATGGCTGAATCGCATTTGTAATTCATTTAGAAATACAATAATAACAACATGGGCTTAAACATAGTGGATAGCATTAAGGCAAACGCTGGAGGGGACAAGCCTCAGTGTAATTTGGGTGATATTTTCCCATTCCCCCCCCTCAGCATTACAATTGTCAAAGCCAAATGGCTTGTAGGTCTCAGCTATCTTTATCAGTTCCCCATGCAGTGGGGGACTCATTTCACCTGCACATTCAGAACTTTTTCCCACTGTACATCTGCCCCATAGACTCTAATAACTAAAATCTGGGGAACAGGTGACATAAGCAATTGGGCACATGATGTTCAGCAGAAAAAATCTGAGATACTAAAATTACAGTTACTTTCCAAGGAAACAATAACAATACATAAGAAAAAAAAAATCATTCACAAAAGTCCACAAAAGTCCAATAGTCCTTTTCCTATTTTCAGATAATTTGGCCTGCTTCTCAGCAGTTTTTCAGGACTCCGTAGCGTCTTTTTCACCTTTCTCTGAAGTTTAAACTTGGCCTCTCTCAACAGTTGAACCTCTCATTCTCGTAGGTGGACATCTTGGCCTTTCTTTCATTGCGACACATTGAAGTAGATAGGGACTTCCTCACACGTTTCTGCGGTGTGTAGTCCAGATCTCTCGGGATGGTCTGCTCCATCTGGACTCTGGTCAATTCCCTCCGCCAGACTCTCCGGCTTGCAGTTGGTGACATGGCACCAGGCCTCATTCAGAAGAGCAGCGCCAATATTAAATGAAAAGACTAAAAAAATTCTAGGTTAGACTTTACAATAAGACAAACTTAATTTCATCTATATTTACTAAGATCATATCCTACAGATAATAAATATTGCTTTTATAAACTTTCAGTGATCTAACTATCTCGTATGGTGTCAATCTTATCTCGCAGTTTGATTAACTCCTTGTCTCTCTATCACTGGAAATTCATTTTGCTTGTAGGAAATATTCCATTTTGCCCTTGAATGACCTTTACATGTTTCAGATCAGACAAGCTGCACATACGTGTTCTGCAATTTTGACAAGTTTTAGAATTATACCCAATTGTGTGAGAATTTGTCATCAAATCATCCCCCTTTGCCTCTGCATGCCTGGCCAGGACATACAGAGGAAAAGTGAGGCACAAAGCATCCAGAAGTACCACATGGCCAGTGTGGGTTTTCCAAAGCTCATCAGGGTGCAAGGTGCACCTAGCCTGTCTCCAAATATCTATTTCTTCCAATTGTTGAGTATGACTTCCTGAATTGAAGCTTCTGGAGACGGCATAGTTGAATAAAGTGCTCATAATTTTTTTTTTGTTTACATATTCATTAGGCAGATACATCACTTCAAATTACCTTCATCAATTTCTTGTCTATCACAGTTTCCCCTTTAATATTCCACTTCATCCCTCATAACACAACACTTTTTCATCACCTGCATCATTCCACCAACTACTTACATAGGTCCTTTTCCTGTTTCTTTTATACAACACTATTGTATCCTTATTTGGCAAGGCTGCTAAGAATATCAAACAATTGTTAATAACTTAAATTTAGATTCTTCTCAATAAGATAACAGTATGAGTAAACAGTGTCCCTTTCCCATCAACTTAATTGGTCCAGTGCTAAGTAGACATATGCTCATTCTAAAATAGGAACAATCTGGGTAAAATCCTTACAATATAAAAGTATTATTTTGCAGCATTCTATAACATCAACCCCAATAGAAAGAAATATGGCTCATCTCTCACGTATAACTAGAATCTATCGTATACCCTGTCCTCAGTGAGAGTGCTGTTAGACTGATTTTAAAATTGCAGTGTTCACAAGGATTTGTATAAGCTACTCATTAATTATGGTGTCAAAAAGAGATCCTTTTGAGGTGAGAGATCCGAGAGGGTACAAGGCATTGGTGGCTAGGCCTCATCTTCAGGTCCTTCTTGGATTGCAAGGCATTCATGACTATCCTCGAGTTCTTCTCGGCCTATGCTCCCCCTGCCTATCTATGTCTCTTCAGAGGCATAAATATGCAAGGTTCCTGTTCTTCAGGCCTTGTGGGTCCTCAAGGAGTCTTAGAGCTTGGTAGCCCAGATCATCACACTGGAAGCAGCACATTTAGCTTAGGCTGTGGCCTCACCTTTCTGCCTCTCTCTCTCTCTTATTCTTTTTCTCAAACCTCCTGGATCATTGCTGACAAGCAAGATTTGGTTTTATCCAATCAACTCAAGTTCTCATTTTCTGGGAACTCAGTTCCATCTTTAATCTATATTTGTTCTATATAGCTTGAGAAAAGAGCAATTTCATATCAGCCTCTGTCTAAAATTTCATCAAACTTATAAATATTTTAATTGCTGTGTGTGTACTGGACCTCTGCGTAATGTACTATTACCACAAGTGTCATAAGTGCAAGTGTATAAACTACCAACTTAATATCTCACAATGCTGCAACATATATCTGTTTTATATCTATTTTCTCAGGAACTGTACTGAAAATGAAATATAAACTTTTAGAACAAAGTACACTTTTTCTCTAAAATTCAAATACAGGAAAACAGGTGTCCCTCAGTCGTTAGCACAAAGCTTAAAGTAATTATCTTGAAGCTCACAGTTCAGGCTCAAGTGAGGTGAAACTTCTAAAAGGTGTTACTTTTAAATTAACATGTTATCTTCAACACAGCCAGTAGAACAAACCATTGTCTTTTGTCCTTCTGGCAGATGTGACTGAACAATTAACCTATAGTTATAGCTGTTTATGTTTAACTATGCCCCCTGGGGTGCTTGCCACAATTAAAAAAAAATCCTCCTTTAACTTTTAGGTTTGCCTGGTAGCATATACAGTCAAAGACAAAGAACAGATGCATAACATATTAATGACAAAGATCACCCTCTCACCTACTCAGGATTCAATGCCCCACCGTCCTGTCAGGATTCTCAACCTCCACTTTGGAGGAAAAAAGTTTGCCTTGTTTATTTGAGCTAGTCACTTCAGCATTCAGGGACTATAAAATCTACTGGAATAGCCAGTAATGAAAGAAAAATAGATTTTTACTACAAACATTTGAATACAGAACAAATCAAAGCTTACAAGTGCTTTATACCTAACAGCTTATCTGATCAGAGTTTCTCTTAACCAGGGACCTTAAAAAAAAAGGTCTTCACTTCTTCATAATCTTATAAGGATTTTCCATAACAATTAATACTAACTGTACAGGATAGGCATTTTGTTCAAAGCACTGAATTATCTTTGCAGCACAAGGTTACATATTTTTCCTAAACAAAACTGATCTTGTATCAGTGGGTCAGAACCAATCATACAGAACAAATCAAAGCTTACAAGTGCATTATACCTGATCTTGTATCAGTGGGTCAGAATTAATTCCCCGTCTCCTACGGTATTTATACTGAGCCACCCTCTCAGCAACTTGCTGATAAATGTCTATTTTATCTGTCCATACAATCAAATCTAATTTGCTAGAATTTGTCTGATGCATCTTACAATATGCAGACAACAAAAGCAATCTCCTTCTCCCTAAGGTATGCAATTCTGTTCCTTTTTCAACAGGTATTTTTTGCAAGCATGTAAGGGAATTAACAGGTTCATCATCTTTTAAAACAGATTCCGAATTCTCACTTAGACCTGACCCATAATAACACTCTCTAGCTAATATTTCATAAAAAGCCTGATACCCGCTATGAATATTTACAATATTCACAGTATTTACACTATTTTCTTTTCTTTTCAACATTGTCCAAGCCTTTTTTCCGAACCCCACTTCTGGTACCAATTGTCTTACTTCAACAAAGGCTAACACCTTGTAATGAAGACGTGCAGTTTATTTACAAACAAAGTAAGAAGACATTCAGAAAGACAAGTAATTCTCTTAGTTACACATGAGTAGTTAGAAAAGATAACTAGAATGCACACTTAATTACAATACTGAAAGAATTATGAGAGAATGTAGCTATGTACAAAGAATATACTTCACCAAACTTGTCATAACCCCTTTACACATCAGCTGGGAGCGCTCAGCGAGAGGAACTAATGACAGTCTAGGATACTTCATGCTTGGCCAAGCAGATCTACGCTCTGTCTTGTTCTGGATATTCTCTGTACTTATATGTTGCAGCCAGCTCTCACCCATGAGCTTCTCTCCAGCTCTCACCCATGAGCTTCTCCACCCCATCCACCTTTTTTGCTTCGGTTTCCGGGCAGGCTTTTGATTACCCCCTTTGGTGTTAGAAGCTCAAACTTACACAGTCAGACATGGTCAGACATCTGAGAATGCTCAAAGGACACATCCTCCATGGCCTAAGTGTTCTTTTGTTATCATTAATGGGTCTCTGTCAAGGGAGACACCCAAAAGCATCTCAAAGCTTTTACATTATAATTGATGAATTCTTATCCTGTCCAAGAGAATTGTTCAAAGGCCAAGGGAAGAATTCTGTCTCCCTCTCTGATCTCTTAACACTCCCCAGGCTAGATGTGCAAAAATCTCTCATCTCTGGAGCAAGTTGGCTCAAATAAAGTACAATATCCTTTGCTGATCCAAAAATCCATATAAATCTTTAATTAGTAATACATAGGTGAAGGTGCGTACAAAATCGTGCAGTTGTGCAACGGGCAACTAGTGCTAAGAGTGTATGAACAACAGTGGCTGAGTAACAGTGCAACTAACAGTACAGACTAACAACAGTGCCTGTAACAGTGCAACTAACAGTGCTGACTAACAACAGTGACTGTGCAACAGTGCAATTAACAGTGCAGACATGCTACAGGAGGAGCAGGTACGGACGGCTCGGCTACTGGGCCAATGCATATCTGCCATCCATTGCAGTGGAAAAGACGGCAGTCCCAAGGGCGCAGTCTTCCTGGGCCCTGAGGTCAAGGCAGTAGTGCTTCTGGAACGTGTGCGGGGAGGACCAGGTGGCCGCTCTGCAGACGTCCGACAGAGGAACAGAACGAAGGTTGGCAATTGTGGTTGCCAGAGCTCTTAGCTTGTGAGGGCCCACTCTTGGCAAATTCTGGGTGCCTGTGGGGTCTAGGCAGTGGGAGACGCAGGAGGCGACCCAGTGAGAGAGGGTTCTCTTGTTGACCGGCCTGCCCGGCCGGCTAGGGTCGAAGGATACGAACAGCTGTTCGCCTTTGCGAATGGGTTGAGTTCGCAGCAGATAGATCCGAAGGGCCCGGAGACAGTCCAGCGTGTGTAGGCGACTTTCTTCTTCGGAGGCATGGGGTTCTGGGAAGAAAGACGGGAGTTCAATGGACTGATTGACGTGGAAGGCAGATGCCACCTTGGGCACGAACTTCAGGTTGGTTCATAAGGATACTCTATCCTAGTGTAGCTGTGTATAAGGAGGATGGGACACTAGTGCCTGCAGCTCGCTGATTCTCCTGGCGGACGTTATGGCAACCAGAAACAGGGTTTTCCAGGAGACGAACTTCATCTCCGCCGACTGTAGTGGCTCGAAGGGGTCCTCGGTCAGGCGGCGGAGGACAGTGTTGAGGTCCCATGACGGAACGGGTTGCCTGATTGGGGGATTCAAGTTAGCCAGTCCCTTCATGAAGCGGTTTGTCAAAGGTAGAGCTGCAATGGAAGTTGCCCCTTCAGGCTGGGCATGAAATGCTGCAATTGCCGAAAGGTGCACTCTGATGGACTGAGTCTTAAGGCCAAGGTTAGACAGAGAAGCAAGGTACTTCAGGACACTGGGAAGAGGACACGTGGTGGGCTCCAGCCCTTGCGCAGCACACCAGATGCTGAATCTCTTCCATTTGAGGCCATAAGATTTCCTGGTAGAGGGGCGTCTGGCTGCTAGGACCACGTCTTGCACCTCAGATGATAGCTGGAGTGTAGAAAGGCTCATCTGCTCAACCTCCAAGCAGTGAGAGCCAGGGCTTTGAGGTCGGGGTGCCTCGTTTTGCCTCCGTCCTGCGTGAGTAGGTCCGGCCGGAGTGGCAGGCGCTTCGGTTTCCCTTGCGCAAGGCGTTGGAGCAGCGCGAACCACATCTGTCGGGGCCAAAAGGGAACCACTAGGATGGCGCGAGCCTTGTCGCGGACCAACCGCTGGAGTGTTGCCGGGATGAGGGGGGTCGGGGGAAAAGCGTACAGATATGCATTGGCCCAGTAGCCGAGCCGTCCGTACCTGCTCCTCCTGTAGCATGTCTGCACTGTTAATTGCACTGTTGCACAGTCACTGTTGTTAGTCAGCACTGTTAGTTGCACTGTTACAGGCACTGTTGTTAGTCTGTACTGTTAGTTGCACTGTTACTCAGCCACTGTTGTTCGTACACTCCCCCCAGCACACGTCGAATGCATCCGCCGCCAGTCTCTTGTTGGAAGGGTGCCTGGAGCAAAAAACAGGGGGCATTTTGCGTTCTGTTCCGTGGCGAACAGGTCGATGTTCGGGCACCCCCACTGACGGAAGAGGCTGTCGGTGACCTCCGGGAGCAGTGTCCATTCTGTCGCGTCCACCCCTTATATAGGCGGCTGCCTAGTGGGAGTGGCGCGACCACATATTTATTTGTATCCCTTTAAGTGCTGCGGTCTCTGTTCTCTTGTAGTTGTGGCACAGACTGAGTCAGCAAGGAATAGGGTTAACAATAAGTTTTATTGTTATTGTTGCACAAGTGTTCACCTACTATCCCAAAACAGAAATAAAGGATACTTCTCCAAAGCAAAGTCTCTTTAACTGAAACAGGATTATTCTGCTTCTAAACATACAGGCATGTTCCTTTCACAGCACTGTCTTCCAGCTTCTTCCTGATATAAACCATTTACTGCTTTCTCCTTCAGCAATGAAAATGCTTCTTTAAAACACCAAAAGCAGTAATACTCTTTTCTTCCAGCTTTTGCCTAATTGGCCTGGCTTTTTACACTCCAGCAGCTCTCTGCTTCTTCCTGTGTAAAAATCCTCCTGGCACAATGTCAGGCTTCTTCCAGCACTTACTATTAGTATCACAGTTCATAGATTTTACCCTCTCTGGCAAAATGCACAATCAAGTTCCATATCAGAATCCTCACTAGCACCACCAGCTTCTTCAAACTGCATGGGCTCTCCCTCTGAGTCTGATATGCTTTCTTTAAATACAGGCTTCTCTTGAACAGGCTTCCACTGATCTAATAAAGCCTTTAACTGTTTCAAACGGGACTCTTCTTTAGTCTGAGCTGTGGGGGAGGAACTTAAAACACCAGACTCTTTGAGTACTGCCTTAATAGAATCAAAAGGGATCACCTTCTTCCTGGCTTTCCGTACCCTTTCTGGCAAATTTACAGGCAACCTCTTGTCCCCAGACTGCTTCCTCTGCTCCCGGCTGTTCTCCTGCTCAACAGGGTCTGACTCTGACTCCTGTCTCCAGAGCTTCCAATCAGACACTTGCTCATATGCAGCTGTGCTTCTCTCTGCACTAGAGCTACTCACATGTTGCCTGCAATCAGAGTGTCTGTGCAGCCTTTCCCTTTGAACTTTGCTCCTGCTTAAACTCTTATCTCGGTTCCTCTCACAGGTCCCCTCAGAACTCCTTTCAAGATCTCTTCCAGAACTCTTACAGCTCCTTGCTGCCGACGTTCTTCCTGACCTTCCTGTTCCTGTCCTTCCTGAACTCTCTCTAACTGTTTCCTCGTGGCTAAATGTTTGGGACTGTCCTATGGGCTTTGACTCCGCCCCCCTTCCTCTTACGTCAGCTCCCCTGGTTGTCATGGAGCTGAGGTGTGGCTCACTCTTGCTTTCTGAGCACAGGGTTTTTTTCATTAGTAGAAGGTTTAACCCTTTCTCTGCCTGCACTGCTCTTAGCTACAGGGGAAAAAGAGTGATTTCTGCTCCTTTCACTAGTGTTTAATCCAGCTGCGCCATCACAATTCGTAGGGTTGTAGTTGCCTGCTGAGCTTGTCGGCTAAGGTGTTCTGGTCGCCCGGCAGATAGGAGGCTCGGATGTTGCACCCATGAGTCAGGGCAAGGGACCAGATCTGCAGGGCTTCCTTGCAGAGGGGCCGAGATGCCATGCCCCCTTGCTTGTTGATGTAGAACATGACCACTTGATTGTCCGTCTGGATGAGGACGGTTTTCTTCTGCACATGCGTTAGGAAGGCTTTGAGAGCATACTTGATGGCCCTTAGCTCTAGGAGGTTGATGTGCAGGAGTCACTCCTGCGGTGACCAGGCCCCTTGTGTGCTGAACTTCAGAATGTGGGCACCCCAGCCCAAGTTGGAGGCATCCGTGGTAAGGGTGACTTGGTGCTCGGGTGGGTGCATGTCCTTCCCCCCCGAAAGGTCCTCTGGAGCAGTCCACCAGAGTAGTTGAGTCTTGATCTTGGAGGTCATAGGGATGCGGGTGGAGAGAGACTGCGAGTGCTGGTTCCAGTGCGTACGTAGATGCCACTGCAGCGGCCGCATCTGTAACCTGGCGATGTGGACCACAGACGTGGTAGCGGACATGTGGCCTAGAAGGCGTAGGATGGATCTTGCTGAAGAGGATTCCGCCGAGGCCAATCTGGTCGTGAGCGAGGTCAGGGCAAGCAACCTGCGTTTGGGAAGGTATGCCTTCGAGAGTGTGGTGTCGATCTCTGCTCCGATGAATTCCAGCCTCTGAGAGGGGGTGCGCTGGGACTTGTTGTAATTGACGACGAACCCCAGGGAGGAGATCAGGGACTCGGTAGAGCTTCCTGAAGTTCCATTGCTGAGGGGGCTGTGATGAGCCAGTCGTCGAGGTAGGGAAAAATGGAAACGTTCCGTTTGAGTAGATGCAATGCAGGAACTGCCACGCATTTCATGAACACCCGTGGGGCCGGCGACAGGCCAAAAGGGAGGACTTTGTACTGGAAGTGCTGGCCCAATACATGAAAGCGAAGATACTGTCTGTGTGACTTGTGGATGCGGATGTGGGTGTAGGCATCCTGCAGGTCCAGGGACGCCATCCAGTCGCCGGGTTGAATCAAGGACAGGATGCAGTTGAGAGAATACATCCTGAACATCTCTTTGATGATGAACTTGTTGAGTTTGCGGAGGTCGAGGATGGGGCGGACTCCGCCTGTCCTTTTGGGAACGAGGAAGTACCTGGAGTAGAAGCCAGAATTTATCTCGTTTGATGGTACTTGCTCTATAGCAGTGATGGCTAACCTTTTTGAGCCCGAGTGCCCAAACTGCCGCACAAAACCAAAGAATTTCCTCAAAGTGCCAGCACGTCATTTGCATAAGTGGTCTTATTTGCATAAATATTTGCATAATGTTACCATACACTAACTTTTAGTAAACATGTCTCTTAATGAGTGTATGGATAAAGAAAGACTAAAAGATTTCTACATTACTATAATCCAGTGCCAACCGCCAGGCACATTAGGAACTACTACAAACGCTGCCCATTTAGAACCCATAGCAAACCCGCCTTATCCTGACAGCATTACCAGGACTCACAAAGCACCATACCCTACCTATCAAAAGGCAACACTGCAAATATTAAACCAATACATTTCAGTGAATACTGGGGAAAGAGAACAAGTGGCAACGTCAAATAGGAATTTCCTCTTGTACCAAACAAAGCGCAGATGTTAATGATGCACATTTCCCAGAGCTGACATATTCCAGTTAATAAATTCAAAATAAAGAGATATCGTTCTACCTTTTGTGCATTTTTTTTCAGTTGCAATTGGTCCAGCCATTTTCTTCTGGTTTCTTCATGTTTTCTGCTAACTCTCCATCGTCTGCTGTCCATTTGTCCTTTCTTCTCTCTTCTAGTTTTTTTTCCATTCTCTCTCTCTACATCTGCTTTAACATACTAATCTTTCTCCTTTTGCTCTTTCCTCATTCCTATTTCATTCACACAAATTTTACCCCTCCATCCTCAATCCCCAATTACTCTCCCAATACCTGGCCAATTGTAGATTTTTCATCCCTCCTACACAAAATATTTTTCCCCTCTCCATTTTACTCTCCCAGCCCCATCCCATTCTAATCCTCCCCCAACATCAGCTCCCTTCTAGTTCCAGTCTCACCCAGCATCCATTCCCTTCTTCAAGCCCCCCACTTCCCCTCAGCCCATTTCCATTCCAAGCCCCGTCCCCATCAGCTATTTGCAGTTCAAGCCCCCCACTTCCCCTCAGCCCATTTCCATTCCAAGCCCCATCCCCAACAGCTATTTGCAGTTCAAGCCCCCTTCCACTCAGCCCATTTCCAGTCCTAGCAACCCCCCCAACCCATTACCAGTCCTAGCCCCCCATAGCCCACTCCCAGTCCTAATCCCACCAGCCCATTTCCAGTCCTAACCTCCCCATCAGCCCACTCCCAGTCCTAATCCCCCATCACTCAATTTTTAGTTTAAGCCCCCCCAGCGCCTATCACCACTCCTAACCCCCCCAGCCAGCCCAGTGTCCATCACCACTCCTAACCCCCCCAGCCCAGTGCCCATCACCACTCCTAACCCCCCCAGCCAGCCCAGTGTCCATCACCACTCCTAACCCCCCCAGCCCAGTGCCCATCACCACTCCTAACCCCCCCACCCCAGCCCATCACTACTCCTAACACCCCCCAGCCCAGCCCAGCCCATCACTACTCCTAACCCCCCCCCAGCCCAGCCCAGCCCATCACCACTCCTAACCCCCCCAGCCCAGCCCAGCCCAGCCCATCACCACTCCTAACCCCCCCAGCCCAGCCCAGCCCATCACCACTCCTATCCCCGCCTCCAGCCCATCACCACTCCAAACCCCCCCAGCCCAGCCCAGCCCAGCCCATCACCACTCCTAACCCCCCCCCCAGCCCAGCCCAGCCCATCACCACTCCTAACCCCCACCCCCCCCAGCCCAGGGAAAATTAAAAAAAAAAAGAAAACCTGTCTGCTGCCGCTGTCGGGGCCGCCGCGGCAGAATCGAGCGTGCCGCGGGGCCCCCCTGTACCCACCCGGCAGAGCCTGTCCTCCCCGTAGCAGCTCTCTCTTTGGAGCTGCAGTCAGACGCGCCGGCTTGCAGAGCGCGAGGGAAGAGTTCCCTCGCTGCTCTGTTAAGCCCGCGGGGGCTGATGGGAAGTTCCCATCAGCCCCCGCGGGCTTAACAGAGTCGCGAAAGGGAAACTCTTCCCTTCGCGCTCTGCAAGCCGGCGCGTCTGACTGTAGCTCCAAAGAGAGAGCTGCTACGGGGAGGGCAGGATCTGCCGGGTACAGGGGGGCCCCGCGGCACGCTCGATTCTGCCGCGGCGGCCCCGACAACGGCAGCAGACAGGGTTGTTTTTTTTTTTTTTTCGATTGCGGACCTTCCCGCGTGCCAGCTGCAAGGCCTTCGCGTGCCACAGGTTCGCCATCGCTGCTCTATAGCATCGGAGGACAGCAGGTGTATCAGCTCCTCGGCCATGGCTCGGCACAGGTGCGGTGGGGTTTTGCTGATGGGTTGGGTGTTTTGGCGAGGGGTTGAGCTGAAACGCATCCAGTAACCCTCTCGGATGATCTCGAGAACCCAGGAGTCGGAGGAGATGTCTTTCCACTTGTTTAAAAAGTAGGTCAGGCGACCCCTGGTCGGGGTGGGCGCCGGAGAGTAGGCGTCAAAAGGACGGTCCACTCTTCGCAGGGGGTTGATTGTTCTTCTTCTGCTTGCGATCACGCTGAGAGTTACGCTGGTGAGGGGGACCACTGTAGGAGTTGTTCCTGTATTTGTTATACTGCCATTTCCTGCTGGAGGGGTACTTCTTGTTGGAGGAGTAGTAAGATTTCCTCTGGAAACTGTTCTTATGGGCTCCGCTGCGGCGCTCGTAGCCGTCCTCCACCAGGGTTTGTAAGGTAGTGCAGTGTTCTTTCATGTCGTTGACAGTGTCTTTAACCTTGTCCCCAAAGAGTGATTCCCCCGTGCAGGGGGCATTAGCAATGCTGTCATGGGTGTCATCTCGAAGGCCGGAGGCTCTCAGCCACGCCCATCGTCTCGCAGAGATAGCCGTACCGGCGGTACGAGAGGCTGTGTCGAAAGTCAAAGGTTGCGCTGGCCAGGTGTTTGCTGCACTCCGACATATCGGCAAGTGCGCTGGCGAGCTGATTTTGAGACTCCTTGGGGAGGGATGCAGCGGTCGACTTCAAGGTTGCCATGCAGGTGTCCAGGAAGAGAACTTGCTGAAATTGGTGTGCTGCAATCTTAGCACTAAGCATAGCACCTTGGAAGACCTTCTTCCCGATGTCATCCAAGAGTTTGTTGTCTCGGCCCGGGGGGCTATTGGCGTGGGTACGTGAGGACTTGGTGCGTTTGAGCGCTGAAGAGACGACGATGGAGTTGTGTGGTAGCTGGGTCTGAGAAAAGCCAGGCACAGGCCTCACTTGATACTTGAAGTCAAGCCGCCTTGGAAACAGACGACCAGACGCTGGTGTCTGCCACAGTTTCGAGTGATTTTCCAGCAGTCTCTGATGCACTGGGAGTGCAAAAGCAGGCTTCGGAGTGGCGAGGTATTTTAGAACCTCTGGAACAACCTCTCCAGGTGCATCAGCAGCGTTCAAAGAGAGGGCAGAGGATAGTTTTGTTAAGAACTTGGGGTAGGTGAGATCCTCCGCCAGGGGAGGGTCTTCTATCTCAGCTGTCTTCTCTGAGTTGGCGAGCTCTGTGGATGCCGATCCCACTACTGCAGCTTCGATGTCGTGGTCGTCGGCAGTGCTGTCGGGGGACGGATTTTCCGGGTCCGGATCGTCAGAGGGTCCGCGTGGGTCTTCTCTGGTTCTCTTCTCTGGGGTAGAGGTAAGGGCTGCCTCCGGAGCTTTGTGCACTGGATCCGCGCTATGCGGGGTTGACAAGTGTGCCGCGGGTATTGTTGAAGCAGAGGGTATTGCTGAGACAGATTGCTTCACGAGTTGTGTTAATAAGCTGATGATAGCTGAGGAATTACTACGGCTGGATCTGCTAGCCCTGCTGCGGTTTGAAGGGCTCCGGCCATGGTTGCCCTTTCGAGGATCCTCCCGCCAGTGGCGCTGGGAGCGGTGGCGGTGGCGCTCGGAGTGCCTGCATCGTTTGGGAGAGGTGTCCCTGTGGCTAGAGTCGCTGCTGCTGCTGCGTCCGTTGACTCTGGCCCGTTTACCGTGCGTTCTGCTCTTGGAACTGCTGCTGGTGCTGCGGCTACTGGAGTTACGCAACAGTGCGCTGGCTTCGTTGGGCGCACTGTTGTGCGGGGCGCTGCCGTGTGATGCGTTGCCACGCGAGGCGCTGCCGTGTGATGCGTTGCCGCGCGAAGCGCAGCCGCGTGCAGGCTTCCCTCCGATGCCAGTAGTAATGGCGGGCATAGAGGTCCCGCCCCCAAGGTGGGCGGAGTTGGAGGACTGCAGCAGAGGCTGGGAGGACCGCACCACGTCGCCATCTTGGGGAGCATGGACGAGTGCTGTGGGGGACCCGATCCTGGAAGCTGACTGCAGGGCGAGCTGAGAGGAGTCCAGGAGGATGAAAACAGGAGAGACTGCAGCAGCAGGGGCAGGGCTTACCTCCGCGCCTCCGTGGGTGACAGTGCTGGGTCCCGGAGCAGCAAGCAGGTCAGTCAGGTGCTCTGGGCTGGGGACGGAGGCTCCATGCAGCACGTCCTGCCGGGAAAGGGCACTCTCTGCAGAAACGGAGGCTTGGCTAGGGATGGAGGCCCGTACAGGCACATCCGGGGCCGGCAGAGGATCAGGCAGTGGAGGGCCAGAGCCGGAGGCTGGGCACATCACTTGGTATCCTTTCTTCATTGCCCCACAGTAAGTGCATCCATGTGAAATCTTGTTCTTGTTGCCACAATAGGGGCATTTCTTTGAAAGATGCTTGGGCATAGTTGTAAAAAACGCAAAACAAAGAAATTTAAAAAAAAAATGGAGAGAGAGAGCAGGGTCCGTCTTGCTGGCAAGGCGGAAGAACGAAAACTGGCCGGACTAGGGGGCGGACCGGTAGGATGAGCTACCTAGGTGGGCTCAGAAAGGCCCTCCTTTCTAAGCTCTAGAGAGCACTTCCGTATGCATGGCTCCGCCCGGAGGACGTCACCAAGTGTGGCTGACGCAATCCTGCTGGTCCATGGAGAACTGCTTCTTCAGTGAGATAGTGGTAGATACCAGCAGAGCTGTGACACAATTTAAGCATAGACGGGTCAGCATGCAGTGAGGAGGAAAAGAGGCCTGCAATTTCGATTAGCAGTAGAAAGGTTTGTTTCTCTGTTCGGTAAGATGGCAAAGTCGACATGCACACAGCATCAGTATGGCTGTGGTAAACTCCTACAGAGAGGGAGCAGAATATGCTGAGATCTAATGGAAGAAAATGACCTGGGTAGACTTTCCAGGCAATGTTTTAAAGAAAAAGGAGTGATAAGCTCACAGCCAGAAGATGTCCATAGTACAGTGGGTGCTGGGAGGAATAAGGAAGGGTGGACCAGATCTGGAGCCAGTCAAGTTGTACAACTAACATCTTTGACACATCCTTAAGTAGGACAGTGAAAAAAGGTAAATAACTGCTGAGAAGACACAAACGCTGTAGTCTCACGAGGGTGTGGGTGTGGGTAAGTCTCAGTGCTGGAAAAGCAGGGGGGAGAGTGATGCTACAGGGCAGGAGTAAGGTGGGGTGGCACAGCTGTGGGAGAGAGTCTCAGTACTAGAAGAGCAGGGTCGGGGGGGGTGGTACAGAGCAGTAGTGAGGTGGGGTGGCACAGCTATGGATGAGAGTCTCAGTACTAGATGAGCAGGGTCGGGGGGTGGTACAGGGCAGGAGTGAGGTGGGGTGGCACAGCTGTGGGTGAGAGTCTCAGTACTAGAAGAGCAGGGTCAGGGGGTGGTACAGGGCAGGAGTGAGGGGTGGCACAGCTCTGGGTGAGAGTCTCAGTACTAGAAGAGCAGGGTCGGGGTGGTACAGGGCAGGAGTGAGGGGTGGCACAGCTGTGGGTGAGAGTCTCAGTACTAGAAGAGCAGGGTCAGGGGGTGGTACAGGGCAGGAGTGAGGTGGGGTGGCACAGCTGTGGGTGAGAGTCTCAGTACTAGAAGAGCAGGGTCAGGGGTGGTACAGGGCAGGAGTGAGGGGTGGCACAGCTGTGGGTGAGAGTCTTAGTACTAGAAGAGCAGGGTCAGGGGGTGGTACAGGGCAGGAGTGAGGGGTGGCACAGCTGTGGGTGAGAGTCTCAGTACTAGAAGAGCAGGGTCAGGGGGTGGTACAGGGCAGGAGTGAGGTGGGGTGGCACAGCTGTGGGTGAGAGTCTTAGTACTAGAAGAGCAGGGTCAAGGGGTGGTACAGGGCAGGAGTGAGGGGTGGCACAGCTGTGGGTGAGAGTCTCAGTACTAGAAGAGCAGGGTCAGGGGGTGGTACAGGGCAGGAGTGAGGGGTGGCACAGCTGTGGGTGAGAGTCTCAGTACTAGAAGAGCAGGGTCAGTGGGTGGTACAGGGCAGGAGTGAGGGGTGGCACAGCTGTGGGTGAGAGTCTTAGTACTAGAAGAGCAGGGTCAGGGGATGGTACAGGGCAGGAGTGAGGGGTGGCACAGCTGTGGGTGAGAGTCTCAGTACTAGAAGAGCAGGGACAGGGGGTGGTACAGGGCAGGAGTGAGGGGTGGCACAGCTGTGGGTGAGAGTCTTAGTACTAGAAGAGCAGGGTCAGGGGGTGGTACAGGGCAGGAGTGAGGGGTGGCACAGCTGTGGGTGAGAGTCAGTACTAGAAGAGCAGGGTCAGGGGGTGGTACAGGGCAGGAGTGAGGTGGGGTGGCACAGCTGTGGGTGAGAGTCTCAGTACTAGAAGAGCAGGGTCAGGGGGTGGTACAGGGCAGGAGTGAGGTGGGGTGGCACAGCTGTGGGTGAGAGTCTTAGTACTAGAAGAGCAGGGTCAGGGGGTGGTACAGGGCAGGAGTGAGGGGTGGCACAACTGTGGGTGAGAGTCTTAGTACTAGAAGAGCAGGGTCAGGGGGTGGTACAGGGCAGGAGTGAGGTGGGGTGGCACAGCTGTGGGTGAGAGTCTTAGTACTAGAAGAGCAGGGTCAGGGGGTGGTACAGGGCAGGAGTGAGGGGTGGCACAGCTGTGGGTGAGAGTCTCAGTACTAGAAGAGCAGGGTCAGGGGTGGTACAGGGCAGGGGTGAGGGGGTGGCACAGCTGTGGGTGATAGTCTCAGTACTAGAAGTGCAGGGTCAGGGGTGGTACAGGGCAGGAGTGAGGGGTGGCACAGCTGTGGGTGAGAGTCTCAGTAGTAGAAGAGCAGGGTCAGGGGATGGTACAGGGCAGGAGTGAGGGGTGGCACAGCTGTGGGTGAGAGTCTCAGTACTAGAAGAGCAGGGTCAGGGGGTGGTACAGGGCAGGAGTGAGGGGTGGCACAGCTGTGGGTGAGAGTCTCAGTACTAGAAGAGCAGGGTCAGGGGTGGTACAGGGCAGGAGTGAGGGGTGGCACAGCTGTGGGTGAGAGTCTCAGTACTAGAAGAGCAGGGTCAGGGGATGGTACAGGGCAGGAGTGAGGGGTGGCACAGCTGTGGGTGAGAGTCTTAGTACTAGAAGAGCAGGGTCAGGGGGTGGTACAGGGCAGGAGTGAGCTGGGGTGGCACAGCTGTGGGTGAGAGTCTCAGTACTAGAAGAGCAGGGACAGGGGGTGGTACAGGGCAGGAGTGAGGGGTGGCACAGCTGTGGGTGAGAGTCTCAGTACTAGAAGAGCAGGGACGGGGTGCTAATGGCAGGAGTGAGGGGTGGCACAGCTGTGGGTGAGAGTCTTAGTACTAGAAGAGCAGGGTCAGGGGGTGGTACAGGGCAGGAGTGAGCTGGGGTGGCACAGCTGTGGGTGAGAGTCTCAGTACTAGAAGAGCAGGGTCAGGGGATGGTAGAGGGCAGGAGTGAGGTGGGGTGGCACAGCTGTGGGTGAGAGTCTCAGTACTAGAAGAGCAGGGACAGGGGGTGCTAATGGCAGGAGTGAGGTGGGGTGGCACAGCTGTGGGTGAGAGTCTCAGTACTAGAAGAGCAGGGTCGGGGTGGTACAGGGCAGGAGTGAGGGGGTGGCACAGCTGTGGGTGAGAGTCTCAGTACTAGAAGAGCAGGGTCAGGGGTGGTACAGGGCAGGAGTGAGGGGTGGCACAGCTGTGGGTGAGAGTCTCAGTACTAGAAGAGCAGGGTCAGGGGATGGTAGAGGGCAGGAGTGAGGTGGGGTGGCACAGCTGTGGGTGAGAGTCTCAGTACTAGAAGAGCAGGGTCAGGGGGTGGTACAGGGCAGGAGTGAGGTGGGGTGGCACAGCTGTGGGTGAGAGTCTCAGTACTAGAAGAGCAGGGTTAGGGGGTGGTACAGGGCAGGAGTGAGGGGTGGCACAGCTGTGGGTGAGAGTCTCAGTACTAGAAGAGCAGGGTCAGGGGTGGTACAGGGCAGGAGTGAGGGGTGGCACAGCTGTGGGTGAGAGTCTCAGTACTAGAAGAGCAGGGTCAGGGGATGGTAGAGGGCAGGAGTGAGGTGGGGTGGCACAGCTGTGGGTGAGAGTCAGTACTAGAAGAGCAGGGTCAGGGGTGGTACAGGGCAGGAGTGAGGGGGTGGCACAGCTGTGGGTGAGAGTCTCAGTACTAGAAGAGCAGGGTCAGGGGTGGTACAGGGCAGGAGTGAGGGGTGGCACTGCTGTGGGTGAGAGTCTCAGTACTAGAAGAGCAGGGTCGGGGTGGTACAGGGCAGGAGTGAGGTGGGGTGGCACAGCTGTGGGTGAGAGTCTCAGTACTAGAAGAGCAGGGTCAGGGGGTGGTACAGGGCAGGAGTGAAGGGTGGCACAGCTGTGGGAGAGAGTCTCAGTCCTAGAAGAGCAGGGTCAGGGGGTGGTACAGGGCAGGAGTGAGGTGGGGTGGCACAGCTGTGGGTGAGAGTCTCAGTACTAGAAGAGCAGGGTCAGTGGGTGGTACAGGGCAGGAGTGAGGTGGCACAGCTGTGGGAGAGAGTCTCAGTACTAGAAGAGCAGGGTTAGGGGGTGGTACAGGGCAGGAGTGAGGGGTGGCACAGCTGTGGGTGAGAGTCTCAGTACTAGAAGAGCAGGGTCAAGGGGTGGTACAGGGCAGGAGTGAGGGGTGGCACAGCTGTGGGTGAGAGTCTCAGTACTAGAAGAGCAGGGTCAGGGGGTGGTACAGGGCAGGAGTGAGGTGGGGTGGCACAGCTGTGGGTGAGAGTCTCAGTAGTAGAAGAGCAGGGTCGGGGGGGGTGGTACAGAGCAGTAGTAAGGTGGGGTGGCACAGCTGTGGGTGAGAGTCTCAGTACTAGAAGAGCAGGGTCAGGGGGTGGTACAGGGCAGGAGTGAGGTGGGGTGGCACAGCTGTGGGTGAGAGTCTCAGTACTAGAAGAGCAGGGTCAGGGGGTGGTACAGGGCAGGAGTGAGGTGGGGTGGCACAGCTGTGGGTGAGAGTCTCAGTAGTAGAAGAGCAGGGTCGGGGGGGGTGGTAGAGGGCAGGAGTGAGGGGTGGCACAGCTGTGGTTGAGAGTCTCAGTACTAGAAGACCAGGGACAGGGGGTGCTAAGGGCAGGAGTGAGGTGCACTAATAGAGTGATGTGAGAGTCTCGGTACTGAAAGAGCAGAGTAATTTTAGTTTATTAAAAAAAACAGGAAATATTTATATAAGTATGATTATAAGATTTCGATTATGGAAAAAAAACATAAAAGGACTATTGAAAGCAATAGTATTAGTATTTTTTTTTAAGTGTCATCAAGTCACTGCTGATGCCTGGTGACCAAGCAGCCGCTGGGTTTTCTTGGCAATGTATCACCAGAAGTAGATTGTCAGCCTTTTCTTCCAAGGCAATGGGGGGTGAAGTGACTTGCCCAAGGTCACAAGGAGCGCCAGTGGGAATGGAACCCTTATTCTACTGGGTACTAGGCAGTTGCTCTAACCACTAGGCTGCGCCTCCACCCAGTATAGATAAGGTACAATAAGCTGAGAATCATTAGTAATGTCCATAAGGAGAAGGAACCAACTCATGGCACACTAATTCTGTTGGGCTACTGCTGCGAGGTCACTCCAGGACGTACGCCACTTTTATGGGGCATAGTATTATATATCCCAAATGCGGTTTGGAAGACACCATCTCACTAAGCAGCATTTTGGATCTTCCTCACTACCATTCTTTCTGCATTATAATGACAATATTAGCCACATGGTGTCCACAGTGGTTTGCGGGGCCTCATTCCAACCCCAGACATCTTACTCGGGTAGCTGGTAGCTAGTTGCTTCATGACCTCACCTATACTGCACTACCAAATGCACAGCTCACACATGCATATTCCAGGTGGGGGCTGCTATTCCTTCAGTATGTTGCATGGACACTGGCCACTGTGGCATCCTGCAGCCTGCTAGCCTGTGAAGAACCTCTGCATAAGATGTGGAGGCAGAGTGAGGTCATCATAGAATGGCCTTCTCAGATTGATGTCATACATTGAGATGATTGAGACGTTTAAATACCTCTGTGGCATACATGTACAGGGGGAGAGCCTCTTTCGATTGAAGGCAAGTTCTGCGATGAGGGGACATGGGATGAGGGTGAAGGGAGATAGATTCAGGAGTGATATGCAGAAATATTTCTTTACGGAAAGAGTGGTGGATCCGTGGAATAGTCTCCCAGTGGAGGTGGTAGAGATGAGGACCGTAACTGAATTCAAAAAAGCATGGGACAAACACAGAGGATCTCTAAAGGTAAAAAGGGGACCGTTGTAGTTGTTGATATGGAAGGACAGACTAGATAGGCCATGTGGTCTTTTTCTGTCATCATTTTCTATGTTTCTAATGCTCTCCTGGAGAGCGATGTCACTTCCTCCACCAAGATGTCAGATATCGTATCAGAATCTAGAAACAGGAACGACAGCAGTCTTGTGATCTCATTCATACTACTTTGTAGCCCCCACCCACCCTCCCCCCCGTACAGGCTGGTGTTAGGGTTATGACCCATCAGGACAAGACACAGTGCCACTAGTATGGGCCAAACTGAGGCATGCTAAAATAAATATATATAATGTCACAAAAGGTTTTACATAATTAGCCCATTTCTCTTCTGTGACATATATTCTATATTCCTCTGCACCATGCAGAGTTTTACACCTCAAAAGCATTTCATAGATGAACCCATTCAGCCTCGCCACCCGATATGCAAAACATAAATATACACATGGTGCTAATAGCAATGTCTTGATAATAGAAACTTTTGTACACAGTGAATATTTTAAGTTTTTCACCACTGCTCACCCTTTATTAATCTTTGATTCCCAGTTTAAGAAACAGAAAAAATAATGGCAGATAAAGACATAGTCCTATCCAGCCTGCTATCTCAGCCCCCCCCCCCCCCCACCCAAAGGTGACCTTCGTTTCATATAATATACCACTTTTACGAATACCTATTGGACTAAAGCTGTTTACACAATAACAGCCTTTAGTACAAAGATTTCTGAAGGAACCTGAATCTCATCTCTAAGCTGGAATCTGAATTCACTGGAACGGTATCAAGAGGGCCTTGGATTTTACTATGTTCATTTTCAAATTTGACACAGACTCAACATTTTCCAGTCTCCCAAAAATATCTCTTAGCACTCGGAACAAGCAGATAATATCATCTGCATATGGCATGATCTTAATGACACCCATCGATACGTTCCCTCCTAGGTGGAGAGGAATCCTCTGGATGGCCTTGTGCATCTGAACTGCTCTTAACAAAGGGTTTAAGGAAACCATTATTAAAGAGGACCAGAGAAATCTGCTGCTTACCTCTGGGCTTGACGGACCTTTTGGTCTATCCTTGTGTGGCACCTCGTATGTTCTACCATAGACATGGAAAAGTTAAAGAGAATACGGCCTATCCACGCCGCCCATACATAAGACTATTAAGTTCTACAGTCCCCTTCTCTCCCTCAAAGATCCTTGTTCTTGTCCCAGGCTTCCTTGAATTCAAATACAGTTCTCGTCTCCACCAGGCGACTATTCCATATATCTATCACTCTTTTTGTAAAGAAATATTTCCTCAGATTACTCCTGAATCTGTCTCCTTTCACCTTCATCCTATGACCCCCTTGTTCCAGAGCTTCCTTTCAGCTGGAAGAGGGCCACCTCCTGTACATTTATTTATTTTATTTATTTATTTAACATTTTTATATACCGCTTTTCAGTTATATCAAAGAGATTTATATTGGAACAGAACATGTATTACATGGAACAGTATAAAGAACTATATACATTTAACTGGTTACAATATTTCAACTATTTACAGTAGATTGCTTCTTAGCATAGTTGTCGTCTTGTAAGGCAGGAAAGGTTTTGCGGAGTTTTAAGAATTGTTGTAGGTACTTCCTATGTTGTCGTAGTGCTCAGTGAAAAGTAGGTCTTTAGATGTTTTCTGAAAACAGTGATATCTGAAGTAGCTCTTAGTTGGTGTGGGAGTGAGTTCCATAGTAATGGTGAATAAAATTTGAATACCCTGTGAAGTGGTCTTTGTGAAGAGGTGGGCGGTATGGTGGCAGTTGAGAGTGTGTTCTGCTGGTTCTTCCTCCTCGATCGTGTGTCTGGGACTCTTTTGATTATATCATTTAAGCATTCAGCGGAATGGTTATTTATTATCTTGAATGTCATCATTATAGCTTTATATTTTATTCTAGAGTGGACAGGAAACCAGTGGATTTCTTTTAAGGTGGGGGTGATGTGATCATGCTTCTTGGTTCTGTAATTAGCCTAGCAGCTGTGTTTTGTGCCAGCTGCAGGGTGTGTATTGTACTTTTGGGTAGACCTTGGAGTATCATGTTGCTGTAATCCAGCAGTGGAGTGATTATTGCCTGGCAGACAGATCGAAAGTGATTTGATTCTAGTATGGGTCGTTAGGTTCTGCAGAATCTTCATCTTGTAGTAGACTTTAGAGGTGGCTTTGTTGACGTGAGATTTTAGATTGAGCCTCTAGTCTAGGAGTATCCCCAGATATCTCACCTCATTCTTGATTGGAATTGGATGATTTCCAATTTGTAGAATCTCCAGGAACAAGCAGGAATGTAGTCTTCACATATGGGTATCGTCGGTACCAACGGAGCCTGCACGGGAACGCTTCCCAGCGTCCAATAGGAAAGCTTTTGGGAGCATCCCACAGCATCTGCATGCTGCCTTCCCGCCTTTCCCAACTGTCCCTCTCCAGTTCTTCGTTTTCCGCGGAGCCGACAGGTCGCACATCCTGTCACCGCAGAAAATTTCCCTTCTTATTCTTTTTTGTGGTCGCGTCTGCCTTCCCTCGATGCTATACCGGTACCACTGGTTCTTCTTTTCTTTTTTCTAAAAAAAAAAAAACTTTGTTTCTGCAGTCTTTCTCCAGTAATTTTCTTTTTGAGTGCCATGCACCATTTTGGGCACTAGGCCCAATTTTTTTCCCTCAAAATGGAAAAACCCGCTTCGGGTTTTAAAACGTGTTCTAAGTGTGGCGGTACCATCTCCATCACTGACACCCATGAGTGGTGCCTCAAATGTTTAGGTCCTGATCACTCTATTTCAGAGTGTGTTGCCTGTGAGATGATGTCAAAAAGGGGCCGGCAAAACCGAGCTGCTAACTTAGCACCCTTTTTCCCTCCGATGCAGCCTCCGTGGCATCGACGTCTTCCAGGGTGTCATCTTCCTCGCATGGATCTAAGGTAACTAAACATAAATCTGGCCAGTCCTCAAAGGGTAGCTCTCCTTCTAAGCATCGAGATGCCTCTGGCGTTGCCCTTGAGGGACTTTCACCAAAAAAATTGCCCCGGCGGGAGGCTTCGGCTTCCAAAGCACTAATGGGGCTCCAGGATGTTCTCGAGGCCTCAACCTCGACAGAACTACTGGTGCCATGCTCTGGGGTTCCGGCCGCTTCATCCGGCACCGATACCCAAGCATTGGCAGCGTCGATAGACCAGAGATTCTTGGCTATTGAGTGCAGTCTGGCGGCTCTTCTCACGGCCTCGATGCCCCTGAAACCGCTTCAGACAATTCAACCGGTACTGGCACCGGCACCGACTGCATCGACATCGGCAGGTATTCTACCGGGACTGAGTCATGCTTCTCTATCCAGCATTGACAAGTCGGTACCGGACCACTCCAATGCCTACTTCGATCAGTACCAGTACCGTGCCTTGCACGATCACCCGGATCGGAGATACTTCGAATCCTCAGATGAGTGTCTGAAGACTCTGAAAGCTTTGCCGATACCAGAGTACTTCTTCCTGAGGATTCCTCTTATCCTCAGCGTAGGATGTCTCCACCAGAGGATATGTCCTTTCAGGATTTTATCCGAGATGTGGCCCGAGGTCTTTCCATCACAGTGGCTCCTGAAAAAGAGCCTAGGGCAAAGGAATTAGAAATCCTCCTGTCATTAATATATCTAAAAAAAAAGTCATATCCCCATGTTTTACTATATTGGCTATTTTTTCTTCTCTTTGTGTCTTTGCTTTCCTGACTACTTTACCAGCTTCCCTTTGCTTCTCCAGATATTGCTGTTTGTCTTCCTCTTCCTACAATCTCTTATAGTATATGAAAACTAACCACTTTTTCCTTACCATTCAGCTACTTCTTTTGAAAACCCTAGCAGCCTCCTTTTCCTCTTACTTTTATTTACTTTCCTAATAAAAATGTTTGTTGCCCTTTAAAATATTTCCTTTCAGATTTCCCACTGTAGTTCTGTCCCCAGATGTTTCCACCCAGCTGATGACTCCTTGAAGTATCCCCCATTTTGCAAGTTAGTTTTCCTGAAATCTAGGATCATTGCTTCTGAATGAACCACTAGTATCACCCCTTTCATGTGGGTTCCATTACAGTACAGCAGGGATAGCCCAATTGGCATATGGCAAATTTAAATCTCTTACCAGGGTACTTCCCCTTTCATAGCAATATTGTGAATATCTTCAATTAAATCTCTATCTATTTCTTCTGCCTTTGAGGGAGTTCATCACAGCAGTGTAAACAGATTTCCCATCCCCTCTTTCCAGACCAACCCACAGTGCCACCTCCTTCCTTCATGAACCCTGCAGTTCTATGACTTTAATATTATTTTTATATTTAGCATTACTCCTCCTCTCTTTCTTCCTACCCTGTCTTTCCTGAATAGATTGTGGCCTGGTATAACTATATCCTAGTCATTGTTTTACATGTACCATATCTCCGTGATTGTTGCTGTATCCATGTCAGCCTCTTCCATTACAGCTTCTAAATTGGGAACTTTATCTGACATACTATACACAGCTCTCCAAATGTTGCTCTTTTTCCCTTTTCTATTCTATATTTTTTAATGTTTCACTTACTGAGAGATTTGTTCACCCATCCCCGATGATTCTAGTTTAAAGCCCTCCTCGGTAGATTAGCCAATCTACTGCAGAAGACACTTCTCCCCTTCTTCGATAGATAGATGCCATCTCTGCTCAGCAGCCCTTGGAAAATCTTGCCATGGTCTAGGAAGCCAAAATGCTCTGACACTGTCCACCAGCCAGGCATTTATCTTAAGGATGCAATCCTCTTGGCCTTGGCCCTGTTCTCGACAGGGAGGATTGAGGAGAACACCACCTGCACATCTAACTTCTTCATCTTTTCTCCCAGAGCCACAAAGTCACTTTTGATACACTCAGATGGGAACCAAGCACTATCATTCATGCCAACATGGAAAAGCATCATTGGATAATATTCAATAGGCAAACTCTCCATAATAGCTCAGATCTTGGCACCAGGCAGACAGCACAGCTCCCAGGACATCATGTTTGGAGAGCACATTGACGCCTCTGTACCCATCAGAAAGGAGTCACTAACCATCACTACCCTCACTTCCTAGTTGTTGCTAATCCTACTGCTTTGGGGATTTTAACTTCTGATACCTTCTGTTCCTGGGATGTTACCTCTTCCACTTCCAGGGCTGCATACTAGTTCCTCAGTTCTAGTAAAGGGGATAGGTGGAGTCAGGGGGTTGAGTCTGCAGGCTCTGGTGATCTCTGTCCAGCTGTTATTTTTTCATACAGTGTCATCTTCCCTTCTGCTGGAGATTGTAGATGTTTCTAGAAACATTTCATAGCAACACACTACATGGGCAGTCTTATCCGACTCCTGACTGAATCCTACAGCTATCATTCAACCACTCATTTGACAAACATCCCAGGAATACCATCGTGTCCCAGTCTCAAAGCAGTATCTTAGGTCCACTTGGTCAAATGCTTTTTCTTGATAAAGGCTCAATAAGGAGAATGCAATTCCCCCTCTCTTCTAGAGCCAGTAACCCTGAGACATGCGCCGGACACAGCCTTTTATAACACAGGTCTTTCCTGGTGATATGAAGCTTGGAACCACTGTAGACAAATAATTCAGCAAGATCTTAGCTTGTGCCCTGTAGCCACTGTTCACTCAGGTGCTCTTCTTTTTGTGTGTAACAATATCAGCAAAGTTTTCTGTAGGGCGTCTGCAGCATTCCTTCTTTCAGAAAAATGTACATTTTAGCCTAGTCCTTGGCTAACATGATTTTGAAGGTCTTATAGAATTCTTTTGGTAAACCATCACTCCCTGGAGATTTCTTACAATTCAGGCAGGAGATGGCATCAATGACTTCTTGCTCTATGATTCTGGTCATAAGAGACTGTGGGTCCCGTACTTATTGTCTGGGTACAGGACTTTTCCTCAAGAACACTTGGCTTTCTTGGGTTGATATGGTGCATTCTTTAAATAATCTTTGATAGTATCTTGCTAAACATCTTTAAATGATTTCTGAAGAGTTATGCACATTACTCTTGGAGTCCTGAAATTGGGTAATAAGTTTACTTTCTCCTTAAAAGGTCTTGTGCAGGTTAAGGGAGGATTCCATTCCTGGCTCTGTCTGTAGCTATGTGCACGTCTGTCATTTTTTCCTTTGGTTTGTTTATATATAAATGCTTCCCACTGCTCCGAGTTATAACCAGGAGAAGCAGAACCTCCTCATCTCCTTCCTTGTTCTCCTACCAGCTTTTTTTAAATCAGATCAGAAGTGCACCTCAGTATCTTATCACCCTTCCTGAACCAAACTTTAGGGGGAAATTCAAGATTTTTCATTTTCATAAAACCATTCCATATTTTCAGTGGCTTAAAGGTTATTCAAGGCCCCGTTGTTTAATCACAAGGCTTTTCTTCCAAACGGATTGGTCTCAGGAGTGTTCATTTACTTTACAGGGGTCAGAAAAGTCAGAGGGTGCAATCTGTACTTGTGGTGCAGACAGATCCTTGTGTGCACAGATGTTCAGTCCTGCTTTTCTGTGTGCCATTCATGAATGTGCATGCTGCGTGTCTAGTACACATCTATTAGATTGATCTGTTTCATCATTGTTGCAAGGGAGAGGCTATTCCCTGCTTAGCAATGGATATTTGCTTCAGATTACACAAGAAACCTATGTCCCATCTTTGTCCTCAGGAAATCATTTGCTTGCCTTAATACTGTTAACATTGCAGGAGGTGATGGTGAGAGGATAACTTCCCTTCTGTGGTGTGCTCTGACTTTTGCAGTGGGTCTTTATTTATTCTTTGGGTTGCTTCTTTTGCCTATAACCTCATCCTGTGGTAAGGATGGGGACCTCTTGAAAGTAGAGAGGACAGGTCCATGTTAGTGTTCTCAGTTTTAGTGGTGAATACAATCGAGGGCCACAATCCACAGCTCTGAGTAAGGCCATGATGCTTCCAGCACAGTGCAATATGGCTGCAGCCAGGCGCTCACCTCATGGGCCTCGATAGCCTCCTTTTTAAATTGCACATCCGCTGTCCTCACAGAAAAATGACAGTAAAGTCCTTGCAGCCCAGCCTGTGCGTCACCTTTTCCTACTGGTTCCCAAAGGCCAGTTTATGATTCCCAGCCTTAAATGCAGTGTCCTACTGAAAGTGTCCCGAGCTGTGATTAAAGTCTTTAAGCCCGGCATTGAATATCCAGCTTGGCCACATTTGCTGATCACTAACCAGACAACGGCAATATTGAGTTAGCAATACACAACGAAAGCTAGGCCGGGGCTTCCTGCGCCTGGCTTTCACCGCAGATCACTAACTGGGTAGTGGCTTAATTTGCCACTGCCCAAATAGCCCTAGGTGCCAGCTCTGCTCTACCCTGCAATGCCCCCGACATGTCCTGACACTAAACGGTTAGCATGGGGGTGTGTAGTGGCGGCACACATGGGCATTCAGCGGTACAAACCATGTTAGTGCCGCTGAATATCCAGCTAGTGGTATTTTCTATTTATTTATTTATTGTTCTTATATACCGCACTCTTAAAATTCAGCGCGGTTTACATACAACAGTACTGTGCAGTAAAATGCTCTTACAATGAACAGGGTAGATTAACTTGGAAAATTCAACTGGTGGTAACTATGTACATCAATTTACACTTATCGACAGTCTGTATTTATGGTATGTACGTCCATTGGTAGTGGTTTACGTGTTTATGGTTGGTAGCATGTTAGGGGGAGTCAGGTTAGAAGGTTGTGAGTAGTGTAAGAGAAAGAGGTGGTGTTTAAGTGCTTTTCTGAATTGGGCTAGACCTGTGATGGATCTGATGGTTGCAGGGAGTGCGTTCCAGCAGCTGGGGGCATAGACCGTGTTTACACGGTTTGCAGATAAGAACATAAGAGATGCCAAACTGGGACAGACCGAGGTCCATCAAGCTCAGTCTCCTGTTTCCGACCGTGGCAGTCCAGGTCACGAGTACCTGGCAGGTTTCCAAAAAGACACACAGGTTCCGCAGTGCCTGTCCCAGAGCAAGCAGCAGATTTCCCAGGTCCTCTTTAATAATGGTTTATGAACTTTTCCTCCAGGAGCTTGTTCAAATCTTTTTTTAAACCCAGCTACACTGCTGCAAACCCTGTAAATGCCTTGGAATATCTCCCCCACCCTCCGTATGCTGGGGGAGGGGGAACTCCTCTAATAAAACTCTTAGGAGGTGCTGCAGTGACTCCCGTAGTGTGGAAACCCACCTTACATCTTGCTCCGAGTTTCTCTTTTCCAAGCAGATCCTGTTGCTTAAATTCTTGGTTTTGTGTCCTTGGTTTTTCCCTTCTGGTTCCTTCATAGTGTTGTCTGCATTTGCAAATACAGTCTCTTGCCTTTGGGTTGCTTCTTTTGTTTTCTCTTTCTGCATTTTCCAATGAACTCTGTCCCTGCTCTCTACATGCAATACCAGCCATGCCCCTAACTCTCTGCACTGGGCTTCTGGTCCATCCATTCATAGTTTTCTCATACCACCAGAGTAAGAGGAGCGCTGTGGGACAGGAAGGATGTTGGTAGAGCTGGTCTGGGCTGTCTCAGTACTAGAATAGCACAGAAAGGACAGGGAAGGATGGCGGCCCATTAGCAGCGCTGTGTGGGTGCTGCTGGTAGAAGTAAGGGTACTAGCTGGGCTATGAGGTTACGCTAACTAATGAAGATACTTCCATAATGTAAAAAAAAAATTTACCCAGATTCTTTTTCTTCTGTTTGATGACCCTGGTGATAGCGCCAACCCAAGTGCCGATGAAGTCTATGGCTGGTCAGGCTCATTTGAGAAGCTGATGAAGAATCCTGCAGGACGCAACGTGTTTCGGGAGTTCTTACGGACTGAGTACAGTGAGGAGAATATGCTCTTTTGGTTAGCCTGTGAAGAACTGAAAATGGAGTGTAATAAGGAGGGCATCAGCGAGAAGGCACGACTCATCTATGAGGATTACGTCTCCATCCTGTCGCCCAAAGAGGTAGAGGCTCACTCAGTGCCCAGCTTGCAGGGGTCTTTCTTATTTGTACTTCCTTTGTAGAATGTAGACGGTAGGGCAAGATTCTCAGTTAGGAGCCCAGGAAAATGAGCACTCAGTCAGACAGCTTCCCTCACGTAGCATTTCCAGTGGCTCTCTCCTGGCAAGAGGTGCAAAATGCGACAGAGAGTTAGAAAATGAGAGTTTGAGCTTCAAGCAGTGGGAAATGGGGTTCCCGAGTCTTTCTGAGAAACATGGGTGGGGGAGGGAGAAGCTAGTTGCTTATCTTCCTGCGTGCTAAGCTTACCCTGTTTCTCTGCTTGGCTCTCAGGTGAGTTTGGATTCTCGAGTACGTGAAGTTATTAACAGGAAGATGCAAGAGCCGTCTCCACACACTTTTGATGATGCTCAGTTACAGATCTACACCCTCATGCACAGGGACTCTTATCCTCGCTTTCTGAACTCTGCTATCTACAGATCGTTGCTGCAGAACATGTCCCGTTCATCCTCAGAATCCTAACAGCAAAGGAAGTGGAAAGAAGTTCTTGCACCAGTGTCGGGAGCCATTTGGGACCAAGAAACTGTAAGACATGCCTATCACTTTGCCTCTCCCCCTACAAGGCCCTCTGTCATTTCTGCTCCCCACCTCCTCTCAAGCCTAATTAGTTTTGCCCTCCAGGCCACCTCCTTGCACCATTCCCCACAAAAGCCCTTCTCTTCTCACCAGGCATTGCCTTGTTTTAATTGTTAGCCAGATTGGCCCAGCAACTGATACAAATAATTGTTCTTGACTATTTTTGCAATCTATGAGGAAAACCTTGTCTGCCTCCTCCATCCCTCTCCCAGATCCACCTGTAACTGTACGACTGGATGCCAGAGGACCAATCACCAGAGTGCGCTGGAGGTGAAAAGCGGTGTGCAGAACATTCACTTAAATCCTCCCCACCGGCTCAGGGAGAGGGGAATATGCATTGGAACGATAGGACTTTACGTTTGTCTTTTGGTTGGTCTGAGCTAATGTCATGTTTCTGATCCTACAAGCAGTGGCATGATGACAGGGAGAGGCAGGCACGAGCCACAGGGCAGGACACAGACTCATCTTATAGTAAATGGTTTTCTGCTGACAGTGCTTGAGTCCTGCATGAGCTGACCATGAGCCCATCTGTCCATGCAGAGAAATCTCAGTACCTGTGGCTGAGTACAGTCTTATTTGCCTCAGCTCTGAGAACAATTCAGCAGGCCACCTTCTACCAAATACTCACCCGAACTGCATCATGAATCCTGCAGAGCATCTGACTCGTCACAAACACCAAGAGGGTAGGTCATCTACAAAAGCCCTCTCCCCGGGGACAGACTCACTCACAAGACAACTTACAGCCTCACTGCTTTTGCTGGTTTAAATTCTTTTCTATTTTCTTGTCACACTGCTTTCATGAGCGAGTCCTACAGCCACTACCAGGGATTATTCATATGTGACGGCAAACTTGCAGCTATCCAGGGCACTTATCATATGTTGCTCTCCTCCCCCCACCAAAAATAGCTAGAAGAGAACTCAGTTTATTTTCTGCTTTTATTCAAGACTCAGGGGAGGGAGGTTGGCCTGTGTGTTTACTCTTGTCCCTCAAGGGTTTAGGGGGCAGTGGCCAGTGATGTAAGGAATGCCCCACATATCTAACTGAAAGTTATACCACTGAGTTGGCAAGACCTACACAGCATCTGGAAAGTGCCGGCCTCTGCAGTGACCCAGTTTCTTATAAAAACAAGGAATTTATTATCCTTAAAACAGTGGCTAGATTCATGCGATAAATCAAAAGGAGCCTTCATGTCTGGGAGATGATCACCAAGCCTGAGGCAGATTCCAGGGCTCCTGTCACCTGTCGTTTAAGGCTCTTCAGTCACATGCACAAGTTTACACACACCATAGAAACTTTCCCCATTTGGGGAGTGATGGAGCCATTGGAGACACCATCCTTACTCAGATATCGCTGGTAGGGATGGGCAGCTCCACAGCCCCTGAAAACAGAAATAACTGAAAATCTGAGATTTACACCAAACACAATCATTCAAAATCCATTTATAAGCAAATGCATTTCTCAGAAGTAGTGGCTCTAAATAAATGCTGATTTTGTTGGTCCTTGAGTAACCAATTGTATCATGGCCAGAAATGCAAGAGGCTTCTAAATGGACAAATGAAGGGAGATGGGAGCGTGTCTATGTGTTTGTCAGAGCTTGGTGGCAGGAGATGTTTGCCTTGCCCTTAATCCTGAACTTCAGTATGACCTGTTGGCCTTTCCTAGATTTCTTTGCAATTTATAAAAAAATCAGAGACAATCAGAATTGAAGAGTAAGCTCCCAGCTCTCCCAGGGTGCTTTCTGCCTTATAACTGGCCAAATGTGATCCATTTTCAACCTCTGTAGCTCCAGTCACGAAAGCAGAAGAAAAGAGAGTTTCCATTATAAATTACCTGTCACACATGCAGTCAGTCAGATTAGTAGAAGCCAAATTTGAGGGTGGTTAACTCAGGGCTACTTGTGTTAGGGTTTCCCTTTGGAAGATCTGCTGGATAACAAGTGACGATAGAAGGGGGTGTATCCCAGCCATGCATGAAACACACAATCCTGCCTGGCTGTAGGAAAATGAAATCAAAGAAATGTTCCAGGCTCTGTGACTAACATTTCAGTTTGCATCCATTCATCACAATCTTGCAAAGCAATGCCATAATCCCCCCTAGCTGCAGTTCCTTGGGGCCTATGCAATCACAGAGCTGTTGAGCGGCCCAAGTTTGAACTCAGATCTCCTTCCTTGAACTGGGTGACTTGATATCTCAGACATCGCATATGTTTCACTTCCACATTTTATTGCTTCTGGTGGGCTAGTTGAGCAAGCAAGAGGTTAAAGCAGAACCCTCCTTGTGTTTCCTGCACGGAGACCCCCTGGCTCCAGGGAGGCAGCTACTCATTTAGAAATCTATATTTAAGTTTTTCATATTGAAGAAATGGAGAAACTGCATGGTTGCTAAGAAAGAAGCTAAATAAAGAAGAAGAGTTGACTTGCTCATTCCTTCTCACCTGGAATTGGCTGGTCATCCGATTCCCAATAGCAGAGTGAAAAGGTGAACACAGTAACACATCTCTGCACCTTAGCCTTCCCAGAAAACCAGTGGCTTTTGAAATATAAAATCCTCCAGGTTAACACTGTTACAGGAATTCCTTAACAGGGCTCGGTTAAGCCCTTCCCTCACCATGCAGTAGCATTTGGCTAGGGGTCAGTGCTGTGCTTCTGTTTTGTCATAGGTAACCATCTGGTCCTGGGCTCTTCTGCTCATCTGAATTTGTGTTTGGAAAGGCTGCAATAGCTGTCTGTGTTTATTTCAGTTTACTGCACACTGTCCCTGGGGTACACTCCTACATTCTGCAGGGCAGCTGCCATTCAAAAGCTATTCTTAAAAAAGAAAAGAAAATATAAACCTCAAGATTATTTTTTCCATGGAAGTCTTTTGTCTGTTTGGAAGTGTTTGTATGTGTGTGTAGGAAGAGGAGAGGGAAGACCTATCTTCCATATAGGTGCAAAAGGAATTTTTTTTACTGGCAACCTTTCTAGTGAAGTAAATTGGGTAAGAGAGGAACCTCCTGTGAGCTCACCAGAAAATAGCTAATTTATCTCTCTGCTTGATTCCTGGCTTTGGAGGATGGAGTCACTGGACCATGCCAGAGTAAAATTTGGCCTCTTGGTTGAGAAGCCCTCCATGATGGTACTAATTCATCCCCTTGTTAGGGAGAAAATTCCCTTTGGGGTAGAAATGGATTTTTTTCTGGTTGTAAAACTGCATCAGAAGATGTTGATGGCATATGTCACGTCTTCAGAAGAAATGCAGTGATGAAACGTCCCAGCTAGCGGTGGCTAAGTATCAAGTCTTTTATGCAGGGTAGTGGCAGTCATTGCTGCGCATGGTGCTCCCTCCCCCCATCACAATAATTAACTGATTAATAAATACAATGAAAGCAAACAACGTGTAAGGGGTTAGATACCTTTTTACTGGACTAACTTCATATCTTTTTTGACAAGTTTTTTTTCAGGTCAGCACAGTACAGACATAAACTGGTAATTGGGGATGTGCACCAGCAAAAGAAATTTCACAAATATTTCCTGATTTTCAGGTGTCATTTTGGGTTGGTTTCATGCATCTGTTTTACTAGAGAAGTTTTAACGCATGTGAAATTGATTTGAGCATGTATACATGTTTAAGATGTACTAACAAACCAAATGTTTACCAATGAATGCACACCCCCCCCCCCCCAGTGTAATGGGATTGTACCCATTACAGTAAATCACTCCAAGGTTGGTTGTTTTTATGCTAAATTTTTTATAAGTCCATGTTCAAGTTGCTATCCCAAAACTTCCTAATGTAATGGTGTGGTTGCATTTAGACTTAGCTGATCTATGATGTTAAATATTTTATCTGTGTTGCAGCCTTATATTTTGAAATGGCAACCAGCAACATGTACACAGCTGTAGACTCAGCATATTCAGGCTGGCAAACAGTTTACAACACACTGAAAACAAGTGCTGGGTGCTGTGCACATGGACCTCTGACTTGGTGGAAGCCCTTTGTCTTTTCTCCACAATGAGTAGAATTTAGCTCACCATGAGTTACCTGCAGATAAAATATGCATTTCCCTGTCCCCAGAAGGTGTATAATCAAATTCAAACATACACAGAAACATAGTTCTGTACCTGAGGCATTATCTATATTATCTCAATATCTAAAGACAAAGTCCAATGAGATTTATACAGGTGATCTCTGCCCCCAGCTGTGGGACGTTAACCCAGGGAGCAGGTTTGCCAGGAGTTCCCAGTGCAAAGTTCAGTTCTCAGCCACAGTGCCATTCCCAGCATACCAAGCCTCTCTCCATGTTACACCCCGTGAGCACCAAGCCTTTTCATTTAATTTAGTTTATTCAATATTTGATATACTACAATTAGACCCAGAAGATGTTTCAAAACGGTTTACATTATAACAATCAAAATGGAGAAAAAAATTACAAAACTGTAAAGGGACAGAGAAAGACAGAAGGAAAGGAGATAGTAATAAGAGGGGATTCAGCAGCTAATCCAATGCTGTGTCAGCAGGGAGGTCCCCAGACGCTATAGTGAAGAAACGAGTCTTTCACTTCTGAAGTGCTGTGGGAGGGAGTTCTCCATGGACAAGCAGGATAAGTCAGCCACACCAGGTGACTTCCTCTGGGCGGCGCCATCTACGGAAGTGCTCTCCAGAGCTCAGATTTCTGAGCAGGTAGATGACCCCACCTCCCCGGCCCAGCCAGTCTAATTTCTTCCGCCTTGCCATCAAGACAGATCCTCTCCTCATCTCCTTAAGAATCTTACCTGAAGATGACCAAACCCGGCTTCAAGAAGTGCCCACGATGTGGGAAGAAGATGAACATTACAGACACCCATGACTGCTGCATCAGATGTCTGGGGCCAGATCACCAAGTGCAGGACTGCTCCAAGTGCTCCCGCATGTCACCCAGAGCATGCAAGAGCAAGAGCAGGGTGCACACTCTCCAGGAGTTCCTGGCCTACGCCTGCCTCCGGCCCCCCCGCAGCGGAGTTCGCCAGCCCGGGATGTGCCTCACTCAGCCACTGTCCCCGGCCAACAGCCTGCACAACAATCTGCCCTCCCAAGCACACAGAACCAGCAGGAGTCTCCAACAGGGCAGGCACTGCCTTCGCAAAATGGCACCGGCAACATGCGATCAAGCTCTGTCCCCCCGGATCATCATTGGTAGCAGGCACAGCCAATCGGTGAGTCCGCATCGCGCCGACACCTCACGACGCCAGGAGGCTTCCCTGCAGCACACAGACCGCCATGCCAATAGCCAGACCGCCAGCACTGCACCGAGAAAGGGATTTCCCATTGGCACGAGGGAGAAGGCAGCAGCTCTGAGGATCACCATGCACGCAGGCATTGCTCCCGGCCACAGCAATCGCCACAGCCACAGATGAGTGGACAGGCAGCACAGCTCCAAGCACAGCAGACACAGAACAAAAGGCAAGCTCACTTCTCGCCACAGCAGGAGATCTCCCACCAGCTCTAGTGAGGACGGCTGGAATCACGCGGGGAAAAGAAGGCAGCTCTAAAGCATCAGCTCTGGCAGCAGCTCCCCCTGCAGGTATAGCAAAGCATCTTCCTCCAGGGACAACTCTGCCACTATTATTGAACTTCTCACGCCTGGTCAAGCAGACTGCCGCCCCCCCCCCCCCCAGGGGTCAAGCACAGACCTGACAGCGTTAAACTCTCACTCCTCTGGCAGCGGCCGCCACCACTAGTTTTCCCCGGACTCCATCTAGATCTCCATCTCCTACCAAAGATCCCCCATCCAAGGCCAGCGATGGGGAAATCGTGGACCCAACTCCCATAGGATTCACAGCCTCCAAAGAGTCCCTCGACTCAGAACTGCCATCCAATGACAGAGAGGACTCAACTACTAAAACCTCCCAGAGGACCTCACCTATCCAAAATTCCTCAGGAAGGTGACGTCAGCCCTAAACCTCACAGCGGACAAAGTGGAGGAACAAGTGCCGGATGTCCTGCAAAACCTCCAAGGCCATAAGCCCGCCATGGCCTTGCCCATTCATCAGAAGCTGCGGGACAACCAGCTTACACTGTGGCAGACCCTTGCCTCGGGACAAGCGTGCGCAAGACGACTGGACGCTAAATACCAAGTCCACCCTGCTCCCGGCTTCCACAAACAACAACTCCCACATCAGTCTATTGTCGTCTCGGCACTGAAGAGGATCAAATCCTCCAGGACTCAAGCCAACCATCCACCAGGAAGGGAGTCTAGACTCCTGGACGACGTGGGAAAGGTGGTCTTCCAAGGAGCTATGCTGAGCGCCAGGATCACGGCACATCAATTTCAGCATGTCTTCTTCCAGGATGGGGTACTGGCGGGGCTCAAAGACAAACTCTCAGCCCTGCCTAAGGAACTACAAGCGGAAGCCACATCATCTGTCCAGGACCTGACTGAATGCAGCAGACACTTGGTCACCACCGCCTTCGACACCGCCATCTCCACACGGAGGTGGGCCTGGATAAAAGCCTCCGGCTTAAGGGAAGACACCCACGACAGAATTGCTGACGCCCCTGTGCGGGGGAGTCGCTGTTCGGCAACAAGGTCACAGACGCTGTCAACATCCTCAAGAAAGATTGTAACACCCTCCACACTCTGGCGGCAGATGGCCTAGAACGCCACTCCACCACACAGAAAAACAGCTATCACCAGAAACCCTACTACAGTAATAAGTGGTATAACTTCACTCGCAAGTGGCAGGCCCCGTGGAGCTACAAGCAGCCCTACCAGCCCTCTAACTTCCAAAGGCAGACCCAGAGGGAGCGCAAAACCAAGAAACAGCCCTCTTCCCAGCCTGCTAAGGCTTCTTTTTGACATAGGAGCGGAGGATAATGCCTCCATTGCATCTCTTCCCATTGTGGCTCGATTCATGAAAGGCCTAGCCAATCTTCGGCCCCCCACTACGTCCGCCAGTGCCAGCCTGGGATCTCAGCACTGTCCTCCAACAGCTGGCACTGGCACCCTTTGAGCTGCTGTCAACGACGAATATGAAATTTGTCTCTTGGAAAGCGCTCTTCCTCATCGCAATAACATCTGCCCGGAGGATCAGAGAGCTCCAGGCCCTGGTGTCCCACCCGCCGTACACACAGCTCCACCCCAACCACACATCCCTGCGCACCAACCCGAAGTTTCTTCCAAAGGTGGCCTCCTCCTTTCACATCAACTAGGCCATCGACCTTCCCTCTTTCCTCCCGGAGCCGCACGAGTCCGAGGAGGAACGTAGACTCCACACCCTCGACTGTGTCAGGGTCCTGCGCATCTACCTGGAGAGAACAGCAAACATCAGGCAGGGATCTCAACTCTTCATGTCCTACAACCCCAACAGGCCCGGAAGGCCCGTCACCAAGCAGACCCTGTCCGTCTGGATAGCGGCTTGCATCGACTTCTGCCTGGATCGGGCCGGAGACCACACAGGGGACCAGATAGAAGCACACCAACTGAGGGCACTGGCAGCATCCTTCGCCAACTTGCATTCAGTCCCGGTGGCCGACATTTTTAAAGCCGCCACATGGTCCTCTGCGCTAACCTTCCAGAAGCATTACTGCTTGGACCTCGAGGCGCAGTCCGACAGTGCCTTCGGTCGTGCAGTCCTCACAGCGACCGCTAGGAACGTCCATACCTCACGAGGTGAAGCGCAAAGCGGACATGGACAGAATGAGCGCCCAGCCTTGGCTGGTCAGCGGTAAATACAGAGTCAATGTTTACAGCCTTACACTGTCACTGTTGCCTGCCATAGTGTTTGATATAGACGCTGTTTGCACTGTTGGTATGTACACTGTTTGTATTGTTCGCACACTGTCACTGTGAACACCTGTTATGTTTGGTTTAACCACTGTTGCACATTGCACTTTGCCCTGCACCGTTACGCACTGTGTTTTCACCTGACAATAAAGCGACCTCAATTGCTCTTCACTTGGCTACATATGTTCTGTTCGGCCCCCCTCATCCACCTCAGCGCGCTCTCACGTAGCTAGGGAGTCACTTGGTGTTGCTGACGCTTCCTTATTGTCCATGGAGAAAGCGAGGTTACTTACCTGTAACAGGTGTTCTCCGTGGACAGCAGGATAAGTCAGCCACACGTTCCCGCCCACCTCCCCTGTCTGAGGGTGACCGACCAGCTCACACCCTAGCCTGAAGGCAGAGCTAGTTACTCACTGGCTGGGCTAGGGGCGGGCCGGGGAGGTGGGGTCACCTACCTGCACAGAAATCTGAGCCCTGGGGGATTCAAGATGGCGGAGGAGTAGGACGCCGAGTTGGAGTGCTCTGAACCGGCTCTGCGTCTATCCCCCAATGGGGAGGAAAAGAAAACAGCGCACCCAGAAACCCCCTGAGGCTTCAACTCCGTCTGGTGGTCTGGTGCAGTCGTCAATTGCCGGTTTTTGCGTTCCAGCTGCGGCGATGGCTTCGATGGATCCTTTGGATGTTTCATCGGATCTGAGCTTGAATGGGGTAGAATTGAGCCCTGTACAGGCGCCGCCAGCACAACCTGGAACCCGACTTCCGGCGGGGCTGCTACCTGGTGTCTCTCCGGGTCGGGAGTTGCCGGTGGCGGCGAGGGGTTCCCCCATGAAGGCTGAGACGTCGGCAGCAGGCGGTGGAGCTGTAGTAAGGAGGCGAGAAGGCTCTTCTTTTTCTAATGGGGAATTGAGTCAACAGCTGCCTAGCTTACCCGTTTCAGTGGGCTCCAGTTTTCCTGGCTATGTGGAAAAACCGGCGCGAGTTACTCTCGATAGCTTGTGGGAAGCTATTTCCTCCGTGCAACAAACCCTTCTTCCTTTTGTAAGTACTTTTGCACAGCAACTTGGGGATGTAAAAGCCCAGTGTTCCCAGTTGGACTCAGAGGTTATGGCTTCTTCTGTTAGACTTTCTTCTTTGGAATCCAAGATTGAAGGACTTGAGTCCCTTAGAGCAGTCAATGAGAAGGATCGGTTGGTTCAGGCACGAAGAATTGAGTATCTGGATAATCGTCTCCGTAGGAATAATTTGCGATTTCTGAACTTTCCTCGGTCACCCTTGATAGCCTCTATGGATCTGGTCCGGAAATATTTTATTGAGGTTTTACAAATGCCCGCTGACTCACTGCCTCCTGTGGTGAACACTCAATATGTGTCTATCTCCTCCTCAGAGCCTGGGGTTCAGCGGGCTTCTGGAGCAGATTTAGAGATGCCTCAATTAGATTTGTCTGCTTTTTTAGAGAGTTCTTTGGAGGTGGTGACAAGCAGGGCGACTTTATTAGTTAACTTTGCCTTTGAGTCAGATAGGAATACTGTCCTTAAATTGTATTTTCGTAAATTATCTGTTTCTCAGTTTATGGGTTCTAAAATATTAATTTTTCCTGATTTGGCGAGGGATACACAAAAGAGGCGGAAGGCGTTTCTGGCTTTGCGTCAGAGAGCCGAAGCCTTGGGTGCAGTGTATAAATTGAGATATCCATGCAAGTGTATGATTCAGTTTCAGTCTCAACAGTATCTTTTCTTTGAACCCGGACAACTGTTACAATTTATTGTTACTAAAGAAGAGGGTGGAGGGGGAGATAGTCCCATATCGGCTGCTGTATAATGCAATCTTTGCTCCTATGATTTCACTCATTTTATGTGGCGGTGTATATCCGTGATTTATTTCTTTTTTCTTGGATCTTATTGTGGGGTAACATGTTGTGGTCTGTACCAGCGATGTATCTTTTTTTCTTTACATATAGAGGGTTGCTGGTTAGGCTCTCTCTATAATGTTTTATTTTTATTTCCTTTGTGATTCTGATTCAGAGTTGTATTTCTGGATTGTTATGTAAAAGGTTATAAATAAATAATTATAGAAATCTGAGCTCTGGAGAGCACTTACGTAGATGGCGCCGCCCGGAGGACGTCACCTGGTGTGGCCGACTTATCCTGCTGTCCACGGAGAACCCCCGTTACAGGTAAGTAACCTCGTTTTCCAGTTCACAGGCCCTAGAGGAAAGGGCTGTTTCTGTAGTGAAATCCAGCAAGCAATTTGATTTATCCTATGAAAACAAATGGGATGCAAGGAACTGTAGGGGATTAACAGGGACGATAGATAAAGAGGAGTGTGCATGCATAACATCTTATGTATAATGAGACAGATTTTAAACTGCAAAAAAAAAAGGAAGTGGGAGCCAATGGAGAGCTTCTACAACTGGGGTGATATGTTCAAAACTTCCTTTGTTGGTGAGAAGTCTAGCAGCAGAATACGGAGTACGGTGGATTGGGTTAAACCATGATAGAGATAACTGCAATAATCAAGATGGTTGAGAATAACAGCAAACAACAGTTTTGAGGTGACAGAGATCCAGGTAAGGTTTAAAGTTATGAATTTTCCTATGGAAGAAATAAGAGGATTTTAAGACAGAAGAGATCTGCCATTGGAAATTCAATGAAGCATCAATTTTAACACCTAGAATAGTAAGACCATTTGACGGTGGAATCAGCTGACTGAACAGTAAGTGCAACTGAGGGAGGGGGTAAGACAATAAATAAACAACATCGTTTTCGATTTAAGTTGATTGAGTTTCATACCATTTTCTTCCAACCAATTGGTAATAACAGATAAACTAGAGGTCTGGAAAGAGGGGATTGATGTAGAAGACTGACTGTCAACAGCAAAGATTAACAGTAATGGCCAATGCTCTGAATTATAATAGCTAACGGAGCAAGAAATAAGTTGGAGTGTAGAGCAAGGATAGTACCTTGGGGGATGTCACATGGAAAAGAGTGATAGGATGAGAGCATTCTGCCTTGAGAAGGAGTGGCTTTGGAAATACAAGGTGAACAAAAAAAGGGTAGAACCAAAGATACCAATATCCTCCACATGGTTTAGCAGAAGAAAATGATTCACCAGGTCCAAGGCTGTGCTGAGGTCCAGCTAGATGATGATGAGAGTGGACAAATGACAGTCTGTTCTGCATTTCATGTTGTTGAGCAAGCAAAGAAGGAGAGTTTCAGTAGAGTGGCCAGATTGAGATGAATGAAGGGCATGGTGGGGGGATTCCAGAAAAGATATAAGCTGGGTGTGAACCATTTTTTCTAGGATTTTTGAGGGAGATAGCAAATGAGAAATAAGGTGATAGTTATCAGCTAGAGAAGGATGTGGGGTGGATTTTGAGGACTGGATAAATAATGGGATGTTTCCAATTTGATGGAAACACCTAAGAAAAGACTAACAAAAGGGGAAATTGGCATTCATCTCTAAATATGTAGGAGACAGTTGTCTGATTACCCTCAGCACTGAATCTGACTGTGCTGTTTGCATGTCTACTACATGAACTACTGCCATATTACAGTATCTGGCCCAAAGACCACCTTTTTATTTATATATTTATTTAATCTGTTTTCAATACTGCCTTATCCTGAAATCAAAGTGGTTTACATTGAACTCAGAACATGTACAGGGTACATTATAATTGGTTTGGGATATTAACAGGGGAGTAACTATTTACAACTTACTCAACATATTTACACATCAATATGGGTTCTGTCCGTTTGGATCTGATTAGGTCATCGGGTCCACTTGAGTGTATTATGGAGCCTTTGATTGGGGCCAGAGCAGCTGTGGGATTATGTGATGTGGCCATAGTGTTCTGTGAACAAAAAGGTTTTACGTTTTTTTCGGAAGTCCTTGATATCTCCAGTTGCACGTATATCTTTTGGGAGGGAGTTCCAAGGTTGTCGTGTGTCTAGCGACAATGCTCTTTTGGAGGTTGATTGCTTGCTTGCTTTTTCTGTAGTCAGGGGGAATGTTGATCATTTGTCTGTTGTTCATTCTTCTAGAGTGCGTATTGTCTTCTTTTATAATTTGTACTTGCAGCCTGTTTCCCAGAGGTGATTTATAGGAAGGTCATATCCTTTGCCAGCCCATTATTCATCAGGCCACCTCTCAGTATGCTCAGAACAGCATCATTTTGTGACTGCTAACCTCCGCCTGCTTTATTAGTGTTCTCCTGTTACAAGTAGCTAAGAATTGATCCCATATTGCCAAGTCTCTTTCATTTCTGTGGTCGCTCTTAGGAAGTGGTGACTTTTATGTCTATAATTGCCTTTCCCAGCCTTCTGCGACAGACTCTGCCCCTTTCTTATTCATCAGCTTTTCACCATTTATCCCTTTAGTGTTTCAGTTTCTTCTCACTTCATTATTATTGTATCACATCTCGATACACCAAAACATTAACACCTGTGCTGGACCTTCTGTTCTTTTCTGCGCTAGGGAAACCCCAAACTCTTTCACTTTTCTTTCTGCACAGCCCAGAATCATCTAAATAATGCCCTATTTTATTTGGGCCACAATCTGCTTGGTCACCTGCTGCAAAAAAGTACTAAACTTCTTAAAGTAGGCGCATGAGATGGGGCAACCCAAGGGAAGACAATCATCAAAAATCTTAACCCGCATATTGGAAACCAAGCAAATGGTGGAGGTGGGGTGGGGGGTGGAGGAGTGGCCTAGTGGTTGGTGCAAGGTACTTCAGGCCGGAAGGTCAGGGGTTCAAATCCCACTAGAGTACAGCAACCTTGGGCCGGAAGGACTGGGGTTTCTAGTCCCACAGGGGCTCCTTGTCGTCTTGGGCAAGCCACTTAACTATTTTACAGGGAACATGGGCTATGGAGGGTTATCTCCAAGTTATAATGCCCTGTTCAATGTAATTTCAGTTTGTTCAATGTAAACCGCACTGATGCAGAATAGCGCAGTATATAAGTGAATGTAAATAAAGAAATAAAATGAAAGCTGTTGGAGTGCATGGCAACTGTATGCCGGCCTTCATCAACCAAGAATCTCGTCCTAATGCCTGACAAGTTGCATCACTTTCTCCACTGACGCCTACACAACTGAACTTAAAGCTGGGTCCAGATAATCATTTGCAGAATCTCTTTCAGGGTGTGAAGGTGATGTATGAGTCAAAATTTGGTACCAGCACCCCCAGAGGGGAGATGCGATCTTTTAGTGGGCATTCAGTAAAAGGTCCAGCTATGCTCTCAAGGTCCAGCTCTTTCTTGTATGTCCCTTGCTGACTTTTCTGCATAGTATTCTAGGGCCCAGACATAAAACCTTGCAACCGCCATTGTGCATCTAGGCTGGGGTAGTCCAACAAGTCTCCCCTTAGACCTTACACCAATCAAAGCTTGTAAGCTATCTCCAAAACCCCTGTCTTTTGTAGCTCACTGGCTTTGTCCAGTAATTGCTGCAACCCCACCCCCACCTGTGTTCCTATTATACTTGGGCTGCAGGTGACCCCCCACCCCCCCACCCATGTGCTTAAATGTGCAGCATGTCCTGCTGTACCCGCCCACTCATTCTTTTGGTCTGTTATGTCATCCCTTGTGCTGATGACACAAGAGACTACGAGAAAGACAGGATTGTATTTGTAGTAGCTTCTGATTGGCTCTGGCATCGTTGTATTTCCTCCTCCCATCCAGAAACACACGAGTGTCTGTGCTGCCTTCCTGCTCTTCTCCTTACCCAACTTGTTAGCACTGATTTTTTGCTTTCTCGGTTCTCCCACAGTGCTCAGGACTTCTTACTACCGCAGTAGACCATTGTCCCTTACAGTTTAGGTGGTTTCGTTTTACTGCCCTTCGATACAGCAGAGTGGTGTACATAAAAAGTTAAAAGAAAGGAACTCCAATAAAATAGGAAAGAGAGTAATCACAATTCACACAACTGTGGAACCCGAGGAAAGGGGGTAGGGTAGAGTCATAGAGGGGTATGTACATGGAATCATGGGCGGGGAGGGGAGGCAGAACCTTATGTCACGGAGGGACTAAGTCAAAGGCTAGAAGAAATAAGTAAATTTAGCATAGAAAAGGTCTAGATGGAAGTCAGGCAGCAATGCATTCCATAAGCTAGGGCCAAGGAAATAAAAAGCTGAATGGCGGGAGGTTCGTACCAAGCGTGGGACAGAGGTGGGAGATAGAGGCAATTACCATGAACTGAGCACAGCACACGCAAAGGAGTATGGGGAACAATACAGGATAAGAGATAGGGGAGTATTCCAGAATGTAAGGTCTTGTGAGCTAATGCGAGGATATTTTGAATTTGGAATTGTATGGTAACCAGCGAAGGTGAATAAGCAAAAGTGTGACATGATCAAGCTTAGAGGCGTGGGCTAATAATCGTATAGTTTGTAGGCAACAGTGTTGATAATTGGGGAGACCAGCTTAAGAATAATAAGCGCTATTGCTCCTTCTTTCACCATGGCATCTATTGCTATGACAGCTGCAGCAGCCATGTGGCAGGTTCTTCTGGTGTCAGCTGTGCCAATGAGAGTGGCATCTTCTGCTGCTATGCCTTGCATGGCCTTGAGGACTCTCTTACCACAATGTCTGCAAAGGTGGTGTGCGTCTGGGCATCTCACTGCTGGAGTTGCAGCAGAAAAGACTGCAGGCCCTGGTATCTGAATGATCAGGAAACATTCTGGAGCAGTGGGAGAATGGGCTATCCTTTCAGGGGGTGGATTAGGAGTGGACACATCTATGTCCCTAGTCTTCTCTCTCCTTGGTCAACCCTTCTCCTGCTAGGACCCCACCAGACAACTCATTATTGCCATGACCTTTCTGGATGGAGGCTGGATGGGACTCATGTATGAAGTAGCACTATCTGTACAGGCATTGGATTCTGCCATGATGAATATCAGCCAACCATCCTCAAGAATGCCACTGGTGACCCACTTCCAAGATAGCAACTGTCACAGCCAACGCCAAGATGGCTACCCAATCATTTTATATGGACTTTGCCACAATAAGGAAGTTTAACAATCCCAGTATGGCCACCAGGCTCACGCTACACCCAGAGAAAACAGAATATACCAAAATAACTGAGGCAGGAGGAGCAAAGAGGCCATCTAAGCTAGCAAAAGAGGGGCAGAAAAAACACCATTAAAAATCTTTAACAGATTTCTCTCAAACTGAATCACTCTCATTCTTAGCTGGGATGCAACATGCTGAAGACTCCCCTCTGCTAAAATAAAACTTCGGAGCTGGAAGGGATACCATAAGAGCAGTGCTCGTGTTGGGGGAACCTCAGCTGACAATGATTGCGGGGCACTGGTGTGCAGAGCTCGGGTAGCTTTCGTGCAAGCCGCAGGGGAGCAAAAAGGCTGTGCGAAGGAGGCCGATGAAGAAGATCAAATGGAGAATGTAACTCTTCTTCGCTGCTCTTCCTTAGAACGGCTGACCTGTCTCCTCCTCTATCCCCTTAGCTTTCTCTGACCTAGTCAATCTGCCTTTGTCATCCAAACCCCCAAGTGTCCCAGCAGCCCATGGCCTAGGGAGGGGCATGACAGTGGCAGCCGACATGACTGCCCTAAGGTACAGAACTGACTGTAAATAAACTCCTGGTAGATTTGTATTAGAATTACAGAAAGCAGCAAAGTTGGAATATGGGTAATAATGTGTGCTAAAACTTAGCACAATTTTCAACTTCCATATTAAAAAATCAACATAACTTCTGATGTAGTAAGAAAATGGTATGAAAAATACAGCAGCAGTTTTCAAGTGTGCTAGGACAAAAAGCTGCTCTAAGCCTTCTACACTTTTTTTTTTTTTACGTTAACTTTACTATCATTTTTAGCACTGCTGGTTAAGAACTGCACAAAATTACATACTACTTTTAACTTTCAAAAAATGGGTCTCTGGTCTAGACCGGTATCTGTGAGCCAGGGGGAGTCAGCCCCAGGCCCCTCACTCTCTTGCTTTCTAAGCTCCTCCTGGCTTTATCATGGCCATTATTTTTAAACGGCAGAGGTTTGGGTGAGGTCACTGACTTCACCTGGGTAGCTGGAGTAAGGGCAGGTCTTGGTTGGTTATCTCCTCAGCCTGGGGAATACCCCACTCACTGCTTATTTATTTTTTCAATGCTATTGTTAGTTTTTGGTGCTGTGCGAGTAGTGTTCTGGAGTATCTCAGACCTGCAAGACCAGAGTCCAAGACACTGCTGGCATACTACCATAAATGGATACTCATCCCACAAATGTGAGTTAACATATTCCTAGGTTGGAGAGAGGGGGCAGCACTGAAAAGAATAAAAGTTCTACCACTTAAAAATTACATAAAGCAGGCTTCAGCACATGTTTTTGTTTTTGTAAACCGCCTCGATGTTATGGGGGGGCGGTATAACAAATGTGAAACAAACAATAAACAATGTCCCTGCATTGTAGCAGGTGTTCTCTGTGGACAGCAAGAATATGTCCTCACGTATGGGTGACATCACCAACAAAGCCCCACACTGGAGCGCTCCCAGGCTTCTATTGGAAGCTTTTGGGAGGCTTCACCACGCCTGTGTATCTGCCTTCCCACCTGCCACAGCACCATCTTCTGCAGTATGGTAACAATGTTGTAGCATAATACAATACCTCAGAGAGGTGAGAGGGTTGTGAGGACTTATTCTGGCTATCAAAAGAAACACCTGCTGCAGGTGAGTAACTACCTTTTGTCCATGGACAAGCAGGAATAAGGTCCTCACATATGAGACTCCCAAGCTACAGGCTACCGAAAACCGAGGAGGTTGAGAAGCCCAATAGGGGAAAATTGAACTAAGAACTGGACAATCAACTATGTACAGCATTGGTAGTCCCCGAATAGGGATTCAGCTTCTTCACCATATTATCATTCATGTTCTTTGGTTTGGGTTTTTGGTAGGCTGGACAGATAGTAGGGCCTTGGGGGGATGGAGTTGGATTCCAATCCCCAAAAAGATACCGGAGTACAGATTGGCCAAAGATGCTGTCGCATCAAGAATGTGATGAGATGTGAACGTGTGGCATAAGACCACATTACAGTCCTGCAAATAAGCAGCCATAGCTCTGACGTTGTGAGCCATGACATGACCATCAAAATTCAGGCCAACCTGGGCATAAGCAAAAAAGATGCAGTCTGCCAGCCAAATTGAAAAACTGTATTTGGAAAACAGCAGCCCCCTAGCTTACTGGGGTCAAAAGAGACAAACAGCTGGATGGACTTTTGGTGGACCTTCATCCACTCTAGGTAAAAAGCCAATGATCGCTTGCAGTCCAGCATGTGCAAGGCCACTTCCTCTCTATGGCAGTGAGGCCTCAAGAAGAAAGTTGGCAGAACAACTGACAACTTACAGATGACAAAATTATTCAAAGTTGTTAAGACGCAAGAGGATTTTGAAAATTGCAAGAGGACCTTGAAAAATTGGAAGACTGGATGTCCAAATGGACAAGTGCAAAGTTATGCACCTAGGAAAGAACAACCCAAATTATGGTTACACGATGCAAGGTACCACCTTTGAAACCACCACCCAGGAAAAAGATTTAGATGCCATCATGGATAATACATTGAAACCCTCCACCCAGTGTGCAGTGGCGGTCAAGAAAGCAAATAGAATGCTAGGAATCATAAGGAATGGAATGGAGAATAAAACAAAGGATATTAAAATGCCTCTGTATCATTCCATGGTGCGACCGTATCTTGAATATTGTGTGCAATTCTGGTCAAGGGTACAAAGAAGAGTGACAAAGATGTTAAAGGGAATGTAAGGATACCCCTATTAGAGGTTTAAATGGTTGGGACTCTTCAACTTGGAAAAGAGATGGCAGAGGGGGGATATGTAGAGGTCTATAAATTAATGAATGGAGTAGAACAGGTAAACGTAGATCGGTTGTTTACACCATCAAAAATTAGAAAGGCTAGAGGACATGCAATAAAGCTACAATGCAACCCACTTAAGACTAATAAAATATTTATTGATGCATAATCAAAATCTGTAACATGTTACCAGAGGATATAGTAAAAGCTGTTAGTGTAGCTGGGTTTAAAAAAGGTTTGGACAAGTTTCTGGAGGAAAAGTCCATAAACCATTATTAAAGAGGACCCAGGAAATCCACTGCTTGTCCTGGGATAAACATTGTAGAACCTGTGTGCCTCTTTGGGAACCTGGCAGGTACTTGTGGCCTGGATTGGCCACTGTTGGAAACTGGATACTGAACTTGATGGACCTTGGTCAGACCTAGTAAGGTGGTTCTTATGATTAAGATGGAAAGCTGTTACCACCTTTGGGAGGAATTGAGGGTGAGGGTGCAGGACTGTTCTATTATGATGGAACCTGGTGGACGGCGGATGAGCTACTAGAGCCTGGAGCTCACTAACACAGCATGCAGAGGTAACTACTTCCAGAAACAAGACCTGCCAGGACAAGAACTTCAAAGGGCAGGAGTTCAGCAGCTGAAAGAGAGGTAACATGAGCTGCACCAGAACCACACTGAGGTCCCAAGCTACTGGCATAGGCTTGAAGATGGGTTTCGAGAGGAGCAAGCCCCGCATGAAGCAAACCACCAAAGGCTAAGTCAATATGAACTTTCCCTCCAAATTGCGATGGTAAAACCAAATCATGCTAAGGTGAGGCCTGACGAGCTGGACTTGAGACCCGACTCCAAGAGGTATAGGAGGAACTCAAGAAGTCTGTTCCATGGTGTGACCACACCTTGAATAGTGTGTGCAATTCTGGTCGCTGTATCTTTAAAAGGATATAGCGCTATTAGAAAAGGTTCAGAGAAGCACTACCAAAATGATAAAGGGAATGGAAGGATACCCCTATGAAGAGAGGCTAAAAAGGTTAGGGCTCTTCAACCTGGAAAAGAGACGGCTGAGGGGAGATATGATAGAGGTCTATAAATTAATGAATGGAGTAGAACAAGTAAATGTAGAACGATTGTTTATGTCATTAGAATATAGAAAGACTAGGGGACAACTATTTAAGATTATTAAGAGAAAATATTTTTTTCACTCAAGAGTGTAATCAAACTCTGGAATTTGTTACTGGAGGATGTAGTAAAAGCTGTTAGTGTAGCTGGGTTTAAAAAGGTTTGGACAAGTTCCTGGAGGTCCATAAACCATTATTAAATAGGGACCCAGGATATCACTGCTTGACCCAATGCAAGCATTGTGGAGCTTGTGTCTTTTGGGGAAACTGCTAGGTACTTATGACCTAGATTGGCCACTTCTGGAAACAGGATACTAGGCTTGATGGACCTTGGTCTGACCCAGTATGGCATATCTTCTATTCTGTCAACAGAACAGTTAAAGGGATCCAGCACCTGTGCTGTGCATCAGGAAGCAAATCTCTTCCATTTGAAAGCATAAGACCTTCTCATTGAGACCCTCCTAGAGGCCAACAAAACATCTGTTATGCCATCAGGCAGGTTAAGCTCTGACAGGACTAGCCTCTAAATATCCACACAGTGAGGGCCAAGGTTCTAAACACTGGGATGTAGCATCCTCCCATCAACCCAACCACAGGAGGTTCCTACTGGGAGAGTTGAAGCAGAAGGAAAAACCATGACTGCCTGGGCCAATATGGCATAATGAGGATCATTGTGCCCCAGTTGGCCTGCAGTTTCAGCAGGGTTTTCACTATGAGAGGTATGGGGGATATGCGTATAACAGTCCCTCCTCCCACTGCAGGAGGAAAGCATACAGACCCAGCCTGTCTTGCAACGTGACCCTAGAGCAGAACCAATCCACTTGAGCATTGTGCCGAGTGGCAACAGATCTACTAAGAGTATATACCTCACTTTTGAAAGATCCGGACCATGACATCCCTTTCCAGAGTCCACTTGTGTGGCTGGAAGATGTGGCTCAGTAGGTCCATCAAGATATTCTGCTTCCCTAGCAGATATGTGGCCCTTAACTCCATATCACAAGTGAAGGCATATTTCCACAACCAGACTGCCTCCAACCACAGGAGATACGAACCCGTGCCCCCTTGTTTGTTATGTAGTATATCACGACCTGTAATGATTCAGACAGACAGATAGACAATCTTGTTGGCCAGGTAGTCCCAGAAAGCCCTGAGGGCATTCACTATTGTTCATAATTCCTAGAAATTAATTTGGTGTAGGCTCTATTTGGATCAGATGCCTTGGATCAGATGTGGAGGCCATCCAGATGCACCCCTCCCCCCCTAGCTTGGATGTGTGTTGTCAGCAACCTCTAGGGTGGCGCCTTCTGAAAAGGGAGACCCTTGAGCAAGTTCCAATGATCCAGCCACCAGTGCAGGGACTGGACAAGAGGTATGGTGACTGCCACCCAGTCCCAGAGGCAGCCAGTGGCCCATTTCCACTGAATTCTCAGTGCCCATTGAGCTTGTGTCTCATCGACAGACAAACCAGGGGAGTGACAAGCACCATGGAGGTCATGTGGCCGAGCAGTCAGCATCCCATGAGCCGTGGTCTGACCGCTCCACTGGGTATCACAGACCAACACCGTCAATTGCTGAAGTCGGTCCGGTGGAAGAAAGGCTTTTGTTTGTGTTGAGGAGAGCGCTTATTAGATGGGCTGAAGTTGTTGGGTGGGCTGAAGGTGGGACTTCGTGTAATTGACTATGAAAGCCAAGAGCTCTAGCATTTGGATGGTCAACTGCATTGAATGCTGTACTCCATCTGGAGCGGTGCATTTTATGAGCAAATCATCCAGGTAAGGGAAGACAAAAATCTCTAGTGTTCGTAATGGTAACAGCCTACCTCAGAAACACTTTGTGAAGACTCAGGGCGCCGAAGCCCATCTGAAGGGCAACACTCTATACTGAACGTGCTGTCCTCCCAGGACAAAATTAGATATTTTCTGTGGGTGGAATGGATCGATATGCAAGTATACACGTCCTTTAGATCCAGGGAGCATAGCCACTCATCCTTCTGAAGATAAGGGAGCAGGGTTCCTAGAGAGACAATCTTAAACTTTTCTTGTAGCAGGAAGATGTTGAGGTTTCCGAGGTATAGGAAACCCGCCCCCCCCCCCCCCCCGGTCTTCTTAGGGACCAGAAAGTCCCTGGAGTAAAATCCCTATCCGATCAGTTCTGGAGGCACGGGCTCGATAGCGAGATCAGCCAGAAGAGTGGAGATTTCCCCTCTGAAGGTGGTTTAGATGCAGAGAGTCGAGGAGGAACACCCTCTGGGGGTAAGGAGATACATGTTACACTTCACCGAACTGCAACTGCTTTGGACTATTTGTAGCACCCCTGAAGTTATGAGGGACCACCTGTGGGCACAGAGGGTGAGCCATCCCACCACCAGATGGTTCCCCTCTATGATCACAGCAGATTGGTTCCTTCGGCGTATAGCCAGTTGAAACCCCCCCCCCCCCCCCCCCCACCTTCCTGGCTTTGGTTGCAGGGTAGGTTGAGCCTTTTGGGGCTTCTCTGGACACTGCAGGTGAAGAGACTGCAACTTTTGCTGGGAAGTTTGAGGACCGGAAAATACCTGCATTTACAAGGGTAGTAGGCCTTCTTATGGTCACCATGATACATCCTGCGATAGGGATCAGATGTGCATCTTTAGAGTCTGATGAGGATGATGTGCTGCTTCTCTAGGATGCCAGCATTCTCCCTCACCTGCTGTCTGAAGAGGTTCTCTCCCCGGCATGGCACATCCACAAGCTTATTTTGCACAGACTGCTCCAGGTCAGAAGACTGAAGTCAGGCGAGCCAGTGGTCTCAAATACCCACAGCCACCACTCAAGAGACCAACTCAAAGGCATTGTACGTCACTCTGACCAGGAACTTCGAGCAGTCTTTGCCATGGCTCATCAGGGTATGATAATGCTCCTCCGAAGGGAGGAAAAGGCACAAGTGGTCAAGATCATGCATGATGTCCTTCAAGAACATGCTCATGTACAGCTATTAAGAGTATACTCTAGCCATGAACATGGAGCTCTGGAAGCACCTCCTTCTGAAGGAGTCCAACGTCTTAGCCTCCCTACCTGGGGGCATGCAGGAATGAGTCTTGGTGCTCTTAATTCTCTTCAGGGTGGACTCTACCACTAAGGAGTGATGTGGAAGCTGAGGCATCTCAAATCCCATGGCCTTTTGAACCCAGTACATCGAGTCCAGACTCCTACTGGCCAAAGACACAGTGAGAGGGTTCTCCCACATCATCATTGGTAGCCTTTCAGCACACCGGCACCACTTCCTTAGGGGCAGAGGAGTACTGGAGGATCTCCAACTCCTCTGCCCTGGGCTCATCTCTCTATCTCCAGTGAAAAGGGGATGGCCTTGGCCATATCCCTCACAAAGTCCTGGAAGGACATGTCCTCCAGAGGAGACTGCTGCCATTCGTGCAGAGGGGAGGGGTCTAATGAAAGCTCAAGGGATCTGCCCTCTGACAGGTTCTCCGATTCCACATCAGTCAGCCAGCCATCAGAGTCAGACTCTGAGAGGAAGTCGCAGTACCTCCAAGACTCTGCCCAGAGCTCCCTCCGGCCTCGAGGGGACTAGAAGAATTGATGGGATTGATGATGCATCGAGTGCTTTTGGGGCTTCATCAGGACATTGGAACCCGACAAACTCAAAAGAGAGATGGCCCTTCTGGGAACCAGTATTGGATCTCTTAGATGTCCCAATGCCGACACTTCTGCAGGCAGAGTGTGTGTTTCGAGTATCGGCTGCACAACGGTCGATGACAATGCCCTAGGCACCGAAAGACCAGCCTGCTGTTTATCCAGCATCGATGTGATGCAGGCCTCGAGCATCTGAAGGCATTTCTCCATGGCTGATGATTCCGAAAGACTTGGGGCCTGAGCTGCTTTTACCAATGTCTCTGCCATCCCCGCAAGAGTATAAACATAAACATATCAACATGGCCTTGGTCACTGGGAGACTGTTGGTGCCCCTCCAGAACTCTGAAGGTCGATTCCTCTCTCCAGGGTACCTGGACAGATCATTCACAGCCATCACTGTCAAAATCACATCAGGAAGGGCTCCAATGCTGATGGACAAGGGGCTTCGCCCGGTGTTTAGACAGGTCCCCCTTCAATGTTGATGGAGCCAAGGTAAAGTCCCTCCTTGGTTCCATGCAGAGACCGATCAATGGCTGATGCTCCAGGCCCTACAGACCCTCAACTCTGATTGAGCCTGGGAACCTTTCCATGTCTATGTACATTCGGCGGATCCTAGAGGAGCCATCAAGACCGATGCCACTGCCGAAGATGCTTGATCAGACCTCTGCCCAAAGAGGGATTCTTGCTGCTTCTCTCGACCCTTCAGGCCCCTCCTTGCAGATAAGCAGCACAAAGTACAAGAGGGCTGATGAATGGAACCCAGACACTGGAAGCATCAATTGTGCTCGTCTTTGACCGAAATGGTCCTGGCACACTTGGTGCATTTCTTGAACCCCTCTGGCCATGTTTCTGGGATGTCTGGGAAGATGGCCATGGCAAGATGAAATGGCTCGATGGTGACCAGAGGCCCAGCTGGATACAGGAAAAACATTGTAAACCGCATAGATTGTACTTGCAGAGTTGTGGTATATAACCATTACCAAAAACAAGAAAAGAGTTACCAAAAAAAGCACTGGAACCAAGGGCGGAACCGCACTCGATGAACCCGATGGTAGGCAGAAAAGTGGAAACAAGCAAAAAAACCCACAACGGGGAGAAAAGGGAAACTTTTACTGGTGGACAACCGATTCACATCTGTGGGGCTCCGCGGAAAATGAAGAATGGAAAAGATGGCGCCATGGCGTGCGTGTAGACAGACATGCAGGTGCAGTGGAGCCTCCCAGAAGTTTCCAATAGAATCTGGGGAGCACTCCCACACATGGCTCCTTCGGTGATGTCACCCATATGTGAGGGCTTCATTCTTGCTTGTCCATGGAGAATAGTAGCTAATCCTCTTATTTACTGTACATGAGATTTCCAGAGGTGCATTCATTTTACTTTTAGAACATCTCTGTACACTAAAACCTTCTTAAAATCATGAATAAAGATTAACACTGTATTGCACTGGCCCCTAGATGACAAGGAACTGGGCTGTACCTGTCATTGGAAGTCATGTCATGTTCAGATAGGCCACAAGATGTCACTGTGCACTACAGCAAGCTGCCAGTGGGACCTCCGGAATCTACAGGTGAGCATCACTGAAATTCCTTGTAGGAGGACAGAGAGCTGAGACGTTTCAGATGCAGACTTGCAAAACCCACATGCAAGACCTACAAAAAGGTTCCTTCACTATTCTGGCAGATAGTAAAGTTTTGTGAATATAAAGTGGCCGTTAGAAGTCCTTCATTCAGTGGCATTTCTGTACTGCAGAGAGCTGTTTCACACTTGATATCTTCGGAACCATTGACTATACAAATCAGGATTAATGGCGCCCTTCACAAATTTGGTTGCACACCCTTGGCAGAGATGACAGCCTCCAAAAGGTTCACAAGACTGCAAATTGATCAGAAATGGCCATTAGGGTTTTTGCAGGAGCTAGAGCATCTGTGGGATGCGCATGAGATTTCAGATCTTGCGTTGGCAAAGTACTAATCTAGATAATGAATTGTTTGTACATTTCATAAAATCTTCAAAGTTTTTGTCATTCAGTATTGATGCTTTAACCAAAGTCTCCGTATTCTATTTTTTGTCAAAGCAAAAATGTTTACTGAAATTAAATTTGTGAAGAAATGAGTAACGAGAGTGTAGATTGTGTATCTTCTTATCTGTGTATAGCCTGGGACGTCTAATTTCCCCAGAGACCCTCGATATAAAAGGATCTGTCAGTCATCATATTCATACAAAATGTAAATTACTTTCATCCCACAAATACCAACAAAACAAAAAGCGCTGAAGACAGCAAGTAAAAGGAGAGAAAATAGCAACAAAATGTATTAACAAAAACCAAATTATTTTCAGCTCAAATAAACATGGCAAAGTGCAACTGAAAATCTTCTCATGAGCAATGGAGACGCCTCTGATCTCCAGCGCTGGCTGAAGTGCTGTTCACAGGCACAGATGGGATTGAGGGATGGCTTTACAATTCCCTTGCACTACATTGGAGGCTGCAGATTTCTGCTCCAGCTTTAGGTTCGATGATTGTAGGTGTTGCTGACATTCAGCAGAACTGTAAGGAGTGGAAACAACGGTTTTACCTTTCGCCTTTAAACTCTTTTACAGCAATAAGCAAAGGACTCAGCAGGGGGAAGCGTAAAGAACTAATCTGTGCTATGTCCGACTTGCAGTTTCTGCTTCTTCCTAGGAGGCCTCAGCATGTAAATATCAGTAGACCTTCCTTTCGCCCTTTATCCCCCCATACATTGCATAGAGGGAGTGGAGCAACTGCCTAGTACCCAGAAGATCAAGAGTTCAATTCCTACTGGCACGCCTTGTGACCTTGGGCAAGTCACTTTACCCTCCACTGCCTTGGAAGAAAAGGCTGGCAATCTACTTCCAGTAGCTGGGTTACTATGAGTCAACACTGACTTGATGGCACTAAAAACACCAAGAAAGACCTTTGCATAGAATGACCTCCACTGTATCCATCCCACAGCACTCACACATCCCTTCTAACAGCCCAGCACTACCTGACCATATCACGCCTCCAACCCAAGAGACATCGCCTGGAGAGGACACAAACCCCATTACAGCCTAGCACTCACCTTCCAGCGGTTCCCACACTCATTACAGACAACAAAGGTAGTCATGGGTTCATCTGCACTGCGTGTCTGCACCTGAAGAGATGAAGACAACACAATGACACAAAAGGCAAGAGAAGAGATCCTGAACTCACTTTGTTCCACACAACAGTGTCTGCTCTGTGCAGGGGCAAAGGAGAACCAAAAGGGACCCCTAACTCAGTCCAAGCAACACAGCCCAGAGAGCACCTGCACGCCCTCCTCTGCTACATACCTGCGTGTAAGTGCAGTTTTTCTTCTTGCACTTCCCGCAGGTGAAAAGATCAGTCTGGGTTCCTCCCGTCTTTCCCATCTGGTGCTCCCGAATGGCTTCCTTGGTCATTGCTTTCCTCATTTCCTTCAGCTCATTGCTAGCCATTTCCTAGAGAGACAAATTGGCAAGCTCAGTGCACCCCAAAGTCCCCAGCCTCCCGAAGCAGTCTCCACCAGGCACAGTGACTGCAGCCTCTGCAAAGAGAGTTATGCCAGGTCCTCACCTCCGAGCTCATGCCCGCTATACTCTCAGGCGAGATTACCCCACATAAAACCTTCTTGCGTAACTCAGGATTCTTGGAGTCTTTCAAATTTGCAATCCTGCTGCGTACACGATTTTTGTATTTCATGTCTGTATTTCCAATTTCCTGATATACTAGTGGAAGCAAAGTCAAGGAGATGCAGTCTGCATCCAGTTCCAGGAATGACATTAAGTTTCGAGGACAAAATCACAAGTTTCTCCATAAAATGTAAAGGCTTCCCCTCCACCCCCCAACGTGGCTGCTGTTGCTTTCACACTCCAAGAATGGCACTAAAAACACACAACACTACAAACATGCATCACAACTCATGTAGTTACTGCAGCAGCAGGCGCCGGCACTACCTCCCCTCCCCACCCGGCTACCAGCGGCAGGTGCCGGCACTACCCCCTCCCCACCCGGCTACCAGCGGCAGGCGCCGGCACTACCCCCCTCCCCACCCAGCTACCAGTCGCAGGCACCAGCACTACCCCCTCCCCATTAGACTACCAGTGGCAGGCACCGGTACTACCCCCTCCCCACCCGGCTACCAGCAGCAGGCGGCGGTGGCACTATCCCAGCCCATACACTGCTACCATTAGGTGCCGGCATTATCCCCTCCCCCCCCCACCCCCCCCACCAGTTGCCCAACCTTTTTCTAAGCTAGACTAAATACTGAAAGGATATTTTCTTCAATTTGGGCAGCAAGATGCTCACAATCTGTCCCAATGGCAATGTAATCATCTGTAAAAATAATAAAAGGCAAAGAAAAACATGAAGTGCAATTCCTGGACATCCAGAACTCCCCGCCCCCCTGTACCCCAGCTTCTCTGGCTGAACTTGGAGGCCTGCGTAGATGGCAGAATGGCAATGTTCTGGTGGCGAGTGCAGAAAGGCTTCCCACCTGCCCCTCATACCCCGGCTCTTGGCACAAGAGAAGTGAGCTGGAGCCCCACTCAGCTGTTCTGTTGGGAGTGCGCACTACCACCACTGCAAAAAGGCTTCCCACCTGCCCCTCATACCCAGGCTCTTGGCACAAGAGAAACGAGCTGGAGCCCCACTTAGCAGCAGATTCACCGTCTGCTAAAAAACATAACATAGCAGATGAGAGTAAGAAAACAAACCATCTACTCTGCCCAGTCATTCCTGTGCACGCTGCAAGGATATACTAGAAGCAGATGTGTGTAATGGATTCAGAGTTGCGAGTCTGTGCATGCAATATGTACAGATAATCCCAGCTGCCAGCCGCAGAACGCAATCATGTGTAGCCTATCGCTCTTTATCTTTCTTCCTCAATGAGTCTTGGTGGAAATGGCAATGGGACACTGACCACAACTCCTGGTCTTACCATCAAGCTACTACTATTACTAATCTAACCAAATCTCAAAACTAGTCAGGCTGTTGCCCAAACATTTTGGCTCCTAGTTTACCCAGGCCTTACTGGACAGTACCTGGCCACCAACAATATGCTGGCACCACCCCAAATGGTTTCTGGATCATGGCCTGCTGTGCTTCCATTCTCTGTCCTTTGTTTTATCGTCGCCCCTCCCCTGTCTTTGCCCTGGAGGGAGTGAAGAACAATGAGTTTGCAATACTGCTACTTCCCAACCCTGCTCATAGACCATGACAGCACAAAGGGGCTATTTAGCTCCATTTCACTGCTGGGCATTGCCACAGACCACAGCTCATCTCTGACTTTCCCTTCAGTCTTATGCTTATCCGAGGCTGTCTTAATTCCATTACCAGTTTTACCTCCACCATCTCCCCTGTGAGGTTGGTTCCATGTGCCCACCATCCTTCTACCAAAGAAATATTCTAATGCTGCTCTCAAATCTACCTCTAGAGCATGCTCTGTGCTAAGGACATATTTCCCTAAGATGGCAATGGTGGCTCTAGAAACATCTGCCAATATTAAAGCAAACTGCAGCAGGGACCATAACAAGCGATGGAGTGAAAGCAACAGATAAGGTGAAATTAGGTCTTACCTGCTAATTGACGTTCCTTGAGCGAGTCCAGTCCAGTCCTGGACCTGTGGGTAGCGTCACCTCACCAGCAGCTTGGAGACTGAGCGTGTCACAGTTCTGACATCAGGGAATATATAGTGGTAGCACCTCCCACCAGAGCCAGTATCCTATTGACAAAGCAGACTCACGAAAGCAACAACGAATAGCAACAACTACTTTTTTTTTTTTTGCATTAAACTATATACTACCATACCCCTCTCCCACTAGAACACCTGAGAGCGCAAAATCACTTACCACAGTAGATTTACCTCTACTAGAAGCAAGGGAACACTCCTGACTACATCGAGCACTGTACCAGAGGGTACACGCCCAGCCGTCCCCTTGCGAGTTCCGGCTCCTATACACGTTGACATCTTTGCTAGCCAAAGCTGAGGCTGTATTGAATGCTACCCCCAAAACAGAGGGTGGAACCGGGACTGGACTGGACTCAAGAAATGTCAATTAGCAGGTAAGATCTAATTTCACTTTCCTTATCGTTCCTCTAGTCCAGTCCCGGACCTGTGGGACGTATCATTGCATTACTACCCCTGGGAGGGACCCACTAGACCGGCTTTAAGAACTGCCGCTCCAAAACGCGCATCCCCAACCACCTGAAGATCAAATCTATAGCGCTTCACAAAAGGTATGCGGGAACGACTAGATGCCGCCCTACAAATATCCCCTGGCGGCACCAAACGAGACTCCGTCTACGAAGCTGCCTGCACACGAGTCGAATGCACCTGCAACTCCTTGGGTGCCTGCTTATTTCATAGCATATACACTGAGAAAATCACCTCTTGCACCCATTGAGAAATGGTGGCCTTAGAAGCTGCTTGCCCTTTACAAGCGCGCCGCCATACAATACAAACAGCTGATCGGATCTCCAAAAGGACTCTGTCCTCTTAAGGTAACGACAACACTTGTTTGACGTCCCGACAGTGTCCTTACCCCCTGCCCCCGAGAACACCGGCAGCGTCACCGCCTGATTCAAATGGAACACTGATAGAACTTCGGCAAGGAAGAAGGGAACGGTCGGAGAACCACCTTCTCAATGTCCAATTCCAGAAAAGGTTCCTGACAGGATAAGGCCTGCATCTCTGAAATCCTCCTCGCCAAACAAACAGATTGCCACCAGGAGCACCGTCTTTATGGTGAGATCATTTACCAAAACACTCCCATAAGGGCTCAAAGGGAAGTTTCATCAGCACTGATAGCACTAGACTGAGGTCAAAGGGAGGCACCACCGGTCTAAGAGGCAGACGCTCCTGCTTAACCACTCTGAGAAACCAAACATCTGGGTGAGCCGCCAGGGAATATCCTTTGACTCTTCTGCAGTAACACGAAAGTGCCACCACCTGAACCCTGAGAGTGCTGCATGCCAAGCCTCTCTTGAACCCAGCCTGCAAGAAGGCCAACACCTCCGGCACTGAAGCCAAAAACAGCAAACAGCGGGCTCGCGCACAATCCTCACTCTCCATAATCACACATAAGCCAGCGACGTCGAGCATCTTCTAGCTCTCAGCAGCATTGAAATCACCGGGGTCGAGTACCCTCTTCACAACAAGCATTCATGCTCAATAGCCAAGGCGTAAACGAGAAATCGATCCTCCTGTGGCATCAGAATAGGACCCTGCGACAGCAGGTCTGCCCTTGCTGGCAGCCTCCATAGACGGTCCACCTGCAAGCAGATCAAATCGGCATACCATGGGTGTCAAGGCCAATTGGGCACTATGAGCACCACCAGGCCTGGATGGGTTCTTATCCTTTGAACCACTCAACCTATCAGGGCCCAGGCGAAAAAACAGAAGCAGCCTGTCCTTCGGCCACTCCTGCGCTAAGACATCGAGACCTTCTGACATTTGCTTCCTTCTTCTGCTGAAAATCCAGGGAGCTTTTGCTGAATCCAGTGTCGCCATGAGGTCCATAATCGGCTGACCCCACCACCTGACCAGGCGCAGAAACATCTGCTTGTTGAGTGACCATTCTCCCTGTTCGATGTGCACTCTGCTGCTGAGATAATCAGCTGTCACATTGTCCTTTCCTGCTACATGCTCCGCAGAGAGCTCAGAGATGCTCCTCTGCCCACTCTAGCAATGGAGCCACCTCCTCCTCCAGGCTGGCACTCCCCATGCCCCCCTGATGGTTGATATATGCCACCGTTGTTGCGCTGTCCAAGAACACACGTACTGCCTCACCATGGAGTCGAACGCGGAATTGCTGCAATGCTAGCAACACTGCCCTCAACTCAAGGCAGTTTAATCGACCAAGTAGCTTCCCGCTTGGACCAAAGCCCCTGCGTGATTTGTCCCTCGCAATGAGCTCCCCAACCTGTCAGGCTGGCGTCCATCGTCACTATGATCTAGGCGGGAGTTTCCAGGGGCATGCCCCCTTTCAGGTTGTTGCTGACGAGCCACCAGGGGAGCGAGCACCGAACCTCGTCCGGACACAACAGCTGAAGTGTCAGAGGCTGACTGAGCTGACCACCTGCTCAGCAGACTGTGTTGAAGTGGATGCATGTGCGCCCTTGCCCACTGCACCAGATCGATTGTCGCCACCATAGAGCCTAGCATTTGCAGATAGTGCCACGCTGTTGATCTTGCCATGCTACAAAATCTGCAAATCTGCAGATTGCAAAGTCAGCACTGCTCTCCAGTAAGGAAACCTGTCCAATCCCTATCTGAAATCGCACCCCCAGATACACCAAGTCCTGAGAGGGAAGCAGATGACTCTTTGCGACATTTATCACCCAACAGAGCTCCTGCAAGTACTTGATCACTTCAGACATGACTCATCTTCTTTTGGCCTCTGACTTTGCCTGGATGAGCCAATCGTCCAGATAAGGATGCACCAGAATTCCTTTTTGCCTCAGAGCCGCCACCGCCACTACCATTATCTGTGTAAACGTATGGGTACGGTTGCTAATCCAAAGGGCAATGCCTGAAAATGGAAATGGCCCATGGGTACTGCAAACCTTAAGAACCATTGGTGCTCTGCCCAAATAGGAATATGTAGATAGGCTTCTGTCAGATCGAGAGAAGTCAAGAACTCTCCTTCCCTGACCACGACAATCACTGAACGAAGCGTCTCCATACATAAACTGATGTACCCTTAGACATCGGTTTACGTGCTTGAGGTCCAGAATGGGCCAGAAGGAGCCTTCTTTCTTGGGTACCACAAAATAGATTGAGTAACGACCATAACCACATTAGTCCCCAGGCACCGGCTTGACCGCTCGAAGCTGCAGTAGCCTTTGCAACGTTTAGCACACCATCCTTTGTTTCTGAGGAGCATTGCATGGCCAAAGGACAAAGGCCTCCGAGAGAGGACACTGGAACTCCAAGACATACCCCTTTCAGATGATCTCCAGGACCCATTGATTGGAAGTGACCTGTGCCCACACAGGGTAAAAGTCCCGCAGCCGACCTCCCACAGGTACCCCCATTTCATTGTGACTTCTTGGGGCCGCAGGAGCAGAAGAGAAGAAACCCCTGCCCACTCCTTTGAAACCATGAAAGGACTGCCCTCTAGCAGGGAACCTGCCTCTCTGATACAGAACAAAACAAACTGCCCTAAACCGGCAGACTTCGCTGCCTGGCCCTGCTGTGGACCGCTTGTTCTAACGGGCCTTGGCTTATCTTTCGGCAGACAACCCCCTTTCGACTCTCCCAAGTCCTTCATTAGCTTCTCGAGACCCTCCCCAAACAGGAGTTTTCCTCGGAATGGCAACTTGCTCAGCCGCACATTTGATGAGCCATCCGCCGCCCAATTCCTCAGTCAGAGGTATCGCCTCGCTGCTACTACGGCTGCAATACCCTTGGATTCACTGCAAATCAAATGATAAAAAGCATCCATCAGGAACATGGCCCAGCCTCTACCTTGGCTGCCTCATCAGGAAGTTGTTCCCCAAAGGTCTCAATCATACTTTGCATCCACCTTAAGCATTCTCGTGCCACAAAGGCCCCACAAATCAACATCTGCAGGGACAGTGCATTAATGTCAAAGGCCTCCTTTAAAAGGGGTTCCACCTTCCTGTCCTGAACAGCCTTTAGCGCTGAACTGCCTTCTATTGGAATGGTGGTCTTCTTCATAACAGCCGACATAGCAGCGGCCACCTTCGGGGCATGCAAGTGGTCTCTGTCCTGCTCCGTGAGCGGGTGCAGCACGCAATCGTCCTCGTGCCCTTCAAAGCGGCCTCCGGCCTGATGATCCTATGAATGGGATAAGTCTTCTGCGTGGTCCAGAATGCCTGGAAGAGTGAATCCTCCAATGGCTCTTCCTCGGAGGGAGCTTCCTTATCCATATTAAGGGCCTTCAAAGAATGCACAAACAACACCGACAGTTCCTGAGGACCCGCACTATACGTGACTCATCTGCTTGAGGAATCTCTCCCTTCTCCAGCTCCATCACCTCTCTTGCAGTAGTGCACACTCTTCCTCTTCTTCCTCAGAAGGAAGAGAGCCTCCTTCTCTCCAAGGGTCTTCCTCCATCCGCTTTTTACTGAGGCCTAGTTCTCCCAGCACCCTACCTTCTGAAACCGCTTCCGGCCATACCAGCTTTAAGCAAGGCCCATGCATGCCCTCCAGCTCCCCAGATCACTGCTTCAGACAAAACATTTTGTGCAGAAGCAGAACAAAATCTGGGGAGAAAGCACCCGGCATCCGCTGTGGGTTTAGAGGGTTTCCTGGAATTTCCTGTTTTTATCTTTGCTTCTAGCTCGAGGGAGCGAGCCCCGGAGTCCTTACTTGGCACCTCTGCCAGAACTGCAGAAGTCTCCCCTTTCTCCTTGAAGGCCCTCACATAATGTAGTCCTTGCCCCCGAGGTAACCTACCTCTGTTGTCCTGGCTTCCGCCTCACAAGTATGACAGAGCCCTGCACTGGACACTGATCCCCTCCTGGACCATGTGCTTTTGCTGGCTCTCTTTTTTTTTTTTTTTTTAAATGAGACCAAACGGACTGCCTCACTCCATGAGCACCGCATCAGCTAAGCTGTTACTCAGGAAATCCGGAGCCTGACAGGACCCACACAGCCCGCTCTCCTCAATGAGGCCACCCAAAAGGAATCAGGACTGCACCATAGGAAAATAAAAAACACGACTGCAGTCCTCAGAGTCCGGCTACCCCCCCACCCCCACTGCTACTGAGCTCTTCCTGCACCACTAAAACGTCAGGTCCCGAACCCCAAACAAGCAGCACGACAAAACTGTCCAAGTTACAAGGAGAAAGGAAAAGAAAAAACGCTATCAAAATGGCTGCTGTTCTCACGCAACGCGGCAGACCGCCATCTGTAACCACAGGAGCTGGGTCCCTCCAAACCGGCATTGAAGCTTTCTCTCCCTCACGATGCTCAGCTGCCTTGGAAGTTCAGCATCGTTGGGAGAGATTTCCAGGCACTGCAGGCTCAGCTGTTCATAATGGGACTGAAGACCAGGCAGAGTGGGTGCAGCCGCGATCCTCTCTCTCTAGGGGCCAGCCTGCCACTCTCCGCTGTGCCCTTTGTTAAGGTGCACACTTTGTTTGTTGTTGTTGTTTTTCAGTCAGACAAAGCCTGTAGTGCCTCTGGACTGCAGCTCCTACTACCAATTCCCTATAATTCCTCTAGTGAGCCTGACTTAAGGAATCAGTCACCCCAGCTGCTTGGAGACTGGTGGGAGGTGCCAGCGGTATATATGCCCTGATGTCAGAACTGTGACACGCTCACAGTCTCCACATTGCTGGTGAGATGACGCTACCCACAGGTCTGGAACTGGACTGGAGGAACAATAAGGAATGCTAATTAGCTTCCTAAAGACAGTGGGCCTGATATGTAGAGGTGTAAGCTGTGTAAGTGCTGCTTAGAGGGATATTCGGTTGCTAAGCGTGTGGCATCGGGGCGTGTCACCGGCTTTCCAGGGCACAGCAGAGGCAGCACTCGTCGCTAAGCGGGCAGCAGTGATATTGCACCACTGCCCGCTTAGTGAACTGCGGGTAAAGATAGGTGCAGTACAAGCTGGCCTATCTTCACCCGTGAGAGCTAAGCAGGCAGTGGCTACCACCGCTGCCCAGTTAGCATCTGCAGCAGTGCGGCGACCCCACATATTCAATCCCGTGACCGCATATGACCCCGGCAAAGAATATTGATGTTTAATGCTCAGCACTGGCAGCTAGTGCTGAATATCAGGCCCCGCGTGTCTACATGCTCAAATTAAAAAGACCAGCTCCAGCTCTCAAGACCTAACTCTAGAGCCCAAAGCAAGCACAAGAAAGGAGAGAATGATAGTTGTATAAAGAGAGAGAAAGGAACAGGGCCAAGCCCAGAGCCAGGGTAGAAACGTATCATCACCAAGTGCCCTGTGTCTGCCCCACCACAGGCTTACTATCTGTCTGCAGTGCAGCCGTCAATAGCTCTCTGCACTTATTCCGCACTGTGTCACAGGTGACAGCAATCGGGGGAAAGGTGGTGATTTTCGGAGTTGTAGGAGTTTTGGGTTGCTCCTGTTTTTTGTGTGAGCTGAAAAACAGGGAAAAACAAACAAAAAAAGGTAAAGAGGTCTGAAGTTAGATTTCAGGGATCACTACATCCTGTCAGTCCGTCAGCATCCTCCAGCAGCACACTCCGTACTGTACAGATTTTTAAAAAGTGCAATGTGTGTTAGCACAGAATCAGTACTAGTTCAGAGCCTTACACCTGCTGTACAGAAAGGCATTGAAGGGGAGTTCAATCTGATAGCAAATGGGATCCCCATACATGCCCAGCTTCTTACACACTTCTACTCTCTCCATGGCTTGCTGCTGTCAAAAGAGGATGTGGGCCAAGATGGACCAACGGTCTGAGTCAGCTTGATAGTTTACATAAGGACAGAAGCACAGAGGAAGAGTGCAAGGCCCCTGCCAGAAGCAGACAAATTTATAAAGCAAAGGTACAATTACACTGGCCCAAGCAGTGTGACCAAGACCTCAAAGAAGCATACTGCCAGTCTCAGCCCATAACATTCAAAAAGGAAAAGCTGTGTACACTGAAGCAAGGGAGACAGCACGAAAGTTTACAGCACAGAGAGCAAAGGCACAAAACAGTAGCCAAGTAGCCAACCTCTGACACTCCCACAGCATTTCATGTGCTTAATCGATGGGTCTCGGTTCATTACCTGGGGTCCTTGGAGTCGCCACTCTCCCTGGTTGAAGAGGTTGGTGAAGACACGCTTTTCTTCCTCACCTCGTTCTTCTCTTCGGGACCATCTGCCAACAGAGGAAGGGTGAAAGCGCCCAGCAGCACGCAGTTACACATTATTCAGGCCAGCGCAGAACGCAGCCACAGAGCTAAGAGACACTCTTTTTCACTGCCAAACCTTTTTATGATCAAGCAATTATGACAAATTGATCCCAAACAATCTCTTGTGCAGATGTTCTGGAGAGATCTCTATCCTCATGCTGGTTTTCTTAAGTTTTCTCCATTTTACATTCTTGAATCTGCCCTTAGAGGTGTCCGTGCAGAGAGGCAGTTTCCCCTGGCAGATGCCCAGTAAGCAATGTTCAAAAAAAATTCAAGGTGGGAAACCTTTCACATTTAGCCCATTACACAGCTCTTAAGCCAAGAGAAGGTCATGTACAAATTCTCTGCACATTAACTACCCTCTTCTCCCATCTAGGGAGGACCTGGGCTACAGAAAACTGCTATGGCAGACCAAAAGAGGCCAGGCATTATTTCACCCACAGCTTCATTCTTCACACAGACGTGCTAGCTGAGCAACTACTACAAGTCACAGCTCATAAATCCCTTGGACAGAGCCACCACTAAGCCACATCTAGGCACAATGCCTCTGTTTTTCCCCAAGTAACCACGAGGTTCTCACCCAAGAGCTTTTTCCAGGACTTGATGAGCGACTTAGAAAGAGCTATAACTTCTTCATCCATACTCTGCTTTCTCAGTGCATTCACAGACATCCCAATTCTGGTAGACTGAAAGCCAAGAAAAATGTTAATGAAGCACTTGGCTAGTATGGAGATGTATCATTAGAACTCATAATAAATATAGAAAAACACATAATAAAAGAAACTTTTTCAGGTACGTTCGTAGCAAGAAACCTGAGAGAGAGTCAACTGGACCACTAGATGATAGAAGGGTAAAAGGGCAGCAGGGAGGACAAGGCCATAGTAGAGAGACTGAATGAATTCTTTGCCTCAATCTTTATTAAAGATGATGTAGGAAAGTTGCCTCGGAAATTTAGAGGTGATGTAATTTAGAGGTGATGAAATTTAGAGGTGATGTATTAGAGGAAATGAAACAAATCTTGGTAATAAAAAAGGTAGCAAATCACCTGGACCAGATGATATACATCCCAGGGTGCTGAAAGAAATCAAAAATGAAATTGCAGACCTACTATTGGTAATTTGTAAACTTATCATTAAAATTATGTGTAGCACCTATAGATTGGACAGTGGCCAACACCAATTTTTAAAAAGGTTCCAAGGGTGATCAGAGAAACTACAGACCTGTGAACCTGATGTCAGTATCGGGCAAAATGGTAAAAACCATTATAAAGAACAAAAATTACTGAATATATAAATCAGTCATGATTTAATGGGACAAAGCAACATAGATTTGGCCAAGAAAGTCTTCTCTTGCTAATCTGCTATATTTTTTTGAAGGTATGAATAAACAGGTAGATAAAGATGAGTCAGTGGATAGATATACTATATCTGGATTTTCAGAAGCTTTTGACAAGGTCCCTCACGAGAGACTCTTGAGGAAATTAAAAAGTCACAGGATGGGGAAGCAGTATACTACTGTGGCTTTGGAATTAATTAAAAAGACAGAAAACAGAGTAGGGCTAAATGGCCAATTTTCTCAATGGAGAAAGGTGAATAGTGAGGTATCCCAGGGATCTGTGCTGGGCCCATTGCTTTTAACATATACATAAATGATCTGGAAATGGGAACAAATAAGGTGATCAAATTTGCAGATGACAAAATTATTCAAAGTTGTTCAATCACAAGAGGATTATGAAAAATTATAAGAGGACCAGGAGAAATTGGGAGACTGCACATCCAAATGAGAGATGAAATTTAAATGTGGACAAGTATAACATTATGCACTTAGGGAAGAACAGTCCAAACTATAGCTATGCTAAGCAAAGTTTCACATTAGGAGTCAACACCCAGAAAAAGGATCTTTGTGTCACTGTGGATAATATGCTGAAATCCTCTGCTTAGTGTGCAACGGCAGCCAAGAAAGCTAATAGAATACTAGAGATTTTAAGGAAAGGAATGGAGAATAAAACCAAGGATATTATAATGCCTCTGTATTGAACCATGGTATCCCTGCATATTGAATATTATGTATGGTTTTGGTCTGTGCATCTAAAAAAATATCAGAATTGGAAATGGTGCAGAAAATAGCGACCACGTGATAAAGGGGATGGAAGGATACCCTTGAGGAAAGACTTAAAGTTAGAGCTCTTTAGCTCAGAGAAGACAGCTGAGGGAGATATGAAAGAGGTCTATAAAATGATTAAAGTGCAACAGGTAAAACGTAGATCGGTTGTTTATTCCTTTAAAACGGATAAAATCTAGGAGAGATGCAATGAATCTATAAAGTAGTACATTTAAGAATAACTGGAGAACATATTATTCACTCAATGCATGATTTAAGCTCTGGAATTTGTTTCCAGAGGATGTAGTAAAAGATGCTAATGTTTTGCTGTTGTTGTTAAGTGCCGTCGAGTCTGTTGACTCATGGCAACCCTCTGGATAGTTGTCCAAAACTGCGTTCGGTATTCAGTCAGGTGGCTCCTTGTCGATAGAGCAGCACCCATAGCTGCTGTTATTTTATCAATCCATCTCAATGCTGGCCTTCCCCTCTTGTGTTGACTTTCTACCTTACCAAGCATGATGTCTTTCTCTAACAATCTCTCTTTGTATGATGTGTCCAAAGTATGAAAAATCGAAGTCTTGTCATCTGAGCTTCTAAGGCAAGCTTAGGTTTGATCTTCTCTAGTACTGACTGGTTTGTTCTTCGGGCAGTCCAAGAAATACACAGTATTCATCGCCAGCACCATAATTCAAAAGGTATCAATATTCTTCCTGCCTATCTTTTTCACTGTCCAACGTTTGCATCCATATGACATTATTAAAAATGCCATGGCTTCAACAAGTTGAATCTGTGTATGGAGAGAGACGTCTCTGCTCTTGAGAATCTTATCTAGATCCTTCATAGCCATTTTGCCAAAAGCAATGAGTCATCGGATTTCTTGACTGCTTGTCGTTTCTTTATTGATAATTGATATAAGTAGGTTAAAGTTGATCCTGAGAAGCAAATGTTTCAGATCGTCTTCACTTTCAGTCAATAATGTGGTATCATCAGCATAGCGAAGGTTGTTGATGAGTCCTTCCACCACTCTTCAAACCTCTGTTGTCTTCATACAGTCCTGCTTATCTGAATATATTTGTTCTGCATATAAATTAAACAGGTAGGGGGAAGTATGCAGCCTTGTCATAGACCTTTGCTGATTTCAAAACATTCCGTTTCTCCTTGTACCGTTCGAACTGTTGCTGCTTGATCAATGTAAGGATTGTGCAAGAAAATTCAGGTGTTCTGGTATACCCATGCTTCTTAATATGGCCCAGTTTCTCATGGTTTATACAGTCAAAAGCCTTGCTGTAGTTGATAAAAATGCATATAGATATATTTTTGGTATTCTTTTCAAGGATCCAACTCACATCCATGATGATGACTCTTGTTCCTCTCCCTTTCCTGAACCCTGCTTGCACTTCAGGCAGTTACATAAGAACATAAGATATGCCATACTGGGTCAGACCAAGGTCCATCAAGCCCAGCATTGTTTCCAACAGTGGCCAATCTAGGTCATACGTACCTAGCAGTTTCCCCAAGGGACACAGGTTCCACAATGCTTGTTGTACTGGTTCAAGCATTGATATCCTGGGTCCCTTCTTAATAATGGTTTATGGACCTTTCCTCCAGGAACTTGTCCAAACCTTTTTTAAACCCAGCTACACTAACAGCCTTTACTACATCCTCCGGTAACAAATTCCAGAGTTTGATTACACGTTGAGTGAAAAAATATTTTCTTTTATTAGTCTTAAATAGTTTACCCTGTAGCTTCATTGCATGTCCCCTAGTCTTTCCATATTCTGATAAGGTAAACAATCGATCTACGTTTACCCGTTCCACTCCGTTCATTAATTTATAGACTTCTATCATATCTCCCCTCAGCCGTCTCTTCTCCAGGCTAAAGAGCCCCAACCTTTTTAGCCTTTCTTCATAGGAGTAGCCTTCCATCCCCTTTACCATTTTGGTGGCTCTTCTCTGAACCTTTTCTAAAATCGCTATATCCTTTTTAAGATACGGCGACCAGAATTGCACACAATATTCAAGGTGCGGTCTCACCATGGAACGATATAGAGGCATTATAATATCTTTTGTTTTATTTTCCATTCCTTTCCTTATCATACCTAGCATTCTATTTGCTCTCTTGGCCGCCGCTGCACACTGGGCCGAGGGTTTTAACATGGTATCCACAATGACGCCTAAGTCTTTTTCCTGGGTGGTGGTTCCTAATGTGGAACCTTGCATCGTGTAACCATAGTTTGGGTTGTTCTTCCCTAGGTGCATAACCTTGCACTTCTCCACATTAAATTTCATCTGCCATTTTGATGCCCAGTCTTCCAATTTATCAAGATCCTCTTGCAATTTTCCACAATCCTCCTGGGTTTTAACAACTTTAAATAGTTTTGTGTCATCTGCAAATTTGATAACCTCACTTGTTATTCCACTTTCCAGGTCATTTATGAATACGTCAAAAAGCAGCAGACCCAGCACAGATCCCTGGGGTACACCACTATTCACCTTTCTCCATTGGGAAAATTGGCCATTTAGCCCTACCCTCTGCTTTCTATCTTTTAACCAGTTCCTGATCCACAGTAGTACACTGCCTCCTATCCCATGACTCTTTAGTTTTGCCAAAAGTCTCTCATGAGGGACTTTGTCAAAGGCTTTTTGAAAGTCCAGATACACAATATCAACCGACTCACCTTTGTCCACCTGTTTATTCACTCCTTCAAAAAAACATAACAGATTAGTAAGACAAGATCTTCCTTGTCTAAAGCCATGTTGGCTGTCTCCCATTAGGTCGTGACTATCTACATGCTGAGTAATTTTATTCTTTATGATGGTTTCTACCATTTTTCCCGGTACTGATGTCAGGCTCACTGGTCTGTAGTTTCCCGGATCACCCCTCGAACCCTTTTTAAAAATTGGTGTTACATTGGCGATCCTCCAATCCTCAGGTATTAGAGATGATTTTAATGATAGTTCACAGATTACTGATAGCAGGTCTGCAATCTCAAATTTCAGTTCTTTCAACACCCTTGGATGTATACCATCCGGCCCAGGTGATTTGCTACTCTTCAGTTTATCTAATAGTTGTAAGACATCTTCCCGATGTATCAATATTTCCTTCAATTCTTCCACACCTTTAAATACCACTTCAGTCATGGGTAACATCCCTACATCTTCCTCAGTAAAGACCGAAGCAAAGAATTCATTCAGTCTTTCCGCTATCGCCTTGTCGCCTCTTAGTGCTCCTTTAACCCCTTTATCATCTAATGGACCAACTGACTTTCTCACAGGTTTTTTGCTACGAATGTACTTGAAAAGGTCTTTATTTCGCGTTTTTGCTTCCGCAGCAAGCTTCCTCTCAAATTCTCTCTTTGCCTGCCTTATCAATGCCTTGCATTTGACTTGCCAGTGCTTGTGCTGTTTCCAGGTTTCATCGTTTGGCTCTTTTTTCCATTTCCTGAAAGATGCTTTTTTGGCAACAACAGCCTCTCTGACCTCACCTTTAAACCATGCTGGCAGTTTTTTGGACTTCCTTCCGCTTTTCTTAAAGCGTGGAATACAGCTGGTCTGGGCTTCCAAGATAGTATTTTTCAACAACACCCAAGCTTGATGTACGTCTTTAACCTTTGCAACTGCTCCTTTTAGTTTTTTCTTAACTGTTTTCCTCATTTTATCATAGTCTCCCTTTCGAAAGTTAAAGGGTAGTACTGTGGATTTCCTTACTATCCCTCCTCCACAAATTAAATCAAAGGTGATCATGCTATGATCACTATTGCCAAGTGGCCCCAACACCCTTATCTCTTGCACTACATCTGGTGTTCCACTAAGGACTAGGTCTAATATTGCTTCCCCTCTGGTTGGTTCATGAACCAGCTGCTCCAAGAAGCAGTCATTTATTTCATCTAGGAACTTTATCTCCCTAGCATGTCCTGTTGTGACACTGACCCAGTCGATGCCGGGGTAATTGAAATCACCCATTATTATTACTGCACTGTAACTTTTGCTAGCTTCCTTGATTTCTTTGAGCATTTCATCATCCATTTGTTCATTCTGGCCAGGCGGACGATAGTACACCCCCACTGCCATCGCCTTCCCCTTTTTACATGGAATTTCAATCCATAGAGATTCTACAGCAAATTTTGTTTCTTGCAAAACTTTAATCCTTTCTGACTCAATGCCCTCTCTAACATAGAGCGCAACCCCTCCACCAATTTGGTCAACTCTATCATTACGATATAGTTTGTACCCAGGTATCACAGTGTCCCACTGGTTGTCCTCCTTCCACCATGTCTCTGATATTCCAATCATATCTAACCTCTCGTTTAGTGCTATATATTCTAACTCTCCCATCTTGTTTTGTAGACTTCTAGCATTTGCATACAAGCATTTTAGAGACTGTATTTTATTCATATTAATTTGGCTATTGGTAGACATGGGTAATTTGGGATCTTTAAGTTCTGTCTGCTCCATACTCGAGGGCATTTGGGCTACTTTACTCTTTTTGGAACCTCTCTGCTTTTTGTAGTATCCTTCAAGGATACATTCTTCCGAACCATGCGCTCTTGGGCGACTGTCGGCTTTCCCCTATTATCTAGTTTAAAAGCTGCTCTCTCCTTTTTAAAGGTTAATGCCAGCAGCCTGGTTCCATCCCGGTTAAGGTGAAGCCCATCCCTTCGGAAGAGCCCCTCCTTTCCCCAGAATGTTCCCCAGTTCCTAACAAATCCGAACCCCTCATCTCTGCACCATTGTCTCATCCACGCATTGAGACTCCGGAGCTCTGCCTGCCTTTTGGGTCCTGCGCGTGGAATGGGAATTATTTCGGAGAACGCTACCCTGGAAGTTCTGGATTTCAACTTCCTACCTAAAAGCCTAAATTTAGCTTCCAGAACCTCCCTACCACATTTTCCTATGTCATTGGTACCGACATGTACCAAGACAGCAGACTCCTCCCCAGCACTATCTAAGACCTTATCTAGGTGGCGTGTGAGGTCCGCTACCTTTGCACCAGGCAGGCATGTTACCAGGCGATCCTCACGTCCACCAGCCACCCAGCTATCTACATGCCTAATGATCGAATCACCAACTATAACTGCTGTCCTAACCCTTCCCTCATGGGCACTTGGCCCTGGAGAAACCTCCTCGGTGCGAGAGGGGTTTACATCACCTGGAGGACAGGTCCTAGTTACAGGATCACTTCCTGCCACACCAGGGTGATGCTCTCCTGTCACGTGACCTCTCTCCTCCATGGCAACAGGGATGCTGCCAGACTGGAGGTGGGACTTCAGGACCATATCCCTGTAGGTCTCGTCTATGTACCTCTCTGTCTGTCTTATGTTTTCCAAGTCTGCTACTCTAGCCTCTAGAGAACGGACTCGTTCCCTGAGAGCAGAGAGCTCCTTGCACCTAGTGCACACGTAAGACCTCTCACCAGCTGGGAGAAAATCATACATGTGACATTCAATGCAAAAGACTGGAAAGCCACATCCCGCTGCTGGACTGCTGTCTGCATCTTAGTTTTAAGTTTGTGTTTAGATCTTTAAGTTCTTTATGTACTAAAGGGTGCTATGGATATTTATACCACTAAAACTGTACCTAAGAAATTTAATATACCTTGTTCACCTGAAGCTTAATTAATCTCAGTGTATGACTGATTTGGGTAATGAGCTTCACCTGAGAGCACCTCCTGTCTTTTAAGTTGTGCAAGTACCTATAAAGCTGTGATTATCCCAGGGGAGGGTGGGTGTGGGGAGGGAGGGAGGGATATAACACTTATTAAAAAAGGGCTGCTACACAGTACCTTGTCCTGTGCCGCTGAGGTAAGCTATATTCTGATTTGATTTAAATTATAGCTCTTTGCTGCTACTAGGCTCTAACCTATTAAGAAATTTAAACTACAAGCTCTCTGCTGGATTCTAAATTTAACCAGAAAGCTTTCTTCTGTGTTTTAATTTGAAACTAAAATTACTTTGCTGATGCTAGGCCCTGAGTGACTATGAAATTTAAACTACAGCTGTCTACTGGGTATGAAAGCTAACCAGAAAGTTCTCTTCTGTGTTTTAAATTGAATCTTAAACTGTTGCTACTAGGCCCTGACTGATTTAACAAAAAACATAGTGGGTTCACAGATTAATTAGCTTTAAAAGAAAAAAAATTCCTTTCAGAAAAATTTTCTCGTTCCAGGTATGGTTGTAGTCTCTGTTGAATAATCTTCAGTAGAATTTTGCTGGCATGTGAGATCAGAGCAATTGTGAAATAATTTCCACAGTCAGTTGGATCATCTTTCTTTAGTATTGGTATATATATAGAACTTTTCCAGTCAGTTGGCCATGATGTCTTCCAAATTTCCTGGCAGAGCCTTTTAAGCATGGTAACAGCTGCATCTGATTGCTGTAATACTTCTACGGGAATGCCATCAATGCCTAGTGCTTTGTTCTTTGATAAGGCTTTCAATGCTGCTTAGACTTCTTTCATCACCAATGGTTCCTGATCATAAGGTACAGGTTGAAAGATGAAATTAGACTTACCTGCTAATTGTTGTTCTTTAAGGAACTCTAGTCCGGTCCCGGAACCATAGAATTTAGAATCTCCTCCAGCAGCCTTGGAGACTGAAAGACATCATTGCTTTGCTGGCACCAGTATAAATAGAGAAGCACCGACCCTTTCCACCAGTACCTATTGACAAAGCAAACTCAGCAGAGCAACAAATAAGTAGATTAAACCATTAATAAAACCACAAATACCCCCAAAACAGGAGGGACAATTTCACTACGATCTATATCTAAAAGCGAAAAAACACCCTTAAAGAGTGCTGTGGAAGAGCTCCCTCCAGGGCTCCATTCTAAGCCCTCTGAGAACCCCCCAAGCAAGGAAGGAAGAGGCTTCTTGTGTCTTATTTTTTTATTTTTTACTATGAGAATCACATCATCTTTACCTATTCCAGGAACTTCAGGCTGAACAAAACTTAGAACGCAGGGTGGGATCCGGGACTGGACTAGAGTTCCTTAAGGAACAATAATTAGCAGGTAAGTCTAATTTCATCTTCCTTTGCGTCCCTCTAGTCCAGTCCCGGAACCATAGAGGATGTAACAGAGCAGTGACTATCAACTGGAGGGACCCGCAAGCCCAGCCTGAAGCACCGCTGATCCAAAACAGCCATCCCTCGCTGCCTGATCATCGAGCCTATAGTGCTTCGAGAAAGAATGCAAGGACGACTAAGTTGGCACCCTACAAATGTCCCCGACCGGAACCAAACTGAATTCAGCCCAAGACGCCACCTGCGCCCTGGTCGAGTGAGCACGAAGCCCCTCCGGCACCAGCTTACCTTTTAAAAGATACGCCGACGCAATTGCTTCTTTCAACCAGCGGGAAATAGACGCCTTTGCCACCACCTCCCCTTTGCGTGGACCCCCGAAAGTCACAAACAACCGATCCGATCTCCGGAAGGACGCCGTCCGGCGGAGATACTTCTTAAGTACGCGACGAACATCCAACAAGTGCAACCTGCCTTCGGACTTTTCTTTCTGACGATCAGAGAACACCGGAAGCGACACTACTTGGTTAACGTGAAATGCTGAAACCACTTTTGGCAGAAACGCCGGAACCGTCCGTAGAACGACTTTATGATTGGAGAAGGATAGATACGGCTCTTTACAGGACAACGCTTGCAACTCAGAAATCCTTCGCACGGAACAAATCGCCACCAGAAAAACCGTCTTCAACGTCAGATCTTTAACGGAGGCCTTGCCCAAAGGTTCAAACGGCGCTCTAAGCAAGGCCTCCAGCACCACATTCAGATCCCATGCCAGTACGGAACTCCGTCTAGGTGGTCGCATGAGCAACACCGCACACAAAAAACACGTCTTATGTCGCCGTGAGCTCCCAGCAATTGACCCTGAACCTTGCCTCGGTAGCATGAGATTGCCGCCAACTGCACGCGCAAGGAACTGGCCACCAGGCCATTGTCCACACCATCTTGCAAAAACGAAAGGATCTGCGAGACCGAAGCCCGCAGCGGCCGCAGTCCACGCTTCTCACACCAGGCCTCAAAAATGCGCCAAACCCGGATGTACGCCAGCGATGTGGATCGTCTACGCGCCCTCAGCAAAGTAGAAATGACTGCTGACGAATAACCCTTGGCCGTCATCCTAGCCCTTTCAAGAGCCATGCCGTAAGCGAAAATCGACCCACCTGGGGCATGCGTAATGGCCCCTGACATAAGAGATCTACCCTGAGCGGAGGTCTCCACGGCCTGTCCGCCAGAAGGCGCACCAAGTCTGCATACCTAGGTCTTCGGGGCCAGTCTGGCGCCACTAGAATCACCAGCCCGTGATGCTGCTCTATGCGCTGCACCACCCGGCCTATGAGAGCCCAAGGCAGGAACACAGAGAACACCCTCTTCCGGCCACCTTTGCGCTAACGCATCAAGACCCTCGGACATTTTTTCTCGCCATCTGCTGAAGAACCTCGCGACCTGCACTGACTCTAATGTCGCCATTAGATCCATTAACGGAAGACCCCAGTGCCGCACCAACAGCGCAAACACGTCCGGGTGAAGCACCCACTCCCCCGGATCCACTCTGCGCCGACTCAAGAAATCCGCTTCGACATTGTCCACTCCTACTACATGTTGCGCCGAAAGAGCCTCTAGATGTTGTTCAGCCCAACCCATTGAGCCGCCTCCGCCTCCAGAGCCACACTGCCCGTACCGCCTTGTCGATTGATGTAGGCCACGGTCGTCGCATTGTCGGACAGGACCTGTACCGCCGCTCGACCGATGGGCTCCTGGAACTCCCGCAGTGCCAACAACACCGCTCGCATTTCTAACCTGTTGATGGACCACGTCTTCTACACTGGAGAACACCGACCCTGGGCAAAGCGACCCTCGCAATGCGCTCCCCACCCCAGGAGACTCGCAGTCGTTAGCAGTCTCCAGGACGGAGGCTCCAGCGGAACACCCGCTGCCAACTCTCCGGCCGCAACCACCAACGAAGCTCCTGACGCACCTCCGGAGGACAGATCAGCCGCTGTGACAACGCATCCCTTTGATGAGACCATCTCCGGAGCAGCGAGCTCTACAACGGCCGCATATGAGCCCTGGCCCACGGCACCACCTCGATAGTGGCCGCCATCGTGCCGAGCAACTGTAGATACTGCCATGCCATCGTAGCTGGTCTGGAAAGAAGCCATCTTACCAGCTCCCGCAGCCCTTGCGCTCGGTGGGTTGGGAGAAACATGGTCCCCTCCTGCGTCTTGAAGCGCGCTCCTAAATATTCGAGAGACTGCGAGGGAACCAAGCTGCTCTTTGTAAAGTTGACCACCCAACCCAGGTTCTCCAACATCTGCACTACCCGGGCGGTGGCCGTGGTACTCTCCTCTCTTGACTTCGCCCGAATCAGCCAATCGTCCAGGTACGGGTGCACTAGCACCCCCTCCTTGCGGAGCGCCGCCGCTAGTACTACCATGATCTTGGTGAACGTTTGAGGTGCAGTAGCTAGCTCGAAGGGCAAGGCCCGAAACTGGAAATGCCCCATAGGCACCGCAAACCGTAGAAACCTTTGATGCTCCTGTCGAACCGGGATATGGAGATAAGCCTCCGCGAGATCCAGCAACGTCAGGAACTCCCCCGCTCTGACCGCCGCAATAACGGAACGCAGTCTCCATACGGAAATGAGTGACCCGGAGACACCGATTCACCCTTTTTAAAATCGAGGATTGGTCGAAACATGCCTTCCTTCTTTGGCACCACAAAGTGGATGGAGTACCGACTGCAACCGCATTAATCCAAAGGAACGGGCACTACTACCTTGAGCTGCAGCAAACACTGCAGCGTATCCGAAACTGCCCGCAACTTTAGAGGAGCTCTGCAGGGAGACAGGACAAAGGAATCTAAGACGGGTCGGTGGAGTTCTAGTGCATACCCCTCTCGAATGACCTCAAAGACCCACTGGTCCGACGTAATCCGGACCCAGGCAGGGTAAAACTCCCGCAACCGACCTCCCATGGGAACCACCTCTACCTGAGTCCGCCTTATCTCATTGCAACTTCTTACTGGACGAGGCCTGGAAAGGAGCGAATCCCCTACCAGCTCCTCGGAAACCCCGAAAACCTTGACCTCAAGCTGGAAATCTGCCCTTCTGAGGCTGGCCAAATTGAGAGGACCGAAACCTACAAAACTCCCTCGGAGCTCCCCGGAACCCTGAAGAATTCCGAGCCTGCTTGGGCTTATCCTCCGGAAGTCGACCACCCTTCGACTCTCCAAGATCCTTGACCAACTTCTCTAAATCTTCTCCAAACAAGAGTTTACCCCGAAACGGCAGCTTACTAAGCCGAGTCTTAGATGAACTGTCGGCCGACCAATTCCGCAACCAGAGATACCTCCTGGGCACTACTACGGAGGCCATACTCTTAGCCAAGCCACAGATAAGATCATAATGGATGTCCGCTAAATACGTAGTTCCCGACTCCAACCGTGCTACATCCTGTAACGGCCCTTGCAAGCTATACCCCCTTGCAACCTCTGGGACCACCGCAAACAGCCTCTCGCCACCCACACCCCCGCTATCGAGACCTGCATGGAAAGAGTGCATACATCAAACACCTGTTTTAACAGAATATCTAACCTCCTGTCTTATACATCCTTCAGCGCCGCGGCTCCCTCAAATGGTATCGTAGTCTTTTGTAACCACCGATACCGCCGCATCCACCCTGGGAGACCGAAAGAGTTCCCTATCCTGATCGGCCAAGGGATAAAGCCTAGCTAAGGCCCTGGAGCCCTTTAGGGCCGATTCTGGCAAGTCCCATTCTTCCTGAATCATACTCTTAAAAACGCGATGCACAGGAAAAACATTTTGAGACGTCCGTACCACCTGTAAGAGTGGATCCTCCAAGGCTTCCTCTGCTGCCGCCCCGCCTGCGGGCATGTTCAGCGTCTTCAGAGTCTCATCAATCAAGGCTGGCAGCTCCTCGCGCCAAAACACCCTGACCACTCAACTCTGTTGCTCCGAGTCAGGCAACTCTCCCTCTTCCAACTCATCCTCCAAGATCTCCTCCAGATCCACGTCAACCGCTCCTAGGTCTTCCCCCAAGCGGAGATGCCAGGCTATTCTCCCCAGTCCCTCGAGCTCTCTTAACCGGGGGAACAGCCTCCTCAGAACGGTCCAAAGATCCCATCCACTTCAAACCCTGCGAGCTCTGAGAAGGAACCGTCATTGCTGGTTGCAGCAAGGCAAATGCCTGTTGCATGAGGAAAAAGAAATTTGGCAGGATCATCGGGGCAGCTCCTACCTGACCCAGCCCCAAAGACCCTGACGAACCTTCCTCCAAGGAGAACCCCACCATCAGCTCCTCCGGGCCGCGAGCTGGAGACAGGACCTCCCCTCTTTCCGGAGGAACTGTATCCTTCCCAGACGCAGTCTCCTCTGTCACCTGGTCCATCACGCCTGCCTCCACAGCGCAAGTCCTACAGACCCTGGAGTCCTGCACAGCAGCGCGCCTCGTGCCACACACTAAGCACCGAGGTTTCGCGGGCATATTATAGCCCTGGCCACTCTTGCACCCTATTGAGGGAAATGTCCTTCTTAGATAAATATATAATTTTTTTTTTTTTTTTTTTTACAAATCCCCTCCTACTGCAGGTGCTAGGCTAATCCCCCCCCCCCCCCCAAAAAAAAAAAAGCAAGCTTTGAAACCGCTAGACTACTCACTGAGCCAGGGAAAAAAAACAAAAAAAAACCTTGTGTCCTTAAAATGGCCACCGCCGCTTTTTTCCCGCGCAGTTACACGCGGCCTCAACAGCAACGGCAAAGCCTGTACGCCCGAGGCTCTCGTCCCCAAATGCGGGCTAAACAGCCCGTTTTGCAGGCCAGGCTACTCACCGCTTCCTCCGTTCTTTGCCGGTGCTACAAGGAGGTCCCTTGGCGCCGAGCTCAGCCGTTCCGCGGCTTCAGCTCTAGCGCTATTAAATGCTACTCAGCCCAAAGTTGCCGTGGCATCAGGGAACGAGCCTGCCACCTGCTCCTCACCCTTAGTAGCGGGTTCGGGAGCAGGGAGGCTGACACAATCCAGTCTCTCACCCCCAGTGCTCGTTGACGTGATGGGGGAATGGAGAGGGAGAAGAAAGGGGGGGGGGGGATGGTGAAGCGGGAGAGGAAGGGAGAAACGAGGATGGAGCCCAGAAAGGAGCTGAATCCCCTTTAAAAGCAGCACTCCACCTGGCAACAAAACCAAAAACAGCCAATTAGAAATTAAAATCTTAAGGAAAAAACTGACAGAAAATCTTAAAGAAAGAAAAAAAATCCCCCTATAAACCCAACTAATCTCTACCAATTTAAAGGGGAACCCCAAAAGTCAAGCTCTGCTTATTTGTCCTAACTGAGCCCAGTCCCAGGCTCAGAATCTCCTCAAGCTGCTTGGAGACTGAAAGTACTGGTGGAAAGGGACAGTGTTTCTCTATTTATACTGGTGCCAGCAAAGCGATGATGTCTTTCAGTCTCCAAGGCTTCTGGAGGAGATTCTAAACTCTATGGTTCCGGGACTGGACTAGAGGGACGCAAAGGAACGGCTGTTGGTCCACTTGATCTTTATCATATAAATGACCCTGTATATTCTTTCCACCTTTTCTTGATTTTCTCAGCATCATTCAGCATGGATTTTGAGCATCTTATAGCATTCTAATTCGAGGCTGTAATTTTTTCTTTTAACACACGTAGCTTTAGGAAAGCTGATCGTGTTCTTCCTCTAATAGTTTCTGATTCTATTTCCTTGCATGTGTCATTGTAGTACTTCTCCTTGTCTTGTCTTGTTGCACATTGGAAATCTCTGTTGAGTTCTGCGATTGCCTTTCTCCTCTAGCTTTAGCTTCTCTACGTTTCTAGGCAATTTTCAGAGTTTCTTCAGTCATCATTTTGGCAGTTTTTGCTTTTTCATCTTTTGCAAAGATTTCACTTTCTTCCAACACAGCCTTCTTGATTTCATCCCATAACTCTTCTGAAGTTCTGTCATTTCTATCTAAAGTAGCAAATCGATTTTGCAGGCAGTTTTTAAACTCCGGTGGTATATTTTCAAGGTCATATTTTGCTGCATTTATGAGTGGCTTGCTCTTTTTCAACTTTAGCTTGAGTTTGCAGATGCTAATGTTGCTGGATTTAAAAAAAAAAAGTTTGGAAAAGTTTCTGGAGTCAAAGTACATAAAGCACAGTTAAAGTGAACTGGGAGAAATCCACTGTTTACTCCTGGGATAAGCAGCATGGAATCTGTGCACCCTTTTGGGAAATTGCCAGGTATTTGTGATCTGTATTGTTGCATGGAAAAGCTTATGTTTTATGTTCTAATTTGCAACAAAGAAAATGAAATCACTTAAAGCCATACGGGCTAGGGGTGTAGCAGCACTGGAGGATGGGGGAAGGGGGAAGGGGAGGATGCATAGCTTGCCTGTCTGTGACTAGCAGAGTAGAGAAGAGAGAAGCAGTTCCCTAAATGCTCTATTTCACCATATCCAAGTTCCTATGCTGCAGTAGCTGGATCTCTTTCTTCAAGAAAAAAAGCACTGCGACATTTTTAGGGGAGTTTATTGCTCTGGAACCATCAGTCTCATCTGGGCCATTTTTTAACTCAATTTGACTTTTCACTGGGTTTTCCCCGCAAGCCAAATTTTTAGAAGGTTGTGTTACCCCTGGTCATTCTCGACCCCTTAAGATGCCACTGGGTTGGAAAGAAACAAAAAACACATAAAAATCAGACACAATCAACTCTGACACAAGGCCAGTTGGAGACTCTTATCGGCAGCCAGCCCTTCATTAAATAGAGCAGGTGGTAAACTTCTTATCTGCCTGCAAAGAGCAGTACTGAGGAGTGGAGGGGCACCCCCAGAGATAGTCTAAGATGGTTCCTTGTGCTTCTGTATTCTTTACCTGCAATAAGTCCAAAGTCATAGGCATGCTTTTCAGTTCCTTCAATAAATCCATTGCACCATCCTGTAAGGAAAAGCAAAGGGGCGTATCAATGACCCCACCTAATGCAATCGCAGCTCAACCTCAAAGGCTAGCAACCTGCCAACGGGACAGGTAGCAAAGAAAGAGAAGGTCTCATTATCAGGATAAAGAATGTTAAAAGGGAAACTAGTTATTTCTGAATGTTTCTCTTTATATTAGAACAAACTGGGTGGACTCTAGTCTATACGTCTATCTCTAGACTTTTCACTGAACAAGATGCTCTTTCTAGAGAATGCAGCCAAGGAACATCAGCTTTCAGGTCTGAAGACCTGCAGCCACACCTGATTGGATCAGTAAGGTTAAGGATGAAACAAATTACATCTCATTATTTGTTATCTTACAGTTTTAGTCTTATACACAGACTTACATCAAAGACAACATAGCGGTTTACCTACGATCAGTTACAATGTATAAAGTGACACAGACAGACAAGAACAAGATGCGAGAAGGCACACTAGGATATCATAATCAACACATAGAAATTCTCCAACATTAAGGCTTCTGCCATGATTAATGAGAGAAACCCAGAGAAGAGCCGTCTAGAGCACGCTTTTCATCTCCCTCCTCGGAGACAATAGAGGTTTGCATGGAATTCCTCCAGAGCCCAGCATGTTAACATGGTACATTTCAGGAACATTCCGATACAAAAAGGTTGAATCCTCCCAGGTATTAAGACTTGTGTAGTAGCTCCAATATACTTCACCATAGAAATGTAGAAGCTCTATTCCCAGACTAGATTGAAGCCATGGACATTTATTGTACCTCAAGAGCAGGTGTGTACAACCTGTGCTCCACTCCACAACATGTCTACACTCCTTTTACACACAGGACCTCAGGATAGTTTTATGTAAAACAGGCTCATGTATATGGGAAAAGTTTACAAAATGACCCCTGTAAGGGGTCATTCTATAAGTGGGGGAGGCAGATACTCTGGAGGTACTTTAGTCATATGCACATTAATGACAGCCTTTAAAATACTAAGTAGTGTACAAGTATGCGTCATTTACTCGTAGGCATGTGCATGGGCGGACCACACACAAATTATAAAATGCTATAATTTACATGCATTCTTGAAAAATATAGACACGGGTATTTAACTGATGTAAACGTGCAATCTCTGCCACCTATGCTAGGATTTTATAAAGACAAAACGGGCTAAACATAGCTGCCTTATAAAGCCCTTATTTGGAGGAAGTAATGTCTTCTGAGCAAGATGGCCACATGGTCAGCGCACTCTGATGCAGGATGCATAGAGCTGCATTTTTATTAGTACCCACCATTATTTGCAGCAAAGCAGAGCGATGCTTCTGTCCACAGACACAATGGCCAGTACAAATCACGTGAACAATCTTAAACAGATAAGAAAGGAGGGGTGAAATAAAGCAGCCCTTGGAAGATGCACTGGACTCAGTGTCAGGTGCCGTAAGTGAACATTCAGACTGGAGAGGACTTGGGCAGTGCCAGTGGTGTGGAACTCCTTACCTCTTGCATTGCATATGACGTTTAAGCTGGCTTTTGGACGGGCATTTGGGGGACTTAGGGTCTTGCATGTGGTGCTTGCACAGGCTTCTCTTCTCTTCATTTCCCTCTGTTTCACGGTGCTCAGTACTGTTTGTTGTGCTATTCAGCCCTTCCTTTTGTGCCCTGTGGTGTTTTTTGTGTAGTGTTTCTGATAAGTTAGGTTTTTGTTAATCATCCTTGTCAATAAATAAATAAAAGTGCATCAGAGTCTAACACAGCCACTCTCACCTGTACTGCTATGAGAGCAATGGCAGTGGAAGCTGAAAGGACTGGAGCAGCTCTCTGGAGGCCAACTTGCCTTACTAGGCCTCCACTAGTACATGAAGGTATGAAGAATGGTGCAAGGTGTTGTCACCTGAGAATTTGCCTTAACTGGAGAAATATAAAATACAACGGACATGGTGCAATGGGTGTTCCAGTGGCTCCTGCAGGACAGGTGAAACATGACACAGAGCACTGGGGCTGCAAAGAGCCAGCCTTCCCTGGGATGTGACAGCCTGTTTGATTTGTTTCCCCATGAAAGAAAAACATTTTACTATTGCAACCACTGCTCCCTCTGAATTGTGCATGTGTATGCATGCACACAGATCATAAACCCTGTACACATGGCAAAAAAAAAAAATAGTACACAAAAATTATGTAAATACTGAGGCAAATTTTAATTAGTTGTTATAAAGCAGTGTTGAGAAACTAAACTATTTGCATCTGCCTGATCTTAACAGAGCACGATTACTTAGCTTAACTTGGTGCTCTGCTCATTTGGGGTCCCATCCATGGGATTATCATAGTCTGTTAAAATGTAATAATGATAGTGTTGCCAGCAATGTTTCCTGCTTCCAATACCATCTCTGCCTTGCAATTCACCATACTGGGGGTTGGCATTCTGCTCAGGTCTATTAGGTAATAATAAAAATGTAATACATTCCCTTAAGTGTCATCTTCTTATCATTATGATTTTTAATCAATAGCATCTGTTGCACATAGCTGCTTGCAAATTTGGTCAATGGAAATTTTTGAACATGGGCTGAAGTTTGCACACAAGCTATCAGTCCTAAGAGGGAACACTGGTAGCAAGGTTCTCAGGGGATCTGCTTTGGGCTGGTGATAAAACAGATTTTTGGCGACTTATCACAGATTACATCACAGAAATGTCAGGAGTTCAAGGTGGTTACTGCGGTGCTCAAAAGGTGGCATGTGTTGGGGCTTTAAGTCCACAGCAGCTGAAGTGGCAGATGGTCTGTGTGGGCAGGGAGGAGGGGAGATGGCAGGGAGCTCTGTTGATGATTGTGAATCATGGACAGTTTTCCCTTCGACTGCACTAGCAGAAACATGGGACGTCTTAAGAGAGCGGTCATTGGGTAGAATTAATGGAAAGAACTGCTAGCCAAACTGATTTCAGCAATAAATCTGAAGTGATACTGCAGAAGAGTTGTCAGGTAAGGTTTGTCTCTTTGCAGATATTATAGTGTGGTCAACATTATTGGTATTGGCAACCTTGCATTTTAGGTATGTTGTGTACAATATCTTGAGAAATAATTAGAAATATTCCAACTGTATGTCATCATTTTAATATGTTCAAAAGGTTTACAACAACAAAAATAGATGTATGTGCAACTTAGACCATCGTAATTTCTGAGAAAAAAAAAATATCATCTGGACAGGATTAATGTCACCTTTCATTAATATCTGGTTGCACGAGCCTTGGCAATGACGGCCTCCAAATGTTTCTTGTAATCATCTATACATTTCATACATCTGTCTGCTGGTAGTTTTTCCTATTCTTCAACTGCAATTTGTTTCAGCTCATGAATGTTTCCGTGATTCCTTTTACCAGTGGCAGATTTCAGCTCTTCCCAAAGGTTCTCAATAGGATTTAGATCAGGACTCATTACTGGCCAGTTTAAAACAGTTCATTTGTTCATTTTCAAACAGTTTTTAAAAACTTTTGGATGTATGTTTTGGGTCATTGTCCTGCTGGAGGACCCATGACCTTTGACTCAGACCTAGCTTTCTGAAACTAGGTAGAACATTTCACTCCAAAAATATCTTATAGTTCTCTGACTTCATGATTCCTTTAATATGCTGCAGGCCTTCAGTTCCTGAAGCAGCAAAACAGCCCCACAACATTATGGAACCTCCACCATATTTAACTGTAGGAAGGGTGGTTTTTTTTTTTCTTATAAGCTTCATTTCTTCAATTGTAAATGTATCACTGGTCTGCATTGCCAAAGAACTCAAGTTTGGTGTCATCTGTCCACAGAACATTTTCTCAGAAGGATTGTAGTTTCTCAAGGTGGGTTTGAGCAAAGATCAGGTGCGCCTTTTTATGTCTGTCTTTGAGCAGCGGGGTTCTCCTTGGCCTTTGCCCATGAAGTCCTCCTTTGTTTAGTGCATGGAGCGGGTTGACACGACTCCAGATTGCTCTGAGTCAACCTTAAGCTCTTTGGATGTTAGACGTAGTGTTTTTCCAACAATTCACACTACCCTTCAAAGACATCTTGGATTAATTTTTCTCTTCCCACCACATCCTGGGAGATTCTTGACAATTCCATGAGCAGAAAACTTCTTAATAACATTGAATCCCAAGGTCTTTGGAGATGGCCTTGTATCCCTTTGAAGTATAATGTTTGGTGATAATGGCTTTTCTGTCTCAGGCAGCTCCTGCCTTCACCATTGTGAAAACGGAACGGGGAGTGAATGTGGCCATTTTAAAACATTAGAGCCATCATTCATTGGTTGATTCAAGTCACGTGAGTACCGACAATTGATCACAGGTGCGTCTAATTGTACTGCAATGGGAATGTGGTTCTTCTGTTCAAACTAATTTGAATCGTTTATAAGGGTCCCAGTTTTTATACTATTTTCTTTGGTCTTGTTTTATTTGATTCTTTTAAGTGTCAAATATGTGTGAATACATAGTCCAAAGCAGTTTCATTGGCCACTTTTTTTTAAAGGAGGTATTGGACATTATTGGCACCCTTGCAGTTCAACCCCTTAATGTTGACCACAATACTGTAGACACCCTGGAAGGCGTGGATAATGTGAGGTAAGATTAGTGAAGCTTGAAAAACGGCTAGAAGTTGGAAGCTGCAATATACTACTACAAAACAATACAAGGTTATGCATTTGAACTGCAAAAACCTAAAGGAGCAGTATACTGTAGCATACAAGGCAAAGTAGAAAAGAGTAGTAGAATCTGGGGGTAATCATCTGTTGATTTTAAAAGAGGCAACAAAAGGTGATAGCAAAAGGCAGAAGGATACTGGGGTGTATAGGAAGAGGAATGGTCCACAAGAAAAAGGTGGTGATAGTGCCTCTGTATAGGTCTCTACTGAGACCTCATTTGGAGTACTGTGTGCAGTTCTAGAGACCACACCTTCAAAAAGATATAAACAAGGATGGAGTTGGTGCAAAGGGCAACTACTAAAATGGTTAGTGCTCTTTCCCATAAATCACATGGGGACATATTTAAAGATCTCAATATGTATACACTGGAAGACAAGCAGAAAATATGACCTGAGACAAAATATCTTCATGGCATAAATACACAGTGGGCCTCTTAATTGAAAGGAAGTTATGGAATGCGGGAGCATAGGATGAAGGTGAGAGAGTATAGACTCAGAAGTAACCTAAGGAAAGGTGACATTTTACTTAGCAAGTAATGTCCTATCCTTGAGTCCTGCTAGACTAATCCAGACAAGTGGATTGTGTTCCCCTACCAAAAGATTGGAGGAGACAAAGAACCAATGAAAAGCCCAAGTTTCAATGACATTACTCCTATGCCTCTGTTCGCCTCAGCCACCAGAGATCTCCTCAATATTCGGCCAAAGCATATGGGAGAAACATGGCAAGCTTCACACAACTTCAATTGTGGGCAACAACAAGTAATCAATAGTACAGAAGCATAGGCTGTCAGTAGATGAACCTGCAGAGCTAAGTATAAAAATCATAGTGGACCCAAGGGTACCGCAGCAGAAGAACAGAGAAAATACAGTTTCAGGGGCATACCCTGGTTTGGTCTAGCAGAACTCAAGGAAAGGACATTAACTAGTAAGTAAAACATCACCTTCCATATCGTCATGCCAGACCAGTCCAGACAAGTGGGATGTACCAAAGCTACAACTCCTCTGGATGGGAAGAAGACACGGCAGCTTGCAAAACCCTAGAGCCAAGGCTGTGTCTGCCCACACGTGGACATCCAAGGAGTAATACTAGACAAAAGTGGAAAGTGATGCCCACGCTGTCACCCATGACCTCCTTAATCCAGTGCCCCAAAAACATAGCCGCTGCGTCATCCTTGAGTGGGCCAGAAAATGGCACAAAACAATGATTGGACTTATGAAAGGAATTGGTAAACTTCCATGTACCAGAGACAGAAGCTGACAAAAAGGGACAACAGCCCATTTCACAGGCCCCTTAGGCCTGTCTTCTGAGAGATGGAAAGATTTTGTCTCTCTGGGGCCCTTCATCAGCTTCTCCAAATCAGCTCCAAACAGAAGCTTCCACTAAAAAGCCAGTTGGAACAACCAGGCTTTGGAAGATATTTACACTGCCCAGTGCCGGAGCCAAATCAAATGCTATGACACGGTCATCAGGACATCATCCCTGGCTGCCAAATGTACCACGCCATACATGGCATCAGAAAGGAAGGCCATAGCCGACTCCAAAGAGGGGTAGTGTCATCAGGCGGAAGAAAATGAATCCAGTGGAGCAGGACTCGAGATGTCAGGCTGTTACCTACTGCCAGCTGCAGAACAGCTGCCACTGCGACCGCAAACTGGCTCCTCAACAATGAGTCCATCTTACGGTCCAGAAAATACTTTAAGGCTGATCTGCCGTCCACAGGAATGGTGGTCATCTGGTAACCGCTGTGACCTGCACCTCCACCTCAGGCATGCCAAACCACGCAATGCACTCCTCCTCCAGGAGTGTGGAAATCTTCTTACAGACCCTTAACTCTTTAGGCAGAGAATCAGGAGAGATCCACTCAGACTGTCATATCCTTGATCACTTTGGGAAATGGGAAGACAGTAGTGGATTTTCACACCCTTTGAAGGAGCGGATGTACTTTTGGCTCCTGCTCCGTGCTGGAAGCATCTGTCAAGTTCAAGGCGGATGAGACCCTGGCAATTAATGCCATCAACTCCTCGTTCTGGAATAGGCAGATCACACCAGCCTCCTCACAATCTTCTATAATCAGCCCAGTATCGAGCTATCCAAGTCATAATCAAATTCTCAGACAGCTCCTAGCTGTTCCCAATATCCAAGGGGGGGGGGGGGGAGAAATCCCACACCAGGGAGCTTAGCCAAAGGCAATCGAACAGGGCTTACACTCTCCACCCAGAGGACACAGGGTCTGAATTTCCATGCCAGAAGGACCAGACCTGCTTTAAAAAAGGAAAAGAATTCCGGGAAGGACAATCCGGAGTCCGGAAGCTCACCTTTTGGAAAACAATCCCCAAAAGGGGGAAATTGACACCACAGATCTCCTGGGGGACAAGGAGTGGCTCACAGCCCAGTCACCGGACCCTCTGGCTGGCTATCCTTACCCACAGTGCATCATAAGAACATAAGAAATGCCATACTAGGTCAGACCAAGGTCCATCAAGCCCAGTATTCTGTTTCCAATAATGGCCAATCCAGGTCACAAGTACCTGGGCAGGTTCCCAAAAAAGGCACAAAGGTTCCTCAATTTTTTTTTTCTAGAGTAAGCAGGGAATTTCCCGGGTCCTCTTTAATAATGGTTTATGGACCTTTCCTCCAGGAAAACCCAGCTACACTAACAGCTTTCACTACATCCTCTGGTAATGAATTCCAGAGTTTGATTATGTGTTGAGTAAAAAGTATTTTCTCTTATTAGTTTTAAATGGATTACACTGTAGCTTCATTGCATGCCCTCTAATTTTTCTTTTTGATGGCATGAACCGATCTATGTTTACCTGTTCTACTCTATTCATTAATTTATTGACCTCTATCATATCCCCCCCTTCAGACATCTCTTTTCCAAGTTGAAGACCCCTAACCTTTTAAGCCTCTCCTCATAGGGGTATCCTTTCATCTCCTTTACCATTTTTGTTGCTCTTCTCTGAATCTTTTCAAATTTTGTTATATCCTTTAAGATATTGGCGACTAGAATTGCACATAATATTCAAGGTGCGGTTGCACCATGGAATGATACAGAGGCATTATAATATCCTTTGTTTTATTCCCCATTCCTTTACTTATGATTCCTAGTATTCTATTTGCTTTCTTGGCCGCCACTACACACTGGGAAGAAGGTTCCAACATATTATCCACGATGATGCCTAAATCTTTTTTCCTGGCTGGTGGTTTCTAAGTTGGTACCTTGCATCATGCAACCAAAGTTTGGGTTGTTCATTCCACGTGTATAACTTTGTACTTGTCCACATTAAATTTCATCATCCATCACCTCCTGCCCTGAGACAGGCAAGGCCAGATTAACTGCATCTCTTGGCTGAGGGGGGAGGGGGTGTCAGGTCCTCTGGGGACAACTCGGAAGCTGCCATGCAAGAAGAGTAGCATCCAGAATCTGGAGATGAGGTACCTCACTTGCCACAGATCAATCAGCGTTTCCTGGAAGACAGAGTTAAGGCAACAACAGCATGCGCTAAGACAGCAGTGGCCTGAAGGCGCACAGTAACTGCACTTTTACTGCGGCAAGCATTAACTGCGCTCTTTAGTTCAATACACATCACAGGCGCTAGGGAAGGAACGTGCCTTGAAACCACTTGGGCCACATCACTGCCAGGTGCACAATAGGTAAAAACGCTATTAACGCATATAGATAGTGGCAGGGAAACCCCCCACACCATGCCAACAGTCACCGGTGGTCCACCCCAAATTGCATCCCAGTAAGACAGAACCAGGAGTCCCCAACAAGGACAGTGATGATGTCAAGCTTTGGTGCTCACACCCTGAGCGCGCCAGGTCACAAACCTATGCCAGGCTCAGCTCTACTCCCTAGGAACCATTTCTCTGGCTTTGCAGCACTGCATTTAAGGTTGCTGACAGGCAGATCCCTGACAGCCTTCTACAATCTTCAGGAGAGAGCAGGGGGGAACAGAGGAGGAGGGAGGGGGCATTGAGGTTGTGTTAGCCAGTTGTATTCTTCCAGATCCTCCCAAATCCTTTCAAATTTTTGGCTGCTCAAGAGGCTCTTATTCAGGGTAAGAGCGCAGAGCTGAACCAACTTCCCCTCCTTCTATGACTGTCAAAAAAGACTGCAGTCTAGTGGAGCCTCTCGTGTTGCGCTCTAGTGAAAGATCAACCCACAGGCTGTCGTTCATGAGTGTTTTAAAGTAATCTTTTCCTCTGAAATCCTCAGAATTCTCTTCAGAGAGGAGAATATCCATCCACCATCTGCTGGAGGCAAAGAAATACTGAGGAGACCTCTGGTGGCTGAGGTGAATAGAGGCAATGGGATTATCAAGGGAGTCAGAATGGGAAGACAAGTTTAGGATAGTGTTATTTGCAGATGACTTTGTAGTTATGTTGCAGTATTGTTTACAGCTATTTATGCAGAGAAGGAAGAGAGATCTGAATGATCTCTGTGCAAATGTTTCATAGGTGTTGGACACCATGGAGAGCATGTCATGTTCTGATGTTCCTAAGTATTATATTGTACTATATTTGCCATATGATGTATTTTTAATTGCAAATGATTTGATATTTGTTAATCAGTATTATATTTGTATTGGCATTTATTAATTTGGTATACTACCATTCACAATGCATCCTAAGAAATTACAACAAAATCAACAAACTACAAATAAAAACAAGAAAATGATCAAAATTATCAGGTAAATGAATCTCTCATTTTTAGATTTAATTTGGCCTTCTTAACCATGCCTGTATCAGGTTTTCGTTTACCGCTGGTTTCTGAGTAACTCTCTGTATTTTGCTCTATTTATTTACATTCTCTTATATACCGCGCTATTCTGCATCAGTGCGGTTTACATTGAACAAACTGAAATTACATTGAACAGGGCATTATAACTTGGAGATAACTATTTTACAGGGAACATGGGCTATGGAGGGTTAAGTGGCTTGCCCAAGACCACAAGGAGCACCTGTGGGACTAGAAACCCCAGTCCTTCCAGCCCAAGGTTGTTGTCCTCTAGTGGGATTTGAACCCCCGACCTTCCGGCCTGAAGTACCTTGCCCCAACCACTAGGCCACTCCTCTCTATATTTGCGCTTTAGCCAGTGGTTCTCATCTACCATCATTTGATATATCATGCGTAATGAGTCTTTCCTGTGCAAGTGATCTGTGCTGGGGGGACAGTTTGCTGCAGTATCTGAATGTATAGTCCTGGAAAATTTCAGTGTAATGTGTATGAATGTAAATCCAAGGATATGGACTGGTCTAGTGCACAAGGGACTGTATGTTCCTGGGAGAAGAGTCTGTAGCATGACAGCATCTCTAGATTCCAGAGATATGGACTCCCTGCATTCAGCTTAGGAATGAATGTAGCAGGTCATAATGTGTAATGAAAAGCTTTGTAATGCCATTCTGGTACTTTTTCTGTAAATAAAATAAAAAACAAATAAATACGTAACCAGACCAGCTACCAAGAGCACCATGGCCAAAGACTGTCTAACCCCCAGGTACTGTCAAGCATTTTAACAACTCGCAGCTCAATGCAGAAACCCAGCGTTAAAGCTCTAATACAGCATTTCTTCATGCAGGTTTAGCACGATAACTTTGCACAGCAATGCTGTAAGCAAACAGCATGCAGATTAGCTCTGTGCAAAAAGTCTGTGCTAACCTGGAGAGCAAGCCAGGCACATGTGCACAGGGGTCAGCGTTAGTAGCACCTGTAACTTTATGCATGTGCTGGATTGCTATCTGGCGCAGTGCAATATTATTTTGAACAAAAACTTTTACTTGGAATAATATTGGCGCTCATAAACACGTGTGCCGGATAGCAATCCAGCACCTGTATAACTTTGTTCCAGCATGCGTCCTCTATGTTTTTTTCAGCAAAGCTAGAATAAAATTGCAGAAGAAACAAGCATAACTTCTTCAGCAGCACTGTAGCAGACCTTGATCTAACTCTTAACACCCCCTTAGATCTCACTGCACATGGAATTCATCACTGGAGGATGTAGTAAACGCTGTTGGGCTTTTCCTCTAGGAATTCATCAAACCTCCTCTAAGGCAGCTACACCATCAGCCCTCATTAAAGAGGAGGAATGCGTGCACCTGTTTGGGACGAGGCTGCTGGGCTCGATGGCCCTTTGGTCTGGACCATGTTATGCACAGCATTTGGTTGTCTGCGGCGCACAGCTCGTTGATACATGCACAGGCACCTGCGTTACATCCTTCCTGCATTCTGCCGCGTTAACGGTAGCGCGCGTTGTGCATCAGCCCGTCGCCGAACGCTGGCCTCGTGCCGTGCCAGGTACGGGCTCGGGCTCAGCCTCCGCCTTTTGCAACGCTTCGCGAGGGGCAGCGGCGGACACTCACTGTGCTCTTCTTGGACACCATCTTATCGAGCTTCTTGGCGATGCGCACCACGTCTTCGTCGTTCGCCATTTCCTCCGCGGCCCCGGCCTCACACACTGTCGCAGCCGCCCACCGGCCCAAGCTCTGTCACCAAGGCAACGGCGCCGGGCGCCCGCTGGGATTTGTAGTTCTCCGTCTCGCGTCTACCGCTTCTGCCACGTCTCTGAGGGGCGGAGCCAAGACGCCCTCGAACTTCCACGGAGTCGTAGCCCCGCGCGCCGCTTTCTCCCAGGGCGGCAACTACAAGTCCCGGCGTGCCGCGCGTCGTCTTCTCGCGATATGATCAACTGGGGGAGGGGCCTAAGCAGCGCCCCGAGAGCGGAGGTCGTCCCTCAGCCTGCTGCGTGATCCTTATGGCGTGGAGCCGGAGCTTCCTGTCGGGTGCTGCAGCCGCACAGGGTCTACCGGCACCTCACCTAACCGCTCGCGCTCCTGAACCGACGAGGTTTTAACCTCCCAAAGCTCGTCCAGTCAGAAGACTTCCCCTTACTGTCCTCTTTCTACGTAACCATTTTACCTAACTTCATTGCCTCAGCTGTGTGACATGAAACCGCTGCGAGGCTGAGCTCCGGGAAACCCGACGTCAGCGTGCTGCGCGTGCACGCACGCGACGCAAAGGCAAGGCACGCGCTCTGCCTGCGAAAGGTCCACTGATCCCTTTTATGTGCCAGCGCCAGCTATTCCCTTGCTATCCTCTAGAGGGGGCTCTAATAACGTGAATCTGTTTTGTGTCAGACACTGCCGCTGAGACTTAAAAACATAAGATATGCCTTACTGGGTCAGAGCAAGGGTCCATCAAGACCAGTATCCTGTTTCCATTAGTGGCCAATCCAGGTCACAAGTACCTGGCAGGTTACATAAGAACATAAGATATGCCATACTGGGTCAGACCAAGGTCCATCAAGTCCAGTATCCTGTTTCCAACAGTGGCCAATCTAAGTCATACGTACCTAGCAGTTTCCCCAAAAGACACAGGTTTCACAATGCTTGTACTGGGTCAAGGATTGATATCCTGGGTCCCTTCTTAATAATGGTTTATGGACCTTTCCTCCAGGAACTTGTCCAAACCTTTTTTAAACCCAGCTACACTAACAGCCTTCACTACATCCTCCGGTAACAAATTCCAGAGTTTGATTACACGTTGAGTGAAAAAAATATTTTCTTTTATTAGTCTTAAATAGTTTACCCTGTAGCTTCATTGCATGTCCCCTAGTCTTTCTATATTCTGATAACGTAAACAGTCGATCTACGTTTACCCGTTCCACTCCGTTCATTAATTTATAGACTTCTATCATATCTCCCCTCAGCCGTCTCTTTTCCAGGTTAAAGAGCCCTAACCTTTTTAGCCTTTCTTCATAGGAGTATCCTTCCATCCCCTTGACCATTTTGGTGGCTCTTCTCTGAACCTTTTCTAATAACGCTATATCCTTTTTAAGATACGGCAACCAGAATTGCACACAATATTCAAGGTGCGGTCTCACCATGGAACGACACAGAGGCATTATAATATCTTTTGTTTTATTTTCCATTCCTTTCCTTATGATACCTAGCATTCTATTTGCTCTCTTGGCTGCCACTGCACACTGGGCCAAGGGTTTTAACATGTTATTCACAATGACGCCTAAATCGTTTTCCTGGGTGGTGGTTCCTAATGTGGAACCTTGCATCGTGTAACCATAGTTTGGGTTGTTCTTCCCTAGGTGCATAACTTTGCACTTGTCCACATTAAATTTTATCTGCCATTTTGATGCCCAGTCTTCTAATTTATCAAGATCCTCTTGCAATTTTCCACAATCCTCTTGGGTTTTAACAACTTTAAATAGTTTTGTGTCATCTGAAAATTTGGTAACCTCACTCATTATTCCACTTTCCAGATCATTTCCAGGTTCCACAATGCTTGTCCTGTGGCAAACCCTGGATTTCCCGGGTCCTCTTTAATAATGGTTAATGGACTTTTCCTCCAAGAACTTGTCCAAACCTTTTTTTAAACCCAACTACGCTAACAGCTTTTTCTACATCCTCTGCTAACGAATTCCAGAGGTAGAACTATGATTTTGGGTGGGCCTGTATCAACCTGAATGGAGTATGTTCCACACTGCTTTTCCTGGGCTCAAGTATGTGATACTGAATAGTAAGGGACACTGGGAATGCTACAATACATTTCATTGGCCTTGGATGTGTTGTGGGGTATAATGGGCCTGAGTGTGCCAGTAGGGCATTTCATCACATCACATCATAAGGGAAGGGGGCCCCAAGAGACTTCTGTTGTATGCTTTTGTCAACATGGCCAATCATTTCATATTCATTCTTCAAATTAGATTGACAAGCAAAACAGCGAAGAGTTTCAAAGCTGCAGAAGTGGCAGTGTTGAGCTCCATGAGGTCTCAGCACAGACGATCTTCCTCCCATTGCTTCTGTAACTTATCATGAAACAAACTCAAAGTGGGGGTTTGTTGGCTGCAAGCTGTAGGATACCTGTAAGGAAGGTATTTATAGCCCATAAATTTAACAATGGTACTAAGACCCCATCGTGTAACAGGAAGTGGGGTAGAGAGGGTTTGATTTACTGCTGCAGTGTAGACTAAGCTGGCAATTAATTACCAGATGACTCCAACTCAGATGAGCCAGTCTCAGTTTTGTCTCATTTATTTATTTCTATTATTTATTTATTTATTACAAGCTTTTATATACCGCACTATTTGGGATCAGCGCGGTTTACAGTACAACAAAAGACCAGAACAACAAGTTGTTTGGTTTTACATTGAACAGGAAAACGAACTTGGATAATACATGGGGAAAATTTAACTGAAACAATTTACAAAGTATTTACATGTACATATAACAGTATTATTCTTAGATCAGGTTGGGTGTTCAATGGGGGTTGGAGGTCAGGAAGGTGATAGGGTGTTCTGGTAGTAGTGGGGGAATAAATGGGATTTGATTGCCTTTCTGAATGAGGTTAGATCAGGGATAGCCCGAATTTCAGGTGGTAAAGTGTTCCAGCACTTAGGGGCATAGAAACTGAACGCCCTGTTAGATGTCGCTCGTGAGCATTTAGTTGCTGCCTTAGGGATTATTAGCGAGTTTGTAGATATAGTTCTCTTGGATCTGTTAGGTGGAACGGTCTGAATAAGGTTCATTAGAGAGGAGGAGGTGATCCCTTTGTTAGCCTTGAAAGTGAGTAATAATGTTTTGAACAACAGTCTCCCGTGTATGGGGAGCCAGTGGAGCTGCTTTAGAATAGGTGTTACATGGTCTCTTCTTGATGCTCCGTAGAGGACTCTGGCCGCAGTGTTCATGGCAAGTTGCAAGGGGTTTAAGGTGGAATGTGGGAGGCCTTGAAAAACGGCATTAGCGTAGTCAAGGTGCGGTAGGGTTAACGCTTGGAATATGGTCCGGAAGTCTTCAGGATCAAGCAAGGAGCGAAGGTGGCGGAGTGTCCGGATTTTTAGATAAATCGCTCTGACTATGTTGGATATATGTAATTTCATATCCAGATGCTGGTCCAATGTGACCCACAGGTATCGGATTGAAGGCTTAGTTTGGAGCTCGGCTTCTTTCACTTTTAACTGGGAAGGGGAGGTGAACAATGGGTCTCTAGTGATGAAGAGAACCTCCGTTTTCCTGTGCTGAATGTGGAGGTTTTGGGATTGTTTAAAGTTGTTAAAACCCAAGAGGATTGTGGAAAACTGCAGGAGGATCTGGATAAATTGGAAGACTGGGCATCCAAATGGCAGATGAAATTTAATGTGGACAAGTGCAAAGTTATGCACCTAGGAAAGAACAACCCACACTATAGTTACAAGATGCAAGGCTCCACATTAGAAACCACCACCCAGGAAAAAGATTTAGGAGTCATCGTGGATAACATGTTAAAACCCTCCGCCCAGTGTGCAGCGGCGGCCAAGAAAGCAAATAGAATGCTAGGTATCATAAGGAAAGGGATGGAGAATAAAACAAAGGATATTATAATGCCTCTGTATCGCTCCATGGTACGACCGCACCTTGAATATTGTGTGCAATTCTGGTCACCGTATCTTAAAAAGGACATAGAGTTATTAGAAAAAGTACAGAGAAGAGCCACCAAATTGGTGAAGGGGATGGAAGGCTACTCCTATGAAGAGAGGCTAAAAAGGTTAGGGCTCTTTAACCTAGAAAAGAGGCGGCTGAGGGGAGATATGATAGAGGTGTATAAATTAATGAATGGAGTGGAACGGATAAACGTGGATAAATTGTTTACGCTATCAGAATATAGAAGGACTAGGGGGCATGTAATGAAGCTACAGGGTAAACTATTTAAGACAAATAGGAGAAAATATTTCTTCTCTCAACGTGTAATCAAACTCTGGAATCTGTTACCGGAGGATGTAGTAAGGGCTGTTAGTATAGCTGGGTTTAAAAAAGGTTTGGACAAGTTCCTGGAGGAAAGGTCCATAAACCACTATTAAAAAGGGACCCAGGATATCAATGCTTGGCCTAGTACAAGCACTGCAGAACCTGTGTCTTTTGGGGAAACTGCTAGGTACGTATGACCTAGATTGGCCACTGTTGGAAACAGGATACTGGGCTTGATGGACCTCGGTCTGACCCAGTATGGCATTTCTTATGTTCTTATGAAGCCATTCAGACACTGCATCAAAGCATTTGGTTATCGGTGAAAGATCCATGTTGAGTGTGGAAAAAGGCATGTAGAGGAGAATGTCGTCTGCGTATATTAGACAGTCGACCTTGAAGGATTTGATGATGTTGCAGACTGGCTGTATGTATATGTTAAATAAGAGTGATGATAGGGATGACCCTTGTGGCACACCCTGTTTTTGATGGAAAGGTGTGGAGGTTGCTGTTCCTGAAGTTACATACTGCCATCTCTGATCCAGGTATGATCTGCACCATGCCAGGGCAGTGTCGTTGATGCCCTTTTCTTTTAGCCGCCCTAGTAACAGATCGTGATGTACAGAGTCAAAAGCAGCGGCAATGTCCAGGAAAATAAGCACAAAGCCTTGATGGATGTTGTCAATGCCTGTGATGATGTTGTTGAAGAGGGTAGTGAGGAGGGTTTCCACACCGTGGAACTCTCTGAAGCCATGCTGGCATTGGTCTAGAGGGGATGCAGTGTCGATGTGATCCTGTATTTGACTTTGAGCTACCTTTTCAATTACTTTCGCTAGAAAGGGAATACTAGCTATGGGTCTATAAGATTCGACTTTCTGTGAGTCGAGTTTGGGATTCTTCAAGAGGGGTCTAATGGATGTTCTCTTGAGGGCTGATGGGAAAAACCCAGATGTAAAGGATAAATTCATCATTCTAGTGATGAGAAGGCTAAGATCACTTCATAGCTCCCTTATCCAAAAGGCTGGGCAAGGGTCAGTTTGTGCCGTGGATGTGTTAAGGGCAGCAATAATGTTCTCGACATGTTTATTTGATGTAATGTTTATTTGCATGTAATCCTGTATTTTTTAGGGAAATCAAAAGTCTATAGAAGTAACATATTAAAACTAGGACTGGCCAGCATGCTTTGGGAGGTGCACAGAGGGGGTAAAGAGTAGGGGGGTCTCCTGCACACCATCATGCCGTGAGATGTCTCTTCTAGATGCTGAGCTCCAGCTGGTCGAGTCTAGGCAGGAAACTTGGGCTCACGTACACAGCTGTCATTTTCTTTCATCCCATCCTGCCTTACAAAAACAAAAGACATTTTCACTAAATAAAATCAGAAGGGAACGGTTAAGTTTGGGGCTGGCTTTGTCCCTTTGCGATGGAGCCCTTGGCAGGCAGTGAGGTTTCCCTGTGTCTGGCGCTGGGGCGGATGCTGCGCTGCAGGAAACAGCACCTCGGCAGGAGACAGAAACTCCCAGCGTCTCTTTTCAGCAAAATCCTTGCTAACTGTCAACAGATCCAGGGTCTAAAAACAGACTTGGTTGCTGTGGAAAGGGGAGAACACACACATCTTGATGCTTAAACAGCTACATATATGGAGAGATGCAATCTAAGCTATTCAGTTCTGTCCTAGGGAGCCTTATTGGATTAGCTGGGTTAAAGTGGGTAAAAAGGTAAGAGAAAAGACGTCCTAGTAAGTCCCTTCTTTTTTCCCATTTTAAGCTATGGGATATCTCACTGTCGCATTAAAGTGCAGAGGACTGCAAGGTGTCCAATGGTTCCATCACTTAGAAGATTTCTTATTGCCATCATTTTATACTAGAAAGAAGGTTTGAGGAAGCTCCAGGTTAAATTCAGAGTGTGTATTTAACACTAGCACTCTTAGGTCGAGCACCGAACTGTGCACACCTTGACATGCACTTATGAGCATATAGTTCAGTGCCTGATGCAGGAAAGACTTGAATATAAAAAAAAAGTGTGTGTAAGAAAGTGTGCACATGTTATCACATTTCCATTTCAAGACATTAGCTATTACTCCTCTGCAGACGGCCTTGACAAATGTGCTAAGGCAACCTTCCTTAGAGGAAAATTGAGCAAAACTGAAAACATCTCCTTGGCTGAGGACTGTGACATCAAGGAACTTGTACAGGAAGGTGTAGGAGTAGAGGAAGGCACAACGAGCAAAAAATACTGAGAGAAAAGATGAGTAAAGAATATTACAGGAGATTAAAATAGTTATTGAAAAGTGTTTTAACATCACAGAATAAGATACAAAAGGGAATTGGATTTAGCTCATGCTTTTCTCAGGGTTCAAGATCAGTTACTCTAGGTATTCTCCTGTCCCCAGAGGGCTAACAATCTAAATTTATACCTGAGGCAATGGAGGGTTAAGTGGCTTGTCCAAGGTCACAAGGCGCAGCAGTAGGATTTGAACCTGTCTTCCCTGGTTCTTAGCGCACTGCTCTAACCATTAGACTGCTCCTCCAGTGGTCAGTTGGCAATTCCTCCACTCTCATACAGCTTTGGGATGGTAGACTGTCCTTTTAAAGATTTTGAAAAACTGGATGTACATACAAGAAAACTCCTCTATGCCCATGAAGTAATTTATAAGAACTGTATGCTGAGATTGTACATCCTTAGAGCTGAAAGAAGACTGGGCCTCATAGAAATCGATAATGCCTACAGAGGTCTTAATCACAGGTCTTCAGGCCTACTTAAAGGCATCATCAAATCCAAATACACAAAAAGTGCTGACATATGACAGTAAACATACAGAATGTCTCCATCATTAAACTTGGACAAGCATTTCAATGAGTAGAAGGGATGGGTGAGAATGTACTAACACACATAGGGAAGGAAGCAACAGAATTTCCTGTTCGGTAATCCAGTTTAGTCCTCTACAATTGGGTAGTGCCCCTCCTCCTGCAGCCGGGAGACTGGACCAATCAAATCTTCTGTAGTATATATGCAGACGGAGCTCCCAGAAGCCCCCAGTGTGTCCAGTCTCCCTGCACCAGTTGGCGGCTATCTCGTGTTATCGCGGCAAGGTGTTGGGTCGTCTGCTCGGGGCTCATCCGGATGTCCGCCGATTTCTTACGGCTGTTTTTCATTTGCGGCCCTCCCGCAGAGTTTTCGTTCCTCCTTGGGACTTGAATTTAGTTCTGAGGGCCCTGGTTCGTGAACCTTTTGAGCCCCTGCGCAGGGCGTCTCTGAAAGATCTCACGCTGAAGGCGGTTTTTCTTGTAGCCATCTGTTCGGCACGGCGCATTTCGGATCTGCAGGCATTGTCCTGTCGAGAGCCTTTCTTGTCTTTTTCCGCGGATCGGATCGTTCTCCGTCCGGTTCCTTCCTTTCTGCCAAAGGTGGTGTCTCCCTTTCACATGAATCAGGCAGTGTTTCTTCCAGTACTTTCTTCGCAATCTGTCGGGTCAACGGACAAGGGTCTTCTCCGGCTCGATGTGGGTCGCACGCTCCATCGTTATTTAAAGGTTACAGAATCCTTTCGGAAATCTGACCGGCTTTTCGTGCTCTTCGGGGGCGCGCGTAAAGGGGAAGCGGCGGCTAAAGCCTCCATTGCGAGATGGCTCAAAGAGGCGATCGCGTCCGCGTATCTGTTGCAACAGCGGTCTATTCCGGAGGGTCTGAGGGCTCATTCCACTAGGGCTCAGGCGACCTCTTGGGCGGAGTATAGCCTGGTTCCGCCGGCAGATATCTGTAGGGCGGCCACTTGGTCGTCTCTGCATGCTTTCAGTAGACACTATCGCTTAGATGTGTCAGCGGCTCGGGATTCCTGTTTTGGTTCGGCAGTTCTGCGCGCCGGATGGCAAGGTCCCGCCCGGTCTTAACTGCTCTGTTACATCCCAATTGTAGAGGACTAAACTGGATTACCGAACAGGAAATGGAAAATTACACTAACCTGGTAATTGTAGTTCCTGGAGGGTCCAGTTTAGTCCTCCTTCCCTCCCGACTATCTGCTATAATAATGCGGCGCGCTTTCCGAACGGTTGATAATAAGACGGTTCCTCTTGCCGTTCGGTCCCTCTGTTGCAGCCGCGTTTTTTGCTGAGGCTCTTCCCTGTCTCGGGGGTTCAGGCAGCTCCTGAACTTCTGGTGGGGAGCGGTGTTTTGATTCCTGAGGCGTCGGTGCCGGCACAATGCAGTGTTCTGACTTCCTCGTTTGGGGAGGGGGTTGGATATTTCTTGGGGGGGAACAAATTGTTCTTTAATTATGTCATTTTGTATATTAATCTAATGTGTTGCTTCGTTAAGTATGCTTTGTTACTAGTACACTGGGGGCTTCTGGGAGCTCCGTCTGCATATATACTACAGAAGATTTGATTGGTCCAGTCTCCCGGCTGCAGGAGGAGGGGCACTACCCAATTGTAGAGGACTAAACTGGACCCTCCAGGAACTACAATTACCAGGTTAGTGTAATTTCCATTTACAGAACAAGAGAAAAAGCTCTTCAAAGAGTTAGATCAGCAGACAAGGGAAAATAGAGGGGAAAATACAAAGCGTTACTCCAGGAACCATTTGTCAATCAAGAGCAGACACATGAATAGTTAAGGAGGGGTGAAATGAAACCAAAGGGGTTATGGACAAGATGGTTTACAACAAGCATAGAAAAAAGTGACAGAACAGACATTTATTTATTTATTTATTTAACATTTCTTATAAACCGCCTTTCATGATATCAAGGCGGTTTACATTGAACAAACTGAAATTACATTGAACGGGTATTATAACTTGGAGATAACTATTTTACAGGGAACATGGACAATGGAGGGTTAAATGGCTTGCCCAAGACCACAAGGAGCACCTGTGGGACTAGAACCACCAGTCCTTCCAGCCCATATGTTGATTTTATAAGAAAGAACTGGAAACAATTACTCATCTCGTAGCTGGGTGCAAAGTTCTGATGGCAGAAAATTTATACAAAGACACAATTAAGTGATATGTTACATCTATTGGAAAGTTTGTAAACATCACAACATCACTGTACTGGAAAAGCACTGGGACCATGACCCTAAGAGAATTATGGGAAATAAATAATTCCTAATAAAGTAAGTCTCACATGAGAGACTTTCCTAAGGAAACTGAAAAGCCACTGGGTAGGAGGCAGTGTCCTACTGTGCAGTGGAAACTGGTTGAGAAATAGAAAGCAGAGTAGGACTAAATGGCCAATTTTCCCAATGGAGAAAGGTGAATAGTGGAGTATCCCAGGGATCTGTGCTGGGTCTGCTGCTTTTTGACATATTCTTTAATGACCTGGCAGTGAGTACATTAAATTTGCACATGACACCAAATTATTCAAAGTTGTGAGAATTTGCAGGTTGTGCAAAATTGCCTTGGGAGACTGGGCATTTAAATGGCAGATGAAATTTAATGTGGACAAGTGCAAAGTTATGAACGTAGGGAAGAACAACCCAAACTATGGTTACACGATGCAAGGTTCCACACTAGGAATCACCACTCAGGAAAAGGATCTCGGTGTTATCATGGATAATATGTTGAAATCTTCTGTTTCATCTGCGGTGGCGGCCAAAAAAGAAAACAGAATATTTTTTATTATTTTTATTATAGTATTTAGCACTGGCCTTTCCAGTAGCAGTTCAAGACAAATTACAATCAGGTATTGAAGGTATTTCTCTGTCCCCCGAGGGCTCACAATCTAAGGTTGTACCTGAGGCAATGGAGGCTTAAGTGACTTCCCAAGGCCACAAGGAGAGTTAGTGGGATTTGAACTCTGGTCTTTCTAGGAATTAAGATTGGAATACAGAAAAAAACAACAAATTCTATAATGCCTCTGTATTGCTCCAGTATTACGTGCAATTCTGGTCACTGCATTTCAAAAAAGATATAGTAGAATTAGAAAATGTACAGAGGAGAGTGACCGAAATGATAAAGAGGATGGAAGGACTCTCCTATAAGGAAAGTCTAAAGAGGTTAGGACCCTTGAGCATGGTGAAGAGACAGCTGAGGGGAGATATGACAGAGGTCTATAAGATCCTGAATGGATAAATGTGAATCAATTATTTACTCTCGAAAACTACAAAGACTAGGGACCATGCCATGAAATTACTAAGTAATATATTTAAAACAAATAGAAAATATTTTTTCACTCAACATATAATTACTTTCTGGAATTCATTGCCAGCGGATGTAGCAAATGCAGCATTTTGGACAAGTTCCTGGAGGAAAAGTCCATAAACCATTATTAAGGTAGACTTGGGGAAATCCACTGCTAATCCTCGGGGGTAGGCAGCGTAGGATCTTACTACTGTTTGGGATGTGGATTTGCCACTGTTGGAAAGAGGATACAGGCCTTGATGGACCATCAAGTTGACCCAGTATGGCCATTTTTATTGTTCTTATGATTGACTGGGTCCTAAAGTTTGCTGGAACCTATCAGTGCCCCGAGATCTGTTTTTCTGGTGCCCAGGACAGTGAGAGCTACTCTTCCATGTGACTTCAGCTCTTTTTCCCGTTGCCTTATTGAAATCATTTCTTGTGCCTCTGCCTCCTTCCCTCCCAGTATCCTTGGCCCTGAGAAGCCCGGAGTTAATGTGTTTCCCTTTCGGCTGGCTGACAGCTGCTGTGTGAAGGCAGAAACCCCTGAACTCTCTCACATAGGTCTCTTATGATGCCTCATTGCACCCTGCAGGGATAATTTCAGTCCCTTCCTGGTTTCCATCTTAGTCCCCTTCCAGTTCCACCTCCTGTTCCAGTCATGATTTTTATTCAGAGTTTCTGTTTAGTCCTCTTGGGATCTGAGGTTTAATTGTATAGTGCCGGACAGGGTGAAATAGCCCTGATTCTGGGCATGCCAAAGATGCTGCAGCTGAATGTACGCAATGCATGCGATGCGCTACGTAGCTTTCATGCTGCAAGGAGAGTTCAGTGCAGTTTGTGGGCTATGGATCTCTCAGGGGCAATGGGTTCGTGTTGCACATACTACGATAGCAAGGAACCTCACTCCTAAGATACGTGGAGTATGATCTTACTTTCTCATATTTATTGCTAACACTCACATATTCGTGCATTGTGCCAAACAAAACTTCCTTCCTTCTTCCTTTCACCCGGTGAAAAGTGACATATAAGCCCAGCTAAATAAATCAGGTGTAACGTGTATAGGCAACCTGTCAAGGTATAAGAGGAAATTCCTCTTAACCGGGTCTGTGGCTGCCAACATGACGGGAAATATTTCTGTATCTTTCTGCCACATTCTTTTGGCCTCTAACTGCATTTCTTGGTTCTTAAGGATCTTCTGCAACTGACACCTCTGTGTTCCTCTCCTTTACCTCTATGGACAGGACAAGCCACTATTCGGTCTTTCTCGGCCGTCATTTTCTCTGTTTCTATGTTGCTATATTCTGTCTCAAATTCAGATGCAGATAGCTTTGTATGACAATTTTTACATATGTTGCCAAAGTACTACACTCGTAGATGGCTTAAGGTAAAAAAGAAAAGAGAACAAAAAAGACCAAAGGACATAACTGCAAAGAAATAGCAGCCAGATTAAAACTACAATGTACAGAGAGGTCAGTAACAAGAACAGCTGCCAACTTCTCATCCAGGTCTACGTTGTTCCTGCTCAGGACACAATGCTTACCTGGTGGCACCATAAAACGTATTTCACTGCTATAGAATAACTCCGGGATTATAGAATACCGTTTCTCTTTGTACCTCCAGGATTATAGAATACCGTTTTTCTTTCTACCTTCAGGATTATAGAATACTGTTTCTCTTTCTACCTCCGGGATTATAGAATACTGTTTCTATTTCTACCTGCAGGATTATAAAATACTGTTTCGCTTTCTACCTCTGTTATTATAGATTCTCTTTCTACCTCCAGCATTATAGAATACCGTTTCTCTTTCTACCTTCAGGATTATAGAATACTGTTTCTCTTTCTACCTTCAGGATTATAGAATACTGTTTCTCTTTCTACCTCCGGGATTATAGAATACTGTTTCTCTTTCTACCTGCAGGATTATAGAATACTGTTTCTCTTTCTACGTCCGGGATTATAGAATACTGTTTCTCTTTCTACCTTCAGGATTATAAAATACTGTTTCGCTTTCTACCTCTGTTATTATAGATTCTCTTTCTACCTCCAGCATTATAGAATACCGTTTCTCTTTCTACCTTCAGGATTATAGAATACTGTTTCTCTTTCTACCTTCAGGATTATAGAATACTGTTTCTCTTTCTACCTCCGGGATTATAGAATACTGTTTCTCTTTCTACCTGCAGGATTATAGAATACTGTTTCTCTTTCTACGTCCGGGATTATAGAATACTGTTTCTCTTTCTACCTTCAGGATTATAAAATACTGTTTCGCTTTCTACCTCTGTTATTATAGATTCTCTTTCTACCTGCAGCATTATAGAATACTGTTCCTCTTTCTACCTGCAGGACTATAGAATACTGATTCTCTTTCTACCTGCAGGATTATAGAATACTGTTTCTCTTTCTACCTTCAGGATTATAAAATACTGTTTCGCTTTCTACCTCTGTTATTATAGATTCTCTTTCTACCTGCAGGATTATAGAATACTGTTCCTCTTTCTACCTGCAGGATTATAGAATACTGATTCTCTTTCTACCTGCAGGATTATAGAATACTGTTCCTCTTTCTACCTGCAGGATTATAGAATACTGATTCTCTTTCTACCTGCAGGATTATAGAATACTGTTTCTCTTTCTACCTTCAGGATTATAAAATACTGTTTCGCTTTCTACCTCTGTTATTATAGATTCTCTTTCTACCTGCAAGATTATAGAATACTGTTTTCTTTCTACCTGCAGGATTATAGAATACTGATTCTCTTTCTACCTGCAGGATTATAGAATACTGTTCCTCTTTCTACCTGCAGGATTATAGAATACTGATTCTCTTTCTACCTGCAGGATTATAGAATACTGTTTCGCTTTCTACCTCTGTTATTATAGATTCTCTTTCTACCTGCAAGATTATAGAATACTGTTTTCTTTCTACCTGCAGGATTATAGAATACTAATTCTCTTTCTACCTGCAGGATTATAGAATACTGTTCCTCTTTCTACCTGCAGGATTATAGAATACTGATTCTCTTTCTACCTGCAGGATTATAGAATACTGTTCCTCTTTCTACCTGCAGGATTATAGAATACTGATTCTCTTTCTACCTTCAGGATTATAGAATACTGTTTCTCTTTCTACCTTCAGGATTATAAAATACTGTTTCGCTTTCTACCTCTGTTATTATAGATTCTCTTTCTACCTCCAGCATTATAGAATACCGTTTCTCTTTCTACCTTCAGGATTATAGAATACTGTTTCTCTTTCTACCTTCAGGATTATAGAATACTGTTTCTCTTTCTACCTCCGGGATTATAGAATACTGTTTCTCTTTCTACCTGCAGGATTATAGAATACTGTTTCTCTTTCTACGTCCGGGATTATAGAATACTGTTTCTCTTTCTACCTTCAGGATTATAAAATACTGTTTCGCTTTCTACCTCTGTTATTATAGATTCTCTTTCTACCTGCAGCATTATAGAATACTGTTCCTCTTTCTACCTGCAGGACTATAGAATACTGATTCTCTTTCTACCTGCAGGATTATAGAATACTGTTTCTCTTTCTACCTTCAGGATTATAAAATACTGTTTCGCTTTCTACCTCTGTTATTATAGATTCTCTTTCTACCTGCAGGATTATAGAATACTGTTCCTCTTTCTACCTGCAGGATTATAGAATACTGATTCTCTTTCTACCTGCAGGATTATAGAATACTGTTCCTCTTTCTACCTGCAGGATTATAGAATACTGATTCTCTTTCTACCTGCAGGATTATAGAATACTGTTTCTCTTTCTACCTTCAGGATTATAAAATACTGTTTCGCTTTCTACCTCTGTTATTATAGATTCTCCTTCTACCTGCAAGATTATAGAATACTGTTTTCTTTCTACCTGCAGGATTATAGAATACTGATTCTCTTTCTACCTGCAGGATTATAGAATACTGTTCCTCTTTCTACCTGCAGGATTATAGAATACTGATTCTCTTTCTACCTGCAGGATTATAGAATACTGTTTCTCTTTCTAACTCTGTTATTATAGATTCTCTTTCTACCTGCAGGATTATAGAATACTGTTTCTCTTTCTACCTGCAGGATTATAGAATACTGTTTCGCTTTCTACCTTCAGGATTATAGAATACTGTTTCTCTTTCTACCTTCAGGATTATAGAATACTGTTTCTCTTTCTACCTGCAGGATTATAGAATACTGTTCCTCTTTCTACCTGCAGGATTATAGAATACTGATTCTCTTTCTACCTGCAGGATTATAGAATACTGTTTCTCTTTCTACCTTCAGGATTATAGAATACTGTTTCTCTTTCTACCTCCGGGATTATAGAATACTGTTTCTCTTTCTACCTGCAGGATTATAGAATACTGTTTCTCTTTCTACGTCCGGGATTATAGAATACTGTTTCTCTTTCTACCTTCAGGATTATAAAATACTGTTTCTCTTTCTACTTTCAGGATTATAGATTCCCTTTCTACCTTCAGGATTATAGAATACTGTTTCTCTTTCTACCTGCAGGATTATAGAATACTGTTTCTCTTTCTACCTTCAGGATTATAGAATACTGTTTCTCTTTCTACCTCTGTCATTATAGATTTCTCTTTCTACCTGCAGGATTATAGAATACTGTTTCTCTTTCTACCTCTGTCATTATAGATTCTCTTTCTATGTTCAGGATTATAGAATACTGTTTCTCTTTCTACCTCCGGGATTATAGAATACTGTTTCTCTTTCTACCTTCAGGATTATAGAATACTGTTTCTCTTTCTACCTCTGTGATTATAGATTCTCTTTCTGCCTTCAGGAGTATAGAATACTGTTCCTCTTTCTACCTTCAGGATTATAGAACACTGTTCCTCTTTCTACCTTCAGGATTATAGAATACCGTTTCTCTTTGTACCTCCGGGATTATAGAATACTGTTTCGCTTTCTACCTTCAGGATTATAGAATACAGTTTCTCTTTCTACCTTCAGGATTATAGAATACTGTTTCTCTTTCTACCTCCGGGATTATAGAATACTGTTTCGCTTTCTACCTCTGTGATTATAGAATACTGTTTCTCTTTCTACCTTCAGGATTATAGAATACTGTTTCTCTTTCTACCCCTGTGATTATAGATTCTCTTTCTACCTGCAGGATTATAGAATACTGTTCCTCTTTCTACCTTCAGGATTATAGAATACCGTTTCTCTTTGTACCTCCAAGATTATAGAATACTGTTTCGCTTTCTACCTTCAGGATTATAGAATACAGTTTCTCTTTCTACCTTCAGGATTATAGAATACTGTTTCTCTTTCTACCTCCGGGATTATAGAATACTGTTTCTCTTTCTACCTGCAGGATTATAGAATACTGTTTCTCTTTCTACCTGCGGGATTATAGAATACTGTTTCTATTTCTACCTCCGGGATTATACAATACTGTTTCGCTTTCTACCTCTGTGATTATAGAATACTGTTTCACTTTCTACCTCCGGGATTATAGAATACTGTTTCTCTTTCTACCTTTGGGATTATAAAATACTGTTTCTCTTTCTACCTACAGGATTATAGAATACTGTTTCTCTTTCTACCTGCAGGATTATAGAATACTGTTTCTCTTTCTACCTCCAGGATTATAGAATACTGTTTCTCTTTCTTCCTTCAGGATTATAAAATACTGTTTCTCTTTCTACCTTCAGGATTATAGAATACTGTTTCTCTTTCTACCTTCAGGATTATAAAATACTTTTTCTCTTTCTTCCTTCAGGATTATAAAATACTGTTTCTCTTTCTACCTTCAGGATTATAGAATACTGTTTCTCTTTCTACCTTCAGGATTATAGAATACCGTTTCTCTTTCTACCTCCAGGATTATAGAATACTGTTTCTCTTTCTACCTTCAGGATTATAGAATACCGTTTTTCTTTCTACCTTCAGGATTATAGATACTCTTTCTACCTTCAGGATTATAGAATACTGTTTCTCTTTCTACCTTCAGGATTATAGAATACTGTTTCTCTTTCTACCTTCAGGATTATAGAATACTGTTTCTCTTTCTACCTCCGGGATTATAGAATACTGTTTCTCTTTCTACCTGCAGGATTATAGAATACTGTTTCTCTTTCTACGTCCGGGATTATAGAATACTGTTTCTCTTTCTACCTTCAGGATTATAAAATACTGTTTCGCTTTCTACCTCTGTTATTATAGATTCTCTTTCTACCTGCAGGATTATAGAATACTGTTCCTCTTTCTACCTGCAGGATTATAGAATACTGATTCTCTTTCTACCTGCAGGATTATAGAATACTGTTTCTCTTTCTACCTGCAGGATTATAGAATACTGATTCTCTTTCTACCTGCAGGATTATAGAATACTGTTCCTCTTTCTACCTGCAGGATTATAGAATACTGTTTCTCTTTCTACCTGCCGGATTATAGAATACTGTTTCTCTTTCTACCTCTGTTATTATAGATTCTCTTTCTACCTGCAGGATTATAGAATACTGTTTCTCTTTCTACCTGCAGGATTATAGAATACTGTTTCGCTTTCTACCTTCAGGATTATAGAATACTGTTTCTCTTTCTACCTTCAGGATTATAAAATACTGTTTCTCTTTCTACCTTCAGGATTATAGAATACTGTTTCTCTTTCTACCTCCGGGATTATAGAATACTGTTTCTCTTTCTACCTGCAGGATTATAGAATACTGTTTCTATTTCTACCTCCGGGATTATAGAATACTGTTTCTCTTTCTACCTTTGGGATTATAAAATACTGTTTCTCTTTCTACCTGCAGGATTATAGAATACTGTTTCTCTTTCTACCTGCAGGATTATAGAATACTGTTTCGCTTTCTACCTCTGTGATTATAGAATACTGTTTCTCTTTCTACCTGCAGGATTATAGAATACTGTTTCGCTTTCTACCTCTGTGATTATAGAATACTGTTTCACTTTCTACCTCCGGGATTATAGAATACTGTTTCTCTTTCTACCTTTGGGATTATAAAATACTGTTTCTCTTTCTACCTGCAGGATTATAGAATACTGTTTCTCTTTCTACCTCCAGGATTATAGAATACTGTTTCTCTTTCTTCCTTCAGGATTATAAAATACTGTTTCTCTTTCTACCTTCAGGATTATAGAATACTATTTCTCTTTCTACCTTCAGGATTATAAAATACTGTTTCTCTTTCTACCTTCAGGATTATAGAATACTGTTTCTCTTTCTACCTTCAGGATTACAGAATACTGTTTCTCTTTCTACCTTCAGGATTATAGAATACTGTTTCTCTTTCTACCTGCAGGATTATAAAATACTGTTTCTCTTTCTACCTCTGTGATTATAGAATACTGTTTCTCTTTCTACCTCTGGGATTATAGAATACTGTTTCTCTTTCTACCTTCAGGATTATAGAATATTGTTTCTCTTTCTACCTCCAGCATTATAGAATACCGTTTCTCTTTCTACCTGCAGGATTATAGAATACTGTTTCTCTTTCTACCTTCAGGATTATAGAATACTGTTTCTCTTTCTACCTGCAGGATTACAGAATACTGTTTCTCTTTCTACCTGCAGGATTATAGAATACTGTTTCTCTTTCTACCTGCAGGATTATAGAATACTGTTTCTCTTTCTACTTCCAGGATTATAAAATACTGTTTCTCTTTCTACCTGCAGGATTATAAAATACTGTTTCTCTTTCTGCCTCCAGGATTATAGAATACTGTTTCGCTTTCTACCTCCGGGATTATAGAATACTGTTTCTCTTTCTATCTCCGGGATTACAGAATACTGTTTCACTTTCTACCTCTGGGATTATAGAATACTGTTTCTCTTTCTACCTCCGGGATTATAGAATACTGTTTCTCTTTCTACCTGCAGTGACCAGAATTGCACATAATACTGGAGCAATACAGAGGCATTATAGAATTCTTTGTTTTTTTCTCTATTCCAATCTTAATAATACCTAGAAAGACCAGAGTTCAAATTCCTGTGTTACACAAGCATCCTCCTAGGGAATGTGTCCTGGGATGGGGTTATGTGACCCTCTCCCAGTGCCTGAGCTATACCTGCCGCGTCCTGGGATGAGATGATCTGAGCTACAGCAGCAACATCCTAGGGAATGCGTCCTCCGATGGGGTTATGTGACCCTCTCCCAGTGCCAGAGCTACACCTACTGCGTCTTAGGGAATGTGTCCTGGGATGGGGGTTTGTGACCCTCTCCCAGTGCCTGAGCTACACCAGCTGCGTCCTAGGGAATGTGTCCTGGGATGTGGTTTTGTGACCCTCTCCCAGTGCCTGAGCTACACCAGCTGCGTCCTAGGGAATGTGTCCTGGGATGGGGTTTTGTGACCCTCTCCCAGTGCCTGAGCTACACCAGCTGCGTCCTAGGGAATGTGTCCTGGGATGGGGTTTTGTGACCCTCTCCCAGTGCCTGAGCTACACCAGCTGCGTCCTAGGGAATGTGTCCTGGGATGGGGTTTTGTGACCCTCTCCCAGTGCCTGAGATACACCAGCTGCGTCCTAGGGAATGTGTCCTGGGATGGGGTTTTGTGACCCTCTCCCAGTGCCTGAGCTACACCAGCTGCGTCTTATACACCAGCTGCGTCCTAGGGAATGTGTCCTGGGATGGGGTTTTGTGACCCTCTCCCAGTGCCTGAGCTACACCAGCTGCGTCTTAGGGAATGTGTCCTGGGATGGGGTTTTGTGACCCTCTCCCAGTGCCTGAGCTACAGCAGCAACGTCCTAGGGAATGCGTCCTCCGATGGGGTTATGTGACCCTCTCCCAGTGCCTGAGCTACACCAGCAGCATCCTTTGAATGCGTCCTGGGATGAGATGATGTGAGCTACAGCAGCAACATCCTAGGGAATGTGTCCTGCGATGGAGTTATGTGAACCTCCACTTGTCCCTTTCCTGGAACATCTGTGCTGTGGTGAGACTTATGTTCAGGTTTATCTGTATGTTTATAAAATTTGCTTTAGTACCTTTCAAAAAACAGCATTTAAGTGGTTACGTGCAATCTCCCCTATCCCTGTGCTGTACCTTTGCAGCATCTTGTAAGAACTTAGTCTGTGAGGCTTCGACAAGCTTACCTGACCGCATGTGGCCTTTGCATCCTTTAGCCGTTGTTCCTATGCATAAAGAACAACTGCTCCTTCACTTTGTACTGGCCCTGATCTCATCCACACCTCGCGAACACTCATAGATGTAACATGTGCCCTCCGCTGACCCAAAACAATTCCCAGAAACAAAGGCATCCCACAAGTACTTCCCCTGAGAGTCACATACCAGCCAGCCTGTCGGCACCAGCGAGCAAGCCCTGCCAGGCTTGTTGCCAAATGTATTGTGGCATTTATGAGCAGGGGCAGGATATGGGGTTTCCCACACCATGAAAAAAACAAAGACACTGCAAGATAAATTCAGGAAGACAAAGACTAAATCCTGATGAAATTTATCAGCCAACATCTGACCTGGAGAAGTCTCAAATACTGTGTTGATCTCATGATACCAATGAAATCACAGAAAGCATCTAGGACCTATTTGGCACCTCTAGGAGTGCGTGTAATTCTGCTCCTCCTTCAGAATCTATGCGGCACCCATGGAGGACATAGGTTGCACTCATTCCAAATGCTGACTCCTACCATGTGTAGTGCACTGCAGACACGGCACATGCCAATGAAACCTCTCCCATCACTCGCACAGACACAACATTCTTTTCCCATGTATCGAACGACACCAGACTCCTTCCTCTTCCCCCTCACAAGTCCACCCTTTCTTTTCCCCACTCTGTTTCCTGTTCTGAATTTCTTACCGTGGAAACAAAGAGATCCAACTCCTACACATTGCCAACTTCTTAGGTTGGAAAAGTTTATTTGAACAGGTCTCCTCTCTCCTCTTACTTCTTCAATCAAATACCTCATGCCAGTAACACTGCACACAGTATCAGACAATGGCATGACGGTTTCAGGAATGCTCTGTTCAAGTACTCATACAGTCAGTAGTCTGTGATTCAGCTCACTCCCTATATAACACACAGTCAGTGATAGAGCACACTCAGTTTAGAGCACATGGCCTATGATAGATCACACTCCTTTTAGAGCACACGATCTATGATAGATCACACTCCTTTTAGAGCACACGATCTATGATAGAGCACACTCCATGTAGAGCACACAGTCTATGATAGAGAATTCACCATGTAGAGCACACAATCTATGATAGAGAGCGCTCCATGTAGAGCACACGGTCTATGATAGAGAACGCCCATGTAGAGCAAACGATCTATGATAGAGAACGCTCCATGTAGAGCACATGGTCTATGATAGAGCATGCTCCATGTAGAGTATACGATCTATGATAGAGAACTCTTCATGTAGAGCACACAGTCAGTGATAGAGCACACTCAGTTTAGAGCACACGGTCTATGATAGAGAACGGCCATGTAGAGCAAATGATCTATGATAGAGAATGCTCCATGAACAGCAAACGATCTATAATAGAGAACGCCCACGTAGAGCAAATGATCTATGATAGAGAACGCCCATGTAGAGCAAACGATCTATGATAGAGAACGCTCCATGTAGAGCACATGGTCTATGATAGAGCATGCTCCATGTAGAGTATACGATCTATGATAGAGAACTCTTCATGTAGAGCACACAGTCAGTGATAGAGCACACTCAGTTTAGAGCACACAGTCTATGATAGAGAACGCCCATGTAGAGCAAATGATCTATGATAGAGAATGCTCCATGAAGAGCAAACGATCTATAATAGAGAACGCCCACGTAGAGCAAATGATCTATGATAGAGAACGCCCATGTAGAGCAAACGATAGAGAATGCTCCATGTAGAGTATACAATCTATGATAGAGAATGCTCCGTTTAGAGCACACAATCTATGATAGAGCACGCTCCATGTACAGCACACAATCTATGATAGAGAATGCTCCATATAGAGCAGACGGTCTATGATAGAGAACGCCCATGTAGAGCAAACGATCTATGATAGAGAATGCTCCATGTAGAGCAAACAATCTATGATAGAGAACGCCCACGTAGAGCAAACGATCTATGATAGAGAATGCTCCATGTAGAGCACATGGTCTATGATAGAGCACGCTCCATGTAGAGCACATAGTCTGCAATAGAGCACGCTCTGTTTAGAGCACACAGTCTGCAATAGAGCACGCTCTGTTTAGAGCACATAGTCTGCAATAGAGCACACTTTGTTTGGAGCACATAGTCTGCAATAGCGCACGCTCCGTTTAGAGCACACAGTCTGCAATAGAGCACGCTCCGTTTAGAGCACACAGTCTGCAATAGAGCACGCTCTGTTTAGAGCATACGGTCTGCAATAGAGCACGCTCCGTTTAGAGCACATAGTCTGCAATAGAGCACGCTCCGTTTAGGGCACACAGTCTGCAATAGAGCACGCTCTGTTAGAGCACACAGTCTGCAATAGAGCACGCTCTGTTAGAGCACACGGTCTATGATAGAGCATGCTCCGTTTAGAGCACACAGTCTGCAATAGAGCACGCTCCGTTTAGAGCACACGGTCTATGATAGAGCACGCTCTGTTTAGAGCACACAGTCTGCAATAGAGCATGCTCCGTTTAGAGCACACAGTCTGCAATAGAGCACGCTCTGTTAGAGCACACGGTCTATGATAGAGCACGCTCCGTTTAGAGCACACAGTCTGCAATAGAGCACGCTCCGTTTAGAGCATACAGTCTGTGATAATACAGTACAAGGAACAGATGCATGTATGTGTATGTGAAAAAGAACCACCGAGCAAAATATTTTAAATGTAATATGGAGCAAAGTATAGCACTCAACATAGCCATGCAAAAAAATTAAAAATGAAATACCTGATATGTGGTGGTGGTTGTGGCTTAAGACCCAGATATTCAATACCAGGGCCATATCCACCACCGGCATTGACTGCGGGTCAGCCAGGTGATGATGGAGTTAATCAGGCAGCAGAGATATGTATTCAGCTGCTGCCTGCTAGGTCGACCTTTAGAGGGCCTAACGTTTGCCGCTTAGCAGTAGCCGGGCAGCAGCTTGATATCACTGCTGCTCCCAGAATATCCCAATGCTAGCCAGCTATTCACTGAATATCCCAGTCAGTGCAATTAACACGGTTAACAGTCTGCTACCTGCATTAATCGCATGGAATTTCAGGCCAAGGGTATATTTATTTATTTATCTAAAAGCTTTTCTATACCGTGCTCTTTGATATCAGTGCGGTTCACAATCAACAATTCTTGTACAGGGCAGGGCAAATCTGCCTTGTGCTTACATTGAACAGGAACAGTAACTTGGAGTTGTAACTGGGGGTACTATTTACATATTAGACCATCATAAGTTGTAACTAGGGTGACTATTTACATTTAGACATAACCGCATGTTATGTCTGAGTCTAATTGGTTATTTACAGTGCAAAGTCAGAGTATATATATATTCACACATGTCCGTTGTTACAGTTTACAGAGCTGGTAGTATTTATAGTATTATTATCACAGATTTGTTATATGCAACTTTGCTTGACATCATTGGTCATAGCCAGTAATTGGGTGTGGGACTAGATTTGTCCTAGTTTGCATGTGATGTGTGGGGCGCTGCTTGAGTGGATTGGGGTGTGGGAGGTGGTGAGGTGCTGTTGGGTTGCGAGAAGTGTAGTAGGAATAGATGATGCTTGAGGGCTTTTCCTGAATTTACTGGCATTCAATAAGTCCCCACAGCCCTTTCATTTCTATGTCACTTAGTGCATGTGAAGTTCATTAACGTGCCCCCTAATGTTATTCTAGCTAGTGAAGGGCTGCAAAGTGGCTCGATCAGCGATAGGCAGCATTCTCTCAGGCTTCCACAGCTAATGTCATCATCTTTGTAATTTTCTAAGTCACAACCTATCCTCGCCCTTCAACTTTCCCAGGCACTGGGTTCTTGCTTCATCTTAACACAGCATTGACTTAATTAAGAATATATATAGTCTTCTGTTATCTACTCTATGGCTACTATCCCTGTAAGTCACAGGGCACCCCTTTATAATCTTCCAAATTGATTGACCCTGTTCAATGTACATTTTTTGTTCATGTTGTAATGTAAACCACTTTGAATCTATGATATAAAAACCTGTTAAAATAAATAAATAAATGCTGTGCCTTAGTAAGCGGAACCGATGTTTCAGCCGTCACCCTGAAGAAAGCCACAGGACGATGGCTGAAACATCGGCTCACTTATGAAGACACAGCTTCACCCAGCCAGAAACAGCTAGAGGACAGAAATACATCAACATATAAAGGATAAAGGGCTGAAATTTTGGTAGAACTATTAAACAGGAACAATTTGTGTTAAGCACAGTAGACCGCAGGAAAAAAAAGTATTTTCCTGGCAACTAAAACCATGCACAATGTGTATATACACACAATATATATATACACACACGGAAGAAAAGGGGGACCCACTGCATTACTGTACTCAAAGTGAGCAACGTTCAATTAAAGCTCAGTCACATGAAAAAAGAGAAAAAACAAAGTGAATTGCCAATAGCTAGCGAAGGGGTGAAAGAACCGAATCTGTTACAGGCAGTGGAACAGCCAGAACTAAGGCTCAGAGGTCATGGCCATTTAAAGGAAGAGAGAAAGCACAAAATATGTCATTTAAGCAATGGTTTATTTCAAGGTACATCTAAGAAGAACCTTCACATACTACAAATGGCCCAAAACGTTACTGCTCGGATTATTTTCAAAGCCAAGCTATCCGACCACATCTCTGCAATTCTTTACGCTCTCCACTGGCTACCTGTTGCCAGTAGGATTCAATATAAAACATTAGTCACTATTTTTTCTTTTTTTTAGTGCCATCAAGTCAGTGTTGACTCATAGCAAAGTAGATTGCCAGCCTTTTCTTCTGAGGCAATGGAGGGTAAAGTGACTTGCCCAAGGTCACAAGGAGTGCCAGTGGGAATCAAACCTTTGAGCTTCTGGGTACTAGGCAGTTGCTTTAACCACTAGGCTACTCCTCCACCCCTTAGTCACTCTGTTCAAGCTCATTAATGAAAATAGCCCCTTCTCATCTCGCAACCCTAATCCAGACCCCCTCAGAAAACAGAATGAGAAGAAGGGTGAACCTTAACATGCTTCTAATCCCTGACTCTGTAAGAAAAATGAAGCAGGTAACAAGCAATACTGCCTTCTCTTATTATGCACCCAGTCAATTCATGCAACCTAAGAGAGATTAAAGACCTTCTAACCTTCAGGAAGGAACTTAAAACATACCTTTTCACCCTGCACTATTACAACTTACAGCTCACCCCCGAGCAGATGTCATAAGAGTACACAAATCACCTAACACAAGTTTACCCTACCTACCTCATGTCCCACTCTCCCTTGCACTTCCCCACTGATAACCCCGCTATACTCCTTCCACCGAACTATAGTCAGACCTGTTCTGGCTGCTGTAAATAGTTAATATGTTTATTATTGATTTGCATATTTGTCCTACCCTCTGTAAATAATGAATATGTGCTCAATCTATGTAAAATAGTTAATATATTCTCTGTAAAATAGTTATTATGTGCTCAAAAATGTTCTATGTAATTAATGTTTACCATGTTCTCTGTAAACCGCCCCTGATCTCTGGAAGGGGCGGTATAGAAAAGCGCGCAAATAAATAAATAAATACACAAAAACATACAGAAGAGATGTCCCCCCCCCCTTTTATAAGAAAACAGTAAAATCAATATCTTGATTAAGACCAGAGGGATGCATGGTGTTAAATGAAAAAAAATATCTTTCGTTCTTCACACAACAGAATTTGGTCAAAGTCATGATACTGAAAGAAGATGCAATACCCAGAATCTCACTTCTGCAAAGCAGTGAGTCTTATCTTTACCATGATGCACTTGTTTCACCTTGAGGACATCTTTCTTAATGCAGTGCTTGTGTTTATTGAGGCGGGTGCGAAACTGTTTTTGTTTCTCAGTGTTTATCATATCACAAGGCACATCATTGCACAAATTACATTCCTGGTGCTGCAATTACAAGAACTACTCAAAAAACATTTATACTGAGTACCACTTCATATAAAAACCTTGGCGACTATCATCCAATCACCATTGAGGTAGCAGTAAGTACACCCACGCTAAGTTCAACAGGGATAGCATTGCGCTATTCACCCACTCCCCACCCTATTAAGTGCTAAGGATTTGTATGGGATTTGTACTGTGCTGGCTGCTTTAGTGTATGCTGATAGTTACTATGGTCCCATGCGGTTTAGCGCATGATAAACTGCACTGTTCAATAAACGTGTCTTATCAAGTACATCGCACATTTATAATGACCTACTCTAGAAGGGGTCCTTTGTAGTGCAAGGAGAGCAGAGGGGTCAAGCATCTCTTTCAGATCGCATTGCCTTGTGTGTGCTATTGCTAGCCACTCAAGACTGTGGCAATACTCCAACACTTGCGAGGAATCTCATATGTGAAAGATGAATAGTGCATACCAGCCTTAAGTCCTCTTCTGATGATGATTTCTTGAGAAGGGACATCCTATCTGAACTCTTTGCTCTGAGATAAGCTCTTTTCCTGCAGTTCTCTCGATAGCCCCTCTCCACAAATCTCTCACTCATACCGACAGCCTGTTGTTCAAATTCTTTTCCAGTACTGCACAGTCTATGTAATTTTAGAAACTTGCCAAGTGAGAGATGGTCTTTAAGGGGCCCTTTTACTAAAGCCTACTAAGTGGTTACTATGCATTTTAATGGGCGTTAATGGTCCTTGGTAATGAGTAACATGTGTGCTAATTGCCCATCGCAAAAAGGGGTAGGGTATGGTGGGAGTAGGCCTGTGGAGAGCACATTGTGGTTAGCGCAAGGGATGCATATCACGCACTAACGGTCTGGTGATAGCTCTGTGGGTGGTGCTAGATGTGTGCATTACGGCATCCATGCTGCCATGCCCCCACAGTTAACGCAAAGGCTTTGCACGTAACACGTAGTTTTTGCACTAAGTGCATGTTAAGTTTAGAGTGCTGTCTGTGCTAGAGCGTGCTTCGTTTCGTAAAAGGACCCCTAAGACTTCAAACTTTGATAATGGAGTAATTTGGTTTCCAAAAGATGGTTGTTTTGCACCCATACTGTTTTCACTTTGTAAGAATGTCAAGACAGGAGATTTCTGTGTAACTACAAGTCATTTAAAATTCCACGTTTCTCTCAGGGGTTGAGCTAATGTTCCCCCTTCAATATCAATAACACCACCTCTGTAGCATTGCATAGCAGTGTTGCTCAGGAAATTGCCAGGCCAATAAGTATAAGATGCGTATTTCCAAAAGATCAAGTCCCATTGGGCTTTATTTTGCTGTGCAGACTATTTGACCTGTACTAGGGAGTTTGCATCTGTTAGTGGAGCATGGCTCCTTTAAGCAATCTTTTCCTTCTCCCTGAGGGCGCTGGGTCTTTTCCTGTCTGGAGAGAGGCTCAGCAGGAATCACTGGGGCATCTTTCTCCCATCATTGTTGGCAGTGTACAATGGCCCCTGTTTGTGTGAGTGTGTCCCAGGAGTTCTACCACTTCCACATGTACTGATAGCCCAGAGCCTTGGCCCTGAAAGCAGCTTCTGCTGATAACCGTGCCGGCCGCCTTAGAAACTGGACCATCATGGGGTTAAAGGGCAGCTTTTTATAACTCTCAGTTCCAGATGAGATGTAAAGATCAGCCAGGAGATTCAGTAGTTTACTAGGCTTGACCTTTCTCCTCTAGAGCCTGACTCAGATCACAAGTGAAATGAGGGTTTTTTCATGTCGGATTTGTCATACATTGCAAGCCAGACCGGCTGAGGGGGCTGTGGGGCACAAATGCATTGACAGAGCTCTGTGCGGTGTGTGTCAGGGCTGAATAACAGGTGGTTGCAGGAAAGGAGTGAAGTGCTTTGGCAGACATTGCTACTTTCCACTGAACGGTATGGCGGCGATGGGATGTTTCTTTTCTGACAGGCGGCTGTACCACGTCCTCTGACTAACTTTCTGCTTTCAAGAAAATCTCCTGGTTTTCGTTCCCTGGTGCCACTGACTCTTGTGGCCCTCTGGCTCCCGGCACTACCGCTAACCCCCAGCTAACCTCCCTGTGCTTATTCCTGAATCTTTCACTTTTTTTTCTCTTGGCTGCCAAAGATCATAAATAAAACCTCTCTCATTACAAGCAAAGACATGAACTGTTTTTTTCTCGTTTTCAGGAAAAAGCATTTACTCCAGAAGCTGGTTCTGACACTTCCTGACGGTCTCTGGAAAAGAGCATATAAGGCAGCTTGGACAGAAGGGTCCATCCCATCCCACCTGCCCTGCCACTGCCCCCTCCCCAAATCATGCTTAGCTCAGGCACCAAAAGCTCTGTGGCCTCCAGCGTTCCTAACAAGGGAGCCACAAATCTCCTAAATTCGTATCAGGTGGCCTGCTTAGTGACTTCCAGAGAGAAGATGGTAAAAAGCCCAGGACATATGCTGACCAAAAGAGAAAGGAACTCAGATCCTGTGACCTGGGATCCTGCGGTGGGATCCCCATATGTATACCATCATTCAATAAGCAGCCAATTGGATGTGTTTTCTTGTAAGTATAGTCCTGTCAAAAGAACTTTGCCCTTTTGTTTAGAAGAATGAAGGTTACCTGGATTTTTATTGCCTTTAGGATTTTCAAGTAATATAAACAACTAAGGTTGACTATGAGAACTCAAGTCCCTGTCCTCCATCACTATCCCAGACCCTAAGCAAGACCAGTGTACCATCCTCCGTTTCACTTCTTCTCCCATCCTTCAGACAATGGGATCCTCCTCCAGTTCTCTCCATCCCCTGACCCCCATTAATGGTCCCTCACTTTTAGGGCTTTTTAAGAGCTAGAAGGCAGATTTTCAGAACTCATTGAAAAGTCAGGTCAAGGAAACTGTGCACAGAGCACTGTGGGACTTTTTCTTGTGCCTTAAATTTATCCTCTTGGAGCAAATTTACCACCAAGCTATTGACACAAATCTTCGTAGCATTTTCGTCTGGGGACATTTTGCTTTTCAGACATTGCAGAAAATTAAATCCTGGGCTAAAACACGTGAACGGGAATTTTAGAAAGCAGGTGGAGAATTAGACCTGTATTTTACAAGAGGTTCTGTTAAACATAGAGCCCTTTGGAGCTGCAGGAGAAAGAAAGAGGATCAAGCCCAGATGAGGTTTTCCAAGATAAATAAAGCGGGCAAATGAAAGGTAATCTAGTTTGAGGAAGGAAACATTATCCTGTGACAATTATTGGTTCAGCTGATTGACATACACCAAGGGAGGGCAGGGCTGGTAACTCTTTCCTGCCCCCCAACGACCAGGCTAATCGGCTGAAGACAAAGAACAGCCCTGGGAACTTTAAAATCAAGAGCATGCCTAGGCGCACCTGCGCCAAAGGGCCCTTTGGCGAGCCCCTTAGGCAAAAACCTTCTGAGCGAGATCAATGCAACAATCCCAGGACCCCCTCCTTGCCTGAAATGATCTCAATGACCTAACAACAATCAATGTGATTCTCCCTCACTATGGTCCACACCCCGCACCCCTGTAGCTTGTGGTTAACTGAAGCATACAACAACAACGATATTAAATTGGCGCTAAACTTTCTTTCCCTGCCCATTTGATACCATGCCCTATGAGACCAGACACTGCTGTGCCTCACAACATCCAAAAACAGCTTCCCAAATGCTGTACCCTACAACAAACTACCCAGGCAAGTATGACCTACCCTGTTGCTTAGAGCCCCAAAACTGGACACGAAAAATCTCTACTAAGTTCCACAAATTCTAACCTCCTATCGAGGACAAATAGTCAATTACCAATGGATAAGTTACTCAAAGATTGAGAACATGACTCAGGTTTGAAACTCTCTTAATCCCCCGTTTTGGTAACAGAGCACCTTTAACCATATTCTCGATTGCACATATGCCAGTATCTGCTAATAGAGTCGCTCTACTCCATTGTTCAGCACTTGATCTTGTATTAAACGTCCTAGCTACAGCTCATGCTTGTCTTACTACTTTGTGCATTCTAATTACTAATAACTTTCTGCTCCTGATCAGACTGCCACCCCAACAGTTGTCTGCGGTTATACAATAATCACATTTCTGTTAATCTATTATTGCTGCTCCATATCTACCAAGTACCCAATAATTCCTGATCGCCATTCCCCAGCCTTAAAAATTTACCATTCACCTGCCTCTACTTCGTCCATGTATTTACCAGTGTTCATTCTGGTTCATTGCTCACGCTGGTTTCCCAATGCTTATGCTGGTTTATCAGTGCTCACGCTTGTATTGCTGCCTTGTGTCTACTAAATACAAATTAACTCTCTGCTCTTGATCAGATTACCATCCTTCAGTTATAAAGAGGTCCCCATTTCTTTCATGCCAGTACCACCGCTACGTCCCTACATACGCTCTGTCTTTAACCTGATACACACGACACTTTTACTCCTCTATATCAGGACTGCAAGATCACTCCCATTAGTCTGTTCAATTCCCACGTTTTTCTCTCTCATTATACTGTAAGGTCCACCCATCCACATCTTAAACATTGACCTGCCTAGTGGACAACTACCAATGCTATACTCACCCAGCTCCATTGGACAACTACCAATGCTATACTCACCCAGCTCCATTGGACAACTAACAATGCTATATTCACCCAGCTCCATTGGACAACTACCAAAGCTATACTCACCCAGCTCCATTGGACAACTAACAATGCTATATTCACCCAGCTCCATTGGACAACTAACAATGCTATACTCACCCAGCTCCATTGGACAACTAACAATGCTATATTCACCCAGCTCCATTGGTCAACTAACAATGCTATACTCACCCAGCTCCATTGGACAACTAACAATGCTATATTCACCCAGCTCCATTGGACAACTAACAATGCTATACTCACCCAGCTCCATTGGACAACTAACAATGCTATATTCACCCAGCTCCATTGGACAACTAACAATGCTATACTCACCCAGCTCCATTGGACAACTAACAATGCTATATTCACCCAGCTCCATTGGACAACTAACAATGCTATATTCACCCAGCTCCATTGGACAACTAACAATGCTATATTCACCCAGCTCCATTGGACAACTAACAATGCTATATTCACCCAGCTCCATTGGACAACTACCAATGCTATATTCACCCAGCTCCATTGGACAACTACCAATGCTATATTCACCCAGCTCCATTGGACAACTACCAATGCTATACTCACCCAGCTCCATTGGACAACTAACAATGCTATATTCACCCAGCTCCATTGGACAACTAACAATGCTATATTCACCCAGCTCCATTGGACAACTAACAATGCTATACTCACCCAGCTCCATTGGACAACTACCAATGCTATACTCACCCAGCTCCATTGGACAACTAACAATGCTATATTCACCCAGCTCCATTGGACAACTACCAATGCTATATTCACCCAGCTCCATTGGACAACTACCAATGCTATATTCACCCAGCTCCATTGGACAACTACCAATGCTATATTCACCCAGCTCCATTCATCACTAATTCTAAGAATTTGCTCCTCCATTTCCTCCACAATCTATTAACATGGATAATAAAATGGTTATCGGGATAAACTGCATTATATACATCCTAATTAGCTCAATAAATTTCAACCATGCACTCAACCCCACATACTACCAGCTCATTCCCACCATCTATAGTCCTATCAAGAACTACCCTACACGCCCCTATGTCAGACAGATATACACAACCAAACCAAATTTCAATAGACTCATCAATATCCAATTAAAAACATACCCACCATCACCCACAAACACAACATCACCACAACCTAAAAACTTAAAATACTATCTCATTAATGCAAGGTCAATAAGAAATAAAATACCACTTTTCCAAGACTTATTAATTGACAATACCCCTGACCTGGTCTGCATAATGGGGACATGGCTCTCAGACCCAGACTCTGTATTAATTAACCAATTGACAGCTCCAGGATATGACATATTTCACTCCCACAGATCCCACAAGAAGAGGAGTTGGAGTCATCATAATCATAAAAGAGGATTTGAAAGATGCGGTCAGAGAGGCTGTTGTTGCCAAAAAAGCATCTTTCAGGAAATGGAAATAGAGCCAATTGACAAAAACTGGAAACAGCACAAGCACTGGCAAGTTAGATGCAAGGCATGGATAAGGCAGGCAAAGAGAGAATTTGAGAAGAAGCTTGCTGTGGAAGCAAAAATGATTGAAAAAGACTTTTTCAAGTACATTCATAGCAAAAAAAACCTGTGAAAATGTCAGTTGGACAATTAGCTGATAGAGGAGTAAAAGGGGCCCTAAGAAGGGACAAGGCCATAGCAGAGAGACTGAATGAATTCTTTGCTTCGGTCTTTACTGAGGAAGATGTAGGGATGTTACCAATGACTGAAGTGGTATTTAAAGGTGATACTGTGGAAGAATTCAAAGAAATATCGATACACCGGGAAGATGTATTACAACTATTTGATAAACTGAAGAGTAGCAAATCACCTGGACCGGATGGTATACATCCAAGGGCGTTGAAAGAACTAAAATATGAGATTGAAGACCTGCTATTAGTAATCTGTGAACTATCATTGAAATCATCTCTAATACCTGAAAATTGGAGGATGGACAATGTAACACCAATTTTTAAAAAGAGTTCCAGGGGTGATTCGGGAAACTACAGACCGGTGAGTCTGACATCAATACCGGGAAAAATGGTTGAAACCATCATAAAGAACAAAATTACTGAACATGTAGACAGTCATAGCTTAGTGGGAGACAGTCAACATGACTTTAGACAAGGAAGATCTCGTCTTACTAATGTTATGTTTTTTTGAAAGTGTGAATAAACAGGAAGACAAAGGTGAGTCGGTTGATATAGTGTAACTGGACTTTCAGAAAGCCTTTGACAAGGTCCCTCATCAGAGACTTTTGGCAAAACTAAAAAGTCATGGGAAAGGAGGCAGTGTACTATTGCGGATCAGGAACTGGTTAAAAGACAGAAAGCAGAGGGTAGGGCTAAATGGCCAATTTTCCCAATGGAGAAAGGTGAATAGTGGAGTACCCCAGGGATCTGTGCTGGGTCCGCTGCTTTTTAACATATTCATAAATGACCTGGAAAAGGGAATAATGAGTGAGATTATGTAATTTGCAGATGACGCAATATTTTTTCACTCAAAATCAAACTCTGTAATTTGTTACCGGAGGATGTAGTAAAAGCTGTTAGTGTAACTGGGTTTAAAAAAGGTTTGGACAAGTTCCTGGAGGAAAGGTCCATAAACCATTATTAAGAAGGGACCCAGGATATCAATGCTTGACCCAGTACAAGCATTGTGGAACCTGTGTCTTTTCGGGAAACTGCTAGGTACGTATGACCTGGATTGGCCACTGTTGGAAACAGGATACTGGGCTTGATGGACCTTGGTCTGACCCAGTATGGCATATCTGATGTTCTTATGGTGCTGGGGTTAAGTGTTCAATCATTTGTTTCAAAAAGTTATCTTTGTCAAATTTTTTGAATCTCATGGGTTGTGGTGTGTATGCAAACATAGATGAAGCAATGTCAATTTGGAACAACACTATATCTAAAGCTGCAGTCCTACATATACCTCCTATACCTACCACAAAAAAACAAAATGCTGCATGGTTCAGACCTGAACTCAAACAAGTGAAACTGACCTATGCAAAATCGAGCAGAGATGGTGCTATACAAAATCTGCAGACTATCAAGCACAATATGTGGTCTTTTTCTGTCATCATATTTCTATGTTTCTATTGGTCCGATTCTTTCTAACATCTTTGTTAGTGATATAGCGGAAGGGCTGTCGGGTAAGGTTTGCCTCTTTGCGGATGATACCAAAATCTGCAATAGAGTAGACACCCAGGAAGGTGTAGATAACATGAGGAGGGATCTAGCTAAGCTTGAAGAATGGTCTAGAACAGCGATGGCGAACCTATGGCACGCGTGCCAGCTGTGGCACGCGAAGGCCTTGCAGCTGGCACGCGGGAAGGTCTGCAATTAAGTATGCGGCGCGGCGGGAGGTGAGTGTGCCATCACTGCTCTAGATAGTCACCCTGAGCGCAAAGAACGGGAAACTGAACTCAGCCCCCCTGCAAACAGAAGCATTTACTATGCTGCTAGGACAGGTGTCTGCCTCCCTTCGTCTGCAGCCGCGGCTCCCTGCCTCTTAGGGAACCGCGGCTGTGCTTGTAAAATCGTTGCGGAGCCCTTCCTGTCTTGACGGGCTCCGTGCAGCATTGTCCCGCCTCCAAAGGACAACTTCCTTTAGAGGCGGGACAATGCTGCACGGCGCCCGTCCTGACAGGACGGGCTCCGCAACGTTTTTACAAGCACAGCCGCAGTTCCCTAAGAGGCAGGGAGCTGCGGCTGCAGACGAAGGGAGGCAGACATGGGGAGAGGAGGCTGACATCGACATGGGGGGGGCTGATATGGATGGATTGGGGAGGGGGGCTGACATGGAAGGAGGGAGCTGATATGGATGGATGGAAGGAGGGGGGCTTACATGGAGGGAGGGAGCTGATATGGATGGATGGAAGGAGGGGGGCTTACATGGAGGGAGGGATAGATGGAGGGAGGGGGCTGACATGGACAGAGGGGGGACTGACATGGAGGGAGGCTGACATGGACAGTGGGGCTGACATGGAGGGAGGGAGGGGGCTGACATGGACAGATGGAAGGACGGGGGCTGACATGGAGGGAGGGGGGCTGGCATGCACAAAGGGGAGAGACAGGGACATACTGGACAGACGGGATAAATGCTGGAGAGAGGCGAGAGACAGTGCGACTTAGGATTATAATGGGCTGATGGGGGAGCTAGCACTGGTAATGGGCAGATGGGAGGGGACTAGGACTGGTAATGGGTTGAAGGCTAGGACTGGGAATGGACTGATCAAGGGGGGGGTTGGGACTGGTAATGGGCTGATAGGGGGGTATGACTGATAATGGACTGATGGGGGGCTAGCATTGGAAATGAGCTGATCGGTGAGGTTAGGACTGGAAATGGGCTGATGGGGGGATAGGACTGGTGATGGGGGGGGTAGGACTGGTGGTATTGGGCTGATTAGGGGAGGCTAGATTAGGGGAGGCTAGCACTGGTAATGGGGTTGAGGGGGGATTAGCACTGGAAGTGAGCTGATTGGGGGGCTTTGACTGAGAATGGGCTGATTGTGGGGAGGGGAGGATAGAGCTGCTGGCCCTGGAAGAAAACTGGGGGCTAAGGCTACAAATGGGCTGATGCGAGGGGATGGGAGAATGGAACTGGAAGGGAGTGGATCTGAGAGGGGCTGCCATGGTATTTGTACTAGAAGGGACTGGTCAGTGGGGAAGGAGGGGGACTGGAAGGGAATGGACACCAGTGGCAATCATGGGAATGCAAGTTGACATTGGAAGGTACTGGGAGTGAGGACTGGAAAGGGGCTGATACTGGGGAGGGTTACTGGGACTGGAAATAGGCTGATGGAAAGAAGTGAAGAAAACGAAAGAAGAGATAAGAAATGGCAGATGGACCATAGACCACAGAAACAGAGCTAAGAGAAGACAGGAAAGCAGAAGCCTCAGATCGGGACCAGCATGATCAGAGAATAAATTGGTCAGACAACAAAGGTAGAAAAAATAATTTTATTTCATATTAGTGATTTGACTACAAAATCATCATAATTTTGAAATCAAATATTGTTACTTGTTGTGATTAATTAACCGTATTTTCCGGCGTATTTTTTTTGGTGTGCGCTGGAAGAGGGGTAGTCTTATACGGCGAGTATAGGCCAAACACCTATATTTTAACAGGAAAAGTAGGGGGTCGTCTTATACGCCCAGTCGTCTTATACGCCGGAAAATACGGTAAGTTAATTTAACGTTTTCTATGAAAAGTAGTTCTGAGGGGGGTCAAAAAAATATTAAAAGAAAAGTGACAATAATATAATAATATATTTATAATGTGGATTACATTTGGGCCCTCATATTTACCTCAGGCTATGATTGTGATTGTGATTATGATGGTACACTGTAAGAAACAATATATGCAGTGTTAGATTTGTTTTAAATGTCGCAATGGTTTTGCGGCTCCCAGGTTTTTTTTCCCTTCGGAAACGGGTCCAAGTGGCTCTTTATGTCTTAAAGGTTGCAGACCCCTGTGCTAGGAGAAAGGCCCCAGCCCGGCCCCGCGCTTCCCCTTCCGGTCGGAGCTTCTGCGCACCTCTCGCCGAGAAGCTGCGCGCTAGGGCTCGTGCACCATCCTCTCGCGAGATTATAGGACCCGCGCGGGAGCTGGGTTCCAAAGAAGAGCAAAACCTACCACTTTCATGATGAATGGGAAATGGACTACTTCTTCATCATGGTGAAAGACAAGTGTTGTCTAATTTGTAACGCCCCAGTATCCTTGCCCAAAAAGGGTGATCTGGAACATCATTATAAGGCTCTAAAATCTTGTTGTTAAGGTTTAATTGACGTGCTGGCACTTTGAGGAAATTCTTTGGTTTTGTGCGGCAGTTTGGGCACTCGGGCTCAAAAAGGTTAGCCATCACTGGTCTAGAATTTGGCAGCTGGGATTTAATGTTAAAAAATGTAAGGTCATGCATTTGGGCTACAGCAATCCAAGGGAGCAATATAGTATAGGGGGGTGAAGTACATTTGTCCACTAAAGAAGAGCGGGACCTAGGCGTGGTTGTGTCTGATGATCTTAAAGTAGCTAAACAGGTAGAAAAGGCGATGGCAAAAGCTAGAAGGATGATTGGGTGCATACGGAGAGGAATGGCTAGCAGAAAAAAGGAGGTGATAATGCCTCTCTATAAGTCTTTGGTGCAACCTCATTTGGAGTATAGTGTGCAATTCTGGAGACCGCACCTTCAAAAGGATGTGAACAGGATGGAGTCGGTGCAGAGGGTGGCTACTAAAATGGTTAATGGGCTTCATTATAAAGCATATGAGGACAGACGTAAGGATCTTAATATGTACACCTTAGAGGAAAGGCGGGATAGAGGTGATATGATTGAGATGTTTAAATACCTCCGTAACAAAACAGTGTGATGGCGTTCATTGAAACATGAAGGGAAAAACTTTAAAGCTAAGTATACTTGCAACTTCCTCCGTTTATGTAATGTTCTACTATTAAAAAAACTGTAGCTAAGTATACTATATTCTTTATTTTCTTCTGTTCGTTCAATGGTGTTCTACTATCCACCAATGGTGCTCCCAATCAAAAAAAAAATTTCTTTTATTTTCTTAATTTTCTTTTTCTTATTTATATTATAATGAGAACCACTGGTGCTTATATTTAAAATAGTGTCAGGAGGTCTCAGATTCCGTATTACTTCTACTCCTTTGGGCTCGACTCCCGTTTCTGAAATGAGTGTAGAAATCACTTCAATGACCTCCACAATGATGGACTCTCTTATATCAGAGGTTACCAAAACACACAGAATGTCTCAATCTTCTATGGTAACTTCTATAAATAGTGTCAGGAGGTCTCAGATTCTGTATTACTTCTACTCCTTTGGGCTCGACTCCCGTTTCTGAAATGAGTATAGAAATCACTTCAATGACCTCCACAATGATGGACTCTCTTATATCAGAGGCTACCAAAACACACAGAATGTCTCAATCTTCTATGGTAACTTCTATCAATATTTGTATGATCCCGACGCTCTCCCCCAGCGCCAGTAGCGTATCTCCTGTTCGGGTTCTTCAGGGGATCATGAACCCTGCGAACGAACAGAATAAAGTAACGCGTCATTCCCGACTTGACTATCATACTACTCATGGCAAATGTGTAGAGACTAAACTATAGCAGTGGTCCAAACTACTTACAAAAAGAAGCTGCCCACGTCCGAAACTTCAATGTATCTCCTTCTCTTAACTTGCGTAATCAAACTGGAGAATGAAAGAACGCCGCGCATGCGGTTTACAACTCTCAGCGTATATTTAAAGGGAACAGCCAAACGTGACGTAACAAGCTCCTCCCCTTTGAGTCTCATATCCTATCCAGAAATCAGCTATTGAAAGATCTTATGAATATAGCTGCCCATTCACAAAAGACTAATCACTACAAACATGCCGCCCACTCAATCATTGCGTTCAATCCATGCGGGGCGACAGTATTCAAATTATATATCCATCGCTGTTCTCTCTGTGTTAAAATCTGGTCTTGAGGCCTACTTCCTCTACCTTCTGCCACTTGGTCAATGCAAAAACACAACAGCTGATCAAACGTGTGTCTTTCTTTGAGACAATGCTGAACCAATGGGGCTTGTTCAACTTTACATCGTAATCTACTCCGATGCTCCCGCATGCGTACCCTAAAGGTGCGAATCGTTTTGCCTATGTATAATAAATTGCATGGACACTGCACCGCATAGACTACCCCCTTTGCATCACAGGTGGTAGAAGATGGAATGGTGTAATCTCTCTGATGATAATGAAATGTTGTTGTCTCTAACGTAATGGCACAAATATCACAATCACCACAACGTTTATGTCCCTTATCGCGTGCTTCGTCTGCTGTGGTGGGCAAGACCGTGGGACTCAAATGTTCCTTTAAATTGCGGTGCCTTTGCCAGACGCACCGCAATTTTTTATCTGCTAAGCCTGGTACAGTGGTTAACACATTCTTATGTTTCTGTAGAGTGCGTTGTATATCCCTACTGAAGGGAGAGAATTGTGTTATTAAATTAACAGTATCATCATCAGCGTGCCTTTTACGAGCTGACGGTTTAAGTAGCAAATTGCGATTATTATACAAAGCTCTGCAGTATGCTTTCTTAATCACTGCACTAGGATAACCCCTTTCTGAAAAATTCACTTTCAACTGTTGTGCCTGTGTCTTGAACTCATTGTCACTCGAACAGTTCCTCCGAAAACGGAGGAACTGAGAGAACGGGAGCCTCTGATATAAGAGAGTCCATCATTGTGGAGGTCATTGAAGTGATTTCTATACTCATTTCAGAAACGGGAGTCGAGCCCAAAGGAGTAGAAGTAATACAGAATCTGAGACCTCCTGACACTATTTATAGAAGTTACCATAGAAGATTGAGACATTCTGTGTGTTTTGGTAACCTCTGATATAAGAGAGTCCATCATTGTGGAGGTCATTGAAGTGATTTCTACACTCATTTCAGAAACGGGAGTCGAGCCCAAAGGAGTAGATGTAATACGGAATCTGAGACCTCCTGACACTATTTTAAATATAAGCACCAGTGGTTCTCATTATAATATAAATAAGAAAAAGAAAATTAAGAAAATAAAAGAAAATTTTTTTTGATTGGGAGCACCATTGGTGGATAGTAGAACACCATTGAACAAACAGAAGAAAATAAAGAATATAGTATACTTAGCTACAGTTTTTTTAATAGTAGAACATTACATAAACGGAGGAAGTTGCAAGTATAATTAGCTTTAAAGTTTTTCCCTTCATGTTTCAATGAACGCCATCACACTGTTTTGTTAGGAAGCTACGCGTTCAGGAAAAGAGACCAAATTATTTTACGTAAATACCTCCGTGGCATAAATGTTCAGGGAGAGAGCCTCTTTCAATTGAAAGCAAGTTCTGCTACGAGGGGACATGGGATGAGGGTGAAGGGAGATAGATTCAGGAGTGATATGCGGGAATATTTCTTTACGGAAAGAGTAGTGGATCCGTGGAATAGTCTCCCAGTGGAGGTGGTGGAGATGAGGACAGTAACTGAATTCAAAAAAGCATGGGATAAACACAGAGGATCTCTAAAGGTAAAAAGGGGACTGTTGTAGTTGTTGATATGGAAGGACAGACTAGATAGGCCATGTGGTCTTTTTCTGTCGTCATATTTCTATGTTTCTATGTTTCTAATACAGTGGTTCTCAACCTTTTTTGTACCATGACCCCTTTTACCATTGGTCAACTTGCGATGACCCCCAATGATAAAATCAAATGCGTCTCTCTTCCTTTACCGTTAACGCATTGTTGCTGTAATCATTTGTTGAATTATTAATATATTATAGGCCTTTGCATTATGTTTTTATTTATAAAATGTACTTATTTAAACCACAATAATTAATCCCAAGTAACAATATTTTATTTCAAAATTATTATGATTTTGTTGTCAAATCACGAATAAGAAATAGAATTATTTTTTCTACCTTTGTTGTCTGACCAATTTATTCTCTGATCATGCTGGTCCCGATCTAAGGCTTCTGCTTTCCTGTCTTCTCTTAGCTCTCTTTCTGTGGTCTATGGTCCATCTGCCATTTCTTATCTCTTCTTTTGTTTTCTTCACTTCTTTCCAACAGCCTATTTCCAGTCCCATTAACCCTCCCCAATATCAGCCCCTTTCCAGTCCTCACTCTCAGTACCTTCCAATGTCAACTTGCATTCCCATGACTGCCACTGGTGTCCATTCCCTTCCAGTCCCCCTCCTTCCCCACTGACCAGTCCCTTCTAGTACAAATACCATAGCAGCCCCTCTCAGATCCACTCCCTTCCAGTTCCATTCTCCCATCCCCTCGTATCAGCTCATTTGTAGCCTTAGCCCCCAGTTTTCTTCCAGGGCCAGCAGCTCTATCTTCCCCTCCCCACAATCAGCCCATTCCCAGTCAAAGCCCCCCAATCAGCTCACTTCCAGTGCTAGTCCCCCCCTCAACCCCATTACTAGTGCTTGCCTCCCCTAATCAGCCCAATACCAGTCCTACCCCCCCATCAGCTCATTGCCAGTCCTACCCCCCCCCATCAGCTCATTACCAGTCCTAGCCTCCACTAATCAGCTCATTTCCAGTGCTAGCCCCCCCTGAACCCCATTACCAGTGCTAGGCTCCCCTAATCAGCCCATTACCAGTCCTATCCACCCCCCATCAGCCCATTACCAGTCCTACCCCCCTATCAGCCCATTACCAGTCCCAACCCCCCCTTGATCAGTCCATTCCCAGTCCTAGCCTTCCCTAATCAACCCATTACTAGTCCTAGCCCCTCCCCATCTGCCCATTACCTGTGCTAGCTCCCCCATCAGCCCATTATAATCCTAACCCGCACTGTCTCTCCCCTCTGTCCAGCATTTATCCCCTGTCTGTCCAGTGTGTCCCCCTGTCTCTCCCCTTTGTCCATGTCAGCCCCCTCCCTCCCTTCCTCCCTCCATGTCAGCCCCCCTCTGTCCATGTCAGCCCCTTCCCTCCCTCCCTCCATGTCAGCCCCCCTGTCCATGTTAGCCCCCTTCCCTCCCTCCCTCCCTGTCAGCCCCCTGCATTTCTCCCTCCTTCCGTCAGCCCCCCATCTGTCCATGTGAGCCCCCTCCCTTCTTCTATTCATGTCAGCCCCCTTCCCTCCCTCCCTCCCTCCATGTCAGCCCTTTCTCCCTCCCTCCATGTCAGCCCCCCTCCCAATGTCAGCCGTGTTGCAGGTTCCCTGCCCCCTCCTCCTCTCTCCCCATGTCTGCCTTCCTTCTTCTGCAGCCGTGGCTCCCTGTCTCTTAGGGAACCGCGGCTGTGCCTGTGAAGCCATTGCAGAGCCTTTCTGTCTCTAAACAGCTCCGTGCAACATTGTCCCGCCTCCAAAGGAAGTGATAAACAACTTCCTTTGGAGGCGGAACCATGCTGCACGGAGCCCGTCGAGACGCAGGAAGGCTCCGCAATGGTTTTACAGGCACAGCCACGGTTCCCTAAGAGGCAGGGAGCAGCGGCTGCATTAGAAGGGAGGTGGTGAGTTTCCGCTGCCGAGAAGTGGACTTGGCAGCGGCAGCAACTTGTGCGCTTTTTAAAAAATTTTTTTAACTTGGCGGAGTGAGGCGACCCTGCTAAATCCTGTGGCGACCCCCGTGGGGGTCACGACCCACAGGTTGAGAACCGCTGGTCTAAGAGATATTAACGACCTTTCCACTTTCCTCTAAAAATTCAAAACCCAACTCTTTATACTACACTTTGGAAACCAAAACTACCTCAACAGCACTGATCATACCCACCCCAACACATTTTCATAATCAAATCTAAGACATGCTCTGATCCAAATAGCATTCCTTAAAAGGCACCCCTATATAGATCTACCCTAAATATTGTACCAAACCCAAATATGTACATATTTCTTTGGTTATTTGTAGTTGACTATATATAATTTTACTAATTATACTAATGTATATAGTTTTAACTGTTTCATGTAATTGAATATGTACCATTCATTGTACTATACAAACTTTGTTCTCTGTAAACCGCATTTGATCGACCAGAAAATGCGGAATAAATATGTCAAATAAATAAATAAAAGTAAAAAGAGGGAAGAAGAAGAAAGATTCCAGGTCTGTTGACAACCTTGCCACAAAGAAATATTTTTTTTCTGAGAAGTAATTAGCAAGATCATCAACAAAGGGCACAACAGTTAACAAAGGAGCTGGATTTTGGTTTATGTGAAGAAAGTTGTGAACAGAGTCCTGGGGCAATTAGAATAAGTTTGAAAAAAAATCTTAAACAGGGAACAGGATTCTTGACTATGCAAGGTGCAACAAAAGTAATAGCAAAAGGGACTGGACAGATTTACAGAGAAAGAAACTCAAGCTTGCAGAGATGTGGAGGGAAGGAGAGAGAGACCTGAGCATGTAGAGACATGGAGGGAAGGATAGAGAGAGGCCTGAGCGAGAAGAGATATGGCAGGAAGGATAGAGATACACCTGAGCAAGTAGAGACATCGAGGGAAGGATAGAGATATACCTGAACAAGTAGAGACATGGAGGGAAGGATAAAGAGAGGCCTGAGTGAATAGAGACATGGAAGAAGAGAGAGACCTGAGCGAGTAGAGACATGGAAGGAAGGATAGAGATATACCTGAATGAGTAGAGACATGAAGGGAAGGATAGAGGGAGACCTGAGCGAGTAGAGACATGGCAGGAAGGATAGAGAGAGGACTGAGTGAGTAGAGCCATGGAAGGAAGGATAGAGAGAGATCTGAGCGAGTAGAGACATGGAAGGATGGATAGAGATATATCTGAGCAAGTAGAGACATGGAGAGAAGGATAGAGAGAGGCCTGAGCGATTAGAGCCATGGAAGGAAGGATAGAGATATACCTGAGTGAGTAGAGACATGGAAGGAAGGAGGGGGAAAGACCTGAGTGAGTAGAGACATGGAGGCAAGGATAGAGAGAGACCTGAATGAGTAGACACATGACAGGAAGGATAGAGAGAGACCTGAGTGAGTAGAGACATTGAAGGAAGGAGAGAGGGAGACCTGAGCGAGTAGAGATATGGACGGATGGATAGAGAGAGGCCTGAGTGAGTAGAGACATGTCAGGAAGGATGGAGATATACCTGAGTGAGTAGAGACATGGAAGGAAGGATAGAGAGAGACCTGAGCGAGAAGAGTCATGGAAGTAAGGATAGAGAGAAGCCTGAGCGAGTACAGACATGGAGGGAAGGATAGAGAAACCCGAGCTAGTAGAGACATGGAAAAAAGGATAGAGAGAGACCCAAGTGAATAGAGACATGGAAGGAAGGATAGAGAGAGACTTGAGCGAGTAGAGACATGGCAGGAAGGATAAAGAGAGGCCTGAGTGAGTAGGGACATGGAAAGAAGAATAGAGAGAGACCAGAGCGAGTAGAAACATGGAAGGAAGGATAGAGAGAGGCCTGAGCGAGTAGAGACATGGAGGCAAGGATAGAGAGAGATCTGAGCGAGTAGAGACATGGATGGAAGGATAGAGAGAGACCCGAGCGAGTAGAGACATGGAAGGAAGGAGAGAGAGTGACCCGAGCAAGTAGAGACATGGAAGGAAGGAGAGATAAAGTCCTGAGCGAGTAGAGCCATGGAAGTAAGGATAGAAAGAGACCTGAGCGATTACAGACATGGAGGGAAGGATAGAGAGACCCAAGTGAGTAGAGACATGGAGGGAAGGATAGAGAGACCCGAGCGAGTAGAGACATGGAAGAAAGGATAGAGAGAGACCCGAGTGAATAGAAGCATCGAAGGAAGGATAGAGAGAGACATGAACGAGTAAAGACATTGAAGGCAGGATAAAGAGAGGCCTGAGCGAGTAGAGATATCGAAGGAAGGATAGAGATATATCTGAGCGAGTAGAGACATGGAAGGAAGGAGAGAGAGAGACCTAACCGAGTAGAAACATGAAAGGAAGGATAGAGAGAGACCTAAGTAAGTAGAAACATGGAAGGAAGGATAGAGAGAAGCCTGAGTGTGGAGAAACATGGAAGGAAGGATAGAGAGAGACCTGAGCGAGTAGAGACAAGCATTGAAGGATAGAGAGAGGCCTGAGTGTGTAGAGACATGGAAGGAAGGATAGAGAGAGACCTGAGCGAGTAGAGACATAGAAGAAAGGATAGAGAGAGACCTGAGCGAGTAGAAACATGGAAGGAAGTATAGAAGAGGCCTGAGCAAGTAGAGACATGGGGGCAAGGATAGAGCGAGACCTGAGCGAGTAGAGACATGGAAGGAAGGACAGAGAGAGACCCGAGTGAGTAGAGACTTGGAAGGAATGAGAGAGAGCCCTGAGCAAGTAGAGACATGGAAGGAAGGAGAGAGAGCCTCGAGCAAGTAGAGACATGGAAGGAAGGAGAGAGAGCCCTGAGCAAGTAGAGACATGGAAGGAATGAGAGAGAAAGACCTGAGCGAGTAGGGATATGAAGGAAGGATAGAGAGAGGCCTGAGTAAGTAGAGAAATAGAAGGAAGGATAGAGGGAGACCTGAGCGAGTAGAGATATGACGGGAAGGATAGAGAGAGACCTGAGCGATTAGAGACATGGAAGGAAGGATAGAGAGGGACCTGAGTGAGTAGAGACATGGAAAGAAGGATAGAGAGAGATCTGAACAAGTAGAGACATGGAAGGAAGGATAGAGAGAGACCTGAGCGAGTAGAGACAAGCAGTGAAGGATAGAGAGAGACCTGAGTGAGTAGAGACATGGAAGGAAGGATAGAGAGAGACCTGAGTGAGTAGAGACATGGAGGGAAGGATAGAGAGAGACCTCAGCGAGTAGAGACATGGAGGCAAGGTTAGAGAGAGACATGAGCGAGTAGAGACACAGCAGGAAGGACAGAGAGAGACCTGAGTGAGTAGAGATATGGATGAACGGATAGAGGGAGGCCTGAGCGAGTGGAGACATGGAGGGAAGGATAGAGAGAGACCTGAGTGAATAGAGACATGGAGGGAAGGATAGAGGGAGGCCTGAGCGAGTAGAGACATGGAAGGAAGGATAGAGAGAGACCTGAGCGAGTAGAGACATGGAAGGAAGGCTTTCAAATGCAGGCGGAGTTTGTCTGACGCCAGTCGGGTGATGAGAGAGGTCACCCCACTGTTTTATCTGGAAGCAAGCACTGGAGCAGGAATAAGCAACACTTCCTGCGGACATTGCGCTGGGGGGGTGAGAGGAAGCACTTAGGACAGTCAGATACCTGTTCCTCCTCTCACCCTCACAGCTGTATTAAGCATTTTTCCCACAGACATAAAATGGTTAAACTCCTTTTATACATCATCTATCTGCCCCTTCTTCTACCTCGCTGTTTGATCCCCTCTCTGCTTAATCTGTACCTCCCCTCTCTCCCCCCCCCACCAGTCCTCATCACTTGTCTGCTGCTTGTGTTTCTTTCCATATTATCAGCACTGCCTTTTATGCTCTGTCAACCTGCAAAGTGGAAATAGGAAATCTTCCAAAAGGTTGAGATATGTTGACGTATTTCTTAATTTACGACTTAGTTCACATCTTTTCAATAAATCCCTTCAGTAGGTACTTCCATGTCCAGAGAGCTTGCAACCTAAGTTTGTATATGAGGCGGTGAAGGGTTATGTGGCGTCACTGGGCTTTGCCTCTTGCTTCCCAGGTTGTCAGCTAGCTGCTTTAAGCAATGCTCCGCTCCTCCACTGTCTGAAGGAGAGACCTAAAGTAAAGGACTATGTCAGCTGCAAACTAACAAAAGTGTCCTTCTGTTTGCTTAGCCCACGCACACAATGCTTCTAGTGGTAGGCGGCTCGCTATATAGATGCAATGCGGGAGCCCCTCGTCCTCTGCTGACACCTCAGACACATTGCAGGGGAGAAAATGTTGCCTGTGAGCTGACTGTGTTGTGAGGACATGGGAGAATCATTTCTGTCGTTTCATTTCATGCAAGTTCACCATACCTCCAGGCTAGTTCCATGCAGCATAGCCGTACGCCCCAGGGGTGGCTGCACCCTGGACAGCAGCCAGCACAGGCGATATGTATAATGCAGTCAGCGCCAGAATTATCCAGATAGTGACAATATTCAGTCCGCTGTCCAGGTAAGGATGCAGATAACTGTCCTAAAGATTTCTGGATTGTTGTCCGCATAACAGACTGACTATTACCCAGAACTGGATTTAAGATTTTTGTGCCCACCAGATTGCAGGCAGTGGGGGTGGGGTGGGTGGTCTCTAGGAGGAGGGGCAGTCACAGTGCCACATGAGCTCCCCTCCCCTCCCCCTTTTGAAGCAGCACATGCAGGCAGCCCGAAATCCAAAGTAAGTGGAGCAGGTTCATTTTTGGCCTGGATATTTGGCAGCTTCCAAATTTGATACCCTAGACTGTTGCCTTTGTCTAAATCCAGACTTGATAATGCTGCTGCTGCTGCCCAGATAATTTCTGGCTGCCCATTCTCCCTCCACGTGCCACCCTGGCACTCTATGGGGTGGGGCAGGGCGATCAGTAATGATTACCAGCAGTAATGTCCGGATAAGTGCTTTTGAATATCAGGTCATTGGTGGCCCCTGGGGGTGGGAAATAACAAGCAGAGATAAAAATGGGCTCAGATTTTGGCAGATACTTTTTCCTGGGAAGTTTTTGAGGGAAAGTATTGGACGTACCTGTGATTGGCAGAGGCCACAGGTAAACATTACCCCCTGTGCATCTTTAAACTCTGTTGCAAAAATTCCCCTTTATGTATTAGTTTGTCAACACATGTAGAAATGGTAATGTCAGCAAAGTTTCCTGAATCTTATACTGTAAGTTGTTGAAATCCACCTGGCCCTGGCTCTAGAAGGACCTTTCTTTCCTTCTGGAAACCCGATTGCTTCAGAGCTGCCCAGTGAGAGACTTTTGGCCAGTTCTGGTTTGCAAATTTACATCCCAAGTCTTGTGTGGCATCTGTAGGTCTGTCAGTGGCATTACCAAAATGCACCAGGAAGAGGAGTCAAAATGCCCAGTCTCCCCAGAGTCTGAGTCCCTCAGCAGCTGTGATTAAGTTGCAGACAGACTCCCTTCTGTCCTTAGCCAGCGAACTCCCCCTGTTCCACTTTACTGTTATCTGTGCTGTGGACTCCTGGCAGTATTAAACTTGAGAGATGCTCCCCTCCTCTCCTCCCTCGCCTTCTCCCCTCTGTCCTCAAACTCCTCCTATTGCCAGTTCCTCCTCCTCTCCTCCTCACCGCTTGATTGGTTCAGGGCTTTCTATATTTCCCCCTCTAAGTGCAGATCATCCCAAAGCCCATTTTACTGTTCTCAGAGGAATCTTAAGGAGAACTGACAAGCGCAGAGCAAAGAATCTGCTTTTTGGTTTCTAAGTGCTCTGTTCTGCTCAAAAGAAGTGCCCAGCTGGAATGAATGTATCTGAGCCTAACTACTGCAGAGAGGAGATATCTCAAGTCAGGGGAGGCGACTGTTCATGGGTCCCAGCCCCACTGTCCGGCTCTGAGCCCAGGCTCACCTTCTCCCATATCCCTGGGGCAGAATCTGTTCCCAGTCGGACCCCAAGCCCCGGCAGCCCACAGTCCAGCACGAGGTTTGGATTTGGTACACCTGTGGAAGGAAAGCACAGATCAGCTTCTGCAAGCCCAGAGCCAAGCTATGGGTTCAGTCCTCCTGAGGAAAAGTGCTCAGCTACAGCGGGGGACTCCCGAATCCGTCGCCCCATGAATGCTTTCATGGTCTGGGCTAAGGATGAGAGGAAGAGGCTGGCTCTGCAAAACCCTGATCTACACAATGCCGTGCTAAGCAAGATGCTAGGTGAGGACTGGATAGCCTGTGGGTACAGGATTGTATATGGGTACAGGGAATGGCTGGGGATCCAGGGGTGGTATATGGAGACAGGGAACAGCTTGGGATCCAGGGGTGGTATATGGAGACAGGGAACAGCTTGGGATCCAGGGGTGGTATATGGAGACAGGGAACAGCTTGGGATCCAGGGGTATTATATGGAGACAGGGAACAGCTTGGGATCCAGGGGTGGTATATGGAGACAGGGAACAGCTTGGGATCCAGGGGTGGTATATGGAGACAGGGAGCAGCTTGGGATCCAGGGGTGGTATATGGAGACAGGGAACAGCTTGGGATCCAGGGGTGGTATATGGAGACAGGGAACAGCTTGGGATCCAGGGGTGGTATATGGAGACAGGGAACAGCTTGGGATCCAGGGGTATTATATGGAGACAGGGAACAGCTTGGGATCCAGGGGTATTATATGGAGACAGGGAACAGCTTGGGATCCAGGGGTGGTATATGGAGACAGGGAACAGCTTGGGATCCAGGGGTGGTATATGGAGACAGGGAACAGCTTGGGATCCAGGGGTGGTATATGGAGACAGGGAACAGCTTGGGATCCAGGGGTATTATATGGAGACAGGGAACAGCTTGGGATCCAGGGGTATTATATGGAGACAGGGAACAGCTTGGGATCCAGGGGTATTATATGGAGACAGGGAACAGCTTGGGATCCAGGGGTGGTATATGGAGACAGGGAACAGCTTGGGATCCAGGGGTGGTATATGGAGACAGGGAACAGCTTGGGATCCAGGGGTGGTATATGGAGACAGGGAACAGCTTGGGATCCAGGGGTGGTATATGGAGACAAGAAACAGCTTGGGATCCAGGGGTATTATATGGAGACAGGGAACAGCTTGGGATCCAGGGGTGGTATATGGAGACAGGGAACAGCTTGGGATCCAGGGGTGGTATATGGAGACAGGGAACAGCTTGGGATCCAGGGGTATTATATGGAGACAGGGAACAGCTTGGGATCCAGGGGTATTATATGGAGACAGGGAACAGCTTGGGATCCAGGGGTGGTATATGGAGACAGGGAACAGCTTGGGATCCAGGGGTATTATATGGAGACAGGGAACAGCTTGGGATCCAGGGCTGGAATATGGAGACAGGGAAGAACTTGGGATCCAGGGGTGGTATATGGAGACAAGAAACAGCTAAGCCTTTATGGATTGTCTCTGTGCTAGACAAGATACCTGATGCAGACAATGCTACACCTCTTCGGTCATGGCTTGTCCTTGAAGACATACTCATAGGGAGGAGGAATACTTCCGTTTAGGGAATGGTTTTAGCTATGGGGCTTGTTGGTAAGAATGTGTCTATGGTGGTGGATGATTGCTGGATGCGATGTAAGGAGGGTTCGAGAAGACTCATGGAAGTGGAGCATGAAACTGGATATTAAGATGGAGAATGTGCTGGGACACAGTTTCATGGCAGAAATGAATAATGATAACTGGTACAGGGTTATATTGCTGCTGTCTGAGAAAAGATTCTGCTACATTGCCCATAAGGACATTGGCTTTCTTAGATCTATAGAAATGCTTATTACTGAAAGACAAACTGTTGCATTTGCTAATGGTGATCTCAGGACCAGCTTCTGTACAGCCTTTGAAACAGGAATTTCCAGTAGGCAGTAAGGAGATGCTCTATTCTGGGTGATTCTCGTCTTCAGACCTTTTATTGACTTACCATAAAAATGATGGATAGCTATATTAGTATGATAGTATTCAAGACCACATTGCCCCTTCCTCAGAACTAAAGATTTGGAGAAGGGACCTCTGCGGGCTAAGAAACTTATGTGTTATGGCATTTTGGGGAAACTACGAGGTTGGTCCAAAACAAAATATTAGAGCATTCAGCTTTCCCTGTGGCCGGTGACTAGATGTGTGCCTGAGGGTTTCTTCTCAGTGTAAGACCCCATGGGAGGAGGCTGGAGGAAATAGATCTCACACTGTTTCCTGTCTCCAAGGTAGGGGGGACTGAGGGATGGGAAGGGAGTGAGATCTCACATTGTCTCCTGGGTTTGAGAAACTGTGCGGCAGAGAAGAAGGGAGGTAATGCTGCCTCTTGGGTATGAGATCCAGTGGAAGGAGGGAGATGTGGTGGGGGGATTGCAAAAGGGCATGGGGAGACACAAAAGGATCCCATTATAGCAAGAGGATGGAATCAAAGCAAGTTTAACGAACGTTTACACTATAACAAATAGAGAGGGGCGACCTGCACAGAGCGGTGGGTACATCAGACTCATGGGGGGGGGGGGGGTAACCTGCATGGAGTGACAGTTACAACTTCAGCTGCCTCACCGGGCAGACAAGATGGACCATGCTGGTCTTTATCTGTCATCATTTACTACTATGTTACCATGTCATGGTGTCTTTTGCTTGTTCCCTAGTAGGCAGTAATTCCTGAGGGCTGTTGGTGTCAAATGTCACCGTAAAGCTGATTGAGAAAGAAGGGTCTCTGTCTAAATCTTGCTTCACTTTCAGCTCATATCGTCATGTTTTAAGATTTTCTTCCAATATTTTTGATGCTAGCCACAGGTGTAATATGCAGCACCCCCCCCCCCCCCTCGCATGCAACTAACACTCTAGATTCTTTAGGGGGAAAACACACAACAAATTGAAATCATCTCTTGAATTTGACTAAGTGCTTACAGAAACATTCTCTAATTTATTGAAATGCTTGACAGTGTAGATATTTGTGAACGTCTTGCAGCAGGCTACAGACCCGTACCTCTAAAATCAGTTTACTGTTCCTCTGAACATATAAAGCAAATATTACCTTGTGCATTTAGCAAAGTGAGGTGCTGAAAACCTTCCCCTCTGTAGCCCATGGTGCAAAGCAGAGAGAGACATACGCACACAACCTGGCTCTGTCCTCCACACTCAGAGCACAGACGGACCCTCAGTTGATACAGGATTAGGAATCACAGCCTAGAAAGAGCAGAGTTGCCAAGTTACCCAGCTCCAGGACTGAGATCTCTTTGCCAGTTCTGGTTTTCAATTTGCATTATAGTGCAGTAGTCCCCGATTTTACGCATTGGAATCACTGCATCAGGATGAGATTGTCAGACATGCAGGACTGGATTATAATCTCACTCCTGGAACTGGGTAATTTGGCAACTCTGAAATAGATAAAATCTCTGTGAGGAAGCCAGTTCAGCACCACAGAAACAGAAATGCATCTCCCACCCCCCTCCCTCCCACCCCCCGCACTGTGCAGGATTCAACAATATCAGAGAAGCACATTTCCAAAACTAACCGAGAAAATCATCAGGTTCCCACTAAAGAATGAAAAGGAAAAACTCTGTAGAGTGTCGGGGGAAAGGGAGCTAAGTACCTGTCACACTAATGGCCAGACCTGAAATAGAACTGGACCAGCACCAGAACCTGGCAACTGCTCTTGCCATTGTCTTCTCTGTAACTCATAACTTCATTTCATTTTAATATAGGTCTACATGTGAGTTTTCTTCTTTTATCTGAACCACTTTGACCCTAATTCACTAAATGTTTTCCCATCTGCACAGAATGAATCTGGCCCTGTTGGTCTTACTGGTGCAGCACATGTAGATCCCTGAATGTGAATCTGCTCTAAAGAGAGAGGACTACGGGGTGGCCGCCTTCCCTGCTCACCTAAGCTGCATTCTCTCCAAGCACTTGTGCTGGGAATTTTCCAAACTTTCAAAAACAGGGTTGAAATTCCACAGAGCTGGAGGACACAAAAGCTGAAAGTAGAGTCTAGACCGATTCAACTGCTGAAAAGTTTTTATTTTGGATTTAGCGTGCCCTTTACTTTAGTATTTTGAGACAAGTTACATCCAGGTGCTCGACGATTTCCCTGTTCTTAAGTAGTGGAGAGAGACGCGACGTGCTCAAAGTTTTAAGGAGCAGTTGTAGAAGAAAGATTAGAACTCGGGCTTTTGTGAGTCTCCAGCCAGTGTAGAGTATAGCCAGAGATTTAAGAGGGGTGAGCGTGAGAGGTTAAGGGGGTGCATGAGGAACGTGGTAAGAGATTTGGGGTTGGAGTGAGTGTAGCATGAAAGATTTTTGGGGAGCGTGTGACTGTGGTGTGAGATATTGGGGGGGAGGGGGAGGTGAATGCCAGGTGAGAGATTTAATTTAAATTAAATTAATACATTTATGGCCTGCCGATACAAAACAAGTTCAGGTTAGTCACAATTTCTGTCTAACAGAAACCTCCCAAATAAATTGGGTTTTAAGAGAGTGTTGAAACATTCTATAATTAGAAATATTCCTAATCTTACTTAACAGGTAGCCTGATGAGAGATTTAGATTTGGGAAGTGGTGAGGGGCAGATTCCTGTTAAATGTTTCCCCGCACGCTCCTTCCATCCTCCGGAAAGCTTCAGATTTACAATTCAGTTGGCCTGGAGGTTTCGGGCAGGGTTCCTACTCTTGTATTGTGTATTGCTGCAGAAAAGATTTGCTAGCATATTTTGGGCATATTTCTTGGTACACTCTAGTATTTTTCAGTTTATTACCAGTCTTTCTGATTGCATCATACTCCAGCAGTAGTAACCTGTTCCTTTTGCCTTCCGTGCAGGTCAGTCATGGAAAGCCCTGAGCGCCACTGAGAAACGGCCTTTTGTGCAGGAAGCAGAGAGGTTAAGGATCCAGCATCTACAGGACCATCCCAACTACAAGTACCGCCCAAGGAGGAAAAAGCAGGCCAAGAAAATCAAAAGAATGGAACCCAATATGCTACTACGCAACCTCTCCCAGCCATGCGGCGAGGCCTTCGTCACCATGAGTCATTCCAGTGGCAGTCAGTCTGGTCCCCAGCAGCCTCCATCGCTCAGCCACTTCAGAGAACTCCACTCTCTGGGGTCAGAGATGGAAAGCTACGGCTTGCCAACTCCTGAAATGTCTCCCTTGGACGTCCTGGAAGAGAGTGAACCTGCATTCTTCCCGCCGCACATGCAGGAGGATGGCGGCGGCATAATGTCTTTTAGAAATTACCACCAGCAGCTGGAGTTGGTGCCAGAGAAGCCCATAATACGAGAACTTGCAGTGGTCTACTCACAGGCTCCAGCCAATATGGGCAGTGCCTTCAGGACTCCACATCTAGCCAATATATTCTACAACCCAATGTGCCCTGGCCCTCAGAATGGCTTTACTGCCCACTTGGGCCAGCTCTCACCACCCCCAGAAGCCAACCACATTGACGGTGTAGACCACTTGAACCAAGCCGATGTTTGGACAGATGTGGATCGCAATGAGTTTGATCAGTATTTGAATATGAGTAGAACTCACTCTGAGGGCCCACGACAGGCTTATCATGTCTCAATGCCCAAGGCAGCCATCAGAACAGGCTCCTGCGAGGAGAGCAGTTTAATATCTGCCTTATCGGATGCCAGCAGCGCTGTGTACTACAGCCCAGGTATCACAGAATAAAATCTGCTGCGGCTTTCGGGCCAACCAGTGCCAATCTGTAGCTGCTGGCAGCCCAGACCCTTTCCTGAAAAGTCACTTTCTAGTATTTACATTCCCCAACTCAGTGCTTAGCGTTATACCGATGCTGACATCACTTTCCAAAACAGGCTTAAAATGTTCCACGCATGTGTGGTATGTAGAGAATCAGCTGTAGGTTTCAAAAGGATGTTAAATCATGACATCAGAGAAGTTCAAATAGATAATAGTTTATTTTAAGGGTTTTGCCTGCTTTCAAGATAAAACTAATACTGTCAGATGGAGCTGGTGGTCCAGTGGGCTACCATATGTCAGGTCTCTGGTTCAATTCTTGGCTCAGGGCTGAGGTTACGGCAGGGCCGGTGCTCCCCAATAGCTGAACTAGATCCTCGCCTACAACTCCAATCTTCTGAGGGCGGCCCATGGCTGCCGCTGCGCAAACTGCTGCACTTTGTCCAGCTGCTTCCAACCCCCATGCAAGCAGGAAGCCTGTGTCAGAGGGATGGAAACAGTGCGCAGCGTCGTAGGCTTCGGGTAAGCATCGTATGGCTGGTTAATGTCATTGCCATGGCTTCAGATCCCAGAGAGGGGGAGCAGCAGTGGAAGGGGGGGGGGGTGAGCAGCAGGAATGAGGGTTCGCTTCTTAGCCTTGCACCGGCTCTGGACTAGGGATAGAGCAAAGGGGGAAGGGATTCTGGATTTAGCTGGTGCCTTTCCAGTACTAGTTCATGGTATAATAAGAATTTCCTGCCCCTGGAGGGCTCAGAATCTAAGTTTGTACCTTTAGAGGATGACAGGTTAACTGACTCACCCGAGATGACAAGGAGCAGCGGTGGGATTTGAATCCTGCCTTCCCAGGTTCTCATTTTCCTACTCTAAGCATAAAGTTAATCTGTAGGTCTTGATAGTCACTCCTGCACTTTGAGGACTGATGAAAGGCCGGGTTTGCAAAAGCTCTTTAATGCATATTCATTAGGGAGATCCTGCAAATCTGACTCATTGATGGCGCTCAAGGTCTAGGAGTGAATAGTGGTACCCTAGAGAGGAGGCGTCGTAGCCATTGTGTACTGGTGATATCAGGTAGCTGCATTTCGGGCCCATTAGTTCAGGGTCCTGGTCTCTGGCCCAAGACTGTCAGTGACCAACTAGTGTGTAGTAAGAAAGAGATAGGGCAAAATCTCTGAAGGAAGGCTTATGGCACCAGATCCCAGCCTTGATTCTGATTTGGGTTTTGTTACCTTTCTAAGGTGAGTTACAATCCCTGCTCCAAAGCACTTACAATATAAAAGTTGTTGGCTGAGGGATAGAGGGTAAGTGATTTGCCCAAGATCACAAGTAGCACCCGTGGGAAGGGTGGGAATGTGTCCCTGGCTCCTAGACTGCTGCCCTAGGTCACCAGTCCCCATCAGGTTTCTCAGACTTAGCTGTCAGCCTAAAGGGACAAGAGGGAGCCGCTGAGTCAAACTCCACACACACACACACAGTGAATGGAAGATTTGTGTCTTCAGCCTGTCAAGTGATATTACTGCTTGTTGCACCAGGGCTTTAGCTATCATATGATTTATTGGCACAGTATTCTTTTCTCAATGAGGTGCTTTCGCTGGACATTGAGCCTCTACTTTTCCTAGAGGTTCCTTTTGTTTGGGCGGGGGGGAGGGGGGGGTATGTAAAGGGCTATTTAATGTTGGTGTTTAGTCCAATAATGAATCTGTGCGTGAAGAGGTCAGCAACGATGTGGCTCTGTATCAGAAACTATGTAGCAGGACTTTAGCAGAAAGGGATTGAAGGAAGCGCAAGCCACTGTCTCCCGCCGAGCAAGCAGCACTTCAAACAGCTGGAGCACCATCTCTCTGTACTTTGTATCGTGATGAATTATGCTTAATTTGATAAAACATTTAGCTGGATATGTGTTTCTGTCATGGAAATGCTCATTGGCATCTCCCCCTCCCCCCGCTCCTTTCTCATGCTATCTTGCTTCTTTCATCTGCGTCACCTTTGTTTATTTTCTTTGAACAGTTTTTTTTATACCGCCCCTTCCAATGATCAGGGGTGGTTTACATTGAACAGCTAAAGTTACAGAGAACAATATTTAAACTATTACGGGGAACCAATAACATGTCAGCTACACCAGAAATGGGTATAGTGGACGTTGCTTAACATACAACTATATACATAACAAAATTCACAACTTGTGCATTGAATGGAGGTAGCGAGGGGGGGAGGGGAGATGCTCAGCCTCGAAGGAAGTGCTGGGGGGGGGGGGAGCTGAGTTGCTGGGTTGAGTGAATGTATCGCTGAAGGGGAGGTTGTTGTAGGGGTTTCAGTTCTTTTCTGAATGACTGAAGGTCGTTTATTGATCTGTTTGGGTCTGGGAGGGCGTTCCAGAGAGTAGGTGCTGTATAGGAGAAGGCTCTATTCGTGGTTGCTTGTTTGGATTTGCGGATTGAGGAGGGAATTGCTAGTAGGTTTAACTACATTTTCACCTTGGGAAGGCTTCCTAGCATACAAGTAGACATTCCCCCTTTTCTCCTACTACTTGTTACTTCCACAGAGCACTACTGGATGTATACAGAGAAGAGCTTCCGAAATTCACAGCCAATGAGATTTTCAGGTAGCCACAATGGACATGCAAGAGACACACCTCCAAGCACTGAAGACCCAGCATGTAGAACTTCACCTCAAAGCATCTTCATTGTGGATAACCTGAAAAACCAGCAGCTGTGGGGTCCATGGAGCGGTTTGTGAAGCCCTACTGTAGAGCTTATAATTTAGTGATGCATTTTCTCTGTTCTACAAGTCTGTAAAGAACAATCCAGTCTTCTATGGACGTTTCTCAGTCCTCACGTAAAATAACTTTATTAAAATATGATAGGGGTTTATTTTAGGGGGGGGGTGTGGCATCAGAGGATCCCTGGGACCAGGTAGCCTAGAAGATGATCAGCTGGACTGAATTCCCAGTAAGCCAGGCCTGAAGATCCCGAGCTTACTGCAAAGCCAGGTTTCTTTGCAGACACTGTATGAAGCATAAGCTGAGCTACAGGCCCTGACTCATAAAACATTACCAAGCCTACCCTGGAAAGCGACCACAAGTACAAGAAATCAGCAGCTGAACAAAGACTCATATTTCTAAGGCTCCCTTTAGTTTAGTGTGAATGGGAATATCACAGTTTCGGAGCTTCCGCTTTCTTGATTATTCCAGAATATGCGCAGTTCAGGTGGGTTAGAGCTGCTGTACTTACATAGGATACAGCCTGCTCTGAACTATACAGGGCAGAAAATGCTAAGACCCAACCTCCTGACATTGGTGCTGCCGTGACTGAAAGCCAGCTCTGCTACGAGGGGACATGGGATGAGGGTGAAGGGAGATAGATTCAGGAGTGATATGCGGAAATATTTCTTTACGGAAAGAGTAGTGGATCCGTGGAATAGTCTCCCAGTGGAGGTGGTAGAGATGAGTACCATCAGGGCAGTATTTCAAGACATCCCTAATGACTATGCATAACAGAACCTTGTATGCCCAGAATCTCATTAGGTCTATAGTTTATTCAAATTTTATATATCATTTCTAAAATCGCAAAGCAGTTTATAATTAAAACAAAAGAAGAGGTGAAAAGTCCATGTTTAAATAGGATAGCAGAAGAAGTAGCAAGAAAGCTGAACAGAGAGAGGAGAAAGTTCACACCGAACTAGGCGATACCCTGAAAACCTGACCTGTTGGCGGCCCTCAAGGACCGAGAGCGATGGCCAAGGGCATTGGAAGACACAACAGAAAGGACCAGTTGTCCCATCCAGTCCTTCCTGTCCACACTGCTAAGGATAAATTTGGAGTTTAGATTTATTACTCGTCTTTTTCAAATCGGAACTCAAGGTGAGTTACATTCAGGTGCAAGGACTATCCCCCTATGCAACAGCGCTTGGAGCCACACCTAGCAGGGCTGGTGCAAGGAATGAGGTGCTCTAGGTGAGTCTCATCCCTTGCGCCCCCCTCTGGCAGCCATTACTGCCACTGCCTCCCCTCTCTGGGACATGCAACAGTAGCCAGGACCGCAAACAGCCCTGTGGCACTTACCTTTAAACGTTGGTGCCATGCGACTGTTTGCTTCTGCCCTCCCTTCAGTGCCCAATGTCAACTTCCTCTTCGCAGTAGGAAGTCAGCACCGGGCACCACGGGGCTGATGCAGCCATTGCTGCGGCTGCTTGTCCCGAGAGGGTGCCTCCAGAAGACCAACACTCTAGGCAAGTGTGTAGTTCACCCAGTGGTAGTGCCAGCCCTGACACCTAGCTAATCAGGATTTCAGGATCGCTGTCATGAATATGCATGAAATAAATCTGCATATACAGAAGATCCGCCATATGCACACGTATCATCTCATGTATCTTCTTTTCAGTAACCCTGACTAGCTCGGCGATCCTCCAGGAGAGGGGTGAGCAGCTGTGCTCTAAGCTGTACCCAAGGCAGTGGAGGACAAAGTGAATAGCCCAAGGTCACCAAGGGCGTCCATAGGAGAAGGTGACAAACTAAAAAGTAGCAAATCCATCTTTACTGGATGTGCACGTCCCGGAGGATCAAAAATGAAATTGCAGACCTACTATTAGCAATTTGTAACTATCATTAAAATTTTCTATGGTAACTGAAGAAAAAGGTACAGAGAAAGATGACCAAACTGATAAAGGGTATGGGAGGATACTTTTGGAGAAGAGAGGCTGAGGTAAGACGTACAGATCTATAAGATAATGAGTGGAGCGCAATGACCAAACATGAAGTGGACAACTAAGGGACACACAACGAAGCTACAAAATAATATATTTAAGACTAATTGGAGAAAATATATTTTCATGCAATGTATAATTAAACTCTGGAATTTGTTGCTGGAGGATGTAGTAAAAGCTGGGTTTAAAAGAGGTTTGGATGAGTTCCTGGACCATAAACCATTATTAAAGTGGACTGGGGAAATCCAGTGCTTAGACCTGGAATAAGCAGCATGGACTCTGTCTACCATTTAGGAAACTGATAGGCACTTGTGTCCTGGATTGGCCACTGCTGGAAACAGGTTACTGGGCTTGATGGACCTTTGGTCTGACCCAGTTTGGCATTTCTTATGTTCTTTGCTAGATTTCAGTCCTAGCTCTCAGTGGTATAAGTTCTAATGGGGAGCCCCTAAGCAAACTTTTGCTAAAGAGCCCCAACTGGGGGAGGGGGCCAGCAAACCAGCCTGCCTTCCTCCTCCCTGCACAACTTGAGTTGCCAACTGGCTCCAGATGTGCCTGACATGCTTGATCCAGTCCTGGGTTTACTCCATTGCATGCAGGGACATGTAGTTCTGATTTCTCCATTGCACTCCATAAGAACAGCAAGACTACAAATCCCTGCATGCAATGGGGTAAACACAAGACTGGATCAAGCCTGTCGGGCACATCTGGAGCCAGTTGGCAACCCTATCCACAACACAGCAAAGAACTTACTTTTACTTCAACGTTTGCCACACTACGTCTGTTCCTGTTGTGAAGTAAAACTATTCTTGCCCGGCAGCCATCACCTCCCGCTTGGGAGCTGAATCTCACAATAACAGTTGTGTGATGTTGTGGCTGCTATCATGAGATTTCAGCCCAGCAGCGGGAGGTGATGGCTGCCGGGCAAGAATAGTTTTACTTCAAATCGGGAACAGGAGGCAACATGGCAAACTGTGAAATAAATTACGTTTGATGTGCTCTGCCTCGGCCGCAGGCTTGCAAGGTTCCTGATACATGTAGGCCATCTTTGTGCCTGGACCCCACCCTGCATGGCAAGAGGTGCCTTTGAGTCAATGCTGATGCAGCAGCTCCTGGGTTCTCTTGGCAATGTGACGGGAAGTAGATTGCCAGGCCTTTCTTCCGGGGGCAATGGAGGGTTGAGTGACTTCCCAAGAAGTGCGAGTGGGAATTGAACCCTGGTCACTAAGCCAGTGCTCTAGCAATCAGGCTACTCCTCCTCTCCTTATACCAGCGAAGGCATCTGCTAATCACTAAGCTACTCCTCAACCCCAGCTGCCAGCTGTAGGATTCACTTCTTATCCGTCAGATTTTCTTTTCCTGGGTAAATGAGCTCACAGTGCCTCATACTCAGTCCAAACCCACATGTCATACTAACAAGCTTTGAAATCTAAACAGCTCTCAAAAGCAGTCAGGCTACTGTCTGAACCGTGGGCCTTCCTGGAAGGTGGTACCTGGCCACCACAAGCAGATTGGAGGCCCATAGAAATTAGTAAGTCATGCCAGGATGTGACATTAGATAGCTGAATTATTCCCATCCAGACTATACACTATTCACATCCCCGGCCTGTAGAATACTTGAGATACTCCCATTGCTTCAGCACAGACTTAGTGTAAGCTTTTTGGGGAACGGGCATATTGTAACCAATACGTAGCATCACTGTAGGGTGCTGCATATGTCCAGTGTTCTACAATTAATTAGGATTAAAAGTATACAAATGATTAAGTATTGTAAATGCTGTTCAGTAACAACCCTCTGCTCACAGCGGGTGCCTGGGTCCATGATATTCTTTTCAGAGACCCAGATACCCTTTGCTCCGTGTTCAATCAAGAAGATTAAAGCGCAAACATCTCTATGTGCTCTTCTGCTCTGCACCACGGAGGAATGTAGCAATGCAGAACGCATCAACTTAGCAGGTAAAATCCCCTGCAATCATTTCACTCACAGCGCATCGGTTTTCTCCTTTCTTCTGTTCCAGAGTCTGCCCTCCTGTTTTGATATTTCTTTCTGGTGCCTACATTTCTGGTTCTGATTCATGTAATAGCAAGGGTAACGTAAACCAGACTCGCTTAATTGGAAGCGAGGGGAAAAAACGCTTCTTTCGATGTGGAATGCAACTGTGCAGGGGGCAGAGTGAAAACTCGAGAAGACTTTGCAAAGGGCTCCCATCGCGGACTGTGCTCTAATGAAAGCCATTCCCGGGACAAGGGCTTGCTTTTGTCCTCATCCACTTTCCTTTCTGTAACACTCACAAAACCTTCTTTTCTTTATGAATTTATGAATGTTTTTGGATTTGGGATTCAGCTCAAAACCCAGCATACTGTTGTTTTTCCATAAAAGAGTGTCTGTAAAAGTCAGGGTGGAGAGGGCAATTAGGAAGAAAGCGGGTGGTGTGGCTCACTGAGCGCTCTCTGAAGGCACTAGGAGTGCACACTGGCATCTCGTAATAAACCGTTGCGAAATGAAGACCGAGCGCATGGCATAGGCAGCTGAGACCCCCACATCCAGCCCCCAGCCCTGCCATGGAGATAAACCACAGCATCACAGCAGATATTTTCTCACACAGACCATTAATTATACTATGAAATCTGTTGTCAGAGCATGTGGTCAAGGCAACTAACAGCAGGATTCAAGAGAGGTTGGACAAGTTCCTGGAGAAAGCCATTAGTTCGTTATTTAAAAGCATATATACTGCCCTGCTGGTAAAAGTCGTTCAAAGCAGTTTACATAAGAGACAAAATAAGTTACCAAATATCAATCATATAATTAATCTAAACAAACTGAGTCCTATCATTATTTAGAAAGACTCAGACAAGCCATCGCTTGTCCCTGGGAGAGACCTGTAAGACACATGGGATCTACCGTGAATTTGTGATCCAGACTGACCACGGTCAGGGGCAGGAGGCTGAGCTCGATGGACTCTGGTCTATCTCAGCCGGGCTTATCTTCTGTTCTTATCATCTTATATTTGGCCACAATATTTATTAAACAGAACATCATAATCCCAAGAAAAAGCAGGATAGTGCCTGAGACAGAATCTCCTGATAAACTGACGCCGTAGCCCCCCACCTCTCTCGGCCCACTAGCAGACACAGCTAAGTCCAGCTTCTACCATCATGGTCACTGCCATTTGGTGATGATCATAGTTGATTTTCCAAAATTAAGTCCATGCTGCCCTCGGCTATCCCTCCCCTGCACTGCACACATCCACGTACACACCAAGAGATTACAGAAACATGTACAAAGGCCTATGGGGTACAGTGTCGCAAGGCTGCTGCAAGGATTAGAGGTGCCCTAGACAGGCCCTCAGTCCTACTGCCCCACCCCCACTGCCACCTCTGCAACCCTCTGGCATTGAAAGCTCAACATAGCACTTACCTGAGCTCTCTGGCACTGCAGCACAGTTCCTGCCCTCACTGACCTGCCTCTTCTTCCCCCCTCCATGTCCCCTTCCAAACCGGAAGTCTATGTCAGTGGGGATGGGAGCAGCAGGTCGCAGAGGGTGGGAACCGTGATGCAGTACCAAGAATTCGGGTAAGTGCAGTGTCGTGGTTTCAATACTATTACCACCACAGCAGGTCCTGGAGAGGGGCGGCAACAATGCCACTGGCTCCTCCTGGAATGTCTACTCTCTAGGCTACTGCCTAATCCATCTAATGGAAGCATTGGCCCTGAGGTGCAGAGCCACATATTCACAGCAACATATACACATAAAGGCATGGGTGCACAGACACAAATACACAGGTAGTCACTCACGTTCTCTTCTAGATAGACCCCTAAGTCACCATAGACTCACTGACAGTCAGTGAAAAATGAACAAAATATTACAGTCTTCTAAATGCATCATGTCTGTGAAATGGGGCCTGTCTCTGGTATCCTCAGCTGAGGCTACTCGGGAGCTGGGAGCTGCATCTCGGTGCATAAGGCAGCAACGTCTACCATGATCAGTCAAGCTTTCCCCAAGTGGTGACAGTAAAACATGTCGGTAAAGGTTTGGCTGACAGTAAAGATGGCAACCCTTGACCCCAATGGAAGGCTGAAAGATTGTAGGAGGATACGTAGCAGTGGTACTAGTCAAATAATCTGTAAGAGTACTAGTTAAAGTAGAGACAGATTAGTTACTGGTAGTCAGATCTTCCGTGGGGAGTCACCGGCTCCAACAGTCCACATGCCTAGTTTGATGAAATATGGCCTCATTCATTCTGCAGCTCTTCACTAGCTTTCCTCTCTTATCTCGCCCTACACCCCTACTCAGGAACTCCGCTCCTCTGGCAGATTCCTTCTATCTGTCCTCTTCCCTGCCACTGCCAATTGCAGACTTTGTTCATTTCATCTTGCTGCTCCGTATACCTGGGACAAACTACCTGAGAGTCACAGCGTCAGGCTCCTTCTCTAGCCCCATTCACATCCAAGCTAAAAACACACCTCCTTGAGGCTGCTATTGGATCCCCACCCCCTATTCTCCTGATCACTACCTATGTGTATCTTCACTGTTCCCTAGACTCACCCTAGTCCCCAGTTGTTGTGTAGTGTCTTAAATAGATTGTAGCTCTATTGAGCAGGGACTTTCTCTTGCATGTATATGTGCAGTGCTACAAATGCCTTGTAGCGCTATAGAAATGATAAATACTGTAGCAGTAGTAGTCAAATAAAAATGAATGAATGAATTTATTTAGTTAAAATATTTATATCCCACCAATCACTAATGGTTCTAAGTGGAAAGAATTAACATACAGTATAGATAAATAAAACAATACAGAGATTTTACTTTTAGGTGAGTTACTGAAAAAGCCTCCATGATGCAGTTTCTATTGTGCTGTAGTAGTAGTAGAATTCATTTATTTAAGCTTAATGATTACCTGCTTTTCAAAGCAGAGTACAAGGTCAATGATAAAAAAAACCTAATAAATCAAGGATATAAAACATAATCTTTAAAAAACATTTAAAATCTGCCACACAGATGACCCCTTGTTATCCAAGTTTCTGCACCTTGTTCAATGTAAACACAAATCAGCTAATGAGATGTGGAAGTTGTTGTTTGTAAACCGCGCTGAAGCCGAATAGTGCGATATAGAAGAAACTGTAATAAATAAATAATAAATAAATAAATAAAAACAACTAGATATCACACAGTGAAATCCAGCAGAGGGGTCCCCTCCCCATCCCACCATCTTTCTCCCAAAGCCAGCACAAGCCCTCTGCAGCCCTACCCAACCGACCTCATATTCCCTCAGTTGTCCATTTGCCGATGCCACCCTTGAAGATTCATTCTCTCCATTCCCCCATCTCCCCCTCCCTGCCTCCCCACCCCTCCCCTGCCTGTGTTCATCACAGTGTATGCACAAGACCCACTGTCCAGGGACTTTCACAGCTCTGCTGGAGACCTTTCAGAAATTTAATTAGAAAAACCTGCTGAAATACAGAATATATGGAATAAACTGCTTGAAATGTCAAGAATACGAGACAACTCTGGTCAACTCTAGGATATGACCGCAGTGCTTGAATCCTCACTGAAATATTAGAGAAGAGAGAATATGTAACTCCTGTAGCAACAAAGTATTACATTTCATCTACCACGCTTCCTTCTTCTAGAAGCACAGCAATGAGTGTTGCATTGGCTCTATCACTCTTCCTTCTTCTAGAAGCACAGCAATGAGCTTTGCATTGGCTCTATCACTCTTCCTTCTTCTAGAAGCACAGCAATGAGCTTTGCGTTGGCTCTATCACTCTTCCTTCTTCTAGAAGCACAGTAATGAGCTTTGCGTTGGCTCTATTACTCTTCCTTCTTCTAGAAGCACAGCAATGTGCTTTGCATTGGCTCTACCACTCTTCCTTCTTCTAGAAGCACAGCAACAAGCTTTGCGTTGGCTCTACCACTTTTCCTTCTTCTAGAAGCACAGCAATGAGCTTTGCATTGGCTCTATCACTCTTCCTTCTTCTAGAAGCACAGCAAGGAGCTTTGCATTGGCTCTATCACTCTTCCTTCTTCTAGAAGCACATCAACGAGCTTTGCGTTGGCTCTACCACTCTTCCTTCTTCTAGAAGCACAGCAACGAGCTTTGTGTTGGCTCTACCACTCTTCCTTCTTCTAGAAGCACAGCAATGAGCTTTGCGTTGGTTCTATCACCCTTCTTCTAGAAGCACAGTAATGAGCTTTGCATTGGCTCTATTACTCTTCCTTCTTCTAGAAGCACAGCAATGAGCTTTGCATTGGCTCTACCACTCTTCCTTCTTCTAGAAGCACAGCAACAAGCTTTGCGTTGGCTCTACCACTTTTCCTTCTTCTAGAAGCACAGCAATGAGCTTTGCATTGGCTCTATCACTCTTCCTTCTTCTAGAAGCACAGCAAGGAGCTTTGCATTGGCTCTATCACTCTTCCTTCTTCTAGAAGCACAGCAACGAGCTTTGCGTTGGCTCTACCACTCTTCCTTCTTCTAGAAGCACAGCAACGAGCTTTATTTATTATTTATTTATTTATTTATTACAAGTTCTTATATACCGCACTATTCGGCATCAGCGCGGTTTACATTATAACATAAAGACCATAACAACAAGCTGTTTGGTTTACATCGAACAGGAGTACCAACTTGGAGAACCGGGTTAAACTATATACATGAGATATTTACATAGAACAGAATAGAGTCATAGTAATATAAAGCACGGAAGGGTGGTTTTAAAGAGTGTGTCACTTCTTTTGGTTCAATTGCTGTTAGGGTAGTATTGAAGGAAGAGGTGGTATTTGAGTGCCTTCCTGAACTGTGGTAGGACAGTAATGGCCCTTATGTCGGAGGGTAGAGCATTCCAGCATTTGGGGGCATATAAACTGAAAGCTCTGTTTGAGGTTGTCATGTTGCACTTTGTTGATGCCTTCGAGGTTGTTAGTAGGTTTACGGCTGTTGCTCTTCTGGATCTGTTGGGGGGTACAGTGTGAATCAGATCTGTGAGTGAGGAGGATGAGATACCCTTGATTGCCTTGAATGATAGGACTAGGGTTTTAAAGATGATCCTCCCATGGATGGGGAGCCAGTGAAGCTGTTTAAGAATGGGAGTTACGTGGTCGCTTCTGGATGCTCCGTAGAGGACTCTTGCTGCGGCATTCATGGCCATCTGTAAAGGGCTAAGAGTGGATTGAGGGAGACCTTGTAAGATGGCATTTGCAAAGTCGAAGTGTGGCAGGATTAGCGCTTGGTATATGGTCCGGAAGTCGTCCGGGTCCAACAGGGAACGTATATGCCTGAGAGAGCGGATTTTGAAGTATACCGCTTTGACTATGTTATTTATGTGATGTTTCATATCCAGACGTTGGTCCAATGTAACTCCAAGGTATCTTATTGTTTCTTTAGTTTGTAGGTCAGCTTCCTTGACACTGACGTGGGTTGGAGGAGTGAAGTTGGGGTCTCTGGCGATGAAAAGCACCTCTGTTTTTTTATGCTGAATGCGTAGGTTTTGTGATTGGAGCCACTCAGAGACCGTATTGAGGCAGTCTACTAGTGGTGCCAGGTCTAATTGAGTTGTAGAGAAAGGCATATATAAGAGAATGTCATCTGCGTATATTAAGCAGTTGACTTTGAATGATCTTATGATGTCGCAGATGGGCTGCATGTATATATTAAATAGTAGGGAAGACAATGAGGAACCTTGAGGCACACCTTGCTTTTGATGGAAGCGTTTTGACTCTTCTGAACCAGACTTCACATATTGCCATCTTCCATCCAGATAAGAGTTACACCATTCCAATGCACTGTCGCAGATACCTTTCTCTTTCAGTCGTCCTAGGAGAATTTCGTGGCTTACAGAGTCGAACGCCGCAGCAATGTCTAAGAAGACGAGTACAAATCCTTGTCGGATGTTGTTAATGCCTGTGATAATGTCGTTGAATAGGTTAGTGAGTAGGGTCTCGACCCCATGATATTCTCTGAATCCATGTTGGCAGTGATCTAGGGGAGCTGTGGTGTCTATATGCTCTTGGATTTGCCGTTGTACCTCCTTCTCAATTATCTTGGCTAAGAGGGGAATGCTAGCTATAGGCCTATAAGATTCGACCTTTTGCGGGTCTAGCTTGGGGTTCTTCAAAAGTGGCCTAATGGAAGTCTGCTTGAGTGCTGTGGGGAAGTAACCTGTTGTGAATGAGAGGTTCATTAGATTTGTAATAAAGGGGCTGAACATACAACGTAGCTCCTTAATCCAAAAAGCTGGGCATGGGTCCGTTTGTGCAGTGGAGGTGTTGAGAGATGCTATGGTATCCTCGATGCATTTAGTGGATGGAGTGGAGAATTTATTTAGTGAGGTTGCATTCGCTGGTTCTTGGAACGGGACTGTTGACACCTTGTTAGTTTGCACGATCTTGGATTGCATGTAGTCAGCGAATTTCTGTGGATGAATCTCACTGTGTTGTTCGGGAGAAGGTTCCTTTGAAAGGGATTTGACAAGGTTGAAGAGGTCACGTGGTTTATTCAGTGATCTCTTTAGTGTGTCCGTGTGATACTGTTTCATTGTGGTTGTGATTGCTTCACGGTGTGTGGAGAGGTGGGTACGGTAGGCGGTCTGATCTTCAGTAGAAAGCGATCGGCGCCAGCGACGCTCCAGTCTGCGGAGTTGAGTCAGAGAGGAACGCAATTCAGGAGAGAACCATGGGCGGTGCTTCTTTTTCTCCTCTTTGTGTTATTGGAAATTGGAGGTTGTGATATGGCATGCAGATTGGAGTTCCAGGAGGTGATTAGTTCGTCGAGGTCCGGTACAGTTTTGTTGAGGAGTGATTGGATCCCAGCCACGATGTGTTCCCTGTTAAATGGTCTAAATCTTCTTGTGGGCGTCCGTGATGTGCTGTGCATGTTTTGGCTTCTGTGCAGCTGCTCGTTGATGAAGGGGATCTGGAAAATGATCAGTTTGTGGTCTGACCAGGGTACATCAACTATTGATATTGGTAGGTTGTGGTTTTGCTCAACGACTGGCTGAGGAGCAAATACCAAATCCAGAATGTTTCCCTTTATATGAGTTGGTTTAGTGATAATTTGCTTGAGTCCCAGGTCTCCCATAGCACCAAGGAAGGCATTTGCGTGGTTTTGGGATAATGATGGGAGATTGAAGTCACCCATTATCCAATTTGGCTTATTGGGATTGAGGGTGCTGGCAGCAAGGTCAATAATGGTTGGGAGGTCATCTGGAGAAGCGGACGGTGTCCTGTATAAGAGGTTGAGGGAGAATTGCTGGTTTGTAATGGAGAGTATGTCTAGATTGTTTGAGCTAGAGGAATCTGTTATGTGGAAGTTAAGGTCCGATTTGGAGACTATGAGCACCCCTCCTCCTTTTTTGTTTTCTCTATGTCTTGTGTGTATGGCGAAATTGGGGGGTAGAAGTTGGCTCTACCACTCTTCCTTCTTCTAGAAGCACAGCAATGAGCTTTGCGTTGGCTCTATCACTCTTTCTTCTTCTAGAAGCACAGCAATGAACTTTGCGTTGGCTCTATAACTCTTCCTTCTTCTAGAAGCACAGCAATTACCTTTGTGTTGACTCTACCACTCTTCCTTCTTCTAGAAGCACAGCAATGAGCTTTGCATTGGCTGTACCACTCTTTCTTATTCTAGAAGCACAGCAATGAGCTTTGCGTTGGCTTTATCACTCTTCCTTCTTCTAGAAGCACAGCAATGATCTTTGCATTAGCTCTACCACTCTTCCTTCTTCTAGAAGCACAGCAAGGAGCTTTGCATTGGCTCTACCACTCTTCCTTCTAGAAGCACAGCAATGAGCTTTGTGTTGGCTCTACCACTCTTCCTTCTTCTAGAAGCACAGCAATGAGCTTTGTGTTGGCTCTATCACTCTTCCTTCTTCTAGAAGCACAGCAATGAGCTTTGTGTTGGCTCTACCACTATTCCTTCTTCTAGAAGCACAGTAATGAGCTTTGCGTTGGCTCTATCACTCTTCCTTCTTCTAGAAGCACAGCAATTACCTTTGTGTTGGCTCTACCACTCTTCCTTCTTCTAGAAGCACAGCAATGAGCTTTGCATTGGCTCTATCACTCTTCCTTCTTCTAGAAGCACAGCAAGGAGCTTTGCATTGGCTCTATCACTCTTCCTTCTTCTAGAAGCACAGCAACGAGCTTTGCGTTGGCTCTACCACTCTTCCTTCTTCTAGAAGCACAGCAACGAGCTTTGCGTTGGCTCTACCACTCTTCCTTCTTCTAGAAGCACAGCAACAAGCTTTGCGTTGGCTCTATCACTCTTCCTTCTTCTAGAAGCACAGCAATGAGCTTTGCGTTGGCTCTATCACTCTTCCTTCTTCTAGAAGCACAGCAATGAACTTTGCGTTGGCTCTATAACTCCTCCTTCTTCTAGAAGCACAGCAATTACCTTTGCATTGGCTCTACCACTCTTTCTTATTCTAGAAGCACAGCAATGAGCTTTGTGTTGGCTCTATCACTCTTCCTTCTTCTAGAAGCACAGCAATGAGCTTTGCATTGGCTTTATCACTCTTCCTTCTTCTAGAAGCACAGCAATGAGCTTTGCGTTGGCTCTACCACTCTTCCTTCTAGAAGCACAGCAATGAGCTTTGTGTTGGCTCTACCATTCTTCCTTCTTCTAGAAGCACAGCAATGAGCTTTGCGTTGGCTCTATCACTCTTCCTTCTTCTAGAAGCACAGCAATGAGCTTTGTGTTGGCTCTATCACTCTTCCTTCTTCTAGAAGCACAGCAATGAGTTTGTGTTGGCTCTACCACTATTCCTTCTTCTAGAAGCACAGTAATGAGCTTTGCGTTGGCTCTATCACTCTTCCTTCTTCTAGAAGCACAGCAATTACCTTTGTGTTGGCTCTACCACTCTTCCTTCTTCTAGAAGCACAGCAATGAGCTTTGCATTGGCTCTACCTCTCTTCCTTCTTCTAGAAGCACAGCAATGAGCTTTGCATTGGCTCTATCACTCTTCCTTCTTCTAGAAGCACAGCAATGATCTTTGTGTTGGCTCTATCACTCTTCCCTTCTATACAACCACAGGACTAATCTTTTACATTGGTCTTACCACCCTCTGTTCCTCTAGAGCCAGAGCATTGAGCTGTTCCCTTCTCATAGATAACCAGAGCTGCACTTTCACTCTTCCTTCTTCTAGAACATGAGCTGTCAGATTTTGCTTTACCTTCATCACCCTTCCCATCTCTAGACCATGAGCATGGCTTTATCACATGTACCTCCTCTAAAATCAAAGCTGAAAGGTTTTGCATTGGCATGTTTTGCAGGATCCGGAGAAAACAATTTAAATGTGCCTTTCTCATAATGCTTTAGTTTCAGTATTAGCAGCAGTGCGGGGAAGGGAATATCTGAGAGCAATGTTAATCAGTGTCATGGCCTAATGTTTCTGCCTCCATATTCGCATGTTAAATGTTCTCCCCAGATCCTACTGCCTGGTCTGATCCTTCAGGGCTTCACTGACTGCTAGGGACTTTTAGTCTGCCAATGGAAGTCTAGGAATGCAGCCTCTCGCCTTTGACAGGACAGGAGGTTGCTATCCAGAAAAACATGAAGTGAAAAAGCATATAGCTCTTTCCTGGCTCTGACTGCATGCAGGAAACAGCTGTATCCGTTTCCTAAGATAGTCTCTTATTGTCAGGTGTCAAATGGAAATGGACTTTGTTGAAATATTTGAAGGATGATCTCACTATTGTTATGGCCTGGCTCTTGGACCTTGGGCTGGGGCTGGACTTTGACTCCATGTCTGCCACTTCATGATGTTCCTCTTCTATTCAGCTTCTTGCAGTATACAAGGGACCTAGATTCACAATGGATTTCATCGGCAGGTATATCTCAGGCACTGACAGCTACTGGCTTCGTATGATGGGGAGTCAGACCATCCTGTATGATTCACGAACCTGGCACCCCTTCATCAGCCACATGCAGAAACACATTTTTGAGCTTTCTGGAAGACCAGATATGATATCAGCGCCCTCCCCCTTCATATTTGCACCCTGTGCAGTTGCACAGCCCTGGTGGGGTGCCAGTCTCCTGCTGAGAAAAGGAGGAATATTACTGAGCAGCGCTGTGGGTGACCCACTTTCGGGTCAGAAGGAAGAAATGAATCATTGTGGCTTTTAAGTCCCGTTTCTGATTTGTCACACTGAGCAACTTCCCTTCCATGTTACATAGTGAGATAGGGCCTGACGCTGTTCAGCAGCTGCTCATGTGCACACCTCAAGCACACAGACGCCCAGCCTCTCGGAGGATATCGCAGCTTTGGGAGGTCTTTAGACTCAGCTCATGCCTCTTCAGTAGTAGTTCAAGGCAAGTTACATTCAGTGTCCCATTTGTTCTCCTCCTGAGTGATTGAGAAAAAAAGATCACAAACTCAACCCAGGACGCAGTCTCCTCAAACCCCCTCCTCCTGCATGTCTTATCTACAGGCTCTGTAACAGTCTAAAACACTTACCAAAACCAGCCAAGCTGTAGCCGCATATCTGACCTCTTAGTTCTTTCTGGACATCCTACACAGTAGCCCATTACCAACGGCATGACAAGGTCTTGCTCCATCGCCTCATGCCATCAGCACGATGTAATGGACTCCAGCCAATCGCTGGCTTAGCCTTCACTCTTCACTACTAAGGACCCCACTCTGCTAATCCCAGGTATTTTTAGGTGCATTTAGCAAACCCTAAGTGCCTTTTGTTGACAGTCAGTTTGTCTCTCTGTTTATCCATCCCTCCATATGTGGGCAGGAAGAGAGGAGAACACAGCTTTAATAGTGGTGTCTGCATACCGACAACGTTTGGGTAGGGCTGCAGAGGGGATAGAGGTGCAAATAAGAAGATTCACAGAGATGTAATTACGGAATAATATTTCTTTGCACAAAGCTAGTGTATGTATGGTACAGGCTCCTGTGAAATGGTGCTGATCAAAAAGATGAAAGATTTTGATAAGTTCTTGGGTATGAAGGGAAGCACGAGATCGAACGATGTCTCTGGCGGTGCAAACAGAAGGACACTGGGAAGGTTAGATGGGCCTCACAATCCTTCTCTCTTGTGCTCTCTCAGGCTGATATACTTAACCGCAGCAATCAGCAGTTTTCTGAGAGCTCAGTGTTTGATATGAAAAAAGGACAGACTGGATGGGCTATACAGCCCTTAGCTCCTGTCATTTTTCTATGGGGGTTATTTTGGAAGCCTTCCATAGAAATTCACACTTTGGACATCTGAAAACAGGCATAGAAATGTCCAGAGATGTCTCCAGAGGCATTTCAGAAGCCAGCTTTGTGAAGGTCCCCAGTGCAAGGATATCCAAGTCTGAACAGGGGCATGACTGGGGCGTCCCAAAGAACCTGGACGTCCCCACCAGATCCCAGAAATGTCCTGGCCATCTGGAGCTGCATCTAAGCTTAGACCTGTTCCAGGAATGAACAGGCATCTGAAAAGTGCTGATTTCATTAAAAACTATCATAGGGTATAGAGAAGATAGTACTCCATCATCCTCAGTGTTCAGCACAATCATGATAGCAGGATTTGAATCGTAGCTTCCCTTGCCCTAGCCCACTACTCTAACCATTAGGCTATTCGTAGATGTTCAGGTTCTGAAATACTATTCTGGAGATGTCCATATGAGGCAGGGGTAAAGGGGGCGCTAAGGGAGGACAAGGCCATAGTGGAGAGACTGAATGAATTCTTTGCTTCGATCTTTATTGAAGAAGATGTAGGGAAGTTACCCTTGTCTGAAATGATAAATAAAGGTGATATAGTGGAAGAATTGAAAGAAATATTGATAAACCAGGAGGATGTATTTCAACTGTTTGATAAACTGAAGAGTAGCATATCACCTGGACCTGGTATACATCCAAGGGTGCTGAAAGAACTGAAATATGAGATTGCAGTCCTGCTATTAGTAATCTGTGAACTATCATTAAAGTCATCTGTAGTACTTGAGGATTGGAGAGTAGTCAACAGGGCCAGCGCTACCCGGTAAGCTGGGTAAGCGCGGTAGGAGGGCGCCAGCGGCAGGGTGGGGGTGCCGTTGCTAGCCACCTGACACCCACCGCTTCAAAAAAGAAAGCAGCCGTGGAAACATTTCTCTAATCCTGCGGCTCTGCTAACCTTTAAACCGCTGTGTCGCAGAGTTTCTAAAGGCAAGAATAAGCATTTCCAAGAAACAGGAAGCATTTCCAAGAGAAGACAGAGGAAAACAGAAACATTCAAAATCCTGCAGAATTTCTCTGCGCCCTGCCTCACAGAGCTAATCACCTCAATACACACAACAAAACCAAGAAGATCCAACAATCAGAATCTACTGAAGATTCACCCACTCAAGATCAAAACGACAGAACAAACCAGTAACAGAGCATTCTCCCTTTATGCTCCATCATTATGGAACTCACTACCAGAAAACATAAAAGCAGCAAAATCCATTACATACCTAAAAAGGTCACTTTAAACACATCTCTTCATTGAATACTATGGACCCAATGACATTACTTAATCTCAATTAGCACAATCTACCCCCCTGAACCCGCAGATCTCTCTTATGCAATATCTGCCTCTCTAAGGTCTTAATTTATATCTATCCTCAGTTAACCCCATATTTATCTCCAAGTTGACCTCCCTTGTTTAATGTAAAAACGATTCTTATGTAATTGTTATGTTGTTCATTTTAAACCACTTTGGACAAAGGCGGTATAGAAAAAATGTTAAATAAATAGATAAATAATAAATAAACCTCAGATCAGGGGCAGCATGATCAAAAATCATCAGACAAAGGTAGAAAAATAATTTTATTTTCAATTTAGTGACTGCGCTATCTTTATATTTCACACAGTATGGGGAACTGCCTCCCTTATCTGGTGTGGCACCGCATGCGGAGTCTGGCTTCTTGGGGTTTCATTTTAATTTTTGCCTACATATTTTTATTTTTCCTTTGGGTTGTGGTCACTTATTCTGTACTTGGTGAGGGTCTGTGTTCTGAGTGTGTGACTGAGGCCAGTGTTCTGTTAACATGTATCTTCTACGTCTTTCCTATCATTTAAATGGTGTTCCTTTTTTTTTCCTTTCCTTTTGCAGCACTGTTGTTTTATTGTAAACTGCCCTAATGCCTTGGTCTGGGCGGTATATCAAATGTAAAATAAAGATAAAGATGGAGTTTGCACGCAGGGATCTGTACTGTAGTAATTTGATTTGTACAGCATTTCAAATAGGTGTATGGAGGTTTTGGGGCCCATTGCAGTATTTGTAGTGCTGCTTTTTTCTGAGTAGCCCCTTATTGAGTGAGTTTTGGACGTGTATGCTGGTATGGTATGATAGATTTGACTTTGTAGATTTTCAGTGACTTTTGCAGTGTTCTATATTAGTTCACAATATGCCTGGCACTGGAAAATGTTTATGTTGTTCATGAGATGACCAGAATCCAATTTTTTTTTGGACTCACTATTTACTGCTAAATATTTTTATTTTGGTTATGCATTTGCTCTTTTGCTGCAATTTTCTTACAGCACAAGATTTGAAGGATAAATACTAATATCGCTTGAAAAAAGTTCACAAAGCGGTTTTGGGAAAAAGAAGAGTAGGGTGCAGCCAACATTAATAAAAATGAGGGAGGGGTACCGATTTATAGGTTACAGGGGGGCACTAGAAATCCTAGCACCGGCCCTGGCCAATGTAACTCCAGTTTTTAAAGAGTTCCAGGGGTAATCTGGGAAACTACAGACTGCTGAGCCTGACATCAGTACCAGGCAAAATGGTAGAAATCATTATAAAGAATAAAATTACAGAACATGTAGATAGTCATGGCTTAATGGGAGACAGCCAACATGGATTTAGCCAAGGAAGGTCATGTCTTACTAATCTGTTATATTTTTTTGAAGGTCTGAATAAACTGGTAGACCAAGGTGAGTCGGTTTGTTGTAGCAAAGTGCAGTCAATGAATAAATCCAGGAGTCAAATGACAGGGTCCAAGCCAGTTTATTGTGCACAGGCCCAGTCAGTCAAAGCTTCAAAAGGAACTGAGCAACCGTTTCTACAGAGACATAACCATTTATACCTCTTTTTCAGTTTGATACATGAGAACTTTCTATTGCTTCTAACTCAATACATGCAAACGTCTCATTGGTTTTACATTCCCTGCACCTGCCCAATTAGAAATCCCTCCGGAGCCTAGCAACCAGCCCCCTCCCTTAGGATTGCTCTAACAATGGTGCAGTTCTTGATTTCGTTACTTCTCTACTGCAAGGTTATCCCTAGCTCCATGAATGCATATATTGAAACATTTCTGTTCTTTCACACACAAGAGAATAATGGAAGACTTATGAATTCATAAAAACTTCTTATTAAGCAGTTTAAAACAGTTTTCTCATTTTTCACAGATTTTTGGTTCTTTTCTAGCTATAATGGGAGTTAGGATCCAGGCCTAACTTACAGGCCTTTCATAATAGCAGGCCATGCTAGGCCATAGCCTACCACAGGTTGATATAGTGTATCTGGATTTTCAGAAAGTATTTGACAAAGGTCCTTCATGAGAGACGCTTGGCAAAATGAAAAAGTCATGGGATAGGAGGCAGTGTACAATTGTGGATCAGAAACTGGTTAAAAGATAGAAATCAGAGGGTAGGACTAAATGGCCAATTTTCCCATTGGAGAAAGGTGAATAGTGTAGTACCCCAGGGATCTGTGCTGGGTCTGCTGCTTTTTAACATATTCATAAATGACCTAAACATAGGAATAATGAGTGAGGTGATCAAATTTGCAGATGACACAAAATTATTCAAAGTTGTTAAAACACAAGAGGATTGTGAAAAATTGCAAGAGAACCTTGGAAAACTGGAAGACTAGACATCCAAATGGCAGATGACATTTAATGTGGACAAGTACAAAGTTATGCACCTAGGAAAGAACAACCCAAACTATGGTTACACAATACAAAGGTACCATTTTAGAAACCACCATCCAGGAAAAAGATTTAGGTGTCATTGTGGATAATACGTTGAAACCCTCCACCCAGTGTACAGCAGCGGCCAATAAAGCAAATAGAATGTTAGGAGTCATAAGGAAAGGAATGGAAAATAAAACAAAGGATGACATCTTAATGCCTCTGTATCGTTCCATGGTGCGACCGCACCTTGAATATTGTGTGCAGTTCTGGTCGCTGTATCTTAAAAAGGATATAACTGAATTAGAAAAGGTACAGAGAAGAGCCACCAAAATGGTAAAGGGGATGGAAGGATACCCCTATGAAGAGAAGCTACAAGGATTAGGGCTCTTCAACATGGAAAAGAGATGGTTGAGGGGAGATATGGTAGAGGTCTATAAATTAATGAATGAAGTGGAACAGGTAAACATAGATCAATTGTTTACACAATCAAAAAGTAGAAAGACTTAGAGGACACACAATGAAGGTACAATGTAATCCATATAAGACTAATAAGAGAAAATAATTTTTTACTCAACTCAACTCTGAAATTCGTTACCAGAGGATGTAGTAAAAGCTATTAGTATAGCTGGTTTAAAAAAGGTTTGGACAAGTTCCTGGAGGAAATATCCATAAACCATTATTAAAACAGACCAAGGAAATCCACTTCTTGCCCCGGGACAAGAATTGTGGAACCTGTGTGCCTTTTTGTGAACCTACTAGGTATTTGTGACCTGGATTGGCCACTGTTGGAAACAGGATCCTGGGCTTGATGGACCTGGGTCTGACCCAGTATGGCATGTCTTATGTTCTTATTATACAGATTGTTATCCGTGGTGAGCAGTGACATAGGTAACAAGGTGCTCCCACTGCCACGTCTGTATTGCTGCAAGGTGTGTCAGGATGCAAATGTGCACCAGATGTGTGCTTGTGGTGTGCTCTGCAGCAGCTCTAATGTACTCTCGGCAGCCATGTGTACTTACCATGTGCACATTGCTGTTGGTGAGTGGAGTGGATTGCGGTGGCACATTTTGTATGCGGAGGCATGACCAAACGGGGACGGGGAGGATCAGCTACATCTACTTTCTGAGAATATGCTGTGTGTCTGTGCATCTATGTTCCAGATTCCGGAATAGCAGGTGCATCTCCACTCGCGTTTGCAGAATCTGGTATAATTCGGCCCCGTCTCTGATGTCTACGTGCCCGCAGATGGACGTAGAATCAGGCTCTATCTGGATAGTCTGCTGAATATCCCTTGAGTGCTGTTAACCGGAGAGACTCAATGAATTCTTTGCTTCGGTCTTTACTGAGGAAGATGTAGGGATGTTACCCATTAATTAAGTAAATGGCCCCACTTTCCACAGAGTATCAAAATATCAAAAACGGCATTGACTCTGCATTAGACTCAGAAAGATAGGTTTGTTCAATTACAGACCAAAAATTTTTGTTGAAAAAATTATTATTATTGAAATGCACGTTAAATCAATATAGACAACTCCTCGGAGGCTAACGTGGTCTCAGTATACAAGGGAGGGAACAGAAACTTCCGATCCCAACCCGGACTTCACATCAATGACCACACTTTCATAGCCACCAGTTTTTTCAAAATTATTTCTAAAACTGCATTCCAATCAAAATAATCAAAAAATTAATGGAAGAAAGTGGTGTCAACCTGAACTATGTTTTATATTGTAGAAGCTTAGTTTCTCCCCTGAAGAACCTTGAGTGGCGAAACGCCTAGCGCTGGTTAGCGTCGGGAGCGTGGGAGCGTGGAAGAACTAACGCCATTTACTGCGGGTCGGAGTTTAAGCCCGATCACGACAAGCTAAGCACTTTTTTGATTATTTTGATTGGAATGCAGTTTTAGAAATAATCAAAAAAGTGCTTAGCTTGTCGTGATCGGGCTTAAACTCCGACCCGCAGTAAATGGCGTTGATTATTTTGATTGGAATGCAGTTTTAGAAATAATTTTGAAAAAACTGGTGGCTATGAAAGTGTGGTCATTGATGTGAAGTCCGGGTTGGGATCGGAAGTTTCTGTTCCCTCCCTTGTATACTGAGACCACGTTAGCCTCCGAGGAGTTGTCTATATTGATTTAACGTGCATTTCAATAATAATAATTTTTTCAACAAAAATTTTTGGTCTGTAATTGAACAAACCTATCTTTCTGAGTCTAATGCAAAGTCAATGCCGTTTTTGGGATGTTACCCATGACTGAAGTGGTATTTAAAGGTGCGGAAGAATTGAAGGAAATATCGATACATCGGGAAGATGTATTACAACTATTAGATAAACTGAAGAGTAGCAAATCACCTGGGCCGGATGGTATACATCCAAGGGTGTTGAAAGAACTGAAAAATGAGATTGCAGACCTGCTATTAGTAAATTGTGAACTACAGTATCATTAAAATCATCTGTAATACCTGAAGATTGGAGGATGGCAAACGTAACGCCAATTTTTAAAAAGGGATCCAGGGGTGATCTGGGAAACTACAGACCGGTGAGCCTGACATCAGTACCGGGAAAAATGGTAGAAACCATTATAAAGAACAAAATTGCTGAACATGTAGATAGTCATGGCTTAATGGGAGACAGCCAACATGGCTTTAGACAAGGAAGATCTTGTCTTACTAATCTGTTATGTTTTTTTGAAGGTGTGAATAAACAGGTAGACAAAGGTGAGTCGGTTGATATAGTGTATTTGGACTTTCAGAAAGCCTTTGATAAGGTCCCTCATCAGAGACTTTTGGCAAAACTAAAGAGTAATGGGATAGGAGGCAGTATACTATTGCGGATCAGGAACTGGTTAAAAGATAGCAGAGGGTAGGGCTAAATGGCCAATTTTCCCAGTGGAGAAAAGTGAATAGTGGTGTACCCCAGGGATCTATGCTGGGTCCGCTGCATTTTTGACATATTCATAAATGACCTGGAAAAGGGAATAACGAGTGAGGTTATCAAATTTGCAGATGACACAAAACTATTTAAAGTTGTTAAAACCCAAGAGGATTGTGGAAAATTGCAAGAGGATCTTGATAAATTGGAAGACTGGATGTTCAAATGGCAAATGAAATTTAACGTGGACAAGTGCAAAGTTATGCACCTAGGGAAGAACAACTCAAACTATGGTTACACGATGCAAGGTTCCACATTAGGAATCACCACCCAGGAAAAGATTTAGGCGCCATTGCAGATAACATGTTAAAACCCTCGGCCCAGTGTGTAGCAGTGGCAAAGAGAGCAAATAGAATGCTAGGTATCATAAGGAAAGGAATGGAAAATAAAACAAAGGATATTATAATGCTTCTGTATCATTCCATGGAGTGGAGGAGTGGCCTAGTGGTTGGGGCAAGGTACTTCAGGCCGGAAGGTCAGGGGTTCAAATCCCACTAAAGGACAGCAACCTTGGGCCGGAAGGACTGGGGTTTCTATTCCCACAGGTGCTCCTTGTGGTCTTGGGCAAGCCACTTAACCCTCCATAGCCCATGTTCCCCGTAAAATAGTTATCTCCAAGTTATAATGCCCTGTTCAATGTAATTTAAGTTTGTTCTATGTAAACCACCTTGATATCATGAAAGGCGGTATATAAGAAATGTTAAATAAATAAATAAATGGTGAGACCGCACCTTGAATATTGTGTGCAATTCTGGTCAACGTATCTTAAAAAGGATATAGCAATATTAGAAAAGGTTCAGAGAAGAGCCAGTGAAATGGTAAAGGGATGGAAGGATAACTCTATGAAGAAAGGCTAAAAAGGTTAGGGCTCTTTAACCTGGAAAAGAGACGGCTGAGGGGAGATATGATAGAAGTCTATAAATTAATGAACGGAGTGGAACGGGTAAACGTAGATCAATTGTTTACGTTATCAGAATATAGAAAGACTAGGGGACATGCAATGAAGCTACAGGGTAAACTATTTAAGACTAATAAAAGAAAATATTTTTTCACTCAACGTGTAATCAAACTCTGGAATTTGTTACCGGAGGATGTAGTAAAGGCTGTTAGTGTAGCTGGGTTTAAAAAAGGTTTGGACAAGTTCCTGGAGGAAAGGTCCATAAACCATTATTAAGAAGTGACCGAAGATATCAATGCTTGACCCAGTACAAGCACTGTGGAACTTGTGTCTCTTGGGGAAACTGCTAGGTACATATGACCTAGATTGGCCACTGTTGGAAACAGAATACTGGGCTTGATGGACCTTGGTCTGACCCAGTATGGCATGTCTTATGTTCTTATCGTATGTTCTTATGTTTTTAATGTCGGGCCCTGTGTTTCTCTAGTCACTCACAGCATGACATATGAAGCAGTGTGTTCACGTTCAAGCAGCAAGCCTCTGTCCCATCCTCAGAAGCTCCTGCCTGTCACAGGACAGACAAGGAAAGGAAAAAAGAAGCATGTGTCTCTTTAAAAGATTTTGAGAACACAATACAGCCTCATTATTTTACAGACTTTTCATGAAATGTATCCAGCCAGCAGTATCACTTTACAGAGTCTGAGAAAAGAACAGAATTGGAGGAGGTTAATATTAGAACCATCTGCTCCCCTTACCCCCAGCACACTTCTTAACAGGAGAGAAGCCAAAGTCAGATTCCTCTCGCACAGCCCCCACTCAGCCAAACTCTGCAGAGGCAGTGGGCGGGGCTAGAGCCCAGTGTGTGCCAGGGAAGTGGGGGGCGAACCCCTTTCTCACATTCACTGTCTTAAAACCCAAGACTGAAGCCTGAAAAGCAAACACAGTTTAGGGCAACATCCAGAGGGTCACCCTGAGACGATACCGACTTGACAGCACTAAATAACAACGAACCCCGAGCAGTAAGAACTCTTATCGATGCCTGTAGTTCGGATCCTAGCATTGCTGGAGTCCCTGGTTCTGAACCTAAGCACATGATGGAGTTGCTGCTCTGAGATCTGAAGACGGAGCCGTGGTGCTGCTGAAGGAAGGAGCTCTCCTACCCTCATACTGGTGGATGTCCCCCAGTCTCTTGGTATTTTGTCTGAAAAGGGGTGAGATTAAATGGGAATTTTAAAAAAAAGCAAAAGCAATGTTCTTTGCCCATAAAAAGTCCAAATTTCACATATTCCACAAAAAAATCCTATTAAAAACAAAAGCATTTCCATGGAGGCCAAGGTGTGAGAAGGAGGAGAAGGCCTCTTGCTCCTCAGTGCTGCTGTGTGATGGGAGAGATGGAGGGGCGAGGATCATCACTGCTGTTTGCTCCTTGGTGCTCCTCTTCTAGCCCAAGAGGCCTGAATGCTGCAGCAGGCAGGTGTAAAGGCAAGTCCCAGCAGGTTTCCCGAGAGGCCTCTCTGCTGTCTGTTCTTCCTGATGACGTACAACGATAGAGAGCTGCAGAGCACATGATCAGCCTCAATCACAGACTAATCACTAAAGCCTCTGTACGAATAGAGGCAGACTCAGGCGCAGTCACAAAGCACGCTGTCAGCGAAAGAGCCATTTCTTCAAGTGAGCAATAGGATGCTAAAAGGACTCCCTAAGATTGAACAGATAGCCACAGGAGGTCTCAGATCTTGAAGGCCAGGAGTTTACCTTGAGGAGGGCTCCATCCCTGCTGAATTCTGCTGCTAACTTCCCGCCACCCTTTCCTGTGACTGCTCTTTCCTGAGATCATCTCACTGCGACTGCTCTCTGCTCCTCTCTCCCACCATTACTGTCCTCTACTCCCAGTGCCCCTGGTGATTGTTCCCTACTGAGATCCTCTTACTGCGATTTCTTTCGGCTGTCAACACCCCCTACCACCATGCCATGACTGCTGAGATCATCTCACTGTTACTGCTGCACATGCCAGAGGCTCCCAGGAGTACACTGCCCATCCCAACTCAAGACCTCCTGAATCTGAAGCTCATCATAAGATCATAAGAGATGCCACACTGGGTCAGACCAAACTCCATCAAGCCCAGAATCCTGGTTCCAACAGTGGCCAATCCAGGTCACAAGGACCTGGCAGATTCCCAAAAAGGCACACGGGTTCCATAATTCTCGTAAGCAGTGGATTTCCCAGGTCCTCTGTAATAATGGTTTATGGACCTTTCCTCCAGGAACTTGTCCAAACCTTTATTAAACCCAGCTACACTAACAGCTTTTACTACATCCTCCAGTAATGAATTCCAGAGTTTCATTATGCATTGAATAAAAAAATATTTTCTCTTATTAGTCTTAAATGGGTTCCACTGTAGCTTCATTGTGTGTCCTCTAGTCTTTCTACTTTTAGGTGGCATAAATCACCAATCTGCGTTTACCTGTTCCACTCCATATGCTAGAAGACATATGAGAAGAGACTTGAAGACCTAAATATGTACACTCTAGAGGAGAGGAGGGACAGGGGAGATATGATAGACATTTAAATACTTAAAGGGTATTAATGAACAAACAAACCTTTTTCAAAGACGGGGAAGCTGCAAAACTAGAGGGCAAAACATGAAACTGCAAGGGGGTAAATTGAAAGGCAACGTCAGGAAATACTTTTTCACTGAAAGGGTGATAATCTTGGAATGCCCTCACGATGGAAGTGGTGGGGGCAAATACAGTGACAGAATTCAAAATGGCATGGGACAGACCCAGTGGATCCTTTTATAGCAATAGGATAAAATCAAAATAAATGTAATTGTCTCTGATAGCTCAACAAATAAGGGTGCACGGAGAGGTGCGTACACCCCTAAACAAAGGTATGGGGAGGGGTGACCTGCATGAAGCAGCAGGTGCACATACTCATGCCACCTGGCTGGGCAGACTAGATGGGCCATGATGGTCTTTATCTGCCGTCATATACTATGTTACTATGCAGTCCTCTATCATATCCCCCCCTCAGCCGTCTTTTTTCCAGGTTCAAGAGTCCCAACCTTTTAAGCCTCTCCTCATAGGGGATCCTTCCACTCCCTTTACTATTTTTGTCACTCTTCTTTGTACCTTTTCTGATTCCTCTATATCCTTTTTAAGATATGGAAATTAGAACTGCACACAGTATTCAAGGTGCGGTCGCACCATGGAACAATACAGAGGCATTATAATATCCTTTGTTTTATTTTCCATTCTTTTCCTTAAGATTCCTAGCATTCTATTTACTCTTTTGGCAACTGCTTCACACTGGATGGAGGGTTTCAATGTATTATCCACAATGACAATTAAATCTTTTTCCTAGGTGGTGGTTCCTAATGTGTAATCTTGCATCATGAAACCATGCTTTGGGTTGCTCTTTCCTAGATGAATAACTTTGCACTTGTCCACATTAAATTCTATCTGCCATTTGGACGTCCAGTCTTCCAATTTTTCAAGGTCCTCTTGCAATTTTTCACAATCCTCTTGCGTTTTAACAATTTTGAATAATTTTGTGTTATCTGCAAATTTGATCACCTCACTCATTATTCCTATTTCCAGGTCATATATGAATATGTTAAAGAGCAGCGGACCCAGCACAGATCCCTGGGGTACTCCACTATTCGCCTTTCTCCATTGAGAAAATTGACCATTTAGCCCTACCCTCTGCTTTCTGTCTTTTAACCAGTTACACTGCCTCCAATTCCATGAATTTTCATTTCGCCAAGAGTCTCTCATGAGGGACCTTGTCAAAGGCTTTCTGAAAATCCAGATATACTATATCAACCGGCTCACCTTTGACTGCCTGTTTATTTACACCTTCAAAAAATAGATTAGTAAGACAAGACCTTCCTTGGCTAAAGCCATGTTGGCTTTCTCTCAGTAAATCATGGATATCTGCATGTTCAGTAATTTCATTCTTTATAATGGTTTCTACCATTTTGCCCGGAACTGACATCAGGCTCACAGGTCTGTAGTTTCCCGGATCACCCTTGGAACCCTTTCTAAAAATTGGAGTTACATTGGCCACTCTCCAGTCCTCAAGTACTACAGATGATTTTAATGATCATTTACAGATTACTAATAGCAGGTCTGCAATCTCATATTTCAGTTCTGTCAATACTCTTGGATGTACACCATGTGGTTCACCTGATTTGTTACTCTTCAGTTTATCAAACAATTGTAATACATCCTCCCGGTTCATCAAGATTTCTTTCAATTCTTCTGCTACATCACCTTTATATACCATTTCAATCATGGGTAACTTCCCTACATCTTCTTCAGTAAAGAATGAAGCAAAGAATTCATTCAGTCTCTCCGCTATGGTCTTGTCCTCCCTTAGTGCCCCTTTTACCCCTCTATCATCCAATGGTCCAACTAACTCTCTCACAGGTTTTTTGCTACAAATGTACTTAAAAACATTTTTATTATGCATTTTTGCTTCCCCAGCAAGCTTCTTTTCAAATTCTTTGTTTGCCTGCCTTATCAATGCCTTGCATCTAGCCTGCCAATGCTTATGTTGTTTCCAGTATTCATCAATAGGCTCCTTTTTCCATTTCCTAAAGAATGCTTTTTTGGCAACAACAGCCTCTCTCACCTCGCTTTTATACCATGCTGGCAGATTTTGGCCTTCCTTCCACTTTTCTTAAAGCGTGGCATACATCTAGTCTGGGCTTTCAAGATAGTATTTTTAAAGAGTGCCCATGCTTGATATAAATCTTTAACCTTTGCAGCTGCTCCTTTTAGGTTTTTTTTCGCAACTATTTTCCTCATTTTATCATAGTCTCTCTTTTGAAAGTTAAAAGATAGTACTGTGGATTTCCTTGCCATCTTTCTTCCATTTATTAAAACAAATGTGATCATGCTATGATCACTATTGCCAAGTGGTCCCAACACCCTTATTTCTTGCACCAGATCCTGTGTTTCACTAAGGACTAGGTCCAAAATGGCTTCCCCTCTTGTCTGTTCATGAATCAGCTGCTTTAAGAAACAGTCATTTATTTCATCTAGAAACTTTATCTCCCTAGCATATCCTGCTGTGACACTGACCCAGTCGATACCGGGGTAATTGAATTCACCCATTGTTGTAATTTTTGTTGGCTTCCCTGATTTCTTTTAGCATTTCATCATGCATCTGTTCGTTCTGGCCAGGCGGTCGGTAGTACACCCTCACTGCCATCGCCTTCCACATTTTATATGAAAGTTCTATCCATAGAGATTCTACAGTATATTTTGTTTCCTGCAAAATTTTAATCCTATGTGACTCAATGCCCTCTCTAACATAGAGAGCGGTCCCTCCCCCAATTTTATCTACTCTATCACTGCGATATAGTTTGTACCCAGGTATCACAGTGTCCCATTGGTTGTCCTCTTTTCACCAGGTCTCAGAGATACCAATCATATCTAACCGTTCATTTAGTGCTATATATTTTAGCTCTTGCTAATCCTGGAACCACACAGGAGCCTTCGTCCTTGTGGAGAGTACAGGTGTTCTGAAAATGTATAATTTGGAGCAGCAAGTCAGACACTTCCCATCTCAGAGGCTTTGCCATTCCCAGGGGCCTGACTGCTGATTTATGGCTCTTTACAGGAAAATCTCTAGACTGAGGTGGATTCAGAGCAGACTGTAATCTAACCAGCACCCTATCCAAAATGATACATTTGCCCCAACCCCCTTTAGTGGTGACATTTCCTTTGGTAGCAGAAGTAGTACCCTCCCTTTTCTCTCTCTTTCTCTCTTCTCTCTTGCACTCCGCTCTCTTCCAGAGCCATTTCCCCTCTCCAACCTTCCCCTCTCTTCTCCCGTGCCTACATGATGTGGGAGGACATGGGGGGGGGGGGTGACAACATGGCAAGAACCCCCTTGCGCACAGCATCTTGTGCAGCCACACAGGTTAAACATAGAAACATGATGACAGATAAAGACCATAGAGCATCTCCTAAAGCCTCACCCTGGCTGGGTTTGGGTTGCAGAACATTCTGGATGATTTTCTGCCCGGCCTTTGTTATCTGTAAGCTGCCTTCAAGTTTGCACAAGGATATTGGGTTTGTAGAAAAGAGATGAAGAAAGAGACAGGAATCCGCAAGTTGCATTCTTCGGAAAGAGATGGAGGGGTTCCTGGAGCATGTTAAAGCAGAACCAATGTATTTGGACATTCAGAAATCACAAACACATTGTGTTAATTAGAAATTGGAGTCACATTTCTTCAGATGCCGTAGAATAAATGTGGTCTATGAACCCTCACCATGGACAGGAGCCAACACACGCACACATACACACATCAGTGTAGTGGCTGCAGTACACACATACCATATGTAAGCAACACGCACACATGCATGCATTCCCAGGCACACACAAGCATTCACAGACTTGCCATTATTATGGGATATAAAAATTACCATTGTTTAGCTCTGTCCCTTAGAGAAATCCTCTGAATCTAAAACATGTTCAAAAGAGTTTTGGGAATGAGTCTTGTATCCGTCTTCAGCGCTCTGAACTCTTGTCCATCTAAACAAGCCCTGTAATACCCCTGCTACAGTAGCATAAGGATGTACAGGTCAGTTTGACTGATAAAGGCTGCTGGTGGCACCAGTGGTTCTCCTTCAAGCCCATGCTAGTTGAAACTGACCTGGCAGCCAGCTCAGGACTGAAGCCGGTGATTGCAGGGGTGTGAATTATCTACCGAGGCGACACACGAGCCTCTGCAGAGACCCATCATCTTGCAATTCAGAGGTTCTCAGCTGTGCTGGTAGCCTGCCTGGAAGCCCCCAGGGGGTGCTGTGGGACTGGATTAAAGACCACGTAAGGTTCTTAAAGGCTGTGACATAATGGATCCATTCCAAAACTCTCATTGGCTCCCCCATTTTTGCTGCTTTACATAGAAATTGGGACAGCGGGTTGTTGATATCCTGAATCTATAATTCATTTATATTTTCTTGCTAATTCAGTTTAATTAGGGTTAAAGCGTTTGAATATTAAAAACAAGCAAAGGTTGTACTCTGACAAATAGGTCAGTCTGTGTACTGTCCCTTTAAGTGAAGGCTCACTTCCTAGCTGCAACATTTCTTCACAAGGCTGCAAGGGAGAGGTCATCCTCAACCGCTACTTCACCTAGAGACACTAATGAAGAAAAGAACTAAATTTACTTTGTAGTAGGCATATAGCAAATCATTTCAAATAAATAAATATTGTTTTAAGCAAACTGAGTAGTATACGGTTTCTCATGAGAACCTATTCAGAGTTACATCAGTAGCCCACTGAGAGAAGTGATGTTATCTGCAGAAAAAGCACTGGGTATTAGTGGAGTGCTGAGAAAACTGCCTGAATTTCAGACAAAATGGCAGCTATATGGATCAACTATCAATAAAGAAAGGAGAAGCAGTCAAGAAATCCGACAACGCATTGCTCTTGGCAGAATGGCTATGAAGGACCTAGACAAGATTCTCAAGAGCAGAGATGTCTCTCTCCATACAAAGATTCGACTTGTTCAAGCCATGGTATTTTCAATAACATCTTATGAATGCAAACATTGGACAGTGAAAAAGATAGACAGGAAGAAAATTGATGCCTTTGAATAATGGTGCTGGCGACGAATACTGTGTATACCATGGACTGCCCGAAGAACAAACCAGTCAGTACTAGAGGAGATCAACCCTAAGCTTTCTTTAGAAGCTCAGATGACAAGACTTTAACTTTCATACTTTGGACACATCATGCAAAGAGAGAGATCATTAGAGAAAGACATCATGCTTGACAAGGTAGAAGATCAACGCAAAAGAGGAAGGCCAGCAATGCGATGGATCAATACAATAACAGCAGCTATGGGTACCAGTCTGTCAACAATGAAGACCTGACTGAAGATTGAACACAGTTTAGGTCAGCTATCCAGAGGGTCACCATGAGTCAACACCAACTCAACAGCACTTAACAACAGCAACGTATGAGTCAGCTGAAAAATGAGTTTATAACGCTAGGAATGTCTGTGAGCTCAAAGGCACACATGAATGTACGAAAGAATCATACGCTGGCTGTAGAGTGTGTGCTCTACGCTAAATCTCTTAAAGATAAGAGGTCTGTAAAGAGAAATCATGGCAAAACAGGCTTTGGAAACCGAAATTGCCAAACCTTGGGAAATGGTGTGAGATTTGTGCTTAGAGAGAGAATCACAGATAACCCATTTTAAAATTGTACCTGTTTCAAAGGAGTAGATTTTCTGAGATAGAGCAGCCAACAGGGACTGGAAGGAATAAAACCTCAAATCCGAAGGGAGTCATTCTGACCCACATTTAGCAGGGTTACATGTCCAGAGCGGACGTACATTCCCCACTAAACGCCTGGGTGCTATGCCGGCAAATGAGCTCCCTGCTTGTACACCAGAGATGTGCTGGGAGCTCAGTATGAGGGCGGGAGGGAGTGGGTCTAGGGAGGAGCAAGAGTGGGCCGGAGGCATGACCCTGACCCCAGACGTATAGGGCCAGTTCTGGTGTCAGCCCTGTATGTCCAGGGTCGACCATCTACATGGGGAACCTATTCCACCTCGGAGGTGGAATAAATTCCCCAGAGGTTTGTGGTGGACAGCGGAGAGCCCAGGAGAGGTGAGCAGGGGCAGGGGGTTCCCTGCAGCCCAAACCCAGCCTCGGAAGGCCCAACTGGGGGTTGGGCGGCAGGGAGCAAGCCTTTCAATGCAGCACTAGCAATCAGGGCTCCAGCATGGAGCTGTGGGGCCATAGCGATGGGACGCCATGGCATGCAGGAGCCCAGGCTGTGCTAGCCAAGGAAGTACCTGGACATGCTGCAGGCCAGAACCCACGGGCCCCGATCGGAATTGGCCTCTATGTGTTCAAAAGTGCTGTGTGAAACATCCTCCAGGAATGCAGAAGTTTAATTTAAATGTTTATATAGTTCTAATATGTCCAGACTCATGTGGTTTGTGTGAAAATAAATCCTTTGTATGTGATTCCCAAGAGAATCTTTACTGTGGCTGTCTGAACATTAGTCCTTGGGACACATCTAGCCAGGATAAGCACAATGAATATGCATGAGAGAGCTTTACCTACAATGATTCAAAAACAAAAGTCAAAACATGATACCCATGAGCCCGTTTAGTGCACCACTAATATTTTTCTGTCGGGATCCGCCGGCCTGGGTCGGGGAGAGGAAAAGCTCCCCTCTCTGTGCCGGTACACTGGAACACTGCCTTTTACATCTTCGCTGGAGAGTAATTGACTTGGTCCCCCTTGATCCTCGGGGGGGCGACCGGGAGCAAGCCCTTCAACGTTGTGAACAATGCTGGATTTTCCAATTACGAACTGTACTGCCTACGGGACTGAACTTGGAGTGTGACTGGTGGAGTTTATTGTAACTTTCCTTGTTTGATTTTTGGTTCTCTTGTCTGGCCATTCTTCTCCTTTCCTGCTGACGTCTTTTTGGGCTCCGCCCCCTTTTTGGTGACGCTTTTTCTAACAACCAGTCAGCAATTCCATGATGTTATAACTTATCCATTGAGCTCGGCATTTTTTCAAGGGTGCACAATTTTGCTGAATTCGCTTGATATAGGGCTCTTTTGAGCTCAAAACATGCATGTCGCTGTCAGAAATCTTGACGCCCTTTTGATGAAAGGATTTGGTCCACTTTTTCAGATAAGTGATTTTCACTACTGTTTATTTTGTTACTTTGTTGAAAATAATTAAAAGGCTTCTACCGGCACAGAGAGGGGAGCTTTTCCTCTCCCCGACTCAGGCCGGCGGATCCCGACAGAAAAATATTAGTGGTGCACTAAACGGGCTCATGGGTATCATGTTTTGACTTTTGTTTTTGATTTATAGCATGTCATTACATTTTTGATTTATAGCATGTCATTACATATTTGGGGTTTTTTTCTTTTCTTACCTACAATGAAGGCATCTCATGCAAATCTATCTCACGCATATTCATTGTGGATACCCTGAAAATCTGACTGGCCTGGGGGTACCCGAGGACTGGGTTGGGATCCATTGGTCTAAAGCTCTATGTGAATCAATATTATGTATTTCAGGTACAGGGAAGTTCTATATACATTTGAGTGAAAAAGAGAGAGAGGGAGAGAGCAGTATCACGTTAGGTATCCTGACCAGTGAGCAACATACACACCAGCCTGCAGAAGATGCACCATGAAAGACAGACAGCTTCTCCTTGTGAGTTCAGTACAGGATGAGGATGTGCGGCAGAGGAGCCCAGCATAAAGTTTCATGAGTTTGAGTTCATGTGTTGTACACGCAAACATTCAGGGGTACACAGCCGTTCAAATCAGAATATTAGAGCGCTCTTAACATTTCAATTGCAAAGTTCCAGATAGCTTTGGGAAAGACATTCTACTCTATTAGGCATTTATATAACGCTTTCTAGGTGTTTTCACAAGCAGGTACTGTACACATTCCCTCGTCCCTGAAGGGCTCACAATCTATATGCGTACCTGAGGCAATGGACGGTTAGGTGGCTTGCCCAAATCAAACCCCCCCCCCCCCCCCGCCCTCCGGCCTGAGGTAGCTTGTCCCAGCCACTAGGCCCTCCTCACCCTTGTTTTTTGTGGGGGAGATCAGTGGACATATCATATGTAAGAAAAAGGCAAGAGTTAAATTCAGAAATTAGTAGAAAATATAGTAGCAAATAGTGGACCTCTGACAGGGCTTGAACCTGTAGGAGAAGACACAGAAGTAACCTGTAAAATTATTATTAGAGAAAAGGTGAAAAGGATACAGAGAAAACTTTACCTATTAAGAAACATTGTTTGGTTGATGAAGAGTAGCCTGTGCAAAGAGAAAAAGAAGGGGGAAGTGTTGCTTTATGTTGCTATAGTCATGTTCAATGATGTAAAATTCGTCTTTGTCTACCTGCTTCCTGAACAAAAACCTGTTGCCTGCACTTGAATATCTTTCGACTTTCAGCAGGATGGTTAAATACAAATCTTTGTTTATTTTGAATTGTTCGGCCTTTAAAATAAACAGCTGGTTCCATCACACATCCTCCAACGTACTCGGAAGAGGCAGAACCTGTTTTCCTCAACCTCTGGAAGTGCCATCAACCAAGGAGGCTTCCCCATGGTAGGAGGTGGGAGTACGGGGGCTGTCATAAGGGCCTCCTCCTCATATAAACCCCTGGGAAAGGCAGTAGGGTCCACAGAATATTCCACCCAAGAACATTGGCCAGACTCCACTGAACCACCATGACCCAAGGGAAGGGCCCGCAGTGTTTGCTTGTCCCACCAGCTGGTTTACATCATCTTTTCCTCAGATCTCTTCATTTTGTTTCAAACTGATGTAATGAAACTTACAAAAGCTAGTCAGGAAATGTACTCAGTTAGTCCAATAAGAAGGTAGCACCCTTTGCCTTCTTTCATCAAGCTTTATTTCTGTGACTTCCTGCAAAAATCAAGTGGAGTTGACATGCTGAGTTTTGCTGACCCCTTCCTTCATTCTCCTCAGAGCTCTCCTCCCCGAAGCGATGCGGCGTAGCTAAATGTGCTGCAAGAAGGCAAAATCTGCCTGTGATGTGTGCTGATATTAACAGTGTGCATGCATGTAGCACACACGGCTACATGTCTGACCTCTGCTTTATGCACACGCATGCAGAGTAGTGGTGAGCCACTGAACCCGCTGCTGCCCTGGGAGGGATTTCCTGAGCCCCGGCCCTGCCATTTCCTTAGCTCAGTTCTTACAGGATCACCTGCAGCTTTTCTGATTTATGAGCCAGAAACTTCAGCTCCATTTCCCTCTCATTGTAGCTTCAGTTGTTGCTTTGCTTCCGCTCAGGAGTTTGACTCGCTCCAGTCATGAGAACCATTCAGAGTAAACACACTCAGCCCTGGAATCTTGGCACTGAAAGTGAGACGAGAATGTCAGACTAAGCAAGATGGGCAGGGGAGTGCTGGGGTAGGGCAGAGCCCTCAACTTACAGCGTTCCTTGGTTAAAAGGCTGTGCAGTGGCTTCCAGTCTCTCTCATTGTTTCCTTGGCTATATTTCAGGGAATTTCAGATCCTGTAGAACCAACCAGGCTTTCCCTCCTCTATCCAGGCCGGCAACCGTGAAGCAGACTACATATGCAGCTCTCTAGGCAGCTTCTGGGGGAGAGGGGGAGAGAGGCAAAGGGCAGCTGCAGTCAAAACAAAATCATAGTCCTCCAGACACAAAAACCCCAAGAACTGTCAGCACATACTGTTACCACCAGAGAGGTTGGTCCATTTTCAAAGAGCTCATTTACTTAGGTAAACAGCTTTTGGGAATTACCCTAATTATGTATGTATGTACTGTGTATGTGAGAATGTTGTAAACCGCCTTGATGGAAACTCAAAAGGTGGTATATCAAATCTTTTAAATAAATAAATTCAGCTGCTAGCCAGCTAACTAACTGAATATCACCACTGTCAAGTTAGCTGTGGAACTATCCGGTCATCCCAGACAGTCAATGGCGGTGGCTGAATATGGCCCCAGTAATGAATATCCCTCCCTCCCTCCCTCCCTCCCACCCATCCCCACCAATAGTTTATGCATTTGGTTTGGATGCAGAAAAAGTAGGTATAAACTGGGCAGCTGAGCCAAACATATATGCTACATACAAGCAGTGATTTTGTACATGTTCCTTGTTTGTAGAAGTCTCCATATTTAGCTTTTATGCATATAGGTATTATGGATTGTAGACTGTCTATGTTTTCCCATATATTCAGCTGCACTCGCTCTATGCATAGTACTGCTGAATACACAAGTAATTTGAAACATCTAGATTACACATTCTGGGGATCATTTTAAAAGGCTTAGTTGTGATTTAGGATGTCTGAAAGCATGCACCTGGATGTTGAAATCACGGAGACCATTCCATAAATGAGGTTTACAGACGTCTCGAGTACAGCGATGTGCAAGGAGGCAAGTGGGTGTGGCGGAGGCATGTCTGGGAGGTGCAATGGACTTACACATCTCCGTTCGATTTCAGGAATGGTAGGGACATCTGTAAGCATGAATAGGCATCAGGAAAGTGCTTGTTTTTGGCCTTAAAACCTCCAGGGAGTGTAGAGAAAATGTAGAGTTAAGCGTCTAGTCGAAGATCACAAAGATCCACCCTGGAATTTGAATCCTGGTCATCCTGCTCCCAACCCACTACTTTAACTATTATGCTATTAAATGTCCATGTTCTGAGAGGCTTCTATGTAGACATCTCTATAGACGTCAATATTGAGCATGTCCACATTTCTGAAATCGAGCCTGAACTTGCACGTGCCTGCTTTTCTTTTCATTCTGGCTTTGATGTCCCACATTGCACTTGGACATCCTACTGTAAAATGTGCCTTTCTGCTGAAAACTATTCTTATACACAACCGTTATATTGATCAAAAAACAACAGTTAGAAGAGAATAAGCACAAAAAGAATGGTTTAAAATTGGCAAAGATGTACAATAAGGCTGTATACCTGTTCCATTTATATTCAGAACGAATCATCAGAGAAGCAGGACTGTAAGACGACAACCGAGGTGTGAAGATTGGTGGAAGACTCATTACTGACTGAAAGTGAAGGCAATCTGAAAAAGATCGTGGAGCACAGTCTTAAAATGGGACTGTACTGTAACAAGACAAGGATCCTAACAACTGGCAAAATCAATTGTTTCATCCTTGATGAAGAAGAAATATAAATAGTAGACAGCTTTAACCTGTTTGTATTTATAATGAAACAATAAGCAGTCAAGAAATCTGACGACGCATTGCTCTTGGCAGAACAGCTATGAAAGACCTAGACAAGATTCTCAAGAGCAGAGATGTATCTCCATGTACAAAGATTTGACTTGTCCAAGCCATGGTATTTTCAATAATGCTATATGAATGGGAAAGTTGGACAGTGAAGAAGAAAGACAGGAAGAAAATTGATGTCTTTGAATTACAGTGCTGGTGAAGAATACTGTGTGTTTATGGACTGCCCAAAGAACAAACCAGTCCATAAACCATTATTAAAGGAGAGCCAGGATATCCACTGCTTGCCCAAATACAAGCATTCTGGAACCTGTGTCTTTTGGGGAAACTGCTAGGTACTTGTGACCTAGATTGGCCACTGTTGGAAATAGGATACTGGGCTTGAGGGACCTCGGTCTGACCCAGTATGACATACCTTATGTTCTTATGTTCTTAAGTCAGTACTAAAGGAGAGAAAACCAAAGCTTTCTTTAGAAACTCAAATGACAAGACTTCGGCTTTCATATTTTGGACACATCATGAGAAGAGAAAGATCATTAAAGAAAGACATCATGCTTGACAAGGCTGAAGGTCAACGCAAAAGAGGAAGACCAGTAATGTGATGGAACAATACAATGACATCAGCTATGAATGCCACTCTATCAACAATGAACCACTTGACTCAAGTCCAAACAGAATTTAGGACAATTATCCAAAGGGTGGCCATGAGTCAACATCCACTTGATGCCACTTAAAACAACATAACATATATATGAAAGTTTAAAATCAAAACTATGATAGCCATTTGAATTATGCATTTTTGCAGGATTGTTATGGGGTGATCATCTTTATCTTTATCTTTATTCATATTTGATAAACCGCTATTGTAAGAACATTAAGTGGTGTACAATAAAAAGGATGGATTTAACACTGAAAACCAAGAAAAGGAACGCCAATAATAAACAGGAAAGGAGGAGGCAAGAACAGAACAGTAATACCACACTAATACCAAATCATAGACAGACATAGTCCAGCCATGTAACACAGACAAGCAAAACAAGGGACAGACAGGAGACAACCTGAAGGACAAAAACAAAAAGACAAAAAACAGGATGATCAGGGAGGGGCCTCAGGGGGAAGGTCATAGGCTTTCTGGAATAGATGGGTCTTAAGTAACGACTTAAACTTGGGGTAGGAGGGTTCTAGCCGGAGGGGAGTTGCTAACATGTTCCAGAGGAGGGGTCCAAGAAAGAAAAAAGCAGAATGGCGAGTTTGTTCTAAGTGGGCCTGGGACGGTGAGGGAAGTGATAAGCGGTTGGCATGGATTGAGCGGAGTTGGCGGTAAGGGGAATGCAGAGAAATGCAGTTTGCTAAGTAGAGAGGATTTCCGGTATGGATGGCTCGATGAATCAGAATCAGAAATTTATAATGGAAGCGAAAGCGAAGGGGCAACCAATGTAACCGGATGAGAATGGGAGTAATATGATCAAATCGACTGGAGAAAGTAACTAGGCGTGCTGCTGTATTTTGAATCCGCTGTAGTCTTTGGAGCTGATACTTAGGGAGGTTAGCCAGAAAAACATTACAATAGTCCAACCTACTGACAACTAGTGCAAGGACGAGGGTAACCAGTGAGCTAGGAGGTAGCACTGACCGAACGGCTCGAATTTGCCGTAGGGCAGTGAAGGAGCGGCGAGAGAGTGATGTGATATGTTCCTGATTGCTGAGTTTGGTCTTGAGGAAGGGACTATTGGAATCTGAAAAATCATTCAGATGTTCTCGCTGCTTTTCCTCTGCCTGGAAGATTCTTAGTTGGGCTCGAGTTGATGATATGGAGGCTTTTCTTGTATGTTTATTGCTCTGTTTTTAGTATCTTATACTAAAGAAAAGCAGGACAGTGACTCAGGCAGTCTTCATGTGCCTCTTCTTTTTCCCCCTCCTTTATCTCTGTTATATTTCTTCTCCCGTCCTTCCATTCCCAGATCAGGCGTTTTCCCTGCATCGTCACTGACTCGTAACATTTTCCATTTGGCAGAGAAGAGCTGAACCAGTTCTCTGAGACCTGTTATGGCTCCAAATTCCCCAGTTCGGAGGATAGAGTCATACTTTAGTGGTAGTGCACCCGCCACAGCTGTCCCAGGACATGGGGTACAGTCATCCTTCCCATGGCAACTGTGTCAGGACAAGCATATGATCCTCCTTCCCAGGGCAGCTGTTCCAGGACAGAGATTAAGGTCATCCTTTGCTGACACTTGCTCTGATGAGCATAGATGTAGTTTGGGGGGGATTCATGGGGGTCCCCTATGTTGCAGGCACTAATGGTGAACTGGTCCCTCTGACTTCCTTACCCTTCCCCCACCCAGCAAAGTATAGCAATGAGGATCAGCTGTGTGGCCATGCTTAGCATCTTCGCCTTACCACCATCACGTCATCTGAAGCTCTGTCCAGCAGCAGCTTCCGTTGGCCATGAGCCTTCATTTCCTCAGCATCCTGAATTATTGTTGTTGTTTGTTTCTTTTGCTTATTTTTCTATTTACAAAGTTCTGCTTTTTCCTGAATAAGGAAAGAAGGCAACAGCTGAAGGTTGGGCTCTGCGAAATCAGCTCCTAAGTCACCTCAGGAACACCTGGCAGGGGCTGCAGAAATGGATTTAGAATTTCAGGAGGATTGCGGAAGATGACTTTTTTTCATTTTCCCCTCATTGCCTGTTGTGTTACATCCTTTTCCCAGAAAAGCGAAGCTGGCAATTTCCTCTCTAGCAAACAAATACCACAGCAGGAAAAGGAAAAAAACTGAAAAAAAGCAGAAAGAGGAAGAAACTGGGCGGAATTCTGGGATTAGTAGCTTCATCCGGATTATTCTGAGGAAAATGAACTCTCTTTCCTTCTGCAGCCCCTTTCCTCATTCTGCAGGAAGCGGCAGAGAGGAGAGGAGACTGCGCCTGGCCTGCTCACCCCAGCACGTAGCTTCAATGACACACGAAGGCTGCAGTAATGGCACATTACAAAACACAGAAGGAAAACTAGGCGACACCTTTTTATTGCACTAACTTAATACATTCTTGGACTAGCTTTTGAAGGCTGAAACCCTCATAATCAGATCAGGACAACATGAACAACAGATGGCAATAGTGTAATGTATATGAGTCACGGAAAATACTGGTGTTAGTGCCATGACGCAGCATTGTACGGCGCACATTACTTCAGGACAAGAGCAAGCACCTCGGCAGTGAACAGCGGGCTCCTTCCTTCAGCTATAAAGCAAATAACACACGTAGGACCAGACAATTAGCGCCAATAGCCTGTCAGAATACCCATATACATTTTGTCTTTCTGCGGTGCAAGAGCCACGATGAGGGATGGGACGGATTCTCAAAATTTGTTGGTATTACAGACCAGCAAGTGAGCAGAGAAGAGACCATATAATAAGAACATAAGAAATGCCGTAGCTGGTCAGACCAAGGTCCATCAAGCCCAGTATCCTGTTACCAAAAGTGGCCCATTCAGATCACAAGTACCTGTTGGCTTCCTAGAGATATACACTGTGGTGGGATTCAGCCAATTCAGCCCGATTCATGTAAAGCATCGGGCTGAAGTGGAGGAGTGGCCTTGTGGTTGGGGCAAGGTACTTCAGGCCGGAAGGTCAGGGGTTCAAATCCCACTGGAGGACAGCAACCTTTGGCCGGAAGGACTGGGGTTTCTAGTCCCACAGGTGCTCCTTGTGGTCTTGGGAAAGCCACTTAACTCTCCATAGCCCATGTTCCCTGTAAAATAGTTTTCTCCAAGTTATAATGCCCTGTTCAATGTAATTTCAGTTTGTTCAATGTAAACCGCACTGATGCAGAATAGCACGGTATATAAGAGAATGTAAATAAATAAAATAAATAAATAAAAGCAGTTCCTGCCACCGGCTGCATTTGCCAAACCAGGATGAAAATGGTGTCTTGATGCCGGCGCTGCACTGGCGGGTAGGGGCTCGGGCTGCTGGGCCACCAGGGAGCCCCTGCCCTGTGGTGGTCACCAGCAGCCTGAGTGTGCGGCACTGGCAATGCAAAGACGTGCTGTGCTGTCACACACTCAGTTCTGTCAGTGGCAGCATTGATCGGAACTGGTTCCACTTTGGATCGAATCCCACCGTTGGATATACACATTCCATGCTGCTTAACCTAGACGTAAGCAGTAGAATTGCCTGGTCATTTTTAATAATGGTTTATGGACTTTTCCTCCAAGAAACTTGTCCAAACCTGTTTTGAACCCAGCTACACTAACAAGCTTCTACTACATCTTCCAGTAATGAATCTGAGTTTGATTACGCGCCGAGTCAAAAAAATATTTTCTCTGATTAGCCTTAAATAGGTTACATTGCAGCTTCGTTGCATGTCCCCTAGTATTTCTACTTTTTGAAGGAGTAAACACTCAATCTACGTTTACCCATTCCACTCCACTCATTAATTTATAGACCTCTATCATACCTCCCCTCAGCCGTCTCTTTTCCAGGTTGAAGAGCCCTAACCTTTTAAGTCTTTCCTCATAAGGGTATCCTTCCATCCCCTTTACCATTTTGGTTGCTCTTCTCTGTACCTGTTCCAATTCTATATCCTTTTTAAGAAATAATGACTAGAATTGTATACAATATTCAAGGTGCGGTCACACTATGGAACGATACAGAGGCATTATAATATCCTTTGTTCTATTCTCCATCCCTTTCCTTACGATAGCTAGCATTTTATTTGCTTTCTTGGCTGCCACTGCACACTGGGCAGAGGGTTTCAATGTGTTATCCACAATGACACCTAAATCTTTTTCCTGGATGGTGGTTCCTAATGTGGAACCTTGCATTGTGTATCTGTAGTTTGGGTTGTTCTTCCCTAAGTGCATAATTTTGCACTTCTCCACAATAAATTTCATGTGCTATTTGGAAGCCCAGTCTCCCAATTTATCAAAGTCCTCTTGCAATTTTTCACAATCCTCTTGGGTTTTAACAACTTTGAATAATTTTGTATCATCTGCATATTTGATCACCTCACTCATTATTCCCATTTCCAGGTCATTTATGAATATGTTAAAAAGCAGCGGACCCAGCACAGATCCCTGGGGTACTCCACTATTTACCTTTCTCCTTTGAGAAAATTGGCCATTTAACCATACTCTCTGTTTTCTATCTTTCATCCAGCTCCTAATCCATAATAGTACACTGCTTCCTATCCCATGACTTTTTAATTTGCACAAGTTTCTCATGAGGGATCTTGTCAAAGGCTTTCTGAAAATCCAGATACACTATATCGACCGGCTCAACATTTATCTACCTTTTTATTTACGCCTTCGAAAAAATATAACAGATTAGTGAGACAAGACTTTCCTCGATTAAATCCATGTTGGCTTCCTGCCATTAAGCCATGACTATCCACATGTTCAGTAATTTTGTTCTTTATAATGGTTTCTACCATTTTGCCTGGTACAGATGTCAAGCTCACTGGACTGTATTTTCCTTGATCACCCCTGGAAGGAACTCTTTTTAAAAACTGGCATACCTCTGGCCGCTCTCCAATCCTCAAGTACTACAGATGATTTTAAGGATAGTTCACAGATTACTCAAAGCAGATCTAGAATCTCATATTTTAGTGCTTTAAGCACCCTGGGATGTATGCCATCTTGTCCAGGTGATTTACTGCTCTTTAGTTTATCAAATAGCTGTATTACATCTTTCTGATTTATCGAGGTTTGTTTCAATTCCTCTGATACATCACCTTTGAATATCATTCCTGGGATGGGTAAGTTTCCTTATAACACAATCTGCTTCCCAGGAACCTTAAAATACACTAAAAATACAAAACAGGATCCACTTTGTAAAATAAACAAACACACAAGCAGGTAAACTTCCAAAAGCAAGAAAAATCTGTGTGTGGGGGGGGGGGGGGGGGGGTGGAACGACCTCAGAATCTCATTGCTGCCAACGCAATGGCCAGCAATGCCCACAGCAGGCTCTTTCTCTGCTCGAGCTGTCCCGGCTTCCTGCAGTCAAGTATCCTTACATCACCGGCTTGGGACATTTGGCTGGATGCATAGAATGCAGCTGGTGTGTTCTGAAATTGAGCAACTTTTGTAAGGCAGCTTGATTCGGCATGGATGGTCTTTTTCCCTGAAGAAGCGCTAGTGAAACGCTGGGCATTGGAATCTGACCTGTTGTATGTCCATTTTCAGTTACGTTGCTGCTGCTGTTGCCATGTCCCTATATTGTTTCTGCTACATTTATATGCTTATGATCTTTGAAGTTATATGTTGGGTGTTTGTAAAGCTTTTCCAGTGGTTTGAAATCTGGGTTTTTTCTAAGACTGGTGATGTTGTGTTGGCAGCATTGAGATCCTAAGGTCTCCCCCTCCCCCCATTTGTCTTACTTTTGGGAGTTTACCTGCCTGTGTGTTTATCTTTTTAGAAAGTGGATCCTGTTTTGTATTTTTAAATGGGTAAGTTTCCTACATCTTCTTCAGTAAAGACTGAAGCAAAGAATTTATTCTGTCTCTTCACTATGGCCTTGTCCTCTCTTAATGCCCCTTTTACCCCTTTATCATCTAATGGTCCAACTGACTCTCTTACAGGTGTTTTGCTACGAATGTACTTGAAACCATTTTTATTATGCGCTTTTGCTTTCATGGAAAGCTTCTTTTCAAATTCTCTTTTTGCCTGCCTTATCAATGCCTTGCATTTAACTTGCCAGTACTTATGTTGTTTCTTGTTTTCATCATTTGGCTCTTTTTCCCATTTTCTGAAGGACTTCTATTTAAGACTAATAAAAGAAAATATTTTTTCACTCAACGTGTAATCAAACTCTGGAATTTGTTACCGGAGGATGTAGTAAAGGCTGTTAGTGTAGCTGGGTTTAAAAAAGGTTTGGACAAGTTCCTGGAGGAAAGGTCCATAAACCGTTATTAAGAAGTGACCGAAGATATCAATGCTTGACCCAGTACAAGCATTGTGGAACTTGTGTCTCTTGGGGAAACTGCTAGGTACATATGACCTAGATTGGCCACTGTTCGAAACAGAATACTGGGCTTGATGGACCTTGGTCTGACCCAGTATGGCATATCTTATGTTCTTATGTTCCTCTTAGCTATAACAGCCTCTTTGACCTCACCTTTAAGCCATTCCAGCTGTCGTTTTGTCTTCCTTCCACCTTTCTTACAGTGTGGAATACATCTGGTCTGGGCTTCCAAGACAGTATATTTAAATAACATCCAGGCCTAATGTAAATTCTTAACTTTTGCACTTGTTCCTTTTAGTTTTTTCATAACCATTTTCCTCATTTTATCATAGCCTCCTTTTTGAAAGTTAAATTCTAGCGCAGTGGATTTCCTCATTATCTTCTCTCCATTTATTAAATCAAATGTGATCATGTTATGATTGCTTTTGTCAAGTGGCCCCAATACCTTTACCTCTTGCACTAGATCCTGTGTTTCACTAAGAACTAGATCTAAATTAGCTTCCCCTTAAGTCGGTTCCTGAACCAGCTGCTCCATGAAGCAGTTTCATCTAGAAACTTTATCTCCCTAACATGAATTGATGCTAATGTGGTGTGTCTGTTGTTTGTGACAGTACGTTTGCCCCTTTGGTTTTATTCTGTTTTTTTAATCTGGATGTTATTGTGTTTTAATTACATTTTATGTTGATTTTATTGTTTTGTTTGTTGGATTTCATTGTAAACCGCCTTGTACACTTGCAAGAGGTGGTATATCAAACCATATAACATTGACCCAGTCAATACTGGTGTAATTGAAATCTCCCATTATTACTGTGTTGTAACTTTGCAAGCTTCCCTAATTTCTTTTAGCATTTCATGATTATATGGCAGCCATATATGTTGGATGGACATGGGCAGGATGTGCTGGTCAGAGCTCATGCCTCTCCAAGAGCACAAGGAGGAGATGGCGTTGCCCAGAGCAAATGTCACCCACCTGGGGGGCAAGGACTTAGACCCCTGGTTCTGCATCCAACTGGTGAGGGCTGCCTAGAGGGGGACCTCTCTACCATTGTATCCTGGTGCCTGGAAGTCGGGAACGCTTTGCCTTCAGCAGCATGTGATCCCTCCCACTCATCCTCTATTAAACGGGCTGCTTATCATGCCTTCGTTGTAGCAGATGGGGGTACCTGAGCCAGGGGGACATTTAAGGACATGGACTGGTTTTAAATGTGGCAGGGGTGTCCCACAATGGTCTGGTGGTGCCATGTCAGGCCGGATGACTCCAGAATGCCATGAGGCCCATTGGGGACCTAGCACACTACACCGAGACAGTTGCTTCATGGTGGTGGGCTCAGAGAGCAGCAGCTATGACTGCAAACTTGCTGGTTCCCAGGGGGGACATTTATTGATTCAGCTGGGAATTGCTCCTCGATATTTGATGTTTTCTGGCTTGGGTACATGTTAGTTCTTCTGGGATATTATTTTGTTTTATATTAATAAAGATACAGCCTAAAGATTTTGCCACAACTGTGTCATGGTAGCTACTGAAGAAGGACTAGCATTTCCTTGGTGATTAGGAGGAAGAGGAGGGACAATTGGGATGTTTGAGGGAGGGAAGGCTTGCAGTTGCCTAAGATGTAAGCAAAAAAAAAAACATTTGCTTATCTCAGCTGCAGACAAGCAGCTTTTTCTCAGTGGTAATAAAAGATAATCTTTAATCAGCATTTAAGTATCAATGGTGAAAGTTCACATCTAGACAAGGTCTCTTAATTGCTTGAGGACCACTGTCAGCCAGTAAGAAGAATCCTTGAATTTCCTGCTTCAGGGGGTGGGGTGCATATATTTATTGCAGCTTACTGGCCAGGGGCACCACACATTGTGGAAAATGAGCAGAATGGTTTTCCCGGGCAGGCGCTGGGGCTTACCTGTCTTACTAATCTTGCTTCAGGGAGCCTTGTTGGCACTTTATGTTCTTTATGTGACCTATGATGACGACATTGATACTGCCACCCAGAGCAAGGACACAAATCATGCTGACAAGCAGCTGCCCACTATCTTCCCGCTCTTCCAGGACGTGCAGCTGATGCTCTTTGTTGGTCTTGGAATGCTTCTCTCCTTCATGAAGTCCTACGGATTCGGTGCAATTGCTTTCAATCTCCTCATTGCCAACGTCTCCATCCAGTGGGCACTTATTATTCAGGGTTTCTTATACCATTATTCAGATGGCAAGATCCATTTTGTCCTGGAGAATGTCCTTCATGCCGAGTTTGCCTGTGCTACTGTTTTGATCTCTGTAGGAGCCGTGCTGGGCAAAACCAGTCCTGTACAGCTTCTCCTCATGGCCATGTTTGAAATTCCCCTCTATGCCACCAATGAATGGCTCATCAATAAATATTTCAAGATTGCTGATATTGGAGGAACAATATCCATCCATGTGTTTGCTTGTTATTTTGGACTGAGTGTCACTCAAGTTTTGTATCGGCCAGCACTCAAAAGAGGGCATCCCAAGACCCTGAGCTCCCCTCAGTCAGATCTTCTGTCTCTGATAGGCACCCTCTTCCTCTGGGTCTTTTGGCCAAGTTTCAACTCAGTCCTTGCACGTTCTGGAGCTGAACAGCACCGGGCTGCTCTACACACTTTCATTGCCTTAAGTTCCTGTGCATTAACTACTTTTGCCCTGTCCAGTATGTTGGATAAAAAGGGGAAACTCAGTCTATTGCACCTACAGAATGCAACCCTGGCTGGTGGGGTTGCAATCGGGGCTGTTGCTGACATGATGATTACCCTAGCTGGAGCATTTGCTGTGGGGTGCATTGGTGCACTAGCATGCATCTTTGGTTTTCACTACGTGACTCCTTTCCTGGCTAAGAAGCTGAGACTTCAAGACCAGTGTGGCATTCATAACCTGCATGGTCTGCCTGGCATCATAGGGACCCTGGCCAGTATCTTGGCTATCTTTTTTGCATCTGAAAACAACTCTGGAAAGGGCCTTTATGATATATTTCCTGTGCATGCGGGAGCAAACAGAACAGCGACTCCAACATGGAACCTGAAAGTAGAAGGACGAAGTGCCTCCAGCCAAGTCCTTTATCAGGCTGCAGCTTTTGGGGTCACTTTTGGGGTGGCCTTGTTTGGGGGTTACCTCACTGGTTTGCTTCTCAAGCTACCTTTCCTCGCTCAGCCACACAATGAGTTCTGCTTTGATGATATGCCCTATTTTAACATTGCAGAGAATTCAACAGATGACAAGCAGGACCCTGGGAAGAAGGATGACAGTGATCACCACTTACCATTGAAGGACGACCACGTGACAGGACTTCAATAAGGTTCATTCTAAGCTTTTCTTCTCTTGTCCTTCCTTCCATGGGACCCCAAAGTAGTAATGTGGGCCCACTAGTGCTGGGGAGGCAAAAGGGCAACAGGGCTATTGCTCTGGACTTCCATGTTTACAGGACCTCAAGTCTGCCCAGCTTTAAAGAAAGCACAGCCTACCAGAAGGTGCTAGGTCTCCCTCCCCTTTAGATATATGTCCTGGCTTCTAGCACATCTTCACACTGGATTTTAAGATCTGTTTATCTAATTTTCAAATGTGGAGGAGGGATGTGCAGATCCTTCTAATAAAGGATTTGAGCGTCACTATAGCAAACACTGGTAGTGTCTCGCTTCATTATAATTTCCATTTCTAGTCTATTCCCTCCCTATTCCTGAACCCCGCCTTTCCTAGTCCTTTGACAGCTGAATGTGTGATACCTCCCTGATGAAAGCCAGATGGGACAGGAGAGTAGTCTCTGCAGGAAATAATGTGTGATATCCAGAATGACTCTGTAAGTTAGGGTGGGGAAACTACGGGTCATTCCACTGCTGAATATTCAACCACACTGCCAAGTTATCAGGAAAATGCTTTTAGCATCTGATTATTAGAAGAGCTGCACTGGGAATAACTAAGTCTGTCGAGATAGCTCTTGCATTGAAAACAAGATGGGAAGTTCACCATTCAAGGGTGACCCCAGGCATCTTTCCCCTTGCTCCACTGGCAGACTCAGGAGGCAGAGGCTGGCACGTGGTGTGTGTGTCTTTGTGTGGTACAGCGTATGTTTATGTATGTACAGATGAGTAGGTATGTGTCCATGCAAAACTGTGTGCACTTGTTTGCAGGGTGTGTAGGTGTCTATCACAAGAGGGTCTGGTGCTGTATGTGTGTCTATAGAGGAAGGAGGTTTCTCTGTGTGGAGGACATTGTGCGAAGGTGTGTGTGTGTGTGTTTGAGGGGAGTGATGAGGGTGTGTAGGTATCTATCTTGAAAGGGGGGGTCTGGTGCTGTATGTGTGTCTATAGAGGTAGGAGGATTCTCTGTGTGGAGGACATTGCAGAAGGGTGTGTGGAGGTGGCTGGGTATGTGTGAGGGGAGTGATGAGGTGTGTAGGTGTCTATCCCGAGGGGGGGGGCCTGGTGCTGTATGTGTGTCTATAGAGGTACAAGGTTTCTCTGTGTGGAGGTCATTGCGGGAGGGTGTATGGAGGTGGCTGGGTGTGTGTGAGAGGAGTGATGAGGGTGTGTAGGTGTCTATCCCGAGGGGGGGTCTGGTGCTGTATGTGTGTCTATAGAGGTAGGAGGTTTCTCTGTGTGGAGGACATTGCGGGAGGGTGTGTGAAGGTGGCTGGGTGTGTGTGAGGGGAGTGATGAGGGTGTGTAAGTGTCTATCCCAAGGGGGGGTCTGATGCTGTATGTGTGTCTATAGAGGTACAAGGTTTCTCTGTGTGGAGGTCATTGCGGGACGGTGTGTGGAGGTGGCTGGGTGTGTGTGAGAGGAGTGATGAGGGTGTGTAAGTGTCTATCACAAGAGGGGTCTGGTGGTGTATGTGTGTCTATAGAGGTACGAGGTTTCTCTGTGTGGAGGACATTGTGGGAAGGTGTGTGGAAGTCGCTGTGTGTGTGTGTGTGTGAGAGGAGTGATGAGGGTGTGTAGGTGTCTATCCCGAGGGGGGTCTGGTGCTGTATGTGTGTCTATAGAGGTACAAGGTTTCTCTGTGTGGAGGACATTGTGGGAAGGTGTGTGGAGGTGGCTGGGTGTGTGTGAGGGGAGTGATGAGGGTGTGTAAGTGTCTATCACAAGAGGGGTCTGGTGGTGTATGTGTGTCTATAGAGGTACGAGGTTTCTCTGTGTGGAGGACATTGTGGGAAGGTGTGTGGAAGTCGCTGTGTGTGTGTGTGTGTGAGAGGAGTGATGAGGGTGTGTAGGTGTCTATCCCGAGGGGGGTCTGGTGCTGTATGTGTGTCTATAGAGGTACAAGGTTTCTCTGTGTGGAGGTCATTGCGGAAGGGTGTGTGGAGGTGGCTGGGTGTGCGTGAGGGGCGTGATGAGGGTGTGTAGGTGTCTATCCAGAGGGGGGTCTGCTGCTGTATGTGTGTCTATAGAGGTACAAGGTTTCTCTGTGTGGAGGTCATTGCGGGAGGGTGTGTGGAGGTGGCTGGGTGTGTGTGAGGGGAGTGATGAGGTTGTGTATATATCTATGTCAAGAGGGGTCTGGTGCTGTATGTGTGTCTATAAAGGAAGGAGGTTTCTCTGTGTGGAGGACATTGTGGGAAGGTGTGTGTGTGTGTGTGTGTGTGTGTGTGTGTGTTTGAGGGGAGTGATGAGGGTGTGTAGGTGTCTTTCTCGAGGGGGGGTCTGGTGCTGTATGTGTTTCTATAGAGGTAGGAGGTTTCTCTGTGTGGAGGTCATTGTGGGAGGGTGTGTGGAGGTGGCTGGGTGTGTGTGAGGGGAGTGATGAGGGTGTGTATCCCGAGGGGGGTCTGGTGCTGTATGTGTGTCTATAGAGGTAGGAGGTTTCTCTGTGTGGAGGACATTGCGGAAGGGTGTGTGCAGGTGGTTGGGTGTGCGTGAGGGGAGTGATGAGGGTGTGTAGGTGTCTATCCCGAGGGGGGTCTGGTGCTGTATGTGTGTCTATAGAGGTAGGAGGTTTCTCTGTGTGGAGGACATTGTGGGAGGGTGTGTGAAGGTGGCTGGGTGTGTGTGAGGGGAGTGATGAGGGTGTGTAAGTGTCTATCCCGAGGGGGGGTCTGATGCTGTATGTGTGTTTATAGAGGTACAAGGTTTCTCTGTGTGGAGGTCATTTCAGGAGGGTGTGTGGAGGTGGCTGGGTGTGTGTGAGGGGAGTGATGAGGGTGTGTAAGTGTCTATCCCGAGGGGGGGTCTGATGCTGTATGTGTGTCTATAGTGGTACAAGGTTTCTCTGTGTGGAGGTCATTGCGGGAGGGTGTGTGGAGGTCGCTGGGTGTGTGTGAGAGGAGTGATGAGGGGGTGTAGGTGTCTATCCCGAGGGGGGGTCTGGTGCTGTATGTGTGTCTATAAAGGTAGGAGGTTTCTCTGTGTGGAGGACATTGTGGGAAGATGTGTGGAAGTGGCTGTGTGTGTGTGTGTGAGAGGAGTGATGAGGGTGTGTAGGTGTCTATCTCGAGGGGGGGGGTCTGGTGTTGTATGTGTGTCTATAGAGGTAGGAGGTTTCTCTGTGTGGAGGACATTGCAGGAAGGTGTGTGGAGGTGGCTGGGTGTGTGTGAGGGGAGTGATGAGGGTGTGTAGGTGTCTATCACAAGAGGGGTCTGGTGGTGTATGTGTTCCTATAGAGGTACGAGGTTTCTCTGTGTGGAGGACATTGTGGGAAGGTGTGTGGAAGTGGCTGTGTGTGTGTGTGAGAGGAGTGATGAGGTTGTGTAGGTGTCTATCACAAGAGGGGTCTGGTGCTGTATGTGTGTCTATAGAGGTAGGAGGTTTCTCTGTGTGGAAGACATTGTGGGAAGGTGTGTGGAAGTGGCTGTGTGTGGGTGTGTGTGAGGGGAGTGATGAGGGTGTGTAGGAGGTGAGATGTGTACAGGGCTTATCCTTTCCTCTTTCTTCTCTCCACACATTCCTTCTGCTCCCCTGTGCCCTCTGCGTCTCCCATTCTTGCATTCTCCACTCTCTTTGCACCCTCTTTTCCCATCTTGCCCTCCCCATGTCCAAAGTTGCATGCTGTCTGTGGGGATGGTAGGAGCCTGGACACTGGTCATGGGCCTTATCTCCTGTGCAGTGCTGGCGGCTGCATCCTTTCCTTCAGGCAGAAGCCGCTGCATACAATGGGATTTGGATTTAGCTCCGTGCTAGTTGAAGGTGAGTTACTGTCCCCAGAGGGTTTACAATCCAAATTAGTCCCTGAAGCAATGGAGGATCAAGTGACCTGCCCAAGATGCCAAGGAACGGCAGAGGGATTTGAGGCCTGGCTGCTCTCCGCTCCTGGCAGGGCTTGATGATGGGTAGGGTGCTGGACACCTGGCAGGGCTTGATGATGGGCAGGGTGCTGGACACCGGGCACGGCTTGATGATGGGTAGGGTGCTGGACACCTGGCAGGGCTTGATGATGGGCAGGGTGCTGGACACCAGGCACGGCTTGATGATGGGTAGGGTGCTGGATACCGGGCACGGCTTGATGATGGGTAGGGTGCTGGACACCTGGCAGGGCTTGATGATGGGTAGGGTGCTGGACACCTGGCACGGCTTGATGATGGGTAGGGTGCTGGACACCTGGCACGGCTTCTGTTCTTAGCCTTGTTTAGTGCAGCACAGTCATGACTAGCAGAAATGAGGTGTGAGTCACAGAGACCTGGTCCCTACTTCCACCTCCGCCCCCCTTGGGACAATAACTACCTAAAGAGAGGGATGGGTAAGCTGGATTCTCTATTCTTCAGCTGGTGGGGGGGGGGCAGGTCCCCCACTATCCCACTGCTTCTGCATTCTTCATATGCAAACAGGTACATAAAGCAGACAGACAGATGGAGTGACCCTTAACAACGTACTTTCTGGCTACTGCTGAAACACTCCGTCAAAGATCCTGGAGGGGGGGGGGGGGAATCGGACTCTGTCCTTGCTAGAGGCAACATGGGTCTTAGGAAGCATCAGAACAGAACCATGAAATGGGATGTCGACATGTCTATTATAAATGACTTCTCTAGGTTGGTGGGATTATATGCTTATGATTTTAATTGCACTGTATTTTACATCAGCTGCTGGGTTGTGTTGTTTTTCATGCTGTTTGTTGCCTCGTGTGCACTGTCATGATGCAACAGGAACTGTGTGTGTGTGTGTGTGCACACGTCTATGCTCACCACACGCACGCACACACACATACAGTATATAGAGGGAAAGTGGACACCTGGGTCCCAATACGCATGCTAGTCTTCAAGAGATGTGTAACTCTTCTGATATCGCGTATGGAGGCTGATGTATTGCCCCCTGGGATTTCTCACATGCTAGTGGTCTCCTGCCCGAGAAAGTTAACACCCAATGAAGAGGAGAGGGACAAAAATCTTTTGTGAGAAATTTTGTTCCCTGGATGGCTGAAACAATATAACTACACCTCGTGAAGGATGGTTATGTGTTTTGCAAACCAGCGTATGAAGATCTTTTCAAATGCCAGTCTTAAATAGTGAAGCTTTTGCATTGCATCAGTTCATTATCTATGAATTTACAAAACCTTTTAGATGTAGTGGACGATGCAGAAATGTTTTCTATAAGAACAGGCCAAACTTTCTGCAGGAGGGATTTTGTATGTAACAGTATGCAAAATGCAAAAATTTGGAGTATTTTTATAATTCTCACAGAAATACCTCTTCTCCCGAAAGCTTTTAGTGTTTAGTTCTTCAGCCTCATAGTTTGGCTACTGCAGATGAAGCCATGAACGTGCTTGAGCTTTCCACAGAAGAGCCCCTTCCCCACCCCCTATGCTTCATGTGCAGCTGTTGGCAGATATGGAAGTTACATGCACTGGGATTTCCTCTCTGGTGTTTTTCCATTAGACACACAAAGCACGCTATAAATCTCAGCTTTCACAAGTGTCCTGGTTGTGTGAGCTGCAAAGGCCAGAGCCTGTATGATATGGGCACAGGATCTCAGCTGAGTCTAAGCTAGGGCAGAACCCCCTAAAATTATCCTCAGAGCTGAGTTCAAGGCTGGTCCGCTGAAAGATTCATTTCTCTGGTATTAATTAGTAAACCGATTCCTAATACCCTGATGAGATGCCCAGAAATTTACAAACACTTAGCTTGAACTTTCTGCTGCAGGGCCCATTTTATTCTTAAGGGCCTTGTGGTGATAGCTCAAGCGAAGTGTTCATATAAGGGGCCTTTGGAGTCCGGCTTCTGGCACTGGTTATGAAGCTCCCAGCATGATACCAACAAGCCGTGTGCCCTAGGGAAAGACAATGAAAGCATGGTATCTGCTTATCTCCCCTGAAAAAAACAAGTTTTCCATACTAGAAAATAGAAAAACACATCAGATCTCCAAGGAGTAATTGCCTATCCCCACATTTCCCCCCAATATATGTCGCTCATTCTCCCACTCCCCAGTATAACTCCCTCCCCTCCCCTGGGCTATTGACATGTAGTTTTCTTTCAGGCCTGAAAGATTTTAGACCAAATGGCAAGTCCCCGGCTTTCATACGAAACAATTCTCTTTCCTCTTTATTGTCATCAGGATAAGTATATGGGACCCAATGGATTTTACAATTCAAATGATTTCTGTACGGTAAAATCCAAGGGCAGCCAGCCCAGTTTGACCTTGGTGAGATGGGTAGACAAAGCCCTCAGGGAAGTAAATCATTAAACATTTATTTATTTATTTATTTAGACAGTTTTGTATACCGCCTTATCCTTCAATCAAAGCGGTCACAACACAATTGGGGGATACATTTTAACACGCGGGGATATGAGACACATACACTAATACTTACAGGGAACATGGGCAATGGAGAGTTAAGTGGATAAAAATGGGGGGGAGGGCAACATCTGGAAATCTCTGCATCCTAATGCATGTTGCATGGGAAGGAAAGTTCCAGCTGCATGAGGCAAAGGAAACGGAGGAGCGTGAAGAGCGTGTTCATGTGTGTGTCGGGGGCTGTTCACACTTGATCCTGGCCCTGTCCCCACTCCACAGTTCCACTCATGAACTTGCTGAATAGTATCACAAGGTGAGCCAAATGAATGGGAAGAGGACAGAAATGGCCTTTTATTTTATTTCTTGTATGTAGTCACAGCATTATGCTGCTCATTAATAAACCACCTAAGCGCTTACAACAACAACGCACATCATAAAACTCCTAAGACAGACATCGGACAAATCACTGACTAAACTCCAGTTCACAAAGCAAAAGGCTTCTGAAAAAAATGCACTTTAAGATTCCTACAAAACATCATATAACAGATTAGAGCATGCGTGACCTAGCGTAACGAGTTCCCTAGTAAAGGTCCGCTAACGAGATAATTCTGTGCACACTTCAGCCACAAGGGGAACACGGCAATATTTGAGGCAGAAAGCATAAAACACACTTGGGAAAATACAATGATGACAGCAAGGATAATTCAGTGGAAATAAGAGCGCGTAAAATCTTATAGACTAGAGTCATGTATCTGAAGCTGGTAACCAGTGGTGTATCAGGAACGCTGGAGTAATATGGCACATGGAAGAGTAGCCTAGTGGTCACAGCAGAAGCCTGGGAGACCAGAATTCAAAGCCCACTGACACTCTTTGAGGTCTTGAGCAAGACATTTAGCCCACCATTGCCTCAGTCTAGAAACTTAGATTGTAAGCAGAGGGGGAAATCCCAGCAGTACCTGAATGTAACTCGCACTGAAGCTCTACTGGAAAGGCCTGAGCTAAGTATGAAGCCCTACAATTACTCTGGCAGTAGGGTTTTAAGTGCTGAGCAGCACTGAGGAAGCCACAGGTTCAAAAAACTGTATCAAGGATGGCTTAAGAACATAAGATACGCCATACTGGGTCAGACCAAGCTCCATCAAGCCCAGTATCCTGTTTCCAGCAGTAGACAATCTAGTTCACAAGAACCTGGCAAGTTCTCCAAAAGAGACAGGTTCCACAATGCTTGTATTGGGGTATCCCGGGTCTCCTTTAATAATGGTTTATAGAACTTTCCTCCTGGAACTTGTCCAAACCTTTTTTAAAACCGGCTACACTAACAACTTTTACTACATCCTCCAGTAATGAATTCCAGAGTTTTTTACCACATTGAGTGAAAAAATATTTTCTCTTATTAGTCTTTAACAGGTTACACTGTAGCTTCATTGCATGTCCTCTAGTTTTTCTACTTTTTGATGGCGTAAACCACCAGTCTATATTTACCTATTCCACTCCATTCATTAATTTATAGACCTCTATCATATCTCCCCTCAGCCGTCTCTTTTCCAGGTTGAAGAGCCCTAGCCTTTTAAGCCTCTCCTCATAGGGGTATCCTTCCATCCCCTTTACCATTTTGGTGGCTTTTCTAATAACACTATATCCTTTTTAAGAAACAGCAACCAGAATTGCACACAATATTCAAGGTGTAGTCTCACCATGGAACGATATAGAGGCATTATAATATATTTTGTTTTATTTTCCATTCCTTTCCTTATCATACCTAGCATTCTATTTGCTCTCCTGGCCGCCGCTGCACACTGGGCCGAGGGTTTTAACATGTTATCCACAATGACACCTAAATCTTTTTCCTGGATGGTGGTTCCTAATGTGGAACCTTTCATTGTGTAACCATAGTTTGGGTTGTTTATTCATTTAACATTTTTTATATACCGCCTTTCAGATTCTCAAGGCGGTTTACAGGGAACAGAACTTTGTTTACATAACAAATTTTTTGTTTATAGTTCTGAAGAAATGTTTTAACAGTGCTTACATTTAACAATTTAACTATTTACATAGAGTTTAAGCTCTGCAGGGTGCCTGGGGATTTCCAAGGTCTATCTGACATGATAGTCAATACATTACACGACTGGTGGGATATAGAAATGTCCGGTAATAGGTGAGTCTTCTGAAGTCGGTGACGTCTGTGGTGGCTCTCAGGAGGTGTGGGAGAGAGTTCCATAGTGATGGGATGTGGAGTTTGAATACTCTCCGTAGGGTATACTGAGAAATGCCTGTATAGGATGTAGAGCTTGCGAGGGAGCTTTGGTGCTTTGCTCTCCTTGATCTGCTGTCTGGGCTCTTCTGATTAGGTTTTTTTAAGCAGCCGGCAGATTGGTTGTGTTGAATTTTGAATGCCATCATTATGGCTTTATATTTTATTCGGGAACTGATGGGGAGCCAATGAAGGGATTCAGGTATGGGTGTGTTTGCTAGATCGTGTGATTAGTTGGGCTGCTGCATTTTGGGCTAGTTGTAAGGCCTGGGTTGCGCGTTTGTCACGCATTGTTCTTTCCTAGCTGCATAACTTTGCACTTGTTCACATTAAATTTCATCTGCCATTTGAACATCCAGTCTTCCAATTTATCAAGATCCTCTTGCAATTTTTCACAATCCTCTTGGGTTTTAACAACTTTGAATAATTGTGTCATCTGCAAATTTGATCACCTCACTCATTCCCATTTCTAAGTCATTTACGAAAATGTTAAAAAGCAGTGGACCCAGCACAGATCCCTGGGCTACACCACTATTCACCTTTCTCCATTGGGAAAATTGGCCAATTAGCCTACCCTCTGCTTTCTATCTTTTAACCAGTTCCTGATCCACAGTAGTACACTGCCTCCTATTCCATGACTCTTTAGTTTTGCCAAAAGTCTCTGATGAGGGACCTTGTGAAAGGCTTTCTGAAAGTCAAGATACACTATATCAACCGACTCACCTTTGTCCACCTGTTTACTCAGACCTTCAAAAAAACATAACAGATTAGTAAGACAAGATCTTCCTTGTCTAAAGCCATGTTGGCCATCTCTCATTAAGCTATGGCTATCTACATGTTCAGCAATTTTGTTCTTTATAAAGGTTTCTACCATTTTTCCTGGTACTGACGTGAGGCTCACCGGTCTGTAGTTTCCAGAATCACCCCTGGAACCCTTTTTAAAAATTGACGTTACATTCACCATCCTCCAATCTTCAGGTATTACAGCTGATTTTAATGATAATTCACAGATTACTAATAGTAGGTCTGCAATCTCATATTTCAACTCTTTCAACACCCTCGGATGTATACCATCATTAAGAAAAGGCTTAAAGGAAAGATCTTTGTCTAGTAAATAAACTTCATCTTAATAAGAATCATATTCCCACCCAAGAACCCGGTCACAGGAATAGGGAAGGTGAGATCGAGGCTTCGGTTTTAGCAAAATTGACCAGTAACACATTACTGTCCAGCCATTCCAGGACTTTTGGAAAATGAAAACGAAAACAAATCAGCAGTAACAGAAAATCTATCAAAAGATCATAAAACCAAAAGCGCAATCCCAGGTTTCGCAGTAACATACAAAGAAACACTAAATACATGCTAGATAAGGTGGGAGATAGTGCGGAGCCTTGTGGGCCCCTCTCACTAAACTGTGCCAACTAGAACATTTCCCTTGAAAACCCCACCCTCTGCTCATGACCAGTAAACTAGGGAGAAACCCCAAGCCAAAACCACCCCACGCCCAGATTAGCAAGATGCTGAATCAAGATGGAGGGAGGAGTGGCTCAGTGGTTGGGACAGGTCTGCGACTAAAAAGCTGTTTGATTATTTTCATCTAATTTCCATGTATTTTGGTGTGCTGAAAACAAATAAAATATTGAAAAAACTCCTAGACGTCATGATTTGCCACAACATGCAAAATTGTCTTCAAATTTATCAAATTTTTTCAAATTACTATGAATTAATTCACATAAGTGCATTTAAGATATAAAATGCCAAAAAAAACCTTAAAGGGGTTGTCCGAGTTATGTAAAAAAAAATATAGCACTGTAAATCTGATGGTCAGCAATATATACATAAGCTAAGCAAGTTTTAAGCCCGTGCTTCTAATGGTAGAAGGGGTTAATCTTTTCTGAAGAATCCAGTGAAAGGGAGACACAGGGCAGATAGCAGCAGCTCCGGTCAGTGCAGGGGGGCGTGGCCAGCACTGTGACATCTCGTGTACAGACACAGAGCTGCTCTCTCCTGCATGCCACATTTGTGCACGAATCATCATCAGGTTCTTGGTTCTAGGCTGTTCACACTTTTTCATCGCAATTCGTGTTAGCTCGTCATTCTTCAACCGTTATGTTATGGCTCTGCAAAAGTGTATTAATTCGCTAGACAGTTTCTGTTTCATCTGTGGTGAATATACAGTGTTGAAGCAACAGCAGAATATTACAGACTTTGTGGAAAAAGTATACTTTGCATACTTTGGACTAAAAATTGAAGATCAAGATAAAGTCTGGGTGCCTCATAAAGTGTGCAAACGGTGTGTTGAGGACCTCCAAAACTGGTTCAAAGGTAAGAAAAAATCTTTCCGTTATGGGATTCCTATGGTATGGCGAGAGCAAAAGAACCATAGTGCTGACTGTTACTTTTGTTCATGCGATGTGAAAGGGTTTAATTCCAAATGGAAGCATTCCATTTCATACCCCAATCTTCACTCTGCAATTCATCCCATCCCCCATGGCACAGATATACCAGTACCCAAGCCCCCTGCTACCTTGGAAGAGATACCTAGCTCCGATGAAGGTGAAGTCATACCTGAACCAGATGACGAATCAAGTTCTGACTTTGAAGATGATAGAAGACCAAAATTGTTTTCTCAGGAGGAGATGAATGATTTGGTAAGAGACTTGAATCTTCCCAAAGATGCCGCTGAGTTACTCGGATCAAGGCTGAAAAGCAGGAATTTATTGTTGCCAGGAGTGTCATCTTCATGGTTCAGACATCGTGAAAAGGAGTTCGTTCCTTACTTCGCCCAGGAAGACAAGTTGGTTATTGCATCAATGTCGAAGGTCTGATGGGTCAATTTAAAATCCAATATGATTCAGAGCAATGGCGTCTTTTATAGATTCTTCAAAAAGAAGTCTCAAAGCAGTTTTACTCCACAACGGTTTTTACACTTCCATACCTGTAGGTCATTCCGTACACTTGAAGGAAACCTATGAGAACTTGGAATTGGTTCTTCATAAACTTAAATATGAAGACCATGGTTGGCAAGTGTGTGGGGACTTGAAGGTCTTGTGCATGCTGCTCGGGCAACAAGCTGGGTATACCAAATATCCCTGTTTTCTGTGTCTATGGGACAGTCGAGACCGACAAAATCACTGGACCAAGAAGAGTTGGCAACCGAGGGTGCTAAGTCAGTGAAAAAAATGTCCTCCGAGAAACTTTGGTACCTTCCCATAAAGTTCTTCTACCACCTCTCCACATAAAATTGGGATTGATGAAGCAATTCGTAAAATCACTTCCAAGAGATGGAGAATGCTTCAAATACTTGATCACCAAGTTTCCAGGCCTGTCGGAGGCAAAATTGAAGGAAGGTGTGTTCGTCGGACCAGACATTAGAAGGCTTATAGTTGATCAAGAGTTTGTCAATACCATGACGGATCCTCAAAAAAGAAGGGTGGATTGCATTTAAAGAAGTCATACAGAAAATTTTAGGCAATAACAAAGATCCTCACTACAAAAAGATCGTCGGACGAATGCTGAAAGCATTTCAAGCTTTAGGTTGCCTGATGAGTTTGAAAGTGCATTTCCTCCAGTCCCACCTTGACTACTTTCCTGAAAATTTGGGAGCTGTGAGTGAGGAACAAGGTGAACGATTCCACCAAGACATTAAGGAGATGGAAAGGAGATACCAGGGAAAATGGAGCATTACAATGATGGCAGACTACTGTTGGATGCTTCAGAGAGACATTCCAGATGCTACTCACAAGCGTAAATGCACCAAGAGGAGCCTCACAAGGAAGAAGAATCAAGTTTAGTGTTTGTAGGTGAGATCATTTCAGTTCAAAAAAGGATTTTCATAAAAATATTGTAATAAAACTTTAATTTTATAAGTCTATTTCCATTTATTTTGAGGTATTGCCTTATTTAACATAGTTACCTAAATTGTCAGGAAACGTGATGTCCTATGACAAAATGGAGGTCATTTTCAGATTCAGCATACCAAAAAACATAAAGATTACGTGGAATGACCAAAACAGCTCTCGAAAAAAATTTTTTTGCAGACCTGTTTATCTCAGGCCGGAAGGCTGGGGGTTCAATTCCCGCATGGGGACAAGCAACCTCAGGCCGGAGGAACTGGGGTCTCTAGTCCCATGGCCACTCCTTGTGGCCTTGGGCAAGCCACTTAACCCTCCATTGCCCTCAGGTACTCTTAGACTGTGAGCCCTTTGGGGACAAGGGAATAAAAAGTACCTGTTAGTATACATGTAAACCACACTGATTCTAAAGAGCGCGGTATAAAAAATAAATAAACGTCAAAGGCTGCCTTCAAATCAAGAAACAACAGCAGGTAAGCTATAGCTTTCGCCTCAAGACCACACAAGATCTCATTCATTAACAAAATCAAAAAGGTTTGCAGGCTATACAAAAGTCTAAACCCATGCTGTCACGGGTCCAGAATCTGCTGTTGATCCACAAGGTAATACAAGTCTCTCCATACTAGCTGCTGTAAGAGCTTAACGAGAAACAGAAGGGAGGAAATGGTCCTCTAATTATTAGGGTCATTCACTTTCCCACCAGGATCCTTAATTAGTGGCATAATCACTGCACTCTTCATCAGGGGGCCTGATGCCTACAGAGTTGGAGGCTTGTATAATGACCCACAAAAAAGTAACAATGATTGAAAAAGTATCCAACAAACACCATGGTGGAAATCAATCAAGACACATCATCCGCAGACACTTCTGAAGACGTGTCCCATGGTCAAGCAACAGTAGATGAAGTGGAAGACGACACCGGAGCGTTCCGTTGACTTACTGCTACATTTATCTTTTTATCAGAAAACTGAGCCAAGCCTTCTGCTGTCAGCTTATAAATTCAGCAGATTTTCGCTCACAACCTAGCAGGTACTTTATATTAGAGAATAGCACAGACAGTCTTGCTAATGCAGTAGCACATCTTGGCCAGAAATATTCACTTTGGTGGTGTCTAGTTTATTCCTATACTGGTTATAAATTACAGCAAAGGGCAGATGTGCCTAGTCCAACACATCTCAACTCAACTAGTATATTTGTGATATTGTACTGGGCTGTGGAGCAGGAAAGGATTAATTTTGTTGTTGAACTGTTTCTACTGTATTTATGTTATTTATGGTAAACTGGAAAGACGTGATAAATATATGTCAAACTCCCACAGCACTGTCCTTGGCACAGAATGTAAAGAGGTTAAACCCCAGCAGCACTGCCTGGTAAAGATGTGAGGGTGTTAAGTCCCCAAAGATAAAAGTGTATTAGCTCCCCCACTCTCCTAAACCTTATATTGCTTGATGCTCAGCATTAAGTGCAGATTTGCTGAAAAATATAAGCTCTACTACCTGTCCTGTACCAGGAGCATTCCACAAAGTCCTGCTGCCTGCTGTGTTCATAGAGGGCTTTGCAGGGCCTTGCTACCTACACTTGAACCACAAAGCCCACAGGACCTCTTCTTACTTAGCTTTTTCCCAGAATGTTTCTTAGGAATCATCTGACTGCTCAGTTCTTAGAGAGATGGGTTCCTGCTCCACCCTGTTTTCTTATGGTCCTTAGTAGAAAAACCACTAGATGGCAGCATCAGCACACTAATAGCTTGAGATACTGTTTTTCAAGGAGGTGTTTCATGAACTTGTGGGAGAAACAGGATTTGCTTTCAAAGTAAAGTGATCTCTAAATTATCTACATTAGACAAGTAGGAAATATCAAGTCTATGTCTTTTTCGGCTCCAGAATTCTACACTTTCATAGAGTTGCAGGAATCACCAGCTTTAATCCTCCCAGTTTCCTACAATTAAAAAAAAATTCCCACAAAGTAAGAGCTAACTTTTAACCAATTACTTAAACAGATAAAGACCTTTCAAAACTGAAATTTAAGGACAAATATTTGAAAAATGTTTATGTATAGGATCCAAACTCAGTGTGCAATAATTTTACTGACACAGTAACGTATAATGGTCCACTTTAATAAAAAAAATACTGAGTGTTCATATAAAAACATTTCCTATAGGTGATATTCTGAGTGATTAATATTTAGAAGCTCAATCAATATTTGGCTTATTTATTTGAGATATATATATAGTCGTGACCCCTGCCTGGGCCAGAAGCTTACAGGCAAAGGGCTGCCATATTTATCCTTAAATAAAGATTTTCAACTTTGTCTCCAGCAGGGAATCCTGGGACTTGTAGTTCTTTATTGTTTACTTAAAGACAAAGTTGTATGTGACCACTGGGGTTTGTTAAGGCAAAACAAGAACTTTATTTTGGGTTTCCTTCCACGCATTAAATTCAAACGCAGGCAAAAAGGATCATTCTCCAAATGAAAAGCTTAGAGGAAACAAAAGTATAACTGGAGCTGCAGAACTGAAAACACCTTTAAACACACCAGCTGTTTTCAGCAAACATTTCAGCACATGTATTACAGCTTCTTTTCCATTCATTCAGCACCGGTAAATTCTTATCATTTATCCAAATGCTGCTTTACTTATCAAACTCTGGTTTTGGCACAGTTCTTTACCTTAATGCTGGGGTCACCAACCTCCAGAGGGCCGCAGGCCGCACAGCCGACTACCGGGAGCCTCGCGGGCCGCACCCCCCTTTCTCCCCACCCCCACGAAAAAAAACAACAAATGCAAAATTATGAAAACAATGGCTGATCACCTTTATTGAATTTAATGAGATGGCTGATGATTCATGCTAGCAGACAAACGCTTAAAGTCCGGCTTCACAGATGACACTGACAGGAGAAGGGACCCTTGCAGGTGGTCGTCGGTGAGCTGCGAGCGCGTAGATACAATGGCGGGAATCCTTGGCGGGCCGCACATAATGTTAACCGGGGTAGAGCCTCGCGGGCCGCACGAAGGGACCTCGTGGGCCGCATGCAGCCCGCGGGCCGCAGGTTGGTGACCCCTGCCTTAATGGAAGCTCCTAGCATTCTCCTGGCTAGGTGAAAGATTGCTCTTAAAAACTTCTTTTCACAGTCCTTTTCTAGCAACTTTCAAGCTTCTCTCTTGCATAAAGAACAATCCATTGGAGATTCATCACAAACAGAATCTGGATCAAAAGAGTCAATTTGCAAGCCCTCCTGCCTTACAAACTGTTGGTCTCTTTCTGGGTTCTCAGTAGTTCCTTCCAACTTACTACTTTGTAGAAACTTCAGGATTTCTTTCCAGGGCTGCTCTCCCTGGTAAGTAATGGTTGTATCTTGGGAGTGGGGCTTCTTTCTTTGGAATAACTGCTTTAATGCTTCACCTGTGTTCAGCTCTGCTTCTCTGCCACTGGCTGGGTTCTGGTCACCTCTGTTTGTAACTACGTTCACCCACCTTCTGGCAGCTTGGGTTCTGTGAACTGGCTCTTGAACACTTTGCACTGCACTTAGTTCCACCTCATCAGCAACCTTCCCAGCTACCCATCTGCTGGTCTCTGGTTCAAGCATACCTTTCAGATAAGGATTGCTTCCTCTGTGGCTGGAACTGTTCTCCCCCCATGGAGTTAAGCTTCCCAGGTCTCCCGTCTCTCCTGTTCCTTCTTTCGCTCCTTCCTCTCTCTCTTCTTCTGCTCTCTCCTCTCTCCGCACTGAAGCAGGCTTAAAAAGCTGCTTGCTAGCTACCACACCCTTATCTCTGCACAGGTGGTTGTCATTAGAGTCTAAGCCTGCACCTATGTTAGGGCGTGGGTGTGTCTTAGCCTCAGCAAGCACGTGCTTCTTTTGCTTGGCTGTAGTTTTAGCCCTGTGAAAACTTTGCCTGTCTCTTTTCTTAAAGGCATATTCACTATTATCCTCTGTTTCCATCGGCTGAGCACAGCTCTCATTGTCACACACAAAAAAAAGAAAATATATATATATATATATATATATATATATATACATACATACATACATACACACACCACCTTTCACATGATGACAAGGAGGTGTAGAGTTACTGGTTCAGAAGCAGAACAAAAGTAGATTTGGACAAACCAATTAGTGGCATTTAAGTGTGAGGCAGCACAACAATTTCTTAAGAAGACATGAACAAGTAGGGCTGGCCCAATCATTAGGCAAACTAGGTAGCTGCCTAGGGCAGAAACCTCGGGGGGGGGGGGCAGCAAAGACCAGCTCAATCAAAGCTAAACAGTAGATTTTGACAGCCGGGGAGGGGCTTAAAGTTTGCCTAATGTGCCAACACCTTGAACCAACTCTGGGGCTGACCCTGTGAGCAGAACATAGAACATACACCAACAGAAACCACCAGACTGGAAAGGCTGGTAATGGAGGATATTGCTGAATGAAATTTAAAGAGACACTATGGAGTAACCAAATTTTTGCCCCTTTTTTATAGTTTTTAATACGAGAATTGCATTGAAAGGTCAACTGGGAGAGTATTTCATAAAGATGGAGCAACAGAAATAAGATCTGTATTACAGGAGCGATCGAGATGCAGCCTTCTAAATGAGAGGACTGCTAGAAATCTACCATGAGATGATCTCAGGGAATGAGCAGGTCAGTAGGGAAGTATAATGAAAGACAGGTAGAGAGGCAAACCTGGGTAATCACTATGCAATTCATATCTAGCCAATGAAGAAGATCTCAGGGAATGAGCAGGTCAGTAGGGAAGTATAATGAAAGACAGGTAGAGAGGCAAACCTGGGTAATCACTATGCAATTCATATCTAGCCAATGAAGATCTCAGGGAATGAGCAGGTCAGTAGGGAAGTATAATGAAAGACAGGTAGAGAGGCAAACCTGGGTAATCACTATGCAATTCATATCTAGCCAATGAAGATCTCAGGGAATGAGCAGGTCAGTAGGGAAGTATAATGAAAGACAGGTAGAGAGGCAAACCTGGGTAATCACTATGTAATTCATATCTAGCCAATGAAGAAGATCTCAGGGAATGAGCAGGTCAGTAGGGAAGTATAATGAAAGACAGGTAGAGAGGCAAACCTGGGTAATCACTATGCAATTCATATCTAGCCAATGTTGTTCAAACAGGAGGGGACACACATGGTTTCTTCGTGTGATACGTCATTTTAATGGGTCATTTTGAGCTAATTGAAGACATTTTATCTGATAAGATAGAAATCTCCTTCCAGCAGAGAATTGCAGTAATCAACCTTTTTGATTATAGTGTGAAGCAAGAATACTGGACAAGATATGAAAGGCACAAAAGATAAATTTGTTATCCAATGTGACACCATAGGATGTGATTGAGTCCATAAACAAGAGTGATAAAATATCGATTTGGTTCAATGAAGGCAGTGGTCAATTCTTCACCGGCAGCCTTAAAGCCTCCTTTTTTAAAAAATTTAAAACTAATTTGTGCAAAGTTATGCAGTCTGATACTGTGGATGAATGTAGTTTAAGTAGTTGCTGGAAGGATAGATCCCAGGCATCCTGAACATCATTGGTGTATAAAAAAAAGACCAGTACCTAAGCTCCAAATGACAGTAACCAGTGGGGCAATGAATATATTGCATATCATGGGGGTACGGGGCAAAGATAGATCCTTGAGGGGCTCCAAAAAGTAATGGATAAGTGTTAGAGTAGGAGACCCAGAAACTACATTCAGAAAGAGGATCTGAACCAGTTCAAAGCACCGTTTCAGAAGCCGACTTCTTGTAGTCAGGAAAGAAAGAGAGAACGATCTATGAGATCAAAAACAGAACTCAAATCCAGTTGGATCACTAAGACCATCTTGGCAGCAGATCATCTCGTTCTGCAGGGCCACTAGAGCTGATTCTGTACTGTGACCATTTCAAAAGCTCGATTGTCAGGAGTGAAAACAGTTAGTTGCTTCAAGCAAACTAGTAAGTTGTTGTGTGATTGTTTTTCAGCCAATTTGGCTACAGATGGCCTGTTGGAAATAGGACAGCAATCAAACATTGATGAGGGGTCAGGATTTGCTTTCTTTGGAAAAGGGTGAACAATGGCTTGTTTCTAAGGATGAGAACTAATCTCAGGCTTAAACTAGAATTAATAAAATCCCAGAGGACTGAAGCAAAAGGCTCCCAATGTGGTTTCAGAAATGATGAAGGAAACTTGTCAATACCACTCGATGGAATCATATCAGCAATTATCTTACCTAGGCCAAACTATAATAGCAAGGAAAGGTTAGACAGCTTCTAAAACTGGTCAGAGGTGAGGGTGTAATGGAAGCATTTAATTCCCTCATAGGAGTGAGGGGACGAGGATGGAAGATATTAGGCTTCCAAACATCTGCTCCCTGAAAGGTTTTGCTGTCAAGTGAGATACAAATTGATTGCTGGCAAAGGTAAGTTCATAACTCCTTGAGCCTTTCCGAGCGCTCAGCTCATTTATAATTCAAAATAAATTATGCTGATAATTTTCATGCGATTGTTAGATTTAGCCTAGTGGATGATCTTCTTGTAATTCAGCTGGAGTCTTTGCAGAGCTCCAAGTCATGGGCCTGGTTCTTTCTTCTCAATGCACACTCAGATTGACAAAGTCCTTCTAAGATGCCGCAATTCAGCATTGCATCAAGGTTTCACCAATTTCACCTTGGTTGGTACGTGTGTGTGTCAAGGACAGACTTCAAGAGGTCAGACCAGGTTAAGACCTTATCATTCGAGGATAAGAAGTTTTCAGATAACATTTGACAGTCAGAGAGAAATAACAGAGAAGAGCCACCAAAATGGTAAAGGGGATGGAAGGATACCCCTATGAAGAGAGGCTAAAAAGGTTAGGGCTCTTCAACCTATTAAAGAGACGGCTGAGGGGAGATATGATAGAGGTCTATAAATTAATGAATGGAGTGGAACATGTCAACGTAGATCGATTATTTATGCCATCAAAAAGAAAAAAAGACTAGGAGACATGCAATGAAACGACCATGTAATCTGTTTTAAGACTAATAAGAGAAAACAAAATTTCACTCAACGTGTAATCAAACTCTGGAATTCATTACCGGAGGATAAAGTAAACACTGTTAGTGTAGCTGGGCTTAAAAAAGGTTTGGACAAGTTCCTGGAGTAAAAGTCCATAAACTATTATTAAAGGGGACCCAGAAAATCAACTGCTTGTCCCAGTAAAAGAATTGTGGAACCTGTGTCTTTTGAGGAAACTGCTAGGTACTTGTGACCTAGATTGGCCACTATTGGAAACAGAATACTGGGCTTGATAGACCTTGCTCTGACCCAGTATGGTGTATCTTATGCCCTTACCACAAAGACCATCCCTAAAAGCAACCATGTCCACACATCCTCATTTCAGTTCACATACTGTAAGATGGCCGGCCGATACGAGGACTTGTGTAGGGAGGTCCCTCCTTGTACCACCGGTTCCCCCTGGCACTTCAGCTTGTCCTGCTCCATTCTCTTATCTGGCCCTTCCCCCATCATACTCTCCCCCTAGTCTGCCCAACTTTCCAGACTGCTCTATTACTCTTCTTTTCCCTAGTTCTTTGATCTTGGTTCCTGGCCAGAGGAAGGAGATTGAAGATAACTAATGGAGGCTCTTGGGGCATACTGAATATGGGGGAATGGTTGCAAACTATCTCCATATGTTCAGGACAAGCTAAACTGAGCCTGCATTGATCCAATTTCTATGTGGGACTGTTCCTGCTAACATTACTAACACTGCAAATCCCAGCATGCAATGGGATCAACTTAAGACTGGATCAGTCTATCCTGAATAGATGAAGCCAATCAACAGTCCTTCATTTGATTTTATTTATTTAAGTGGTTTATATACCACCTAATCTTAAAGTCAAGGTGGTTTACAGAGGAACAAACACAACAACTTGTACATGGAACATAATCAGGGTATAAGGTAACTTAAATTGGATTAACTTAAATTACACATTGAATTAGATATAAAACATAACTTATACATATAAGGGGTAATTCCAAGGTGCGAATAGTGGGAATGGATGTCCTGTTGGAACGTCCATCCCCGCTATTCGGTCCTCTGCCGACCCAAACTAAACTCCCCACACATTGTATGGGGAGGTTAGATGGGGGTAGGAAAGGGGCATTGTGGGGGCAGAGTTAGGGCAGGCAGTGGGTGGTCTGCGGCACTGGACATATAGGGCCGATTCCAATGTGGGGCTGGCAGCCTATACAGAGAACTTATTCCACCCTAAGAATACGTTCCCCTAGTCAGGTGGATCTGGCAGGCCTGGAGTGCAGAAAAGGCAGGAGGGGGCAGAGGAGATTCCCCATAGGTCAGATCGGGGGTTGGACTGCGGGGAATAAAACATCTTGTCCGGCGGTCGGGGATCACGGCTCTTGAATGGAGTCGTGGTGCCATGGCACCATGACTCCATTCAGAAGCCTTGACTGAGTTAGGCCTGTATGTGCAGGCTAACCGGAATCAGGGTCCCAGCCTGCATGTACAGGCCTGGACGCAATTCTGATCCTGCGAGGCTTCCAAAGTGTTCTTAGAGAAGATGTGTTTTTAGACCCTTTCTGAGGTCCATGTAGGTGATCCAGCAGAGTTCCATATGATTAGGGCATAAAGGGAGAAGGCCTTGTTGGAGATGGCTCTGTTGCTTTTCAAGATTATGGATGATATCTTGAGTGCGTTCTGTAGATGTGTCCTTCTGTTCCTGTTCTTGGGTGTCCTCTGTATTAGTGATTGAAGGTGAACTGAGGAGAGGCCTTGGATTATTTTGAAGGATGTCAGTATGGTTTATATTTTGCTTTTGTTCTGCTAGGTAACCAGTTTGAGTACCAGTGTGATGTGCTCAGTTTAGGTGGAGCCGGATAAGATGCAGGCAGTCCTGTTCTGTGCTTGCTGCAGTGGGTAGAGAGCATATTTTGGAAGGCCTTGTAAGAGAATGTTGCAGTAGTCAAAATGGGGTAGGACCAGGGCTTGGAAGACTGTGTGGTAGTCCTTAAAGACCAGTAATGTATGCATAAGAACATAAGATATGCCATACTGGGTCAGACCAAGGTCCATCAAGCCCAGTATCCTGTTTCCAACAGTGGCCAATCTAGGTCATAAGTACCTAGCAGTTTCTCCAAAAGTCACAGGTTTCTCAATGCTTGTATTGGGTCAAGCAGTGATATTACAGGTCCCTTTTAATAATGGTTTATGGACCTTTCCCCCAGGAACTTGTCCAAACCTTTTTTAAACCCAGTTACACTAACAGTTTTTACTACATCTGCCGGTAACAAATTCCAGAGTTTGATTACGCATTGAATGAAAAAATAGGGAAATATAATGAAAGACAGGTGTTTATTTTTGTGGTAGACGGCTCTGGTGATATTGTTGATGTTTGGTTGCAGCAATAGGTGTTGGTCTATTATTACACTAAGGTATCTTTTGGATTTGATCTTCAGGTCTGTTCCCGTAACTTTTAAGACTGGTGGTGTAGTTTGGGTCTTTGTGGATGAAGAGGCCCCGAGTTTTGTGGTGGTTTTCTCTGAGGTTCTGTGTTGCCAGCCATTGTGTGACTTCATTAAAACATTTGATCAGTGAGGTGTAAACTGGATTTGCGGTGGAGAATGGCATGTATAGCATGACATCATCTGCATCATGGGGGTTCGGGGTTCTCAATAGCTCACAGCTCTTTTCCCATCATGAAAGCAATCACTCATCAACTGCTAGATGAAGAGATCCCTGCAGTCACCATACTATACACTGCTCTGAATTAAGGCAAGTGGGAAATATCCCCATGAAAACTTGTTAGCTCAGGGATAAGAAGAGAGCTAAATATCGCATAAACAAAGCACTGCCTGTGTTTTGTCAAAATGCACTCAGTTTTACTTCCTGATTGACTTTGGGTTAACATGAAAAGTAATTTAAGAAAGATTTCTCAGGATCTTCTTCCAGCATAGACAGTAGAGGGTTCTACCAGGTCCTTTCAGGCACAGGGTCCAGGTTCTAGAGCAGACGCTAGTATCCTGTGCAGGGGGAGGGTGCGCACTGCAGCCCTAGAACCATCAATTGCCCCGCCTCATATGTACAAAGTGGAGCTTCTCCCAGCATTCTCCAAGTGCAGCGGCCCTCTCTCCAATTACTTCCAACCTTCTCCTACGGCTCCTGCCGTGGGGCTTAAGGAGTTCTTGGGTCTTGCACCCCACGTTCTTCTCTGACCTGTGCTGCTCAGGTGTTGATATGAAAAAAAGGAAAAGGGAGAGTTAGATAGGTATCTGCATAAAGTTAAAACAGAAAAAAGGGGGATGGAGAATCTCAGCCCAAAGGCAGACTGTATGCAAAGAGCAGGCTGAAAATCCCCGTTGTCTGGAGAGCGGCACCGGACACTATCCAGGTACTGCACTTAATATTCAAATCATTTTTGGCTTCCACGGCCAGCATCTAAATAAAAAGCTAACCACTGCAGAAGAACATTTATACTGCTTTAATGTCGCAAGCATCTTGCAACATAAAATATACAAATATAAGACAAAAATCAATTTAAACATGACCTAACCCATCCCAAGAATCTTCATAACATTCACCCATACAAAACCATCTGTAAGCATAATGCCCACCATTACCTAGAAAATGTAGTAAACACATAGCAGCCACCAGCCTGCATTAAGATCAGTTACCCTTCAGCAGACAGAGGCAGTCATGTGTTTATCAATGGAGTGGCCGCCATGTTAGTCTAAGACGGATAAATAAAAAGAAAACAAAACAGGAAATAAGAAACATCTTATATAAATGTAAAAGTTGTTGCTGAATGTAAGAATTTTACCTTAAGGGAGGAGGATTCAGTGCTGGTACCCAAAACCCCACAGCTCTTCCCTTCTGCTTTCTGCAGTCTCACACCCTACTTTTTTTAAACCCAACTACACTAACAGCTTTTACTATATCCTCCAGTAACAAATTCCAGAGTTTGATTACGTGTTCAGTGAAAATATATTTTCTCTTATTAATCTTACATAGGTTACATTGTAGCTTCATTGCATGTCCCCTAGTCTTTCTACTTTTTGATGGTGTGAACAACCAGGCTACGTTTACCCCTTCCACTCCATTCATTAATTTATAGACCTCTATCATAACAAGACGAAGGCGTGAAGGGGGGGAGAAAAGGGATGGGTGGAGGGGAGGAAGGAAGAAGGGGAAGGGGGAAGAAGAGGGGCAGAAGAAGGGGGAAGGGAGGGGTGGGGGAGGGGAGGAGCGAGGGAAGAGAGGGGGAGGAGGAAGAGGAAAGGGGAAAAGGGAGGAGGGAGGGGGACTGTTTTCTAAAAAGTCTCTACTGTTCAACCCAGTTTTGAATATTGTATCTAACAGGTTCCTTTTGACCCTCTGTGGCACACATTTAAGGTAGAAAAGCTCTGAGCTCTAACGCTATTGCTTAGAATCATTTAGATGTAGACGTGACCGGTTCCAGCATAAGATGCAGGTTATAACGCTTCTTCCAATTTTTACTTAAACCTAATTTTAAAACTGGCAAAACTCTTTGATTTTAATTTTTCTAGACGGCTTATTGGTGACTATCTATATACCAAGTATTGTCCTTTTAACATTTTGAAATTATAGTTGGGTGCAAATCTTCTGCGTCCACACTAATGTTTAGAATTACCATGATCAGTATTTGACCAGCCGCGGTGCTATCAACAGCCTCATGTGGTGCTAGGAGGACTTTTATTTTTATTTTCCTTCTAATGCTACCTATATGGATGTTGTCTCCTTAAAGGTCTTTAACTTTACAATTTAGAGAGGCTTTTTACATACGTTCTTCACTCATACGTTTGGTTACTTCTGGTTCTGCCGTTCTCATCCCCTTAGTCTGCTGCAGCATCGGCGCTCTAGTCGTCCATTAAATCTTTTAAACTTTACAATTCGTTTCTTAAGGATTGCAAATGCTTGTGTTCCTGTATTTTGTGCCTGGTGTGCACTACCTCTTCAGCTCCCTTGTTTTATAGATAGTATGATACTCGCTCCTCATGGTCTAGATATAATGCTGTCGTTTTCCTTTCTGCCTTATTATTACAGATTGTGGTCACTCTGTAGGATAATGGATCCTCTAAAAGATTTTCACAGAGTGTCTTAGTAAGTATCGGCTTATCATATATTAGTATGACACATATTCTTGTTCCTGCTCATCTCTCTTCTTTTCATCCCAAATTTGGGTTTACACCTATTCTTTACTCACTGAAAATTATAACTTATTGTGCACCTTGCCTTATGTTTTATGATTTTAATATTTTACTAACATTTATGTATTTATTTTAGCTGTCGTTATATCTGTTTAGTGTGAGTTTATATTGCTATTTATTTGTGTTTTTAACCGTTTTTTGTTTTTATTGAAGATGTGTACCCCCTGAGGAAGGCATTTGCCGAAACGCTTAGGAGTTTTTATGCAATAAAGCACCTGTGACCTCCACACACCACTCGTACTTTGTGATCTTTTGCTACGTACTGTTATGGTGTTGCTCTCTTTGTGTCTTTTTGGCACTTACCATTGTGACCACAAAGGATATTTCTCAGTTTTAAAGTTTATTTAGCAGGCATGATTCCCATTGTCAAGCCTCTGTCCATGAGTTCTGTTTGCCTGTCTGTAAGCATGGGATTCTTTGTGCTTCCCCGAAGTACCGTCTGGGTTTGGATTACCCAGGCGGGCAGCTGTAAGGGAAAGTGCTGCACTCTGCCTGCAGCAGCGCCATCTCTCATGGGCACAAGAGCAGATCAAGACTGCAAAGAGAAGAGCACAGCAGACTAGACACAGGGAAAGAGAGATGCAGAGAAGGCAGGAAAATGTAAAGGGGTAGTGCACCTGGAAAAGGATGAAGGGGGGGGGGGTGAGGGAATGGAGGGCAAGGGGGAGGGAGAAAGGGAGAGAGTCTGGGAAGGGAAACAGAGTTTGAGGGGGGACAGCTGGAGCAAGGCCTATGCTACCACTAGGCAAAACAGGTGGTCACCTAGGGTGCCAGCCCGCCAAGGATGCCCACTAGCACCAGAAGCAGCAGAGGGGGCAGAAATGGTACGTTGTGAACAGGAGGAAACCGCAACACAGAGCCGAACTGTGAGCAAGCGCTGCTTCATGGTTTGGGACTATTGCCAGCACTGCAGGCCCCAAAGAGGGGTGGCAATGGGGTGGGGGCCACAGGGGGTGGCAGGATGGAGACCCATCTAGGGCACCTCCAAGCCTTGTATCAGCCCTGGGCTGGAGGGTGGGAGGGAAGAGTGCAAAGGATTGCAAGTTGAAAAGATGAATGCATGGGACAAAAGGCCACAAGGTGTATATGCCAAAAGGCACAACCTCCTCCCCCCAAGAACACACCTGCCACGTTCACCTACACAAATATTTAAGACCAGTTATAAAAATGCTTCACACAGCCCTGCAACCTTGAGGAGACGCACTTCATCATCATGTCTTCAAACTCTTCCACACACACATCCCCCCCCCCCCAAAGTTCTGTATGCGTTTGCAAATGGAGGAAGGGGACACACACCATTTTGTCACACTGTTGCTGTGCTCTTTTCAACTTGCTTTGAGTCATAAATGAAGCGACTGCCCTCTAGCCGTCCAGTCTCATGCCACAGCAATTTACTGCCCTGCTCTGGGCTTTCACTCTTCACCTACAGCTACTGCTCTGCCTGACCTTATGCCGCTGCCCGCAGTCCTGGTTAATGAGGTTTGCCATCTGTGCCACCACCCTGTACGCAGCCTTATCCAGGAGACTCCTCCCTGCTCCATTCACCTCACAGCCCAGGGACAGGCTCAGGCCACGCAGCAAGTGCACGATTCTTTGTTCCTAAGGGAGGGAGAGATTTGGGTCAACTCAAAGCTTAAACTATGCAAATAAAAGGTCAACAAGCAAGTAGTAGGTGATAGTCCAATAGAAAGATCTCACCCATGGTGGGGGAGGGGGAGACTTTCTATGGTAAGGACCAAGTCAGTACATCAGGCTCCATCCCTGGTCCAATTCAAATCCAAACTAAAATCTCATCTCTTCAAGGCTGCATTTGGATCCTGACCCCTTATTCACCTGTCCACACACCTGCACTTTAATCATCTCCCTTAAGAATGACCTTAGTCCTCTGTTGTTTCGTTGGTCTGTCTTGAATAGATTGCAATCTCTGTGGAGTAGGGACTGTCCGTTATGCAAACAAGCACAGTGCTCTGGATGCCTAGTAGCACCATGGAAATAAACAGGTAGTAGTGGTAAGGGCCACACTGCAACCAGAGGAAGAGAGAGAGGAAGGACTCAAACTCATCCCAGTTGTAAAGAAAAAATGTATCAGATCAATGCAGGCTCACCGTCACTCAAGAGGAGCCAGAGCTGCATGCTGAGTGCCAAGGCAGAACAGGTGATTAAGACATCAGCATCTGCACTTGGCCTTCTTGCAACCCTGATAGCTGGGGAGAAAGCATTACAAAGGTAGCAGACTCTCCAAGACATGCCCCTGCACCCACTCTCTGTGCCACAGGACATACTTTGCTGCGCAGGGCACAGGCGTAGAGCTCACTAGCGCTGGGCATGGGAATGCATAGTGCTGTGCGGGGTACTGGCGTAGAGCTCACTAGTGCTGGGAGTGGGAATGCATAGTGCTGTGTGGGGTACTGGCGTAGAGCTCACTAGTGCTGGGAGTGGGAATGCATAGTGCTGTGCGGGGTGCTGGCGTAGAGCTCACTAGTGCTGGGCGTGGGAATGCATAGTGCTGTGTGGGGTACTGGCGTAGAGCTCACTAGTGCTGGCAGTGGGAATGCATAGTGCTGTGCGGGGTGCTGGCGTAGAGCTCACTACTGCTGGGAGTGGGAATGCATAGTGTTCTGCGGGGTGCTGGCATAGAGCTCACTAGTGCTGGGAGTGGGAATGCATAGTGCTGTGCAGGGTGCTGGCGTAGAGCTCACTAGCGCTGGGCATGGGAATGTATAGTGCTGTGCGGGGTACTGGCGTAGAGCTCACTAGTGCTGGGCATGGGAATGCATAGTGCTGTGCGGGGTACTGGCGTAGAGCTCACTAGTGCTGGGAGTGGGAATGCATAGTGCTGTGCGGGGTGCTGGCGTAGAGCTCACTAGCGCTGGGCATGGGAATGTATAGTGCTGTGCGGGGTGCTGGCGTAGAGCTCACTAGTGCTGGGAGTGGGAATGCATAGTGCTGTGCGGGGTGCTGGCGTAGAGCTCACTAGTGCTGGCAGTGGGAATGCATAGTGCTGGGAGTGGGAATGCATAGTGCTGTGCGGGGTGCTGGCGTAGAGCTCACTAGTGCTGGGAGTGGGAATGCATAGTGCTGTGCGGTGTGCTGGCGTAGAGCTCACTAGTGCTGGGACTGGGAATGCATAGTGCTGTGCGGGGTGCTGGCGTAGAGCTCACTAGCGCTGGGCATGGGAATGTATAGTGCTGTGCGGGGTACTGGCGTAGAGCTCACTAGTGCTGGGCGTGGGAATGCATAGTGCTGTGCGGGGTGCTGGCGTAGAGCTCACTAGTGCTGGGAGTGGGAATGCATAGTGTTCTGCGGGGTGCTGGCGTAGAGCTCACTAGTGCTGGGAGTGGGAATGCATAGTGCTGTGCGGGGTGCTGGCGTAGAGCTCACTAGTGCTGGGAGTGGGAATGCATAGTGTTCTGCGGGGTGCTGGCGTAGAGCTCACTAGTGCTGGGAGTGGGAATGCATAGTGCTGTGCGGGGTGCTGGCGTAGAGCTCACTAGTGCTGGGCGTGGGAATGCATAGTGCTGTGCGGGGTGCTGGCGTAGAGCTCACTAGTGCTGGGCGTGGGAATGCATAGTGCTGTGCGGGGTGCTGGCGTAGAGCTCACTAGTGCTGGGAGTGGGAATGCATAGTGCTGTGCGGGGTACTGGGGTAGAGCTCACTAGTGCTGGGAGTGGGAATGCATAGTGCTGTGCGGGGTGCTGACGTAGAGCTCACTAGTGCTGGGAGTAGCAATGCATAGTGCTGGGAGTGGCAATGCATAGTGCTGTGCGGGGTATTGGCGTAGAGCTCACTAGTGCTGGGCGTGGCAATGCATAGTGCTGGGAGTGGGAATGCATAGTGCTGTGTGGGGTACTGGCGTAGAGCTCACTAGTGCTGGGAGTGGGAATGCATAGTGCTGTGCGGGGTATTGGCGTAGAGCTCACTAGTGCTGGGAGTGGGAATGCATAGTGCTGTGCGGGGTATTGGCGTAGAGCTCACTAGTGCTGGGAGTGGGAATGCATAGTGCTGTGCGGGGTATTGGCGTAGAGCTCACTAGTGCTGGGCGTGGGAATGCATAGTGCTGGGAGTGGGAATGCATAGTGCTGTGTGGGGTATTGGCGTAGAGCTCACTAGTGCTGGGAGTGGGAATGCATAGTGCTGTGCAGGGTATTGGCGTAGAGCTCACTAGTGCTGGGAGTGGGAATGCATAGTGCTGGGAGTGGGAATGCATAGTGCTGTGTGGGGTACTGGCGTAGAGCTCACTAGTGCTGGGAGTGGGAATGCATAGTGGTGTGCGGGGTACTGGCGTAGAGCTCACTAGCGCTGGGCATGGGAATGTATAGTGCTGTGCGGGGTACTGGCGTAGAGCTCACTAGTGCTGGGCGTGGGAATGCATAGTGCTGTGCGGGGTGCTGGCGTAGAGCTCACTACTGCTGGGAGTGGGAATGCATAGTGTTCTGCGGGGTGCTGGCGTAGAGCTCACTAGTGCTGGGAGTGGGAATGCATAGTGCTGTGAGGGTAGCTGGCGTAGAGCTCACTAGGGCTGGGCATGGGACTGTATAGTGCTGTGCGGGTACTGGCGTAGAGCTCACTAGTGCTGGGCGTGGGAATGCATAGTGCTGTGCGGGGTACTGGCGTAGAGCTCACTAGTGCTGGGAGTGGGAATGCATAGTGCTGTGCGGGGTGCTGGCGTAGAGCTCACTAGCGCTGGGCATGGGAATGTATAGTGCTGTGCGGGGTGCTGGCGTAGAGCTCACTAGTGCTGGGAGTGGGAATGCATAGTGCTGTGCGGGGTGCTGGCGTAGAGCTCACTAGTGCTGGGAGTGGGAATGCATAGTGCTGTGCGGGGTGATGGCGTAGAGCTCACTAGTGCTGGGAGTGGGAATGCATAGTGCTGTGCGGTGTGCTGGCGTAGAGCTCACTAGTGCTGGGAGTGGGAATGCATAGTGCTGTGCGGGGTGCTGGCGTAGAGCTCACTAGCGCTGGGCATGGGAATGTATAGTGCTGTGCGGGGTACTGGCGTAGAGCTCACTAGTGCTGGGCGTGGGAATGCATAGTGCTGTGCGGGGTGCTGGCGTAGAGCTCACTAGTGCTGGGAGTGGGAATGCATAGTGTTCTGCGGGGTGCTGGCATAGAGCTCACTAGTGCTGGGAGTGGGAATGCATAGTGCTGTGCGGGGTGCTGGCGTAGAGCTCACTAGTGCTGGGAGTGGGAATGCATAGTGTTCTGCGGGGTGCTGGCGTAGAGCTCACTAGTGCTGGGAGTGGGAATGCATAGTGCTGTGCGGGGTGCTGGCGTAGAGCTCACTAGTGCTGGGCGTGGGAATGCATAGTGCTGTGCGGGGTGCTGGCGTAGAGCTCACTAGTGCTGGGAGTGGGAATGCATAGTGCTGTGCGGGGTACTGGCGTAGAGCTCACTAGTGCTGGGAGTGGGAATGCAGTGCTGTGTGGGGTACTGGCGTAGAGCTCACTAGTGCTGGGAGTGGGAATGCAGTGCTGTGTGGGGTACTGGCGTAGAGCTCACTTGTGCTGGGAGTGCAGTGCTGTGCGGGGTACTGGGGTAGAGCTCACTAGTGCTGGGCGTGGGAATGCATAGTGCTGCGAGTGGGAATGCATAGTGCTGTGCGGGGTGCTGGCGTAGAGCTCACTAGTGCTGCGAGTGGGAATGTATAGTGCTGTGCGGGGTACTGGCGTAGAGCTCACTAGTGCTGGGAGTGGGAATGCATAGTGCTGTGCGGGGTACTGGCGTAGAGCTCACTAGTGCTGGGAGTGGGAATGCATAGTGCTGTGCGGGGTACTGGCGTAGAGCTCACTAGCGCTGTGCATGGGAATGTATAGTGCTGTGCGGGGTACTGGCGTAGAGCTCACTAGCGCTGTGCATGGGAATGTATAGTGCTGTGCGGGGTACTGGCGTAGAGCTCACTAGGGCTGGGCATGGGAATGTATAGTGCTGTGCGGGGTACTGGCGTAGAGCTCACTAGTGCTGGGAGTGGGAATGCATAGTGCTGTGCGGGGTGCTGGCGTAGAGCTCACTAGTGCTGGGAGTGGGAATGCATAGTGCTGTGCGGGGTATTGGCGTAGAGCTCACTAGTGCTGGGCGTGGCAATGCATAGTGCTGGGAGTGGGAATGCATAGTGCTGTGTGGGGTACTGGCGTAGAGCTCACTAGTGCTGCGAGTGGGAATGCATAGTGCTGTGCGGGGTATTGGCGTAGAGCTCACTAGTGCTGCGAGTGGGAATGTATAGTGCTGTGCGGGGTGCTGGCGTAGAGCTCACTAGTGCTGGGAGTGGGAATGCATAGTGCTGTGCGGGGTGCTGGCGTAGAGCTCACTAGTGCTGGGAGTGGGAATGCAGTGCTGTGTGGGGTACTGGCGTAGAGCTCACTAGTGCTGGGAGTGGGAATGCATAGTGCTGTGCGGGGTGCTGGCGTAGAGCTCACTAGTGCTGGGAGTGGGAATGCAGTGCTGTGTGGGGTACTGGCGTAGAGCTCACTAGTGCTGGGAGTGGGAATGCAGTGCTGTGTGGGGTACTGGCGTAGAGCTCACTAGTGCTGGGAGTGGGAATGCAGTGCTGTGTGGGGTACTGGCGTAGAGCTCACTAGTGCTGGGAGTGGGAATGCAGTGCTGTGCGGGGTACTGGGGTAGAGCTCACTAGTGCTGGGCGTGGGAATGCATAGTGCTGCGAGTGGGAATGCATAGTGCTGTGCGGGGTATTGGCGTAGAGCTCACTAGTGCTGGGAGTGGGAATGCATAGTGCTGTGCGGGGTGCTGGCGTAGAGCTCACTAGTGCTGCGAGTGGGAATGTATAGTGCTGTGCGGGGTACTGGCGTAGAGCTCACTAGTGCTGGGAGTGGGAATGCATAGTGCTATGCGGGGTACTGGCGTAGAGCTCACTAGCGCTGTGCATGGGAATGTATAGTGCTGTGCGGGGTACTGGCGTAGAGCTCACTAGCGCTGGGCATGGGAATGTATAGTGCTGTGTGGGGTACTGGCGTAGAGCTCACTAGCGCTGGGCATGGGAATGTATAGTGCTGTGCGGGGTACTGGCGTAGAGCTCACTAGTGCTGGGAGTGGGAATGCATAGTGCTGTGCGGGGTGCTGGCGTAGAGCTCACTAGTGCTGGGAGTGGGAATGCATAGTGCTGTGCGGGGTATTGGCGTAGAGCTCACTAGTGCTGGGCGTGGCAATGCATAGTGCTGGGAGTGGGAATGCATGGTGCTGTGTGGGGTACTGGCGTAGAGCTCACTAGTGCTGTGCGTGGCAATGCATAGTGGTACAACATAACACTGACCAGAATGAAAAGAGACCTTAGAAAACATGAAAGAAGGTGGAGACATACCAAATCCATCGAGCTCAGTTCTGTGTACCTCAACCTCCTATCAAAATACAAGGAAGAAGTAAACACAGCTAAGAGGATACACCATACCAACATTCTAAGCAAAGCCATCAACAAACCACGTGAACTCTTTGCACTAGTTAAATCATTAACCAAAACAGTCACACCGGAACATCAAGATACCCACATAGATCCACAAACGCTTGCAAACCACTACGCAAGCAAGCTGACTACCGCCAACCCCACTCTCTATATAGACACACAATGCCAAGATACAGAGGTGGAGCATAAACAGACGTGGAGTATTTTCCGCAACATTGATGTGCAACAAACCATCAACATACTAACCTCTATAAATACCACCACTTCCCCACTCGACCCCTGCCCAACAGCATGGATCAAAGCAGCAAAAAAAGAGATCAACCAGCAAATATCCCACATCGTAAACCAGTCACTGAATCAAGGAATAATGCCGGACCAACTGAAGCAATCTATAATAAGGCCAATCCTAAAGAACAACTCGCTCAATAAGGAAGATCCGACATCATACCGCCCCATCTCCAGCATTTCATTCCTCGCAAAGATCATAGAAAAAGCAGTGCTCATACAGCTTCAAGAGCACCTTGATGACTGTGATACCCTAGACAAACAGCAATACGGGTTCAGAAGAAACCATGGAGTTGAGACACTTTTGATAGCGCTAATGAACAACCTCCTCAAAGGCCTAGAAGACAGAAAGAAAATGTTTATACTCATTTTCATCGACATCTCTGCCGCCTTTGACACAGTACACCATGGGATCCTCCTTAACAAACTAGAATCTATAGGAATTGTGGGAACCCCCCTCAATTGGTTCTCCTCATACATAACGAACAGAAGGCCACAAGTACAATTCAATGGTGAGAAAGCTGAACCTTTCTCTCAAACGCAGGGCATACCCCAGGGTTCTGCCCTCTCGGCACTTCTGTTCAACATCTACATGCTAGCCCTCTGCGACATCTTCAAAAGGCATAATATTAAATACCACATCTATGCAGATGATATTATGCTTTATACACAACTAGATACTGCCGACCCTCAATATACACTGCTCGAAAATTGCTTGGACGAGATGTTAGGCTGCCTACAGAAAAACAACATGACAATCAACCATAAGAAAACAGAAGTCATGTACATATCCAGTAAACCAAACTTCAACCCCCCCCCTACAATCACACTGTGCAACAACACATACAACACGAAAAACGAAATCAAATATCTGGGAGTCACACTCGACTGCAACCTAAAAATGGAGACACACCTACGCAAAACGAATAAAGCCATCTTCCATAAACTGAGAGTGTTACAACCACTAAGGAAAATAATAGAACCCGGTGATTTTCGGTCGGTAGCGCAAGCTCTCATTATACCGCACCTAGACTACTGTAATGCCATCTTACAAGGTCTGCCTAAAAAATCACTAAATATCCTTCAGATGGCCCAAAACTTAACAGCCAGGATCATAATGGGAACAAGCATTGCTGAACACATTACCCCCATTTTAATAGAGCTACACTGGCTTCCAATTGCAGCTAGGATACAATACAAGATGTTAGTGACCACCTTCAAACTAATAAACAACGTATCCCCATCATTCCTATCCTCACTTATCAGCACACAACCTACAAATAGGGACAGAAGAACCATCAACTCGGGCACCCTGCAAGTCCCCACCAACTTCAGAACAGTGAAAGCAAGTACGAGTCGTAGAGCTTTCTCATTCTCTGCGCCAACTATCTGGAATCAACTCCCGTGTGAGTTGCGTTTAACCAAGGACATCACCAAATTCAGGAAAGAGCTAAAAACTCACCTATTCCGATATCATTACAATCAACTATGACCATCAACTGCGAGAGAATTTTAAATCTGCTATATGTTTAAATATGTAAATATGTATATATAAATGTAAAAATGTATGATTCATCCACGAAGACGCTAACCATGTGTGCTGTGACCTCAGATCTATGTATTTACCACCCCCCCCCCAAGTCTAGATTGACAATCCCCCAAAGATGAATCAAACCGCTGCTGATCGCTGGAAGTAGCGGTATATAAGTGTGTAGTAAATAAATAAATAAATAAAATAGTGCTGGGAGTGGGAATGCATAGTGCTGTGCGGGGTATTGGCGTAGAGCTCACTAGTGCTGGGAGTGGGAATGCATAGTGCTGGGAGTGGGAATGCATAGTGCTGTGCGGGGTACTGGGGTAGAGCTCACTAGTGCTGGGAGTGGGAATGCATAGTGCTGTGCGGGGTGCTGACGTAGAGCTCACTAGTGCTGGGAGTAGCAATGCATAGTGCTGGGAGTGGCAATGCATAGTGCTGGGAGTGGCAATGCATAGTGCTGTGCGGGGTATTGGCGTAGAGCTCACTAGTGCTGGGCGTGGCAATGCATAGTGCTGGGAGTGGGAATGCATAGTGCTGTGTGGGGTACTGGCGTAGAGCTCACTAGTGCTGGGAGTGGGAATGCATAGTGCTGTGCGGGGTATTGGCGTAGAGCTCACTAGTGCTGGGAGTGGGAATGCATAGTGCTGTGCGGGGAATTGGCGTAGAGCTCACTAGTGCTGGGAGTGGGAATGCATAGTGCTGTGCGGGGTATTGGCGTAGAGCTCACTAGTGCTGGGCGTGGGAATGCATAGTGCTGGGAGTGGGAATGCATAGTGCTGTGCGGGGTATTGGCGTAGAGCTCACTAGTGCTGGGAGTGGGAATGCATAGTGCTGTGCGGGGTATTGGCGTAGAGCTCACTAGTGCTGGGAGTGGGAATGCATAGTGCTGTGCGGGGAATTGGCGTAGAGCTCACTAGTGCTGGGAGTGGGAATGCATAGTGCTGTGCGGGGTATTGGCGTAGAGCTCACTAGTGCTGGGCGTGGGAATGCATAGTGCTGGGAGTGGGAATGCATAGTGCTGTGCGGGGTATTGGCGTAGAGCTCACTAGTGCTGGGAGTGGGAATGCATAGTGCTGTGCGGGGTATTGGCGTAGAGCTCACTAGTGCTGGGAGTGGGAATGCATAGTGCTGGGAGTGGGAATGCATAGTGCTGTGCGGGGTACTGGCGTAGAGCTCACTAGCGCTGGGCATGGGAATGTATAGTGCTGTGCGGGGTACTGGCGTAGAGCTCACTAGTGCTGGGAGTGGGAATGCATAGTGCTGTGTGGGGTACTGGCGTAGAGCTCACTAGCGCTGGGCATGGGAATGTATAGTGCTGTGCGGGGTACTGGCGTAGAGCTCACTAGTGCTGGGCGTGGGAATGCATAGTGCTGTGTGGGGTACTGGCGTAGAGCTCACTAGTGCTGGGCGTGGGAATGCATAGTGCTGTGCGGGGTGCTAGCGTAGAGCTCACTAGTGCTGGGAGTGGGAATGCATAGTGCTGTGCGGGGTATTGGCGTAGAGCTCACTAGTGCTGGGAGTGGGAATGCATAGTGCTGTGCGGGGTGCTGGCATAGAGCTCACTAGTGCTGCGAGTGGGAATGCATAGTGCTGTGCGGGGTGCTGGCGTAGAGCTCACTAGTGCTGGGAGTGGGAATGCATAGTGCTGTGTGGGGTACTGGCGTAGAGCTCACTAGCGCTGGGCATGGGAATGTATAGTGCTGTGCGGGGTACTGGCGTAGAGCTCACTAGTGCTGGGCGTGGGAATGCATAGTGCTGTGTGGGGTACTGGCGTAGAGCTCACTAGTGCTGGGAGTGGGAATGCATAGTGGTGTGCGGGGTACTGGCGTAGAGCTCACTAGCGCTGGGCATGGGAATGTATAGTGCTGTGCGGGGTACTGGCGTAGAGCTCACTAGTGCTGGGCGTGGGAATGCATAGTGCTGTGCGGGGTGCTGGCGTAGAGCTCACTAGTGCTGGGAGTGGGAATGCATAGTGCTGTGCGGGGTATTGGCGTAGAGCTCACTAGTGCTGGGAGTGGGAATGCATAGTGCTGTGCGGTGTGCTGGCATAGAGCTCACTAGTGCTGCGAGTGGGAATGCATAGTGCTGTGCGGGGTGCTGGCGTAGAGCTCACTAGTGCTGGGCGTGGGAATGCATAGTGCTTTCATTGCACATGAGAATCTTACCCTGCTGCTGCTGAAGGGAACTGTTCTGCAATGCACAGCCACGGTGGCACTTTTTGAAGTTGTTCACAAGTGCACCCCATTGCTGCCAGAGGGGAACTGATAAGATATGCCATACTGGGTCAGACCAATGTCCATCAAGCCCAGTATCCTGTTTCCAACGCATCTGGGAGCTGATGAGAACATGACCATGAAATCAGAAGAATCAAACATTCATCATTGACAGAGTTATTGGATAGGATGAAAATTTTTTTACTGAGAAGTGAAAAGAAAAACAGTGAAGTGCAGAATGGGGAGAGCTGCGTCCGCACGTGACCATGAACGAAGAGAACTGAGGATCAGATCGATGGTCACATAGGAAGGGGAATTCACACATGCCCAGAGAGTCTTTCTATGTGATGTCTGGGGTGATGTCACCGCTGTATGTGGCTGATTAGATCCTGCTAGTCCATGGTCTAGAGAGATAAGCTCACTGGTGCTCCTTGTGGTCTTGGGCAAGTCACTTAACCCTCTACTGCCTCAGGTACAAACTTAGATTGTGAGCCCTCTGTTGACAGAGAAAAGCCTCCAGTATCTAAATGTAACTCACCTTGAGCCACTAGTAATGCGTGAGCTAAACACTACTAAATAAATAAATACGCTCAGGCCCATCAGAATCCATGATGTAACCTAATGGTTAGAACAGTTGGCTAAACACTAGGGAATCCCACTGCTGTTCCTTTTCATCTTGGACAAGCGACTTAACCTCCATTGACTCAGGCACACACTTAAGGGCCCTTTTACTAAACTGTGCCAAGCAGCTTCATGCACGGTAACTGTGCGCAAGGGCCCATAGTAACTTACCGCTCAGACATGACTGCTACCACATGCTAACTTCAAATTGTGCGTAGGGCAGGGAATGGAGGGTTAGGGATGGAGAGTGGGTTTGGAGAGCACATTGCAATTAGCACAGGGGAACATATCACGTGACAGTCGTAAATGCCACGATTAGCATAGATGCACCAAATGCCTCCTCAGTGACTGGCATTAGGGGCACCCTCAATAATTACATTCCTCTGAGAGCTGCCGGAAACATGCTGACCATGCCCACCATAGTTACTGCGGAGGCTTTGCACTTAACAAAATAGTTTTAGTGCTAAACATGCATTTGGGTTTTGCAATTAACACACTATTGCGAAAGGGCCCCAAAGAAAGTAAGTTCTCTGGGAACATGGAGGTACTTGTTGTACCTGAATGTAACGCACCTCGAGCTATGACTGAGAAAGGTATGAACTAAATACAGCTATGAATCCCGTTGCTGAAAAAACAAGCCCAGACTCGGGTGATCTTAGATCAACTACATTTTCGTTACATGTGTCCATGCTATGAGCAGAGCTGCATGCACATAAGACTCAGCACACACGCAGTTGGATTTCCTCGTATGTGTACATACCTTTTGAGGCCTGCAGAAGGGCCCAGGTTTCCCTTTTGCGTGAGGTCTGCTTTGGGTAGCTCCAGCCAAGATTTTCTGCATGAAAAAGAAGGGATCAGTTTCCCGGCTTTGACTTTTGCTTGCCCTTCTGTGTTTTAGTCTGGAACTCTCTGCTCTAGAAAGAAGTGCCAGGAGGACAAAAGTGCTTTTACCTAGTCTGGAAAGCTTGTGATATAAGCAGGTCTGTACCGAGCATGAATCGCGCCCTGCGCGACTTGCACATCAGGCGCGCACCTCCCCCCTAACACCTCCATCTAGCCACTTTCTGGATTGCAGTGGGAGACAAGAGTCGCGCCCGATATGCAAGTCGCCGGCACGCTAAGCTGATCTGTCCCTCCCTGCTCTGACGCTGCGTCAGAGGAGGGAGGGGCCAGACCTGCTTAACATGCCGTGAGAAGGCTTAAGGGGCGCATTTCAGCTGTCTGCCATTGCCTGCTACTGCTGAGAGAAGAAAAAGTGGTGGCGGCAGGCAATGACACACAGCTGAAATGCGCCCCTTAAGCTTTTGCACCCTGTGCGGCCGCACTGCTCGCACAGGGCTAGGTATGGTCCTGGATATAGGTCCCTGGCACTTATCCTGCAAGCAGGACCCCAATGTGCTTCCCCAAAAGACATAAGCAGCCATTCCTGGCGTTGACATTACAAGATGTTTTACTGCTACCAAGGTTTAGTAGACGAAGCCCCAGTATAATGCAAAGACTGTGGCAAAGCGAAGATTAGAAGAAACATATCCCAAGACTCCCAGTTTCCCACCCACTCACCTAAAGCCGAATTTACATCTCATATGCCACAGGACACGAGGGGCCCCATGTTGAGCTGGCCGGTGCTATGTGCCGCATCAGCTCATAGCCTGTCCCCCTCCCGCCTAACTCAGATTTTCCATGCCGGGGTCATATGCGGCCCTGGCATCGAAAATCCAGATGTTGCCGCACAGCCAGGAAGCCGCAGGAGCTTCCTGTGTAGCACTGATTTTCGATACTACACGGTCAGCCCCAGTGCCTTAAAGATAGGCAAGGTTTTCTCACACCTATCTTTAAGGCGCAAAGCGCTAACTGCGTAGCACTGAAAATTGGTGCTACATGGGTAGCGCTATGGTCCACCTCTGCTCCGCCCTGGAACACCCCCAACACACTCTGATGCTGAACAGATAGCACCTGGGCACGTTAAGGACACAAGCAGGATTTTCAAAGGCCGCTACCCGAAAATAACAGAGAAGCTATCTACAGGAGTGACTCGGGACGTTTCCTGTGTAAATGCCTGAGATCTTTAGTGCTCCTTTCTCTCCACCTTTCCCCCTTTCACCAGTTCTTAGCTTCATCTGCTCTGCTGCACCGCTGGCTTCGGTCTTTAGTGCTCCATTCTCTCCACCTTTCCCCCTTTCCCCAGTTCTTAGCTTCATCTGCTCTGCTCCACCGCTGGCTTTGGTCTTTAGTGCTCCATTCTCTCCACCTTTCCCCAGTTCTTAGCTTCATCTGCTCTGCTGCACCGCTGGCTTCGGTCTTTAGTGCTCCATTCTCTCCACCTTTCCCCCTTTCACCAGTGCTTAGCTTCATCTGCTCTGCTGGCTTCGGTCTTTAGTGCTGCATTCTCTCCACTTTTCCCCCTTTCCCAAGCTCTTAGCTTCATCTGCTTTGTTCCACCGCTGGCTTCGGTCTTTAGTGCTCCATTCTCTCCACCTTTCCCCCTTTCCCCAGTTCTTAGCTTCATCTGCTCTGCTGCACCGCTGGCTTCGGTCTTTAGTGCTCCATTCTCTCCACCTTTCCCCCTTTCTCCAGTTCTTAGCTTCATCTGCTCTGCTCCACCGCTGGCTTTGGTCTTTAGTGCTCCATTCTCTCCACCTTTTCCCCTTTCCCCAGTTCTTAGCTTCATCTGCTCTGCTCCACCGCGGGCTTCGGTCTTTAGTGCTCCATTCTCTCCCCTTTTCCCCAGTTCTTAGCTTCATCTGCTCTGCTCCACCGCTGGCTTCGGTCTTTAGTGCTCCATTCTCTCCACTTCCCGCAATGCTCCTTCCACTGTCTCCACTTGTTCCGCCACCTCCTCCACGCGTTATATAAGATATGCCATACTGGGTCAGACCAAGGTCCATCAAGCCCAGTATTCTGTTTCCAACAGTGGCCAATCTAGGTCATATGTACCTAGCAGTTTCCCCAAGAGACACAAGTTCCACAATGCTTGTACTGGGTCAAGCATTGATATCCTGGGTCCCTTCTTAATAATGGATTATGGACCTTTCCTCCAGGAACTTGTCCAAACCTTTTTTAAACCCAGCTACACTAACAGCCTTTACTACATCCTCCGGTAACAAATTCCAGAGTTTGATTACACGTTGAGTGAAAAAATATTTTCTTTTATTAGTCTTAGATAGTTTACCCTGTAGCTTCATTGCATGTCCCCTAGTCTGTCTATATTCTGATAACGTAAACAATCGATCTACGTTTACCCGTTCCACTCCGTTCATTAATTTATAGACTTCTATCATATCTCCCCTCAGCCGTCTCTTTTCCAGGTTAAAGAGCCCTAACCTTTTTAGCCTTTCCTCATAGGAGTATCCTTCCATCCCCTTTACCATTTTGGTGGCTCTTCTCTGAACCTTTTCTAAAATCGCTATATCCTTTTTAAGATACGGCGACCAGAATTGCACACAATATTCAAGGTGCGGTCTCACCATGGAACGATATAAAGGCATTATAATATCTTTTGTTTTATTTTCCACTCCTTTCCTTATGATACCTAGCATTCTATTTGCTCTCTTGGCTGCCGCTGCACACTGGGCCGAGGGTTTTAACATGCTATCCACAATGACGCCTAAATCTTTTTCCTGGGTGGTGGTTCCTAATGTGGAACCTTGCATCGTGTAACCATAGTTTGGGTTGTTCTTCCCTAGGTGCATAACCTTGCACTTGTCCACATTAATTTCATCTGCCATTTTGATGCCCAGTCTTCCAATTTATCAAGATCCTCTTGCAATTTTTCACAATCCTCTTGGGTTTTAACAACTTTAAATAGTTTTGTGTCATCTGCAAATTTGATAACCTCACTCGTTATTCCACTTTCCAGGCTTTCCCCTATTATCTAGTTTAAATGCTGCTCTATCTCCTTTTTAAAGGTTAATGCCAGCAGCCTGATTCCATCCCGGTTAAGGTGAAGCCCATCCCTTCGGAAGAGCCCCTCCTTTCCCCAGAATGTTCCCCAGTTCCTAACAAATCCAAACCCCTCATCTCTGCACCATTGTCTCATCCACGCATTGAGACTCCGGAGCTCTGCCTGCCTTTTGGGTCCTGCGCATGGAACGGGAAGCATTTCGGAGAATGCTACCCTGGAAGTTCTGGATTTCAACTTCCTACCTAAAAGCCTAAATTTAGCTTCCAGAACCTCCCTACCACATTTTCCTATGTCATTGGTACCGACATGTACCAAGACAGCAGACTCCTCCCCAGCACTATCTAAGACCTTATCTAGGTGGCGCGTGAGGTCCGCTACCTTCGCACCAGGCAGGTATGTTACCAGGCGATCCTCACGTTCACCAGCCACCCAGCTATCTACATGCCTAATGATCGAATCACCAACTATAACTGCTGTCCTAACCCTTCCCTCATGGGCACTTGGCCCTGGAGAAACCTCCTCGGTGCAAGAGCGGTTTACATCACCTGGAGGACAGGTCCTAGTTACAGGATCACTTCCTGCCCCACACTATTCAGTTCCTGATGGAGCGAGTGCAGTTCCTCTTTCAAGTCCTTTCTCAACTCCTTAATATCGCCCCGGATGTCTCTCTTAAACTCTAATAGCCATCCTTTCAACTCCATGCCTGTTGAGCGCAGCTCGGGCCCACTGTTATCATCTGCCGAGCTCGCACCGCCACAACTCTCTTCACCCGCTTCAAGACTCTGCAGGCCTTTCTCCTCGCACCGGGCATACGTGGACTTGAACCCCTCCAGTTTCTTTCGGGCTGCCATAGCACACCCTGGGGTATCCTTCTCCACTATTTTCGCACCAGGGATCTCGCTCATTGCCTACTTTAGTCGGAATCAGACGGAGCTCGGCTACCTCGCGGCCATCTGCTCCGTTACGTCACCGGAAGTCCTCCCCAGTTCTTAGCTTCATCTACTCTGCTCCACCGCTGGCTTCTGTCTTTAGTGCTCCATTCTCTCCACCTTTCCCCCTTTCCCCAGCTTTTAGCTTCATCTGCTCTCCTCCACCGCTGGCTTTGGTCTTTAGTGCTCCATTCTCTCCACCTTTCCCCCTTTCCCCAGCTCTTAGCTTCATCTGCTCTCCTCCACCGCTGGCTTCGGACTTTAGTGCTCCATTCTCTCCAGCTTTCCCCCTTTCCCCAGTTCTTAGCTTCATCTACTCTGCTCCACCGCTGGCTTCGGTCTTTAGTGCTCCATTCTCTCCACCTTTCCCCCTTTCCCCAGCTCTTAGCTTCATCTGCTCTCCTCCACCGCTGGCTTCGGTCTTTAGTGCTCCATTCTCTCCACCTTTCCCCCTTTCCCCAGCTCTTAGCTTCATCTGCTCTCCTCCACCGCTGGCTTCGGTCTTTAGTGCTCCATTCTCTCCAGCTTTCCCCCTTTCCTCAGTTCTTAGCTTCATCTGCTCTGCTGCACCGCTGGCTTCGGTCTTTAGTGCTCCATTCTCTCCACCTTTCCCCAGTTCTTAGCTTCATCTGCTCTGCTCCACCGCTGGCTTCGGTCTTTAGTGCTCCATTCTCTCCACCTTTCCCCAGTTCTTAGCTTCATCTGCTCTGCTCCACCGCTGGCTTCGGTCTTTAGTGCTCCATTCTCTCCACCTTTCCCCAGTTCTTAGCTTCATCTGCTCTGCTGCACCGCTGGCTTCGGTCTTTAGTGCTCCATTCTCTCCACCTTTCCCCCTTTCCCCAGTTCTTAGCTTCATCTGCTCTGCTGCACCGCTGGCTTCGGTCTTTAGTGCTCCATTCTCTCCACCTTTCCCCCTTTCCCCAGTTCTTAGCTTCATCTGCTCTGCTCCACCGCTGGCTTCGGTCTTTAGTGCTCCATTCTCTCCACCTTTCCCCAGTTCTTAGCTTCATCTGCTCTGCTCCACCGCTGGCTTCGGTCTTTAGTGCTCCATTCTCTCCACCTTTCCCCCTTTCCCCAGCTTTTAGCTTCATCTGCTGTCCTCCACCGCTGGCTTTGGTCTTTAGTGCTCCATTCTCTCCATCTTTCCCCCTTTCCCCAGCTCTTAGCTTCATCTGCTCTCCTCCACCGCTGGCTTCGGACTTTAGTGCTCCATTCTCTCCAGCTTTCCCCCTTTCCCCAGTTCTTAGCTTCATCTGCTCTGCTCCACCGCTGGCTTCGGTCTTTAGTGCTCCATTCTCTCCACCTTTCCCCAGTTCTTAGCTTCATCTGCTCTGCTCCACCGCTGGCTTCGGTCTTTAGTGCTCCATTCTCTCCACCTTTCCCCAGTTTTTTTTTTTTTTTTTTAAATGTAAATCTTTTTATTAGTTTTTCAACTGCCAAACAAAACAGGTCCAACAAACACAATTCCCCCTACATAAATATCAGAAACCCTGAACCCACAAATCATATCCAATACAATTCCCTCCCCCCCAACCCGCCTCCGTCATCCCAGCCCCCTCCCCCCGCCACCTCATCCCCCCCACCACCCTTACCCTCTACCCGTAGTTCCCCCCCCACCTCCCAACCCTCTGGATAAATCCCCCGCCACAACTTCCCCCACCGAGCTTCAAATTGACCCCCCTTCTCATTCCTTGCTGCTGTTAATCTCTCCATTAAAATAATATGTTGAATACGCCCTTCAAACTCTCCCATTCCTGGTGCTTCTTTACGCTTCCAGGCAGCTGCCACAGCACATCGTGCCGCACATAGACAGGCCACTACCCCCGTCCCCCCGTCCCCTGCACCTCCCCCCCCAAGACAGCAGGAACAAGCCCGGGGACATCTCAATTTCCTCCCCAAGTCTATCCCTTATCCAATCTCGTATTTGAATCCAGAATGTCTGAATTTTTGCACACCCCCACCAGATATGCCAAAAAGACCCCTCCCCCCCCCCCCCCCCCGCATTCCCTCCAACATGCAGAGGAGACTCTTGGGTACATCCTATGCAGTCTCTCTGGAGTATAATACCACCGCATCAGAATTTTGTAACTGTTTTCCCGGATACGGCTCGATATAGGGGTCTTTTTAAGCTGATCCCATATCCCCTTCCAACCAACTGCCTCTAACTGCATCCCTAGGTCCTTCTCCCACTCCAGCATGTATTTAAACTTTGGACCCCCTACCTTGCTCACCCCTTTATACAAAGCAGAGATCATTCCCCTAGTTCTCTCTGTCCCTACCCAAACAGCTTCTACCCCCGTTAAGTCCACCTCTAATTCCCCCTTACCCCGCCACCCCCTAATGTAGGACTGAGCCTGAACATGAGCATAGCGATCTGCCTCCTGAAGTCCATAGCTCTCCTGCACCTCCTCAAACTTCATCAGCTCGCCCCCATCCATCAGCTGGAAAAAACATTCCAACCCATTACCCGTCCAGCCATCAAAGGCCCCTCCTTCCCACCCCGGGAGAAACGCCTTATCCCCCCTCCATGGAGTCGCCAGAGAAAACCCCTTCCCCCCTCCTATAAGGCCCTGTGCTCGGACCTCGTCCCACACTGCTATCACATGCCACATAGCTGGGGACCCTACCCCTAATTCCCTCCTATCTTTCCCCTTCACCCATAACCACGCAGCTAACCTCCCCCCCCCCCCCCTTTACATACTCCTTCTCTGCCCTGACACCCATTTTGACCGGTCCCTTTTCCCTCCAATCCATAACATGCCGAAGCTGCGCCGCTCTATAATAATCCCGGAAATTGGGTACCCCCAAACCCCCCCTCCCTTTTACCAGCATACAAGACCTCCCTCGCTATTCTCGGGGGCTTTCTTTTCCAGATATATTGAAACACTTTCTGCTGTAGAACCCTAAGAACTCTATCTGGCACCTTCACAGGTAGCACCTGAAAAAGATATAATATCCGGGGTAAAATATTCATCTTCACCCCAGCTATCCTACTAAGCCAGGAGACCTCCACATTCATCCAGCAATCCAAGTCCCTATACAGCTCCCCTAACACCTTGGGATAATTCACCCAATATAAATCTTCATACCTCTCTGGAATCTGTACCCCCAGGTACCCTAATGATTTCGAGACCCATCGAAACGGGAACTCCTTCTTCAACCGCTGTTCCTCCCCTCTTGGGACCGAGATATTTAATACCTCCGTCTTCTCCAGATTCATCTTAAAGCCCGCCACCCCCCCAAACCCCTCCACCTCCTCCATAATGCTTGCCAAGCCTCCCACCGGATTATGAATATACAATAGGATATCATCCGCATATAAGGAAATCTTATGCTCCACTCCTCCCGCTGAAACCCCCCAAATCTTCCCATTGTCCCTAATCCGTTGCGCCAACAGTTCAACCACTAAGGCGAACAGCAACGGCGAGAGAGGGCACCCCTGCCTCGTCCCTCTTTCCAATTCAAAGTCCGCCGTATAACTGCCGTTCACCTTCACCCGGGCCCCTTATACAACCCCTCCACCCACTTTACAAATTTCGGCCCGCACCCTATCTTCCCTAACACTTGCCATACGAAATCCCAGTGCAGCCGATCAAACGCCTTCTCGGCATCAATTGACATCAGAATACACTCTGCCCCCCCCCCCTGCCCTCGCTATCTCAATCACCTCTATTGCCCTCTTAATGTTATCCCCCGTTTGCCTCCCCATTATAAACCTCGTTTGGTCTTCCCGCACCAACCCAGGCATCCACGGAGCCAGCCTATCCACAAGAGCCTTAGCTAATATTTTTACATCCACATTAAGCAGGGATATCGGCCAGTAGGATCCACACTCCATAGGATCCTTCCCTGGCTTCGGCAAAATCGAGATCCCTGCCGTCAACATTTCAGGGAGCAACTCCCCCCCTCCCTTAACATCCCATTGAATACTCTCAACATGATATCTCCAAGTTCCCCCCAAAACTGCTTATAGAAGGACCCCGGCAGCCCGTCCAATCCCGGTGATTTACCCCCCTGTAACCCCCTCACCACCTTACCCACTTCCTCCTCCATCAATTCCCCCTCCAACCCCTCCCGCGCTTCCTCTCCCAGGGTAGGCAGCTCCAGTCCTGCCAAATACTTACGGATTTGCTTGACCCCCACCCCCTCCTGTCTCCGATACAACTCCCGATAAAATTGTTCAAATCTCTCCCTAACCGCCTGCTCTTCCCTCAGCACCTCCCCATCCCGGCGCCTAATTTGATATATCATAGAGGCCCCCATCTTCTTCCTAAGCTTGCGAGCCAACAAGCGCCCCGCTTTATCGCCAAATTCATAATATAGCTGTTGCACACGCTTCAGGTCGAACGCTATCCTATCCACCTGTAAGGCCTGCAGTTCCCCTCTAATGCGCTCCAGGTTTTTCCTGGCCCTCCCCGATCCCACTTCTCGGAACACTCTTTCGGCCTCCCTCACTTCAGCCTTTAACCCCTCCTCCTTCCGCCCTCTTTCCTTCTTCAACCTCGCCCCCCCCCCCATTTAATAAACCTCCCTCGGATATAGGCCTTCAACCCCCCCCCCCCCACACCATGACATCTCTCACTTGCCCATTATCATTCCTAGCTAAATATTCCCGTATCGCCCCCTAATATCCGCCAACACCTCCTTATTTTTCAAAAGGCTCTCATTCAAACGCCAGAACCTAGTTTCCATTTGCCGCTTACTTCGCACCCCCACTACTACCGCACTATGATCTGACCACACAATCGGGACAATCTCTGCCTCTATCACCTCCACCAGCCATTCCTTACTCATCATAATCATATCTATCCTACTCCAGCAATTATGTGGTGCTGAGAAAAAAGTATATTCTCTGCCCGAGGGGTATCTCTTTCGTCACACATCCACTAAGTTATGCTGCTCCATTAACTTTTTAAGCCCTTTCCTATTAGACCCCCTCCCGTCCCACCCTCTGGGGTTCCTATCCCACCCATCTTGCAGCGTGCCATTAAAATCTCCCCCAACACCACCTTTCCCTGTGTCTCCCGATCCAACAACCGTCTGGTAGACTCCCAGAAAGGCCCCTGGGCTCCATTAGGAGCGTACACTGAGACAATAGTTATCTCCTCCGTCCCCCACCTCCCTTTAATCTCCACCACTCTCCCCTCCTCATCCTTAAACCACTCCCTCACCTGTATCCCTACCCCCCCTTTCACCAAAATTGCAACCCCCCGCTTACGTTCTCCCCCCTTAGCACATGAGAAAAATTGCTCAGGGTACCCTGTGTGTTTTAATCTTGTCACCTCCCCTCCCCGTAGGTGTGTTTCTTGCACCAAGATCACCTCCCACCTATTATCCTTAATTTCTCTAAAGAGTTGCCGCCTCTTCTGTGGAGAGTTCAACCCCTTCACATTTAGAGATCCAATCCTCAACATTACCCTAAGTCACCCCCTGCCCCGCCCCTCCAATCCCTCCAAGTGGCATCACCTCCTTACCCTCCCTCCCCCCCTCTCCCCCCTCCACCCTCCCCATCCCCTGACCACCCCCCATCCCTGCCAAGCTTCCATATGAGTCATGTCCTATCCCGACCCCCTCCCTTATGTCCATCCCTGTCCCTTCCACAGCACCCCACCAACACCACAATCCTTCCCTTACCAAAAGCAACCCAAACCCCCCTATATGAATCCCCAACATGCAGCAAGCAACCCCCCTCACTCTACCATCCCATTCCCCCATGCCCACCACCACCCCTTTCCATCATACTTAATTTAACATCCCAAAACACACATGTCAACAAGAACCCTCTCTCAATGTTCAAGTATTCGCTGCGAGGTCCCCTCCAGACGCCTCTTGGGATAGTCTTTTAAGCCGCTTCCCCTTCTCACAGACTCTTCTCCACTGCGACGTTCTCTGCTCCTTGCAGCGCTCCTCACGGGGAGCCCCACCGTCCACAGACTTGGGAAGATGTTCGCACCCCAACTCAGTCAATACACTCCAAGCCTCCTCTGCTCCTTTGACTCTCCTAGAGATTCCATTAACAGTCAGCAGCAGGCCGAAGGGGAACAACCAACGATATCTCAGTCCTTTCCCCCGTAAGAACGCTGTAACTTCCTTCATACCGCGCCTCCTCTCCAGCGTTCCTGTAGAAAGATCATTATATATCTCCACCTCACAGGATTCCCACGCAATTCGGCCATACTTCCTTGCCAAGCTCAGGACCCGCTCTTTAAGAGGGAAACTGCTCAAACAGGCAATCACGTCCCTTACTTGCTTCTCCCGCCGAGGGCCGAGGCTGCGATGCGCTCTCTCCACTCCCACCACTTCCACGTGCTCCTCCCCATTTTCCTCCATTTTCAGGACATGCTGACATAGCCGTTGCACCGTTTTAACACAGTCTTTGTAACTGTCCGTTTCAGGAATCCCTTTAAATCTCAGGTTATTCCTTCGTGCCCTGTCTTTCATCTCCTCCATCTTTTTTTGCATCTCTTCTTGCCGGTCTCGCAATCGGCACTGCTCCACTTCCACTTCCCACAATGCTCCTTCCACTGTCTCCACTTGTTCCGCCACCTCCTCCACGCGTTGCCCCACACTATTCAGTTCCTGATGGAGCGAGTGCAGTTCCTCTTTCAAGTCCTTTCTCAACTCCTTAATATCGCCCCAGATGTCTCTCTTAAACTCTAATAGCCATCCTTTCAACTCCATGCCTGTTGAGCGCAGCTCGGGCCCACTGTTATCATCTGCCGAGCTCGCACCGCCACAACTCTCTTCGCCTGCCTCAAGACTCCACAGGCCTTTCTCCTCGCGCCGTGCATACGTGGACTTGAACCCCTCCAGTTTCTTTCGGGCTGCCATAGCACACCCTGGGGTATCCTTCTCCACTATTTTCGCACCCGGGATCTCGCTCATTGCCTACTTTAGTCGGGAATCAGACGGAGCTCGGCTACCTCGTGGCCATCTGCTCCGTGACGTCACCGGAAGTCCTCCCCAGTTCTTAGCTTCATCTGCTCTGCTCCACCGCTGGCTTCGGTCTTTAGTGCTCCATTCTCTCCACCTTTCCCCAGCTCTTAGCTTCATCTGCTCTGCTCCACCGCTGGCTTCGGTCTTTAGTGCTCCATTCTCTCCACCTTTTCCCAGTTCTTAGCTTCATCTGCTCTGCTGCACTGCTGGCTTCGGTCTTTAGTGCTCCATTCTCTCCACCTTTCCCCAGCTCTTAGCTTCATCTGCTCTGCTGCACCGCTGGCTTCGGTCTTTAGTGCTCCATTCTCTCCACCTTTCCCCCTTTCCCCAGCTCTTAGCTTCATCTGCTCTGCTCCACCGCTGGCTTTGGTCTTTAATGCTCCATTCTCTCCACCTTTCCCCAGTTCTTAGCTTCATCTGCTCTGCTCCACCGCTGGCTTCAGTCTGAAGTCTCAGCACATAGGGTTGATGAGTTCCCTAAAACCACAGAGTCCTACATGGTTCCGATTTCATATATGCAGCTAAGAAGCACTGCGCTCCTGCCCAAAGAGGGAGGGGAATGATTCTTGTGCCTGTATGGGGAGGGGGCTATATGAAAATCAAGCTTATCTAGTCACTTTTATGTTCTTCGACTTCGGCAGCTGGTATCATGATCTTCACAGCTTTCTGGGTCATGCCACATCAAAGTAAGTGGAACAGAGGTTCCAGGCATCGTGCTGTGACTTTTTTCAGGGTGAAGTGACGAAAGCCACAGCACAATGGCTGAAACCGTGGTTCCACTTACTAAGACACAGCATGACCTGGAAAACTACAAAGAATACTCACTTCTCTCACATAGCAGGGCGCAGAGGCCTCTTGCATGTGCGTGCTATACATAAACAGGAAATCCAGCCTTACACTCACTTCAGGATTGCTGTGACATGCAGAGATGTCCCTCCCGAGGGCTTAGGAATACCCTTCCAGTGAAGCCTGTGAGGAATCCTGCCCACCCCATGCACTCACACTCACTGTCACACAAAACACTTACCAGGTTGTGCAGATCCTGGAAGACCACCGCTCTATAATGCTGCAGAATCTCAGTAATGTTGCAGCCAGCCTGCCCCTCACTCAGCATAGGCACAGCTATCAGCATGAGCAGTAAAGCCATGGAGGTGTAACTAAGGGCGAACAATGAAACATCTTACTCAATAGTTACCCGTTCATTCACGAAGAGAGGAAATTAAATTGCCATCCTCAAAGGAGTGCCGCTTGACTAACAAACTGCTTCAAGTAAAGAAAAATTCTAAGCAGAAATTAGTGGCATAATGAGGGTAATTATACCAGGTTGCCTAGGTCGAGAGGGCAACAAGGCGCCTATTTTAGTCTAGTTTATAAAGTCATCTAGGCTTATCTTTTTTAAAATGCTAGAGGCAAACTGGCAGAAATCACAGTTAGATTGAAGCTGCAGATATTTTCACCAGCTCAAAAGCAGATGTAAATTCGTGTGCATATTTTAGAAAACATATTCCGAAATCATGACTCCGCCCAAACTCCACCCCAGAACATGCCCACACCCAGATTGGGTGATGTACCCTTCTTGTCCCTTGCACACTTTCACATTATACCTTCCTTTTAAAAGAACAACTTTGCTGTCTGGGAGTAGTTTTGGACCAAGGCTTTACTCTACAAACCCAGATTCATTCATTGAGAACCAGAGCAGCATTTTCATTTGAAGCTCCTGTGTCTTATTTTTTGAAGATGACAAATTCTGTCATGCTAGTTCATGCTTTGGTCAGATCAGGTTTAGACTATTGCATGTGCTTCATGTTGGGGGCAGTTGATATAGTATTTTGGGATTTTTAGAAAGAGACATGGAACAGGAACTAGTACCCTATTGTGAAGGAGAACTGGTTAGAAGACAGAAAACGGGGGTAGGGTTAAATGGTCAATAGTCTGCCTGGCAAGAGTCACTAGTGGAGAGCCTACAGGTCTGTATTAGGACCCATGCTGTTTAACAAATTCATAAATGATCTGCAGACAGGAGTGATGAATGAGGAGATATGGATGACACAAAATTATTCAAAGTCATTTAAATGGCAGTGTATTCCGAGGATTGTCTGAAGAATCCCGAGAGCCCAGGACACTAGACATCTAAACGGCAGAACGACGCTAATGTGCAGAAGTGCAGGGAAAATGATCCCAATTACAGGTATAAAATGCCAGTTTCTGTGTTAAGAATCACCATCCAAAGAAACGATCTTGGAGTCGTTGTGGATAATATGTTGAAATGTTCAATCCAGTGTGCCACAGCTGCTAAAAACGTAAGTTGAATGTGAGCGGTTACATTTTGCTGTATGTGTGGGATTGCCCCACGATAATCACATTTTGGGGGATGAAATAGGAAAAAAGTAAATTGAGGTGATGACAATAGTCACACCTAAGGCTATTCATTAATGATGCCAGGATACTGCACACAGGTTGGGGGGCAGTTACTTGACCAACAGGGATATATCAAATGTCACCTGCTTGGAGGAGAAGATGGTTAATGCAGCTAAATGGAAAGCAGTGAATGTACCTAGTATGAAGGATTGGCTTAAAGTCAGCCAAATTATGGGGAACTCTGGACTGTTAACATAAGAGCTAGATTACAGGAAAGGGAAAAGCTCGGGTTGCCTTTGAAGAGCTACCTTCAGGATAGTGGCCACTTAGACTGGGAATTCAGGATGGTCATAAAATAGCTGCTAGGAAGATGGTGCTCTCTTTAGCTTTCTCGATAAGAAACTATGTGCATGTGAAATGATGGCTGTGCTTATTAAGTGTTCTGATCATTTTCATGTTAAAAAAGTTAATAAAAATAAAGGGCGGTATTTTCAAAGGATTTTCTCAGGTAACTGCCCTAGTTACCCATGTAAATGCCTTATCCGGGATTTTCAAAAGGCAGCTACACGGGTAGAGCCTCTCAAAAATCCCAAATAAGTCCCTAATGTGCTTAGATGATATGCAGTTAGCATCAAGGAGTGCTCTGGGGTGGAGGAAAGGGCTAAATGGATAGCAGCTATTTTCAATGCTACCCTCAGGCACAGAGGCTAAGCGGGAATCACTGCTGCCCAGCTAGCTCCTGCATGTTCCGGGTTGTGCGGCGAGAACCAGATTTTCAGTGCCGGGCTGATTATGATCCTGGCATTGAAAATCCAGGTTAGACGGATGGCTGACGGGCAGGCTATGCGCCAACACGGCACATAGCACCGCCCAAATGAAAATCGGGCCCAAAGTGAACAAACTGAAAAGCAGACACTAGTAGTGCAACACAATGATACATTTTCCCCTATTTCTAACATCGCATAGCACAAATCAGGGGGGTGAGGCATGTGTGTCCATGTGTTGGGAGGCGTGTCAGGGGGGGTGTGTGTGTGAAGGAGTACATGCATATGTAATGGAAAGTGCAAATGTGCATGTTTGTCATGAGGAGCACGGAGGGCTGCATGCCTGTATGTGTACGTGTGTGTTTCTCTCTCTTATGACCCTCCTCTCTCAGGATACCCCCGTCTCTCTACCTCTCTGTCTCAAAGACTTCCCCAGACTTCATCCAGCGTTTCTCTCATAGCCCCACCCCCAAGCTTCACACACACACTCTCTCTTTCTCATAACCTCTCCCCCTTCACCCAGTCCATCTTTCGCCCACCCCTTCTTGTCCCTGACTGCAGAACCTCAAACACACCAAGACTCAAACTTCCCCCATTGTGGCTGGCTCTCTGAAAGGTGGAGCCACACTGGGCAGGGACTGATCGTAGGCTCTTTAACATGGCATAAGATCAGCCCCTGTGCAGGTAATTTCCCTCCAACCTGAACCTTCAATAATAGGTGCTACGCCTCAGTGAAATGCTATCTGAAAAGGGATGAACGAAACGGGGAATATTATTATCTCTCTGTATAGGTCCCTGTAAAACCGCACCTTGAGTATTCTGTGCTGTTCTGGCCCCCCTAGTTCAAAATGCTTATAGTGGAAATAGAAACGGTTTACAGGACAACAAAAATAATAAAAGGGAGTGGAACATCTCGTTTATGAAGAAAGGCTAAAGAGGTTAGGGATCTTCAGCTTGGAAAAAAGATGACTGAAAGGGGATATGTTAGAAGCAGGGTGGAATGGTTAAATAGGGAACAGTTGTTTAATCTTTCAAACACAAAAACAAGAGGTAAATCCATTAGACTAAAGATCATAAGACTAAAAACAATTTGTAGAAAGTAGTTGGGGGGTTTTTCAAACAGCATATAATTAAGCCGTGGAATCTGTTGCCAGAGATGTTGTCAAGGTGACTAACAGCAGGATTTAAAAGGTTTGAACAAGTTCCTGGAGGAAAAGTCTATAAATACCTGCTCGGTATTTGTATATATGTTATTTATGCCTTGGATTATTTACTGGTATTTATCTTTTGTCATAAATGTTAATGTTTTGGATTCTAATGGTTCCCTGCAAAGTTATATGGGTTTCTTATATGTAGTTAAATGTTCTTTATAATGTTAATATGTTCCATGTAATGTTATGTTCTGCTATATGTAATCCATTTTAAACATTGGAAATGCGGTATATAAACTTCTCAAGTAAATAAATAAAACATTATTAGCCAAGTAGGCTTGGGCAAGCCATTTCTCATCCCTGGAAATGAGTTATAAGAAATTGATCTGCTTTTTGGGATGTACCAAATGCTTGAGCCAGACTGGGCACTGTAGGAAACAGGAGACTGGGCTCCATAGATCTTGGTTTGACTTATCATAGCAGTTAATGTTCTTATGAGTTGCTAGGATTAACATCTCTCAACTCTGATTCAGATCATAGCAGCTGGGTGAATGACAGGTGCAAATTAGCAGGACCATAGATAGCACGCTGGTCCTAAGTGATTTTTATTGGTTACCTAGTTTTTATAGGGCTTAGTTTAAGTTCTTGGTTCTAGTTTTTGAGAGTGTTCATGGGCTGGCATCAAGTTATCTACCTACGTTTCAAGATCTGCTAATCTAGTGTTGCTAGGGGACACACAAGGAAGCTACAAAGTACTCCATTTAAGACTAATCAGGAGAAAATATTTTTTCACTCAATACCTAATTAGCTCTGGAGTTTGTTGCCAAAGGATGTAGTAAAAGCTGTTAGTGTAACTAGGTTTAACAGAGGTTTGGACAAGTTCCTGGAAGAAAAGTTCCTAAACCATTATGGGAGTGGTCCCAGAAGACTGAAGGCATATGTTTTCCCTTTACATAAAGGAGAAGTAAGGATAAGGTTGAAAACTACAGGCCATAACCACTGTGGTGAGTAAATTATTGAAAACGCTACTAGAAGAGAGAATAGTGAGCTTTCTGGAGTCCAATGGATTGCAGGATATGAGGCACCATGGGCTTACCAGAGGCATGTCTTGTCGGACAAATCTGATTGATTTCTTTGACTGGGTGACCAGGGAGTTGGACCGAGGGAGAGTCCTAGATGTAGTGTATTTAGATTGCAGTAAAGCCTTTGACACCGTTCCACACAGGCAACTTATAAATAAACTGAGCACCCCAGGGATGGGCCATAGGGTACTCTACTTGAATGTAACTCACTTTGATCTTTTCCTGGAAAGGCGTGAGCTAAATACTACTACTACTAGGTTAGAAATCGGTTGAGTGGGAAGTGACATAAAGGTAAATGGAGCTCACTCTGAGGAGAAGGAAGTTACCAGTAGTGTGCCACATGGATCTGTCCTTGGTCCGATTCTTTTTAACATCTTTGTATTTATATTGTAGAAGGGCTTTGCAGATGATACCAAAATCAATAGACACCCAGGAAGGGATAAATAACAGGAGGAGAGATCTAGCTAAGCTTGAGGAATGGTCAAGAAGAAAGGAGGTGACAGTGCCTCTGTATAAGTCTTTGGTGCGACCTCATTTGGAATATTGTGTGCAAGTCTGTAGACCGCACCTTCAAAAGGATATAAATAGGCTGGAGTCGGTACAGAGGGTGGCTACTAAAATGGTTAGTGGTGTTCATTATAAAGCATATGAGGACAGATTTAAGGATCTTAATATGTACACCTTAGAGGAAAGGCGGGATAGAGGTGATATGATAGAGACGTTTAAATACCTCTGTGGCATAAATGCACAGGAGAGCCTCTTTCGATTGGAAGCAAGCTCTGCTATGAGGGGACATGGGATGAGGGTGAAAGGGGATAGATTCAGGAGTGATATGCAGAAATATTTTTTTACAGAAAGAGTGGTGGATCCGTGGAATAGTCTCCCAGTGGAGGTGGTAGAGATGAGGACAGTATCTGAATTCCAGAAAGCATGTGACAAACACAGAGGATCTCTAAAGGCAAAAAGGGGAATGTTGTAGTTGATATGGAAGGACAGACTCACTAGATAGACCATGTGGTCTTTTTCTGCCATTATGTTTCATGCTTCATCATCCAAGAGGACTGCAGGAAAACATGGAATCTGTCTACCTTTTGCAACTGACAGGTACGTGTGACCTGGATTGGCCAATGTTAGAAACAGGATACTAGGCTTCAGGACCATAACAAGCTAGAAATGCAGCGTGTGACTAACAAACCTTGCAGCCCCCTCTGCCCCAGCCACGTGCAGTAACTCACTGAGCTTAGCAATGATCTTGGTGCCCTTTCTGTACTCGCACCACTCACCGCTATGGCTCTACTGGGTTTGATGGACCTTTGGTCCGACCCAGAATGGCAAATCGTATGTTCTTGCTTGTGCCTCCTTTTCAAATGCAAGAGCTCAGCTTTGGAATATTTGCCCAACCAAATTTCCTCAAATTAAGGCATAACATCAAATACTGGTTTTATTATTCAGGCATTTCAAGAGGGATAAGGATCAGCTTATTCTGTTAGATAATGGACTACAGAGCAACAGGGCCTTGTCCTGTTTCAAAACTGCTGCTGACCCATGTGCTATTGGTACACTACGGGAGCCAGGTGCTGCGGGCAGGGTTTCAGGGCAGCACATTATGCAATTCTACCTCACTCCATGTGCACATGAAATTAATTTAGAATCCAAAAACATGAGAAAAAGATGAGCAGGAGGCGCTTACCGGCATACACCCGCAGGGAGTCACTTGCAAATGCAATTGATCTTGCAAGAAATATACAGAGATACCCTAGGACCATATGCATGTATTTATTTTAAGAGGGGTTTTTTATACCGCTTTTCCTACTATCAAGGCACTTTACATTTAACTCTCATGGTGTGGTAACAATAAAACAGGAAAGGATCAGGGAGAGGATTGCATATGGCAGTATACAGGATAAGCAACTTAGGTACTGGGGGGCAGGAACCGTCTCTTACATGTCTGTGCAGCGCTGCATGTGTCTTGTAGTGCTATACTGCAGAAAAAGGTCCTCCCCAGCCCTTCTAACTTGCTGTATTCACAAGACCCAAGGAATAGAGACCATCCATTGTATCTGGGACGATCTAAATGAGACAAGGATGGCAATGGATAAAGGTTTTAAACAAATAAATTGACTTGCTGACAAAAAAAAGACTGAGCAGCCATCCATCTTTCCTGCAATTCCTCTGCATGCTACGAAGGATAGAGCAGCTCCGCTTGTAGGGCAGCTTTTTGTACTCTTGTACACTCAGTTTACATCCGGCACCCTTTCCTTCCCATGACTGTCCGCAAGGCTTTGCAAGTATCAGTAGTGGGCATTGCCATCATGCCCACATCAAACCCTCCGGAGCTCCTCAGCAGCCAGCCAGACAGCGCTACAGCCACTTGCTAACTGGTTAGATAGTTACCATTTCTTCTGCCCTGTAAACTACAGAAAATCATCTCTCATTCTTGCCACTAAGCTTAGAGATATGGTGTGGAATGCCTGGAAACTTATTCCTCCATAATCACACCAAGCTAGTGCCCCTCTAACTTATTTTGAACAAAATATTTTCTTTTCATAGCAGAGCAAGCCTTAAGGCTACCATTACATTAGACGCAGTAGAAGAGCGAGCTCTTACTACTTGAGACACTCCAACGTCGATGTTCTAGAGAGCTTTTGCATCCTACGGAAGGAATAAAGTGCACAGAGTATAATTAAAAGCAAACAGGAGCTGCCTTGGGAATTATTGTACAGCCTCGCAGAAGCCAGGAATGAAGGTTAACAGACAAGAGGGAAGTGAGATCTTGGTGTTGGATGGACCATTCTTTTGAACAGCTAGTTAGAAATTTTTGTAAGCAAATCACAGTTTCACCTTTAGTTCATCAAGCAGCAATTTGATGAAGGATGTACAGCAAAACAGGTGACACAAGGATTAGCTTAGTCCAGTAAAAAGGCCTCACTTACAGCTTGGCTTTTGACCTTTTACCAAGACAGATTAATCGGGAACCACAACAAAGCTGATGCAGCCCCATGAGATGTTCCAGACAATCGGTGGCAAAGGGCAGAATCCCCCTCCCCCCAGCCCCTTTCTGCTCTACCGGAGGCATCGCTTGCTTTCCACTTACCATTTATCATCGTCCGGGGCTCTGCAGAACTCTGCTATGCATCGTTGCCTCCCAGCTGATCCCCTTATATGGGGGAGCCCCCGACTCAGGGTGGGCCTCGCTGCACTGCCCACCCCCTTCACTTCCATGCTATGCTTCACATGCTAGGCATCAGATTTGTTACATGGCATTTACCCTTACGGAGGGAGGGAGTCAAGCAGCCGACACCGAGCATTTACCCCTTCAACCTTGACTGCAAGCGCACATACTTTTACTCACATTTAGAGCATGACTGGAAAATTTAGGATGGCAATTATATTTATTTTTCCAGAGAAAATGTACCTATCCAAAAAAAAAGAGAAAAGTAAAAGTCCACAAGGTAAACAGTTATGGGCTTTCTCCAGAGACAAGCAGTGGGCTAGAGGCGTACGCGAAGGTGAAGCCCCCCTGGGGTCGGGTCTCTCGCAGCTCAGAGAAGCTTCTAATCTAATCTAGCATGGATTTGTATAGCACGGCGATACAGCAAAAAGAATAAACAGAGGAAAAGCTAATTACTAATTACATTTAAAGAACAAGGTTTTTCGATTTTACGAAGATGAAAGAGAGAGAAAGCAAGTCAGAGCATGTAGGGATGGTGCATGTAAAATGCGACTTTGAACGAAGGTTTCTGGATGGGAGATGTAAAAGCCTAAAGGCAGATAGTAAACGCTGCCTGCTGCCCACATGCTTGTGTCTCTCCAGATGAGGTTTTTACTTCACCATGCAACGTTTGCATAGGTCTCTCTCTTCTCTTCACATTCATCCTGCAAAATCTTCTTCTCTGTCGCTCCCTTCCAGGGAGCTCCCCAATTGGGTTCCCATCAACCACGACAAACTGAAACCAAACCTAAAGATCTATATAAATGAACGGCAGCTCTCCGGCTCAGCCACTTCAACAGCCCATGGCCCGCAAACACTGATTGAACAGAGCACAACTCCACAAATTTTTTTTTTTAAACTACTGAGAGACAGCCTATTTAAATTGCAACTAGGCACTTCCTTTTTCAGCTGGATGATCCTGCCTCTGAGGACCCAGAGCAACTGGCTGTGGATTTACATGAATCCCTCTGTCATATCATCTGCACCACCTATGATGCTTATGATTCCATAGCCCATACCAAAGCCATGACCATCTCAGCCAGAAGGACAGCCTGGCTATAAGCATCTAGACTGTGGAAAGAGCTCCACAACCTCCTGGTGGATGCCCCTTGCCAGAGTGACAGCCTCTTCGGATGCAAAGTACAGGAGGCAGTCTCCAAGGTGAAGGACCACTCCTCCACCATCCAAGAACTAGCAAGCCCACCAGCAGAGACACCCTCATCTACTTGCTGTGCCACAATGCTGCCTTACCGACACCCATACCACTATCAGTACCTTCCAACAGTTCTACCTGTGACATTTACACCAGGCCTATCCACAGCAGACTCCACCACATTCCCAAAGTCAGACAGTCAATGTAGTCACCAACAGGAGAGGAAACCCCAGCCACTTCCTCAAGCCACCCTGCCCAAACCCTCCAAGGTTTTGACCACCTATTGGTGGGGGGGGGGGGGAGGGGAGGGGAAGCATCAGACACTTTGCAGTGGCATGAACTGCTGGGTTCTATCCATCGTTCAGTCAGGGTACAAACTCCATGTCTACATCCCACCACTCCCCAAACTCCACATGAACCCAGCCTCCGCCCAGGCCCTCAAGTGCCCCAACTGGCACAGGAGATAACCCAACTCCTCCTCAATGATGGGTGATGAGCCAACTGGGTACATCACAAGATTTTCCTCATATGCACCAACAACCAAGTCTCCATGTTCTGGACCTTTGCCCTCTCCATAGGCACTACTTCATGGGTGACCTACCTTCCTGGAACTCTGAATCAGCTGGCCAACAAGTTAAGTCGCCAGCTAGACCCACATGAATGGTCCCTCAACCTCACAACCCTTCTAGACATACTGATTCTTGGAGGGAACCAGATGTGGACTTTTTCGCCTCTGCAGACAATGCCAAATGTCCAATCTGCTCCATCTGACCATGCCCAAAGTGATGGGGGCCTGATGCCTGTGCACTGGACTGGTCCCAGGCCCATCTTTATGCTTTTCTTCCGTTCCCACTCATCACACGGGTCCTGCTCAAGATCAAGCAAGACAAAGCCTTAGTCATCCTGATAGCACCACGATGGCCTCAACAGCTCTGGTTCCCCAATCTTTTGGCACTCCTACAGGAGCTCCTTCATGCCACTGGGAGCCCAGTCCAGACTTCTTACCTGGCAACAGGGCCACCTCCTCCATCTCAACCTCCAGAGCCTCTCCCTCATGGCACGGTGGCTTCAGGACACTGAGCGCTAATCACTTCTCTGCCACAGGATGTCCTAACCTCTCCGCATCTCGAAGGCCCCTCACTCAACTTTCCTACCAATGTAAGTAGTCTCATTTTACATACTGGGCTGCCTCAAACGATCAGAATCCTGTCCAATGCTCTGTGGGCCAGCTGCTCTACTACCTCCTTCACCTGTCCCACTCAGGCCTATAGACCATTTCAGTACGCTACCACCTACTGGTCATTGCTGCATCCCATGACCCAGTCAATGGGAAATCTATCTCTGTACATCCCATCATCTCCAGATTCATGAGAAGTCTCATGAACACCAAACCACCAGTCTGACTGCCAATGCTGGCCTGGGTCCTCATGATCATTCTGTCAGAACTAATGAGACCACCCTTTGTGCGCCTAATGCCTGTTTTGCTCAAACATGTCACTTGGAAGATGGCCTTCCTCGTAGTCATCACTTCTGCCAGTTAACTAGATGAGCTTCAAGCACTGGTGAACTACTCCCACTACACAGTTCTTCCATGACAGTCATCCTCCGGACCCACCCGAAATTCCTCCCAAAGGTGGTCTCTGACTTTCACATCAACCAAGTCCTTTCCTCCCTGCTGCCCCAAGGGCTCTCCGGAAGAAAAGCTACACAGCTTGGACTTCAGAAAAGCTCTTCACTACTATCTGCATCGCACGGAACATCTCCACAGGTTATCCCAGTTGTTTCTGACCTTCAGCCCCAACAATCCTGGACAACCTGTGGCCAAGTAGATCATTTCCTCATGTATTATGGACTGTATTGCCTTCTGTTATGAGCAAACTGCTCTACCGTCCCTGGGACGGGTCACCCCTCACAATTTCAGGATTACTGCCTCTACCATCACCAGCCTGGCTTCAGTCTCTGCCCAGGACATCTACAGAGCAGCCTCCCAGTCAGTTATCTACACCTTCACTAAGCATTACAGTCTGAACCGCCCCTCCATGAGGGTCTTTGCCTTCGGCCAAGCTGTCCTCTGTAACGTTTTTGCTCCTTGCCTGATATCCTCCACCTGGAATCTTCCAAGGCCACCCTTACTCTGAAGACAACCAGCTGCATCTGTTAGAGTGCCCCCCAGCTCTGGACTCACCTTCAAGTGTGCCTCCATCCCCCTGCTAGTCTCTGGAGAAAGTGTAATTGCTTACCTGCAATGGGGGTTTCTCCATAGACAGCAGGGGTATGCGGCCATACTCTCCTTCCTGCCTTCCCCTCAAAAAAAAAAAAAAAAACCCACAAAGATAAAGAAAAAGGGAAAAACAAGCAAGCAAAAGAATCGATACTAAAGCCATTGACAGCACTACAACAGCAGTACATACTGCCTCCCAGCAGTTTGGCAGCACACAAGCACACATCCTCTCCCATTCTCTAATCCTGTCTATTCTTCTGCTCTGATACAAACTGATCTTGGGATACAAGCAGTCGGGAAGCAGGCACACATGCTTAGAGGCAACAAAATGTCTATGAGCTAAGAGAGATCTGGCACAAGGCTCAGTTGGGGGACTTCACCTTCAAGTGTGGCTGCGTACTCCTGTTGTCTTTGGAGAACCTCCATTACAGGTAAACAACTATGCTTTCTCTTTGAATCTTGGTGCAAAATCCCAGGAAAAAAAGTAATTCAGCAGTCTGAAAGTGATCGCAGAAGTATGACTTCAAAATGACCAGCATAAATGACCTAGTGGAGTCTGTGTTCTCCAGTTACAAAAGGACAGCTTTTCATTCCTCTAGTCTCAAATGTGGCAACAATAGACTTGTGTTGATTTTGACATTCCCTTCAAAAGACGGGGGGGGGGGGGGGGGCGAGGATGTGGAGAAAGAGGCCTCGCTCCCCAGCAGGACCAACTTGAGATCTGTGTACTACTGCAATAGGGCCAGATAACCACCAAACTGAGCTCAGGCTTCTCAGCTAAAATGAAAATAAGATGCAAGCACTGAGCTGAAGAATGGCCTCTCTTGGCCAATATTAAGAACCAGTAGGATATGGAAGTGGGTGGAGGTTAACCCCCCACAGTTCCAACAGAGCTCTGACCACAGTCAGACGCATAGCCTACTCTGTGCTGGCCAAGGACTTACCTCTGTCTCAACTATCTTTTCACAGTGAAAGCAGAGTTGCTTACCTGTAACGGGGGCTCTCTGTAGACAGCAGGGGTATGCAGCCACACTCCATGGTGCCGTCTCTCTCCAAGCATACATGGTAGCTCTCCGATTAAATTTTTGCCCCAAGTCAGTGTTGTTCAGAGCCATGGAACAATAGTTTGAAAAAAATAAAATAAACATATATACAATGGGATTGAACCTGTGCAGATCCTGAAAATAGTCTTCTAAGTCTTTGAACTGAATGTTTTCCTTCTATATTTGTTTTTTTTTAGGGGCGGAAGGCGGATGAGTATGGCTGCATACCCCTGCTGCCTATGGAGAATCCCTATTACAGGTAAGCAACTCCACTTTCACCACAAACAAGCAGGGGTATGCAGGCACACCGCATGGCAAGTCCAGAGCTGCGGGCTGCTTAATATGTTTGTGGATGCGCAGCCTAGGCTACAAACTGTCCTGGGCAGAAGGTGAAATATGTACTCAAGAGGCAAAAATATTTCAGAGTACTGCCTGTCCGAAGGCTAACTCTCTTGCTGCTGAACGATCCAAGCTGTAGTGTCTGGTAAACATATGAATGGAAGTTCAAGTAGCTGCCCTATGATCTCCTGGGTGGAGACTGTGGACAGGCTTGCCACTGTAGTTGCAACTTGACCTGCGGCTGGTAGTTGAACTTTGGCATAGCAGAGATACAGTCTGAAACCCAGATTAAAATAGTCCTTTTTGAAGCTGGTCATCCGGGTTTGTTTGGATTAAAAGTGAGAAGAAGCTGTGAGGATGATCTCAAATCTTCGGTTGCATGCAGGTAATAAAGTAGTGCATGTTTGCAATCTATTTGTTTGTTTGTTTTATTTATTTAACAGGTTTTTTATACCACTTTATCATTTCAATCAACACAGTTTATATAGCAACTTGAACTTCGTAATGTATATTAAACAGGGATATTGATAACTTGGAGTTTTCTGAGGCAATGGAGGATTAAGTGACTTGCCCAAGGCCATAAGGAGTGCTAGTGGGTATGAAGGGATTGTTCTAGTGGTGTCTTTCTTGAAATCAGGAATAAAGATAGGAAGGACAATGGACTGGTTCAAGTGAAACCTCAATAAAATTTTCAGAAGGAAAACAGGATGTATCCTTAAAAACACTTTATTATGAAGAAACTGTATGGTGGGTAATGAAAGTGTAGTTACTCACCTGTAACAGGTGTTCTCCAGGGACAGCAGGAATCAGTCCTCACTTATGGGCGACATCGGCACCGACAAAGCCCGTGTGGAGCAATTCCCCAGCTTTCAAAGAAAGCTTTTGGGATTGCTGCCACGCATGTTTGGTCCTCTTCCCGCTATGCGATCTTGCTCAGTCAGGTTCCTTAGCTCGAGCCCTACCAAGCAAATGGAAAGGGATGGACAAAAATGTAGCAACTCATCAGGGGAGGTGGGAGAGTAGTGAGGACCGATTCCTGCTGTCCCTGGAGAACACCTCTTCAGGTGAGTAATTACTCTTTCTCCAGGAACAAGCAGGAAGTCAGTCCTCACTTATGGGACTCCCTAGCTACAGGCTACTGAACCTGTACCAAAAAATGCCTCCGCAGGGCTATAAGCAGAAGCCCGAGTCCTGGGGTCCCTCGAAACCCTCGGTAGCCATGACGAAGGGTCAGAGGACAGGAGTTGCTTATACCCCAAACAGATTACGGAGTACAGCCTGGCCGAAGGTGTTGTCCCGGTGGGACTCCTTCTCCAGGCAGTAGTGGGCCATGAAGGTGTTCGTAGAAGACCAGGTTGCCGCCCGGCAAATGTCCATCATGGGCACGGAACGCAGTGAGGCCACCGAGGCTGCTTTGGCTTGGACCCCATGAGCAGTAACTCGACGATCCAGAGGGACGCCCGCCTTCGCATGGGCGAAAGCGATGCAGTCCGCTACCTAAAGAGAGAGGGCGCACTTGGTGACTGCTTGCCCCTGCCTATTGGGATAGTAGGTTACAAAAAGTCTGTCAGACTTGCGGCGAGTCTGGGTACAGCTGCAAGTAGAAGGTGAGGGCCCGCTTGCAGTCGAGGGTGTGGAGAGCCACCAACGCCTGATCGGCGTGGGGCCTCGGGAAGAAAGTCGGGAGCACTATCTCTTGGTAGAGATGAAAGGCTGACACCACCTTAGGTAGGATGGGTCCGGAGGACCACTCTGTTCTGATAAAACCTAATGTAAGAGGCACCAGCCATGAGTGCCTGAAGCTCACTGACTTGGCGAGCAGAGGTCAGTGCCACCAGGAAGGTCATCTTCCAGGACAAGAGCCGGAACGAACACGTCACCATCGGCTTGAAGGGTGGATAAGTGAGCTGCGTGAGCACCACGTTCAAGTCCCATTCCGCCAGCGTGGGACAGATGGGTGGCTTGGCTAACAGAACGCCCACATGAAGCAGGAGACTAGTGGCTGCCCCGAGAGAGGCTTTCCCTCGATAGGGAGATGATTAGCCAATATGGCGCTCAAATGAACTCTAACAGAGTTAGACTTCAGACCTTCCCTCGAGAGGTGGAGAAGGTACTGGAGAACCCACTGAACCAGGCAGGAGAAGGGGTCAATCTGGTGATCCAAGCACCAGATAGAGAAGGCGTAATCCCGCCTAGTGGAGTCCTTCCTCGAGGCAAGGAGGATTTCCTCGACCTCCTCAGGAAGGGCCAGAGAAGCTAGAGAGACCCGTAGTGCCGCCAGGCCATCAGGGATAGGGAGGGTAGGTTTGGGTGCAGTGCCCAACCCTCCTCCTGCGTCAGCAAGTCCCTGGCAGAGCCCAGAGGAATCAGAGGTTCCGATGACAGCCGGAGCGGGAAGCAAGGCTGCTGAGGCCACGAGGGGTCCATGAGAATCAGCGATGCCCCGTCCTGTTGGGCACTGAACAGAGTCCCCGCAATGAGCGGAAAAGGAGGAAATGCATAAAGGAGACTGGAAGACCTGTCCAGAAGAAATGCATTGGGGCTCTCCCTGCCTGGATGCAGCACTGGGCCGCAGAAGCGAGGGAGCTGTGTGTTCTGGGGGCTGGCAAAGAGGTTGATCGCTGGAGTACCCCAGCGCAGAAACAGCCAGCCTGCCACTCTGGGGTCCAGGCACCACTTGTGGGAGCGAAGGATTCTGCTGAGTCTGTCCACCAGGCCATTCTTCTGACCCAGGAGGTATGTTGCCTTGAGGGAAAATAACATAAGAACATAAGATATGCCATACTGGGTCAGACCAAGGTCCATCAAGCCCAGTATTCTGTTTCCAACAGTGGCCAATCTAGGTCATACGTACCTAGCAGTTTCCCCAAGGGACACAGGTTCCACAATGCTTGTATTGGTTCAAGCATTGATATCCTGGGTCCCTTCTTAATAATGGTTTATGGACCTTTCCTCCAGGAACTTGTCCAAACCTTTTTTAAACCCAGCTACACTAACAGCCTTTACTACATCCTCCGGTAACAAATTCCAGAGTTTGATTACACGTTGAGTGAAAAAATATTTTCTTTTATTAGTCTTAAATAGTTTACCCTGTAGCTTCATTGCATGTCCCCTAGTCTTTCTATATTCTGATAAGGTAAACAATCGATCTACGTTTACCCGTTCCACTCCGTTCATTAATTTATAGACTTCTATCATATCTCCCCTCAGCCGTCTCTTTTCCAGGTTAAAGAGCCCCAACCTTTTTAGCCTTTCTTCATAGGAGTAGCCTTCCATCCCCTTTACCATTTTGGTGGCTCTTCTCTGAACCTTTTCTAAAATTGCTATATCCTTTTTAAGATATGGCGACCAGAATTGCACACAATATTCAAGGTGCGGTCTCACCATGGAACGATATAGAGGCATTATAATATCTTTTCTTTTATTTTCCATTCCTTTCCTTATCATACCTAGCATTCTATTTGCTCTCTTGGCCGCCGCTGCACACTGGGCCGAGGGTTTTAACATGGTATCCACAAGGACGCCTAAATCTTTTTCTTGGGTGGTGGTTCCTAATGTGGAACCTTGCATCGTGTAACCATAGTTTGGGTTGTTCTTCCCTAGGTGCATAACCTTGCACTTCTCCACATTAAATTTCATCTGCCATTTTGATGCCCAGTCTTCCAATTTATCAAGATCCTCTTGCAATTTTCCACAATCCTCCTGGGTTTTAACAACTTTAAATAGTTTTGTGTCATCAGCAAATTTGATAACCTCACTCGTTATTCCACTTTCCAGGTCATTTATGAATATGTCAAAAAGCAGCGGACCCAGCACAGATCCCTGGGGTACACCACTATTCACCTTTCTCCATTGGGAAAATTGGCCATTTAGCCCTACCCTCTGCTTTCTATCTTTTAACCAGTTCCTGATCCACAGTAGTACACTGCCTCCTATCCCATGACTCTTTAGTTTTGCCAAAAGTCTCTCATGAGGGACCTTGTCAAAGGCTTTCTGAAAGTCCAGATACACAATATCAACCGACTCACCTTTGTCCACCTGTTTATTCACTCCTTCAAAAAACATAACAGATTAGTAAGACAAGATCTTCCTTGTCTAAAGCCATGTTGGCTGTCTCCCATTAGGTCATGACTATCTATATGCTGAGTAATTTTATTCTTTATGATGGTTTCTACCATTTTTCCCGGTACTGATGTCAGGCTCACCGGTCTGTAGTTTCCCGGATCACCCCTCGAACCCTTTTTAAAAATTGGTGTTACATTGGCGATCCTCCAATCCTCAGGTATTAGAGATGATTTTAATGATAGTTCACAGATTACTGATAGCAGGTCTGCAATCTCAAATTTCAGTTCTTTCAACACCCTTGGATGTATACCATCCGGCCCAGGTGATTTGCTACTCTTCAGTTTATCTAATAGTTGTAGGACATCTTCCCGATGTATCGATATTTCCTTCAATTCTTCCACACCTTTAAATACCACTTCAGTCGTGGGTAACATCCCTACATCTTCCTCAGTAAAGACCGAAGCAAAGAATTCATTCAGTCTCTCCGCTATCGCCTTGTCGCCTCTTAGTGCTCCTTTAACCCCTTTATCATCTAATGGACCAACTGACTCTCTCACGGGTTTTTTGCTACGAATGTACTTGAAAAGGTCTTTATTTCGCGTTTTTGCTTCAGCAGCAAGCTTCTTCTCAAATTCTCTCTTTGCCTGCCTTATCAATGCCTTGCATTTGACTTGCCAGTGCTTGTGCTGTTTCCAGGTTTCATCATTTGGCTCTTTTTTCCATTTCTTGAAAGATGCTTTTTTGGCAACAACAGCCTCTCTGACCTCAGCTTTAAACCATGCTGGCAATTTTTTGGACTTCCTTCCACTTTTCTTAAAGCGTGGAATACAGCTGGTCTGGGCTTCCAAGATAGTATTTTTCAACAACACCCAAGCTTGATGTACGTCTTTAACCTTTGCAACTGCTCCTTTTAGTTTTTTTCTTAACTGTTTTCCTCATTCTATCATAGTCTCCCTTTCGAAAGTTAAAGGGTAGTACTGTGGATTTCCTTACTATCCCTCCTCCACTAATTAAATCAAAGGCGATCATGCTATGATCACTATTGCCAACTGGCCCCAACACCCTTATCTCTTGCACTACATCTGGTGTTCCACTAAGGACTAGGTCTAATATTGCTTCCCCTCTGGTCGGTTCATGAACCAGCTGCTCCAAGAAGCAGTCATTTATTTCATCTAGGAACTTTATCTCCCTAGCATGTCCTGTTGTGACACTGACCCAGTCGATGCCAGGGTAATTGAAATCACCCATTATTATTACTGCACTGTAACCTTTGCTAGCTTCCTTGATTTCTTTGAGCATTTCATCATCCATTTGTTCATTCTGGCCAGGCGGACGATAGTACACCCCCCACTGCCATCGCCTTCCCCTTTTTACATGGAATTTCAATCCATAGAGATTCTACAGCAAATTTTGTTTCTTGCAAAACTTTAATCCTTTCTGACTCAATGCCCTCTCTAACATAGAGCGCAACCCCTCCACCAATTTGATCAGCTCTATCATTTCGATATAGTTTGTACCCAGGTATCACAGTGTCCCACTGGTTGTCCTCCTTCCACCATGTCTCTGATATTCCAATCATATCTAACCTCTCGTTTAGTGCTATATATTCTAACTCTCCCATCTTGTTTTGTAGACTTCTAGCATTTGCATACAAGCATTTTAGAGACTGTATTTTATTCATATTAATTTGGCTATTGGTAGACATGGGTAATTTGGGATCTTTAAGTTCTGTCTGCTCCATACTCGAGGGCATTTGGGCTACTTTACTCTTTTTTGGAACCTCTCTGCTTTTTGTAGTATCCTTCAAGGATACATTCTTCCGAACCATGTGCTCTTGGGCGACTGTCGGCTTTCCCCTATTATCTAGTTTAAAAGCTGCTCTATCTCCTTTTTAAAGGTTAATGCCAGCAGCCTGGTTCCATCCCGGTTAAGGTGAAGCCCATCCCTTCGGAAGAGCCCCTCCTTTCCCCAGAATGTTCCCCAGTTCCTAACAAATCCGAACCCTCATCTCTGCACCATTGTCTCATCCACGCATTGAGACTCCGGAGCTCTGCCTGCCTATTGGGTCCTGCGCGTGGAACGGGAAGCATTTCGGAGAACGCTACCCTGGAAGTTCTGGATTTCAACTTCCTACCTAAAAGTCTAAATTTAGCTTCCAGAACCTCCCTACCACATTTTCCTATGTCATTGGTACCAACATGTACCAAGACAGCAGACTCCTCCCCAGCACTATCTAAGACCTTATCTAGGTGGCGTGTGAGGTCCGCTACCTTTGCACCAGGCAGGCATGTTACCAGGCGATCCTCACGTCCACCAGCCACCCAGCTATCTACATCCTCCATCGGGCAGCAAAGGAGCAGATGAGGACTGCCTCCCTGCAGAGGGAACGCGACCCCATGCCCCCCTCTTTGTTGATGTAGAACATCGCTACCCAGTTGTCGGTCTGCACCAGAACCGACTTCCCACTGAGGACATCCTCGAAGGCCCTCAAGGCCCACCAGATGGCTCGGAGCTCAAGCAGGTTTATCTGCTGCTGAGTCTTCACAGGCGACCATTGTCCCTGCGTGCAGAGGGACCCGCAATGAGCTCCCCACCCCAACAGGGAAGCATCTGTGGTTAGCACCACATCGTGCTGTGGGGCCTGGGAGGGAGATCCCCGCAAGAGGTTGCAGGGGTTTTGCCACCAGTTCAGGGACAAGCAAAGGTCAGGAAGAACCCTGAAGGGGTCCCTGAGGTGTCCAAGGGACTGACTCCATTGGGAGCTGAGACACCACTGGGCCGTCCGCATGTGCAGGCGGGAGTGAGGAACACCTGCACGGTCTGACGTAGCATGGATCAAGCGGTGACCTGGCGGGCGCTCTGGATGTGAGCCGCCAGAGCTCGGAAGCAGGTTAGGCGATGCACAGGCAAGAAGGCAATGGTCTGCCGAGTATCGAGGTGCGCCCCTATGAACTCGAGAGCCTGTGTCAGCTCGAGGTGAGACTTTGGGTAGTTGAGCAAGAACTCCAAGCTCTCCAAGAGGAGGACAGTGCGCAACATCGCTTGCTGGGCCTCCTCGATGGAGGAGCCTGTAACCAGCCAGTCGTCGAGGTAGGGAAAGACCGGCACACCCCGATGCTAAAGGTGAGCAGCAGCCACGACGAGGCACTTCGTGAAGACCTGCGGCGCAGATGCAAGACTGAAGGGGAGCACCCTGTTCTGGAAGTGCCCTCCCTGCACCCTGAAACACAGGTACTGCCTGTGTTGGGGGTTGTTCAAGATATGGGCGTAAGCGTCCTTCAGATCCAAGGAGCATAGCCAGTTGCCCTGCCGGAGGAAGGGCAGCAGCACGCCAAGAGATAGCATCTTGAATTTCTTCCGCACCAGGAACTTGTTCAGCTTGCGGAGGTCAAGGATGGACTGAAGACCCCCCCCCCCTGTAATTTTCAGGACGAGGTAGTACCGGGAATAAAAACCCGACCTCAAAGGTGGAGGGGGACCTTCTCGACTGCCCGTTGGGCAAGGAGGGAGTGTAATTCCCACTGCAGCAACAGCTGGTGTGCGGGAAGTCGAGGAGGCTCCGCCGAGGAGAAAGGGGGTGGAAGCCTGTCAAAGTGGAGGTGGTAGCCCTCCCGGATGACCTGGAGGCCCCAGATGTCCGAGATAAGTGCCCTTGATGGGGCAAAGCAGGACAGGCGTCCTCCCACTGGCTGCTGTATCGCCGGAGGGCGAGGGGCTATGCCGCTGGCGTCAAAACTCCTGCAGGAGTTGTTGGGGAGCCGGAGTCTGGGCCTTTGGGCCCTTTGGTTTACGGTGGCCCTGGCCGGGCTTCCCCCGCATGGGAGTGGTCAACAGAGGGGTAGCCGGGTATGGTGGGTAGCTGCGGTACTGGAGGCCTTTCCTGGGGAAGAAGGGTTTCTTGGTAGGCTGCTTCTTCCGAGGCAGTGTAGCGGTCTTGCAGGAGAGATGGGTCCTAGTGACGTACTCCGTCTCGATCTCAGCCGCCTTCTTCTCCATCCTAAGCAAAAATAGAGTAGACCTATAAAACAGTGAGCATACATGTATGTGAATGTGTTAATGTCGGAAGATATGCCATGAGGATACAACTACCTCTTGAGGCTAAACTTCCATTTTACTCAAATTAATAAGCCCCAATCAGAGCTTTCAAAACGTAGGCAAAAACACCATAAATTAGCGAGACCTACACCATAATAAAAAATTTTTTTACTCCTTTTGCATTCCATATTATGGTGTCCCTGATGACTGGGATCCATTGGTATGTCCACTGGCATGCTGAGTGCAGGAATCCCAGGATGTGTAGCAGCTGCAATGAGGATGACTGAACCATCCTGAACTATCTTCCTTAATTAGTGACAGGAGGGAAGGGTTTGGGTTTATGAGCCATGCTAGCCACAATTATTCAGCTATAGTGGGAGTGGTCTGCCTCTGGGTTTTCTTAGACAACTGTGCCAACTCTGAAGAGTCAGGCAGACAAGGGCCTTTAAGGGCCCTACCTGCTGATCTGTCTCTGCCATGCTTAAGATGTTTAGTTTTTTATTTTACCTTACCTCTAGTGCTGTTTTCTGACACCACTTTCTGGAGCTGAGGAGGTGAAGGAGTGGGGCCCCAGCCTGAGTAAGCAGGCTTTGGGTAGGGTGAGACAACACCTGTGCCAGTAAGGAGTCTGCTCCTGGACACGTGGCTGCCCTGTGGAGCCCCAATTATGCCTGGTCTGTGCCCGATGGGCAGGGCTCATTGAAGATTGTTGAGCTGACATTTCAAAAACGTTGATCCCTGAGAAAAGTTGTTTTTTTTTGCAGGGATAAAAGGCTAAAGGTAGCTTAACAGCCTGCCCTGTGCTTTGTCAACATTATTGGTTTGTTTTTTTTAAAGAGAAAAGCTTCACAACGGGGAGCCATGAGCCCCCGTGACAGCAATTCAAAGAAAAAATACAAAAAATCAGCCCGCCGGGCCACTGAAGTAACAGAAAGTAAAAGTGAAAGTGAAAGTAATCACAGCGAAAATTACTGATCCAAATGTGGTTTTAAGTAAAAGTAAAGCTGAGGTAATCCCAGAGAAGTGGAAAGCCATGGCAAAACAAGCGCGGAGGAGGTGTGCTCAAACTCTCCAGATCAGACCTTCAGTTCCAACTGATAAATGCCCCGAGCACGGACCACCTAGAGTTAGTCTCTATCTCCAACAAGATATGCGCTATAAACCTCCTATACCGAGCACCATCAGCCTCCCCAGATGCCCTTCCAGACATTATAGACCTAGCCTCCAACATGTTGTTGTTGTTAAGTGCCGTCGAGTCGGAGTCAATTCATGGCGACCCTCTGGATAGCTATCCTAAATTGTGTTCGGTCTTCAGTCAGGCGGCTCATTGTTGACAGACTGGTACCCGTAGCTGCTGTTATTGTAGCGATCCATCTCATTGCTGGCCTTCCTCTTTTGCGTTGACCTTCTATCTTGCCAAGCATGATGTCTTTCTCTAATGATCTCTCTCTTCGCATGATGTGTCCGAAGTATGAAAGTCGAAGTCTTGTCATCTGAGCTTCTAAAGAAAGCTTAGGTTTGATCTCCTCTAGTACCGACTGGTTTGTTCTTCGGGCAGTCCATGGTATACACAGTATTCGCCGAAAGCACCATAATTCAAAGGCATCAATTTTCTTCCTGTCTGTCTTTTTCACTGTCCAGCTTTCACATCCATATGATGTTATTGAAAATACCATGGCTTGAACAAGTCGAATCTTTGTATGGAGAGAGACATCTCTGCTCTTGAGAATCTTATCTAGGTCTTTCATAGCCATTCTGCCAAGAGCAATGCGTCGTCTGATTTCTTGACTGCTTGTTGCTTCTTTATTGATAGTTGATCCAAGTAGGTTAAAGTTGTTCACGATTTCAATTTCTTCTCCTTCAACGATGAACCTGTTGATTATGCCAGTTGTCATGATCTTTGTCTTCTTTACATTAAGGTGCAGGCCCATTTTGAGACTATGTTCTTTGATTGTGAGAAGCAAATGTTTCAGATCATCTTCACTTTCAGCCAGTAATGTGGTATCATCAGCATAGCGAAGGTTGTTGATGAGTCTTCCACCAATCTTCACACCTCTGTGGTCTTCATACAGTCCTGCTTCTCTGATGATTTGTTCTGCATATAAATTAAACAGGTAGGGGGAAAGTATGCAGCCTTGTCTTACACCTTTGCTTATTTTAAACCATTCTGTTTCTCCTTGTTCCGTTCGAACTGTTGCTTCTTGATCAATGTACAGATTGCGCAAGAGAACGATCAGGTGTTCTGGTATACCCATGCTTCTTAATGTGGCCCAGAGTTTCTCATGGTTTACACAGTCAAAAGCCTTGCTATAGTCGATAAAGCACAAATAGATATCCTTTTGGTATTCTTTAGTCTTTTCAAGGATCCATCTCACATCCGCAATGATGTCTCTCGTTCCTCGTCCTTTCCTGAACTCTGCTTGCACTTCAGGTAGTTCTTGTTCTAGGTATGGCTGTAGTCTCTTTTGAATAATCTTCAGTAGAATCTTGCTGGCATGTGGGATCAGAGCGATTGTGCGATAATTTCCACAGTCAGTTGGATCACCTTTCTTTAGTATTGGTATAAACACAGATCTTTTCCAGTCAGTTGGCCATGATGTTGTCTTCCATATTTCTTGGCAGAGCCTTGTAAGTACGGTAACAGCTGCATCAGATTGCTGCAATACTTCTATGGGAATGCCATCAATGCCTGGTGCTTTGTTCTTTGATAAGGCTTTCAATGCTGCTTCAACTTCTTCTTTCATCACCAATGGTTCCTGATCATAAGGTATAGGTTGAAACGGCTGTTGGTCCACTTGATCTTTATCATATAAAAACATACAGAATCCTAATACTCCAATTTGGATTGTTGGTGATTTCAACCTGCCAGCTCTCCAAGACAGCCATTCAGCTGCCTTCCTCGAAGCCCTTGAATCCCTTGGATATCAACAATTAGTGCATGAACCTACACATGTGAAGGGAAACACCCTTGACCTTATATTCGCCCCACAGATCGTACATGACCAATCTCACAATTCGGTGATATCCATATCTGATGTACCGTGGTCAGATCATAAACTCATTACTTTCCAGATTCATACTCATCTCAGACACTCAAAGACCAACATTGCTCCAAATAACAACTTTAAATCGCTGACTAGGAGCTTTCTTCCATTCAACAGAGAGCGCATCCTTGCTGCAACCTGCTCACTTCGCAACGAGACCTCTCTAGAGATAGAAGACTTAATCACATGCTGGAACACCAGTCTTAATACAATTGCACTGCGACCACCTCTCAATAGACCAACTAGGAAAAGAGCTTCTGCACCATGGTACACTGATGAACTGAGACTATCACTATCCCAACTACGGAGCCTCGAGAAGCGCTGGCATCGGTCACGCTCCTCCGTAGACCGGGTAGCCTACCTCAATCAGCTAACCACCCACCGCAAGGCCATCTCCGATAAAATGAAGCAGTACCACAAGGACACCCTGAAGCGGGCCTTAAATAAGCCCCACGAGTTGTTTAACCTAGTCAAGACTCTATCAAAGGAACCAACCCCTGAAAAGCAATGTGAGATCCATCCCCAAGATTTTGCGGTCTATGTACAGTCCAAGCTTACTCAAACAAGTAAACCTCCTTCAGAATTTACCCCCACCATCCAAGACTGCCCGACAGCTCTAAGCACTTTCACTACACCGGATAAGAAGCGAATTGAAGATCTGATAATGTCTCTCAATTCCACCACTGCTCATACGGACCCCTGTCCAGTTTTTTGGATAAAGGAACTTCGTTGCGAATTCAGCCCAACAATAACCAAAATAATAAACCTGTCCTTCAAATCTGGTACGTTCCCCTCTGTCCTCAAACAAACGTCCATCAGACCACTGTTAAAAAACTGTAAGTTAGATCCACAAAAAGCAGAATCCTACAGACCCATTTCTAGTATTCCTTTTCTCGCGAAACTGATAGAAAAGGAGGTCCAATGCCAAATACAAGACCATATTGATACCACAGCTCCTCTGGACCCTTGCCAACATGGCTTCAGAGAGTCACACGGAGTAGAAACGCTCCTTACATCTCTCCTCAACAACATAATTTCCGGTATCAACAACGTCCGACAGGGTTTCGCACTTGTATTCCTGGACATAGCCGCAGCCTTTGACTCGGTGAGCCATGACCTCCTTCTAATAAGGCTAAAAGAGAAAGGAGTTGGCGGAACTGCCCTTGAATGGTGTAGATCGTACTTATCTGAAAGATGGCAACACGTTCGGTCTGGTGGAATGATGTCTGATCCATTTCACCAAGGACAGGGAGTCCCGCAAGGTTCCTCCCTTTCTGCTTTACTGTTCAATATTTATATGCAACCTATTTGCAAGATCATTAGGTCCTTCAATGTGAGTTGCATGATGTATGCGGACGATGTCCTGCTTTATATGCCTTTCAACATAGACAAATTGGACCTATCCCCACTAAGTAACTGCTTTGATGCCATATCGCAATGGCTCTTGTCACAAAACCTAAGGATTCAACATAAGAAGACAGAGGTGCTCTTCATGTCAAAGAACCCAAGCTTCAGCCCCCCACAGTTCCTGAAGGTGAAGGATGCTGAGCTACAATCAAAACCCAACATAAGATATCTGGGCGTTACACTCGACCAGAACCTTGACATGAAAGCACATATAGCCAATACTGTAAGAATCATATACTACAAAATCCGGTCACTAAGACATCTTCGCCCCCTGCTTGAACCTGAGGATTTTCGCACCATCTACCAGGCTCTGATCATGCCTCACTTTGACTATGCTAATGTCATTTTGCTAGGCCTCCCTCAATCCACCCTGAACCCCCTACAGCTCGCAATGAATAGCGCTGCGAGGGTTCTCTATGGGGCATCTAGATGTGAGCATGTGTCACCCCTGCTAATGCAGTTACACTGGCTTCCTATACATGCCAGGATCATATTCAAAACATTACTACTTACATTCAAAGCAGTAAATAGTCTCTCCCCCACATCATTAACCAAACTCATCAAACCCATAGCCTCGAATAGATCAAGGAGATCAATTGCAGTAAATTGGCTAATGGTTCCCCGCGAACTTACTAGAAGCACCTCAGCAACAGCAAACCAGGCTTTCAGCCTTCGTGCCCCTAAACTCTGGAATGCACTACTGCCAGATATTAGAGCAATCAACAGCCTACTGCAATTTAGAAAAGCCCTCAAACACTACTTATTCCTTAAATACTTCTCAGTGAGTGCAGAGGCACGCCCCCTCCCTGTGAATCATAGACACACCGAATCACCTATTGATCCAGAATTTCCCACTTAGTAAGGTTCCACAGACCTTTGGTATAAGGTTCTACGGGCCTGTCTTAAATCTCATCTGCGCTATCAGTTAAGATGTTAATAGTTCACTGTTATATTCTGTTATTCTTAATCACATTGCTATCCAGGTTTTATGACCCCAGTTACTGATTTTGCCCTGTTATCCAAGTTTTATGCCCCTGTTTATTGTAACTCAGACGCTTACTTATGGTGCTGAATTTTTGTTCGATGTAAACCGCGCTGAAGTCAAAGGGTGCGGTATATAAGAAATGTAAATAAAAAATAAATAAATAAAAAATAAATCCAATCCACAGTAGAAAGAAAAACTAACTAAAGTGGGAATTTCATCAGGACGCTACCATGCATGTTTGGAGATGTACAAAGGACTTCTCTAAGTTAGGAGAGAGCCCAGCACAACGGCATACCTGCGCCCCCCCCCCCCCCTTGTCTACGGAGAATGTAGCATCAGTTAATACTGACAAAAGCTTCAGAGCTACCACTGGGGAAATGATTACTACAACCATTGCCATAGCAAGAGTCGCTGCCCACGCACCCCCCCCCCTTTTATTACAAAACAGCACCGAGAAGTCACATTAATGTTAAACGACCAGACACCAAAAACACAAACACACTTTATGGAACTAATACACCAGGCCACCCAACTCCACTGCTCCTCCACAGGTCTCTCGCATGTTTGAAGTTCGGTGGCTGCACATCGGTAACGCCACATTCTTTGGCTAATGCTGGATAAGAATATAAGAACATAAGATATGCCATACTGGGTCAGACCAAGGTCCATCAAGCCCAGTATCCTGTTGCCAACAGTGGCCAATCTAGGTCATACGTACCTAGCAGTTTCCCCAAAAGACACAGGTTCCGCAATGCTTGTACTGGGTCAAGCATTGATATCCTGGGTCCCTTTTTAATAATGGTTTATGGACCTTTCCTCCAGGAACTTGTCCAAACCTTTTTTAAACCCAGCTACACTAACAGCCTTTACTACAACCTCCGGTAACAAATTCCAGAGTTTGATTACACGTTGAGTGAAGAGATATTTTATTTTATTAGTCTTAAATAGTTTACCTTGTAGCTTCATTGCATGTCCCCTAGTCTTTCTATATTCTGATAAGGTAAACAATCGATCTACGTTTACCCGTTCCACTCCGTTCATTAATTTATAGACTTCTATCATATCTCCCCTCAGCCATCTCTTTTCCAGGTTAAAGAGCCCTAACCTTTTTAGCCTTTCTTCCTAGGACTATCTTTCCATCCCCTTTACCATTTTGGTGGCTCTTCTCTGAACATTTTCTAATAACGCTATATCCTTTTTAAGATACAGCGACCAGAATTGCATTAGAGGTATTATAATATCTTTTGTTTTATTTTCCATTCCTTTCCTTATGATACCTAGCATTCTATTTGCTCTCTTGGCTGCCGCTGCACACTGGGCCGAGGGTTTTAACATGCTATCCACAATGACGCCTAAATCTTTTTCCTGGGTGGTGGTTCCTAATGTGGAACCTTGCATCGTGTAACCATAGTTTGGGTTGTTCTTCCCTAGGTGCATAACTTTGCACTTGTCCACATTAAATTTCATCTGCTATTTTGATGCCCAGTCTTCCAATTTATCAAGATCCTCTTGCAATTTTCCACAATCCTCTTGGATTTTAACAACTTTAAATAGTTTTGTCTCATCTGCAAATTTGATAACCTCACTCATTATTCCACTTTCCAGGTCATTTATGAATATGTCAAAAAGCAGCGGACCCAGCACAGATCCCTGGGGTACACCACTATTCACTTTTCTCCATTGGGAAAATTGGCCATTTAGCCGAACCCTCTGCTTTCTATCTTTTAACCAGTTCTTGATCCACAGTAGTACACTGCCTCCTATCCCATGACTCTTTAGTTTTGTCAAAAGTCTCTGATGAGGGACCTTGTCAAAGGCTTTCTGAAAGTCCAGATACACTATATCAACCGACTCACCTTTGTCCACCTGTTTATTCACACTTTCAAAAAAACATAATAGATTAGTAAGACAAGATCTTCCTTGTCTAAAACCATGTTGGCTGTCTCCCATTAGGCCATGACTATCTACATGCTGAGTAATTTTATTCTTTATGATGGTTTCTACAATTTTTCCCGGGACTGACGTGAGGCTCCATTCATGTGGACGAAGGATACGGCTTAGTCTGCCTGCTACAACACTGAGTTCACCCGGGAGGTACACTGATTTGAGGTGAATGTGGTGAGAGATGGGAAAGGACCATAGGCAAATCGCTTCTTCGCAGAGGGGACAAAACATGGCAACTTGGTTGTCCATTCTGGCTAGAACAGGTTGCCCCAATAGTTGGTATTGAAAAACCCGAAGAGCCTTTTTCAGTGCCCATAGTTCTAGCAGGTTGATCTGCAGGGCAGACTCCTGTGGTATCCACAATCCCTGTGTGATCAGGTTGTTCAGATGTGGCCTCCCAACCAGCTTAGAAGCATCTGTCGTGAGGGTGCATCGAGGTGGAGGCATCTGAAAAGGTAACCCCATGAGTAGGTTTTGTGGAATACTCCAAGGATCTGTGCTGGGTATGCTGCTTTTAACATATCTGTAAATGACCTGGAAATGGGAATAATGAGTAAGGCAATCAAATTTGCAGATGACACAAAATTGTTCAAAACTGTTAAAACCCAAGAGGATAGTGAAGAATTTCAAGAGGATCTTGATCAACTGGAAGACTGGATGTTCAAATGGCAGATAAAATTTAATGTGGACAAGTGCAAAGTTATGCACCTAGAAAAGAACCACCCAAACTATGGTTACATGATGCAAGGTTCCACATTAGGAACCACCACCCAGGAAAAAGATTTAGATGTCATCGTGGACAAGATGTTGAAACCCTCCGCCCAGTATGCAGCGGTGGCCAGGAAAGCAAATAAAATGCTAGGAATTATAAGGAAAGGATTGGAGAATAAAATAAAGGATATTATAATGCCTCCGTATCGTTCCATGATGCGACCGCACCTTGAATATTATGTGCAATTCTGGTCGCCGTATCTTAAAAAGGATATAGTGTTATTAGAAAAGGTACAGAGAAGAGCCACCAAAATGGTAAAGGGGATGGAAGGAGAGGCTAAAAAGGTTAGGGCTCTTCAACCTAGAAAAGAGAGGGCTGAAGAGAGATATGATAGAGGTCTACAAATTAATGAATGTAGTGGAACAGGTAAACATATATTGATTGTTTACGTCATCAAAATATAGAAAGACTAGGGGACATGCAATGAAGCTACAGTGGAACCTATTTAAGACTAATAAGAGAAAATATTTTTTCACTCAACATGTAATCAAACTCTTGAATTCGTTACCGGAGGATGTAGTAAAAGCTGTTAGTTTAACTAGGTTTGAAAAAGGTTTGGACAAGTTCCTGGAGGAAAGGTCCATAAACCATTATTAAAGAGGACCCAGGAAATCCACTGCTGGTCCCTGGACAAGGATTGTGGAACCCGTGTATCTTTTTGCGAACCTGCTAGGTACTTGTGACCTGGATTGGCCACTGTTGGAAATAGTATACTGGGCTTGATGGACTTTGGTCTGTCCCAGTATGGCATAACTTTATGTTCTTATGTGGGAGACACCAGCACTGAAGGGACTTGATTAGTTGAGGGGTGATGTGGATCTTGTTTCTGAGAAGACCCTTCGCTTGCGTCCATTGAGAAGACAGAGTCCACTGAGCTTGTCGAATGTATAATTGAGCGTAGAGTCACAGCATCTATCAAACTGTTACTCTGCCTTGCTGTTGTACCCCTTTTGCCAGCTCAATGAAGCAGGCACAGCACTCCTGTGGAAGGAAAGCTCGGGCCTGTTGTGAACTCCAGACTTTGGGAAGCTTATGACAAAGCTAAGGTGTTGGGGCACTGTGATGGTGTGATGAAGGGAGAGTCTTACTTCTTGAGGGGAATCTCAACTGATCAGCCAATCGTCTAAGTAAAGAAAGACAAATACCCCCAAGGTGCGTAGGTAGGCAGCGACAACTGCCATGCATTTTGTGAAGACCCTTGGGCAGAGGTTAGACCAAAGGGGAGAACCTGGTATTGATAATGACTGCCTTGAAACATAAGAACATAAGGACATAAGATATGCCATATTGGGTCAGACCAAGGTCCATCAAGCCCAGTATCCCGTTTCCAACAGTAGCCAATCTAGGTCATACGTACCTAGCAGTTTCCCCAAAAGACACAGGTTCCACAATGCTTGTACTGGGTCAAGCATTGATATCCTGGGTCCCTTCTTAATAATGGTGTATGGACCTTTCCTCCAGGAACTTGTCCAAACCTTTTTCAAACCCAGCTACACTAACAGCCTTTACTACATCCTCCAGTAACAAATTCCAGAGTTTGATTACACATTGAGTGAAAAAATATTTTCTTTTATTAGTCTTAAATAGGTTACCCTGTAGCTTCATTGCACGTCCCCTAGACTTTCTATATTCTGATAACGTAAACAATCGATCTACGTTTACCCGTTCCACTCCGTTCATTAATTTACAGACTTCTATCATATCCCCCCTCAGCCGTCTCTTTTCCAGGTTAAAGAGCGCTAATCTTTTTAGCCTTTCTTCATAGGAGTATCCTTCCATCCCCTTTACCCTTTTGGTGGCTCTTCTCTGAACCTTTTCTAATAGCGCTATATCCTTTTTAAGATACGGCAACCAGAATTGCACACAATATTCAAGGTGCGGTCTCACCATGAAACGATATAGAGGCATTATAATATCTTTTGTTTTATTTTCCATTCCTTTCCTTATGATACCTAGAATTCTATTTGCTCTCTTGGCTGCCGCTGCACACTGGGCCGAGGGTTTTAACATGTTATCCACAATGACGCCTACATCTTTTTCCTGGTGGTGCTCCCTAATGCGGAACCTTGCATCATGTAACCATAGTTTGGGTTGTTCTTTCCTAGGTGCATAACTTTGCACTTGTTCACATTAAATTTCATCTGCCATTTTGATGCCCAGTCTTCCAATTTTACAAGATCCTCTTGCGATTTTCCACAATCCTCTTGGGTTTTAAACAACTTTAAATAGTTTTGTGTCATCTGCAAATCTCACTCGTTATTCCACTTTCCAGGTCATTTATGAATATGTCAAAAAGCAGCAGACCCAGCACAGATCCCTGGGATACACCACTATTCACCTTTCTCCATTGGGAAAATTGGCCATTTAGCCCTACCCTCTGTTTTCTATCTTTTAACCAGTTCCTGATCCACAATAGTACACTGCCTCCTATCCCATGACTCTTTAGTTTTGCCAAAAGTCTCTGTTGAGGAACCTTGTCAAAGGCTTTCTGAAAGTCTAGATACACTATATCAACCAACTCACCTTTGTCCACCTGTTTATTCATACCTTCAAAAAAACATAACAGATTAGTAAGACAAGATCTTCCTACATGAAACAGATACTGTCTGTGCAAGAGATGAATCAGTAAATGCGTGTACACCTCTTTTCGGTCTAGAGAACAAAGCCAATAGTGTCTCTGGAGATATGGTATTAGAGTTCCTAGTGAAATCATTTTGAATTTTTCTCGGACCATGAACTTGTTTAGGTCTCTGAGATCCAAGACGTGCCTGAAGCCTCCTGTTTTCTTTGTAATGAGAAAATATGGAGAGCAGAAGCCCAACTTTTCTTGAGGAGGAGGAACTCTTTCTATGGCATGCTGGGACAACAGGGTGTAAACAACAAAATGATTGTTTCCATTCAAAAAGATATACAAATGTGTGTAACATGGCCAGCAAGGTCTCAGCTTCTGCGGGCAATGGCAAATGCGATCAAGAAACAAATCAAGATCCTGCCACCAAACATAAGCCCATTAACATCAAGGACCTGGATTTTTAGGTTGCATACTGTGGTTCCGGATGGTTTAAACCTCTGTATTGATTGGGCGCTATGCGTTTAAGGGGAGGGTGGAGTTTTGCTTCGGGGAAGCCCTTGACGTCAGCAGTAGGGTATTTTTGGGAACGCGGTGATCCTTTGCAGATTGAGCATGCGCGGCGTTTTTTGAGAAGCAATGTTGAAGTGCTAGTTTGGCTGCCGTCCATTGTAAGTAGTAATTCTCCTGTTTTAAATGTTAGTTGGGGTTGGGAGTTTGCTTTCGTTTCTGTTTTTTTCAAAAGTTTGATTTTGAATGTTTGTTTCTTGTTATGCAGTAATTTTCCCTGATGCAGCGAGATCACTCGCGAAACGTATGAGAGCTCTGCAGTGACGTCGGGGAAGCAGCCTGTTATCAACTCCCATTACTTTTTCAAGCTAAGTGTTTTCTTCTTGGGTGTTGATGCGGTTTGCTTTTGAGTATTTTTCAGAAGTTGCTGTAAAGTGAAAGTGGAGGTTGGTGGCAGCAGGTCCTTGATGTTAATGGGCTTATGTTTGGTGGCAGGATCTTGATTTGTTTCTTGATCGCATTTGCCATTGCCCGCAGAAGCTGAGACCTTGCTGGCCACGTTACACACATTTGTATATCTTTTTGAATGGAAACAATCATTTTGTTGTTTATAACTAAGAAACAAGTTGTGTTTTAATGGAGTGAGTTTTTTGATTGTTGATTTTACACTCCATAACGTGACCAACAGAAAATTTTGGGACAACAGGGTATTCACCTCTTCTTTTAAGAGATTGATTTGAAGAGTTGTGTGGGATAATCCCCTGTGAAGCTGGTAGAGGGGAAGGTTTTGAAGTTAAGCTGACAACCCCTTTGGACAATCTGAAGTGTCCACTACTCTGATGTTATGAGGTGCCACCAGTTGGCATAGTGACAAAGTCTGCCTGCTATGTGGAGGGGTTGGGGACTCTCCAGGGGCAATTGGCAATACTCTCCAGGAAGGAGTCAAAAAACAGATGCAGATGTGTCTGTACAGCCTTGGGTTTCTTGGTTTGGTGAGGACCCTGCTGCTTCTGCTGAGGATGCTGAGGTTAATAGGCAGTGGAAGGCAGGTAAGAAGGATAGTATCTTGTCTTCTTAGGAGGAGGACTTCTTAGGAAGATCCTTCCTTTTGGATGGGTCAACTGTTTTCCTGGAAAGGTTAAGTTTTAGGGTGAGATCATCTGTTTCAATCTCCCCTGCTTTTTCCCTCCAACCTTTGCCAAAAAGGTTTTCTCCAGTACATGGGATATTGGCCAGTTTATCCTGGACTCATTGCTTGAGGTCTGATGCCTGAAACCAGGCCATTCTATGAGCCTCAATGCAGACTGCTGAAGCTCTGCTTGTAAATTCAAAAGCATCAAAAGAGGCCCTGGTAAGAAACTTAGAAGTATTCTAGCCTTGCTTGACGAGTGTCTGGCATGCACTCCGCTTATCCTCAGGAAACAGGGGGGTGAAAGTCTCCAGATCCATGGTAACATCCTTCAGAAACATGCCCATGTACAGCATGTAAGAGATGATTCTGGAGGCTAACATGCATGCTTGGAAACATCGATGCCTGCCAGGAATCATGGATGAATGGTTCTTTGAGCTCTTTATCTATCTGGAGTATCCCTGATTCCATCACCATGAGTGATGGCAAAGCTAAGGTTTTTGGAAGCCTGGGTATCCTGGTACTCTGTACATGGTATCGAGTCTCTTGCTGAAAGGCGGAACCGTGAGCGGGGCCGCCCACATGCAAAGCATAAGATCCTGCAGGGTACGATGCACCGGTAATGTAGACGCCTCCTTGGGTATGGGGGAGTATCTCTAATTCCTCCACCCTCGGTTCCTTTTCTGAGGCCACTGTGATAGCGAGCCTGCTGCCATGTCATGTATGAAGTCCTGAAAGGAAATATCTTCCAGTGGAGACAGACACCATTCCTAAGGTGGCTAAGGGTCCAAGGGGATGTCGGGAAGTTCTCTGGAATCAAGTGACCCTCCCATCAGATTTTGAAGAACTTTAGAATTAGAGTCCAGTAAGAAATCAAAGTATTGGCGGTCTTGGTTTTGATGCTTCGTGTTAGTTGACAGTTGATCCTGATACCGATACTCAGAGGTATCGGAACTGAGAGCCATAGCAATCTGAGTTAGTTGAATACCGAGGCCATCGACTAGTTCTAATGAAGGATTTGCAGGCTGGGTGCCAAAGTCTGCACTTCTGAAGCTCTTGATGTTATTGGTACTGAGGCTGCCAGGAGTGTTGCCAAACTCCTCTCGAGAGCTAGCATGCGCTGGTCTAGGGAGATGGCCGATGTCTGGTGGAATCACCTATGGGGCTTTGAGCCACCATCCCAGAACATGGAACCGGTAGCAATCCAGAGATCGATGCCTCGAGAGCATACTGGAGCCCCCCTTGTGCTTTGGAGGACAGATCCTCTCACCAGGGCTGTTTGGAAGTCTGGTCTGCATTGGAAGCACCTCTAGGGGAGACACAATGCTTATGCTGGGTCTTCTCCCTGGTCTCAGTATCGGTCTTCGATGCCGTTGCCGAAGATTTGGAAACGGCCACAGATTTTGACTTACTTCTGTGTTTGGACTTTGAAGAAACCTGAGACCCATGAAAGCAAGTCGATGCTCTTGATGAAGTCGAAGTCACTGAAACAGAGTCCGAGGCGAACAATGATCTAAATTGTCTGGCTTGGTTCTTGAATTCTCTCTTTGTCATTTGTTGACACAAAGGACAAGAATTGGGTTAATGTTCAGGCCCCAAACATTTTAGACACCAGTTATGTTTATCAGTGGCCGAAATGGTACTGACACATTTGGTACATTTTTTAAAACCACTGACTGGTTTTTCCATGCCTGAAAAAGTTGTCTTTGAGATTAAGGCTATAGAGGCCTAGTTTAGCAGTGAGAACCATGTCGAAAATTAACAGAAAGCAAAATTAAAATAAAAAAGGAAAAATTATTGGGACTGGTGTCAGATTCGACGGAACCAGCATCAACAGGAAGGCAGCAACACAATGTACCCCGAAGGGCACAAATAAAAATTTTCGGTGATGACTGGCTCCGCAGAAAATGAAGAACTGAGGAAAGAAGTTGGGAAGACGGGAATGCAGGCACACAAGCACAGTGCAGTGCTACCAAAGGCTTTCGTATTAGAGGCTGTGGAGTATTCCCACGCAGGCTCCGTCAGTGAGATTCAACCATATGTGAAGACTGCATTCCTGCTTGCTCCTAAAGATAAGAGCATTATGTTTCATTAACCCCAGTAAGGGCAATGGTATGTTGTCGCTGTCCCCCCAAACCCTGGACACAGGGTTAGCCTGCACTGTGTCACTGGGGTGCAGATAAAGCAGGAGCAGGCTCAGCTGTCAAGTTTTTAAAAAACTCTACTGCATGCCTAGGAAAGTTCAGGTTGGAAAGAGCTTTACCCGAAGTAACAGTTCACTGATATAGCACTACAAGGTAGAGTACTGTCTATGTCAGCACCATCTGATCAGGCATGGCTTTTATATCACAAAATAACAGGCGGCTAGTGAACTGTCAGGACCGCAAGTGAAATAAACCCCAAAACATGAGTCCAAAAGCGCTTTCTATTTTACAGAGTCACATTACAACTGTACATTTCAAACAAGCAAGAGTTTGGCCCAGCATTAGACTATCAGTAAGAAGTACAAGATGAAAATCCTACTCTATAATACAAGACAAGGTTGAACAGACTGAAGACAAGGCTACTTTCTTGCTGTCCTGGTCATTAGCAGTATATATCCAATGCCTCTCAGCTAGTCACTGGAAAAAGAGTGCAATGCAGCTGTGTGAGGATCAGAGGCCCATGAAGAACACCAAAAGCTTCCAGTCATTTCTGATTGATGAAAAGCGGGTAATGCTTGCAGTGGTCAAGGGCGCTCGCCTCTTGCTTGATGTTCTATGATAAATCCGGTTAATGGGAAGGCAGTGTCCATGTACAAAGGCATCTTTCTGTCCATGCCGGGGATCACAACTCTTCAGCCTTCCTAGCAGTGCTAATACCACACCTTCACCTAAAATTCTTGTGTGTATCATTATCCCTGTCCCTTGTACAGTCTATGAATTCAGTGGGCAGGGGAAAGAAATCCCATTCCACTCCACAGCCAGGCCAGAGCATTTAGGTCGAAAGGGGTGTACAGTTCTTCCTGTACCAATGAAATGAATCACAAAGCAAGAGCCTCTGCAGAGACCCTCCCCCCTCCCCCAAGTGGTCACAGACTTAATCTCTGCTTTCTCGAATCCAGACCCCTGCAGCTGTCCCCGCATCCTCTATAGGAATGTGTATTCAGCTCAGAAGTCTGCTTCACAAACCTTTTCCTACAGGACTTAAGCTCACAGAACGTGTAATAAAACAGAGGTGCAATCTACAAGCAGCCAGACAGCGAGGCACTTAGAAGGTGTTTTTAATCTTGGCAGCCACAAGCAGGAGAATTTCACCAATCTTGTGCTGCCAGTTCTGGATATCCTTGGAGACGTGGCACCAGAGCTCGCCATGCCGTGGTTCTGTGTTCTCACAGCGCTTCCGCACCTCTTCCTGCTGCTCCTACAAAGGAAACAGATTACACACTGAGATGGCACCTCCTGCACCTTTCCACAGTCCTCAGCTTGGGCAGAGGCAGGAGCATCACTAGGATAAACATGTTTTATCAGTAACAGCTTTTAATGTAATGTCCCCAAAGCATTCCTTTCAGTGCGTGAGTCATCGCTATCACCTTTAGAACGTTATAGATTCACCACTTCAAGTGACATCTACCAGCTTGTCTGCTCCATTCTAGTCTAGACTTCTGCTTCACTGTACCTGCTAACATTAACATTCTCAGGTAAAGACCCAGATGCGGACGGTGGGCCCCTAGAATTAAAACTTGAGTCTCGTTCTCCTTTTACAAAGAGCTCAAATCAGACCTATTCTGGAAAGTAAACTAAATATGTACAGCTATTACTGGTGGATCAGGATCTGTTTGTATTCTGTCTCCATAAGTTTTGTAACTGGGAAACACAAGGACTGCATGTCTCAGGCACAAGAAAATTAGACTTACCTGCTAATTGTCGTTCCTTAAGGAACTCTAGTCCAGTCCCGGAACCATAGAGTTGTCAACCTCCACCAGCAGCTTTGGAGACTGAAAGATTTCATCACTTTGATGTCATCGGTATAAGTAGACAGGAACCGCTCCCTATCACCAGTACCTATTGACAAAGCAGACTCAGCAGAGCAACAAATAAGTAGAATAAAGAAATAATAGCCATAATCGGCCAACAGTCGAAATGAACTCGCACCCATACAGTCCCAAACATTGTTACCAGAAAAAAGGAATGGGTGAACCGAGAACCCCCAAGCCCGGCGCAATGTGCGACCAAGCTCAAGAGACACTGCTGCGTAAAGAAGGGCCCCGCCTGTCTTCCCTGCGCTTCTTCTCACCCTTCCTACGCTAAACCAGTAGACTGACCGTCTGGACCGCTCTAAAGAATCTTCAGGCTGCCCCTAATGCAAAGACCCTGGGAGGGATCCGGGACTGGACTAGAGTTCCTTAAGGAACAACAATTATCAGGTAAGTCTAATTTACTCTTCCTTTTTTCTCTAGTCCAGTCCCGGAACCATAGAGGACGTGACAGAGCAGTACACATCAACGGGAGGGACCTACTAGCCCAGCCTGAAGAACCGCTGAGCCAAAACGCCCATCCCCCCGTGCCTGCACATCCAGCCTATAGTGCCGAGCAAACGAATGGAGCGAAGACCACGTCGCCACCCTACAGATCTCCTCCGCTGGCACCAAACTGACTTCCGCCCAAGACGCCACCTGCGCCCTGGTGGAATGAGCACGAAGACCTTCCGGAACCACCTTACCCTTCAACAGGTAGGCGGAAGTAATCGCCTCCTTCAACCACCGCGAGATGGAAGACTTCGCCGCTGCCTCACCTTTCCGAGGCCCCGCAAAAACAATAAACAGCCTGTCTGACTTCCTAAAGGAGGCCGTTCTCCTGAGATATTTCTTGAGCACTCTCCGAACATCCAAGAGATGCAAACGGCCCCCCGAGCGCTCTTTCTGTTCCGCCGAGAACACCGGAAGCGATACTACTTGGTTGACATGAAACACGGAAACCACCTTCGGTAAAAAGGCCGGAACCGTGCGCAAAACCACCTTGTACCTGAAAAAGGTCAGATATGGCTCCGTACACGCCAACGCCTGCAACTCCGAAATCCTCCGAGCGAACAAATAGCCACAAGGAAGAGAGTCTTCAACGTCAAGTCTTTCAAGGAAGCCTTGTCCAAAGGCTCGAATGGTTCTTGAAGTAGCGCGTCCAAAACCAAATTCAGATCCCAAGAAGGAACGGAATCTCGTCTTGGAGGCCTCAACAGTAACACCGCTTTAAGAAAACGCCTAATATCTCCGTGGGCACCCACCGGCTGACCTTGAATCTTACCCCTGAAACAGGCTATGGCTGCCAGCTGCACCCTCAAAGTGCTCGCGGCCAACCCCTTTTCCACACCATCCTGAAGAAAAGACAGTATATGAGGCACCGAAGCCCGCAGAGGTTGAAAACCGCGGTCCTCACACCACGCCTCAAAAACACGCCATACACGAACATACGCCAAGGAAGTAGAGCGGCGCCGCGCCTTCAATAAGGTAGAAATTACTGCCGAGTACCCCTTGGCAGTCAACCTTGCCCTTTCAAGAGCCATGCCGTAAGCGAGAATCGACCCACCTGCGGCATGCGTTAACAGCCCCTGAAGCAAGAGATCCCCCCGCAGAGGAAGCCGCCACGGACTGCCCACCAGAAGCCGAACCAGATCTGCATACCACGGTCTTCTGGGCCAATCGGGCACCATGAGAACCACCAGACTGCTGTGTTTCTCTATGCGTTGAATCACCTTGCCTATGAGAGCCCAAGGAGGAAACACGTAGAGAAGGCCCTCCAGCGGCCACCGCTGAGCCAACGCATCGAGGCCTTCCGCCATTCGTTCCCGCCTCCGGCTGAAGAACCTCTCCAACTGCGCGGAATCGAACCGTGCCATCAGATCCATTACCGGTAGCCCCCAGCGCCGCACTATCAACGCAAACACGTCCGGGTGTAGACTCCACTCCCCCGGGTCTACTCTGCGGCGGCTCAGAAAATCGGCCTCGACATTCTCCACGCCTGCCACGTGCTGCGCCGACAGCACCGCCAGATTCTGCTCGGCCCAGTCCAAGAGTCGACTCGCCTCCTCCTCCAGCGACGCACTCCCTGTGCCGCCCTGGCGATTGATATAAGCTACCATCGTGGCATTGTCGGACAGCACTCGAACCGCCTTCCGACCCAAGTCTTTTTGGAAACTCTGCAGCGCCAGAAATACCGCTCGCATCTCCAATCGGTTTATGGACCATTGACTCTCTTCCCTTGACCACTCTCCTTGGGCAAACTTTCCTTTGCAGTGTGCCCCCCAACCTGTGAGGCATGCATCCATTGTCAACAGCCTCCATACGGGAGCCTCCAGAGGCATGCCCCCCTCTAGACTTCCGGGGCGCAACCACCACAGGAGTGCCCGTCGCACTTCCAGAGGACACACCAACCTTTGAGACAACGCATCCCTCTGATGCGACCAGCGCCTTAGAAGAGAGCTCTGCAGCGGCCGCATATGCGCTCTGGCCCACTGAACCACCTCGATGCTGGCCGCCATCGTCCCCAACAACTGCAAATAGCACCATGCAGTCGGAGCTCTGCAACCCAGAAATCTCCGCACGAGCTCCCGCAATTCCCGTGCTCTCTTGTCCGGGAGAAACACCATTCCCCGACTGGTCTCGAAACGCGCCCCCAAATATTCGAGGGCTTGAGAGGGAGCTAGTTTGCTCTTCGCAAAATTGACCACCCAGCCGAGACTCTCCAACAATTGCACCACTCGCGCCGTGGCCGCCACGCTCTCCTCCCGGGACTTCGCTCAAATCAACCAATCGTCCAAGTAAGGGTGCACGAGAATGCCCTCCTTGCGGAGCGCCGCCGCCACCACTACCATGACCTTGGTGAAAGTGCGAGGCGCCATCGCTAGGCCGAAAGGCAATGCTCGGAATTGAAAATGACCCATCGGCAGAGCAAACCGCAGATACTTTTGATGCTTGCGGCGTATGGGAATATGCAAATATGCCTCCGTCAGGTCTAGAGACGTGAGAAACTCTCCCTTTCGCACCGCCGAAATGACTGAACACAAGGACTCCATCCGGAAATGGGTCACCCGAAGACAGCGATTTACCCTCTTTAAATCCAATATGGGACGGAACGTACCCTCTTTTTTCAAAACCACGAAATAAATGGAGTATCGACTGGAGCCGCACTGAGCCGCCGGAATGGGCACCACCGTCCCTAAATGCCGCAGCCGCTGCAGCGTGCTGGCAACCGCCCTGAACTTCCTTGGGGCTCGGCACGGGGAGAGGACAAAGGCGTCGGAGACGGGGCGCTGGAGCTCTAGGGCATAGCCTTCTCGAATGACCTCCAACACCCACTGATCCGCAGTTAATTGGACCCAGACGGGGTAAAACTCCCGCAACCTTCCTCCCATGGGCACCTCCCCCCTCTGGGCCCGCCGTATCTCATTGGGGTTTTCTACTGTTGGCGGACTGAAAGGAACCAAATCCTCTGCCCGCCCCCCGGAAACCCCGAAAGGATTGACCTCGAGCCATATACCGACCCCGCGAAGGCTGGGAAAATCGGAAGGATCGGAATCTCCGCGAGTCTCTGGGGACACCCCTAGAGGCTATCGACCCCCGGCCCTGCTTCAGCCTATCCTCCGGGAGCCGACCCCCTTTGGAGTCCCCCAAGTCCTTGACCAACTTCTCTAAATCCTCCCCAAAGAGAAGCTTGCCTCGAAAAGGTAATTTACTAAGCTGCGCCTTGGAAGAACCGTCCGCCGACCAGTTGCGGAGCCACAGATACCTGCGAGCCGCCACCACCGAAGCCATGCTCTTGGCGAGCCCCCGAATCAAATCATAGTGAATATCCGATAGGTAAGCCGTGCCGTATTCCAGTCGTGCCAGATCCTCGGCCTGTTCTTCCGGTAGTCCCCCCCGCAGACGTTGGGACCACCGCAAGCCAGCTCTCGCCACCCATGCTCCCGCAATGGAGGCTTGCAACGAGAGAGCGCACATATCAAACACCTGTTTCAACAAGGTATCCAGCTTCCTATCCTGCACATCTTTTAACGCCGCGGCGCCCTCCACCGGAATGGTGGTCTTCTTAGTGACCGCCGACACCTCAGCATCCACCTTTGGGGACCGAAAAATCTCCCTATCCTGTTCCGACAACGGATATAACCGGGCCAAAGTCTTGGTCCCTCGGAGCGCTGATTCCGGTGCATCCCATTCCTCCTGAATCATATCTCAAAGGTAATAGTGTAAATACAATGTAGATAGTTTCCCCAGTTGTTTCCATGTTGATTTCCCTGTTTATTGTAAAGTTTACAACTCAGAATGCCTGTGTTGTATAGTTGACGTTGAATGTAAACCGCACTGATCTGAAAAGCGCGGTATAGAAGAACTGTTAAATAAATAAATAAATAAAAAATAAATAAATCTCGAAACACCCTATGAACCGGGAATACCTTTTGAGAAGTCCTAACCGCCTGCAACAACGGATCCTCCAACACATCCTCAGCTGCAGGCGTCACGGAGGGCATGTTTAAAGTCTTTAGAGTCTCAGCAATCAACGCTGGCAACTCTTCCCGCCGGAACACCCGGACCACTCTACTCCGCTCCACGTCCGGTAGCTCTCCGTCCTCTAAATCCTCCTCCGAGGCCACTTCCAGATCCATATCCGCTCCGAGGTCATCTATCCCATCACCTGACAGACTGTCCCCTCGGAGCTCCCTACATTTCTTTGCCGAGCCTATCTCCCCCACCGGGAGATCTGCCGACCCCGACCGTTTCCGACTCCTCTGGACTCCTGACTGAGTCCCGAACGCAGGCTGTAGCAAGGCAAACGCCTGCTGCATCAGGGAAAAGAAGTCTGAGGGAATCCCCGCAACGCTCCCACCCAGACTTCCCGCAGGAGCCGAAGACACACCAGTTGTCCCGGACGGCCCTGCCGTCGGCTCAGGAAGACCGAGAGAGGACGGCCGGGATCCCTCTTCTACTGAAGCGGCCGCTGGCTGATCTCCTGCCGCCCCCCCCCCCCCCCCAGCGCCTTCTCCATACCTACTGGCTCCAGGGAGCAGCCCCGGCATACCCCGGAGTCCAGTAGCTCGCTGCGCTTCACTCCACAAACCAAGCAGCGATTTTTAAGTGGCATGCTACTGTCTATGAGCAACAAACAGCTCTGAAGAGAGAAAACTGGCTCTCTGCCCTGAGACAGAAGTCACTGTCCGTTTTTTTTTCTTTTAAAACCAGTAATCTACTCCCAATAGGCCAATCAGCTGAATTCTGAAGGTCCCATGCAAAAAGGAAGCTTCTAGCCTGCCCAATTAAAAGAAGAAAATTCTGGTCTTTTAAAAGAAATGCCGATTTCAAAATGGCCATCGCCAGCTTTCCCGCTTAAAAAAAAAAAGGGCTGACAGCACGCGCTGAGGCCCCAAGCCTTCTTTTTTACCTGGGAGCCTCCCTAGGACCTCTACTATCACTCCTGCACTGCCCCCCAAAAAGAATTTCAGCAGCACTTACCCGATCTGGAGAAGGGGGGGAGGAGGGGGGCAGAGAGAAATACAGCTCCGGAGCACAGCTCTCACACAGCTTCAGCTCCCACTGACTGCTGCAGCCTCTTAGCACACAGCTCGTGCCAGATTATGTCCTCTGCTGCTGCAGACTCTTCCTGCAACCTGCTCCTCACCCTTCTGGCACGGGTTCGGGAGCAGGGAGGTAAGGCAGTCAGGCTCTCAGCCCACTGCACTTTTAAATAGCTGGGCCCCCCACTAAAAGAACCCTTCGGAGAGAGAACAGGAGAGAAAGGCAGAACTGGGACCCCTCCAGCAGCAGCAGATTTTCACCCCAGAATAAAGCAAAAGCACTAAACCAAAAGAGAGGAAAAAACCAACCCCAAAGAAACAAACAAAGCTCTGCTTATTTGATCTCCCTGAGCCCAGTCCCGGGCTCAGAACCTCCAAGCTGCTTGGAGACTGAAAGTACTGGTGATAGGGGGCGGTTCCTGTCTACTTATACCGGTGACATCAAAGTGATGAAATCTTTCAGTCTCCAAAGCTGCTGGTGGAGGTTGATAACTCTATGGTTCCGGGACTGGACTAGAGGGACGCTAAGGAAGCGCAGTTACTCACCTGTAACAGGTGATCTCCGGGAACAGCAGGAATTTAGTCTTCACATATGGGTATCGTCGGTACTGACGGAGCCTGCGCGGGAATGCTCCCCAGCGTCCAATAGGAACGCTTTTGGGAGCATCCCTCAGCACATGCGCACTACCTTCCCGCCTTTCCAACTGTCCCTCTTCAGTTAACTTTGTAGCTGAGTGAAAGGATAGAGGGAGAGAGGAAAGAGACAAAGAGATAGAGAGACAACTCCTAGGGGAGGTGGGTGGGTTGTGAAGACTAAATTCTTGCTGTTCCCAGAGATCACCTGTTACAGGTGAGTAACTACGCTATCACTAGGAACAAGCAGGAATGTAGTCTTCACATATGGGGACTCCCTAGCTGAAGATGCCAGGGAGATAGCCCCAGGAAGGAACCCCCCTAGAGAGGTAGGCATCCTTCCTCCCATGGATCTCTGGCATTCCACCAGGGTTGGTGGGTAGGAGTTGAATTAGGTCTGAAAGATTTTGAAGAACAGCTTTGCCAAAGAAGGCATCCCGACGGGAGGCTTTATCCAGGCAGTAGTGGGCTGTGAAGGTGTGTACCGAAGCACAGGTGGCTGCTCGACAAATGTCATTGATAGACACGGAGTGGAGATTAGCCATGGAAGCTGCCATGGCTCTAACATTATGAGCTGTGACATGACCATGAAGAGGAAGACCCTTACTCTCATAAGCAAAGGATATGCATTGGGCAATCCATTTAGATAAGGTTCTCTTGGAGACTGGAAATCCCAAATGACTAGAATCAAAAGCTATAAAAAGTTGCAAGGACTTTCTATTTTCCTGTGTTCTCTGTAGGTAAAAGGCTAAGGCTCTTTTACAATCCAAAGTATGAAGGTTTCTTTCTGCATTAGAGGAGAGCACAGTTACTTACCTGTAACAGGTGATCTCTGGGAACAGCAGGAATTAGTCCTCACATATGGGTACGTCGGTACCGACGGAGCCCGCGCGGGAAAGCTCCCCAGCTTCCCAGAAGGAAAGCTTTTGGGGCCTCCCACTGCGCATGCGCGCTGCCTTCCCGCCTTCCTGACCAACTCTCCTCAGTTTGAGTTTAAAGCTGAGATAATAGAGAGAGGAAAGGAAAGAGAGAGAGAGATACAACTCCTAGGGGAGGTGGGTGGGTTGTGAGGACTAATTCCTGCTGTTCCCAGAGATCACCTGTTACAGGTAAGTAACTGTGCTATCTCCAGGAACAAGCAGGAATAAGTCCTCACATATGGGGACTCCCTAGCTAAGATGCCCAGGAGATCCCCTCAAGGGTATGAGACCCTGAAAGGTTCCTCATCTTCCTATGGATCTCAGGCATCCATTCAGGGAAGGTGGGCTGGAGTTGTTCAAGAATGGAACAGGTGTCTGAGGACAGCCTGACCAAACAAGGCATCCCGGCGGGAACCTTGTCCAAACAGTAATGGGCTGTAAAGGTATGAACCGAGGCCCAGGTGGCTGCTCGACAGATCTGGTCAATGGAGACAGAGTTTAGATGAGCCATAGAGGTGGCCATGGCCCTCACATTGTGAGCGGTGACATGGCTCTCCAGAGAAAGGTTCTTACTCTGGTAAGCAAAAGAGATACACTGAGCAATCCAATTGGAGAGTGTTCTTTTGGAGACTGGAAGTCCTAAATGAGAAGGATCAAAAGCAACAAAAAGCTGAGAAGACTTTCGATGTTGCTGTGACCTGTGGAGGTAAAAGGCAAGAGCTCTTTTACAATCTAGAGTATGAAGGGTCCTCTCTGCACTGGATGCATGAGGAGCTGGAAAAAAAACAGGTAAATATACCTCTTGATTAAGATGAAAAGGGGAGACCACTTTAGGCATAAAGTGGGGATTGGTCCTAAGGACCACCTTATCATGATGGAACCTTGTATAAGGTGGATTAGCCACTAGAGCTTGCAGTTCACTGATACGGCGAGCTGAGGTGACTGCAATAAGAAAAATAACCTTCCAAGAAAGAAATTTCAAGGAGGTAGTGGCTAAGGGTTCAAAGGGTGGCTTCATAAGCTGACCAAGAACCAAGTTTAAGTCCCATACCACCGGAGGAGGTCGAATGGGAGGTTTCGTTAAGGTTAGGCCTCTCATGAATCTTGCAATAAGAGGATGAGAGGAAACAGGTTGTCCATTGATGGGCTTAAGGGATGCTGCAATAGCACTCAAATGGACTCTTACTGAATTCGTTTTGAGTCCTGCATTGGAGAGATGCAGGAGATATTCCAAAAGAGAATTCAAAGGACGTGCTAGAGGGTTAAGACCCTTTTGAGCACACCAAATGGAAAATCTTTTCCATTTAAAAGCGTAAGAACGCCTAGTGGAAGGTTTCCTAGAGGCATGGAGGATATCCTTCACTTGCTGCGAAAGATTGAAGTGTTGAAGGTCTAGGCCTTCAGTAACCAAGCTCTGAGGTGAAGGGACTTGGGGTTTGGGTGCCACAAAGTCCCCTCCTCCTGAGACAGAAGGTCTGGAGCCGCTCCCAAGTTCAGGGAGGGGGCTTGGGAGAGATGCAGAAGTAGAGGGTACCACACTTGGCGTGGCAAGCGTGGAGCTATGAGGATCATGGACCCTTGATCCCTTTGAAGTTTTAACAGAGTCTTGGGAATCAAAGGAATGGGTGGAAAGGCATATAGGAAGCCTTGACCCCAATGAAGGAGGAAGGCATCCTTGGCCTGAACTCCCTGACACGGAATCCTGGAACAGAACCAGGGAAGTTTGGCATTCCACGGACTTGCAAAGAGGTCTATGTCCGGGGTCCCCCATTTCTGGAAGATTCTGAGTACCTGATCCATGTGTAGGGACCATTCGTGTGGAAGCAGAACTCGACTGAGTCTGTCTGCCCAAGAGTTTTGGATTCCAGGAAGATATACTGCCAGGAGATGAATTTGATGCTCTCTGGCGAAGGCCCATAATCTTAGAGCTTCGTTGCAAAGTGACAGAGAGCCAGTCCCTCCTTGTTTGTTTATGTAAAACATGGCTACTTGATTGTCCGTATGAATAAGGACCGTCATGTTGCTGAGGAGGGTATGAAAAACTCTGAGAGCTAGAAAGATTGCTCGAAGTTCCAAGTGGTTGATATGAAGGGTGGTCTCCTGTGGAGACCAAGTGCCCTGAGTGGAGAGATCTTGAAGATGAGCTCCCCAACCTGTTTGGGAGGCATCTGTTGTGAGGGTTGCTTGGGACAACAATGGTTGAAAGGGGGCCCCCCAACAACAGATTTTGAGTGGACATCCACCATTGGAGAGACCAAAAGAGACGTTTGGAGTTTGCTATTTGGTCTGAGAGAGCTGCTGATGCTTGAGTCCACTGGGTGGACAAAGTCCATTGAGCTGCTCTCATATATAAGCGAGCATAGGGCACCACATGTACTGTGGAGGCCATGTGGTCTAATAGTTGTAGCATCTCCCTGGCAGTCAAGTGGCTTCTGGACTGAGTCTGGGAGGCTAAGTGCACTAGACGTTGGCAACGGGCCTGAGGAAGATAGGCCCTTGCAGTGGTGGTATCCAACCAGGCCCCTATGAATTCCAGGGATTGAGTAGGGGTGAGTTGAGACTTTGGCAGATTGATCACAAGTCCCAGATACTGCAGAATGCGTCTGGTGCAATCCAGGGAAGTCTGAGCCTCGGACTGAGATGGAGCTCGGATGAGCCAGTCGTCCAGGTATGGGAAGACAAAAATTCCCAGGGCTCGTAGAAATGCAGCTACTATTGCCATGCATTTGGTAAATACCCTTGGAGCAGAGGCTAGACCGAAGGGAAGTACTCTGTATTGGAAATGTTTTCCCTGGAACAGAAACCGTAGGAATTTTCTGTGGGATGGATGGATGAGTATATGTGTGTACGCATCCTTGAGATCTAGAGAACAAAGCCAATCCTGACTCTGTAGGTATGGAAGGAGAGTACCTAGAGAAAGCATCTTGAATTTCTCCTTGCATAGGAATTTGTTCAATTCTCTGAGATCTAGATTGGGTCTGTACCCCCCTGTTTTCTTGGGAATGAGAAAATAAGGGGAGTAAAACCCTGACCCCTGTTGAAGAAGAGGAACCTCTTCTATTGCCCTTTGGGCGAGAAGGGTGGTCACCTCCTGACCTAACAGGTTCAGGAGAGATGGGGGAGAATTGAAACATCTCACCATGGTATGGGGAGGAAGGCTGGAGAAATGTAGTTTGTAGCCCTCTCTGATGAAAGAAAGGGTCCATTGTTCTGATGTGATTTGCTCCCATCTGGGAGCAAAATGAGTTAACCTTCCTGGAATGGTGAGAGGCTCTGGATGTTTTAGAGCCAGAAAGGTTAAGTTCTCTAGAGTTAAGTCAAAAACCCTGAGGGGGTTGGGACTGCTGGGCTGTAGCAGCCCCTGCAGGTTTTGCCCTGGCCTGTTTAGGCTGCTGACGCTTAGGAGCAAAGCGAGCTGCAGAAGATTGTTGGCCAGTATTTGTAGCAAATCTGGCCTTCTTATAGAAAGGCTTCTTGAAAGATTTTTTCTTGACAGGGGCAGAGGTAGACTTAGAAAGTCTATCTAAAGCAGCATTTTCTGCATCCATTTGGGTGGCTTTAATTTGCCACTCCTTACCAAACAGATTCTCGCCTGTACAGGGCAGATTTCCCAACCCATCCTGGACCCAGGTTTCTAGGTCAGAGGCCTGGAGCCAAGCAATTCTGCGAGCCGCTATGGCAATACCTGAGGCTTTGCTAGTACCCTCAAAGGAGTCAAAGGCTGCTCTGTTGGAGAACTTTGAAATATCTTGGGTATGCTTTAGCAAAAGAAGGAACTCCTCCTTTCTATCCTCTGGGATAAAGGGGAGAAAATGGCATATTTTCAATGCAATCTCCTTCAGAAACATGCCCATATAGAGGCTGTATGAATTGATTCTGGCAATAAGCATACTTGCTTGGAAGATTTTTCTACCAAAAGCATCCAGTGTCCTACATTCTCTTCCTGGAGGAGTAGAAGAGTGTCTTTTAGTACTCTTGATCCTTTTCATAGCTGACTGCACCACAATGGAGTGGTGCGGGAGCTGAGTTTTTTGAAACCCAGGAGAAGGGGGGACACGATACATGGTGTCCAAACGACGAGAATGTGGAGATAGGGTGAGAGGAGTCTCCCATAAGTCCATCATGTGTTCTTGAAGAATTTCATGAATGGGCAAGGTGACTGCCTCTTTGGGAACCTTAGAGTATCCAAAAATATCCAATTTTTTTGCTCTAGGTTCTTTTTCAGAGGTTACTGAAATAGAAAGACCTTTAGCTACTTCAATGATGAAGTCTTGAAAGGACAAATCCTCTGGAGGAGACATTCTCCTCTTTGGAGAAGAGGGCTCTTCAGGTAGAGTAAGGGATACTTCAGCAGTGTCATCTGATGAATCAGAATCATCAGAAGACTCAAAGTATCGTCTGTTTGCTTCCAGGGATCGATAAGCGTATCGACCGGTATCGACATCGGGGGTACGCGGAACCGGATCGGTATCGTGGAAAACCCCGGAACCGGGAACCGGAATCGGTATCCTGGTCGATGTGGATGCCCTGGGTACCGGTATCGGTTGTGGTACCGGAACTGGAGTCGGTACTGCTGGCTGCGGTACCGAGGGCGTCGCAAGCTCTAATAAAAGCCATAATGGCCTGCTGCATGGATTGAACTGTATGATCCATAGACGCCACGACTGTCTGGATGTCGGTACCGGAAGATTGAGCCGGTACCCCAGAGCAGTCTAACAGGTGATCGGTCGAGGCCGTGCCATTGATGTCAACCTGTAACCCCATAGGAGGAGCTTTGGAAGCCGAAGCTTCCCGCTGGGGTTGTTTGGCCGGGGGCATCTCGATACTTGGAGGGAGATTTGCCCTTTGAGGACCTGCCAGAGGAATGTTTGGTTACCTGAGATCCATCAGGAGAGGAAGACCTGGAAGATGTCGATGCTGGAGGAAGACCTGAAAGATGTCGATGCTGGAGTATCTGTAGAAAACAGCATGTGAAACTTGGCTGCCCGGTTTTGTAAGCCACGTTTAGACATCAAAGAACAGGATGGGCAATCCGGAATGGAGTGGTCAGGCCCCAAACATTTAAGACACCATTCATGGGTGTCTGTGACTGATATAGTACCGCTACACTTGGTGCATTTTTTAAAACCAGAGGCTGGTTTCTCCATGAGGGAGAATTCCGTGAAGGCCTAGAGGCCTCACAGAACACACACACCAAGTGGGGAAAAATAAGATTTTTTTTTTTTTTTTTAAGAAATAAAGAAAAAAGACCGGCGGTACTGGTCCGGAATCGGGGAAGGCAGACACGCGACCAAAGAAACAAATTAAAATAACAACTTCTTCAGCGGTGACAGGAACACGACCTGCTGGCTCCGCGGAAAAAGAAGAACTGAGGAGAGTTGGTCAGGAAGGCGGGAAGGCAGCGCGCATGCGCAGTGGGAGGCCCCAAAAGCTTTCCTTCTGGGAAGCTGGGGAGCTTTCCCGCGCAGGCTCCGTCGGTACCGACGTACCCATATGTGAGGACTTATTCCTGCTTGTTCCTGGAGATTGAGACCTCGGGGAAAAAATACAGGAAGATAAATTGATTCAAATGAAAAGGCGAAACCACCTTTGGCATAAAGTGTGGATGAGTTCTAAGAACAACCTTATCATGATGAAACCTAGTATAAGGAGGATCAGCCACTAAAGCTTGCAGTTCACTAATGCGACGTTCAGAGGTGATTGCGATTAGGAAGATGACCTTCCAGGTCAAAACCTAAGGGTTGTAGTGGCTAAAGGCTCAAAAGGCGACTTCATCAGCTGCCTGAGAACTAGATTTAGATCCCATGCCACCGGTTGTGGCTTAATGGAAGGTTTAGTTAACAGAAGACCTCTCATAAATCTGGATATGAGTGGATGAGAGGAAATTGGTTGTCCATTCAGAGGATTATAAGAAGCTGCAATTGCACTAAGATGGACTCTTACCGAATTGGTCTTTAGACCAGAATTCGATAAGTGAAGGAGACACTCTAGTATCGATTCAAAAGGTATGACAAGGGGGTTTAATCCCTTCATGGAGCACCATATAGTAAAACGTTTCCACTTGAAGGCATAAAATCTTCTTGTGCAAAGTTTTCTAGAAGCCTGAAGGATATCCTTTACCTGTTGGGACAGGTTGAAATCCTGGAGGTCTAAGCCTTCAGCAACCAGGCTGCGAGATGCAGGGACTGGGGACTCAGGTGCGATAGCGTCCCGTCCTCTTGGGAAAGGAGATCTGGAGCATGCCCTAACTCCAGAGATGCAGCTTGAGAGAGATGTAGAAGCAGGGGATACCACACTTGGCGTGGCCATCATGGCGTTATGAGAATCATGCGACCCCTGTCTCTCTGAAGCTTGAAGAGTGTTTTGGGGATGAGGGGAATGGGTGGGAAGGCATAAAGGAAGTCCTGACCCCAATGAAGGAGGAAGGTGTCCCTTGCCTGACAATTGTGAGCCGGAATGCTGGAACAGAACCGGGGAAGTTTGGCATTCAATGGACTTGCAAAAAGGTATATGTCTGGAGTGCCCCAGAGATGAAATATCTTTGCCACCTGGTCTAGGTGGAGAGACCACTCATGAGGCAGCAGTACTCCACTGAGTTTGTCTGCCCAAAGGTTTTGAATGCCTGGAAGATATACCACTAGAAGGTGAATTTGATACTCTCTGGCGAGGTCCCAGAGTCGTAAAGCTTCGTTGCATAACGACACAGAGCCTGTCCCATCCTGCTTGTTCACATAGAACATGGCTACTTGATTGTCCATCTGAACTAGGACTGTCTTGTAGCCGAGCTGGGCGTGGCATACTCGAAGAGCTAAATAGATTGCTCTTAATTCCAGGAGGTTTATGTGTAGACCAGCCTCCTGTGGAGTCCAGGTGCCCTGGGTAGAGAGATGATTCAGGTGTGCTCCCCAACCCACCTGTGATGCATCTGTTATTAGGGTGGCCTGAAAAAGGGGTTGATGGAAAGGAGACCTCACTGTCAGATTTTCTAGTGATTGCCACCATTGGAGGGACAAAATTAGTCGTTGAGTTTTTACTATTTTTATTTATTTATTTAGCATACATTTGTATACCGCTACTTCCAGCGATCAGTAGCGGTTTGATTACAGACGGAAGACTGGCAAATCATGACAAATTTTGAGGAATATACACATTGATTCGAAAGGGAAAGCACAGCACAGCACACAGAGAGTGGGTCTAAGGAGGGGGTGTCAGAAATTTACATATTTACATATGTACATAACTGCATCTATGGTTCCTTTAGAGGCCTATTGCAGGCCCGCTATGGTTTATATCAGATTGTAGTAGCACTGGAAAAGATGCGTCTTGAGTTTATTTCTGAACTCCATAAGGCCTTTAATGTCACGTAGTTCAGTCGGTAGCTGATTCCAGAGGGTCGGGGCAGAGTAAGAGTATACTCGGTGGCTTGTACTGGTTTTTACGGATCTGATATCAAGAGGCACTTGGAGTCTGTTCGAGCTGATTGTTCTTCTGCTGCTGTTGGGGGGTTGCGTGTTGATGAGGGTGGCAAGAAAGTATGAGCTTGTATGTGGTTATTAGGGTTTTATATTTCACCCGGGCAGCAATGGGGAGCCAGTGGAGTTCAATCAGTACAGGCGTGATGTGTTCAGCAAGTTTTTTTCCCATGATGACCCTAGCTGCTACATTTTGGGCCATTTGCAAAATGTTGAGGGTTTTCTTCGGAAGGCCCTGTAAGATTGCGTTGCAATAGTCGAAGTGTGGTATAATGAGTGCTTGTGCAACAGTCCTGAAATCATGAGGTTCGATGATATTCCTTAGAGGTTGTAGGACTCTAAGTTTGTAGAAAACAGCTTTGTTGGTTTTGCGGAGGTGCTTTTCCATTTTTAGGTTGCTGTCAAGCGTTACCCCCAGATATTTTATTTCATTCTTTGTATTGTACGTATTGTTGCATAGGGTGACTGACGCAGGAGGGTCAAAATTTGGTTTTCCGGAGATATACATCACCTCAGTTTTTTTATGGTTGATTGTCATGTTGTTTTGCTGTAACCATTTTAGCATCAAATCAAGGCATGATTCCAGCTGAGTATAGTTAGTGTTAACGGTATCCAATTGTGTGTAGAGCATAATATCATCCGCATAGATGTGGTAGTTGATATTATGCTGTTGGAAAATCTTACAGAGGGGTTGCATGTAAACGTTGAAAAGTAGTGCAGAGAGAGCCGATCCCTGGGGTATTCCTTGCGTTTGCGTGAAGGCTTCTGCTTGTTCACCATTGAAGTGAACCTGTGGCATCCTGTTGGTTATGTAGGAAGAGAACCATTTCAGGGGGGTTCCCAATATTCCTATTGATTCTATCCTGTTTAGGAGGATTCCGTGATGAACTGTATCAAAAGCGGCTGAGATGTCAATGAAGATGAGTATAAACATTTTATTTTTTTCTTCAAGTCCTTTGAGTAGGTTGTTGAGCAGTGCTATTAGAAGTGTTTCAACCCCATGATGTTGTCTGAAGCCGTATTGGTGTTCATCTAGGGTTTTATGTTCGTCTAGATGATCTTGAAGTTGAATTAGGGCTGCCTTTTCAATGACCTTTGCTAGGAAAGATATGCTGGAAATGGGGCGGTATGATGCCGGGTCGTCCTTGTTGAGTGAATTGTTCTTTAGAATTGGCCTTATTATTGATTTTTTGAGTTGTGTGGGCATTATTCCTTGCTGTAGCGATTGGTTTACAATATGGGAGACTTGGTTTGCAATATCTTGTTTCGCCTCCTTAACCCACGCAGCTGGGCAGGGATCTAGCAGGGAGGTGGTGGTACGGATGTTTGTTATTATTCTGATAATTTGTTGAGCATCAATGTTGTAAAAATTGTCCCATGTTTTTTCCTGGTCCTCAGTGGCTGTCGTGTTGGGGTCCACGATGGTTGTTGTGATGGGGTGGAATGCCTGGTAGTTTGTGTTCCAACAGTGCGTGGGTGTGTTTACAGTAAGTTTCTTTGCGTAGTGGTCTGCAAGCGTTTGGGGTTTAATGACGTTCCCATAGTGGTCTTCCTGAGATACTTTGGTTAGTGTTTTCACTAGGTCGAATAATTCACGAGGCTTGTTGATAGCTTTGCTTAATATGTTGGTGTGATGCGACCTTTTTGCGGAGTTAACCTCGTCTTTGTATTTTGCAAGCTGATTGATGTATCTAGTCTTGAGTTCGGTGGATTTGCATCGTCTCCATTTTCTTTCTAGTCTTCGGAGTTCCCTCTTCATTCTGGTCAACGTTTCAGTGTACCAGGGTTCAGATCTGGGTTTAGTTGAGTTCGTGGGGGTTTTCCATGATGGGTGCGATGCGGCCTCAATTCCCTTGTCCCAGTTGTTTATAAGTACATCGAGGTCATTGCATTCTAGATCTATGTGGGCGGTAATGTTACTTACAAGACTTTCCAAGTTGAATTTGCTGAATCGCCTTTGTGGGTGTATTGTTCTTCGTGCTTTTGCATCTTTGGGTAAGGAGGGTAGTTTTATTTGAAGATCAATTTGATGGTGGTCGGACCATGGTACTGGAGTTATCCTTACCATTGGTTTTGCTTCGTTACTCTGGTGATTCATGGGGGTGAACACCATGTCTAGGGTATGACCCTTGTCGTGGGTGGCTTCACTTATTATCTGTTGATATCCCCAGTTGGGTCATGGCCTCCAGGAAAGTATTCGCGTGGGTGGGTGGCATTGACGCTAAATTTATTTATTTATTTATTTATTTATTTAATTGGATTTCTATACCGCCTTATCATACAATCAAAGCGGTCTTACAAACAAAGATATTAAGAGTATTAGTGAGAAAATGTAAAGAAATAAAAGTTAAAGTTATGGTATAATGTGTTAGAGTGAGTTGCATTATCTACATAGTGAGCTATACTATAATGTGAGCTATTATACAATATGTATATGATTTACATTCCAGACAAATTAAGTTAGTTAATTGCATGACCGTAGTGTTCTATAAACAAAGATGTTTTCAGTTGCTTTCTAAAGTCATTGATGTCTTGAGCTGCTCTCAGCTCATTAGGTAGAGAGTTCCAGATGGAAGGTGCAGCAAAAGAGAAAGCCCTTTCAGAGGTGTCTTTACGTGTTTTTCTGACATCATTTGATAAGCTGATTCTGTTGTCAGATCCTCTTCTTCTAGGTCTGTTGCTAATATCTGACTGTATGAGATATGTCAGGCTTTCTGCAGAATATTGTTGTTTTATCTTGAAAATATAAATTATAGTTTTATATTTTACACGTGAAGCTATTGGTAACCAGTGAAGCTCTTTCAAGATGGGAGTTATATGTTCTCTACTTGATAGACCAAAAATTATACGTGCAGCAGTATTCTGCGCCAGTTGTAAAGGCTTAAGTGCTTGCTTAGATAAACCCAGATATATTGGATTACAGAAGTCAAGTAATGGAGTAATCAATGCTTGACAAACATTTCTGAAGTGAACAGTATCAAGAAGCGGCCTTAGTCTTTTGATGAGCTTCATTCTGTAATAAGCGCTTTTAATTGTCTTATTTATGTGTGATCTGAGATTCAACTCATTATCCAGAGTAACTCCAAGATATTTTACTTCTGATTTAATAGGAATAGTTGAGTTATCTATTTTGATGTCAGGAGGATGCGCAAAATTATGGTTACGAGAAATAAATAACGCCTCTGTTTTGCTAAAATTAATTTCCATGTTGTTTGTTTTACACCAGTTGGACATTTCTGAGAGACATTCTGTAATGCCCGAGAAATCAGGGTTCTCAATAGTGATAGTTGTGAAAATCATAATATCATCAGCATAGATTGTATACTTAATTCCACTTTTCAAAGGAATTTTGCATATTGGTTGCATATAAATATTGAAAAGGAGCGATGAAAGTGCAGATCCTTGTGGCACACCTTGTATTACTCTTATGGGCATAGAGGTTTTTTCCCCTATCTTTACTTGTAAAAATCTCTCTGTCAAATAGGAATGGAACCATTTTAAAGTGACCCCATGTAGACCAATCTCCTCTAATCTATTTAATAATCTATTGTGATTTACTGAGTCGAATGCTGCAGAGATGTCTATAAAAATCATTATAATACCTTTCTTAATGTCATCAATGGTGCGGAGTATGCAGTCAAAAAGATAAATCATTAAAGTTTCAACTCCATGGTTTGGGCGAAAACCATGTTGGTTAATATCTAGGGGTGCATGAACATCAATGTGTTCTTGAAGTTGAAGTTGCACTATCTTCTCTATGATCTTTGCTAAAAAGGGTATGCTGGAAATTGGCCGGTAGGCTGCTGGATTATTCTTGTCTAGCGTTGTTTTCTTCGGAATTGGTCTAACAGTTGCAAGCTTAAGTTGCTCTGGTAAAATACCTTGAGAGAGGGAATTTTGCACAATGTTTTGTATGATGTGAATAAAATTTGACTTTGTAGACTTGATCCACGATACAGGACATGGGTCAGTGGGAGAAGTGCATGTGTTTATAGAAGAAATAATGTGCAAGAGTTGCTCCTTTGATGGAAAGGAGAATTTTTCCCAAACCCTGGAATTTGAGACTGATTTTAAGTTAAGTTTTTCTGTAGCTTTTGTCTTAGAGTGGAATTTTTCCCTAATATAGTCCGCATACTTTTGCGGTTCAATTTGAGCTTCCCCTTCTGTCTTTTGCTCCTTTGTTAAAGATTTTACAATTTCAAACAGTTCTCTAGGTTTGTTGATGGAATTATTTATTATATTTGTATGGTATTCTTTCTTAGAGTTTTTAATATGCTCATCGTATATTTTTTGTTTATTTAAGTAAAGCAGCCTTAATTCTGTCACCTTATTCCTTCTCCACTTACGCTCAATTCTTCTGAGCTCTCTTTTCATCAAACGTATAGCTGTAGAATACCATGGCTTGTGATGTTGCTTATTAATCCTTGCTTCCCTTGGTCTCATGTCTGTCATTCTGGCTGCATTAGAAATTATGTGATACCATTCTGTTACTTGTGTCTCTAATTTCACTGAATCTGCAGATAGATGAGGTAAAGTATCTTGTATAAAAGCATCTTTGTTAAATTTTTTGAACCGTCTGTGATAGCATTTGTGGTCTAGGTTCATATCATTTTTTGTTTGTAATAAAATTTCTATTCTAACTATTTAGGTCTCCCAGGATGATTTGGAATTTCCTGAGTTGCGTGGAGGAGATGTTCTCTAGGGCAGCAGCAAGGGTTTCGTGGTGTGGCGAGGGGGATCTGTATATTAGGCAGATGGATAAAGCTGTATTCTCTATTTTAAGCAAGTCGATGTCAATGCTTGAATTCAGAGATGTGCTCGTAAGTTGCAGGTTGGACTTGGCTATGATGAGGACTCCACCACCTCTTTTGTTGGTGCGTGGGCAATTGTATAATTTGTATGCAGGATTGTTTATCTGGTTTAGTATCGCAGCGTCGGAGTCAGTGATCCAAGTTTCTGTTATACAGAGGATGTCAGGTTGCTCATCTGTGATGATGTCATAGATGATGTGTGTTTTGTTCCTGAATGATCTGGCATTGATGAGGATGATGTTACATGTATCATGAGATGTTTGTGGGGAGTGTGTGGGCATAGTCTGGGTTAGTATGGTCTTGTTTACATGCGTCTTTATAGGTTTAGGTTTGCGGTGCCTCTGTGATCTGTTGTGCCTGGTAATAGAGGGTCTTGGAGATGTTGCAGGTGTTGGATCTTTGATGTTAATGTGGTATGGGGTTAGTGGGGGCAGTGAAGGTGATTGGATGGGGTAGAGATAGTAGATTGGAGTGCATGTGTGTGGTAGGGGGTAGTAAAAATTTGAGTTGATGGCGGATGCTGGAACCAGTATGAGCAGATATATGCCCAGTATAAGGTTGAGGGGTTCCATTCCTCACCCGTTTTGTGGATAGCTGTATCGTGCTGTGAGTCTAGAGACACTACACAGTAATAAGTATTATGCCGACAGTGGCCTAGTATCAGCTACCACTACACAGTAAAAAGTATCAGCTAACACTACACAGTAACAAGTATTATGTCGTCAGTGGCCTAATATCAGCTATCACTTCACAGTAACAGGTATTATGCAGTAAGTGGCTTAGGGTCAACTAACACTTTACAGTAACAGGTATTATACCGTCAGTGGCCTAGTATCAGCTATCACTTCACAGTAACAGGTATTATGCAGTAGGTGGCCTAGGGTCAGCTAACACTTTACAGTTAAGAAGAACTATTTGAGTCAGCAGTTGTTATTATGCAGTCAGTGTCCTAATCTGAGCTATCTCTCAGTAGTCTCTTCGTAGTAACGGTGTAATGGTCAGGCGTTATTATAGAGATTCCGACCTTTTACTCTTTTGGTAGTTTGCTTAACTGGTCGGGACTGTGCTTTGCGGCTTACCTCCTTCCTTGGGCCTTGACCCTTGCAGATTGTTCGGCAGTCCTGTGTGATGAGGGGTTCGACCCAGGCTGGCTGTAGGTTATGTAAATTGACTACTGTGCCATATCCAAAAAATGGTGTAGCAATCCTGAGGACGCTGGAGTTGGCTGGGTGGAGGTGGTTCAGCGAGCTCGACCTGTGTTGGGAGCTCAAGCTTTGATGGGCCTCCAGCGATGTTTCTGCCGTCGATTTGTCAAGTAGGTTTTGTGGTTTCTTACTGGTCAGGACCAGAGATTTTTGGGATCTTTGAAAGGTTTGTGTGGCTTGACCTGTGCAGGGAGCTGGTGCTTGCGTGGTGCTGGTTAAAACGCCCTGGTTGAGGTAGGTCCTGGGGCGGGATTAGTGCGGCGCTCAGTGCGCTGAGGGGCCTCCGCCTCAGGCACGGGCCCGCCAGGCGCGGGCGCGCCTTGCAGGGACGCCGCTTTAGATCGCTCAGGGGTGCCGGCTCTGCTACTCCCACTGCCCCGATTGGGCAGGAGTAAGTTGGTGGGCGGTCGGGCGGCAAGTGGCTCCCTCGATGCAGGGACGCCGCTTTAGATCGCTCAGGGGTACCAGCTCTGCTACTCCCACTGCCCCGATTGGGCAGGAGTAAGTTGGTGGGCGGGCGGGCGGCAAGCGGCTCCCTCGATGCAGTGACGCCGCTTTAGATCGCTCAGGGGTACCGGCTCTGCTACTCCCAATGCCCCGATTGGGCAGGAGTAAGTTGGTGGGCGGTCGGGCGGCAAGTGGCTCCCTCGATGCAGGGACGCCGCTTTAGATCGCTCAGGGGTACCAGCTCTGCTACTCCCACTGCCCCGATTGGGCAGGAGTAAGTTGGTGGGCGGGCGGGCGGCAAGCGGCTCCCTCGATGCAGTGACGCCGCTTTAGATCGCTCAGGGGTACCGGCTCTGCTACTCCCAATGCCCCGATTGGGCAGGAGTAAGTTGGTGGGCGGTCGGGCGGCAAGCGGCTCCCTCGATGCAGGGACGCCGCTTTAGATCGCTCAGGGGTGCCGGCTCTGCTACTCGCACTGCCCCGATTGGGCAGGAGTAAATTGGTGGGCGGTCAGGCGGCAAGGGGCTCCCTCGATGCAGGGACGCCGCTTTAGATCGCTCAGGGGTGCCGGCTCTGCTACTCCCACTGCCCCGATTGGGCAGGAGTAAGTTGGTGGGCGGTCGGGCGGCAAGCGGCTCCCTCGATGCAGGGACGCCGCTTTAGGTCGCTCAGGGGTGCCGGCTCTGCTACTCCCACTGCCCCGATTGGGCAGGAGTAAATTGGTGGGCGGTCAGGCGGCAAGCGGCTCCCTCGATGCAGGGACGCCGCTTTAAATCGCTCAGGGGTGCCGGCTCTGCTACTCCCACTGCCCCAATTGGGCAGGAGTAAGTTGGTGGGCGGTCGGGCGGCAAGCGGCTCCCTCGATGCAGGGACGCCGCTTTAGATCGCTCAGGGGTGCCGGCTCTGCTACTCCCACTGCCCCGATTGGGCAGGAGTAAGTTGGTGGGCGGTCGGGCGGCAAGCTGCTCCCTCGATGCAAGGACGCCGCTTTAGATCGCTCAGGGGTGCCAGCTCTGCTACTCCCACTGCCCCGATTGGGCAGGAGTAAGTTGGTGGGTGGTCGGGCGGCAAGCGGCTCCCTCGATGCAGGGACGCCGCTTTAGATCGCTCAGGGGTGCCGGCTCTGCTACTCCCACTGCCCCGATTGGGCAGGAGTAAGTTGGTGGGCGGTCGGGCGGCAAGCGGCTCCCTCGATGCAGGTACGCCGCTTTAGATCGATTGTCTGATAAATGTCCTGTGGCCTATGTCCACTGTGTGGATAGGGTCCACTGAGCTGCTCGCATGTGGAGGCGAGCATATGGGACTACATGAACTGTGGATGCCATATGTCCCAGCAACTGTAGTAGCTCTCAGGCAGTTAGGGAGGATTTCCCTGCTGCTTGAGAAGCTAGTTGCATTATGCGAAGACACCGGGCCTGTGGAAGGAAAGCCTTTGCCTGTCTGGTATCTAGACAGGCCCCTATGAATTCCCGGCATTGGGAAAGAACAAGTTGGGATTTTGGGAAGTGTATTACCAACCCCAAGTATTGGAGGATTCACATTGTGCGAGACAGTGCAGTGCCGGCCTCTGCAACTGTAGGGGCTCGAATGAGCCAGTCATCTAAGTAAGGGAAGACGAATATCCCCAGGGTTCGTAGAAATGCAGCTACTACTGCCATGCATTTCGTGAATACCCTTGGTGCTGAAGCCAAACCAAAGGGAAGAACCCTGTACTGGAAATGTTTTCCCTTGAAAAAGATTCGTAAGAATTTCCTGTGATTTGGATGGATCAGAATGTGAGTGTATGCATCCTTTAAGTCTAGAGAGCAAAGCCAATCCTGGCTTTGAAGGTATGGCAGAAGAGTTCCAAGAGAAATCATTTTGAACTTCTCTTGGAACAGGTATCTGTTCAATTCTCTGAGGTCTAGAATGGGACTGCGTCCTCCTGTTTTCTTTGGAATAACAAAATAGGGGGCATAGAACCCTGCACCCCGTTGAAGAATGGGTACCTCTTCTATTGCCCCTTGGGCAAAAGTGTTGAGACCTCGTGATCTAGCAGATTGTCTGCGGAGGTTTGAGAACTGAATTGCCTTAGAATTGTAGGAGGGGGCATGCTGTGAAAATGGAGCTTGTACCCCTCTCCTACAATGGACAGAGTCCAAACTTCTGCTGTTATCTGATGCCATCTGTTGGCAAAGTGGCATAGCCTGCCTGGGATATTGGGGGGTTGGGGACCCCTCAGATGCAGGAAAGCTAAGCTCTCTAGGAAGGCGTCAAAGCCCTTGAGGGGGCTGAACCTGCGGAGCTGGTTGGGCTCTCAGGCCTTTTGGCTTCTTTTGCTGTCTAGTTTGTCCCTTTTGGGCAACCTGACCCTGAGTTTGACTCTGCTGGGTATAGGAAGGATAAAATTTTTATAAGGCTTCTTTTTGGCTGGAGTGGCTGTAGATTTTGACAATATATCTAGAGTGGTATTGTCAGCATCTAACTCGTTAGCCTTTTCCTGCCAGTTCTTGCCAAAGAGATTCTCTCCCGTGCAAGGAATGTTGCCTAACTTGTCCTGTACCCAAGTCTCCAAGTCTGATGCCTGAAGCCAGGCAATCCGTCGTGCCCCAATGGCAATAGCAGAGGTTCTGCTGATGCATTCAAAGCAAAGGCTTCACGGTTCACAAATTTGGAGACATCTTGAGCATGCTTAACTAGAGCAAGAAAGTATTGTCTCTTTTCATCTGGGAGAAGTGGGCTCATAAGCTCCAAGTCTCCTGTAACTTCTTTGAGGAACATGCCCATATATAGTATATATGAACTGATCCTAGCTGAAAGCATGGAAGCCTGAAAAGTTCGGCACTCAAAAGCGTCCAGAGTCCTGCAGTCATGACCTGGGGGATTGGATGCGTGCCTCTTTGCACTTTTCATCCTATGCATGGCTGACTCCACCACCATTGAATGGTGTGGCAGCTGAGTCTTTTGAAATCCAGGACACGGCGGAACTTGATACATAGTATCAAGTCTCCTACAGTGAGGAGATGTAGTCAGAGGTGTCAATGGCCTTTCGATACTTAGCAGGAGAGCTACCCTTTGAGGACCGGCTTTTATGTTTAGTTACCTGAGATCCATGGGAGGAAGAGGAGGCTCTTGAAGATGTCGATGCAATGGATCTGGCATCCGAAGAAGAGAGAGTACCGAGCTTTGCAGCCCGGTTCTGTCTTCCTCTTTTAGTCATCCCCATACAGGAGAGACATTCAGATGGAGAATGTTCAGGCCCTAAACATTTAAGACACCAATCATGGGTGTCAGTGACGGAAATGGTACCGCCACACTTAGTACATTTTTTAAAACCACTAGTTGGTTTTTCCATGTTTCAGGAATATGAGGCCTAATGCCCATGGCGCCTAGCACCAAAAAAGAAAAGTTTCTGAAGACAAACAGTTCAAAGTATAAGGGGGTTTTTTTGGAAAAGAAAAGAAAAAGAATCGGCGGTACCGGTAAGCGTCGTGCGGAGGCAAACGCAACCACAAGAAAACAATTTTAAAGACGGAATTTTCTGTGGTGACAGGGTATGGGTCCTGTCGGCTCCACGGAAAACGAAGAACTGAAGAGGGACAGTTGGAAAGGTGGGAAGGCAGCGCGCATGTGCTGAGTGATGCTCCCAAAAGTGTTCCTATTGGACGCTGGGGAGCGTTCCCGCACAGGCTCCATCGGTACCGACGATATCCATATGTGAAGACTACATTCCTGCTTGTTCCTGTAGATATGCATTAACATATGCGAGTTCACGTTCCACAATGTGAACCGTTCCTGCTTGATTTGAGGTGTAAGTTGATTATAGGTGACCCATTTGGTTTCTTTGATTCCTAACTGATTCTTCTCTATCTGTGCTATTTATTTATGCGTTGTGGATTCTGGAGGGGACGAGAAGCATGTGACAGTTTTCTGGGATCCTGTATTTAGTGCGGTTTGCTGGTTGAGGCTAATAACTAGAATGAGATTGACGTTTTGTTTTTGGGGCTTAACATCTGATGATATATTAAAAAAAAAACTCTCTCTCAAATAGAACTGGGGATTGCTCTGCTATTTTTGAAATTTATAGGCAATTTTTATTTATTTTCATTTGTTCCATCTGCTTTGTATTACACTATAATGTGGCCTTGAAGGATGTTACTTGTGAAGGCGGAATATAAAGACCAAATTAAAACATTCATGTCAGTAGGTTTGGGCATGCAGAAAGGAGACATAGCACATTATCAAAGGAAATTATGGGGAAATTACCTAATTCAGCCTGCTGAAAAGGGGGAGAAGTCCTCCCGATACAATAATTGGGTGAATGCTTTATAAAAGGTTTGCTCTTCTACCCTTCTCCTTTTAGACATTTGGCACTTTCTATAGCTTCACTTGTCTTCTTGTTACATTAGTAAAGAAAAAGGAAGATGCTGATGGAGAAGCACAGCACAAGGCCACATCTCTGGAGCTGGGAGAGCTAAAGTCAGGCTCCATAAAAAAGGTGATTCCTATAGGTCTACCCTTCACTTTGCAGGGGTTGGGGAGAGTCCCCATTTTACCTCAGTGCCATGCTGCAACTCAAACTTGTAGAAGAAAGCCCAAGCATCTCCCAGGTCTGAGTCTATTTTCACTGTGCGATGAAACCATTCCCGAGCCTTTGTTATTTTACGCTCACTCCAGAATAACCTGGGGAGATAAGAATCATGGATATTATTTACCAAGAACAAACAGCATTATACAATAGAATTCCCATGGTCTCAGTGTCCCTGCTTTAAAGAGCTTAGAAAATGATTGAGTCCAAGAAAGCGAAGTGAGCTCTTCAAGGTCACACATCCACAGTAAACATGGGAAAGGGCAGCTGAGGAGATCTATCTAGGACAGCAGCTTTGCTACAACTTGTAAATCAGACTCCATTCCACAGTTTCTACTGTAGAGAAAGCAAGTCTAGTAAAAAATACTTTCTAAACCTGTACAAGTAAACAGCTATGACTACCCCAGCGATCACCTGAAAACTGTCCTTATCTGAATAACAGTATACGCACAGACTGAGAGCAGATACTTCCAGATGTAAACAGCAAAGGGGAGCCTGATGACCTCTGAAATCCACAGTGCTATCATACTGCAGGTTATGGCTGCAGCACCAGCCAGGCCTGTAACTATATCTTGCCTGAGACTGTCTCTGTGACAGTGGCACAAGTTGTAATTGTGTCATATTGTGGTTTGGATTTCTCTGTCAGGAGATCTAAAGTGTCTTAATAAATTGAATATTGATATAAATAGGGCTTCTATTCTTAGGCGTTCATAAATTGTGAATTTAGGTGTTTATGGTGAAATTAGGCCTTACCTGCTAATTTTCTTTCCTCGAGTACCTCCAGTCCAGTCACATGGATTTATGCCTCCTGTCACCAGCAGTGGCTGGACTGAGGCATAGGCAGCCAGTCACACTGCTGGGCCTGACCTTTCTTTACGAAAAGGAGTAGTTGAGACTGAGTGGTCAGGTTTAAGAAGGATTTTATTCCCCTCCCTGGGTTTGGATTTTCAAAAACAGTACAAAACACAAGAACTCAAAATACAGCCATGCTTCTGGCAAAACTGAAGGTGAAAACAAAACACAGCTTCTCGCTTGAACAAAAACAGGAATAATAAACAGAATCCAACTGAAAATGCTGACAGTCTTTTCTGTGCTCATTCAGCTCTCTACAAGGCACTCTTGTCTTTAGCTAGCGCAGAGAACTTATATCAGCCATTAACAAAGAGCAGTCCATGTCCTCAATACAGGGATTTAAGCTACTTGGTTCTGTAATCATTGGTTCTTCAACCACATTATTTTCTCTAGGGCAGAAAGTTTGAAACCTCCTCAAATCAGTCTCTGAACTCTCATCACAGCCCTCTCCACAATAAGGCAGGTAGTTATCAGACAGCTTGTAAAAGCAGGACGGAGAAATAGCTGTTTAAACCTGCTTTCTCTTTGTAGCTTTTCAATCTCCTACCTCTTGTGCCTGGCGTTAGCTCATAACACTGTCCTGTTCTGGTCCTGACAGACTTTTCTCTTGGAAGTCTTCTGCAGGGTTTTAGAGACATACATTCATCCTCATCACTCATACAAATATCTTCAACCAAATTACTTTCCCTCTCACAGGGTTGCAAGTATTTCAAGCAGCTCTGCTTTTCAAATATATATGGCTTCTTACCAGCTGCCTCACGTTCCTTCCACTGAGCTCTGTGCTGGGGAAAATCACACTGCGTCAGAGGTGAGTGTTTCCTATAAGCAACCTCTCTTGTTGAAGGTAACTGTGTTTCCCTTTGAAAATTCCTCCTTGGCTTTCTGCTCCAAGGCTCAGGTAAATCAGAGTCAGCATAGGAGTATTCTGAACCTCCGTCTGAGACCTGCAAGTTTCCTCTTACTTGCCAAGCTTCTGCAGCTTCCTGTTCCTCGTGAACTCCGAGATCTTCCTGATCTCTCTGGTCTCCCTGGTCTAACTCTGTTTGCTTTGGACATTCTTTATACAGCCTTCGGGGCGTTTTCTTGCCCATGTGAAAACTGTTTTCCTGATTAACTGGGGAGTGTTTGCTAGCTAGGCGTGCCTTCAGACCTCGTGTCTCAGCCTGTTTTGGTTGCCTATGGTAACTGGGAAGCTTTTGATCTCCCTGCCTGTCAGAATCTGAGCTAAACCCAGCAGATTTTTGTGTTTTAAAGGCACAGGGCAGATCTTCCGTGTCACACTCCTCACCATAAGAACATAAGATATGCCATACTGGGTCAGACCAAGGCCCATCAAGCCCAGTATCCTGTTTCCAACAGTGGCCAATCTAGGTCATAAGTACTTAGCAGTTTCCCCAAAAGACACAGGTTCCTCAATGCTTGTATTGGGTCAAGCATTGAAATCCTGGGTCCCTTTTTAATAATGGTTTATGGACCCCTCCTCCAGGAACTTGTCCAATCCTTTTTTAAACCCAGCTACACTAACAGCCTTTACTACATCCTCCGGTAACAATTCCAGAGTTTGATTACACGGAGAGTGAAAAAATATTTTCTCTTATTAATCTTAAATAGTTTACCCTGTAGCTTCATTGCATGTCCCCTAGTCTTTCTATATTCTGATAACGTAAACAATCGATCTACGTTTACCCGTTCCAGTCCATTTATTAATTTATAGACTTCTATCATATCTCCCCTCAGCCGTCTCTTTTCCAGGTTAAAGAGCCCTAATCTTTTCAACCTCTCTTCATAGGAGTATCCTTCTATCCCCTTTACCATTTTGGTGGCTCTTCTCTGTACCTTTTCTAATAAAGCTATATCTTTTTTAAGATATGGCGACCAGAATTGCACACAATATTCAAGGGGCGGTCGCATCATGGAACAATACAGAGGCATTATAATATCCTTTGTTTTATTTTCCATTCCTTTCCTTATGATACCTAGTATTCTATTTGCTCTCTTGGCCGCTGCTGCACACTGGGCGGAGAGTTTTAACATGTTATCCACGATGACGTCTAAATCTTTTTCCTGGGTGGTGGTTCGCAATGTGGAACCTTGCATCGTGTAACCATAGTTCGGGTTGTTCTTTCCTACAGTAGGTGCATAACTTTGCACGTGTCCACATTAAATTTCATCTGCCATTTGGATGCCCAGTCTTCCAATTTATCAAGATCCTCTTGCAATTTTCCACAATCCTCTTGGGTTTTAACAACTTTAAATAGATTTGTGTCATCTGCAAATTTGATAACCTCACTCATTATTCCCTTTTCCAGGTCATTTATGAATATGTTACAAAGCAGCGGACCCAGCACAGATCCCTGGGGTACTCCACTATTCACCTTTTTCCATTGGGAAAATTGGCCATTTAGCCCTACCCTTTGCTTTCTATCTTGTAACCAGTTCCTGATCCACAATGGGACATCACCTCCTATCCCATGACTTTTTAGTTTTGCCAAAAGTCTCTGATGAGGGACCTTGTCAAAGGCTTTCTGAAAGTCCAGATACACTATATCAACTGACTCAACTTTGTCTACCTGCTTATTCACACCTTCAAAAAAACATAACAGATTAGTAAGACAAGATTGTCCTTGTCTAAAGCCATGTTGGCGGTCTCCCATTAAGCCATGACTATCTACATGCTGAGTAATTTTGTTCTTTATGATGGTTTCTACCATTTTTCTCGGTACCGACGTCAGGCTCACCGGTCTGTAGTTTCCCGGATCACCCCTGGAACCCTTTTTAAAAACTGGCGTTACATTGGCAATCCTCCAATCTAGAGTAGTTACTCACCTGTAACAGGTGTTCTCCAGGAGCAGCAGGAATCAGTCCTCACATATGGGTGACGTCGGCGCCGACGGAGCCCCCATGCGGAGCATTTCCCCAGCTTTCAAAGAAAGCCTTTGGGAATGCAGCGCGCCTGCACGGTCCCCTTCCCGCCCAAGGATGCCATCTTGCTCAGTCTGATGACATAGCTAAAAGACAGCAAAAAACAAAATAAAGTATATGACTGCAACTCCAGAGGAGGAGGGAGGGTCGTGAGGACTGATTCCTGCTGCTCCTGGAGAACACCTGTTACAGGTGAGTAAATACTCTTTCTCCAGGACCAAGCAGGAAGTGAGTCCTCACATATGGGACTCCCCAGCTCTAGGCTACCGGGAACCCAAAGCTGAAAAAATGGCTCCCTCTTAAGAGCCTCAGCATCCGTGATAATATCATCCTCTGAGAACGCACCTGTACGATAGCCCAACACAAGGGCCGGAGGGTAGGAGTTGCCTAAACCTCAAAGAGATTACGGAGTACCGCCTGTCCAAAAGCACTGTCCCTTCGTGACTCTCTCTCAAGGCAGTAGTGGGCTGCAAAAGTCTGGCTTGAAGAACAAGTAGCGGCCTGGCAGATATCTGCCAACGGAACAGAGCGGAGATGAGCGTTGAGCGTGCTTTTTCCTTTCATCTAATTACCTGAGCCGTGAGTGGAGCTCCTGTGCCGTGCCGGTGTGCACCTGGGACCACGTGACCAGAGCGGGGTATAAGAACCAGTCCCCACCGCGGAGTCTCTTGAGCGTGCTTTTTCCTTTCATCTAATTACCTGAGCCGTGAGTGGAGCTCCTGTGCCGTGCCGGTGTGCACCTGGGACGTGACCAGAGCGGGGTATAAGAACTAGCCCCCACCGCGGAGTCTCTTGAGCGTGCTTTTTCCTTTCATCTAATTACCTGAGCCGTGAGTGGAGCTCCTGTGCCGTGCCGGTGTGCACCTGGGACCACGTGACCAGAGCGGGGTATAAGAACCAGCCCCCACTGCGGGACGCGCACCGCGGGCACGTACCCGTGGGTGCGTGCTCCGAAGGGGCGTGTCCAAAGGGGTACGCCCCTTTGGAGCCCTGAGGAGCCCTGAGGAGCCGGGAGCCTTGGACCTTTAACATCTAGATGGGGAAGAGAAAGAAGTAAGTTCCTCCATCTGCTATGTCTACAGGTAAAGCGGTTAAGGTGGTTGGTCCCTTGGACTCTCATTTTAAGTCCGGGGTACCTCCTCTCCTGCCGCTGAGATGTCTGATTCTTCTGTCTCTGTCAGTCCTGGTTCTCCGGATGTTACTCCTCTTCCGCGTAGGGTTTGTACCCCACCCAGCGAAGAGCCTCTCGTACAGGGTAAGGTTTCCCCTCAAGTTGCTAAGGGGGGAACTCTTCCTACTTCGGTTGAACTTCCTGATTCATTTCTAACTTTGGTTGCTCCCATCGCTAAAATGCCTCAGTTTTTTGATTATACTTATACCCCTGATGAACCTAAGCCTCCTAAAGAAGTATCGCTTCTGGATATCTGGCAGATTGTGTCCCGAACTGAACTATCGTTGAAATCTTCTCTACTACAGTTGTCTAAATTTACTTCAGAGACTGTTGTTATGTTAACTGAACATCAGGATAGAATAGCTTTTCTTGAATCTCAGGATCGTAAATTAGCAGATCAAATCTCGTCGATGCAGGGGGTCCTGACGTCATCAGTTCAGGACTCATTGCTTTTACATCGTCGTGATGAAATGTTAGAGAATGTTTTACGTAAGAAAAATCTTCGTTTATTAAATTTCCCCCGTACTCATTTTCTTTCCCCAACTATTTTGTTTTTTTAAGTACTTGAGAGACGTCCTAAAGATTTCGGACCCGGATTCTATTCCGTTGTCTAAAATATATTATTTACCCTCTGGAATTAAATTGAGTCCGGGTTCCGAGTCTGAGGCTGTTAATGTTGAGGCGGGGGAAATGGATCGTCTTTCAGTCCAGAGTTTGGATTTGTCCGCTTATTTGGAAACTTCAGTAGAGGAGATCCCTGTTCGAGCCACATTATTAGTTTCTTTCTCCTTAGAGAAAGATAAGGATAGGATTTTTCAGGCTTATTTTAAACACCGTCGTGATAAACTTTTTTGGTCAGGTGGTACAAATGTTTCCGGATGTTAGTCGAACCACTCAATTGAAGAGGAAAGCTTTCCTTGCATTGCGCCCTCGAGTGCTTGCAATGGGAGCCTCTTTCTTACTTAAGTACCCCTGTAAATGCCTTGTGTCTTTTCAGGGTAATTCATTTATCTTTTTTGATTCCCTACAATTAGAGATTTTTATGCATAAGTCAGGATGATGGTATAGTTATGTTACTTAAATTTCTTGGTTCTTGCTAAGTAAAAGGGGTTATATGATTAGTATCTCCACTCCTTGTTCAGGATTGCTCTTTAGTGTTTGTATGTGGACACGCTCCATATTTTGTGGGCTAGTTTTTGGGAATGATAATATATTCGATGTTGTTTTGATATTGTTGGATAATTATTTGTAATGCCTGAGATTATCTAAATAAAAGAATTTAAACTTTAAAAAAAAGAGCGGAGATGAGCTACTGACCCGGCTTTCGCCGTGACCTGACCCTGCAAGGGGAGGTCGGCTGCCTTGTACCCCCAGGCGATACAATCTGCTACCCAAGTGGACAGCGTACGCTTGGAGACAGGTAACCTCAGTTTATTAGGGTCAAAGGAGACGAAGAGCTGCGTAGCCCTTCGATGCCCCCGCGTACGTTCTATGTAAAAGGACAATGCCCTCTTACAGTCCAGGGTATGCAAGACTGTTTCAGTCCGGCTGGTATGCGGCCTGGGAAAGAATGTCGGAAGAACCACCTCCTGGTTGAGGTGGAAAGAGGAGACAACTTTTGGAAGGAACTTAGGATGGGTCCGTAGGACCACCCTGTTCCTATAGAACCGTGTGTACAGTCTATCAGAAACCAGAGCCTGTAGTTTACTCACACATCTGGCCGAGGTAAGAGCTACCAGGAAGAGTGCCTTCCAAGAAAGGAAGCGTAAATGGCAAGTAGCCATCGGTTCAAACGGTGGGTGAGTAAGTTGCTGCAAGACCACATTCAAATCCCACTCAGTGGCTGGTGGACGAATCGGAGGCTTGAACAGAAGCAGGCCTCTGAGGAAGCGGGACACCAAGGGGTGGACGGACAGAGACTGACCCTCCACCGTTGAGTGGTGTGCTGATAGAGCACTGAGGTGGACCCAAACAGAGTTGGACTTAAGGCCTAGGTCTGACCAGTGAAGTAGGTATTATAGTATTACTGGCACAAGGCAGGAGAAAGGATCTTCATTGCGCTGAGCACACCATATTGTGAACCTACGCCACTTGAGGGCATAGGACTTTTCTGGTGGACTGCCTCCTAGAAGCCAAGACCACCTCCTCAACTTTCCTAGGTAGAAGTAAGGGAGCTAGCACTATCCTTTCAGCAGCCAGGCCATCAGCTTGAGGAATCTGAAATTGGGGTGCAGAAGGGAACGCTGATCTTGAGACAGGAGATCAGGCTGCAACCCCAGAGGGAATGGAGTTTCCACCGCCAACTGCAGAAGAAGTGGAAACCACGGTTGCCTCGGCCATCTGGAGGCTACCAGAATCACCAAGGCCTTGTCCCATAGAATCTTGAACAGAGTTCAGGCCACCAGGGGGGTGGGAGGAAACGCATACAGGAGGCCCGTAGACCAAGAGATCAGAAACGCATCTGCTGCCATTCTCAGGGGATGCGACTGTCTGGAGCAAAACCTGGGCAGCTGACAGTTCAGTGGACTTGCAAAGAGATCCATTGATGGAAGTCCCCATCGTAGAAAGATCTGCTGGACCACCAGTGGATTCAACTGCCATACGTGAGGCTGGAGAATCCTGCTTAGTTTGCCAAGAAGTTCTCCTGACCAGGTAGATAAACTGTTTTAAGAAACATGCCATGTTTGACTGCAAAGGAGCAAAGGGCCTGCGCCTCCTGACATAGGAGTCTGGACCCTGTGCCCCCTTGCCTGTTCACATAGAACATTGCTACCTGATTGTCTGTTTGAACTAAGACAGACTGGTGAGAGAGGGCATGAGAAAAAGTCTGGAGAGACAAGCGGATTGCTCGCAGCTCCAACAGATTGATCTGCTGTGTGGCCTCCCGAGGAGACCAGAGTCCTTGAGTGCACCTGCCCTGGCAATGTGCACCCCAGCCCTTTAAGGAAGCATCGGTCGTCAGCACCCTTGTGTGTGCCAGGGCCTGAAAAGGCATCCCCCTGAGGAGGTTTGGGAGATGTAGCCACCATTGCAAGGAGTCCGAAAGTGGTTTGGACACCTTTACTCTGTCTCGGAGGTCGCCTGTGGCCTGTGCCCACTGAGCTCTGAGGCACCACTGAGCAGCCCGCATGTGCAGATGGGCATTCGGAGTCACATGTACCGTGGATGCCATGTGGCCCAGGAGCCGCAGGAAGTGCCTGGCGGAGATCTGAGAATTGCTTTGGAACTGGTTGGCCAAGTCCATCAGACTGTGGGCCCTGTCCTCGGGGAAGTAAGCTCTTGCCTGCAGGGTGTCTAATCTTGCCCCTATAAATAGGTTCTGTGAGGGGAGCAAAGTGGACTGCGTAGTTTATGACAAAGCCCAGATGCTAAAGAGAGACAGTGCGAAGAGTGGCTTGTTGGGCCTCCTGGAGAGACTGACCCCTGATGAGCCAGTCGTCCAGGTATGGGAAGACGAAAATTCCCTGATTCCTGAGATAGGTTGCCACCACCGCCAGGCATTTGGTGAAAACCCTGGGGGCGGAAGTTAGGCCAAAGGGAAGTACTCTGTACTGGAAATGGTTTCCTCCCACCACAAATCTGAGATATTGTCTGTGGTCTGGATGGATTAGGATGTGAGTATAAACATCCTTTAGATCTAAGGAGCATAGCCAATCTCCCTGCTGGAGATAGGGCAGCAGTATCCCAAGGGTAAGCATCTTGAACTTTTCACTCTCCAGAAACTTGTTTAAGTTTCGCAAGTCTAGGATAGGCCGGAGACCTCCTGTCCTTTTTGGTACCAGAAAGTATCTGGAGTAGAAGCCTTGCCCTTCCAGGTGGTGGGGCACCGGTTCCACCGCCTGTTCCCTTAAAAGACTTGCCAACTCCTGAAGGAGGAGGTTTCTGTGCAGAGGGAGTCTTGGAGGCTCTCCTGGAAAGTAGGAGGGGGTATCTGGTGGAAGTAGAGCAAGTAGCCCTTCTGGAACCGGTACAGTAAAGGCTTCCTTCGGAGGAAAATCATACTGGAGGGCATCGAGCTCCTCGACTCGAGGCTCCTCCTCGGCATCCGCAGGGAAGGCCAAGGCTTTGGCCATGTCCCTCACGAAGTCCAAGAACCGGGTATCCTCTGGGGTGGGACCATCTCCGAGGCTCGGACTCTGGTGAGTCCAAAGGGACGCACCAGGTCTGGAAGGTGTCTGGGGACTCCTCGTCCTCTGTCTACCACTCCGACTCCTCCGAGGAGGAATCGAGCAGCTCCGGCCATGTGGGCCTTGGTGCCACCTGCCACGATGCCGAGGGTATCGGCGTCGACGACCTCGGCCCCGCACAGGAGGTCGAGGGGGACCTTGACCAAGGATCAACTCGAGACTTCATCGACTCAAGGATCGGCTCGGTCTCCGGGGTCGACTTAGACGTCGAGGTCCCGGTGGTCGGGGCAGATGCACCGGTCAGACCAGCGATCAGCACCCGCTGCTGTTCCATGAAGGCAGCCAAGCTGCTCTCCAAGGCCATCAAACTGAATCCAAGCTCAGGAGACTCAGCAGCACTGTTCCCTCTAAGCTGTGCGCGTGTGCGCGCACACACACCACACCGAGCGAGCGCACATACTTTACAACAGAGCACACAAAAATTACGGTTCTGATTCTGATAGAAAACACAGACGTCTTAAAATTTTAAAGATGTGATTGTAATTACTAGAAATTTTCCGCTTCATTTAGTAATCGTCTATTTTCATTTAATTTGATTAAAATCAATGTGGTGTACATACTGTATTCTGACGTGTAGTCAAATTTTAAAGTATATAACTCTGAGTGTCGTTATGTGGCGCACAAAGATTTAACCTTCCTTCAAAAGCTGCACAGCTGATATTTTATGCGCGCACAGCTGATATTTTATGCGCACACGGTCTACAGAAAATTAGAGGGAACATTGCTCAGCAGCCCCTGACTCGGGCCCCGACGTCGGCTCCCCCGGAGGAAAGTCCACGAGGATAACTGCACTTACGTGACTCGGGGACTCCGGCTCCACACGAGGTAGCTTGAAAGGCCTCTCCGACTCCGAGAGCCCGGGGCGGCGGTCAGGGCTATGCTACCTGGCCCTCGAGGAACCAGGAGCCTCCACCAACGCCGCCCTCGTGAGCTTTTTCTTCCCTCTGTGCTCCCGGGTGGGAGACTCCCTTTCAGAGGAACCCCGACGGTGGTCAGGGTCACACTCCCGAGATGTCGAGGCCTCTGACGAAGTCCGGGTCTGGCCGGACGCGGAGTCAGAGAAAATTCTCTCACGTTGATGCAAATGGCTCCGAAGCGCCTTCAACGACATTTTGCCGCATGGGCCACAGGCCAGTGGGTCATGGTCGGGCCAGAGGCATCAGAGGCAGCAGTCATGTGTGTCGGTGAGAGACATAAGCTTCTTGCACTGATCACACTTTTTGAACCTGCTGGCAGCCATCGGGGGAAAAAGGGCCCCTGCAAGGTCAAAAGACCGGGCTGCCAGTGAAAAAACAAAAAGAATGCGAACGCTAGCCACAAAGGACAAAAACCAAAAATCATCAAAACTCCGGCTCGATACCGGTGTACCGAGCCCAGACAGGAAGGAGAACCAGCGTCTAACCGGATAAGACAATGCGAAAATCGCATTAAAAAAAAAAAATCAACTTTTCCCGGGTGACACAAATTCACGTCCGTCGGGCTCCGCGTAAAAAGAAAGACTGAGCAAGATGGCACCTTTGGGCGGGAAGGGGACCGCGCAGGCGCACTGCATTCCCAAAGGCTTTCTTTGAAAGCTGGGGAAATGCTCCGCACAGGGGCTCCGTCGGCGCCAACATCACCCATATGTGAGGACTGACTTCCTGCTTAGTCCTGAAGAATCAGGTATTACAGATGATTTTAATGATAGTTCACAGATTACTAATAGCAGGTCTGCAATCTCATATTTCAGTTCTTTCAACACTCTTGGATGTATACCATCCGGTCTAGGTGATTTGCTACTGTTCAGTTTATCAAATAGTTGTAATACATCTTCCCGGTGTAGCGATATTTCTTTCAATTCTTCTGCAGCATCACCTTTAAATATCACTTCAGTCATGGGTAACATCCCTACATCTAACTCAGTAAAGACCGAAGCAAAGAATTCATTCAGTCTCTTCGCTATAGCCTTGTCCCCCCTTACTGCCCCTTTTATCCCTCTATCATCTAATGGTCCAACTGACTCTCTCTCACAGGTTTTTTGCTACGAATGTACTTGAAAAAGTCTTTATTATACATTTTTGCTTTCACAGCGTTTCTTCTCAAATTCTCTCTTTGCCTGCTTTATCAATGCCTTGAATTTAACTTGCCAGATGGAGACTGAGAACCACCGAGTTTGCTGATGCCATGTTATAAAGGACCTGTGCAGCTCTCTGCTCACCAGTATTTCTGTAACAAAGCAGACTGTAGAACACAATGACTAGATACCTATTCAGTACTCACAGTATATACTCTACTTACCAATAAACCACTTCCGCTGTGAAAACATATCTGGAATAGTGGATAAATATCTTTCTATGTAAACGCCATTCTGCAAAAAAACCCTCTCTACAAGCGATCATTAGATCCTCTTTCAACAGACCCAAGAGAGACCATACTTATGAACTGGCTCTCACTGATCCGCAAGTCCGGAATCAGAGGATAGAAACCATTGACCTAAAGTAGGCACCATCCAGCTATGGATTTTCTAAACAGCCTAGCACCACCATTGCAGAATCCAAAATCGGACTGTGCTTGATTAAACCAAGTCGCCACCCAGCCATCTTTAGTGTAGCTACTCCTCGAAGCCGAGCAGGACACAGCACCAAACCAGGCGGGTTCTGGACTGGAGGGACTCAAGGAAAGGAAATTAGCAGGTAAGGCCTAATTTCACCTTCCTCATTGTCCCTCCAGTGCAGTGCAGACGCATGGGATGTACTAGGGCAAAATCTAACAATAGGCAGGAATGCAAAGAGTCTGGCTTGGCAAATCTGTGACTCCATAACAGACATTCTCCATGCAGGAGCAATCCAATGCCCCTACAATACGAACAGGACGAAACAGCACAGCTGTGCCCCAGAGACAGATCCATGGAGTCTGAGCCAGATTCTGCCCAAGAAGAACTGGAAGCTATAAGTAGAAATGTCCTCAGCACAGGTAACAACTGGACAACATTTCTAACACCAGATAGATAGGAAACTCTCTCAGGCTGTACAAACACCGCCAAGCCTATCTAAAGGACAAGGTCTCTGGAAAAACTTTCTTTCTCCAAATCAAAGTAGAGGAAGGTCCAGCGAACAAGCTATTTTTGCCATTCTGGAATCCCCCCAAATGCTTCTGCCTTAGAACTCACTGAAAAGTAATCACAAAAACTATACCCTCTCCTAGGTTAAAACTCATCAGCCAGAAAAACAAAACCTAGAAAATGATAAACCGCATCCTTAGGTAAATGTAATATCAAAAGAAATTTTTTTGTCGGAGTAGTCAACTGAGTGAAGAGGAAATTCTCCTCTCACCAACGAGACCTCTCCATTTTAATAAGAGAAAAACTCTTTTTTTATATAATTTTCGTTTTTCAAACTTTAACTTAGCTGTATAACCAATGTAGGCTGTTTCAAAACATCATAGCCGGCAGTACTCCAAACGACGTGTCACGTTTCGGGGTTAACACATTTCTCCCCCTGCTTCAGGTCCAAAAACTGCTGCTCGACAAAAACTCAGCCATACTAAACATAGTTAAAAAACGCGGTTTTTATACCCGGAAGACGCCAACATTTGCTCAGCTGAGTCAACCATCACTCAAACTGATTTCAATTGAAAAGCCAATCAAAACAGAAAAGGGAGGAGCCACCAAGCAGACTATTCCCTTCTGATTGACAGGCTGCATAATATCCAAAAAAAAAAAAGATTTAAGATAAAGTATGCCACTCCAGTTGCATATTGAGTCCCTTTGGATAGACTGTATCCAGTCTATAAATCCATCTTTGTTCCAGATTCTGTAAAAATTGAACTCTATCCCCTCCTCGAGGGTTTAAAGGTACAAAATCAAGCACTCGCCATCGAAGCAGTTCAAAAGTATGCAGCATACGAAGACAGTGTTCAACCAACGGGGCTGACAGGGTTTCTGTATGAAGTCTAGACGCATGTTCACCCAGACAAATTTTTAAAGATTTTGATGTACGGCCCACATTGTATGCCCTTGTGGTTTGTACTATCAAATACATCACGAATGCTGAAAGACAGCTAGTATGCCAGCGAGCCGTATAAGACTTCATAGTATGGCTATCAATCCATGTCAAACCAGAGATCGTAGTTGAGCAAAAGTTACAAGAACCACAAGCAAAGTGGCCAGCATTTTCATGAAAGGCAGGAGGGCGATCTATCAATGCCGTAGTTTTAACTAAAAGATTGCGCAAATTAGCCTTCCGAGAATAAGCTATCTGTAATGGTTTCCTAAAACAGAAATGAAGCCCTAAAATCGGCCAGTATTTATGAAACAATCTTGTAACCGCTGAAGCACCTCTCATATAAGGGAGTATAGCTGTTATCTTATCATCTGCTTCTTCTGAAGACAGCACACGAAATTGGGGTTGAAGAAGCCATTCTCTGTGAGTAAACCGGGCACGCGTATATGCTGATTTTATTAACTTGCTTGGATAGCCTCTAGACAGCAAACAAAGACTTAGATCTTTTGCACTAGCTTTAAAATCCAGCAGTCGGGTGCAATTACGCCTAAGGCGCAAAAATTGACCAAAAGGCAAACCTTTCTTTAATGCTGGAGGATGAAAACTATCGTATCGTAACAAGGCATTTCGTTGAACTGGCTTACGGTACAACGATGTCAAAAATCCAGTTGTAGACAATTCAATAGTAATATCAAGAAATTGGATTTTAGAAGACAACTTGTGCTGTAAATTTAATATTTTCCTTAAAGGAATTCAAAGAATGTAAAAATGACTCAAGATCTTCTCCTGTGCCGGTCCATAAGAAAAAAATATCATCAAGGAACCTTTTCCAAAACGCAACCTTAGAGAACAACGGGTGAGGGTAAATATATGTATCCTCAAACCAAGCTATATAGATAGTAGCAATAGAGGGAGCCACAGTGGCACCCATAGCTATGCCAAATATCTGAAAGTAATGCTGTTGCTGATACAAAAAATAATTATTATTTAATACCAGATCTAACAAATCAAGAATGAAATGTCTAGGGATACGTTCCGGCAATAATAGTGGGTAATCTAATAATCCCACCAATACCTCTTTTTGATTATGTTAGTATATAGCGATTGAACATCCAGAGACACCATAAATGTATATGTAGACCACGCCGTACAGGAAGTTAGTTGTTGTATAAAGTCACCCGTGTCCTTTATAAATGAAAGTACCTTAGACGCTGCAGGTTGCAAAAAAAAGGTCACTAAATTTAGACAACGGTTCCAAAACCGAATCCCTACAAGAGACGATGGGACGGCCCGGAGGATCAATAAGTGTCTTATGTACTTTGGGCACCAAATAAAAAAATGGGTGTCTTCGGGTGTTTATTTATCAAAAAATCAGATTCCCGTCTGGTTATCCAGTTGTTCAAAAAGGCTTGAGAAACTAACTCCTGTATACGATTCAAAAGATCCAGCGTAGGATCATTGATTGGAATATAATGTTTACGATTATCCAAATGAACATGCATCTCCCTCTCATATTGCTCTGTAGACCACAACACCGTAGCACCACCCTTATCAGCACGTCTGATAACCAAATCGGCATGAGCCAATTGCTTCAAAATCCTATGTTGCTCAAAAGATAAATTATGATGAAAAGGAAGATTCATTTTCTCCAGTCAAAATAACTCTTTCAAAATAAGGTCTTGATAGGTAGAAATAGCTGCATCCATTTGTCCCGGAGGTTGTGATTTGGAAGATCTCTTGATCAAAGACATATCAACAGGAGTATCACGGTCAGCAAAATGATGTACAACACATAGCTTCCGAACAAACCTATGTAACGCTGCCCGAACCTCAAAATCATCATAATTTGTAGAAGGGACCAATGTTAACCCCAATTCTAAAAGCTGTAGTTGTTCTTGTGTAAACACATGATCTGATAAATTTATAACTGTCGATTCCTGGTTTTGGATCTGGTATCTGGCCCTCCAGAAAATCCTGATGGGAAGACCCTCTAGGTCGACGACCACGAAAAGAATTTCCACGTTGGTATTCTAAAGTAGAAAAACTTTTTTTACTTTTATTAGTAGTAGTAGCGGTACCCAAATCTGAGTCTCCAGAATCCACATCAGAAGACTCATCTGAACCAGAAACAAAAGAAACCTTTTTATTGCGGTTTTGATGGATCCGAGAGGGCCACTTATAAACACAGTCATTATCATAATCAGACTTGTCCCTTTTGAATTTATTTATTTTTAAACTGCGGACATGATCACGAAAGGATGCAAGTTGTTTCTCAATCTCTCCCCATTGAGTTTGAAAGCTGTGAAGCTCCAATGTATCCAAAATCTTTTTCTTTAAATCTACTGCCTGCGCTGACAGTTTTTCCTGTTCAGAAATAGAGCGTTCCAAAAGGAATGCTATCAAATCAAAACTACACTTATTAAGTATAGCATTCCACTTAGACAAAAAGAATTGATCATCCGTAAATTGTTTTGGTGGTTTAATAATCCGGAGTCCCCTCGGAATGATTGAAGACTTTAAATACTGGGCCATGGCTGAACTATGAAGACTAGCCCGTAATAGCTTTTTATGCAGAGCTTTTAATTCCAATTTGGATATTATGCAGCCTGTCAATCGGAAGGGAATAGTCTGCTTGGTGGCTCCTCCCTTTTCTGTTTTGATTGGCTTTTCAATTGAAATCAGTTTGAGTGATGGTTGAATCAGCTGAGCAAATGTTGGCGTCTTCCGGGTATAAAAACCACAGGTTTTAACTATAGTATGGCTGAGTTTTCGTTGAGCAGCAGTTTTTGGACCTGAAGCAGGGGGAGAAATGTGTTAACCCCGAAACGTGACACGTCGTTTGGAGTACTGCTGGCTATGATGTTTTGAAACAGCCTACGTTGGTTATACAGCTAAGTTAAAGTTAGAACTCACTGACACAATCATAAACTGAAGTAGTAACTACACAAACATGCATGAAGCTTTCTCAATTATAACAGAATGGCTTCTAAACAGGACCCCCAGAACCGCTTCAGACAGCTACTCCAAAGCCCATCTGGGGATCCATGAATAAGTGAAAACAGGACGATGACACCCAACTCTTTTCCAGGAATCGCACCTCAGCAGAAAGAGAAGCCTCCCACACGCTCTCTCAAACAGGCTGGTGCCACCGACTACGGCCAATGCCAATACTGTTCTACAACAAACAGCAGACTCCAGGCACAACAAGCTACCCCAGACAGGCTTAAAATGCACAGCTATAGCCTGGGAAAGGAGGGCTTCTTTCCCTGAATCTGGTCATCACCAGAGTCCCCCCCAAAGGAAGGAAATGTGTGTCTATTTGACACTGAAGCCCAAACACACAAAGACTGGAACTGGCTTAACACCAGCCACAGACAAAGAGGCTGCTGCCCAAAGAACTGAAAATCAGCAGCCCCCTCACAGCTAGCACATCCAGCTCTGGAAAGTCATCCACTTCCAGGCCGGAACCCATCAGGGCTAATAGCGAACAGTACCGTACCAAGCTGCTCCTCCCATTCTTAAAGGACTACTGACAGCAGGCAGAAGCTCCAGAAAGGCTTTCAACACAGAGGAGCCCGCCCTTCCAGGCCTAGTGCCCCAACAGCCACCAACAAAAGCGCTGCATACGCCTTGTAGGGGCAGTAAACCACAAAAGCTCCCTGCAACCATGAACGACTTCACTGAATCTCCAATCACCAGCCCCTGGCCTAAAGAAAAGGCTGCTTGTCATTGCCAGGAGAAGTACTAGCCGTAGCACAAGCATCTGCAATTGTGCCAAAGATCTCTCCTATCTGTCCTCAGACATAAGCGCAGTTTCTCCATCACTCTCAACTGACTGAACAGAGCGCCCACGCAAATAGTCTATCTTCAGGATATTAGAATTGAACCTGAATGGAAGATCCCTTCTCTGAAGCTCCTGACATACCCAGACTCCTGAGACTACACGTAAGTTAAAACAACTGCAAGGGCAAAGGCTGACTACCCAGGTGTAGACTTCGCCTTCTAGCCAAGATAACTCTGCTCTCTGCCAGGCCCATAAAGGCAGCTTTGACTTGCCAGCACCGCCTTAGACTACCAGTATACATGGCATCACTGCCACATCTCTTGGGCCTAAGCACTCTAAAGAGAATCACAGTGCTAGGTTTCCACCCCAGGGAACCAGGCAGCATATTCAGAGGCCCCCTTGCCATACATCCCCCTTTAAGCAGCATAGAAACTCCCAGAGGGAGAGCCAACCATTCTCCTCACGGGATACCTCTTCTTCCCCAAGGCAGAAGACAACGTAATAAAACCTTGCGCACACACAGGTAACAACCAGACACACCAAACTCAAAAATCTGAGATATCTTAGGATAAACATCAGAAGAATGCAGAGTAACATGGGTGTCTAAGACTACAGACTAAAGGAATATGCCTAGGAGTAAGGTCCTCATCCCCCTCACCAGAGGAAGAAGCCCAACAAGAAGGATTGTACGGGTGTTCATTAAAGAATGCACTCAAACTGCCAAAAAGGCATGACATGACCATGGGCTCTCTTGCTAAGCAGAATGATGACCCATTACTGCCACAGAACTCACAGATGCTCTAACACAAACTGCAGTCCCAGTAACTAACACTGCTAAAGTTCTGTGACTCAGTCAGAGGCAGATCCCAAACCAGAGACCCTTGGGTTAGAATGCATGCCTCTTGCCAGCAGAGCCGTGGGCCTGGCTGCCAAAGACCATCTCAAATAGCAGATCAGCCAACTAGCTCGTGCTATATTAAAGCAGACTAACTGCCAAATGCCACGCTTGGTCACTCTCTGGTCAGCTGTCTTTGAGGCAGGTACCATGCAGGAAAGGCCAACGCCCATCCTGTCCAATGGAAAGCAACTATCTATAGAGCCCAGTAAGAAATCTAGAACATAGACCTTAAAGGAACCTTTTTTTTTTTGGCAACCAGCCGCTGAGAAACATAGAAACATGATGACAGAAAAAGACCACAAGGCCCATCTAGTCTGTCCTTCCATAACAACTACAACAGTCCACTTTTTACCTTTAGAGATCCTCTGTGTTGGTCCCATGCTTTTTTGAATTCAGTTACTGTCCTCATCCCTACCACCTCCACTGGGAGACTATTCCATGGATCCACTACTCTTTCTGTAAAGAAATATTTCCGCATATCACTCCTGAATCTATCTCCCTTCACCCTCATCCCATGTCCCCTCGTAGCAGAACTTGCTTTCAATTGAAAGAGGCTCTCTCCCTGAACATTTATGCCACGGAGGAATTTAAACATCTCAATCATATCACCTCTATCCCGCCTTTCCTCTAAGGTGTACATATTAAGATCCTTAAGTCTGTCCTCATATGCTTTATAATGAAGCCCATTAATCATTTTAGTAGCAACCCTCTGCACCGACTCCATCCTGTTCACATCCTTTTGAAGGTGCGGTCTCCAGAATTGCACACCATACTCCAAATGAGGTCGCACCAAAGACTTATACAGAGGTATTATCACCTCCTTTTTTCTGCTAGCCATTCCTCTCCGTATGCACCCAAGCATCCTTCTAGCTTTTGCCATCGCCTTTTCTACCTGTTTAGCTACTTTAAGATCATCAGACACAACCACGCCTAGGTCCCGCTCTTCTTTAGTGGACAAAAGTACTTCACCTCCTATACTGTATTGCTCCCTTGGATTGCTGCAGCCCAAATGCATGACCTTACATTTTTTAACATTAAATCCCAGCTGCCAAATTCTAGACCATTCTTCAAGCTTAGCTAGATCCCTTCTCATGTTATCTACACCTTCCTGGGTGCCTACTCTATTGCAGATTTTGGTATCATCCGCAAAGAGGCAAACCTTACCCGACAGCCCTTCCGCTATATCACTAACAAAGATGTTAAAAAGAATCGGACCAAGGACAGATCCCTGGGGCACACCACTGGTAACATCCTGCTCCTCAGAGTGAGCTCCATTTACTTGTACTCTTTGTCGCCTCCCACCCAACCAATTTCTAACCCAAGCAGTAACTTTAGGGTCCATCCCTAGGGTGCTCAGTTTGTTTATAAGTCGCCTGTGAGGAACAGTGTCAAAGGCTTTACTGAAATCTAAATATACCACATCTAGAGCTCTCCCTCGATCCAACTCCCTGGTCACCCAGTCAAAGAAATCAATCAGATTTGTCTGACAAGACCTGCCTCTGGTGAATCCATGCTGCCTCGGATCCTGTAATCCGCCGGACTCCAGAAACCTCACTATTTTCTCTTTCAGCAGCGTTTCCAATAATTTACTCACCACCGAAGTTAAACTAACCGGCCTGTAGTTTTCAACCACATCCTTACTTCCGCTTTTGTGTAAAGGCACCACATGAGCCTCTCTCCAGTCCTTTGGCACCACTCCCGACTCCAATGAGGCATTGAAAAGGTCAGTCAGTGGAGTTGCTAGAACGTCTCCAAGTTCCCTCAGTATTCTAGGGTGTATCCCATCCGGTCCCATCGCTTTGTCTACTTTAAGTTGAGCTAGTTTCTCACGAACACAGTCTTCTGAAAATTGTTCAAGATGTCCCTCGCGTCTGTTCTTATTTGTGGGTGTTTTCTGAGGTCCTGCTCCTGGTTCTTCATCTGTGAACACAGAACAAAAATATTTGTTAAGCAATTCCGCTTTATCCTTATCAGCTTCTACATATTCCCCCCCTGCACCCTTGAGTCTGACAATAGCACTTTTGCCCTTCCTCTTCTCACTAATATATCTGAAAAATGTCTTATCCCCCCATTTTATTGCATTGGCTATTTCCTCCTCCTTTTGAATCTTTGCCTTCTTGACTACTTTGCTAGCTTCTCTAAGTTTTTCCAAATACAGATGCCTGTCTTCCTCTCTCTGTGATCTCTTGTATTTCATGAAGGCCTCCCTCTTTTTCTTCACTTTTTCAGCTACTTCCTTCGAAAACCATAGCGGTCTCCTGTTCCTTTTGCCTTTATTTACCATTTTAACAAAAAGGTTGGTTGCCTTTAAAATACCCCCTTTCAGTTTTGCCCACTGTTTTTCTACATCCCCCAGCTGTTCCCATCCCACTAACGACTCCCTGAGGTATTGGCCCATCTTCGCAAAGTTAGTCTTCCTAAAGTCTAAGATCTTCACCTTGGAATGGATTCTAACAGCCCTAGTCCTAATACTGAACCACACCATCTGGTGATCACTGGATGCAAAATGATCTCCCACTACAACATCAGAAACACTTTCACCATTGGTAAGCACCAAGTCCAGTATGGCCCCTTCACATGTGGGGTCTGTTACCAATTGCCTGAATAGTTCTTCCTGTAGAGAATCCAGGATCTCCTTACTTCTAGATGATACTGCAGCAGGAATGTGCCAATCAACATCTGGCATATTGAAATCTCCTAGCAGTAGCACTTCCCCTTTCCTAGCAATGCTGCGTATGTCTTCAATTAACTCTCTGTCCACCTCTTCCTCTTGTGAGGGAGGTCTGTATATCACACCAATGCAAATAGATTTCTCTTTCCCTCTTTCTAGTTTAACCCACAATGCCTCCTCTCTCCCTTTTAAGCTCTGTAATTCCAAAGCTTTAATAGTAGTTTTTACATATAGTGCCACTCCTCCTCCCCCCTTCTTCCTACCCTGTCCTTTCTGAATAAAGTATAGCCAGGTATAGTTACATCCCAGTCATGGTTTTCTGTGAACCATGTTTCTGTAACTGCCACTAAATCCAAGTCAGCCACTCCCACCAAAGCTTCAACTTCAGGGATCTTATTTCCCATGCTACGGGCATTAATACACACTGCTTTCCATATGTTACCCCTGTTACCCATTTCCATAAAGGTATTTAATGTATCACCTACCTGGGGGCTTTCAATTACCTGGGGGCTTTCTTCACCCATCCCCAACGAATCTAGTTTAAAGCCCTCTTCAGTAGATTAGCCAGTCTACTACCAAAGATGCGTTGACCTTTTTTGGATAGATGGATGCCATCTCTGCTCTGCAACCCTTGGAACAGCATCCCATGGTCTAGGAAACCAAAATGCTCTCGAAGACACCATCCACGCAGCCATGCATTCATCTCCAGGATGCGAGCCTCTCTGCCTTGGCCTTTACCCTCAACAGGGAGGATTGAAGAGAACACCACCTGTGCACCTACCTGCTTCACCCTCTGTCCCAGAGCCATGAAGTCACTTTTGATACGTTCCGAGGTATACCTGGCAGTATCATTTGTTCCAACATGGATTAGCAACATTGGGTAATAGTCAGTAGGCTTGATGAGTCTCGGAAAACTCTCCGTAACATCTTGGATCTTGGCACCAGGCAGACAGCATACCTCTCTGGACATCAAGTCTGGTCGGCAGATGGACGCCTCAATACCCCTCAGAAGAGAGTCTCCAACCACCACTACCCTTCGTTTCCTTCTGGTCACTGATTCCGCAACTATGGGGTACTTGAACTCTGGTTCTTCCCTTTCCAGGGATGCTTTCACCTCCTCCACTTCCAGGGCTGCATAATGGTTCTTCAATTCAAGGGCTGGAGAAGTTGGATTGGTGATTTTGCAGGCTCTGGTGACTTTTGTCCAACCATCGACATTCTGTTGGCACCCATCTTCTCCTGTGCTGGAGAGCCTGGTTGCTGCAAGAAGCATCTCATCAATGTACTTCTCACTGTCTTGAATGCTCCTCAGCCTCGCCACCTCCTCTCTGAGTTCCTCCACTTGTTTCCTCAGAGCTTCAGCATGCAGGCACCCTGCACATGGAACCGGTTCCTCAACTGGCATTAGGACCTCTGTCTGGACCGAGGCAGAAGCTGTAACGGGGGCAACAGCTTTAGCAATACGATTTTTCCCAGCCATTGTCCTGTTTGTGGAGTTTAGGTATTGTTTGATGTGTGGAGCCCTGGAGAAGCCTGCCTCTGGGCCATAATTGCAGATTATGCAGGCCCTCCAATGCACAGCCAAAGGCTGGCAAAAGATAAACTCATCCTTTGGCCAGCTACTGAGGCTAGACAACCAAAAAAAAAGAAAGATATGGAGAATGCCACACAACATGTACAGGCCAGACCTGACAGAGTAATACTTAAAAGAATAAAGGCTCCCTAAGATAAGGTTGGCCCCTCAGCCATGGCTATACTCTCCAGAGTTTCTTTGCACACTCCACAGCCTACCTGTGGAGAAATTGCTTTGATGCTCTCAGAACCATGCCCTCCCTCCAAGAGGTCACTGGTCCAGGCTAAAAAGCTTATCACTTAAACGTTCACCTGGAATCCATTCTACTATATGACACTAGGCGTGGAGTAGCCGCCTAGTGGTTAGAGATCAGGGTTTAATTCCCACTGGTGCTCCTTGTGACCTTGGACAAGTCACTTTACCCTCCATTGCTTCAGAAGAAATCTATTCCCGGTCATACCTTGCCAAGAAAATCCAGGAGTCAGCACTGACTTGAAATATGATGCTCAACTAAATAAATCAGTGGAACTGTTGATGGCTGGAACTTTGCCAACTACATTCTACGCCTATGTAGCCAACACAAACTACAGTACCTACATTGTCCAATTATACTGGAAAAAGTGGTGCACCACCTAAACACAATCGCAAACTGAAGATCTCCCTTCAAGGCTCCATAAGTACCCGGACTGTGATGGTCGCCATACACAAGCATACACTGTGCCTCTCTGCAAACAAAACACTGCTGCTGCTACTCTCAAGAAAGCTACAACCACCCAACAAAGGCTGTTGCTCCCAACTTACATACTAGCAAGTAGCAGATGCCACAAAGCTCCCTACTGAGCCTTCGCACCCAAAGAAAGCTGGTACTGAAAACTCTGGCATACTTCTATTGACTAGCTTTATGGCTAAATGGTATGCTCTTTTTGAAAAAGAACAAACAGCAGCTAGAGCCCAGCTAGGAGCAGAATAGACCCTTCAGGCTGCCTATGAAAGGAGAGTGCTCCATTAGGAAGCCAATCGCCCTGCAAACTGACACACCATTGCTCCTATGGCTCACCTCTTGGAAAGATTTTTTTTCTCTCTCCCAATTTGACTTGCAACGGAAAAATCACATGACTTCTCTCTCAGCATACCAAAATAGAAGACAGGATGAGGCAATGAAAATGGTGGCAGTCCGCACCCAAATTCCCTCAGCTTTGCTGCCCGTTCAGCTGCCACATCGCTGTCCCTTCTGGCATTTCAGGCCTTGCCAAGTAGATTTTTTTTTATTCAGCCAGTGATATAAACTCAGCAGGGGCCCAGAGTGCATCGGCAAACATTCCTACCAAAACCGGAACAGCCCAGGCGAACTCAGTCACAGCTGTCCTGCCCCTGCTGAGAGAATGGTACTGTCGGAGCCAAAAAACAATCACTGTGTGTTATGGCAACTATGTACAGTGACAGAGGGCATAAAGAAAGGCTCTGGATTTTTTTGTTCCCTCCCCCTCCCCCAAACCCGGGACCGGAACTCATAAGCTCAGCCATAGCCTCCTCCCCACTAAAGGGGATGTCGGCTATCAAGTACCCCCAACACTACAAATAATGTTGAGACCTTAGACTTAACCCCACTCACTTGGCCGCCTGCCCAGAGCATGCTGCAGCTCTTCTTCCTTCACAGTCACAGACCTCTCCAGGCCCCCTCCCAAATGCTGGAGGACACCATGCACTCTGGATTTTCCCTCAGCCCTCTCCCAAAAACTGGAAGAGAGAAGGGAAACGGCCTTCACCAAACTTCTTAAATTTACTGAGGCAAGGTGGCCAGGTGGGGGAAACGGGCAGGGACCTGGCACCACCAGGTTCTGCACTATAATGGCGGACATATGCCCCTAAATTTTCAGTCATCCTCCTCTTCACATCAATTCAGCCTACACAGGTTTAACCAACCTGTCAAGGGAGGAGCGGCCTAGTATTTGGGGCAAATTGCCAGAGGACCAGGGGTTTGAAACCTGCTGAAGGACAGCAACCGTGGGCCGGAGGGACTGGGGTTTCTAATCCCACAGGCGCTCCTTGTGGCCTTGGACAAGCTACAACTCTCCGTTGCCTCAGGTACAAAACAGATTGTGAGCTCTTTGGGGACAACGGAAATATATACTGTACCTGAACGTACACCGCCTAGACTGCACTTGCACCAGCTAGTATATACAGTAAATGGCTATAAATAAAAATAAAAAACCCTCCTGCTGGAGACTGAGAAACACTGGTGAGCAGAGAGCTGCACAGGACCTTTATACCAGTGGTTCTCAGTCTCAATCTGCTGGTGGGGAGGCATAAGCACATCTCTGGACTGGACTGGAGGGATGGTGAGGAATTCCCACCTAAAGAGGTTCTCTGATGGAATAAAATTGGTATTTATCAGTGTTTTCACACCACAGGTAGTATTGCTGGGTACCTTTGCCGATGGAATCCAATATGTATATCTGTCATTTAAGAGTCATCAGCACAGAAAAGGCACAAAACCAAAGTGAAAACTACAAGACAAGTACTAGAGGAAGTGGAGTTTATCCAATAAAACACCTATGTGAATCTGCATCAGGTATATTTTATTGATGTTTACTGGTCAGAAGCCCCTAGATAAAAGTCTCTAGAGCTTCCTCTGGGCTTTTGTGAGTTGTGTTTTTAAACCTTAAGAGCAATATAACTTCTAGAATAAAATGTGAATGAAGTGATCTGAGGCCCATTGAGGGGGAGTCTGTCATTGCCTTCTGGGTGCTCATTTGGTCCAAAGAAAAGCTCTTTTCAAGTACTGATATTTAGCCATACAGAGATATTATCATTACTTTAGGCCTGCTGTGGTTACCGAACGTGTCTTGAAACCAGGCCAGAGCAGCTTCTCAGCACACAACTATAAAACAAGTCTAAATGATGTTTTCCATCTCAACCAACTGCCATCACTGCCTGCTCTGCAGATTTCGACAGGAATGCTTAGCTCTCGCTCTCTGTCTGCTACATGTGCATCTAAACGTGAACTCGTACAAAGAATTACTTATAAAAAAAAGAGAAGAGACTGCAAAGCATTCACCTGCAACAATCAGTGTTACTTTCTGACTGTGGGCTAGCCAGCTGCTTGCTTTCCGCTGAAGGGATGCGGACCAGAGAACCTGGGCTCTCTCACTTTTAGGCAATATCAATGCTGCATTGCTGTAAGTGCATGTGATGCACCAAAATCTCTCCTCTTCAAACATTTACCCAAAGAGTTACAAAACAAACAAGGCTGCCATGCTCCCCTCTTCCCCTGCGACGGGTATCTTGTGATTTGCTCCCCTCATCCTCTCTCACGTGCGGAGCAAAACACTCACATTAAGGACAAATCCTAATGCTAACTCACTGCTCCTTCTAGAGTGGATATCCAACTTATCTCTACCCCCCCTTTTGTCCCATATAATACGTTGTGACACCTGCAATCTTCTCATGCACATCCTTTAGTAGTCCCTTTGTACCGAAAACTGTGATATGAATGGATTAAGCAGTCTATATTTTCCTACAACGTCCCAGTGTTTTGGAATCCACTTCCATTGAATATAAGAGCAGAAACATTGTATACAAAATTTAAAAAAACTGGTGAAAACGTGGCTATGTCAATATACTTATAATGATTATCTGTTACACCCCCCCCCCCATTCCTATTGTATACTTATCTGATCTGCACTTAATCAATGTTTTTTATAATGCAGTTATATTCAAATCCCCCCAACACACACAATTTTTATAAGCAAGACAGTGTATGTTATATTTGTTATTTTATTTAAATTATTATCCTTTCCTTTTAAGCAATTACGATTCTGTACACCACCTTGTTGCCAGTGGAACTGTGCCTCTGCAAATATAACAAATAACTAAATAAATACATTCCTGCGTAACTGTCTGTAAACAGCATGGAGAACCCCTTCACGCGTTTCCACATTCTCAGGCATAGCTGTTGGGGCACACTCGTTAAACATTCAAACATTTTGCTTTTAAATCCTTGCTTGGTTCTTCTGCCTTTACTGCCCATGTGCTTGTAGTCCTCCTTTAAGACCTTGCACATCTCAGTGGAGTAAGCAGCAAGAGGAAGTACACTGGGGGGTGTCTGCCTTTACTGCCCATGTGCTTGTAGTCCTCCTTTAAGACCTTGCACATCTCAGTGGAGTAAGCAGCAATAGGAAGTACACTGGGGGGTGTCTGCCTTTACTGCCCATGTGCTTGTAGTCCTCCTTTAAGACCTTGCACATCTCAGTGGAGTAAGCAGCAAGAGGAAGTACACTGGGGGGTGTCTGCCTTTACAGCCCATGTGCTTGTAGTCCTCCTTTAAGACCTTGCACATCTCAGTGGAGTAAGCAGCAAGAGGAAGTACACTGGGGGGTGTCTGCCTTTACTGCCCATGTGCTTGTAGTCCTCCTTTAAGACCTTGCACATCTCAGTGGAGTAAGCAGCAAGAGGAAGTACACTGGGGGGTGTCTGCCTTTACTGCCCATGTGCTTGTAGTCCTCCTTTAAGACCTTGCACATCTCAGTGGAGTAAGCAGCAATAGGAAGTACACTGGGGGTGTCTGCCTTTACTGCCCATGTGCTTGTAGTCCTCCTTTAAGACCTTGCACATCTCAGTGGAGTAAGCAGCAAGAGGAAGTACACTGGGGGGTGTCTGCCTTTACTGCCCATGTGCTTGTAGTCCTCCTTTAAGACCTTGCACATCTCAGTGGAGTAAGCAGCAAGAGGAAGTACACGAGGGAGTGTCTGCCTTTACTGCCCATGTGCTTGTAGTCCTCCTTTAAGACCTTGCACATCTCAGTGGAGTAAGCAGCAAGAGGAAGTACACGAGGGAGTGTCTGCCTTTACTGCCCATGTGCTTGTAGTCCTCCTTTAAGACCTTGCACATCTCAGTGGAGTAAGCAGCAAGAGGAAGTACACTGGGGGGTGTCTGCCTTTACTGCCCATGTGCTTGTAGTCCTCCTTTAAGACCTTGCACATCTCAGTGGAGTAAGCAGCAAGAGGAAGTACACTGGGGGGTGTCTGCCTTTACTGCCCATGTGCTTGTAGTCCTCCTTTAAGACCTTGCACATCTCAGTGGAGTAAGCAGCAATAGGAAGTACACTAGGGGGTGTCTGCCTTTACTGCCCATGTGCTTGTAGTCCTCCTTTAAGACCTTGCACATCTCAGTGGAGTAAGCAGCAATAGGAAGTACACTAGGGGGTGTCTGCCTTTACTGCCCATGTGCTTGTAGTCCTCCTTTAAGACCTTGCACATCTCAGTGGAGTAAGCAGCAAGAGGAAGTACACTAGGGGGTGTCTGCCTTTACTGCCCATGTGCTTGTAGTCCTCCTTTAAGACCTTGCACATCTCAGTGGAGTAAGCAGCAAGAGGAAGTACACTAGGGGGTGTCTGCCTTTACTGCCCATGTGCTTGTAGTCCTCCTTTAAGACCTTGCACATCTCAGTGGAGTAAGCAGCAATAGGAAGTACACTGGGGGGTGTCTGCCTTTACTGCCCATGTGCTTGTAGTCCTCCTTTAAGACCTTGCACATCTCAGTGGAGTAAGCAGCAAGAGGAAGTACACTGGGGGGTGTCTGCCTTTACTGCCCATGTGCTTGTAGTCCTCCTTTAAGACCTTGCACATCTCAGTGGAGTAAGCAGCAAGAGGAAGTACACTGGGGGGTGTCTGCCTTTACTGCCCATGTGCTTGTAGTCCTCCTTTAAGACCTTGCACATCTCAGTGGAGTAAGCAGCAATAGGAAGTACACTAGGGGGTGTCTGCCTTTACTGCCCATGTGCTTGTAGTCCTCCTTTAAGACCTTGCACATCTCAGTGGAGTAAGCAGCAAGAGGAAGTACACGAGGGAGTGTCTGCCTTTACTGCCCATGTGCTTGTAGTCCTCCTTTAAGACCTTGCACATCTCAGTGGAGTAAGCAGCAAGAGGAAGTACACTGGGGGGTGTCTGCCTTTACTGCCCATGTGCTTGTAGTCCTCCTTTAAGACCTTGCACATCTCAGTGGAGTAAGCAGCAAGAGGAAGTACACTGGGGGGTGTCTGCCTTTACTGCCCATGTGCTTGTAGTCCTCCTTTAAGACCTTGCACATCTCAGTGGAGGAAGCAGCAAGAGGAAGTACACTAGGGGTGTCTTTGCACAGCCACAAAACATAAGTGGCACAGCTGGGACCAATCACCAAAAGGATGGCAGATGCCTACAATGTTCTCCTGGAACAGAGGGTGAAAGTTAAAATGTTAATGGGAGAGGGCTTCAGCCAAACACTGCAGGGTGCGGTAACATGAGCGTAAGAGGACATCCTGTCACTGCGGAAAAAGCTGTGACCCCACTTCAAGGACTGAAGACCAATCCTTACAGGAACCACTACACAAAAGGCCTGCCCAATTGTGATTCCTCCATTGTAGGTACATCGGCATATAGATTTCCTTATGCAATCCAATACCTTATCTTGCTTTATATTTCACCTCACAGCCCTTTTACCACCTCTACCCTCCATGTCCATTCCAAGCATCCTCCAGTACCTTCATTGGCAGGCCAGGTTCTCTTCCATGTCTTCTTAGGAAATATTCTAATAAATCACAAGACCACCAAAATGAGCAAAGTTTGGTCCTTCCACACAAGCTATGGAAATGTGTTCTTTGAAGCTCAGTGTAGCCATACTCTACTGCTGCTCTCTGCCGGTCACTCCAGGGCCTTCTTGTAAGGCAGGTACAGTCACAGCACTGTTATTACAGTCATACCCGTCACCCCTTGATCACCACCCAGGCTTGGAGGGACACTAGGTCATACTTCTGCAATCCCTTCACTTTGCAAGTAAGGATCCTCTGTTTTTATCCTATAAACCACCCTTTAAAGTTCATTACCATTTTAGCTTCCACCAACTGTTCCAGAAGGGCATTTCAGCATCTACCATCCTTTCACGACAAGGAGCTTCATACCAAATTTCCTAGTTCTACAAAGTGAAATTTTAGTTCAAAAGATCATTTCTTTTCCGGGAGCCATGCTAGACCAGTCCAGGCTAGTGGACTGCATCCCCCAGCGAGCAGATGATGGAGAGAAAAACTAGAAACTTCCAGTGATGTCATCACTGATACTTGAGCCGGTACAGCTAAGAGCAAACTGTACTTCAGTATTTGTACCCAAGCATATGGCCTTGAACCTGACTGAACACAACCTGACTGAGTATAACAGAGAAGGAACACCGAGAACTATATACACAGAACTGCCACCATACAGAATATCAGTCACGTCAAACGCCTACAAGGCAGAAAGGAGTGGCTCCAGGACTGATCTAGCAGGACTCCAAGGAAGGAAATTATCTGGTAAGTTAAATTTCACCTTCCAGATCATCCTGCAAGACCCGCCCAGACAAGTGGGACATGCCAAAGCTTTAATTCCATTGGAGGAGGGGAGGGGGAAGACGATGACATGGCTATCTGCACCGAAAGTCACATCCACCCTGGCATGGTTATCCAAGTGGTAATTCTTGACAAAGTATAGAGAGAAACAACCAAGTTGCAACCCTACAATGCCAAAGGGGATGAAAGAATTGTGCTCCGCCCAGGATGAAGTCTGTGCCTGGATAGGGTGTGTCCACAATCCCTTTGGCACAGTTTGATAACACAAACGATACACCAAGGAGACTGCCTTCTTTGCCCAATGGACCAAGATAGCCTTAGAGGCCACCTCACCGCTGCACAGAACGATGAAAAATACAAATAGCCTGTTCAACCTCTGAAAGGAGTTAAGGACCATTAGATATCTGAGAAGTACTCTTTGGATGTCAATCAAATGTAGGCCCTTGTCCTTCCCTTTATACTGTTCTGCAGAAAAGGATGGGAGACAAATCACTTGACTGATATGAAAAATGGACATTACCTTGGGCAAGAACAAAGGGACTGGCCAGATGGAAACAGTCTCTACATGAAAAAAGCCCGCAACTCTGAAATGCAATGCACCGAACAGACTGCAACTAAAAGACAGACTTAATGGATAAGTCCCCAAGTATAGCTGTTTCAACGCTCGAAGGATGCAGGCATTATGGCCCAAAGAACTATGCCCCAGCCCCAAGGGGAGAATGACTAGGGAGGACACAATGGCAAACACCCTCCCCCCAGCCATCCATGAAGAAGGCAGACAATGTCCAGATGCGAAGTCATGGAGCAAACAGCCACCAACCCTCAGCAATATGCTAAGAGGTAAGCCTGCAATACACTAAACAGTTCCAGCAAAGCACTCATGTATATAGATAAAAGTTAGCGTAGTTACTCACCTGTAACAGGTGTTCTCCAGGGAAAGCAGAAATCGGTCCTCACGTATGGATGACGTCGGCACAGACGGAGCCCCGTGCGGAGCAATTCCCCAGCTTTCAAAGAAAGCCTTTGGGATTGCATCACGCATGAGCGGTCCCCTTCCCACCCAAGGGTGCCATCTTGCTCAGTCTAATGACATAGCTAAAAAGACGGCAAAAAGAATAAAATCAATAATAGGACTGCAACTCCAGGGGAGGAGGGAGGGTCGTGAAGACTGATTCCTGCTGTCCCTGGAGAACACCTGTTACAGGTGAGTAACTATGCTTTCTCCAGGAACAAGCAGGAAGTCAGTCATCATATATGGGACTCCCTAGCTATAGGCTACCGAGAACCCACAGCTGAAAAATGGCTCCCTCTAGAAGAGCCGCAGCAGCTGTGATAGGAATCCAGCAGAGACACAACACCCCCCGGTAGCTTGACACCAGAGGGCCGGAGGTAGGAGTTGCCTAAACCTCAAATAAGTTCCGGAGTACCGCCTGGCCGAAAGCACTGTCTCGTCGGGACTCCCCATCCAAGCAGTAATGGGCTGCAAACGTCTGGCTTGAAGACCAGGTGGCGGCCCGGCAGATGTCTGCCAGTGCAACAGAGCGGAAGTGAGCCACTGAGGCAGCCTTAGCCCTGACACGATGGGCCATGACGCAACCTTGCAACGGAAGGTCGGCCGCCCTGTACGCCCAGGCGATGCAGTCTGCCACCCAGGTGGACAACGTGCGCTTGGAGACAGGAAGCCCCAGCTTACTGGGGTCAAAAGAGACGAAGCTCTTCGATTTCCCCTATCCGCTCCAGATAGAAGGCTAATGCCCTCTTACAGTCGAGGGCATGCAGAACCACCTCTGCCCGGCTGGCATACGGTCTGGGAAAGAATGTCGGAAGAACCACCTCTTGGTTGAGGTGGCATGGAGAGACTACCTTCGGGAGGAACTTAGGGTGGGTGCGTAGGACCACCCTGTTCCTATAAAACCATGTGTATGGTCTTTCTGAAACCAAAGCTTGTAGCTCATTCACTCGCCTTGCAGACGTGAGTGCCACCAGGAAGAGTACCTTCCAGGAGAGGAAGCGCAGATGGCAAGCAGACATCGGCTCAAAAGGTGGGCAAGCAAGCTGTTGCAAGACCACATTCAGATCCCACTTGGTTGCCGGAGAACGAACCGGGGGTTTTAGTAGAAGTAGACCTCTGAGGAATCTGGACACCAAGGGGTGAACCGAAAGAGGTTGTCCTTCCACTGGTGAGTGGTGTGCTGACAAAGCACTCAGGTGGAACACTGACAGAGTTAGATTTGAGGCCTAATTCAGGGAGGTGAAGCAGGTACTGTAACACCACTGATACCAGGCAAGAGAAAGGTTTTTTGTTGTGCTGGGTACACCACACCTCAAACCTACACCACTTGAAGGCATAGGGTTTCCTAGTGGACTGCCTCCTGGAGGCCAGTAACACTTCCTCTATGTTCTTAGGTAGGAGGAGAGGAGCCAGCACTAACCTTTCAGTAGCCATGCCATCAGGTTGAGGGACCTGAGGTTGGGGTGTAAAATAGAGCCCTGATCCTGGGACAGGAGGTCGGGCCTTGTCCCCAGAGGGAGTGGGGTCTCCACTGCCAGCTGGAGGAGAAGCAGGAACCAAGGTTGTCTTGGCCATCTGGGGGCTACCAGAATGACCGAGGCCTTGTCCCGGAGGATTCTGAACAGAGTTCGTGCCACCAGAGGCGTGGGAGGAAACACATATAGGAGGCCCACCGACCAGGAGATTAGAAATGCATCTGCAGCCATCCTCTGGGGATATGGCTGTCTGGAGCAAAACTTGGGAAACTGATGATTCTGCGGACTGGCAAAGAGGTCTATGGACAGATATCCCCAGCAGTGGAAGATCTGCTGGGCTACTTCCGGATTCAGTTGCCATTCATGAGGCCAGAGAATTCTGCTTAGTTTGTCTGCCAGGTAGTTCTCTTGGCCTGGCAGGTAAACCACCTTGAGAGACATACCCTGCCTGATGGCAAAGGAGCACAAGTCCAGTGTCTCCTGGCAAAGGACACAGGACTCTGTCCCTCCCTGCTTGTTCCCATAGAACATAGCCACCTGATTGTCTGTCTGCACGAGAAGAGACTGATGTGAGAGAACATGGCAGAAACCTTGAAGAGGTAGGCGTATCGCTCGGAGCTCTAAGAGGTTGATTTGTTGTGTCCTCTCTTGAGGAGACCACAGCCCCTGAGTGCATGAGTCCTGGCAATGGGCTCCCCAGCCCAGCAGGGATGCATCTGTCTCCAGGACTCTCGAGTACACTGGAGGTTGGAAAGGCACTCCTCCCAGCAAATTGGGTAGTTGAAGCCACCAGACCAACGACTTTAGGAGTCGTTTGGACACCCTTATCCTGTCCTGGAGTCGCCCTGTGGCCTGCGTCCACTGATCCCGGAGGCACCATTGAGCTGTTCTCATGTTGAGCCGGGCGTTTGGGGTCACATGCACTGTGGAGGCCATGTGTCCTAAAAGACGCAGAAAATGCCTTGCTGATATCTGAGACTTGTGGCTGATTTGGCGCACTAGCTCCAGAAGCCTGTGTGCCCTGTCCCGTGGCAGGTAAGCCTTTGCCTGAAGGGTGTCTAGTCTCGCCCCTAAGAACTCTAAGTTCTGTGGGGGGAGCAAGGTGGACTTTGCCTGATTTATGACAAATTGAAGATGGATGACAACGGGAGTTCTTTAACCTGAAGCAGAGTCATTAAGGCGAGGACCCGAAACGTGGCACGTTGCTGTACACGACTTCCTTTCACTTCATTTCATCAGTTTGAAAAAAAGCTAAGTGTTAAGTTTTGTTCACTCTAAAAAGTATTAAAAAGGAGCAGTTGCAGCGGGAAGATGGTTCCTTCTATCTACCTTTGTCATGACTGCTCTGACAAAAAGAAACTTTTTCCTGTTTAATTTTGTTCAGGTTTTCATATATTGATTGATTTATGACAAAGCCTAGATGCTGCAGTTTGTTGATAGTTCGAGTTGTGGCCTGTTGGGCCTCCTGAGGCGACGAGGCCCTGATGAGCCAGTCGTCCAGGTACGGGAAGACAAAGATTCCCTGGCTTCTGAGAAAAGCCGCCACCACCGCCAGACATTTGGTTAACACTCTGGGGGCGGAGACTAGGCCAAATGGAAGTACTCTGTACTGAAAATGGTTTCCTCCCACTACAAATCTGAGATATTGTCTGTGGTCTGGATGTATGAGGATGTGCGTGTAGGCATCCTTCAGGTCTAAGGAGCATAGCCAATCTCCCTAGTGGAGGTATGGCAGCAAAATTCCAAGGGAAAGCATCTTGAACTTTTCCTTCACCAGGAACTTGTTTAAGTTTCGCAGGTCGAGAATGGGCCTGAGGCCTCCTGTTCTCTTTGGTATCAGAAAATACCTGGAGTAGAAGCCTTGCCCTTGTAGGCTGTGGGGTACTGACTCCACCGCCTGATCCTCTAGAAAGGACAACTCCTGCAGGAGGAGATTCCTGTGTAGAGGAGGTCTTAGAGGTTCTCCCAGAAAATAGGAGGGGGGTACCTGGTTGAAGTGCAGCAAATAGCCCTTTTGGACTATTTGCAGGACCCAGGTGTCTGTGGTGACTGTTGACCACCTGTGGGTGTACAGGGCCAGCCTTCCTCCTGTGCCAAGTCTCACCACTGGCTGGAGAGAGACCATGCTGTGGCTGTCAAAAACCCCCAACCAGCTGGGAGGTCTGCTTATGCGGGCCAGGCCCCTTTCCCTTGGCCTGCTGCCCCTGATGGGGAGCCGGGGAGGCCTAATGAGTGGGGTAGTTGCGGTAAGCAGTACCCTTCCTCAGGAAAAAGGGCTTTTTACCCAAGCCCTCCTTCTTTTTAGAAGGGGCAGAAGTCTTTTTGGAGAGTCTTGTCCAGGTCAAGTACTCAGACTTGATTTCCGCAGCCTTCTCAGTCATGGGTTTGCCAAACAGGTTCTCACCTCGGCAGGGGACATCGACCAACTTGTCCTGTACCTATAACTCTAGGTCCGACGACATGAACTGAATTCAAAAAAGCATGGGACAAACACAGAGGATCTCTAAAGGTAAAAAGGGGACTGTTGTAGTTGTTAAGGAAGGACAGACTAGATAGGCCATGTGGTCTTTTTCTGTCGTCATATTTCTATGTTTCTATGACATTAGCCATGTCTGACGTCAGGCACCGATGCTGGCTGCGGCTACTCGGGCCGAAGCCTCGAAGCTGTCATAGGCTGCTCGAGACATAAACTTCGAGCACTCTCGAATCCCTGTGGACAAGGCCTTGAATTTCTGCAAGGGTTCCTCGGAGAGGCCAGCTGAAAACCCGGCAATCTCCTTTGTCAGATCCCGTAAGTACATGCCCATGTACAGCTGGTATGTTTGGACACAGCAAGACAGCATCGAGCCCTGGAAGCACTTTCTGCCGAGGGCGTCCAGGTTCCGGGCTTCCCTCCCAGGAGGCACCGAGGAGTGAGTTTTCTGGCTCTTAAGCCTTTGCATGGCCGATTCCACAACCACGGAGTTGTGCGGCAGCTGTGCCTTCTGGAACCCAGGGCTCTTGCGGACTCGATAGATGGAAATGATCTGCCTGCTGAGAACCGGCATCGAGGCCGGTGATTACCACATACGGAACAACAGCAGTTCCAACATCGGAGGAACCGATACAGTAAGGGCTTCCTTCGGGGGAAAATCATACTGGAGGGCATCGAGCTCTTCGGCTCGAGGTTCCTCCTCAGCGTCCGCTGGGAATGCCAAGGCCTTGGCCATGTCCCTGACGAACTCCGAGAACTGGGTATCCTCCGGAGGAGACCTTCTCTGAGGTTCGGACCCTGGCGAGTCTGATGGGACGCATCGGGTCCAGTGGGTGCCCGGGGAGTCTTCATCCTCCGTTTCCCAGGCTGAGTCCTCCGAGGAGGAATCGATGGGCTCCAGTCGTGAGGGCTTCGGCCTCGACTGCCCCGACACTGATGGCACCGGCGTCGACAACCTCGGTCCTCGGCTGAGGATCGACTCAAGCTCGAAGAGTCTCGAGGATCGGCTCGGCCTCCAGGATTGACTTGGACGGCGACGTCCCGGTAGTCGGGACAGATGGACCAGTGAGACCAGTCATCAGTGCCCGCTGCTGCTCCAAGGAGGCAGACATACTGCACTCCAAGGCCGCCATTCTGGGACCGAGCTCAGAAGGCTCCACAGCCCCTGGGTCGGGTCCCGACACCGTCGAGCCCGATGCCAGTTCTCCCGGGGGAGAGTCCACGAGGACAACAGCTGTTACTCCTTCGAGCTCTGCGGAAAAAGGGAGACTGAGCAAGATGGCACTATTGGCAGGAAGGGGACCGCGCATGCGTGATACAATCCCAAAAAGCTGGGGAATTGCTCTGCACGGGGCTCCGTCGGCGCCGACGTCACTCATATGTGAGGACTGACTTCCTGGAACATAAGAACATAACATAAGATATGTCATACTGGGTCAGACCAAGGTCCATTAAGCCCCGTATTCTGTTTCCAACAGTGGCCAATCTAGGTCATACGTACCTAGCAGTTTCCCCAAAAGACACAGGTATAAGAACATACTCTTTCATTGTACCCCATATAACCCCCAAGTTTATTATCCTGTTCTAAGTAAAAGTTGTTGTTGCTGTGATGTTCATTGTAAACCGCCCTGAATTAATGATAGGGCGGTATAGAAAACCTGTTAAATAAATAAATAAATACATAAAATAAATGTGCTCAGACCTCCCTGCACATACCTTTCTCTTGCTTCTGTCCAGAGGCTGTTCCAGAGGCCAGGGAAGGGAGAGAGTTCAGGAGGGGAGGGGGGAAGGAAGGGATGGGAAGATGTAGGAACACGCGGAGGCAGCTTGAAAACAAGGATCTTGATCCAGCACAATCCTGGAAGCTCAACTGTTCTACAATACTGATGGGGAGTGATGCCTTTTCCCCCTCTCCATGCGGGAAACTCCAGCAAGGTATTCACAGAAATGCCTTGAAGATGTCGACTGCCGAGATCCAATGGAGAGGCACCCCACAGGCAGGCTGCCCAGGAGCTAACATGATTCCAAAATTGAACTGCACTAGTCCAGCATCCACCATCTGCTGGAGACACCAAAATACTGAAGTATGCCCCTAGGTGCACTAGCCCAAGTAGCAGTGATGATGTCACTGGAAGTTTCTAGTTCTTCCTCTATCTCCACCATCTGCTGGCATTTGTCTAGATTGGTCTAGTAGGACGATCTGGAACTTCTTTTCCTTTCCAGTGAAAAAATAAATTGTTTCTTGTACATAAAACGCTACCTTTCAGGTATTAAAATGCTTCTATCAGAAACTCCCCTCCCCCCAGGTCATATTCATTTAGATCTTCTGTAGCTCACACAGATGAATTTTGGTGGCCTCTAGGTTCCCTCTCCAATACTCTTGGGTAAAGCTTCCCCAGTGACCTGTGGAGAGGCGCAGTCACCTCTTCTCCCTAGGCACTTGTGTTGCTGCTTAGTATAGAAATACTGCAGCCTTTCCAGTTTTACTTTAAAATAACAAAATAAAGAAACAAAAATAAATGGACGTACCAGAGGAGACAAGTACAATGTTACATGCTTATCATTTTCTTTAAGTATTTCTGCCACTTGTGCTTCTAGCTCTTAAAGGGGAGTTGTAAGAGGGGAGCTCCCTGAAAAGCAGTTCTAACAGAGGAGTCCCTCTCCTGGGATGCTATTATACGGGGGGTGGGGAGCCCTCCCTTGAGGTGCAGGTATAAAAGGCATCTTTCCTGCCTGCTGTATGACAGCTACTCACTTGGCAACAGCTAAGAGCACGTGAGGATCATGCTCACACTTCTTCAGCGCATCCACGCTCTTGGTCTTACGCTGTGGTCGTGCCTCCAGAAAAACAGCTTCTGACCACAATATTCCTAAGAAGAGAAACAAAACAAAGATTCAGACACTGATAAGGAGAAGGGTGCCACAGTTGAGGCTGTGCTCAAGTCTATGAGTGGGAGGGCAACATTTTGTAATCTAAAATTGTAAATTGCAATACAGCAAATGATTGACAGAAGAAAGGTATTTATAGACTCGTCTTTTGTTTCTGTGCGTACTGTACAGGGCTCTTCCTTTATATACTGAGGATGTAGGCTTGACTTGACGTTCTGGCTACATGTTTGTTTAGAAATCCTATTAAAAGCTTCTCTGAAGCATAAATATTCGCAAGGCTTCGCTTTCCCTTCGTGTAACTTCTTGAGATCTGGTCTTTAAATCACAATAATTGTGCTGCAACAGATTCTGGATTTTGGAACTAATTTTCCTTAAAGGAAAACAATGTTACAATCACAATCAGTTAGAGAGTCACATTTCTGTACTCAAAGTGATAGCTCACGAGTGTTTGGATCAATCTCTTTTCCTCTCAATTCTCAGATTTTCTACAGAGAGGAGAAAATCCATCCACCATCTGCTGGAGACAAAGAAATACTGAAGGAACCTCTGGTAGCTGAAGTAAATAAAGGCATAGGAGTGATGTCATTGAAACCTGGGCTTTTCATTGGTTCTTTGTCTCCACCAATCTGCTGGTAGGGGAACACAACCCATTTGTCTGGACTGGTCTAGCAGAACGATATGGAATAATGCTTTTATACCAAGATTCCGATTCTTCTGGATGTCGAAAACTAAGACATTTATTCAGAGCAGTAGTCAGTAAACACAGAAGAGTTTTTCTCATTCAAATGCAGACAGAAGAGTCTTCCCATCATCTTCCTGCCATGTAAAAGCTTCTCCTTTCACTTGCCGCATACAACGATGTCATCTCAACTGTTAGTGGGTTTCAGTATGGTTCTCCGCTGTGGGGACAAAGCATATCCATCCTCCCTTTCACTGCTGCAGTTATGAAACACTTCAGAGTTTCCTCCATGATCAGAATAAGTTCCATATTGGCTCCTGGCATCAAAAGTCTAATGAACTTCCCTCAAAAAGCTCAGACCTACTACATACAGCACTAATAATGTGTCAAGAGGCTTTGAGGAGCATCGCTCGTTATTGCTTCCCAAGTATCAGGTTGATGCAATGAGAGCAGCTAAGCAGTAAGTCAATCACCAGCCACAACATGTCCAACTAAAGCCTGTTAGATTGGCTTTCTCTGAAGTAAGCGAGAGGAAGCATGCACTAAGCCTGTACAAGAGCACTTAATTTTGTCATGTGTGGGACAAACACAATGGGCTGGATCTGCTTGAATATCCTTCTCTGTGTCCAAGCTTTAACCAGCTTCCTGGGACAGGCAGGTACTATATTTGCGCACCATACCTTGGGCATTTGAGCTGTAATAGGAAGAGTAGCACAAGCGGAGGCAGATATCCTGCTGATCTAGCATATGTTTGTTTTCGTAAGTCCCTTTTATAGTGTCATAATCTTACAGCACTACCCTAAGCTTTTCAATTCCTGGCACTCTGAGGTGAAATATTTTTTGTCACCCACACACTCTGACATGCACAGTCCCTCAGCTCCTGTTTACCTGAACTGGGACACTCCTGCAAGGCTTTGGCCATCAGTGTGTTAGCAATATTCTTCAGGCCCGCCCTGTACTCCAAGCGCACTGACTCTAACCTGAGGAGGGAAGGGATAAAGGCTTATGTTGATAAACATACAAATGCTCCCCCACCTACCCACATGACCAGCCAGTACATTCTACAGTGAGAATACAGTACCTCAAAGACAGCCTGTGACTAACAGCAAAGGGGACTTTGAGGAGAACTCCTCAAGAGTAAGCCATGACTCAAAATGTAGGGAGGCTCCAATAAGAATATCTCAAAGAAAGCCTATGTCTCACAGTGAAGAAGGGGGTCTCTAAAAGCATCTCAAGGATGGCCTCTTTCTCAGAGTGAAGCGAGGGCTCCAAGAAGAACACCTCCAGCGTCACCCATATCTTAGAATGATGATGAACCCCAAGTTGAATAGCTTGAGGGTATCTATGTCCCTGCATCACGGGGACCCTGGAAAATACTTTAAAGGAGGCTACATCCCACCATGATTAGTGGGCTCTGCAGAAAATACTCTGAGGATGTGCCGTGTCTCGCAGTGAAGGAGGACACCTCAGTGGTGGAACCTCCAAGAACACCTTGAACATGGCCGAGTGCAGGAACAGCTAGGGACTCTGGTGATAAGTACGATAGAGAAGTGCGTGTCAGGAGTGGGAAGCATTTGCATGTAGGGAAGGGGAAAGCTATGGCTAAAGATACAAATGTTCTGCTTCCCAGCAGAGGCACCAAGCTCTGAATAAATCACCAAAGCTCCGGGTTTTTTGGATTCTTCAGGCGAGACTTTTCCAAGATAGCTCTGGCACGGGTCAGTTGACCGACATTTTCCTCCAACCTGGACAGCAGCAGCCAAAGTGGGATCGAGTGGGGACACTTCTTTAACTAGTGAAACGCCATACAAGAAAGAGAGATTAAAGATTCAGATCAGCAGAAGCAATACCTGCAAATGAGATAAGGCTTTCTTTTATGTAAAAGAGTGCAGAGACACCATCTATATGCCCTCCAATTACACAAAGAAATAATACAGGAAGTTGTGGCCATACCCCCTGGTTATATGCCTCACGAGCCATTTCTGGAAGCTCTTCTTGTTCCTGAATTTGCCCCTTCATCATCCAGAGCTTGGGGAAATCCTCGTAATGCATCAAGGCTTCTTCACAGAGCTCCTGGGCAGCTCCGATGTTTCCTAACACCCATTCCAACTTTACCGACTTCATGAAGACCTGAGAAGATAGCAAGAGATCAGCATGTCTTCACCACTCCGCTCTCCCCCAGACTGTGATCACAGCCCATCTTGTTCCCTTAGCCACAGACAGCAGCTTCAAAGCAGGCCTGCCACCTCTTTCGATATTTCCTCACCCTGGCAGTGGCTGCACTACTCCGAGCCTTTGCTAGTAGTCTCCTGGCTCTCTCATACTCATTATTCTCAGATTCCAGTTTCACTGCAGCCAGCCAGATCTCCTCGCTGTTGGGATTTGCCTGGAAGTAGATAGACATCTTCAGCAGTGCTGGTTATGAAATGCCACACTTCATTCAGCAAAAAAAAGTCAAAAGCATGCTGAGAACTTTGAGAAAGTATATAGCAGATGAGACAAAAACTGGATTTTGGGAACACTTCAATGACTTAACAGTATCAATCTAAGGTGTATATATCAGATCAATGACAGAATACTATGAATATGACTAATACCTATACTGTAACAATTAACACGTGTTGATATACATACGATAAAGATTAATGTAATAACCAATAAGATCCAATCTTAACCATGCAGTTTGGGTCTAACATCTAACATGTAAATAGTTACCTCGCCACATCTTTGATGGCGAATATGTAAATAGTTCACCCAGTTTCAGGTCCAAGTTACCGATCCCGTTCAATGTAAGCACAAGCCAGACCTGACTGGTCTTGTGCACGAATTGTTAACTGTAAACCGCACTGATAATAAAGAGTGCGGTATAAAAAAGTGTTTAAATAAATAAATAAATAAAATAAAAACTGCAATTCACTCCCCAAAACACCCAACAAGCCTAAACATCGCTCCCCCCCCAACGCTTTGATCAATCAATACACAACTCAAGCCCATTGTGAACACTGTTGCATTCTCAAAGGTTCTGCCTGTTCTTGGTAAGGGGACAAAAAGGCTGCATCGCATTAACAGCTTTAATACATGGCTCCAGATCTGGTGCAAACAAGAAGGATTCAGATTTATTGGCGACTGGGGAAACAGGTGAACCAACAAGAGACTATACCGTGCTGCTGGACTACATCTCTCTGTCGCACGGAAAAGAATCTTAAGTGAAAAATTCAGGCACTATGTGGATATGCATTTAAACTAGGAAAAGGGGGTGACGGATGTGGAAGGTCAAGACTGGCACGCCACCCCCTGCAAAAGCAGAATAATATCAGAAACAGCCACACTTTTAAACCACACATCACAAACAAGTGGGAAGATGTGGGCAGAACAAAATCAATGCAAAATACACACAAGCCAGGTAAATGCTGGAAAGCAATGAGCATAAATGCTCGCTTAGCCAACAAAGTTCTGGACCTGGAAGCCCTAATGGTGGAAATGGATTTGGACATTGTGGCCATTACAAAAACATGGTTCAATGGATCGCATGATTGGGATGTGGCCATAGCTGGCTATAATCTATTCAGAAGAGACAGAGAAAATGGAAGGAGAGGAGGAGTGGCCTTGTATGTCAGAGGCAATATTAAAGCTACTGAAATGCAGGGGGCTTGGGGAAAGAAGCAGCGCTCTGGATTGCGTTGGAAAGAGGAGATGGCACTATCATCCATACTGCTGTAGTCTACAGACCTCCGACTCAAATTAAAGAGATAGATAACGATTTGATTAAAGATATTGCCAAGATAGCCACAAAGGGGGAAGTAATCATTCTGGGTGACTTTAATCTACCTGATGTGGAATGGATTACTCCTTCTGCACATCTGGAAAGAAGCAAAAAAATTGTAGATGCTCTCCAGGATGCATCACTTAGACAAATGGTCATGGAACCAACCAGGGAAAGCTCAACGCTGGATTTAGTGCTCACCAACGATGATAGCGTGTCAAATGTCTGCATGAGTACTCCTATGAGCAAAAGCGATCATTATACAGTGTGTTTTGAGATAAAAGCCAGGGTACAGGCCAAACATAGCAAGCTCAAAGTCCTAAACTTCAAAAACAATGACTTCAATAAAATGGCCGAATACCTAAAGGAGGAGATGACAGGGTGGAAGGAGATAAAGGAAGTGGAATTGCAATGGGATAAACTAAAGGTGGCAATAAAAGGGGCAAAGGACAAATATGTTAAAAAAGTAAACAAAAACAAGAGGAGAAGGAAACCTATTTGGTTTTCCAAAGAAGTGGCTGCTCAAATAAAGGAAAAAAACACAGCTTTCGCAAAATTCAAAAACTTGCAAACAGAAGAACACAGAAATGAATACAGGATCAAACTCAGAGTCAAAAAGAGAAATAAGGATAGCAAAATCAAAGACAGAGGAAAAGATGGCTAAAGATGTTAAGCGTGGCGACAAAACTTTCTTCAGGTATATTCGGGAAAGGAAGAAGATCAGAGTTGGAATTGCAGGACTCAGAAGTGCTGGGAAAAGACTCGTGGAAAGTGACATAGAAAAAGCAAAATTGCTAAACAAATACTTCTGCTCTGTTTTTACTAAAGAAAATCCTGGAGATGGACCAGCTGGGACTCCCAAATATTAAAATGGGAACGAAGTAGATACCACACCATTCACAGGCGATGAGGTGTTGGAAAAACTTGCTAAACTGAAAGTGGGCAAAGCCATGGGACCGGATGGGATACATCCCAGGATACTGAAAGAGCTCAGAGAAGTTCTATCAGGGCCATTAAATGATGTATTCAACAGATCCTTGGAAACAGGAGAGGTTCCTCAGGACTGGAAAATGGCTGATGTCGTACCTCTACACAAAAGTGGTGATAGGGAAGAAGTATCAAACTACAGGCCCGTGAGCCTTACCTCAGTGGCGGGAAAAGTAATGGAGGCGCTCCTGAAAGAGCGAATAGTGAACTTTCTCAAAACCAACAGGTTGCAAGATCAAAGGCATCTGTCTTTTTGCAGATGACACAAAAATTTGCAACAGAGTGGACTCCCCCAAGGGAGTGGATAACATGAGGAAAGATCTATAAAAGCTGGAAAAATGGTCAAATGCTTGGCAATTACGATTTAATGCGAAAAAGTGCAGTGTCATGCACTTAGGTAGCAGAAATCCAAGGGAAATGTACGCGATAGGGGGCGAGAGGTTGGTGTGCATGGTTCACGAAAAAGACTTTGGTGTGATTATCTCTGATGATCTCAAGGTGGCAAAACAGTGCGACAAGGCAGTGGCAAAAGCCAGGAGGATGTTGGGCTGCATACAAAGAGGGATTACCAGCAAAAAGGAAGAGGTACTTATGCCACTGTACAGGTCGCTGGTGAGGCCTCACCTGGAATACTGTGTTCAGTTTTGGAGACCATATCTTGCAAAAGATGTAAAAAGACTGGAAAGTGTTCAGAGGAAGGCAACCAAAATGATCTGGAGCCTGCGTAAGAAACATTATGAGAAGAGACTTGAAGACCTAAATATGTACACTTTGGAGGAGAGGAGGGATAGGGGAGATATGATTCAGACCTTTAAATACTTAAAAGAGGAACGATGAACAAACAAACCTCTTCCAAAGACGGGGAAGCTGCAAAACTAGAGGGCATAACATACAAGGTGGAAAATTTAAAGGCAATGTCAGGAAATATTTTTTTGCTGAAAGGGTGGTGGATGCTTGGAATGCTCTCCCAATGGAAGTGGTGGGGGCAAACACGGTGACGGAATTCAAAACAGCATGGGACAAGCACAGCGGATCCCTTTACAGCAACAGGATAAAACCAAAATAAACTGAACCATCTAACTTCTCAACAAATAGGGTTGTCCTACATGGAGTGGTGGGTCCACCCCTAAACAAAGACATGGGGAGGGGTGACCTGCACAGAGCGTCAGGTGCACCTACTCTTGCCGTATTGCTGGGCAGACTGGATGGACCATGCTGGTCTTTATCTGCCATAATTTACTATGTTAAAATATATATAAGTTATGCTTCCAGCATGTCCCGCATGCCACCCCTACCTATTCCATGAGTTCTTTGTAAAATGCTTTGATTTTTTATGATAAGGTGGTATTAAAAACGTGTTAAATAAAATAAATAAATAAGTTTGTTTGTTCTTAGGCACAGAAGCCAACAACAGTTGGCCAGGAGATTGTAACAGACAAAGTCACACTCAGAAGCAACGAGTCTCCTTTCCCTCTGCAAAAAACACCTACACAGCTTGGGCGCTGTAAGAAAACAAATCTTTCCATAGGCAAAGAATGAGAGAAAGGAAATTGATAGGTAAGATTAAATTTCGCCTTTCTTTGAGTCTCACCAGACCAGTCCAGACAAGTGCGTTGTTTCCTCCTGCCAGCAGATAGAGACAGAGAAAAAGCAGGGAGAGGTGGGTGTGTTTTTTGATAATATCCATGCAAATGATTGGTTAAATTTCATGGTGTGCATTATGGAGTTTTTTAAGCTTCATCAGTTAACTAAGTTTCTTACTAGTAAGACTGTTGTGACTCCGAAACTTGAAACCCAAGAGTCTGTGTCTGCTCCACTTACTGATTCTGTGGAGCAGTAATCTAAGTTTGAAGAATTCTTTAACACCTTCTACAGTGAATTGTTACATACATTTTCCTTTAATTTTGTCTTGACCACCCCTTTTTTGAGTAGTGGAAAAGCGTAGTTACTCACCTGTAACAGGTGTTCTCCAGGAGCAGCAGGAATCAGTCCTCACTTATGGGTGACGTCGGCGCCGACGGAGTCCTCGCGGAGCAATTTTCCCCAGCTTTCAAAGAAAGCCTTTGGGAATTGCAGCGCGCATGCGCGGTCGTCTTCCCGCCCGAGGGTGCCATCTTAGCCAGTCAGATGACATAGCTAAAAAAGACAGCATAAAAATTTGCAAAAAGAACATTAGCAGACGATTGCAACTCCAAGGGGAGGAGGGAGGGTAGTGAGGACTGATTCCTGCTGCTCCTGGAGAACACCTGTTACAGGTGAGTAACTACGCTTTCTCCAGGACCAAGCAGGAAGTCAGTCCTCACTTATGGGACTCCCAAGCTCAAGGCTACCGGAGACCCTAAGCACAAAAATGAGCTCCCTCTAGCTCAGCAGCACAGAAGGATAGAATCTTCGCTGAATTATCACCCACCGGTAGCCCACATCCGGGATGGAGGGTAGGAGTTGCTCAGACCTCAAAGAGATTACGGAGGACTGCCTGTCCGAAAGCACTGTCCCTACGGGACTCCCTCTCGAGACAGTAATGGACCGCAAAAGTCTGGCTCGAAGACCAAGTAGCGGCCCGGCAGATGTCTGCCAGCGGAACAGAGCGGAGGTAAGCCACTGACGTGGCCTTTGCCCGAACGCAATGAGCCGTGACTCGACTTTCTAAGGAGAGTCCGGCTGCCCCATAAGCCCAAGAGATACAGTCCGCAACCCAGATGGACAGAGTACGCTTGGAGACCGGGAGCCCCAATTTATTGGGGTCAAAAGACACAAAAAGCTGAGCAGCTTTACGGTGCTCCCGCGTACGGTCAAGGTAGAAGTTCAATGCCCTTCTACAGTCCAGGGTATGGAGGACAGTTTCAGCTCGGCTGGAGTGTGGTCTGGGAAAGAAGGTTGGAAGTACCACCTCCTGATTGATGTGAAAAGGGGAGACCACTTTAGGCAGAAATTTTGGGTGAGTCCGTAGGACTACCCTATTCTTGTAGAACCTAGTGTAAGGGGGATCAGACACGAGGGCCTGCAATTCACTTACGCGCCTAGCGGAAGTGAGGGCTATCAAGAACAGTGTTTTCCAAGACAGAAAACGGAGAGAACAGGTAGCCATAGGTTCAAAAGGCGGACAGGTGATCCGCTGCAAAACCACATTCAGGTCCCAGTCAGGCGCTGGCGGGCGCAGAGGTGGTTTAAGTAGAAGGAGACCTCGGAGAAACCTCGCTACGAGAGGGTCATTGGAGAGAGGTCTGCCGTCCACTGGCACATGATGTGCTGAAAGAGCACTGAGGTGAACTTTGACGGAGTTGGACTTAAGTCCCAGATTAGAGAGGTGCAGCAAGTACTGCAAGATCACCGACACCGGGCAGGAGAAGGGATCCTGAGACTGTTGGGTACACCAGACGGCAAAGCGACGCCATTTAAGGGCGTAGCATTTGCGGGTAGAAGGCCGTCGCGAAGCTAAGACGACCTCCTCCACCTCCGCCGGCAGGAGAAGGGGAGCAAGGACTACCCTCTCAGCAGCCAGGCCATGAGGTTGAGAGACCTGAGGTTGGGGTGCAGAAGGGACCCCTGATCCTGAGTGAGGAGATCCGGTTGTACCCCCAGAGGGATTGGATCCTCCACCGCCAGTTGCAGGAGGAGCGGAAACCACGGCTGCCTGGGCCAGCGAGGGGCCACCAGGATCATGAAGGCTTTGTCTCGGAGAACCTTGAAAAGAGTCCGAGAGACCAGCGGGATGGGAGGGAAAGCGTACAGAAGGCTCCCCGACCACGAGATCAGAAAGGCGTCCGCCGCAACCCGAAGGGGGTGTGGCTGACGAGAGCAGAAGCGAGGAAGCTGCCGGTTGTGAGGACTGGCAAAGAGATCCACCGTGGGGAGACCCCACTTGAGGAAGAGCTTCTGAACTACCAAGGGATCCAGACGCCACTCGTGCGGCTGGAGGACCCTGCTGAGTTTGTCTGCAAGGCAATTTTCTTGGCCCGGGAGATAAACTGCCTTGAGGAGAATGCCGTGCGTGACGGCCCAAGAGCAGAGCTTCTGTGCCTCCCGGCAGAGGAGGAAGGAGCCCGTGCCCCCCTGCTTGTTCACGTAGAACATGGCAACTTGATTGTCCGTCTGGGCAAGGACGGACTGTTGGGAAGTCAGGTGGGAGAAGGCCTTGAGAGCTAGGCGGATCGCCCTGAGCTCCAGGAAGTTGATCTGCTGAGCAGACTCCCACGTGGTCCAGAGGCCCTGAGTACGTGCCTCTTGGCAATGTGCTCCCCAGCCCAGGAGGGATGCATCGGTGGTCAGCACCCGGGTCGGCTGAGGTGACTGGAAAGGCATTCCGAATATCAGGTTCGGCTGCCGGAGCCACCACCGGAGAGACGAGAGCAGCGGCTCGGAGACGCGCACTAGGTCTGCCAGGCCGCCTGTGGCTTGTCGCCACTGCTGGCGGAGACACCATTGAGCAGACCGCATGTTCAGGCGGGCATTGGGGGTCACATGGACGGTGGAAGCCATATGGCCGAGCAGTCTCAGGAAGCGCCTGGCGGAGACCAGGGGCTGGCTGCGAAAGCGGTCGGCTAGGTCCATGAGCCGTTGAGCCCTGTCGAGCGGTAGGTACGCTCGTGCCCGAGGAGTGTGCAGCCTTGCGCCGATGAACTCGAGATCCTGTGAGGGGAGCAAAGTGGACTTTGCGAAGTTTATGACAAAGCCCAAGTGCTGCAGCAGAGTCACCGTGCGGCACGTGGCGTTGGTGACCTCTTGAGCGGACGCTGCTCTGATGAGCCAGTCGTCGAGGTACGGAAAGACATAGAGGCCGTGAAGCCGGAGATGGGCCGCCACGACCGCGAGACATTTTGTGAAGACTCGCGGCGCGGAGGATAGGCCAAAGGGCAGTACTCTGTACTGGTAATGATTTCCTGCCACCACAAACCTGAGGTATTGGCGGTGGCTTGGGTGGATGAGGATGTGCGTGTAGGCATCCTTTAGATCCAAGGAGCATAGCCAATCTCCCTGCTGGAGGTAGGGCAGAAGGATTCCAAGGGTAAGCATTTTGAACTTCTCCCGCACAAGGAACTTGTTGAGGTTGCGCAAGTCCAGGATGGGTCTGAGGCCCCCTGTTCTCTTTGGTATCAGAAAATACCTTGAATAAAAGCCTTGACCTCTCAGGTGGTGGGGCACCGGTTTCCACCGCCTGTTCCTGCAGAAGACCTGCTAACTCCTGAAGGAGCAACTCCCTGTGCAGAGGGGGGCGCGAAGGTTCTCCCGGAAAATAGGAGGGAGGGACCTGATGGAAGTGGAGAAGGTAGCCTTCTCGCACGACCTGAAGTACCCAGGCATCTGCGGTGATGCTGGACCACCTGTGGGCGAAGTGAACCAGCCGGCCTCCGGTGCTGGGAGGAACCAGCGGGGGGGGAGAGGCTATGCTGAGTGAGTCAAAAACCCCCACCCAGCTGAGCAGGGGCTGGTGGTGCAGGCTTGGGGGCTTGCTGCCTACGGGACCCGTTACCCCGTCCCTTGGCCTGCTGGCCCTGTTGGGGAGCTGCAGGGGCCTGATAATGGGGGTACTGTTTGTAGGCAGCCGCCTTCCTCGGGTAAAAGGACTTTTTTTCCCGAGCCCTTCTTTTTCTGGGAAGGGGCGGAGGTCTTCCTAGAAAGCCTGGTCCTGGTGAGAGTCTCAGTCTCAATTTGTGCAGCCTTTTCCGCCATGGGCTTGCCAAAGAGGTTTTCGCCTCGGCAGGGGACATCGACCAACTTGTCCTGTACCCAGGGCTCAAGGTCCGACGACTGAAGCCAAGCCTGTCGGCGGGCACCGATGCCGGCTGCGGCCACTCTAGCCGAGGCCTCAAAGCCATCATAGGCTGCTCGGGACATGAACTTTGAGCATTCCCTAATGCCCGTGGACAAGGCTAGGAACCTCCGCAAGGGCTCCTCGGAGAGACCAGCGGAGAATCCGGCTAGCTCTTTAGCCAGATCCCGGAGATACATGCCCATGTAGAGCTGGTAAGTCTGGACACGACATGCGAGCATAGAGCCCTGGAAGCACTTCTTGCCAAGGCCATCCAGGTTACGGGCCTCCCTTCCAGGAGGCACCGAGGAGTGCATCTTCTGGCTCTTAAGACGATGCATGGCCGATTCCACTACCATGGAATGGTGTGGCAGCTGTGCCTTCTGAAAGCCAGGGCTCTTGCGGACCCGATAGATAGAATCGACCCGCTTGCTCAGGACCGGCGAGGAGGCCGGACTCTCCCACATGCGGAAGAGTAGTCGTTCCAGCATAGGAGGAACCGGCACAGTAAAGTGCTCCCTCGCGGGAGAGTCATACTGGAGGGCGTCGAGCTCTTCGGCTCGAGGCTCCTCCTCGGGATCCGCGGGGAAGGCCAAAGCCTTGGCCATATCCCTAACGAAGTCCGAGAACCGGGCATCCTCCGGGGGGACTGCTTCCGAGGCTCGGACCCCGGTGAGTCCGATGGGACACACCGAGTCCGGAAAGAATCAGGTGACTCTTCCTCCTCAGACTCCCAGACCGACTCCGACGAGGACTCGGTGGGGTCGGCCCGGGCAGGGTGCGGCGCCAGCCGTCCCGACGTCGAGGGAGTCGGCGTCGGCGACCTCGGTCCCGAACGGGAGGCCGAGGGTGACCTCGACCGAGGATCGACTCGAGTTCTCATTGACTCGAGGATCGGCTCGGTCTCCGGGGTCGACTTGGACGTCGACGTCCCGGCGGTCGGGGCAGCGGCGCCAGCGAGGCCAGCGAGCAGTGCCCGCTGCTGGTCCATGAAGGCAGACAGTCTGCTCTCCAAGGCCGTCAACCTGAGTCCGAGCTCAGGTGACCCAGCAGCCCCCGACTCGGGCCCCGACGGCGTCGGGCCCGACGTCGGCTGTCGCGGAGGCGAGTCCAGAAGGACCACAGGACTTACCCGGGCAGGCATCTCCGACTCCAGGCGAGGTCGCTTCGGGATGTGTTCCTTCTCCAAGGACCCGGGGCGGCTGTCGGGGCTATGCGACCTGGCCCTCGCGGAACCAGGAGCGTCCACCGACGCCGCCCTCGCGGGTTTTTCCTTCCGACGATGGTCCCCGGAGGGAGAACCCCGGTCGGAGGAGCTCCGGCGACGGTCCGAGCTGGAGCCTTTCGACGCGGAGGCCTCCGACGAGGTCCGGGTACGGCTGGGGTCAGCGAAGATTCTCTCACGCTGATGCCGCCGACTCCTCAACGCCTTTGAGGACAGTTTGCTGCAGGGCCCACAGATCAGTTCCTCATGATCCGGGCCCAGGCAGCGGAGGCAAAAGTCGTGTGTGTCGGTTAGTGACATATTTCGGTCACACCGACCACACCGCTTAAACCCACTGGCAGCCATCGGGGGAAAAAGGGCCCCTGCGAGGTCAAAGGACCGGGCTGCCAGGGAAACCGAAAACGAAAGCTGACTAAGTCAGAAAAACCGAAAAAAGTAAGCGGACTCGAGACCGACGTCGCGAGTCCGGGCGGGAAAGCGATCGGCGTCGAACCGAAAGGAAAAAGAATAAAATAATGAAGAAAATCGACTTTTTCGCGGGGACAAGACGGGGACGTCTGTAGGGCTCCGCGGAAAAAAGAAGACTGGCTAAGATGGCACCCTCGGGCGGGAAGACGACCGCGCATGCGCGCTGCAATTCCCAAAGGCTTTCTTTGAAAGCTGGGGAAAATTGCTCCGCGAGGGCTCCGTCGGCGCCGACGTCACCCATAAGTGAGGACTGACTTCCTGCTTGGTCCTGGAGAAATGTCTTATTTTAATTTTTCTCCATTTCTGTGCACTCAAATTATGCATGGATGTCCCAGGTTATATGTTTCACGATCCATTTCTAGAAGCTCTTCTTGTTCCTGACTCTCCCTTCATCATCCAGACCTTGGGGAAATCCTTGTAATGCATTAAGGCTTCTTTGCACAGCTCCTGGGCAGCTCTGATGTTTCCTAGCACCCATTCCAACTTTACCAACTTCATGTGTACAATAAATAAAAAGTAAAAAAAAAAAAATTTAAATAAAGCTAGGTGAACTCTCCATCCCTATAAGACTTGTGCTTCAGCTCTCTCAAGAAAGTATATTCCAACAAAGCCCTTAAGCAACAGTGAGTGGAGGAGTAGCCTGGTGGTTAGAGCACTGGGAGAACAGTCAGTGGGAGAGGTGGGAGGAAGAGGGCTGTCCCACCACGGAAGTATGCGACTAGGTCTAGCATCCACTTTGAAAGGACTGGGACTTGGAATCGGTTCCAGAAGAGGAGGTGGTCTGCTTATTCGGTTGATACCAACGAGAATCACGGAACTTCATCTGTAAAGATGACGCCCCTGATGATGAAGAAGAGTGTTTGGAGGAACCCTTGGGCTTATCCTCAAGCTGCTGCTAGGGCTTGACTTCACCAGGGTCCTTGACTAACTTTTCCAAGTCTTCCCCAAACAGGAGCATGTCCCCAAAAGGCAATTTGGCTAAATGCCCCTTAACTGCGACATCTCTGAGCCATAGCCCCCAGTGAGCCAATTGTTATCACCGCCACAACTCCCCACGTGGAAAAGGCATAAGAGATCATAAAAGCCATCCACCAAGAAGGCCGCCAGAGATTTGAGGCAGGCCAAATACTCATCCTCAGGAAGGAGCTGAACCCAGTGGATGAGGGCGCGTGCACCAAAGCCGCCCCATGTCGTCACCTGAAGGGCTAGGGAGGATGCAGAAAAGGCTGTCTAAAGAAGTTCTTCCACCTTCCAGCCTTGCAGGTCCTGAAGGACAGCTCCATGCTTAGTGACCACCATAATCAAGGCGTCGACCCTGGGATACCGCAACCACTTTCCAAGGCTGTCGGTGACCAGACATAAAGGCCTTCTTGAGAGGCGCATCAGGAGAAGCTCCCCTCAAGGCGGGAAAGGAAAGGCTCTGGAAGGCCCCCTGATGCCGGAATCAGAAGTGGAGGGAGTCTGGGCCAATGCAGAGAGATATGGAATGAGCAGTTCTGTAGCAATCTGGACAATCAAGGGGGGGGATCTCCTCTCAGCGATAGAAAAGCACCATGCAAGAATCGCTATGGTCATGCATTTGGGCTGCAAAAACCCAAAGGGGTGGTACAGAGTAGGGGGTGAGGCACTTCTGTCCACAAAAGAACAGGACCTGGGCATAATTGTGTCTGATGATCTTAAAGTAGCTAAACGGGTAGAAAAGGCGACTGTGAAAGCCAGTAGGATGCTTGGGTGTAAAGGGAGAGGAATGTCTAGCAGAAAAAAGGAGGTGATAATGCCTCTATGTAAGTCTCTGGTGCAACCTCATTTGAAGTATTGTGTGCAATTCTGGAGACCGCACCTTCAAAAGGATATAAACAGGTTGGAGTCAGTGCAGAGGGTGGCTTCTAAAATGGTTAGTGGTCTTGGCTATGCAGCATATGAGGACAGACTTAAAGAACTTAATATGTATACTTTAGAGGAAAGGTGGGATAGGGGTGATATGATAGAGACATTTAAATACCTCCGTGGCATAAATGCTCAGGAGGGTCTCTTTCAATTGAAGATAAATTCTGCTACAAGCTGAGCACCTATCTGCTTCACCCTGTGTCCCAGAGCATGAAGTCACTTTTGATATGCTCGGAGAGATACCTAGCAATATCATTTGTGCCATCATGGATGAGCAACATCGGATAATAGTCAGTAGGCTTGATGAGTCTCAGCAAACTCTCCATAACCATCTTGGATTTTGGCACCTAGCACACAGCACACCTCTCTGGACATCAAATCTGGCTGCCAGATGGACGCCTCAGAACCCCTCAGAAGAGAGTCACCAACCACGACTACCCTTTGCTTCCCTGTGGTAACTGATTCTGCAACTTTGGGACGCTCAAGCTTTGGTTCTTCCGTTTCTTCGGATGCATCCACCTCCTCCACTTCCAGGGCCGCATACTGATTCTTCAATTCAAGGGCTGGAGGAGCTGCAGGCTCTGGTGACTCGGGTCCAGCTGTCTTCCTTCTGTAGCCTCCCATCTTCACCTCTGTCGGAGACCACTACTACTATTACTATTTAACATTTATAAAGCGCTACCAGTCGTACGCAGCGCTGTACAGACATATAAGAGTGACGGTCCCTGCTCGTCGGAGCTTACAATCTAATCAAGACAAGAAACACACAGAACAAAAATCTAGTTAGGGCAAAACCAGGTTGGTTGTCTCCCATTACTACTACTAGTACTACTGCGCATTTCTATTTAAATAAGAGACAGACAGACTTGCCCTGCTCAGAGCTTACAAACTAGTCAGGACAAATAACAGAGACAGTTCCTGCTCATCAGAGCTTACAAACACAAAGGGAGCTTATGATCTAGTTAGGACTAGCAGACCTTGGATGTTTCAACAAGTATCTCAACAATATACTTCTCACTGTCTCAAATGATTCTCAGCCCTGAGCTTCTCTACTTCTTTCCTGGAGCCTCAGCATGCAAGCATCTTGCACATGTCCTTCAACTGGCACTAGGATCTCTGTCTGAACAGAAGCAGAGGCTGTAACTGAGGCAACAGCTTTAGCAATACGATTTTTCCAACCATTGTTTAGCTAATGGAGCTTTGGTACCTGATGAAGTAAAAGAGAGAGACAAGACTGTTTTTAATTTTCAGCCATTCAAGACCGTAGTTGCCATATGGCAACAGTAAATACTGTTTCTTAGAAATAATTTTTTTTTCAAAAAACCTTTATATTCTGCATCATTTAGCTCAAATCTTAATAAAAAAAAACCCAGAAAAATAATTTTCAGTTACAAAACAAGTATGTGGACATGAAAGGGTTAACAGTCTTAACTGAAATTAAACATACTTGGTTGAAGGACTTAATGTATCGGTTATGATGGTACGAATTTTTTTCTCTGTCTCCCTATCTGCTGGCAGGGGTGCATAACCCGCTTGTCTGGACTGGTCTAGCAGTATGGTCTGGAAAGGATATAGCGTTATTAAAAAAGGTTCGGAGAAGAGCCACCAAAATTGTAAAGGGGATGGAAGGATACTCCTATGAAGAGAGGCTAAAAAGGTTAGGGCTCTTCAACCTGGAAAAGAGACGGCTGAGGGGAGATATGTTTATAAATTAATGAATGGAGTGGAATGGGTAAACGTTGACAAATTGAACAAAAAGGCGGTATACAAAACATGTCAAATAAATAAATAAAATATAGAAAGACTAGGGGACATGCAATGAAGCTACAGTGCAACCTGTTTAAGATTAAATAAGAGAAAATATTTTTTCACTCAACGTGTAATCAAACTCTGGAATTCGTTACTGGAGGATGTAGTAAAAGTTGTTAGTGTAGTCGGTTTTACATAGTAACATAGTATATGACAACAGATAAAGACCAGTATGGTCCATCTAGTCTGCCAAGCAAGGCTGCAAGAGCTATGTGCACCTGCCGCTCTCTGCAGGTCACCCCTCCCCATGACTTTGTTTAGGGGTGTACTCACAGCTCCGTGTAGGTCACTCCTATTTACTGAGATATAAGAGATAGTAATGTTTGTTTTGATTTTATCCTGTTGCTATAAAGGGATCCATTGTGTCTGTCCCATGCCATTTTGAATTCTGTCAATGTACTGTATTTGCCCCCACCACTTAAAAAGGGTTTGGACAAGTTCCTGGAGGAAATGTCCATAAATCATTATTAAAGGGAACCGGGGAAATCCACTGCTTCCCCAATATAAGCATTGTGGAACCTGTGTCTTTTGGGGAAACTGCTAGGTACGTATGACCTAGATTGGCAATTGTTGGAAACAGGATACTGGGCTTGATGGACCTTGGTCTGACCCAGTATTGGATATCTTATGTTCTTAAGAGGGTTAGAGGCAAGACAGTCAGATGGAAAAAAAAAGTTTTGCTTAGCAAATGCAATGGCAGACTGGAAAGAAGAAAGCATGAATCTGAAGTGAAGAAAGTCAGAGAGAGCGGGATTTGAGCCAAGTGCGCTAAGCTGAGCGGGCACAAAAAAGTAAGTGGCGAGTAGTTGAAGACAACCAGGGCTGAAGGAAGCTGCGCCTCACAGGACGTGGAATGGGCAGAGCAAGGTATCCAAAGTAGAGAAGAGTAGGAAGCGATGGCTTCATCAACAGAGGAAAAAGTAGAAGAGAGAAGAGACAGTAGTGGATAGAGTTAGTGGATCAATAGTATGAAGATCCTAAAATGATAGGAGATTGGGCGAAATTAAGGGGGGGAGTAATGAAGAGTGAAACTTAACAGGTGATGGTCAGATAAGGGAAGAGCAGAGGTATGGAAATTAGAAGATAAACAATTAGAGGAGAAAATGAGGTCAAGGCAGTGACCAAGCTGATGAGTGAGGGCAGAAGAGCAAAGCTGGAGGTTGAAAGAGGAGGTAAGGAAAAAGAACATGGATGCATACGGGTCAGAGGGGTTTAGCAATATAGCGTGGTTACTCACCTGTAACAGATGATCTCCGGGAACAGCAGGAATAAGTCTTCACATTGGGTACCGTCGGCACCAATGGAGCCTGCGCGGGAACGCTCCCCAGCGTCCAAAAGGAAAGCTTTTGGGAGCATCCCACCACGCATGCGTGCTGCCTTCCCACCCAACTACCTCTCTCACTTCAGTTGAGTTGAAAGCTGAGACCAAAGGAGAGAAGTAGAAGAAAAACAGAAAGAGAGAGAACGACAACGCCTAGGGGAGGTGGGTGGGTTGTGAAGACTTATTCCTGCTGTTCCCGGAAATCACCTGTTACAGGTGAGTAACCACGCTATCTCCAAGAACAAGCAGGAATGTAGTCTTCACATATGGGGACTCCCCAGCTAAAAATGCCTAGGGATGACCCCAGCATGTTGCGGATCTATGTAAGATGGGCCATGCTTCCTCCCAAGGACGTCAGGCATCCAAAGGTGGATGGTGGAAAGGAGTTGATCTAGGAATGGAAGAGATGCTGTAGAACAGCCTGACCGAACAAGGCATCCTGACGGGAGTCCTTGTCTAAACACAGTGGGCAGTGAAAGTATGTACAGAAGCCCAAGTTGCTGCTTTGCAGATCTCATCAATAGCAACTGAACGAAGATTAGCTGTTGAGGCTGCCATGGCTCTAACATTATGAGCCGTGACATGGCCTTCAAGAGGGATTCCTTTACTCTGATAGGTAAAGGAAATACAGTCTGCAATCCACTTAGAGAGAGTTCTCTTAGTGACTGGAAGTCCTAAATGACTAGAGTCAAAAGCCAGAAAAAGCTGAGAAGACTTTCTAAATGGTTGAGTTCTGTGAAGATAAAAAGCCAGAGCTCGTTTACAATCTAAGGTATGAAGATTTCTTTCCGCCTTGGAGGCATGAGGCCTAGGAAAAAAGACTGGGAGATAAACCGATTGGTTTAAATGAAAAGGTGATACCACCTTTGGCATAAAATGAGGATGAGTCCTCAAGACTACTTTGTCATGATGAAACCTCGTATAAGGCAGGTCAGCCACTAAAGCCTGCAGTTCACTAATACGTCTTGCAGAAGTGATAGCAATTAGGAAAATGACTTTCCATGAAAGAAACTTTAGCTCCGAAGTAGCTAAAGGTTCAAAGGGTGGCTTCATGAGTTGACCCAGAACAAGATTAAGATCCCATGCCACCGGAGGTGGTTTGATGGGATGTTTTGTTAAAAGGAGACCTCTCATAAATCTTGAAACAAGAGGATGAGAGGAAATTGGTTATCCATTGAAGGGTTTATGAAATGCAGCAATAGCACTAAGATGGACTCTAACAGAATTGGCCTTGAGACCATAAGCTGATAAGTGAAGGACATAGCCCAGAAGGGACTCTGCTGGTACCAAGAGGGGATTAAGTCCCCTCTGGGAACACCAGACTGAGAACCTCTTCCACTTAAAAGCATAAGAACGCCTTGTGGAAGGTTTTCTGGAAGCTAGAAGAATATCCTTCATCTGCTGTGAAAGGCCTAGATCTTGAAATTCTATGCCTTGAGTAGCCCGGCCTCGAGATGAAGGGACTGAGGACTGGGGTGCAGTAGGGATCCGTTGTTCTGGGAAAGAAGATCCGGAGCACTCCCCAACTCCAGAGGAGTGGCTCAAGAGAGACCTAAGAGAAGAGGATACCATGTTTGCCTTGGCCAACAGGGAGCTATGAGTATCATGCGACCTCTGTCTCTCTGGAGTTTGAATAAGGTTTTGGGAATTAGGGGAATTGGTGGGAAAGCAGAGAAAATCCTGGCCCCAATGGAGCAGGAATGCATCCCTCGCCTGACAATTTTGAGCTGGAAGTCTGGAATAGTACCGAGGAAGTTTGGCATTCTGTGGACTTGCAAAGAGGTCTATGTCTGGTGTTCCCCAGACTTGAAATACTCAAGCAAGTTGATGAGTGGAGAGACCACTCGTGTGGCAACAGGACTCGGCTGAGCCTGTCTGCCCAAATGTTTTGAATGCCTGGAAGGTATACTGCCAACAAATGAATGTGATGCTCTCTGGCAAAGGCCCACAGTTGCAAAGCTTCGTTGCATAATTGCAGAGAGCCTGTTCCGCCTTGTTTGTTTAGGTAAAACATGGCCACTTGATTGTCGGTTTGCACCAGAACTGTTTTGTTTATGAGATGGAAGCAAGCGACTTGAATAGCATTGGAAATGGTCCTTAGTTCTAGGAGGTTTATTTGAAAAGAAGCCTCCTGTGGGGTCCAGAGACCCTGGGTATGCATTTGTCATCAGGACAGCCTGAGGTAGAGGTTGCTGAAAAGAAGAGCCTACTGTAAGGTTTTCCAGAGATTGCCACCAATGCAGAGACGCAATCAGGCGTGTGGTAACTCTGATCTTGTCTGAGAGGCATCCTGAGGCCTGGGACCATTGAGAAGCTAAGGTCCACTGGGCCGCTTGCATGTGAAGCCGTGCATAAGGAGTCACATGGACTGTAGATGCCATGTGTCCTAGAAGTCGAAGCATCTGTCGGGCAGTGAGGAAGGTTTGTAGCACTGCTTGTATATTCTAGTTCGATGATGCGCAGACAGCGAGGCTGAAGCAGGAAAGCCTTTGACGGCTGTGTGTGCAAGCAAGCCCCTATAAACTCGAGGGACTGAGATGGGGTGAGCTGGGACTTTGGAAGGTTTATGATCCATCCCAAGTACTGCAGTATTTGCATTGCTCGGGAAAGAGCATGACTTGCCTCTGGAGCCGATGGTGCTCGAATGAGCCAATCGTCTAAGTAAGGGAAGACAAAAATTCCTAGAGTCCTCATAAATGCAGCTACTACTGCCATGCATTTTGTGAAGACCCTTGGAGCAGAGATCAGTCCGAAAGGAAGGACCCTGTATTGAAGATGTCTTTTCTTGACTAGGAATCAAAGGAATTTTCTGTGATCTGCATGAATAAGGATATGCATGTAAGCATCCCTTAAATCTAGAGAACATAGCCAATCTTGCTCGTGAAGATATGGAAGTGTGCCGAGGGAGATCATCTTGAATCTTTCTCGGACTAAATATTTGTTCAGTTCTCTGAGGTCCAGGATTGGTCTTAGTCACCCTGATTTCTATGGAATGAGAAAATAGGGGGAATAGAATCCTGTGCCCTGCTGGGACATTGGAACCTTTTCTATAGCCCCTTAAGCCAGAAGAGTGGTGACCTCTTGCCACAACAGGTCTGAGACCGGTGGTTGAGATTTGAATTGTTTTATTAGCGTGGATGGGGGCAAGCTGAGGAAATGAAGCTTGTATCCCAGACTCACGATAGATAGAGTCCAATTTTCTGATGTGATTTGTTGCCATCTTTTGGCAAAATGGCAGATATGGCCTTGAATATTTAAAGATTCTGGGCTTAGCACAGGAAGAATGGCTAAGTTCTCTAGACAACAGTCAAAGACCCTGAGGAGGCTGGGTCTGCTGAGCCTTCTGAGCTTGTGTCTTTCTTTGTCTAGTTTGTTGTTGCCCCTTCTGGGGAACATGTGTTTGCTGGGTGGAAGATGGATAGAATTTTTTCTTTTTAGAGAAAAAAGGTTTTTTGAAAAACTTTTTCTTGGCTGGGTTAGCTGTAGATTTTGACAATCTGTCTAAAGTTGTATTATCAGTGTCAATTTCATTAGCTTTGAGCTGCCAATCCTTGCCAAAGAGATTTTCTCCTGTGCAAGGAATGTTACCCAGCTTATCTTGCACCTATTCCTTCAAGTCTGAAGCTTGGAGCCAGGCAATACGACGTGCTCCTATGGATATAGCAGAAGTTCTGCTAATACATTCAAAACAGTCAAAGATAGCACGATTCATAAACTTAGATACATTTTGAGCATGTTTGACCAAAGTCAAATGATCTCTCCGTTTATCCTCTTGAAGAAAAGGGTTCAAAAGTTCCAAGTCTCTTGTAACCTGTTCAAGAAACATTCCCATGTATAATATATAGGAACTGATTCTTGCTGATAGCATGGAGGACTGAAAGCATCGACGACCAAAGGCATCCAGTGTTCTAGACTCACGACCTGGTGGATTGGAAGAGTGTCTTTTAGCACTCTTAATCCGCCTCATGGCGGACTCTACCACCATAGAATGATGTGGTAACTGAATCTTCTGAAACCCTGGACAAGGTGGTACTCGATACATAGTGTCAAGATGTCTAGAATGTGGAGATACTGTTAAAGGAGCTTCCCACATTCTTAACATTAGATCATGTAAGATCTGGTGTATAGGAAGCATAGCTGCCTCCTTTGGAGCCAAAGGATATTGAAGAATTCGTAATTCTTCTGCCCCAGGCTTCTTTTCTGGTACTACTGTAATGGCAAGACCCTTTGCCATATCACATACAAAATCATGAAAAGACATATCCTCAGGAGGGGACATTCTGCGTTGAGGAGAAGGAGTTGAATCTTGTAAAAGTTCAGCTCTGGTACCGGTGGAATCATCCGAGTCATCGGAATCGGAAGACTCAAAAGGAGGAAGCACCGGGTTCTCCCGAAGCAGATGGCATCAGTACCGCTCGATGTCGGTACCGAAACAAGTGGGTACCTGATTCCCCATGCTGGAGAGAGATTCCAAGCTTGGCATCGGGGGAAGCATGCCTATTGAAACAGGTACCGAGGGCACTGGCACCAGTACCAGCATCTGTACCAGTGCCTACGGAACCGTCTGCAGCAACTTGAGCGGTACCGAAGTAGCTAAAAGAGTCGCTAGACTGCGTTCGATAGCGAGGAGTCTTTTGTCCATCGCTACTGCCGATGCCGGGGTGTTGCTACCGGTGGAAGCAGCCACAACACCCGAGCATGGCACCAGTAGTTCCATCGAGGTCGAGGCCTCGGGAACATCCTGGAGCCCCGATAAAGCTTTGGAGCCCGAAGACTTCCGCCGGGGCTGTTTTGCTGGAGAAATGTCCTCAAGGGCAACGCCAGTGGCATCTCGATGTTTAGAAGGCGATCTACTCTTCGAGGACCGGCTAGTCTTAGAAGACTTGTTGTTTAGTTACCTGAGATCCCTGGGAAGAAGTAGAAGCCTTGGAAGACATCGATGCTACAGACATCGTGTCTGAAGCAAATAGGGCACCAAGTTGATTTGCTCGATTCTGAAGACTTCTTTTAGTCAACTTCCTGCAGGAGAGACACTCCACAGGGCAATGGTCAGGACCTAAACATTTAAGACACCAGTCATGGGTGTCGGTAATAGAAATTGTACCGCCACATTTTGAACATTTTTTTAAAACCAGTGGCTGGTTTTTCCATGGTAAGGGAAAAGAGGGTCTAATGCCCAAAATGGCACCAAGCACCAGGGCAGGGAGAAACCCCTGAGAAAAAGCACTAAAATTGAGTTATTTTCAGAAGAAAAGAAAGCAAGCACCGGTGGTACCGGTGGGCGTCGACGGAAGGCAGACACAACCACAAAAAATATAAAAATAAGAGATTTTCTGCGGTGACAGGGGACAGGTCCTGTCGGCTCCGCAGAAAACGAAGAACTGAAGTGAAAGGTAGTTGGGCGGGAAGGCAGCACGCATGCGTGGTGGGATGCTCCCAAAAGCTTTCCTTTTGGACGCTGGGGAGCGTTCCCGCGCAGGCTCCGTCGGTGCCGACGGTAGCCATATGTGAAGACTACATTCCTGCTTGTTCCTGGAGATGAAAATTATAGTCACCAAGAATAAGAGTGGGGGGAAAAAGAATCCAGGAATAAGGAGAGTCAAGAGTCAAAATCAGTGAGGAAGGTAGAAGATGACAGCGATCCAGAGAGGTAGGGGATTAAAAAGACGGATGGAATTGACTTCAAAGGAGAGAAAGGAATGAGACTGAGGGAAAAGGAGGGGTTGAAATTGTTAAGCAGGAGAAAGTAGAAATCCAACACCACCACCGCGGTCATTGAGATGAGGAGAGTGGGAGAACTGAGAGCGCTGTGGCAGAGGGCAGCAACTGAAGCAGAGTCATCAGGGAGGAGCCAGGTTTCAGTAAGAGCGAGAAGATGGAAAGCGCGAGAGAGAGAGATCATGGGTAAACGGGAGCTTATTAGAAATGGAATAAGCATTCCATAAAGCACGAGAAGGGGAGAGAGTAGGGAGAAAGGAGAGAGATGTGGATGAGATTAGGGCGGTGGAGAGAGGAACTAATATGGGAGTGAGAGAAAAGTGAAGGGGGACCAGGGTTGGGATTAATGTCACCAGAGGACAGAAGGAGAAGAAGAGTGCGAGGGAGAGAGGAGACAGCACGTCGGAAATGAGGATGAGTGTTTTAGAGAGGAACGAGAGGGATAAAGGAGAAGGAGAAGGTGAAGCTCAAGAGCTGAGGAAAGGATGGAGGATAAGATGGGGAATGACATAAGGTGGGTGGAGAAAGGGTGAGAAAGAGGGGGGTATTTGGTTGGTGGCGTGAGGGAAGGTTAGAGAGGGTGAGAAAGAGGGGGGTATTTGGTTGGTGGCGTGAGGGAAGGTTAGAGAGTATCAGAAAAAGGAGCAAAGAATGATGTTGAGCCATAAGAAATGGCAGAGAGGGCAAGCAAAGTTAGAAGGAGAGAGATAATAGGTAGTAAGGGAATAAAGGTAAAATAAATGAAATAAAGTAGAATAAATAAAATAGAGTTAGACACAGATAAGTAAAAATCTTAAAAGACACTGAGATTATCAGATAGGAAAACCTATTAGCAGAGGAAATAATAACAGTGAGTGAAAATAGTAGGCTGGCAAGCCTTATCTCAAGCAAACTATAAGTCTATAAAGTGTAAAATATAAAATATTAGAGACATCAGACATGGATTGATTGAAGTCATGTGAGCAGCCTCAGTGCAATGGGAATAAGGGTCCCCAGCCCAGAATGACTGAGATGCAATAAAAGAGCCAACAGGTATGACCACTGCCCTGAGCCACCTAGGAGCGACAATGCACTCCCCAGTTGAACAGACTGGCATCCGTGGTCACTATCACCCAGTCTGGTCTCACCAGAGACACTCCCGTTGATCAAGTTCCCTCGGTTCAGCCACCATGTCAATTTGGTCTTGGTGTCCCCCGGACATTGAAGTGACCACTGAGAGAGAAGAGCCCTCTGTAGTGGTTGCATATGTGCTCTGGCCCAGGGCACCAAATCTAACGCTGCCGCCATCAGACCCAAGACCTGCAGATAATGCCAGGCTGAGGGTTTTGTCATCCACAGAACTGGCACAACATGCTCTGCAACTTGTCTACACGCTCCTCCAGTAGTGACACTTGACCAGCCTCCAAGTCGAACCACGCGACCAGGTACATCAACTGTTGCGACGGGTGCAACTTGCAGAGTTGTTCAACCAATCCAGCTCTTGCAGGAATGAAATTACCTTCTGAGTCGCCTCCGTACTCTCCTCTCTCAACTTCACCCAGATGAGCCAATCGTCAAGATATGGGTGCACTAGGTTTGCCCTGCTTCCGAAGTGCCGCAGCCGCTACTACCATCACCTTGATAAACGTTCTGGGGGCGCCTTTGCCAACCCAAATGGCAGGGCCCTGAACTGGAAGTGTCTCATGGGGACCACAAAATGAAGGAATCTTTGATGTTCGGCCAGTATAGGAATATGCGGATAGGCCTCGGAGAGGTCCAGAGCCATGAGGAACTTGCCGCTTTGCACAGCTACCATGATAGAACGAAGGATCTCCATGTAAAAGCGAGGAACATGCAGTGCCCTGTTGACATACTTGAGGTCGAGAATGGGCTGTAATGAGCCTCCTTTTTTGGCACCACAAAATAGATGGAGTATTGAACGGATGCTTCAGAGTCATCCTTACCACCTCTGCGCCTTTGCTGGGGCCGTGCAGGGGGAGACCATAAAGGCATCGGACAGGGGGGCGATGAAACTCTAGAGTGTAACAGTTGCAAATGATTTCCAGGACCCACTGATCCGATGTAATTTGGACCCAGAAGTGGTAAAAATGCTGGAGATGTCCTCCCATGCGCTCCCCAATCTCCTGGGCCCCCCCTCACTTCATTGCGACTTCCTGGCAGGGGCAGAGGAGCTGTGTAATATCTGCGGCCCATTCCTTGACCCCGAAAGGACTGTCCACTATATGGGAACCTAACACGCTGAGTTGTGCAAAGCGTAAGGCACAAAAATGGTGGAAATCACGCACACCCCTCCCTCCTGTGTCTGTTATCAGTTGTCCTCTGCCTGCCTGGGGTTTTTTCCCCAGGGTTTTGTCCTCTGCCTGCCCGGGGTGATTTTTAGTCTAGGCCTGCCACCAATGTACCAGTGCTGCTGTTTGGTGGGTCCACCATCACCCAGATGACTCCCCCGTTGCTTGGAGCATGACTCACAGATTACTAGAGCTACTGAGCTCGATGCTGTCATGGAGCACACCTCACAACCAGGCTCCACCCTGACCCCCAGCCTGCAGGTCTTACAGAGCATGCACCTCTTACCCATCCCGAAGCACACAGAGGGAAAGTGTCTGTCATCACCAAAATTGTCAGCTGAAATGGAAGGGACCATCTGTACCAGGAGAAGCTTCCAGGTGCTGCAAAATCTCTCAAGATGCTGCTTCAGTACTTTACTGGGTGCATTCTCCAACACCACAGCCTGCAGCTAGCACAGAAGACCAATCAGGCTCCCCCTGTTAGCTTAGTATCTGCCTCCATATTCCCGTCCCCCAGCAAGCCCTGGAGTCACAGTATGCCCACTGCAAAAAGGGATCAATCCAACCATGATTTTCCTCTATTGGGACTAGAGAAGCAAGCCTCTTAGGACTGTTGCCCAGAAGCTCCAGAGTTTCAACCTGGTGCAGTGACTGCATCAGCACAGTCCAGATGTCTGCATCATCTGCAGAGACAGAGAAATTCTGCCTAGAGAGAGCTGAAGCATGAGCTTTAGTGGATTGAGAGCTGCTAGCCATGTTAATCGTGATGAACGGGATATTCTGTGGCATTAACATGGTTAGTGCTGCTGAATATTTACAGCTGCGGGCTCTACACGCCTAGATGCTAACCACTTAGCACTGGGGGCATGCTGAGGGCGCTCCTGGGTGGAGCGGAGGCAGCGCCGATTGGTAACTGGACAGCAGGGATATTGAGCCCAGTTTAATGATATGTGGCAAAAGTTAGGTCAGGGCTATCTGTGCCTGGCTTTCGCCGCATTATTGCTAACAGAGCAGTAGCTCAATATGGTGAAGTTAGACTTACCTGCTAATTGTTGTTCCTTAAGGAACTCTAGTCCAGTCCCGGAACCATAGAGTTTAGAACGTCCTCCAGCAGCTTTGGAGACTGAAAGATGTCATCGTTCTGATGTCACCGGTATAAGTAGGCTAACACCGCCCCCTTCCACCAGTACCTATTGAAAAAGCAGACTCAGCAGAGCAACAAATAAGTAGATAACAGAATAATGTAATCGGCAGCAGCCACCGCCAACCTTAGCCCCTAAAGATACGAAGGCACTACTGAACACGATCCTCCCTACGGAACCCCTTATGCATTAAATTTCATCCTTTATATCCTTTTTTTTTTTTTTTAATGAAAAAGCCAACGAAGCTAACAAAGCACTGCTGCAAAAAGGGTTCCCCTCGCGCTTGTACTCTGCGCCCCCCTCGGAACCCAATTTTAAGACCAAAACTTCAGGCTGAACAACCCCCTCAAAAATTACTGGGAGGGATCCGGGACTGGACTAGAGTTCCTTAAGGAACAACAATTAGCAGGTAAGTCTAATTTCACCTTCCTTTGCGTCCCTCTAGTCCAGTCCCGGAACCACAGAGGATGTAACAGAGCAGTGAATCTTAACGGGAGGGACCAGCAAGCCCAGCCTGAAGAACCGCTGAGCCAAAACGCCCATCCCCCGCCTCCTGCACATCTAGCCAATAGTGCTTTGCAAAAGAATGTAAGGACGACCAGGTCGCCACCCTACAGATGTCACCGACTGGAACTAAACTGACCTCCGCCCAAGACGCCGCGTGCGCCCTAGTTGAATGAGCTCGGAGGCCCTCTGGTACCGCCTTACCCTTTAGGAGGTATGCTGACGCGATCGCTTCTTTCAACCACCGCGAAATAGAAGACTTTGCCGCTGAAAATGCCCCATGTGCAACGCGAACCGCAGAAACCTTTGATGCTCCTGCCGTACCAGGTTATGGAGATAAGCTTCCGTGAGGTCCAACAACGTGAGGAATTCGCCCGCCCTGACCGCCGCGATGACAGAGCACAGCGTCTCCATCCGGAAGTGGGTAACCCGCAGACAGCGATTTACCCTCTTTAAATCCAGAATTGGCCGAAAAGTGCCTTCCTTCTTCGGAACCACAAAATAGATGGAGTACCGACCGAAGCCGTACTGGTCCGCCGAAACCGGTATCACAGCCCGGAGCTGCAGCAAACGCTGCAGCGTGTCCGCGACCGCTCTCACCTTTTGCGGAGCTCTGCAAGGAGATCGGACAAAGGAATTTAACACGGGCCGATGAAGCTCTAGGGCATAGCCCTCTCGAATGACTTCCAAGACCCACTGGTCTGAGGTAATTTGGACCCAGACAGGGTAAAATTCCCGCAACCGTCCTCCCACGGGAACTACCTCCGCCTGAGCCCGCCTCATCTCATTGTGACTTCTTAAGGTTTGAGGACTGGAACTGCGAAAAACCCCTGCCTGCTCCTCGAAACCCCTGACCCCGTACCGGGAACCTCCCCCGCTGGGGCTGGCTAAAACGAGAGGACCGAAACCTACGAAACTCCCTCGAATTTCCTCTGGAGCCCCCAGTACCTCGGCCCTGCTTCGGCTTATCCTCCGGAAGGTGACCTCCCTTGGACTCTCCGAGCTCCTTGACTAACTTCTCCAAATCCTCGCCAAACAAAAGCTTCCCCCTAAACGGAAGCTTGCTGAGACGAACTTTAGATGAAGCGTCCGCTGACCAGTTGCGCAACCAAAGGTATCTCCGGGCCGCCACCACCGCCGCCATACTCTTAGCCAGCGCCTGGAAAAGGTCATAATGAATGTCCGCCAAATAAACGGTGCCCAATTCCAGACACGTTACTTCATCTATCTGTCCTTCTAACTGATCCCCCTGCAACCTTTGGGACCAGCGCAAGCAGCCTCTCGCCACCCATGCCCCCGCTATCGAGGCCTGCAAGGAGAGGGCGCCAATATCAAGCACCTGCTTCAGCAACGTGTCTAACTTCCGGGTCCTGTCCATCCTTTAAGGCCGCGGCCCCTTCCACTGGAATCGTAGTCTTCTTAGTCACCGCCGATACCGCCACGTCCACCTTTGGAGAGCAGAACAGCTCCCTGTCTTGGTCGGAAAGCGGATAAAGACGAGCTAAGGCCCTCGAACCTCGTAGAGCCGACTCCGGACAGTCCCACTCCTCCTGAATCATGCTCTAAAAAACTCTATGAACAGGAAACACCCGCTGGGACGTCCTCACTGCCTGCAAGAGCGGATCCTCCAAAGACTCCTCCGCTACCGACTCCCCCGAGGGCATGTTCAGGGACTTGAGAGTCTCAGCAATCAAGGCAGGCAACTCCTCTCGGTGAAACTCTCTGACTACTCTACTCTGCTGTTCTACCTCTGCCAACTCTCCCTCCTCCAACTCTATCTCCTAGGACTCCTCAACGTCGTTGTCCGTCCCTTCCAAGTCCTCCTCGAGCAGAGATGGCGGACCATCCACCACAGACCCTTTACTGGCCTTAGCCGGCCCGACCTCCTCTTCGGGCAGAACTTCGGGACCCTAGCACCCTGGGATGGAGCCCCCAACATAGGCTGCAACAGAGCAAAAGCCTGAGACATGAGAGAGAAGAAAGTAGGAGGGAGCGCCGGAGCTCCACCGCCTGGGCTCAAAGGTAGAGGAAGCGAAGAACCGTCCCCCGCCGACGGCCCTGCCACTGGCTGTGCCGGACTCAAGACTGGCGGCAGGGAATCAGCTGGCTCCCCTGCACTGCCGACGCGATCCCCAGAAGAACCCGCTAGCACCTTATCCAGACCTTCTGCCTCCAAAGTGCAGGACCAGCACACCCGAGTCCAACACTTCTCCGTGCCACGCGCCACATACTAAACAGCGTGGCTTAGCCGGCATCTTATCAAAGGCCAGGGGATCGCCGCTGTAGGACCTCTACCAGTCCTCCTCCTCCTCCTCTTTTTTTTTTTTTTACACTAACAAAACAGATGCCTGCCAGAGGTACCTCCTGCCTTACCGAGCCGAGCTGCCAACTCCCCCAACTTACCGCTGCCACCGCTGAAAGGAAAGGGAGACCCCACTCCGCCGGAGCTCAGCCGTTCCGCGGCTTCGGCTCCAGCTCCCAGCACCAAAAATACCCTCGCAAGCCTCCTGCCTGCCCAGGGCTGTCTGCCGTTACTGCCTTTAGCCTTCCAGCCGCTCCTCACCCTTCGCGTCGGGTTCGGGAGCAGGGAGGCCGCACTCTTACCGGAACTCTGACCAAAAAAACCCCAGCCAGCCCCTGCTCGTTTAGGGGATGGGGAAAAAGAGCCCGAATTGGGGGGGGGGGGGGGGGAGGAAGGGAGGGCAGAAGAAGGAGGGAGGCACAGCAGCACAGATGGGAGCTCAACCAGCAGCAGCACTCCTAAACCAAAAAGAAACCAAAATCTAATCAGGCAAAACCAACAAAAATTTAAAACAGCAAAAGAGGGGAAATTGCTAGGGAAACTAGCTCTGCTTATTTGCGCCACCTGAGCCCAGTCCCAGGCTCAGACGTCTCTCCAGCTGCTTGGAGACTGAAAGTACTGGTGGAAGGGGGCGGTGTTAGCCTACTTATACCGGTGACATCAGAACGATGACATCTTTCAGTCTCCAAAGCTGCTGGAGGACGTTCTAAACTCTATGGTTCCGGGACTGGACTAGAGGGACGCAAAGGAACACAACTGACTGGTCACCAATCAGCAAAAGTGGCTAATCCAGATATAACCATGGCACTGAACATCCGGGTTTAATGTTCAGCACCAGTAGCCACCTACGCTGAATATTGGGCCCTTGAGTTTTAACTCATTACCAAAAATAAGCCTATTGCTTCTTTGTCACCTTTGTTCATCCTCCCCCCTTCCCTTTTTCTCTTCATGCTACCAGAATTATAAGATTCACTTCTATTTTCTAGCAATATTGTCTTTTGCTCATCCTGTTTGGATGCGAGGAAGGCAGCGTTAATTCTTGAAAGTCTGTCAACAAACGTATTAAGTTAGTTCACTAAAAGGGGTCTCGCCCTTCCTTTCTGAGCACACTACGAAGACCCTCATTCATTCTCTTGTCACCTCCCATCTAGACTACTGCAACCTCCTCTTCGCTGGTCTTCCTCTGAATCATCTCTCCCCACTTCAATCCGTTCAAAACTCAGCTGACGGCTAATCTTCCGCCAATGTTAGCTGCATGCATAATCTTCTGCCAATGCTGCTATACTCAAGTCACCCCTCTTCTCAAGTCACTTCATTAGCTCCCTATCTATTTCCGCAACCAGCTCAGACTTCTACTACTGGCCTATGAGTGCTCTCATTCTGCTGCTCCTCACTACCTTTCCTCTCTTCTCTCTCCCTGCAACCCTGTTTGGGAACTTTGCTCTTCTGGCAGATCCCTTCTATCTGTGCCCTTCTCTTCCACTGCCAACTCCAGACTTCACTCCTCCTATACAATGCTCCCTCTAATTTTCTGTAGGCTGTGTGCGCATAAAGTATCAGATGTGCAGCTTTTGAAGGAAGGTTAAATTTTTGTGCGCCACATAACACTCGGAGTTATATACTTTAAAATTTGACTACACGTCAGAATACAGTATGTACACCACATTGACTGCACTAGAAAATATTGTAGAACTTGTGAAAACCGTAAATACACAACAACTTTTAAATTTTAAAACGTCTGTGTTGTTTTCTATCAGAATCAGAACCGTAATTTTTGTGCGCTCTGTTGTAAAGTATGTGCGCTCGCTCGGCAAGGTGTGTGCGTGTGCACACGCGCACAGCTTAGAGGGAACAGTGCTCCTATACTGCTGCTCCCTATGCCTCGAGCAAACTACCGAGTCAGTGTGTCAGGCTCCATCTCTGGCCCTGTTCGAATCTAGACTAAAAACTCACTCTTGTTCACTTACTATGTGTTTCCTTAGATATATCCTAGTCCCCAGTTGTTGTGTTGTCTGTCTTGATGAGACTGTAAGCTCTTGTGAGCAGGGACTGTCTCTTACATGTCTCTGTACAGCGCTGCGTGTGCCGCGTAGCACTATACAAATGATTAAGAAATCGTAGTAGTAGAAGTAGAAGTAGTAGTAGTAGTAGTAGAAGTAGTAGAAGTAGTAGTAGTAGAAGTAATAGTATTTTTGTTAATATTAATTTCCACATATAAACCACATGAAATTCAGAAAAAGTTGCAAATTAAATAGCTCAGTTTATGGAACACTACCTGCTTCCCTTTTCTTCCTCACTTACCAACGCACTAGTAGAAAAGGTCCGAGCACACGGTTGTTTAAAATGTGGGCAAGAGATAAGAACATTCCTGTGGAAAGTCTGAACACTCCTGTGTGTCTTATGAGAGATCACATCATCACACAGCTTCAGATGAGGAAGGGACGCCGCTTGGGCTGGAGTGCTATTTTGTCAGCTGCAGTATCCCCAGAGCTGGCCCAAGGGTATCTAAATGCCTTAGGCGAGCCATCGGCCAAGTGCCCCCACCCCACCCTAGTCTAGCATCCCCCTTCCCTTCCTAACTCCCTCCTAGGTCTCTAGCATTTCCCCTTCCCTATCCTCCACCTAGCTATCCAGCATCTCTCTCCTTCCCGCCCATCCACAATTATCCAGCATCTCTCTCCTTCCCGCCCCTCCGCCATTATTCAGCATCTCTCTCCTTCCCGCCCCTCCACAATTATCCAGCATCTCTCTCCTTCCCGCCCCTCCACCTAGCTATCCAGCATCTCTCTCCTTCCCGCCCATCCACAATTATCCAGCATCTCTCTCCTTGCCGCCCCTCCACAATTATCCAGCATCTCTCTCCTTATAGCCCCTCCTCCATTATCCAGCATCTCTCTCCTTCCCGCCCCTCCACCTAGCTATCCAGCATCTCTCTCCTTCCCGCCCCTCCGCCATTATCCGGCATCTCTCTCCTTCCCGCCCCTCCGCCTAGCTATCCAGCATCTCTCTCCTTCCCGCCCATCCACAATTATCCAGCATCTCTCTCCTTCCCGCCCCTCCGCCTAGCTATCCAGCATCTCTCTCCTTCCCGCCCCTCCACAATTATCCAGCATCTCTCTCCTTACCGCCCCTCCACAATTATCCATCATCTCTCCTCTTCCCGGCCCTCCACAATTATCCAGCATCTCTCTCCTTACCGCCCCTCCACAATTATTCAGCATCTCTCTCCTTCCCTTCCCCCCCCCCTGATATCCAGCATCTCCCCCTTTCACTGCTGCTGCCACCCCTACCACCCTTTAAATGTTCCTGTCAGTGGTGGGCCTTTAAGTATATGTAGATGTGAGGGCATGTGCTCAAGGCCTGCTATGTCTTGCCATTCTGATGAAGGCGCAGAATGCAAAAGGCCTTGAGCTGGCACACATGGGCATGCACATATGTTCACAAGCTGCCCACCGAGAGTGGTTTTAAAGGGCTTTCCAGTGCTGGTGCTGTACCGCTGCTTCCTCCCCACCCCCTCCCCCCCATGTCTGTTGCAATAAGTGGACATCTAGTCCACCTAGTAGTCGAGTTAGCTCCGAGTATCCCAGCATCACAGGAAAACAATGCAATATTGATAGTCTTCCATACCAACCTGGAAAGCCAGGGCTAGAATACTCCTGGCAGCAGGCACATCTCCCGCCAGCCATTTTGACTTTGCACCCATCAGCCAAAGGACTTCTGCCTTAGGACAGTGAGCGACAGCCCTCTGCAAGAGCGCCTCCAGAGATTCCCTGAGACAAGAGAAGCAGCAGATAGTCATATACCAAAACCTTTGCCCATTCCCACCCTGACAGTATCACCCAGTGCATAAAAGTTGCAGTGGGTGATAGGTACAGTCAGAAATCAGAGACTAGACACAAGATCAATAAAGGGCATATCTAGAACTACTTACACATGGAATACACTCTGCGACACACACCACAAACACAGGCACATAGTTATTTCTACTGCAGACAACGACTGTATAAGTATTCTGTGATTTCCATCCCCCGCACTGCTGCAAAGCTTTGGGCTTAAGGCAGGAACATAAACTGGCAGACACTCCGCCACTTATCATTTCCGTCTGCTCCCAAGTGTTTGAGCAGGGAAATGGCAGAAGTATGAACAGTCCCTCGGCACAAGCTGCAATAAATCAAGCACTGAGCAGCTGGACTTGGCAGCAGCACAGATAAAACAAAATTGCAACATTGCACTTAATAACAATTTACATGTGTCATGTCAGAGGAAAACTATTTTTTCATGAACAGAAAAAGAGCAAGGACCTCCCCCGTAGGGTCAAGAAAGGAAGAGTCTTTTTGCACTGGGTTTAAAGATGGGCGCCCTCTGACAGCCATTAGCACCCAGCACTGCCGCCATTTCTCTCACGGATGAAGCAGCGGCACTTCTCAGGTCTCACATCCACACTAACTCTGATAAGCAAAACCTTCTGCTGGCTCTGAAGCAAGCTTTCATCCCATTTCCCACCTACCTGGTGCCATGGTTCTTCTCAAAGTAAGCTGCTCTCAGCCAGACGCTCTTCTTGCTCGGGAAAACCTGTAGAGCGTGGGCATAGATCGCACGGGCACACTCCAGGGCACTGTGGGAAACACACTGCAAGAGATGAAGGGGAGACGAGGGCACTTAGCATGCTGATGTTTAAAAACAAAACACTTAGATAAAACCTACCTCATGGGTAACAGCAAGAGCTACTTATTCAGAATATAAGATTTGCCATACTGGGTCAGACCAAAGGTCCATCAAGCCCCGCATCCTGCTTCCAAGTACCTGTCAGATTCCACGTTGCTTATCCTAGGGTTAAGCAGTGCATTTCCCAGTCAACTTTAACAATGACTTCAGGAATGTGTCCAAACTTCTTTTAAACCAGCTACAGTAACAGCTTTTAGTATACCCACCGATAACAAATTCCAGAGTATAATTATATACCTGGAGTGAAAATATATTTTCTCTAATTAGTCTTAAACATGTTACATTGTAGCTTCATAGTGCCTCTCCTAGTCTTTCTACTTTTTGAAAGAGTAAAAAACTGGTCTACGTTTACCCATTCCACTCCAATCATTATTTTATAGATCTCTATTATATCTCCTCTCAGCTGTCTCAGTCAACCGACTACAGTCAGTCAGGAACAGTAGAACCAATGCTCAGGGATAATCGATAGCAGAGGGAAAGATCAGAGATGAGAGAAAAATGGAAGGAGTGGGTCTAGGTTTGGAAGCTATGCTTCAGTGCTGTAGTGATGAGTGATCAGGAAAGAATGGAAATAGAGGAAAATGGTACTTGTGCCTTTAAAACTACTGACAGCCAAGCTTTGCACAGAGGTAGAAAAACTACTTTGAAAAAAAGTCAAGCCAAGCCAAACCACGCCCTAGCTCTGACAAGGAGGCAGGCTTGCTTACTGATTACGAGCACATGTGCAAAGAGGAAGGTGTGGCAGGAAAGAAACAGGTTTTTAAACCCGTCTCCAAACAGAGCATGGGGGAGAAGAGGAGAGAGAGCACACAGAGCTTACAGAACTCACAGAGGAGTTCTGAGCGTCCCCGAAGGAGTTCCCAGGAGGAAGAAAGTTCCCCGGGGGAAGAAAGTTCCCCGGGGGAAGAAAGTTCCCCGGGGGAAGAAAGTTCCCCGGGGGAAGAAAGTTCCCAGGAGGAAGGAGCTCAGAGAGTTAGGAGAGCTGAGCCATGAGGAGGCTGACTTCCAGTTGCTGAAGGCTGAAAGCAGAGAAGGAAGCACTCCATATCTCAGAAAAACTCCCAGACCTAAAGCCAGCAAACGGTTAGTTGGAAAGGCTACAAACCAGCTGGAACAGGTGCCTCTGTCCAATATTCAAGACCCTATGCTGAAAGGTCCAACTGCTAGAAGGTGGGTGGATACGTTCCTTTGGGGAAAGAACCATAACCCAGCCACAAGCAGGGCAGTAAATGTGGACACACTAGAGACTTTAAAGCAAGCATTAGAGGGAGGGAAAACTCACTCCTCGAAGGTAAATGTTCATGACCTGAAACAGAAGTTATGGAATGAGTTTTATGAATTCCTACAAGCCAGAAAGTTTGAAGAAGCTGTTGAGTCCAAAGATAAGCCAGCCGTAGTACCAGAACCCATGCAGATTGATTGCTGTGAGTCACAATCCATTCCAGAGGACTCGCTAATGGATTGCTCTCTTTGCTTTAAAGAAGCTTGAAAAACCTGTAAGCAGGGTTAAAAGAAGGTTTTGGAAAAGAAGAAAACTACCTTTGCTGAAATTGCTTATAAGGCTGTGCTGTGTTTTGCTTTATTGAAGATAACAGTTTTTGTTAAAGAGACTTGTGCTCAGTTTACCTTCAGTTCCAGTTTGCCTTACTTTAATCTTGTCTTATTGGAGAAGTATCCATTGTGTTTGTGTGCCTGAACTTTAATGCGTTTGGAAATCCACAAAATAAATATTCTTGTTTGCCTCAACCAACGGTTGCACAACTACAGTTTGTCTTTGAGTGTGAATTATCTACTACAAGTCCCAGGGTGCATTGCTGGCGACAAAGTATAAAGTTGCATTTAAGGACAGACGAAAGGCAGCCCATAGCTCTAAGCCTTAGGCCCAGGCTAGGGTCCCACAGTGCAAAAAAAGTGTAAAATCCTGTAGATGGAGCAAAAAATTCTATTATGGCAGCTACCAAGCCCATAAGCTGAAGGACGCTAGAGAGTGCAGTAAAGCAGCAGTAGAGAAAGGGAAGTAATATAATCCTTGCATAATTCATTAGTGAGATGTCACCTTTATAATTCAAGACATATATGCAACCGCTTACACATGTTATTGCTAAGGGTACTTTATATGCAGATGACATCCAGTTGTATGGTGAGCTGGGAAATAACTGATAGTAGGATCTATCAACTAAATGTTTGCTTAAAAAGTAGTACAATGTTGGTTATGGAACAAACTGGAACCAAATTGTTCAAAAACTAAGATGTTATGAATAAAGAAGTCACTGTGATCCTGTATGCCATAGATGAGGTTAAGGTTTTGGATCCTGCTTGCTATAGATGAGGTTAAGGTTTTGGGTGCCGGGTTAGATTCTAAGTTAGCTATGCAGAAGCAAACAGGAAACATATTTAAATCATGTTTCTATAATTTATAAGATATTCACTATTTGCAGCCCTATTTGTTGAAGAAAGATGTACATACAATTAGATTTCCTTATCATCCCTCGAGTCCAGTCCAGACGCGTGGGTTATGCATGCCTACCAGTAGATGCATTGGCTTGATCTTTCTGACATTATGGTACAAAGGGGTCTGTGCAGCCTCGATCTCACCAGTATTTCTCAGTCTCCAGCAGATGGAGGTTGTCCAATCTGTGCAGTATGGACTTGAATAGAAAAGAGTCTAGGGGATTCAGATCGGATCTTGGCAGCAACTAGCTCCGGGGAGGGGGGGGGGGGGTAAACCTGGTGGTGCCAGATCCCTTCCCTTCCACCTATTCACTCCTCCTTGTATTCTTTAAGGTGGTGGACTTGGCAACAAGGTACGCAAAAAAAAAAAAGAAATTTGAACAACTTTTGGTAGGGCTCTGGGGGTTTTCGAAATCTTTGTTGCCCCGGCAGGGTACACCTGGGTACCTCTCTAGCCTTCCTCTGGGAGGCTTGTTCATCTGGACCTGCAATGGACATTCTTAGGGTCTTGGGTACAAGATTAGTTCTTAGCTCTGGAAGTTTACCCTTGATAGTGGGCAGGCCTCAACGGCATGTTTGCTGTAGGGCAGCAGAGGTCGCTATGGGCCATGTGTGGTCTTCAGAGAGCCTCTTCCCTAGTTGGTTATCTCCATGGTGAGTTCCGGGGAGTCTATTGGTCTTCTTGATATCCAAGAGAGTTGGTCCAATCAGCTTGTGGTGGACAGACTGGAAAGCAAGTCTGCCTTAACAGGTGCCATTTTCGTCACATCTCAGGCATAGGTTGTCAGTGGTCGTGCTGGCGGGAGGACCTGTAAGCCCATGATTCCATGGCGGCATAGCTTCTGGTTCAGCTCAAAGTCTGTTTTCTGGTCATTCTGACGGCGCTTATTGTCTTGTTTTCCTTTAGCACCTTCAGGTAGACGAGCCTACATTTTTATTCCAAGGTTCTCCAGCTTCACTGGCTGTGGATGGCCTCTTTGGTTGGGGTGAAAGAGTTCCTTCATTGGCCACAGTTACTGATCGCACTGCTGTTCAAAGCTTTGGTTTCATTGCAGTTTTGTCCGCTGCAGTCTCCGCCTCTCTTTCGGAGGTAGAGATAGCGCGAGTTGACTTTTTGGTTGTTAAAAAAAATTTAAAACAAAGGAGCATTCAAAGAGAAAATGGGTACATGAAAGAAAAAAAAAACCTTACGGTCCAATAAGATTTTCTAGACCTGTAACTTCAGGTAACCTTGGGTGTTGAGTTACAACGCGAGGTTCAACCCACTGATCTCCTTCCTTGGTGTACGGAATGGATGGTCGGTTCCTCTGTCTGCACCTCTAGAATTTATGATTACCATCTTGTGGTATGTGGTGTCTCTTTACTGCTTCCGTTCAAAGTTCCTTTGATACTCCCCCTAGTCGCTGGTGTGTGCAAAGCTCCCCCATTAAGGGATTTCAATTCTCTCTGGCTATGGATGCTGATTTCATTGGTCCCTGGGGGTTCCGACAAGTTGTTATTCTGTTTTCATATGATCCTTGACTCTTGTTTCTCGGCTCTTGTGTATTCTAGTAGGAACAGGCATCTTTTTGTCGCATTCCGCTGGCTTCAGGGGCGCCAAGCGCTAGAGAGATCCTTGAACTGCGTGTTCTGGCATACTGTTAAGGCACAGTTTTGGCTCAGGGATGGGTCCCTGTGCTAGCTTCAGGCTGGGCTATTCTCTTTCCCTCCCTATTTTGGTGTACTCTCCATCCCACGTGTCTGGACGGGACTAGAGGGACGATAAGGAAGGTGAAATTAAACCTTACCTGCTAATTGCCTTTCCTTGAGTCCCACCAATCCAGTCCAGGACACACCATTGGATTTTGGTTCTTGGACTGGCCTGGCATATTATTTGGTTACTACGGTTGACAGGTCTGTCGGTTCTCTGACATATTCTTCTCCTTTGGGGTAGCCTACCAATTGAGGATGTGGCAATGCTGCTCAATGAAGTCAGCTGCAGACCTTCTAGAGGTGAATCCGATCTCCTGTCTCCTGCAAGGTTTTTGCGCAAGAAGGCTCCTTTGAGGCTTCCAATTGCTGGCATCTCTGCGCTGGTGCATAATGTGGGTGGTATAGGTTTGAGGGTGTTGCACTCTGTCCCCTATTCCTCATGCTCGGGTGAGCTCGAAGATGACAGTGGTGAGTATGATGTGAGGAGTTGGAGGTGTGGTAACAGCATTTGATATTCTTTTGAGATCTGCTTTGTTGCAGAAATACTAGCGAGATCGAGGCTTCACAGATCCCTTTGTACCATGATGTCAGAAAGATCAAGCCAATGCTTCTCAGTCTCCATCTGCTGGTAGGCATGCACAACCCATGCGGTCTGGACTGGACTGGAGGGACACACTTGTCTATTTACGTACCAAAGCAATACAACCCTGAGTAGCACAATCATCTCACCAAGTTTTACTTCAACTTCCTACCGGGCCAAGACCTCTCTCTCATATGGGCCCAATGTCAAGGAATGCTTTAACCTCCAGAGTTAAAGACGCCCATTGATTTGCTTTCTTTCCACAAACTGTGTAAAGCCTGTGGTTTGTGTAATTTACACACCATCTCTATCTGATGTTTATATATGTTGACATGTTTGACTGCCAAGATTTTTTGGAATGCTGTAAACCACCTTATGGCTCTAAGGGACAGCAATATATAAACTGAATAATTAAAATAAATAAAAATTGACAGGATGGAAACAGTTCAGAGAAAGGCTACAGAAAGGATACAGAGCCTACAAGACAAATAATATGTAAAGAAACTTAAGACACTCAGAATGTGTATTCTAGAGAATACAAAGAGAAGGGGATTATGGTAGAAAAACTGAAATGAATCACATACTCTATTAGAGGGACTCCTCAGTACAATGTTCAAAGAACATCAGCAGGTAACTGAGGTGCACCCTGAGAAATTCCTTAGGGTGAAAGTTTCAACAATCAGAATGGTTAAAGACAGCCACCAAGTGTAACTAAGCAGCAAAGTCTGACCGAGGGACAAACTGGCCATCTCTGAGGCAGAGATGAGTGAGGGGAAGGAAAATACAGGCATAGATTTGATTTTCAGGTGCAGGTATTACAAGCAGAAGCTTCACAGGTACTATTTTACCCATGTATTGCTCAGCTAATTTGCTCAAAAGTGCTCCCAATATGAAGCTGGAAAGAGGCGCGAAGACATACTTCTTTAATGAGAGGCTGGTAGATGTTAAATCCAAAGAACGAGACTTTCGGTATCGTCAGATACGGAGAGTGATGAATGGTGACACAATAAGGAGGGGGACCAGGGCAGCCCAAGAGCTGTCTGCCAGTAACAAGACGTTATATAAATGGGGAGCACTGCCATCTAGCAGCCGTCTATCCCATGCAAGTTATATAAATGGGGAGCACTTCCATCTAGCAGCCGTCTATCCCATGCAAGTTATATAAATGGGGAGCACTGCCATCTAGCAGCCGTCTATCCCATGCAAGTTATATAAATGGGGTGCACTGCCATCTAGCAGCCGTCTATCCCATGCAAGTTATATAAATGGGGGCACTGCCATCTAGCAGCCGTCTATCCCTGCATGCAAGCACTAAGGGGATGATGTTAAGCGAGCAGGAAGCAAGAGTACAGACATCATGCTTGCTCAAGAGCAGGTGTAAACCTTAGCACACACTTTACATGCACACACAGTAAGCGTGGGTGGACTTACAGTGCACACTTACTTTACAAGCATGTGCCTAAACTTTTAGACGTGACTCATTTTATGAGTCGTTTTATGCATGAAAATGGTTTATAAAAATTACACCCTAAGTGTCTCAAATCTTATTATATGGTCATGGGTACCCTAAGAACACAAGGACGCTTCCAAGGTCACTGCTACCTTTTTGCATCATCCAGAGTCACATCACAGTGACAGGGCTCTAAGGTCCTGCAGCCTTCACTTTACAATCTCCATGCCTGTGACAGATCAGTGCAATGGGAAGTAACCTCAACTCTGCTAAAACATTCTTCTAAGATTTTTGATTAGTAATTTCTTTTTTTTACCATATGTAACCACAAAAAAATACCACTGCTCCTTTCACCCTTCAGAAGCTGCCATATGCTCTGCTAAGGCCACAGAAACTGCACCACACATCTCAATCTTGTGCTGTTGTTCTTCTCTAGCCAAGCAGCAGACTCACAGCGTCAGCATCTTCCATCCAGGTATGTTTCCTGTCCTCTTCTTCAATGCCAATGCCAATCACAGCTCGGATAATTGCCTGGCATGTCACCACACTGCCCGCTTTATCACACTCCTCCGCATCCTGAGAACAAAAAACGAAAAGCTTAACTCTGCCCACTAAAAAGAAGAGCTCTCACACCTTATTACTACCTCAGTGCACCCCTGATCTCTGGAACTGCCAGGTAAAGGCAGACGACCATGACAGGTTCTTTATCTCCCAGCACCAAAGACATCTACTGCCAGGTTCCAGACTTGCCATGAGTGATCTAGCTCAAAGCTTTTACCTACATCCCATGTACTTCTCAAGGCTCCCTTTCCCCAAAAGCTCTCCTCTCATGACAACAAGCCGCCCCCTGTCCCCAACATAAATTTCCCCTACTAGCTCTCCATTCAAACCAGCAGTGCTGTTTCCCACCAGAGGCCTTTTCCCTCCTGTCCCCTCTATACAATGACTGCTTCTGTCAATTACCCACCTATCAGCTCATTTCTTCTTAATTCTCCACCCATGAACCCACTCTCTCACCCCATCCTGTCCATGTATGGCTTGAAGAAACTCAAATATAGCAGATGTTAGAGGACATGCCGTCCAAAATCATAAGAGCTCCTTGAGTACCTGGATCCACTGCTCCCTGTTGATTTCCACTCCATTTGCTCGCAAGGAAGTTATGGCTCTGTCAATGATCTTGTCCACCATCTGTGTGTTTCCATTGGCTTCCTCAAGCTTGGCAGCCGTAATCCAGATGTGCCGGTCTGTGGGAATATTTTCTCGAGCTTTGTTAAGAACTTTCCGGGCATTTTCATATGTTTCCAACCTTGCTAGAGCAAGCCACAGCTGAAATATAACAAAGGAAATGCCACATTAACAAAACCAAGGTCACGCGTTGAAGCACACACCCATTACAATTTCACAAAACAATTCTAAGCTAATCAAGAGGGAAGTAAGCTTGCAGAATGCATTTTTATTTATTTTATTTTTATTTATTTATTTAACATTTCTTAAATACCGCCTTTCATATCATCAAGGCGGTTTACATTGAACAAACTGAAATTACATTGAACAGGGCATTATAACTTGGAGATAACTATTTTACAGGGAACGTGGGCAATGGAGGGTTACGTGGCCTGCCCAAGACCACAAGGAGCACCTGTGGGACTAGAAACCCCAGTCCTTCTGGCCCAAGGTTGCTGTCCTCTAGTAAGATTTGAACCCCCGACCTTCTGGCCTCAGCGGTGCCCTGTTTGCTGACCATTAACAGCACTGTCCTGCTTTTCAAACTCGTGTAAAATACAATATACTGCTGACATCATACATTTACTCATGTCCTATCATGCTCTCACCTCCACACTTGTGGGACAGCACTCCACGGCTCTGCTGAGCATGATTCGGGCATCTTCGGGCTCTTCTAGTTCTACTGCTGCCTTCCACAGACGCACAGAGTTAGGAACATGCTCCAAGGCTGTAAAGGGGGAACAAGAGAGGTTTCAGCACAAAGCGACTAGTAATCCAGCAGCTCCTAAATGGAGTGGCAGCTGGGCTTGCAACGACATCCCTATCGTACAACGGGCACCACGTGGCCTATTGACAAACAGAAAATATACACTTTCCTCAACAGCATCTAGAGCCTGCTAGCTTAGGGGAGCACAGGGAGAGGCAGCAGTTACCTTAAAATGATCATCAACACTGTCTCCACTAGCAGTCTTGTCCAAAACTATCTTAGTTAACATTTAATACATCCATTTATAGCCCACCTTTACCCCCTGGTTCCACATGAGTTACAGTGGCCAACCCGAAATCTTCTTCCACAGCTCAACCCTTTACAATTTGATCACATAAATTTACTCAGAATTACAATCTAACAAAAATCTCCTAAATAGGTTAGTTTTGAGTGACTGTCAAAATCCCACATAATATGGAAGCTTTCTAATCTCCATTGGCAAACCATTCCATTCCATAGCAGTGACATAAGCAAATAATCTGTCCAACATCCGCTTAAACTTGTAATTCTTCACTGATGCACTGATAAAATAGCTAAGGAGAAATTCTAAAAGAAGTGTTAAACAATACAATGTCATCCACATAAGCCCGGATACACTCTTAAAAACAAAAAACAGTTTAGAAGTAATTCTGGCTGTTAGCAGCCAATGTAACTGCATGACTTAAGATATGGCCCTATTATATTTTTTTCCTTTAAAAATAAGCTAGGCCACTGTATTCTGTAACACTTGTAAATGCATTGTATGTTTCTTAGCATTATCTAATTCAATGGGTTTTTTTTTATTTAAGTGCCATCATGTCTGGCAGCCCAGCAGCCTCTGAGTTTTCTTAGCAAGGTATGACCGGGAGTGGATTGCCAAGCCTTTTCTTCTGAAGAAATGTAAAGTGACTTGCCCAAGGCCACACAAAATGGGCATCGAACCCTGATCTCTTGGGTTCTATGCTGTTGTTCTAACCACTAGGCTACTCCTCCAATCCTAAATGATATTAAATTGTGACAAAACAAAAGCATGCATCAAGAGCTTCATGTGGTCAATTTCAAAATTCAATCTAATTTGTCAAAGATCAGGCAGTTGAAAAAATACCTCTCGTCAAAGTTTTTATCTCCATAGCAAGCAAACTGTGGCTCTTCAATACAAACTAAAAGCCTGAGAGCTCTTAAATGGGGCTTTTTGTCATTTTTAATAGCTCACTTTTTTCTGCTGCATTGCCTAGTAAGTTGTAGCTGTATTGCAAGAGAGGGATTTATTGTGCTCTTGGACAAAGCTTTTTTCCTGGAACTAGAGTTATTTTTCTTCCCCTCTAGCATTCAAGTTCAAAGACGTAGGCAAGCTCTTTGAAGACAATGGCCTCCTTAGATCCTTCCTTTCCCACCCCAGGTCCCACCCATTCCATGTGAGAATTCTTCCTATATAGGGCAACTCCCCAATTAGCTTGCTGACAAAAGATAACAGATTTTTATTGGTTAGTAGGGAAAATCTAAGAAGCAAATAGTTCCACATTGGGATATCTACTAAATTAAACAATTTGCTATTCTTGAAGAAGCTTTGATTAGGCAATTTTACAAAGGGAATATATTCATCTATATACCTCAGACACATAATACCAAAATTTACTAGTGTAAAGTAATAACTGTTTAGCAAGGACATAGAACAGCACTGTTAGAACACACATAAAGATTAGCAGCTTTTTCTCTTAAAGGACAGCTGAGAAAAAGCTAGGAATTTTGTTGGGTCTCTCTCATTTACTTCAACGGGTACCAAAGTTCCACCAACTGAACGATGACTGGGAAAAACTGTAATGCCAAAGCTGTTGCCCCAGTTACAGCTTCTGCCTCTGTCCAGTCAGACAGCCCACTGTCAGTAGAGGGACTGGTCCCATGTGCAAGATGCCCTCCAAGAGGAGCTCAGAGAAGAGGTGGCGAGGCTAAGAAGCATTTGAGACAGCGAGAAGTACATTGATGAGATACGTCTTGAATCATCCAAACACTCTGACTGAGGTGCAGAAGGTATGCTACAGAATGAAGAGAGTTAGACACATCACCAAAGCCTGCAGAATTGACAATACAACTCCTCCAGCCCTCAAACTGAAGAACCAGTATGTGGCCCTGGAAGTGGAAGATTTGAAAGCATTTCAGGAAAGGGAAGAACCAGAACTCAAGCACCCCAAAGTTGCAGAATCAGTGACCACAAGGAAGCAAAAGGTAGTAGTGGTCAGTGACTCTCTTCCGATGGGTACTGATGCATCCATCTGCCAACCTGACTTTATGTCCAGGAAGGTGTGCTGTCTGCCAGGTGCCAAAATCCAAAATGTTAGACAGCTTGCCAAAACGCATCAAGACTACTGATTATTATATGGAAATTACACTAACCTGGTAATTGTAGTTCCTGGAGGGTCCAGTTTAGTCCTCCACAATCGGGTAGTGCCCCTCCTCCTGCAGCCTGGAGACTGGACCAATCAAGTCTTCTGTAGTATATATGCAGACGGAGCTCCCAGAAGCCCCCAGTGTACTAGTAACAAAGCATACTTAACGAAGCAACACATTAGATTAATATACAAAATGACATAATGAAAATGACATAATTAAGGAACAATTTGTTTCCCCCCACAAACATATCCAACTTTCTCCCCAAACGAGGAAGTCAGAACACTGTATTGCGCTGGAACAGACGCCCCAGAAATCAAAACACAGCTCCGTATCAGAAATCTCAGGAGCTGACTGAACACCTGAGAAAGAAAGAGCCATAGCCAAAAACGCAGCTGCAAAAAAAAAAAAAAAGGCTCGAACGGCAAGAGGAGCCATCTTATGATCCACCGTTCGGAAAGCGCGCCGCATTATTATAGCAGATAGTCGGGAGGGAAGGAGGACTAAACTGGACCCTCCAGGAACTACAATTACCAGGTTAGTGTAATTTCCATTTCCTGTTCGGTAATCCAGTTTAGTCCTCCACAATCGGGATGTAACAGAGCAGTCAAGACCGGGCGGGACCTTACCATCCGGCGCGCCGAACCGCCGAACAAAACAGGAATCCCGAGCCGCTGACACATCTAAACAATAGTGTTTACTGAAAGCATGCAGAGACGACCAAGCGGCCGCCTTACAGATATCTGCTGGCGGAACTAGGCTATACTCCGCCCAAGAGGTCGCCTGAGCCCTAGTGGAATGAGCCAGTAGCCCCTCCGGAATAGACCGCTGCTGCAACAGATACGCAGACGCGAACGCTTCCTTGAGCCATCTTGCAATGGAGGCCTTAGCCACCGCTTCCCCTTTACGTGCACCCCCGAAGAGCACGAATAGCCGGTCAGTCTTCCTAAAAGATTTGGTAGCCTTCAAATAACGACGAAGTGCACAACCCACAGCGAGACGGTGAAGACTTTTGTCCGCCGACCCGACAGAGTGCGAAGAAAGAACTGGAAGAAACACTGCCTGATTCACATGAATAGGAGAAACCACCATTGGCAAAAAGGAAGAGACCGGGGAAAAAGACAAAAAAGGTTCTCAGCAGGACAACGCATGTAGATCTGAAATACGCCGTGCTGAACAGACGGCTACAAGAAAAACCGTCTTCAGCGTAAGATCTTTCAGAGACGCCCTACTCAGGGGTTCAAAAGGTTCACGAACCAGGGCCCGCGGCACTAGATTCAAGTCCCACGGAGGAACGAAAATCCTGCGGGAGGGCCGCAAATGAACAACAGCCGTAACAAAACGACATACGTCCGGATAAGAACCGAGGAGACGGCCTAAAACCTTGCCTCGATAACAAGAGACAGCCGCCAACCGGACTTTCAGGGAACTAGCCGCAAGGCCCTTACCAAAAGCATCCTGAAGAAACTTAAAACGACGGAAACGGAAACCGTCGCCGCCCGGACTCCACGCCGGGAGCACCAGTCTTCAAAGATCCCCCAACTCCGAACGTAAGTAAGAGAAGTGGACTTTTTCCTCGCCCGCCATAGGGTAGAAATCACAGCGGGGTAGTAACCCATCTTTTTCAGCCGAGCCCTCTCAATGGCCAAACCGTAAGCGAGGATCGACCCACGTGGGGCATCCGCAAGGGTCCCTGAAGAAGAAGATCCGGCCGCGCGGACCGGAGCCAAGGAATGCCGTCGCGCAACCGGACCAGATCGGCATACCGGGGCCTCCGAGGCCAATCCGGGGCCACCAGGAACACTCGACCCCGATGGCCCTCGATGCGCTGAACGACCCGGCCGATCAGAGCCCACGGAGGAAAGACATAAAGAAGACCGGACGTTGGCCACGGCTGAATGAGAGCGTTGAGCCCCTCGGACATGCGCTCCCTTCGCCTGCTGAAGAAGCGTCCTGTCCTGGCCGATTGAAATGTCGCCATGAGAGCCATGATGGGCGGCCCCCACCGACGAACTATTTGCGCGTAAACTTGCGGGCTTAGCTGCCACCCTCCGGGGTCCACCCGCACTCTGCTGAGAAAATCGGCCTGACCATTGTCTGCGCCTGCAATATGCGCTGCCGGGATGGCCAGAAGACGAGACTGCACCCAATTGACCAAGGCCGTCGCTTCTGAATCCAGGGCCACGCTGTCGGTGCCCCCTTGGCGACTGATGTAAGCTACGCTGGTCGCCTTGTCCGAGAGGACTCGCACCGGCCAGTCGAGAACTAGGGCTTCGAGGGCCAAGAGGGCTAGCCGCACCGCCCGTAATTCGAGGCGGATTGATCGACCAAGAAGTCTCCAGGGGAGACCATTCCCCTTGAGCGAAGCGGGTCTCGCAGTGAGCCCCCCAGCCGGTTAAGCTGGCATCCGTTGTGAACGGAACCGAAAGTGGAGGCTGCAGGGAATCCCCGCGTCAGGTTCTCGGAGGAGAGCCACCACCGGAGTGAACGGCGAACCGCCCTTGAGCAAGGCAATCTCCTGTTCAACGAGTCGAACTGGTTGGACCAACGGCGCAGCAGAGCACTCTGCAGCGGGCGCATGTGGAAGCGCGCCCAGGGCACCACCTCCAAGGTTGCTGCCATCGTACCGAGGAGCTGCAGGTACCACCATGCAGACGGAGCGGGCATCCCCTTGAAGAGTCGGACAAAAGACCGAATGCGGCGCTCCGGCAGGCACACCAAGCCCCGTGCTGTGTCGAGGCGCACTCCCAGATACTCGAGATCCTGCGTCGGGCACAGACAACTCTTGCATTCTTTCACCACCCAGCCGAGGGACCGCAGCAGAGCCACCACCCTGCTCGTGACGTGCACACACTCCCGACTGGACTTTGCCCGAATCAACCAGTCGTCGAGATACGGATGGACCAGGACCCCTCTTTGCACAAGGCCGCCACGACCAGTACCATCACGTTTGTGAAGGTGCGGGGGGCTGTGGCGAGACCAAACGGCATGGCCGGAAATTGGAAGGGGCCCCACGGAAGAGCGAAGCGGAGAAACCGTTGATGAGACGGCCGGATGGGAATGTGTAATGTGGTCTCCAGCGGTTGTGGAAGATCCTGCAGCAGGGGCTCTGAGGAGGGGGGAGATAAGGTACTGAGGGACCCAGCTAGCAACGCAGTGGGTGTGGGGAAAACCTCCGGGATGCAGCGTGCAGGTGGAACACCAGCAAGCTATTAATGTTCCCCTCGGCTGAGTACATTTCACCTATAATACAGCCAGAGAAAAAGGCATTGTAGAGACTTAAACCACCTTTCCTCTTCTTGTGTGGGGTTTTATTTATTTATTTATTTATTTTTTTGCATTGAAAACAAAAAGCAAGGAAGGCTCAGGGAAACCCAAGACTCTTCAAGAAACGGATTGTGAAACTCCACGTGCCTCCACAGCATGATTAAATGTGTGGAAACTGCTGTTTAGAGCTGTTTCCTCTAAAAAGAAACACTGAAGAGAAAAACAAAACAGCCGCTGGCACCGAAAAACTGTCAGGTATTCACAGAACTGAGAAGGGAAAGCGTAGTTACTCACCTGTAACAGGTGTTCTCCAGGAGCAGCAGGAATCAGTCCTCACTTATGGGTGACGTCGGCGCCGACGGAGCCCTCGCGGAGCAATTTTCCCCAGCTTTCAAAGAAAGCCTTTGGGAATTGCAGCGCGCATGCGCGGTCCCCTTCCCGCCCAAGGGTGCCATCTTAGCCAGTCAGATGACATAGCTAAAAAAGACAGCATAAAAATTTGTAAAAAAACTAAAGCAGATGATTGCAACTCCACGGGGAGGAGGGAGGGTTGTGAGGACTGATTCCTGCTGCTCCTGGAGAACACCTGTTACAGGTGAGTAACTACGCTTTCTCCAGGACCAAGCAGAAAGTCAGTCCTCACTTATGGGACTCCCAAGCTCAAGGCTACCGGAGACCCTAAGCACAAAAATGAGCTCCCTCTAGCTCAGCAGCACAGAAGGAAAGAATCTTCGCTGAATTATTACCCACCGGTAGCCCACATCCGGGATGGAGGGTAGGAGTTGCTCAGACCTCGAAGAGATTACGGAGGACTGCCTGTCCGAAAGCACTGTCCCTGCGGGACTCCCTCTCGAGATAGTAATGGACCGCAAAAGTCTAGCTCGAAGACCAAGTAGCGGCCCGGCAGATGTCTGCCAGCGGAACAGAGCGGAGGTAAGCCACTGACGTAGCCTTTGCCCGAACGCAATGAGCCGTGACTCGACCTTCCAAGGAGAGTCCGGCTGCCCCATAAGCCCAAGAGATACAGTCCGCAACCCAGATGGACAGAGTACGCTTGGAGACCGGGAGCCCCAATTTATTGGGGTCAAAAGACACAAAAAGCTGAGCAGCTTTACGGTGCTCCCGCGTACGGTCAAGGTAGAAGTTCAAAGCCCTTCTACAGTCCAGGGTATGGAGGACCGTTTCAGCTCGGCTGGAGTGTGGTCTGGGAAAGAAGGTTGGAAGTACCACCTCCTGATTGATGTGAAAAGGGGAGACCACCTTTGGAAGAAATTTTGGGTGAGTCCGTAGGACTACCCTATTTTTGTAGAACCGAGTGTAAGGGGGATCAGACACGAGGGCCTGCAATTCACTCACGCGTCTAGCGGAAGTGAGGGCTATCAAGAACAGTGTTTTCCAAGAAAGAAAACGGAGAGAACAGGTAGCCATAGGTTCAAAAGGCGGACAGGTGATCCGCTGTAAAACCACATTCAGGTCCCAGTCAGGCGCTGGTGGGCGCAGAGGTGGTTTAAGTAGAAGGAGACCTCGGAGAAACCTCGCTACGAGAGGGTCGTTGGAGAGAGGTCTGCCGTCCACCGGCACATGATGTGCTGAAAGAGCACTGAGGTGAACTTTGACGGAGTTGGACTTAAGTCCCAGATTAGAGAGGTAAAGCAAGTACTGCAAGACCACCGACACCGGGCAGGAGAAGAGATCCTGAGACTGTCGGGTACACCAAACGGAAAAAGCGACGCCATTTAAGGGCGTAGCATTTTCGAGTAGAAGGTCGCCGAGAAGCTAGGACGACCTCTTCCACCTCTGCCGGCAGGAGGAGGGGAGCAAGGACTACCCTCTCATCAGCCAGGCCATCCGATGGAGAGACCTGAGGTTGGGGTGTAGCAGAGACCCCTGATCCTGAGTGAGGAGATCCGGTTGAAACCCCAGAGGGAACGGATCCTCCACCGCTAATTGCAGCAGGAGTGGAAACCACGGCTGTCTGGGCCAGCGAGGAGCCACCAGGATCATGAAGGCTTTGTCTCGGAGAACCTTGAAGAGAGTCCGAGAGACCAGCGGGATGGGAGGGAAAGCATACAGAAGGCTCCCCGACCATGAGAGTAGAAAAGCGTCCGCCGCAACCCGAAGGGGGTGTGGCTGACGAGAGCAGAAGCGAGGAAGTTGCCGGTTGTGAGGACTGGCAAAGAGATCCACCGTGGGGAGGCCCCACTTTAGAAAGAGCTTCTGAACTACCAAGGGATCCAGACGCCACTCGTGCGGCTTGAGGATCCTGCTGAGTTTGTCCGCCAGGCGATTCTCTTGGCCTGGGAGATAAACTGCCTTGAGGAGAACGCCGTGACTGACGGCCCAAGAGCAGAGCTTCTGTGCCTCCCGACAGAGGAGGAAGGAGCCCGTGCCCCCCTGCTTGTTCACGTAGAACATGGCAACTTGATTGTCCGTCTGGACAAGGACGGACTGGTGAGAAGTCAGGTGGGAGAAGGCCTTGAGAGCCAGGCGGATCGCCCTGAGCTCCAGGAAGTTGATCTGCTGAGCAGACTCCCACGTGGTCCAGAGGCCCTGAGTACGTGCCCTTGGCAATGCACTCCCCAGCCCAGGAGGGATGCATCTGTTGTCAGCACCCGGGCCGGCTGAGGTGACTGGAAAGGCATGCCGAATATCAGGTTCGGCCGCTGGAGCCACCACCGGAGAGACAAGATCAGCGGCTCGGAGACGCGACCGAGGTCTGCTAGGCCGCCTGTGGCTTGTCGCCACTGCCGGCGGAGACACCATTGAGCAGGCCGCATATTCAGGCGGGCATTGGGGGTCACATGGACGGTGGAAGCCATATGGCCGAGTAGTCTCAGGAAGCGCCTGGCGGAGACCAGGGGCTGGCTGCGAAAACGGTCGGCTAGGTCCATGAGCCGTTGAGCCCTGTCGAGCGGTAGGTACGCTCGTGCCTGAGGAGTGTGCAGCCTTGCGCCGATGAACTCGAGATCCTGTGAGGGGAGCAAAGTGGACTTTGCGAAGTTTATAACAAAGCCCAAGTACTGCAGAAGAGTCACCGTGCGGCGCGTGGCGTTGGTGACCTCCAGAGCGGACGCTGCTCTGATGAGCCAGTCGTCGAGGTACGGAAAGACATAGAGGCCGTGAAGCCGGAGATGGGCCGCCACCACCGCGAGACATTTTGTGAAGACTCGCGGTGCGGAGGATAGGCCAAAGGGCAGTACTCTGTACTGGTAATGATTTCCTGCCACCACAAACCTTAGGTATTGGCGGTGGCTTGGGTGGATGAGGATGTGCGTGTAGGCATCCTTTAGATCCAAGGAGCATAGCCAATCTCCCTGCTGGAGGTAGGGCAGAAGGATTCCAAGGGTAAGCATTTTGAACTTCTCCCGCACGAGGAACTTGTTGAGGTTGCGCAAGTCCAGGATGGGTCTGAGGCCTCCTGTTCTTTTTGGTATTAGAAAATACCGGGAATAAAAGCCTTGACCCTTCAGGTGGTGGGGCACCGGTTCCACCGCCTGATCCCGTAGAAGACCTGCTAACTCCTGAAGGAGTAATTCCCTGTGCAGAGGGGGTCGTGGAGGTTCTCCCGGAAAATAGGAGGGAGGGACCTGGTGGAAGTGGAGAAGATAGCCTTCTCGCACGACTTGAAGCACCCAGGTATCTGAGGTGATGCTGGACTACCTGTGGGCGAAGTGAACCAGCCGGCCTCCGGTACTGGGAGGAGCCAGCGGGGGGGGAGAGGCTATGCTTAAGGAGTCAAAAACCCCCACCCTGCGGAGCAGGGGCTGGTGGTGCAGGCTTGGGGGCTTGCTGCCTACGGGACCCGTTACCCCGTCCCTTGGCCTGCTGGCCCTGTTGGGGAGCTGCAGGGGCCTGATAGTGGGGGTATTGTTTGTAGGCAGTCGCCTTCCTCGGGTAAAAGGACTTCTTTCCCCGAGCCCTTCTTTTTCTGGGAAGGGGCGGAGGTCTTCCTAGAAAGCCTAGTCCTGGTGAGAGTCTCTGTCTCAATTTGTGCAGCCTTATCAGCCATGGGCTTGCCAAAGAGGTTGTCGCCTCGGCAAGGGACATCGACCAACTTGTCCTGCACCCAGGGCTCAAGGTCAGACGACTGAAGCCAAGCCTGTCGGCGGGCACCGATGCCGGCTGCGGCCACTCGAGCCGATGCTTCAAAGCCATCATAGGCTGCTCGGGACATGAATTTTGAGCATTCCCGAATGCCAGTGGACAAGGCCAGGAACCTCCGCAAGGGTTCCTCGGACAAACCAGCGGAGAAACCGGCTAGCTCTTTAGCCAGGTCTCGGAGATACATGCCCATGTATAGCTGGTAGGTCTGGACACGACAGGCGAGCATAGAGCCCTGGAAACACTTCTTACCAAGGCCATCCAGGTTACGGGCCTCCCTGCCAGGAGGCACCGAGGAGTGCATCTTCTGGCTCTTAAGACGATGCATGGCCGATTCCACTACCATGGAATGGTGTGGTAGCTGTGCTTTCTGGAAGCCAGGGCTCTTGCGGACTCGATAGATAGAATCGACCCGCTTGCTCAGGACCGGCGAGGTGGCCGGACTCTCCCACATGCGGAAAGAGTAGTCGTTCCAGCATGGGAGGAACCGGTACAGTAAAGTGTTCCCTGGCGGGAGAGTCATACTGGAGGGCGTCGAGCTCTTCGGCTCGAGGCTCCTCCTCGGGATCCGCAGGGAAGGCCAAAGCCTTGGCCATATCCCTATCCCTGACGAAGTCCGAGAACCGGGCATCCTCCGGGGGGGACTGCTTCCGAGGTTCGGAATCAGGTGAGTCCAAGGGGACACACCGAGTCCGAAAATAATCAGGCGACTCTTCCTCTTCAGACTCCCAGACCGACTCCGACGAGGACTCGGTGGGGTCGGCCCGGGCAGGGCGCGGCGCCTGCCGCCCCGACGCCGAGGGAGTCGGCGTCGGCGACCTCGGTCCCGAACAGGAGGCCGAGGGTGACCTCGACCGAGGATCGACTCGAGTTCGCATCGACTCGAGGATCGGCTCGGTCTCCGGGGTCGACTTCGACGTCGACGTCCCGGCGGTCGGGGCAGCGGCGCCAGCGAAGCCAGCGAGCAGTGCCCGCTGCTGGTCCATGAAGGCAGACAGTCTGCTCTCCAAGGCCGTCAACCTGAGTCCGAGCTCAGGTGACCCAGCAGCCCCCGACTCGGGCCCCGACGGCGTCGGGCCCGACGTCGGCTGTCGCGGAGGCGAGTCCAGAAGGACCACAGGACTTACCCGAGCAGGCAGCTCCGACTCCAGGCGAGGTCGCTTCGTGAGGTGCTCCTTCTCCAAGGACCCGGGGCGGCTATCGGGGCTATGCGACCTGGCCCTCGCGGAGCCAGGAGCGTCCACCGACGCCGCCCTCGCGGGTTTCACCTTCCGTCGATGGTCCCCGGAGGGAGAACCCCTGTCGGAGGAACTCCGGCGACGGTCCGAGCTGGAACCCCTGGACGCGGAGGCCTCCGACGAGGTCCGGGTACGGCTGGGGTCAGCGAAGATTCTATCCCGCTGATGCCGCCGCCGACTTCTCAACGCTTTGGAGGATAGTTTGCCACAAGGCCCACAGATCATTTCTTCATGATCCGGGCCCAGGCAGCGGAGGCAATTGTCGTGTGTGTCAGTTAGTGACATATTTCGGTCACACTGACCACACCGCTTGAAACCACTGGCAGCCATCGGGGGAAAAAGGGCCCCGGCGAGGTCAAAGGACCGGGCTGCCAGGGAAAAACCGAAACGAAAACTGACTAAGTCAGAAAAACCGAAAAATAAGAAGAGGACTCGTGACCGGCGTTGCGAGTCCGGCGGGAAAAAGACCGGCGTCGAACCGAATGAAAAAACAGAGTAATTCTAAAGAAAATCAACTTTTTCGCGGGGACACGACGGGTACGTCTGTAGGGCTCCGCGGAAAAAAGAAGACTGGCTAAGATGGCACCCTTGGGCGGGAAGGGGACCGCGCATGCGCGCTGCAATTCCCAAAGGCTTTCTTTGAAAGCTGGGGAAAATTGCTCCGCGAGGGCTCCGTCGGCGCCGACGTCACCAATAAGTGAGGACTGACTTCCTGCTTGGTCCTGGAGAACTGGCAGTCATTCACTGTGCTGGCATAGAGAAACTTTCAAAGTCAGGGTAAGGCAATTACAGTGACTGAAAGTAGGGAAATTAGAGTGGGATCCCTCCGCTGCCATTCAGACCTCCATGGTAGGGGCTGAAAGGTGTTTCTGGGGAGGGATGTAGAAGCGCAATCCAGCCGTAGGAAAATTACAGTGAGCATGCTTAATTAGGCCGAGCCCAAAACAGACAGGATCCAAAACACTGACTTAAAACCTCAACCAAATGGTATATTGAATAAGACAGGTACAATAATCAGTAGGACGTACAAAGTAACCCGGCTGCAGTTTGGGGACTAAAAATTTAAAATAGGAACTTCAAAACTCAGAGGCAGCCAGTCCGGATACAGCTGAAATCATCCCAGAGCAGCTGAGGCGAGGAAGAAAAAACAAAAACAGAGTACTCACAGTTTTCATACAAAAAATGATACCTGAACTTCCTGGAGGTATCCCAACTCTCGTGGTAAAGACTCAGTGCAGCGTAAAGCCAATGGAGAGCTCCCCTGAAGCCAAGCTCCGGAGTTCCCAAGGTCATCTGGGGAAGCAAGATGCTGGGGGAAGAGCAGAGCGGATGCATGAGGTCCCTGTGTCTCTTCTGACAGCCTATGCAGCGTAACCGGAATAAGGCACAGGGAGAACTAAAAACAAATAACTGCGTCCCGCAGGAACAGGCATTCAACAATATTCCCCATAATAGGTAATGCCTCAGCCAGCCTTCTTTGTTGAGCACAGTGGGGAATGTAACCCATGAGCCCCGCACCCTTCGTCAGTGACTCAGCATTGTACTGTGGCTCTGAATTGCCTACTGTTCTCTATCCATGCCTTCTGTACTTTCTATCCCTTATGTTCATACATAGGCAGAGAAAAAAGTAACCTCTGCACAACTGACATCTAGCAAGTGTTGTGGAAAAAAACTGAAACAGCAATATAGCTGTGAGAAGCCAGCAGAGAAGCAATCTGGCTTCCCGCCCACAACCGAGGCTCATTAACTATTCAAAATGGCCGCCAGCAAAAATAAAACACAAAAAGAGTGAATTAAAACCCCCAAAAACTAAGGAATTAACTTAAAAAGTCAAAGGAGAAGGTGGGAGGGTCGCAGGCATGACAGAAATGCCTAAAATCGCTGAAAAATCAAGAAAAATCAATCGAGTTACCACAGAGCTGCAGACAGCAGTGGGAGAAAGACATTCCAGGTCTGAAGAAACTGAGATGCAGCCCCTGCAGATGCCAGAGTCAGTCACTGCACCTCTGCGGGACCCGCAAATCACGTATTGGGGTTTGGCATACATGCTAAGGCAACCTCCGCTCAGCGGGAAAGAATGGAACAGAACCAGGGAAGCCCACACCAAAGGGACCAACCCTATGTAAAACAGTACAGACTGAAATTTAAAACGTTTTTTTGTTTTTTTTTTACAGACAAAACACTCCCCAGAATCCTAGGGGTCCCCTGAGCAAAATCGCCAGCAAAAGAAACCCCAAAAATGCAAGGGGAACCCGTGCACAAGTGTTAAAAAGTGCCTTTAAAAAGCACACTTTAGAAATTCAAAATGGCTGCCGCACTTTTTCACCCGCGGTAAAAAAGGGCGCGAAAATACAAAGGTAACCAAATAATATGGAAAAGAAAGAAAACGACCCTCTAATACAGGGCAAGCGAAAAAAATCAGGAAAAAGTGCAATTTGGGAGCCAGGGGAGCCGACAGAGCCTCTGACAATGCAAACAACAGGGAGCTGAAAAGTTAAAGCAAGGAAAATTCCTACCAGCTCAGGAAACAGCAAGGAACTCAGCCAACTTCTCCAAGTGACAGGCAATGCTGAATCAGGTATGGCTCTTCCCCGTACAGCCTAGGGGAGAGCTCAACCCAGGGTTCAGAAATTCCCAGGCAGGAAGGCAGGAGCCCAATCAGGTCTGGCTTCCCCCAGGATGTCCCCTGTGCAATGTTTGTTTGTTTTTTTTTTTTTTAAAGATACAGCTACCTAGCAAATAAATGGTAAATAAATGGTAAATAATGGACCAAAAACAAAACCCCAAAAGAACTAACTAACTAGTGTTGCTCCTTCAAGTGTCACTTAGTGTGCCCAGAAAGGGCACAGAAGTCCTCAAGCTGCAAGGAGACTGGACACACTGGGGGCTTCTGGGAGCTCCGTCTGCATATATACTACAGAAGACTTGATTGGTCCAGTCTCCAGGCTGCAGGAGGAGGGGCACTACCCGATTGTGGAGGACTAAACTGGATTACCGAACAGGAACTGATGTTGCTCATCCATGTCAGCACAAATGATACTGCTAAGTATCCCTCCAAGCTTATCAAGAGTGACGTCATGGCTCTAGGACAGAGTGAAGCAGATAGATGCACAGGTGGTGCTCAGAAGCTCACATCCTGGAGATGAATGCATGGTTGCGTGGATGGTGTCATCCAGAGCATTTTAGTTTCCTGGACAATGGGATGATTTTCCAAGGGCTGAAGAGCCAAGATGGTGTCCACCTATCCAAGAAAGGTGAACGTGTCTTCCACAACAAACTGGCTAATCTACTTAAGAGGGCTTTAAACTAGATCTGTTAGGGATGGGTGAAGAAAGCTCCCAGGTAAGTAAAAGTCCTCAAGTAAGTAAAACATTAAATACCTCTGTAGGTATGTAGGAATGGGTAAAAGGGGCAACATCCATAAAGCGGTGTACATAAATGCCGGTAATATGGAAAATAAGATCCCAGATTTTATTTTATTTAGCTGTATTTATATCCCGCTTTTCACCGGGTCAAAGCGGTCAATTGGGGGATACATTTAACACGAGGGGATATGAGACACATACGCTAATACTTACAGGGAACATGGGCAGTGGAGGGTTAAGTGGCTTGCCCAAGACCACAAGGAGTGCCTATAGGACTAGAAAACCCAGTCCCTCCGGCCTGAGATTGCTGTCCCCAGGTGGGACTTGAACCCCTGGCCCTCCGGCCTGAAGTACCTTGTCCTAACCACTAGACCACTCCTCCCAGATGTTGAGGCTTTAATGGAAGAGGCTGACTTGAATTTAGTAGCAGTTACAGAGACATGGTTCATGGACAACCATGACTGGGATGTAATTATACCGGGCTATATTTTATTCAGGAAGGACAAGGGAGGAACAAGGGGAGAAGAGGCACTATATGTAAAAAGTAATATTAAAGCTATAGAATTACAGAGCTTACAAGGGAGCAAAGAGGGACTGTGGGTTAATTTAGATAGAGGAAAAGGGAAATCCATTTGCAATGGTGTGATATACAGATCTATTTCACAGGGAGAAGTGGACAGAGATTTAATAGAAGACATACGCAGTATTACCATGAAAGGAGTAGTACTATTGATAGGTGATTTCAACATGCCGGATGTTGATTGGCACATCCCTACTGCGGTGTCATCCAGAAGTAAGGAGAAACTAGATTCTCTACGGGGAGAACTATTCAGGCAACTGGCAACAAAACCCACACGTGAAGGGGCCATAGTGGACCTGTTGTTGTTGTTGTTGTTAAGTGCCGTCGAGTCGGAATCGACTCATGGCGACCCTCTGGATAGCTATCCTAAACTGTGTTCGGTCTTCAGTCAGGCGGCTCATTGTTGACAGACTGGTACCCGTAGCTGCTGTTATTGTATCGATCCATCTCATTGCTGGCCTTCCTCTTTTGCGTTGACCTTCTATCTTGCCAAGCATAATGTCTTTCTCTAATGATCTCTCTCTTCGCATGATGTGTCCAAAGTATGAAAGTTGAAGTCTTGTCATCTGAGCTTCTAAAGAAAGCTTAGGTTTGATCTCCTCTAGTACCGACTGGTTTGTTCTTCGGGCAGTCCATGGTATACACAGTATTCGCCGCCAGCACCATAATTCAAAGGCATCAATTTTCTTCCTGTCTATCTTTTTCACTGTTCAGCTTTCACATCCATATGATGTTATTGAAAATACCATGGCTTGAACAAGTCGAATCTTTGTATGGAGAGAGACATCTCTGCTCTTGAGAATCTTATCTAGGTCTTTCACAGCCATTCTGCCAAGAGCAATGCGTCGTCTGATTTCTTGACTGCTTGTTGCTTCTTTATTGATAGTTGATCCAAGTAGGTTAAAGTTGTTCACAATTTCAATTTCTTCTCCTTCAACGATGAACCTGTTGATTATGCCAGTTGTCATTATCTTTGTCTTCTTTACATTAAGGTGCAGGCCCATTTTGAGACTATGTTCTTTGATTGTGAGAAGCAAATGTTTCAGATCATCTTCACTTTCAGCCAGTAATGTGGTATCATCAGCATAGCGAAGGTTGTTGATGAGTCTTCCACCAATCTTCACACCTCTGTTGTCTTCATACAATCCTGCTTCTCTGATGATTTGTTCTGCATATAAATTAAACAGGTAGGGGGAAAGTATGCAGCCTTGTCTTACACCTTTGCTTATTTTAAACCATTCTGTTTGTCCTTGTTCCGTTCGAACTGTTGCTTCTTGATCAATGTACAGACTGCGCAAGAGAACGATCAGGTGTTCTGGTATACCCATGCTTCTTAATGTGGCCCAGAGTTTCTCATGGTTTACACAGTCAAAAGCCTTGCTATAGCCGATAAAGCACAAATAGATATCCTTTTGGTATTCTTTAGTCTTTTCAAGGATCCATCTCACATCCGCAATGTCGTCTCTCGTTCCTCGCCCTTTCCTGAACCCTGCTTGCACTTCAGGTAGTTCTTGTTCCAGGTATGGTTGTAGTCTCTTTTGAATAATCTTCAGTAGAATCTTGCTGGCATGTGGGATCAGAGCAATTGTGCGATAATTTCCACAGTCAGTTGGATCACCTTTCTTTAGTATTGGTATAAACACAGATCTTTTCCAGTCAGTTGGCCATGATGTTGTCTTCCATATTTCTTGGCAGAGCCTTGTGAGTACGGTAACAGCTGCATCAGATTGCTGCAATACTTCTATGGGAATGCTATCAATGCCTGGTGCTTTGTTCTTTGATAAGGCTTTCAATGCTGCTTCAACTTCTTCTTTCATCACCAATGGTTCCCGATCATAAGGTACAGGTTGAAATGGCTGTTGGTCCACTTGATCTTTATCATATAAAAACTCTGTATATTCCTTCCACCTTTTCTTGATCTTCTCAGCATCATTCAACATAGAACCTTGAGCATCTTGTAACATTCCAATTCGAGGCTGGAACTTTTTCTTTAACTCTCGTAGCTTTAGGAAAGCCGATCTTGTTCTTCCTCTAATAGTTTCTGCTTCTATTTCCTTGCAAGTGTCATTGTAGTACTTTTCCTTGTCCTGTCTTGCTGCACGTTGGAAATCTCTGTTGAGTTCTGTGATTGTCTTTCTTTCTCCTCTGGCTTTAGCTTCTCTGCGTTTCTGGGCAATTTTCAGAGTTTCTTCCGTCATCCATTTTGGCCGTTTTTGCTTTTTCACCTTTTGTAGAGACTTCTCGCTTTCTTCCAACACAACCTTCTTGATGTCATTCCATAACTCTTCCGGAGCTCTGTCATTTGTATCTAAAGCAGCAAATCGATTTTGCAGGCAGTCTTTAAATTCCAGTGGTATATTCTCAAGGTCATATTTTGCTGCATTCATGAGTGGTTTGCTCTTTTTCAACTTTAGCTTGAGTTTGCATACTAGTAGTTGATGATCTGTACCACAGTCAGCTCCAGGTTTTGTCTTTGTTGATGTTACAGAGCTTTTCCATCGTTGACTTCCACATATGTAGTCAATTTGATTTTTATATAATCCATTCGGTGAAGTCCATGTGTACAGTCGCCGCTTGTGTTGCTGGAAGAAGGTGTTTGAGATGAATAGATCATTGGTCTTGCAGAATTCTATCAGTCTTTCTCCAGCTTCATTTCTGTTGCCAAGTCCATATTTTCCAACTACTTTGCCTTCTTCTTTGTTGCCAACCTTTGCGTTCCAGTCACCCATGACTATCAGGATATCCTGTTTGCATGTTCTGTCAATTTCAGCTTGTACTTGTTCATAGAACTCTTCAATTTCATTCTCTTCAGCAGCTGTTGTTGGGGCATATACTTGAATTATAGTTGTGTTGATAGGCAATCCTCGTAGACGAATAGAGATTAAGTGTTCGCTGACTGCATTGTATTTCATTACAGTTCTTGCAAGTTTCTTCTTTATTATAAATGCAACACCATTTCTTCTTTGTCTTTCATTTCCAGCATAGTAGACCATGTGATCATCTGATGCAAAGTGCCCAATGCCAGTCCATTTCAGTTCGCTGACACCCAACAGATCAAGTTGTACACGTTCCATTTCATTCTTGACCACCTCCAACTTCCCTTGGTTCATGCTTCGTACGTTCCATGTTCCAATGTGTAAGACATCTTTACAGCTTCTAACTCTCATTTCATGCGCAGCTACATCAGCAGTCAGACTTCCCGAGGGCTTTGATCCAACCACATCATAAATGCTGGCTTTACTCTGAAAAGTCTTCAGCTCTTCCCCAGTAGCTAGTTGAGTGCCTTCTGACCTGGGGGTCTCATCTTCCAGCACCATAGCACAATTTGTTTTGTTGTAACTATCCATTGGGTTTTCATGGCAAGATACAGAAGTAGATTGCCGGGCCTTTCTTCCGCGCAGTTTAAGTTTGGTGGTGTTGCCGTTGTCACAAAAATGTGATCCTCCGCCGTCAACACTGTCCCATTCTGCTGCTGCCCAGATGGGTGGTTTGTCTTGGTCTGGCACCTCAGCTGAGACCTGTCCATCTTGGGAGACCCTGCCAGTAGTTAAACTACCGATAGTTTAGCTCTCAGCATCACTGATGCACGCAAGCCCTCACAGCACGACAAGCTGCAAACCAAGTGAGAGATAGTGGACCTAGTGCATACCAATGTTTCTGAAGTCATAGTGGGATATCATCTCCCATCCAGTTATCACCAGCTAGTATGGTTTGGTATTAGGACTAGGGCTGATAAAGTCCATTCAAAAATGAGGCTCAGACTTTAGAAATGGTGAAATTAGGTCTTATCTGCTAATTTTCTTTCCTTTAAGTTCCTCAAGTTCAGTTCAGTCCAGACTCCTGGGAGTTGTGCCCCTCTTCCAGCAGATGGAGACTGAGCATGCTAGTTTTTGGTGATGCCACTGCCCCTCCCACCAGACTAGTACTCTCCTGTCAAAGCTACTCCGGAAGAACAAACTCCTCATGCAATCAACAACAAACTATCTACACTATGTACCAATCCACACCCACTGGGTATGTGTGAATGTGTGGTGAAATGTAAATAGCCCACAAGAGCCAAGACTGCTGCGGTTTTGAGAACTCCACAGGATTAAACACTTGGGTCCCCACCCGGCCCCTCTGCCAAGGACAGAGGTAGCAAACCAGCCTCTTATAAACAAAGGTGACCTCTTGAGCAGGCTTGCTAACAAACCGAACACCACAGGGGGGGTTCTGGACTGGACTTGAGGAACTTAAAGGAAAGAAGACCTAATTTCACCTTCCATAGCATTCCTCAAGTCCAGTCCAGATTCCTGGGATGTATCAGAATAGTGGTCAGCCTTGGGAGGGACCATAACAACATAAGATATGCCATACTGGATAAGACATGAAGCCTAGTATCCTGTTTCCAACTGTGGCCAATCCAGGTCACAAGTACCTAGCAGTTTCCCCAGAAGACAAAAGTTCCATAATGCTTATATAGGGACAAGCAGTAGATTTTACAGGTACCCTTTAATAACTGTTTATGGACCTTTCTTCCAGGAACTTGTCCAACCCTTTTTTAAACCCAACTACACTAACAACTTTTACTACATCTTCCTGTAACGAATTCCAGAGTTTGATTACGCGTCAAGTGAAAAAAATATTTTCTCTTATTAGTCTTATATAAGTTACACTGCAGCTTCATTGCATGTCCCCTAATCTTTTTACATTTTGATGGCGTAAATAATTGATCTACTGTATGTTTACCCCTTCCATTCCATTCATTAATTTATAGACTTTTATCATATCTCCCTTCAATCATCTCTTTTCCAGGTTAAAGAGCCCTAACCTTCTTAGCCTCTCCTCATAGGGGTATCTTTCCATCCCCTTTACCATTTTGGTGGCTCTTCTCTGTACCTTTTCTAATTCTCTTATATCCTTTTTAAGATATGGAGACCAGAAATGCACACAATATTCGAGGTACAGTCTCACCATGGAACAATACAAAGGCATTATAATATCCTTTGTTTTATTCTCCATTCCTTTCCTTATGATACCTAGCATTCTATTTGGTTTCTTGAATGCCACTGCACACCAGGCAGAGGGTTTCAACGTGTTATCCATGATGACGCCTACATTTTTTTCCTGGGTGGTGGTTTCTAATGTGGAACCTTGAATCATGTAACCATAGTGTGGGTTGTTCTTTCCTAGGTGAATAACTTTGCACTTGTCCACATTAAATTTCATCTGCCATTTGAACGTCCAGTGTTCCAATTTTTCAAGGTCCTCTGGCAATTTTTCACAATCCTCTTGGGTTTTAACGTGGCTGTGGAGGCTGCTGAAGGACTTGTGGCTGGGAGGTCTGCTGTGGAGCCAATTCTCCCTCTGAAGCTGAATGAAGGTCCAAATGGCCCACGTGCTCACGTGGGAATGAAGAAGAGCATTGGGCGGGAAATAAAGAGGCCACAGCAGGACACTACAGCCGCAGTCACTCATAGTTTGGCAATCACGGCCCTCAGCTGCTGACACCAGATTGTTGCAGACAGCTTCCCTCTGCGACTCGCCCCAGCTTCCCACTGTGAATCTTCAGAGAAAGGAGAGGGTGTGCTCTGCAGCAGCTGCCTAATGTATTCTTTCCCTTTTGTTTTTTTTTTAATAAAATAAAAGGAATTTTAGTAAAAGTAAAATAAAGGAAACTTTAGGCACCCCTGAGGAGGATTCTCCTGATCCTGGCCCACCACTGATCTACACTGGCTCTCTCAGCCAGGAGCTGGCCTCTAAAAAGGTAAGGACCAGCCAGAGGGGTATCTCATATGCCTGGGGTCTGGAATGGCCAAGTTCCACTGGCTCCAGTCTCAAACTGGCAAGGAGCTCCAGGCCTCAGCTGAAGAAACAGGAACCACCATCTGCTGGAGACAAGAGAAAATACTGAAGGGGACCCATAGCTGCAGCAGGGTTTTATGCCAGTGATGATGTCACAGCATAGTTTGAGGTTTTTCTCTGTCTATCATCTGCCGACAGAGGGAGATAACCCATTAGTCTGTACTGGTCTAGCAGGAAGATCTGGAATTTTGTTTTTTATGGATTTAATGTCATCAGATGTCTATACATCTGATGACATTAAATAAATAAATAAATAAAAATAAATAAATATTCATCCAAAATTCAATTTGAAAGCATTCTGCCAATCTTTCATAAGCAGCCCTTAGGTCACCCTGAATCGGAACAACAATAATAATATGATTGGTGTGTATATAAAATATAGGCTGACCTCTGCTGCTGCCTCACTCCCTCCCTTGGGGGCATTATCTCTGCTCATCTGTCTGTTGCGAACCTGCTCCTTCACTTACAAGTGTCATTAGTGCCACTAGCAAAAATATCAATGTGGGAAACAAGGGGAAGAAGAAGAGAGAGAGAGAGAAAGATGAGCCTGTAGGAAAGGGTGTGAGAGGGCTTGAGAAAATGGGTGTGTGTGAGACAAAGGTGAGCGATGGTAAGGGGAATGTCAGATCTGGAGAGGCTGTTTTCAAAAGCTATCATGAGAAAAGAATTTGAAATACAATATGTTACCTACAGAGGGTCTGTTTAGCCTCATAATTACAGGTATTTCCTTAATACCTCTTCTAACATCTATTTATCAGAGCTTTGCTTTCTTCTTCACATGGGGAGGAATGTTGGGCTTGCCTTATTGTCATGATACAATGATATATGGTGCCTAGCCAACAATAAAAATCTGTGCTCTGACTCAACATCTCCCCTCACACACAAATATTAGACACTATATATCACAACTGTCAATACTCTCTTCCCCCATACCACTAAAGCTCTTTTCTAAGAGCCTGCTGACAGCTTAATGGACAAAGATTTTGCTTCTCCAAAGTTATCTCAAAGCCAAAAAAAGATTGCTGTTTTGTAAACTCTTAAAACAGAATTTTGATTTAAAGCCAGCAATGTAGTGGCCGGGCCCCCAGTGTCAGCACAATAAGTCCATCTCAGTGTCACATCAGCTGCTTAAGATTCAGCTCATATTGCTTTGCTCATAGTCTCAACACCAGCTGGAATATGCCCTATAAGAAGATGGCACAAAAGAACTCCACTATTGGGCACCTGCAACACCTGGCTCAATCTGCAAACTCTTTCATCAGCTTTCCTGCTGGTCCACCAATGACATCCGGGCCAGTTATGGACCAATTGATGCCAATGTCTCTATTAAGTGTACCCTGGGATCAGAGGGAAGATGACTGTTGCTGCTAGGATGACCTCTGCTGGCCAAAGGAATATCACAAAGGTTTAGTCTCTTCAGAGACAGCGTAGCTGCTTACCTATAATGGGGGTTCTCCACAGGGAAATGCAGCCGCACTCTACAGCAGAAGTTCTCAACCCAGTCCTTGGGTCACAGCTTGCCAGTCGGGTTTTCATGGTAACCATAATGAATATGCATGAGAGAGATTTGCATGCACTGCATCCATTATATGGAAATCTCTCTCGTGCATATTCACTGTGATAATCCTGAAAACTTGACTGGCTAGATGTGTCCCAAGGACTGGGTCGAGAGCCCCTGATCTATGGTGATGTCCTTGACAGAGTAAGTGTGCCTGAAGCCCTCCTCCAGCTAAGAGAAGTCTTTTGGACTTCTCTGCGCCTGCATAGCCTGTTCCTGTTACCCCCAATTCACAATCTATCAACCACTCTGTCCATTGCATAATTAGCATAGGTGCAGTAGCAGGGTCCCTTTCTTTTTTTTTTTCCTTGAAACTTTTGAAGGGGAAGGCGTGAGAGCAAGTGCGGTTGCATCGCCCTGCTGTCTACACAGAATGGACAACTCCCATTATAGGTAAGCAACTCCATTTCTTCATGAACAAGCAGGTCAATGCAGGTCTACACTATGGTGAATCCAGATCTGTGGACCATTCTCACGTTTTTTTGTCTTTCATGTCCAAGAGTAAAGAGAATGGAGGAACCTGAAGACAAGGTAGAAGAATTACTTTACAAAAACATAGAAACAATGCAGCAGATAAAGACCATACAGCCTATCCAGTCTGTCCTTCCATATCAACTACTAAGCTCTACAGTCCCTTTTTTAAAGGTTTTAGGATTCTGATGAATGCCTGATGCAGCCTGATGTGAAGATCAGTCTAGGCAATAATGCTTTGCAATGGTACCGCACAGATGCCTTCATGGCAGCTCTGCACCTAAGTTCACCATGGAGGCTACTTTTGCTCTGAGCTGGTATAGACCCACTGTTCCTAGTGGCTGCATGTTCAATTGAATATAACAGAAGTTGATGCCATCAGAGACCCAGTTGGACAAGGACCGCTTGGAAGCTAATTTGCATGGATCATTAGGGTTATAAGTGATAAAATATTGAGGCTTTTCTTCCAGCCTTTGTTGCTTGAAGGAAGTATAGAAGTGCACACCTGCAGCCTAATGTATGAAGAGAAGTTCTAAATCTTCTTAGTGTTAGGGAAGAATGTCAGTAGGACTATAGATTGATTCACTGAAAAGCAGTTAACAACTTTCAGAAAGAACTCTGGATGCATCCGATGGACAACGCAGCTGTGGAAGAACCAGTATAAGGAGGATAATGTGCAGTCCTTGTAGTTCACTAACTCTCTGTGGTAGTTAATGACTAGTAGGAAAAAGACAGTCTTCCGGGTGAGATGTTTTAAGGAGGCAAAATCCAAGGGTTGAAACAGGCTATTCGTGAGCTGACCAAGAACTACTGAGGTCCCACATAGAAGGTGGAGGCTTCAAAGGAAGTCTTCTATTCATAAGGCCTCTCATGAATCTAGAGACCAAAGAAATCATAGACATGGAGTTTCCATCAGTGCAGTCAAGGTAGGCTGCTATGGCTGCAAGGTATATTCTAATAGAAGACTTTTTGCATCCTGAATCAGAGAGGTGAAGTAGCAAAGACAGTACCTGTTCAGTTGAGCAAGGAAATGGGTTTTGCTTGTAGTTAATGACCCACTAAATGAAACATACCCATTTAACTTGATATGATTTATGCGTCAAAGGTTTCCTAGAGACTATAATAATATTTTTTAGTTTGTGGTCATGAAGATGGTCTATGAGCTTCCATTCATTCAATTACCATGCTGAGAGACATACTGTAGGCTGTTGAGATTTGGAGTGTGTTAGGTTTTCCTTCTGGCCAAGAAGAGATGGATGGTTACCCACTGTATTGGACGTTGAAGTGAGAATTAGGAGTCTGGGAAACTAGATTTGTCTGGGCCAATGAGGAGCGATCAAGATCATTTGTGCTTTGTCCTTGTGAATTTTCTGTAGTACTCTTGAAATGAGTGGAAATGGAGGAAAAGCATATAGGAGACCTACATTCCACGAACGTGTGAATGCATCATGTGATATCTTTTAAGAAACAGGACAAATGAGCAAAATTGAACACATTTTGTATCGTCCTCTGTCGCAAAGAGATCTAGCTCCATATTTACCCAAGTGTGAAACAGGCTACAACTTTCTGGTCGAGAGACCATTTGTGGGGTTCTAACTGTTGACTGAGAGTCTGCAATTACATTTTGTTGGCTGGGCAGGTAGATTGCCTGAAGAGAAAGTTTTGGAGAGCAAGCCAGATTCCAAATTTTTGTTGCTTCTAGACAAAAAGAGAGGGTCCCGAAACTGCCTTGTTTGTTTATATAAAACATCACTACTTGGTTGTCCGTTCTTACCATGACAATTTTTCCTTGTAGCCACAGTTTGAAAGCACTAATAGCAATGTACACTGCTCTTAGTTCCAGAAGACCAATAGGTTTTGTTCATTCGACGGTGTGCTAAAAGCCTTGTGTGCTTAGGCTGAAAGAGAGCTCCCCATCCTTGAGAAGATGTATTTGCAGTAAATGCAAACAGAAATAGTTGGGGCTGGGAAGGATATCCCACTACCAGATTGCTGAGGTCCATCCACCAGGTTAGGCCTTGTGGATTGATTCCAAAACAGGAATTTTCTTTTTGAGAGATTACGTGCGTTGATCCCAAAGCTCATTTAGGTGCTACTGTAATAATAGAGGTAGAACATGTACCACTATTGACATGTGTCGCAGGAGCTTGAGGATGAAATGAGCTGAGACAGAGTCAGACTGGCTGAGAAGAGAACAGAGTTGAACCACAGCAGTTGCTCTCTGTTCAGGAAAGTATGCTCTTTCATCTTTTGTGCTGATTTGCGCCTCTATGAAGAGACAGGATTGAATTTTCTACGTTGATCAAGAATCCGAGGCTCTTGAGGAGAATGGTTTCTGAATGGAAACGCTCATTGCCTCTCTGACTGTCCCAGACATAGGTCAGTCTGAACTCCAACTATATTTCCTTATCATTCCCCTAGACATATCCTAGTCCCCAGCTGTTGTGTTGTCTGTCTTGACTAGATTGTAAGCTCTGATGAGCAGGGACAGTCTCTTACATATCTCTGTATAGAGCTGCGTATGCCTTGTAGCACTATACAAATGATCAGTGGTAGTAGCAGGAAAACCTCTGTGTGAAATTGAGCTTTTACTACTGCAAGACATTTTGCAAATACTTTAGGAGTCACCAAAAGGAAGAAGTCTGTACTGAAAATGTTGATTCTGAAACATGAATTGTAGAAACTGCCTGTGTTTCGTATGTATGGATATGAGGGAATATGTATCTTTCAGGTCCAGGGAAGCAAGCCAATCCTTCTTGTCCAGGAGTGGTAGTATTGTAGCGAGGGAATTAATTTTGAATTTTTCTTACTTCACGACAAAGACTGAGGTTGCAGAGATCCAGAATCAGTCTCAGGCCTCCTGGTTTTCTTTGGAATAAGGAACAGAAACCCTGTCCTCTCTGAAAGTATGGCATGTGCCTGACTTAGGAAGCCAAGATCTTCCTGTACTCCTGTAAAATTATCTCTTCAGTTTATATTTGGGCAATCTTTTTTCTTTTTTTTTCTGCTTGGTTTTCCCAAATCCTATCTCTCTAGATCTTCACCAAAAGGAAGTTTAAACTGAGCCTCAGCAACTGCATCCACTGACATGCCCGACCTCCCAGAGATGCCTGGCCAAGCTGGACACCACCATGGATCTGGCCAAAGTGTGAAGAAGATCAGACAAAGCTGCTCACCTGTCGAAAGGAATAGTTAAGGAAATTAGACTTTACCTACTAATTGATCTTCCATGAGTTACTCCAATCCAGTCCCGGCATTTGTGGGTATTCACGCCCCACCAGCAGCTTGAAGGCTAAGCATGTCATAAATTTCATGATAGGAACACACAAAGCGAGAGACGTATGTTGGTCACAGGTGCCTTTATTAATAAACCCCAACGCGTTTCGGCAACGCCTTTCTTCAGGGGGTATGCAGCTCATAAAATAAGAACAACATATATCATGATCAGAACAAATAATAAGAACATCAATATTAAAAATAATAAATAGAAATGAAATTAAAAAGTTGGATATCTGACCCATCAGACCAGACAAAGAATAAAAACCATCACAACACAATAGTATCATATTGAAACCATATGGAAATAAACACAATCAAACCATATGTAAAACAGAAAATGATAATACAATGATTACTAAGAACGTAGGGCAGAGGATGGACATTAAAAGCAAAGGATGGACTTTAAAAACCAAGGGAAACGTGCAAATGCAGACAATAAAAATGGGTATAAATAAAATAAAATATATGTTCTTGATGAATCATGAACTTTAAAAACAAAAGGAAACATGCAAATGCAAACAATAAATTTGTGTACAAATGAAATATATACTTACTAAATGCACCCTGTGATAGTCTTTTAAAGGAATGTCAACTGTTTGGCCCTCTTTTCTAAAAATGTTAAATATAATAATGGCACATGAAAGAATAAATAAGCATACCAAAAAAGGGGGAGTGGAAGGAGGGGAGAGGAAGGAAGGAAAGGAAGGGGGGAGTTTAGGGGCAGGGCACAAAAAGTAATTAGTCCTTACCTGCTAATTAGTGTTCCTGAAGGAACTCCAGTCCAGTCCCTTTACTCTCGGGTTGCGCAACCCTTCCAGCAGCTTGGAGGCTGAGCCCATCATCGTTTTGATGATGGTGTGGTATCAATACCACTGGCACCACCCATAGGCACCAGTAATCTGATGAAAAAGCAGTCCTGACAGGTACCCGTAACTATAATGCGTAAAACAAACCCAAAACTAACGAAACAGGAAACCAAAAACCCTTTGTTTTTTTTTGTTTTTTTTGTTTTTTTTTTTTTTTTTTTAAGTATGACAGTACAGTGGTAAGGGAGGGGAGGGAAGGAGAAGGCTTACCCGAGGCCAACCCAACCTTTAGTCACTCCTCCCCGTACCTCCCTAGCCCTTAGCCCCGCCGCTGGGGCTCCTCCGACCGGAGTTTTCAGTTTCCGCCCCGCTCCGTTCCCCGACTTCGGTCCTTTATTCCCTTCTGAACCCTAGAAAACCGAACCTGGGCGGGATCAGGGACTGGACTGGAGTTCCTTCAGGAACACTAATTAGCAGGTAAGGACTAATTACTTTTTCCTTAGCAGAACTCCAGTCCAGTCCCTTTACTCTCGGGATGTAACAGAGCAGTTCAGACCTGGGTGGGGTTCGCCAACCCGGACCGAAGTACCGCACCCGCAAACCTGGTGTCTGCTCTACTTTGGACATCCAGTCTGTAGTGCTTGGAAAAGGTATGCAGAGAGGACCAGGTGGCCGCTCTACGGATGTCTAGTGGTGGAACCAAGCTATGCTCTGCCCAGGAGGCCGACTGCGCTCGAGTTGAATGCGCGCGAAGACCTGTTGGGACCTGCCTCCCCCTGAGAATGTAGGCAGAGGCAATGGTCTCCCTGATCCACCTAGAAATGGACGCTTTGGCCGCTGCTTCCCCTTTGTGCAGCCCTCCAAATTGAACGAAAAGCCGTTCGGACTTGCGGAAAGATGCTGTGCGCGAGAGATACCGTCTTAGCACTCTATGCAAATCTAGCAGATGCAGTTTGGTACTCTCTCCTTCCTGTGCTTCTCCTGCGAAGGACGGGAGCGAAACTGTTTGGTTCATATGAAAGGGAGAGGAGACCTTGGGTAGGAAGGAAGGAACCGTCCGTAAGACCACCTTATCCTTGAAAAAGGACAGGAAGGGAGGTCGAGAAGAGAGAGATTGAAGCTCCGAGACCCTCCTAGCCGAACAAATAGCTACCAAAAATACCGTCTTCAGGGTCAAGTCTTTTAGGGAGGAACTCCTTGCTGGTTCAAAGGGTTCCCTGGTTAGGGAATCCAAAACCAGGTTTAAGTCCCAAGGGGGGATCACTGATCTTTGTTGAGGTCGTAAGCGCTTGACCGCCCTCAGGAATCTACCCACATCAGCGTGGTCTCCTAGAGACTTACCCCGAACCTTTCCTCTATAACAAGAAATGGCCGCTAGCTGAACTCGTAACGAGCTGTGAGCCAAACCTTTCTCGAAGCCTGCTTGTAGGAACTCTAACACCTCCGGAACTGAGGCTTCTAAGGGTTTCTTATGGCGATCAGCGCACCACGCCTCGAATATGCGCCAAACCCTGATATAGGAAAGGCAGGTCGAGCGTTTCCGAGCGTTCAGCAGGGTCGAAATTACCGAAGCCGAGTAACCTCGCTTCACGAGCCGCGCCCTCTCAAGGGCCAAGCCGTAAGCGAGAATCGATGCACGTGGGGCATGAGTACTGGACCCTGTCGTAGCAAATCTTTTCTGTCAGGGAGCCTCCAAGGGCGATGAGCCGTTAGTCTCACCAGGTCTGCATACCATGGGCGACGAGGCCAATCCGGAGCTATGAGTATTACCAGACCTGGGTGGGCCTCTATTCGTCTTAGAACTCTCCCTATGAGGGCCCAGGGCGGGAACACATACAGGAGACCTTCCAAAGGCCACTTCTGGACCAGGGCATCCAAGCCTTCTGACATCCTTTCTTTTCTTCGACTGAAGAACCGGCTTGCTTTGGATGTTTCGTAGCACGCCATGAGGTCCATGATCGATGCTCCCCAAAGGGCTACCACTTGGTCGAACACCTCCTGCGCTAGTTCCCATTCCCCGTGGTCTATCTTGTGTCTGCTGAGATAATCAGCCGTCACATTGTCTGTTCCCGCCACGTGCTGAGCTGACAGGTCCAATAGGTGTGCTTCGGCCCACTGTAAGAGGCTGTCTGCCTCCTTCTCCAGCAGGGGGCTGCTCGTCTCCCCTTGGCGGTTGATGTAGGCCACCGTGGTGACATTGTCCGAGAGGACGCGGACTGCCCTTTGCCGCACCAAGGGCTCGAGAGCTCTGAGTGCTAGCGCCACTGCCCTCAGCTCTAGCCTGTTGATGGACCACCGAGCTTCCCTCGGGGTCCAGCTCCCCTGTGCGAACTGTCCCTCGCAATGAGCCCCCCAGCCTGCAAGGCTTGCATCCGTCGTTAGTTGTATCCATTGGGGTGGATCGAGAGGCATCCCGCATCCTAGGTTCTTTGGGCACTCCCACCAGAGGAGAGTCCTCCTGATCTGAAGAGGACAGGGCAGCTGCATGGATAAGGGATGGTGCTGAGGGGACCATCGTCGTAACAATGCGCGTTGAAGAGGTCGCATATGTGCCTTGGCCCACGGTACTACCTCTATCGTTGCCGCCATGGTGCCCAACAGCTGAAGGTAATGCCAGGCGGTAGGGATCCGTCTTGCAATGAAGCGAGAGACCAGGCTCCTCAGATCTCGTAACCTCTGTTCCGACAGGAAAACTCTTCCTCTCCTTGTGTCGAATCTTGCTCCGAGGTAATCGATCTCCTGCGAGGGAATTAATCTGCTCTTTGCCCGGTTGATGACCCAACCCAACTCCTCCAGGAATTCCACCACCCTGGCTGTAGCTGCACGACTCTCTGTCTCGGTTTTTGCCCGAATCAGCCAATCGTCCAGGTATGAATGTACTAGAATCCCTTCCTTGTGAAGGGCCGCGGCTACCACTACCATTACCTTGGTGAATGTCCTGGGGGCTGTTGCTAGGCCAAAGGGAAGGGCCTGGAACTGAAAATGACCCCTCGGCACTGCAAATCTCAGGAACTGCTGATGGGATTTTCGGACCGGGATATGTAAGTATGCTTCCGTCAAGTCTAGCGATGTTAGAAACTCCCCCTGTCTTACCGCTGCAATGACCGACCTCAGAGTTTCCATCCGAAAATGAGGAACCGAGAGGCAGCGATTGACTTGCTTTAAGTCCAGGATTGGACGGAAGGACCCTTCTTTCTTTGGTACCACAAAATAGATCGAGTATTGACCGGAGCCGTATTGGTCTCTCGGGATGGGAGTCACCGCTCCCAGCTCGATCAGCCTTGAAAGGGTGTCTTCTATTGCTGCTCTCTTTTCTGTAGAGCCGCAGGGAGACTGCATAAAGGCTGGGGGAACTTGCTTTGTGAATTCGAGGGCATAACCCTCTCTGATTATTTCCAGTACCCAACGATCCGATGTGACTCGGGCCCAGGCGGGAAGGAACTGCCTTAACCGGCCCCCCACCAGCAGGCCTTTCTCCTGGGCCCCCGCAGTTTCATTGTGTTTTCCTAGGACCTGAGGATGTGGAGAAAGTCCCAAAACCTCTTCCAGCTCCTCGAAACCCTCGGAAGCCTTGACCTCTAGGCGAGGAGCGACCCCTGTCTGGTCGGCCGGAATCTGCGAAAGTCCCTTGGCTGGTTGCGAGCAGGGACCATCGAACGGTTTTGCTTAGGTCTATCTTCCGGGAGTCTACCTCCCTTAGACTCACCAAGATCTTTCACCAACTTTTCCAGGTCTTCACCAAACAGCAACTTCCCCTTGAAGGGAAGGTGACTCAGACGAGCCTTCGAGGAGGGGTCCGCCACCCAATTGCGTAGCCACAGATATCTCCTGGCTGCTACCACCGAGGCCATATTTTTTGCTAGGCTCCTAATAAGGTCGTACTGGCTATCTGCTAGAAAGGCGGAACCAGACTCTAAGCGCGCAGCACTAGCTTGCGCGTCGGTAGAGGCGCCATCCGTTAGTTGAAGCTGTTGAGCCCACCTCAGGCAGGCTCTTGCTACCCACGCTCCTGACACTGAGGCCTGCAGGGCGAGGGCACTAACATCAAAGGCTTGCTTCAGTAAAGAGTCCAGCTTTCTATCATGACTATCTTTAAGTGCTGCGCTGCCCTCGACCGGAATGGTCGTCTTCTTTGTCACCGCTGAAACTGCCGCGTCTACCTTTGGGGACTTCAGCAGATCCTTGTCAGCTTCCAGGCACCGAGTACAAGCGAGACATGTGCCTCACCCCTCTTAGACTGGACTCTGGTTGATTCCACTCCTCCTGGATCATCTGGCGTACCACCCTGTGGACCGGGAAGACTTTCTGAGTTTTTCTGACGGCTTGAATCAAAGGATCCTCTAACGCTTCTTCTTCTGCAGGGATGTCTGATGTCATATTGAGCACCTTCATGGATTCATTAATCAAGGCTGGGAGCTCCTCCCGGCAAAATACTCTAACTATTCGGGAATGCTCTTCTTCTGGGATCTCCCCCTCCTCAAGCTCTTCCTCTTCCTCCCCCACTTCTCTGTCTGATCCCTCCTCATCCGGAGTGGTCGGAGAAGGAGACGTGAGAGGTTCTTCGCTCATTAGTCTAGAGCGCTCCGGGGTCATGGGAGCTTGTCTTCCCTGGACCGGGCCGGCTACCTTCTTTCGGCAGCGGCGGCTCCATGAATCCCTGCTGACGCATACAATAAGCTTTGTGTAACAGAAGGACAAATTCTGGAGAAAAATGCTCCCAGCCTCCCTCCGCTCCACTGGAAGCAGGGGGGAGGGACTGAGAGGGGCCTGGAAAGGCAGATGTAGAGGGCGGGGGAGTGGAGGAAGAATCCCCTCCCCCTTCCCGGGAACCTTGAGACCCCTGAGAAGTCTGATCCATGGACAACAATCTCCTGCTCCACAGAAGCTGCTTCCGCAGCACAACCCCGGCAGATCCCGGCCTCAGAATCCGCAATTCTGCGTGTGCCGCAGGATGGGCAGTGTAATTTTCTCGTCATTCTTCCTCCTCTCTAAAATTAATATTTTTTGAGCCCCCCTAGAGTGAGAAGGATCCAAAGAACAAAACAAACCTGGCAATCAATGAAATTAACTGAAATTAAGTGACAGTAATAAACCTCTTGAATCTCATTGGATACAACAAGGGCATTCCGTTAATGATTTGAAATTTTTGGTACTCAAATTCATGGTACCACATTGGAGAGGAGGAGATACTGACAAGATTTTACTTAGATTAGAGCAGTGCTATATTTATGAATTTGGCAGCCTGGAGCCCAATGGTTTAAACCAAGAAAGTAATTTATCTGTTTTCCTATGAGCCACGAGAACCGTTTTTTCTGTTATAACCTGTTTTAACAATATGAAGATTTAACAATGTTTTTTACTTTTATTTTTTTTTTTAGATCTTCTTTTTAATTCTTGTTTTTATGTATAATTCTACACTCCATCTGTTTATAACTAGTTGCTAGATTTTCCTAGCAGTTTCCTACATTTACGGTCCTTCAAACTGAATAGTCCCTTGATTGACATTTAATAGCACCTCCTCCTTTCACTCTTCACTTTTCTTTGGCGCGCAGCTGTGTTTATATTCACATGACTTGCTCTTTTAACAAAACTGCTCCGTCGGATGGGTGGGAGTCTTTTGAATCTCTCTGTAGTTTTTCCTGCGGGTGTGGAGAGTTCTCATGAGGTTGGTTACGTTGTTTCTTAGCACTTACAAGTAAAAGATGTTCTGTTTAAGAGAAACATGTTACTCTTGTATACACCAACGGTGACACAAAATGCAGCGCCCCATACTGGCTCAGCATTTAAGTTAATCATTGTAGCACGTCTGTTTTTATTACGTCTTCATCACGGCTTTGTTGTGAATGGCTCCCCTATCACGGTATTTCTCTCATTGGGTCTATGATGTTTAAAAATTCTTTTATGTCACTTTTTGGTAAATTAGTTCTGGCACCAAGTGTAGCGTTTCATATTGGAATCTTAAGACTGTTTGTTTCTCTTAAGATGTAACGTCGATTTTTTAAGGTGTAATGTCTATTTTTAAATTTTAGATTATGGTTCCTTTTTCCCCCTTTTTTTCTCTTATTTTGCACCTGCCCGTTCAAAAAATAAACAGCACTTAGGGCTCTGTTTAAAGATGTCATAACATTGAGCACCTCCTTTATCAAGGTTTGACTATGTTAGCTCTCATTCAGTTAAACTTAGGTTGTGCCCTGCCCCCAACCCCCCCTTCCTTTCCCTCCTTACCCTCACTTCCTCCCCCCCCCCTTTTTTGCTATGCTTATTTATTCATTCATGTACCATTACTATATTTAACGTTTTTAGAAAAGAGAGCCAAACAGTCGACTTTCCTTTAAAAGACTATCACAGGGTGCATTTAGTAAGTATATATTTCATTTGTACACAGATTTATTGTTTGCATTTGCATGTTCCCTTTTGTTTTTAAAGTTCATGATTCATCAAGAACATATTTTATTTTATTTATACACATTTTTATTGTCTGCATTTGCACGTTTCCCTTGGTTTTTAAAGTCCATCCTTTGCTTTTAATGTCCATCCTCTGCCCTACGTTCTTAGTAATCATTGTATTATTTTCTGTTTTACATATGGTTTTATTGTGTTTATTTCCATATGGTTTCAATATGATACTATTGTGTTGTGATGGTTTTTATTCCTTGTCTGGTCTGATGGGTCAGACTTATCCAACTTTTTAATTTCATTTCTATTTATTATTTTTAATATTGATGTTCTTATTATTTGTTCTAATCATGATATATGTTGTTGTTATTTTATGAGCTGCATACCCCCTGAAGAAGGCGTTGCCGAAACGCGTAGGGGTTTATCAATAAAGGCACCTGTGACCAACATACGTCTCTCGCTTCGTGTGTTCCTGTGTATTTCTGCAAGAGCCTTTGCTCTTCTTTGTGTTTGATAAATTTCATGATATCCACCCAGACAAGCAGCTGGATCCTCCCACCAGCATCCAGTATCCTATTGACAAAGCAGACTCACAAAAATGACCATAAAAACAACTATTTCAATAAACCAAATTAATTCCCCTCCACCCCCAGGGAAGGAGAAGCAACCACACTCACTTGTTATGGATGGAAAGCGATCCACTGGAGACCAGTCACCTCCACCCCCGACACCTTTCCCATCCTTCATGAAGGGAAAAAAGGACCTTGTTCCCGCGTTTCCCCTCTGTGTGCTCCTACTTCTTTGTCTTTACTTTTTTTTTTCTCGATTCCTTACACACACGCATGCCTCTATCTCCCGGCCGATTTGCGAACTAGGTAGACTTCTTGCAGCTGGGGAGCTATGTGCTAACAGCCAGTATCACCTATCTGGGGGGATTTGAGATGGGACTGGCATAATTCAAGAAACATCAATTAGCAGATAAGGTCTAATTTCCTTTTCCATAGCGTTCCTCCAGTACAGTCCTGGCACTTGTGGGATGTACCATAGCAGTACTATCCTCGAGAAGGACCCACTGACCTGGCTTGTAGTATCACGGAGCCAAAATGCGCATTATCTGAAGCCTGCACATTCTACCGATAATGTTTCAGAAAGGAATTCAAGGAGGACCAGGTTGCCGCTCTACAGAACTGAACACTGCTCTAGACACTGCCTGGGCACAGGTCGAATGTGCCCATATGCCAACAGAACTGGCCAATGCCTCAACATGTAAGCAGAGGAGATAGCCTCCCTGATCCATCTAGATATTTATCTATTTAGACAGATTTGTATGCCACCTTTTCCTTCAATCAAGGTGGTCACGTCACAACACAATTGGAGGGTTACATTTAACATTAGGGTACATGTAAATATTTAGACAGTACAGTTATGTGACAGTATTTAGAGAGTACAGTTGAGATAACATTTAACATATAGGTAGTTACTAACATGGTGTGATAAATTTGTTCGTGTGAATGGGATGGGTGTGTGTTTAGATATGGACGCTTTGGACGCCGCCTCTCCCTTACGCGGCTCTCCAACCTGCACAAACATGTGCTCCGTCTTACGAAAGGACCCTGTGCTCTTTAGGTATCACCATAACACATGAAGCACATCCAACCGTCGCAGGAGTGGATCCGACATTGTCCCCGTAGTCTCCGAGAAGACCGGAAGGGACACAGTTTGATTCATGTGAAAAACTGATATCACCTTTGGTAGAAAGGAAGAATCAGGCTGTAGGACCACCTTATCTCTTGACATCACCAGATATGGTTCCCTGCATGACAAAGCCTGGAGCTCCAAAATTCTCCTGGTTGAATAAATGGCCACCAAGAATACCGTCTTCAATGTCAAGTCTTTCAGTGTACAATCTGTCAATGGCTCAAAGGTCCACTCCTTTAAGACAGACAACACCAAATTTAGGTCCGACAGTGAAATGACACGCTTCACTGTTCTGAGAAAACGCACCACATCCGGGTGTGAAGCTAAGGGCACTATTCTAAATCTGCCTCAGTAGCAGGAAAGAGCTGCCACCTGCACATGTAAAGAGCAGCAGGCTAACTCCTTTTCCATATCGGCCTGCAGAAATGCTAGAATCTCTGACACCAAGGCCCTCATGGCAGAACAACCCTGTTCCTCATACCAGTGTTCGAACATTCTTCACACTCTAATATACTCCAGTGAAGTAGACCATCTGTCCGCCTTTAGAAAGGTAGCTATCACTGAGGGCGCATAGCCTCTCTTTCTCAAATGCACCCTCTCAAGAGCCATGCCTTAAGCGAGAACCGATCCACCTGCGGCATTTGAATGGGGCTCTGGGCAAGTAGATCTGCCAGAGTTGGTAGACACCACGGTCTGTCAGCTATCATTCATACTAGATCAGCATACCACGGCCGCCTTGGCCAATACAGCAGGTCTTGTCAGACAAATCTGATCGATTTCTTTGACTGGGTGACCAGGGAGTTGGACTTAGGGAGAGCCCTAGATGTCATGTATTTAGATTTCAGTAAAGCCTTTGACACCGTTCCGCACAGGCGACTTATAAACAAACTGAGCACCCTAGGGAGGGACCCTAAAGTTACTACTTGGGTAAGAAATTGGTTGAGTGAGAGGCGACAAAGGGCACAGGTAAATGGAGCTCATTCTGAAAAGGAGGTTACTAGCAGAATGCCACAGGGATCTGTCCTTGGTCCAATTCTTTTTAACATATTTGTTAGTGATATTGTGGAAGGCCTGTCAGATAAGGTTTGCCTCTATGAGGATGATACCAAAATCTGCAAAAGACACCCAGGAAGTTCTAGATAACATGAGAAGGGATTTAGCTAAGCTTGAAGAATGGTCTAGAATATGGCATCTGAGATTTAATGCTAAAAAATGCAGGGTCATTGGCTGCAAAAATCCAAGGGAGCACTACACTGTAGGGGGTGAAGTACTTCTGTCCACAAAAGAACAGCGGGACCTGGATGTGACTGAGGTACTCCGTGACGGATTGATCTGACTCTTGGCAAAATTGATCACTCATCCAAGGTCCTGGAAAAACGCTATGACCCATGCAGTCACCCGCTTACTCTCCTCGAGAGACTTTGCCCAGATGATACAATCGTCAAGACAGGGGTGAACCAGAATGCCTTCCTGCTGAAGCGCTGCTGCTACCACCACCATGACCTTGGTGAAGGTCTGAGGCGCGGAGCAAAAGGCAGCGCCCAAAACTGAAAGTGCCCTATCGGCACTGAGAACCTGAGAAAATGCTGGTGTTTGGCCCACATCGGAATATGGAGATAAGCCTCAATGAGATCGAGGGAGGTCAAGAACTCCCCTTTTCGCACAGCCACTATCACAGACCGCAACATTTCCATATGAAATTGCAGCACCCGCAGGACCCGATTTACATACTTGAGGTCTAGGATAGGCTGAAAAGAACCCTCCTTCTTTGGAACAATGAAGTAGATGGAGTATCGACCACATCCGTGTTGGCTTTCTCGGACTTCCACTACGGCCTGCAGTCCTTGTAACCACTGCAGGGTTTCCCCCACTGCCTTCCGCTTTTGCTGTGCCTTGCAGGGGGAATTGACAAAGGCGTCCTGAAGGGGCCAAGAGAACTCCAAGGCATAGCCTTCCCGGATGACCTCGAGCACCCACTGGTTGGCCATGATGCAGGTCCAGACGTCGTAAAACTCAATTCACTGCAACTTCTTGGGAGCCATTGAGGCTCTAGAGTAAAACCCTCTTCCAACGCCTATGAAGCCCCAAAAGGATTGGCCTCTTGAGAGGAAACACCCCCCCCCCCCCCCCCCGATAGAGTGTGAACCTCACTGATCGAAACCGCTGGAAATCTCTTGGCTGTCCCCTTGATGGGGTCGATGATCTAATCAATTTCTGTTTGCCTTCGGGCAATCTTCCTCCTTTGGATTCCCCCAGGACCTTTACCAGCTTGTCCAGATCCTCTCCAAAGATTAGCTTACCCCAAAACGGAAGCTCTCTCAGCCTAGACTTGGAAGACACATCTGCTGACCAATTACTTAGTCACAAATATTTTTTTTTTTTTTGTAAACAAAAATCAAGGTAGGCTTAGGGAAACAGAAGACTCTTCAAAGAAAAGGGATTTTGAAACTCCCTGTGCATTCACAGCATGTTTAAATGTTTTGAAATGGCTGCCCAGAGCTGCTCCCTCCAAAAAAAAACACTGAAGAGAAATCCCTCCTGATTTTCAAAATGGCCGCGGCACAGAAAAACTGCAAAATAAAAGTTTCCTAAGCTCTAAAAACCTTAAAAATGCAGCGAAATCGCTGGGGAAGAGGCAAGGAGTGCTGCTAGCAACTTAAAAATTCAAATCCTGACGAACCCTGAATCACCAGAAACGGAGGGGAGGAGGAAACTGGCAGTTATTCACTGTGCTGGTACAGAGGAGCTGAGTTCCCATGGAGGAGAAGAGAAACTTTCAAAGTCAGTGTAAGGTAATTACAGCGACTGAAATGTAGGGAAATTAGAGTTTGATCCCTCTGCAGCCACTTAAGACCCTCATGGCAGGGGCTGGAAGGTGTTTCTGAGGAGGGATGGAGAGAAGGGGAGCTGCACTGACAGTGAAATCAGGAGCTCAAACCCTGCTGTATTGCTGATTACAGAAAATACAGCTATTAAGGAGGGAAGCCTGGGAAACCCAGAGAAACACCTCTTGTGTGCTCTGGGTGCATCCAGGAAATAAAAATGAAGAAAAGAAAATAGGAACTTCAAAACCCAGTTTAACAGACCCCAACGAAACCGGAAGTGAAGGAATCAGGTCAGAGACAACCGGTCCCGATGCAGCTGAAATAAACCCAAGGCAGCTGAGGCAAGGAAGAAAACAGTTTACTTACAGTTTCTCTCAGAAATTGATACCTGATCCTCCTGCTAATGTCTAAGCCCTCGTGGCAAAGACTCAGCGCTGCTTAAAGAAAATCGGGAGCTCTACTGAAGCCAGGCTCAGGAGCTCCACAAGTTTATCTGGGGAATCAAGTTGCTGGGAAACCCAGAGTAACACCTCTTGTGTACTCTGGGTGCATCCAGGAGCCTCAAGATACAGTGAAAAAGGAAAAAAACAAATTGTAGAACAAGCTTAAAGAACACCCTCATCTGCTGAGACAGAGAAAATACTGAATAGGACCCCTAGGGGTGTGCCTATGTCACCCAGAGTCTGACCAATCACAGCTCTGGAGATTTTTTCTCTGTCTCCCTATCTGCTGGCAGGGGTGCATAACCCGCTTGTCTGGACTGGTCTAGCAGTATGATCTGGAAACTGCCTTGCTGCTACCACCAAGGCCATACCCTTGGACAAACATTTAATAAGGTCATAGAAGGCATCCGCCAGGTATGATGCGCCACTTTGCTGCCTCTAGGGGCTGAGACTGCTCTGCCCCCTGAATACTTTATTTATTAGGAATTTTTATACCACATTTACCAGCAGATCAAATGCGGTTTACGGTGAGCAATAAGTGGTACATATTCAATTACATGAAATGGTTGGAACAATATATATTAACAATTATAAACAGTGAAGTACAAATAACATGCAAACTATTTGGTTGTAATACAGTACTGAGAGTTTGAATTGAGCAGGGTAGCCCAAGGAGAAATGCCTTTTTGAGCGTGTGCATGTAGTATTTATTTATTTAAACAGATTTGTATTCCGCCTTTTCCTTCAATCAAAGCGGTCACAAAACAATACAATACAAGTATAAACATATGAGACTATAACATGTACAACATATACCACTTTTCATACAATCAAAGCAGTAGTAAAACACAGGGAGTACATTACATTACATGCATAGGATAAATACATAGAACAAACACAGGATAGTAAGTTTATGTGGTGGGGTATTTATTTATTTTATTTTACTTAACAGTATTTCTAAACCGCCTTATCATAATAATCAAGGTGGTATCACAGCAAACAATCTGGTAGTGTGGGTGTGTTATACATGCAGTGAGGGTGAAAATTTAGTTGAGTGCGTGTTGAATTGTGTGCTAGATTTGTTTGAGCTATGTACAATGTGGGCTATATACAGTGGTGCTAAAATCTTTTTATGTACATACAGTGTTAGGCGGTAACATGTGCTGTTATACAGTCACTTAGGTTATGTGATGTGTCCATAGTGTTCTATGAACAGCATGGTTTTCAGCTGTTTTCTAAAGTCTTTGAGGTCTGTAGTTGCCCTCAAATTGTCCGGAAGTTTGTTCCATATTGTTGGAGCAGCCATGGAGAGTGCTCTGTCTGTTGTGTCCTTGCGTGTGTGTTTGTATTCACTTGGGGTGCTGACTCGGTTGTGTGTTTGTTTTCTTCTAGGACGTGTGCTGGTGTCTGGTTGTATGAGGGTGTGCAGGCTGTTAGCTGATGTGTGCTGTTTTATCTTAAATAGGTTTATGATAGTTTTGTATCTGATGCGTGCACCGATTGGAAGCCAGTGTAAGTCCTTTAAGGTAGGTGTGATGTGCTCCTGTCTTGCAGTTCCGGATATGATTCGTGCTGCGGTGTTTTGTGCCAGTTGGAGTGGTTTGATGGCTTGTTTCGGTAGTCCAAGGTATATCGGATTGCAGAAGTCCAGTAGTGGGGTTATCAGTGCTTGACAGACGGTACGGAAGTGTTCTGGGGCGAGGAGTGGTTTCAGTCTCCTGATGATTCGCATTTTGTAGTAGGCTTTTTGGATTGTTTTGTCTATGTGTGGCTTGAGATTGAGTTTATTGTCCAGAGTAACCCCGAGGTATCTCACTTCTGACCTTATTGGTATGGTAGTGTTTTGTATCTGTATATTTGGTGGGTGTATGAAGCTTTGGTTCCGAGTGATGATTAGAGCTTCAGTCTTGTTGTAGTTTATTGCGAGGTTGTTGTTTTGACACCAACTGGTCATTTGGGTAAGGCAGTCTGTTATCTTAGAGAAGTCCGGGTTGTCGATTGATATCGGGGTGTATATCATGATGTCGTCCGCATAGATTGTGTATTGAATGTTGTTCTCTTTCATGATGTTGCATATTGGTTGGATGTAGATGTTAAATAGGAGTGCTGAGAGCGCAGATCCTTGAGGTACTCCTTGACGGACTTTTATGGGTCGGGAGGTGATGTGTCCCACCTTGACCTGTAGCTGTCTTTCGGTTAGGTACGAGTGGAACCATTTCAGTGTGATACCGTGTATACCAGTGTTCTTTAGTCTTTCCAGGAGCGTGTTGTGGTCCACTGTGTCGAAGGCTGAGGAGATGTCGATGAAGATCATTATGATTCCATTCCTGGTGTTGTCAATTATTCTTAGGATGTTGTCGAAGAGGTAGATCAGTAGCGTTTCGACACCATGGTTGGGACGAAATCCGTGTTGGTTGTCGTCGAGTGTTTCGTGTTCGTCGATGTGATCCTGAAGTTGTAGTTGAACCGTCTTTTCGATGATTTTTGCGAGGAAGGGTATGCTGGAGATTGGTCGGTATGCTGCTGGATCTTTTTTGTCGAGAGTTGTTTTCTTTGTGATTGGTCTTACTGAGGCAAGTTTTAGTTGCTTTGGCATGAGTCCTTGAGTGAGTGAGTTGTGTACCATTTTATGTATGGTGGGGATGAGGCTTGATTTGGTGGCTTTGACCCATGACACTGGGCATGGGTCTGTAGGAGCAGTGCTTGTGTTGATTGTAGAGATGATGTGGGATATCTGTTCTGTTGAGGGTGAGGAGAATGTGCCCCAGGTTTTGGGGTGTACGTCCGTCCCCGTGGTCCTACTAGGCGTTGTTCGTTCTGTGGAGTGAAATTTGTCTTTGATGTGGTCGGCGAATTCCTGTGGATCAACTTGTACTTCCCCTTCTGTTGTTTGCTCTTTTGTGAGGATTTTTACTATTTCGAAAAGCTCTCTGGGTTTGTTGATGGAAGTATTTATCATGTTTGTGTGGAATTCCCTCTTTGATTGGTTGATGTGTTCACTGTATTGCTTTTGCTTCGTTAGATAAAGATGCTGGTCGGCAGTTGCTTTGTTTTTTCTCCATCTGCGTTCAATCTTTCTGAGTTCCCTCTTTTCCTGTCGTATTTCTGCTGAGTACCATGGTTTGTTTTGTCTCTTGTTGTGGTGTTGTTTCTTGGTCCCGCCATCAGATGGTTTGGCGGCGTTGGCTAAAATGCTGTTCCAGCTGGAAACTTGTTCCTCCAGGTCGTCTGTAGTAATGTTCAGGTGTTGTATTGTGTCCTGCATGAATTTGTCCTTGTCGAAACACTTGAATCGTCTTTGTGTGTGTGAGATGTTTGCTCTATCGTTTGTCTGGTCCTCTTGTGACCGCAGCTTTGTCTCGATTAAGTAGTGGTCAGACCATGGCACTGGGGTAATGGTGGGTGGAGAAATCAGGTCTCTTGATGTTAGGTAATTGGATGCGAATATGAGGTCTGGGGATGATCTGTGTCTGTGTGTTGGTGCATTGATTATCTGTGTGAATTGAAGTGAGGACATTGCTTGAAGGAAGGCCTCTGCGTCTTTGACATTGGTGGACTTTAGGTTGAAGTCTCCAATCAGCAGCGCTGGTTTGTTGTTTGTTGTTATGGCACAGGCTTCTTCGAGTGTGCAGGCTAGTTCGTCGGGTGGAGCTCTGGGTGCTCTGTAGGTTAGGCAGATTGCAATGTTCTTGTTCTTGATGGTAATTGTGTTACATTGCTGTGTATCGGTGAGGCTCTGTGTCTTGAACTTTAGTTTTGTTTTCGCTATTATCAGGACTCCTCCTCCACGCTTGTGGGTGCGTGGGCAGTTGTACGTTGAGTAGTTGTCCGGTACTAGTTGGTTGAGTAGTACGTTGTCAGTCGGGTTGAGCCATGTCTCTGTGATGCATATTATGTCGGGCTGTCGCTCTTCAATGTGGTCTACAAGAGTGTGTATCTTGTTGCAGACGGATCTGGCGTTTATGAGCTCAATCGTTGTTGTCTTTGTTGAGGAGGTTGCTGTTACATGTGCTTCCTTTGTGCCGGTGGGGGAGTTTGATTTGTGTCTGCTTGGTCGCTTTGACTGGGAGGTTCTGAGTGTCTCTTTGTATGTGTGCTGTGGTTCTAAATATGGTAATACAGTTGGTGGGTGCCATGTTGTGTTTGCTTGTGGGTAGTGGAGGTGTGTGGTTGGTGGGAGGAGTTGTGTGACGAGTAGGTAGAGTGGGAGGAAGTATGTGGCGTGCATGTTGGTTTTTTGTGATGTTCTGTTAAGGTGATGCCTGTTTTCTGAAGTCTTCGTCTGTTGGCTGTTTGGTGAGAGCTGTCTATTGTGCGATAGCCTGTCCCGTGGAGGGCGAGCCGGATCTGTGTAGGGCGTCTTGGTGCGGGAGCATGTCCCGTGGAGGGAGCCTGTCCCGTGGAGGGCGAGCCGGATCTGTGTAGGGCGTCTTGGTGCGGGAGCCTATCCCGTGGAGGGAGCCTGTCCCATGGAGGGCGAGCCGGATCTGTGGAGGGCGTCTTGGTGCGGGAGCCTGTCCCGTGGAGGGAGCCTGTCCCTTGGAGGGCGCCTTGGGGCCTGTCCCGTGGAGGGAGAGCCGGATCTGTGTAGGGCGTCTTGGTGCGAGAGCCTGTCCCGTGGAGGGCGAGCCGGATCTGTGGAGGTCGTCTTGGTGCGGGAGCCTGTCCCGTGGAGGGAGCCTGTCCCGTGGAGGGAGCCTGTCCCTTGGAGGGCGCCTTGGGGCCTGTCCCTTGGAGGGCGCCTTGGGGCCTGTCCCGTGGAGGGAGAGCCGGATCTGTGTAGGGCGTCTTGGTGCGGGAGCCTGTCCCGTGGAGGGCGAGCCGGATCTGTGGAGGTCGTCTTGGTGCGGGAGCCTGTCCCGTGGAGGGAGCCTGTCCCGTGGAGGGCGAGCCGGATCTGTGGAGGGCGTCTTGGTGTGGGAGCCTGTCCCGTGGAGGGCGAGCCTGTCCCTTGGAGGGCGCCTTGGGGCCTGTCCCGTGGAGGGAGAGCTGGCTCTGTGTAGGGCGTCTTGGTGCGCCTCCCTCCTAGGGGAGCCTGTCCCGCGGAGGGAGGGCCGGATCTATTGGGGTGTGTGTAGTGGAGGTGAGAGTTTGGTAGTGGGGGATGTGTGATGTACTGTGAGAATTCTACTTGCGGTTCTGACGTCCTTCGCCTCGGTCTGCTCCTTGTTGGGTTCTGCTGGGATGCTGTCGGCGCTGCTGTTTATTCTGGTTGTTTCATGCTGCTTGCCTTCGTGCCTCGCCTGGGATTCCGGAGTGGTGAGGTTTTTCCTTGCAGAGTTGTTGTGTTCGTTGATCTTCGGTTCGGTGGTGGAGGTGTCTGTTGGATGTAGCGTGGCTTTTCAAAATTTAGGAGTATATGTTGGTTGGTTGCTTTTTTGTGCGCCTCTGTGCCGCGCCAAAGGGCCACGCCAAAGGGCCCTCTGGCGAGGCCCTCAGGCGTGGGCCCGCCAGGCGCGGGCGTGCCCACGAGGGACGCCGCTTTTATGGAGGCGGGCCGCTTTCTCTTCCTCTCCCACTGCCCCGATTGGGCAGGAGCACCGTGGAGGGAGTTGTTCCCGGCGGCGGCAGCAGCGGCTCCCTCCGGAGGCGAGGGACGCCGCTTTTATGGAGGTGGGTAGGTGGGATTGGTGCTGTTAGGTTTGTTTTGGTTTCCGAAGTGTAGAATAAATAGTTGGGATCGATCCGGAGCCTCTTCTTCTTCAGGATCGATCCTCTGCAACCACGGAGGTCTCCTCCCAGAAGTCTTCCTCCACTCATCGCCTGCTGGGACCTGGCTCTCCCTCTGCACATCCCAGCGCATTTCCCTGCTGGAGGACTGCTTTGCACCCTGCCATGGTGTTGTCGGCTCCTTATCTGCTCTCTGCTTCATACAAAGGTTTTTGTGAAGCAACAGCACAAATTCTGGTGAAAAACCTCCCAGAGGGCCAACCCTTTTGAGTCTCCTTGGAGGCACTGACCTTAGAGGCCTTCTTATTTGTGTCCTTCGGGCCCTTAGCGGTGGGAGGCTCCACATTTACTGATGTTCCTGCTGTTACCGACACTGACACCTTCCCATTTCCTGAATGGGGCATGGAGCCTTCCTGCCCCCCCCCCCCCCCCGTGCCACTTTGGGACTTCTCCAGCTTGTCCTCCCACAGGCCAGCCTCCACCAATCGTGATTCCACCTCACAACCACAGCAGAACCCAGTCATGGACACAGAACCCCTATGCATACTGCATACTACGCAGGTCTGCTTTGCAAGCACGCTGTTGACACGTTTCCTTTTTGCCTCTGTTTTTCTCTTTTTTACTTTCACTTTACACTAAGTTCTCCAAAATGGTCCCTCAAAACAATAAAACGCAAGGCAGCAATCTTCCGGGTGTCTGCCAAGACCCTCCTCTCGCAACTCCTGCCCTGCTCTGCAAGTTCCCATGCTGCTCTTAAAATGGCCCTTGTCATCATGTGGCTTCCAGAGGCTGCTCCTCACTGCCCCTTTGCATTACACTCTTGTCACTCACCGGTATCGGAGAAACTGCCCTGATGCTCAGCCACCCCTGGGGCTTCGGCATTGGGTGAATTTGAGACTGGTCTCCTGCGCCACGACAACTACTCACCTCGACCTCCTGCGGCTCCAGAGTCATCGTGCTCGCTCTTTCCCCCGCTGCAAGTCCTGCACTGTGCTCTGACCTCTGCTGGCGGTTCTAAAGCTCTGCCTTACCCCGGAACAAAAACTCCCCCACAGTGGAGTTTTCTGGTAACCGGAGGATCAATGACTGAGCCTGGACCCTTTTTTTTTTGTGGCAATCTTTACAAGACAGAGCAGTAAAATGAAGGAGAGCTCTCTTACAACACCTAAGTGCTCTCATGGTGATCAATGCTGACAATTTTTTATTTTGCCCTCAGTCTATTTCAAATTAAATCCCTATCATTCCTTCAGAGAATCCTAGCAAAGAAATTCATGTCTCTCCAGCTGCTTGGAGACTGAGATACTGGAGGCTGGTGGGAGAAGCCAGTTGCCTGTCTGCCTAGGGAGATGTCATGAAATTCATGACATGCTCCGTCTCCAAGCTGCTGGTGGGGCATGAATACTTACAAGTGCTGGGACTGGACTGGAGGAATGATATGGAAAGCATCTACCTTAGAGAGCCTCAACCTCTCTTCTACTATGGGAAGCAAAGGATACGATTTCCCTATGGCCCTTCCCACTGAAACCAGAATCCAGAGAGATCCTGCTTCACTGCGAGTAGATCCTACAGATCTTAATATAAAGGGAAAGGCTTAGTAGGCTTCCTAATATCTTGTAGGATAAGATTTTCCAAGGCCATATCCTCCTGCATAGGAGGGGTTTGCAGTACTCGAGGCCTCCTCAACTGCAGTGATCATCAGTGAAGGCGCCTTCCTATGAACCATCAGGGGATCAGCCCCCCTTTTCATACGGGGGGAGGGGGGAGGGGGGAGCCATCTTCCCCACAGGGTCCATAACTGTGGGCCTCCTGTCTAAAGGCTTGCAATGCTTAAACAATCTGAATCATGCATAGACACCCGAGGCCAAGAAATCCAGTCCTCAGTTTGTGCTAAATGCAACTGCTTACGTAGAGAGGCTCCAGGTGGCAAGGCCTGATGCTGCTCCCTAAGAACGTTTCTCGAGAAAGGCCTTGTGCAGGAGATGCACAAATTCTGGAGAATACGCATTCATAAGCTCAAAAGAAGTTGTCGCCACAGCTTTCCTATACCCAGCCATCTGTGGAGACCAAAATTAGCCAGGCACATCCAGCTCAGCAGCCAAGGGAGGTAAGGTGGGGGGGGGGGAGACAGAAACATGAGGGTCTAAGCTCCATGAAGACAAAATGACCACCTCTTCCATACTTTTCTCTTCAAAAACACTTGTCTGCGGGGAACAAGGCACAGTTAGTAAAACCTCATGAAGTTTGTTTTCTTAATTGGACAAACTTCCCAACACTGCATCCATTAAGGAAATTCAACTTTGGGATGCAGCCCCCCATCACCGCTGCCGCATCCACAACATTGGGAGCAATACTTGACGCAATAAAAGGACACCTCCACTGAAGTTAACAGCACTGTAGTTAAAACACTTAAGACACCAAAAGGGTGGCAGGTCACAAAAGCAGCTCCCCACTAAAACAGTCCCTGCCAATGGCACAGTTCCTGAAGAGATAACCAGCTGGCAATAGTGTGCAGGCCTCAGCACCAGGCTTTCCTGGGCACCAAGCCCAGTAAGCAACTCAGGAGCTCCCCTCCAATGGCTTATCTTCATCGGAGCTGAATGGAACAAAAAAAAGGAGCGGCAGAAGGGCTTTTTATTTGGAGCGGCCCAAGTCTCGTCCTGCGTGCAGAGACCCTACCTGTTCTGCCCTCCGGGATATGATCTCCTGTGGGCAGACAGGAAGGGTCTTTGCCACGATAATGGCTTTTCTTCTGCCTGTGGGAGATGAGATCCCAACGGCAGATTGCTGCCTGCCTGCCTGCAGCGATCATTGCAAAGACCTTTCCTGTCTACCCACAATCCTTGCAGGCCGCCCACGGGCATCCTATCCCCTGCAGGGAGAAGCTGCGATTGCAACACGCCTCCTGTTTGCCTGTGGAGATCCAATCTCCCAGGAGTCTTTCCACCAGACTGGTCCTGCTGTATGAACTGTCACCATCATCTGCTGGAGACAGAAAATAGACGAACAAGTGGCTGCACAATGCCTATTATAGGTCAGAGCTCACAGCTCTACTGTCTGTCTCCATCTGCTGGCTGATATGTTCTGGGCTGATCTGGAGGACGATAAAGACCTTTTTCAGGCTTTTCTGAGCTCCTGGGGAGCTAATTTGTTCATGGCACTGTTGGATAACACCATCAGTGCGTGGCTGACTCATCCTGCTTGTCCATGGAGAAAAAGATTATCTCACCCATAAAACAGGCAATCAGAGACCAAAGCATGTTGTCCATTCTCCTTCATCCCACCCCTTTTATGATACATCTAAATTGACAAATTACCTTATTGCCCTAAAAGGTGCTACTGTGTCATGTTACAAGAAAGCACAGTTACTTACCTGTAACAGGTGATCTCTGGGAACAGCAGGAATAAGTCTTCACATATGGGTACGTCAGTACCGACGGAGTCTGCGCGGGAACGCTTCCCAGCGTCCAATCAAAAAGCTTTTGGAAGCATCCCACCATGCCTGCGTGCTGCCTTCCCGCCTTTCCCAACTGCCTCTCCTCAGTTAAGTTTTAAAGCTGAGACAAAGAGAGAGAGAGAGAGAAGGGAAAGATAGAGATATAGAGATGCAACTCCTAGGGGAGGTGGGTGGGTTGTGAAGACTTATTCCTGCTGTTCCCAGAGATCACCTGTTACAGGTAAGTAACTGTGCTATCTCCAGGAACAAGCAGGAATGAATCTTCACATATGGGGACTCCCAAGCTAAGATGCCTGGAATCTCAGCATGTTAGAGACTGGAACATGCTACACGTCATATCGCCAGGCATCCTGAGGATGGAGGGTAGGAGTTGAAAACAGAAGGGTGCTGTAAGAGACAGCTAACCTAACATAGGACCTCAGAGGAGGAGCCCTTGTGTGGATGACAATTATCATCAAATATATTGAAAATTAAATATTGCAATATGGACCTCCCCTAACAGGATTGTACAAAAGTATGGAGGTTCATGAGGACCTCACTGCGAAAGTAGAGGTAATAAACCTGTAGGAAAACACAATGGAGGTCAGAAATTCTGAAAGGTAAGAGGTAACCCCAGGATTAAACTGGGGTAGTACAAAAACTGTAAGCCGTCAGCGGAAGGCTTTATGAAAAAAGCCCAAACACTTTTGGCTACAGAGTGGCTCACTCATAGGAGCAAAAAGAGGAAAAGGGTGATTGATTTGGACAAACAGGCCTAGTCCTTGTGGGAAGAAGGGGTATGGAAAACCCTTATATCCCAAAAGAAAGGACAGATGCCCGAGGCGTTAGCCTCAGAATAACTGAAGATCTGCAATGTCTTTCCTAACTGATGTCAGGTAGGAAAGACACTGGAACATGGAGAGCTTCAGAGGTACCTAACCTGAAGGTTATGGTAAAAAGGTTGCTAACTACCACAAGAAGTGGTGGTGTGTGTAGAGCCCTAAACATGCTGGAACAGCATGGGTATGGGTAGAGCCCAACTGTCAGAATCATATAGAGATATATATAGCTATATGAGCATAGACAGTCAGATAGATAAGTGTGCAGATACATATCTACCTATAATAAAATATCTCAACGATACATATATATACAGATATAGATATATATAGATATATAGATATAGATAGAAAGACATATGAAAATATATCTATAGTGAGATATAGAAGGGCATAAGATACACACAAAGAGCATGGGTATAGACCTATAGAGATGTATACATATATATATATATAGGAATATATAGGCCTATATAAGGGTGTCTGCAATTAAGCAGACAGAGATATGCCCATATAAGTATAGCCATATAGGAGATGTGGAGAGATTCATCTAACAAGAAGGTGGAACCTACTTGGGAAGATATATAGAGAATCTATTCTCCCTGGTTATGAAGGAGGGAGTCAGGGGAAAACTCTCCCTGACAAGAAACAGACTAGACTGCTGCAAGAGTGCTAGCCAGTGAAAATAACCAGGATGGTTACGTGAAAAGCAGAGGATAATATGCGTCTGCAGGCAGCAAGTCCCGAGTCTTCCAGAACTCTAGCATGGTAAGTGGACAGAAGACGCATAGGAATGAGATACCATGTTGACCTACTTGAGGTGCAAAAAGGGTATCATGCGTTCTTTAGCTGAATATGCACTGTCCATGAAGGATTAGAAATACCATGAGGACGAGCTGCAGTGAAAAAGAGCATATTCCCTGTGGGAAATCTTGTGGACCAAACCAGGGAATTGTCAACTCTTTAAGCTTTCACGTAAGAGAAGGCCCATGTCCTTTACTTTAAAAAGGAGATAGTAAGGTAGGAAGAGCCCTTCCAGTCATGAAGGGCATGACTGAGGGAGCCTTTTCCAACCATCTAGGATAGCTGTTGGAGAAAATCCTAATGCTCTCTAGCAAGGGCCCATAGTGCAGAGCTTCTCTGTAATATTGCAGAGAGCAAGATGCAGGAGGAGTAGGAGATAGAACTGGCTGCTGGAAAGGCCAGTACCTACGTCAACTATGCTGCCAAACCCAAGAGAAGTGGAGATGGCAAGAATAGAAGATCATTCAAGAAGCCTGTAGTGAGAGCCCAAGAAAGATGATTCCACTGTCTTGGATGCACTACTAAGGCCAGAAGAATGCGAGTGGAGGACAACTCTGGTTACTTGTGGAAAAAAAACAGTGGTCCAATCACTAGGGCTCCCGCATAGGCAGCTGCTAGCAAGACAGCAGAAAGAATCTTTCTGTTTAAAAACAAAGGACAGACAGAACAGGAGGCAGACAACTCTGGACATGTCTGATAAGCTGCCTCAAAGCAAGATTGACAAAGAGGAGTTGACTCAAAGGAAAACTCCGCACTGAAAAGTAACAAAAACTAGAGAGGCTAAAGAAAATACATGCTGGTACAGGAAACTATCGTTTGATAGTCGTTAGACCTCTTTCCTTAGCAGGAAGAAAAGGAGAAACCTGTGACCTATAGGCATTAACAGCTGGCATAACATAGAAATGGATGTCTTGTGGAAAGAGATCCATGTCTAGAGTTTAGAATAAAAGCAGTAGGAGGCCTCTATTGGGAAGAAGCAAACTGCAAGTTGCAAACCCCAAGAGGCACAAAAAATGTGATACTGATTAATCAGAAACCCTACGGTTGCTGGGTTTGCTGAGCCTGGTTAGAATTTGGATTCTTCAGACCAGGATGATGTTTCCCCTGCTTGGGAACATCTGTATGATGGGCAGGTGATGAATAAAACCTTCTCCCCCTATGGGAAGAAAGTTTGGTAGGACATTTCCTACCTACTGGGAAAGAAGAAGGCGTAGAACGGCCCCTAGAAACAGGTAAATCAGTGGATAACTGAGCAACCTGACGTAAAGACTCCTTGTTGAAGAGATTTTCTCCAGTGCAAGGAGTATTTCCCAGTCTGTGCTGTGCCCATTTTTCCAAACTTGAAGCTTGGAGCCAGGCCCTACGTCGTGCCCCTATAGCTATAGCAGAGGTCCTGCTAACAGACTCAAAGGAGTCTAGGGAAGCACGAGTAAGAAACCAAGAGATATTTTGAATATGACTAAGCAGTGAGGAATAGTCTGCACTCTTGGATTCTGGAAGAGAAGGAGTCAAAAGATGCAATTTCTTTGTGACCTCCTCAAGAGACAGACTCATATAAAAAATATATGAGAGAATTCTTGCTGAAAGCATAGATGTCTGGAAGGTTTGACGTCCAAAGGCATCTAGTGTTTTAGACTCACGACCTGGCGGACAAGAAGAGTGCTTTTTCTCACTCTTCACCCGCCTCAGTGCAGATTCCACTACAATGGAATGATGGGGAAGTTGAGTCTTTTGAAACCCTGGAGAAGGGGGCACCTGATATAGGAGATCAGTTGCTCTGGAAGGTGGGGGTATCCTTAAAGGTGCTTCCCACATTCCTAGAAGGAGATCCTGCAAAGAATGATGCAAAGGAAACATTATGTTGTTCCTTGCTTCGGTAGGATCATGCCTAGGAATGGGAATGGCAAGAGATCTTGCCATATCCAGGAGGAAACTCTGAAAAGAAGGATCCCCAAAGGGAACCTCCCTTGGACAGGTTAGACTTGCAGAACTAGCCTGGGCACCGAAGGATCTATCCAAGTATATAGGAATAGAAGATCCTGCACGGTGCAGTGTGGAATCCTTAAAGGATGGCCGCCGGTACTGGAGGTCGGGACCAGTAACAGTTAATACCACATCGTCCATGCCAGGTATCGACTCCAAACTTGGTATAGAAGGGAGCGATCCTGTTGAAAGAAGCATGGAAGGAGCTGGCCACGATGCTACAGTGGATACCGGTACCGATGCCGATACCGGTACCGATGTCGGAACCGAACCAGACACAGACATCGGAACAGCCATCGGTGACAGCTCAATCAGTACCGAGGTAACCGAAAACATTCGGCAGTCACCCTCGGCACCGAGCCTCCAGTATCGACAGGTCGCGGTACCAAGGCGTGTCGGTACCCAGTCTTCTAGACTAGAGATCGATTCCAAACTCAGCATCGAGGGTAATGTAGACATCGGTACCGACTTCGGTACCGTGTCTGATACCGATGGATGAAACCCAGCCGGTGGCAACTCAAACAGCATCGGAGGAACACAGAGTTGTGCATCTGAACCATTGGACCCGAGCCTTCGGTACCGACGGGAGCCGGTACCAAGGCGAGTCGGTACCCAGTCCTCCAGACTGGAGATCAATTCCAGACTCGACATCGAAGGAAGCGAGTCTATCGATGCATGTCTGGAGGGTACCGCCGTCAGAGGTAGTATCGGTGCCGGTACCGATACTGGAAAGTCAGTCTGGAACGTATCCGTCGGACCCATAGGTACCGAGGACGCCAGATGATGATCCCTGGTGAGGAGTGTTTCATCCAACACCAGTGCCGATGCCGGGGTATCGGTACCGCTCGAAGCGGATGCCACCACCGGACACGGCTCAGGTATGTTCTGTGGGGGGTGAACCCCAGGAACAACCTGAAACCCCTCATACGCTTTGGAGGCCGAAGACTCCCGCCGGGGTTCTGGAGCCAGTGGATTCTCGAGGGCAAGGTCATAGGCATCTCTATGCTGTGCATGAGATCTACCGCTCGAGGACTGGCTAGTCTTAACAGACTGTTTGTGGGTTACCTGATCCTGTGTAGAAGAAGGAACGGACGGTGCCCTGAAGTTGGAAGGGAACCGGGTATCAAGGGAAACTCGATGTTAAAAACCTTCTCTCAAAATACTGTTGCCCAAGGACAGAGGAAAAAGGTCAGGACCCAAACAGGTCAGACACCGACTTTGAGGGTCTAAGAATAAAGTTGTACCGCCACAGTATGAACATTTCTTGGAGAAAGTGGCTGGCGGTTCCATGAAGGAAAAAGGAAAGGCCTAAAAGGCCTGAGAAACCGTGAGACACTATGAAGAAAAAATATTCCTTGAAAAGGAAAATTTCACAAGAAAAGAAAAGAAAACACCAGCGGTACCGGTGGCGTCGGGGAAGACAGCCGCGACCACAAGAAAACTAAAGAAATAAAAGAAGAATTTTCTGCGGTGACAGGAGGACGTCCTGCCGGCTCCGCGGAAAACGAAAACTGAGGAGAGGCAGTTGGGAAAGGCGGGAAGGCAGCACGCAGGCGTGGTGGGATGCTTCCAAAAGCTTTTTGATTGGACGCTGGGAAGCGTTCCCGCGCAGACTCCGTCGGTACCGACGTACCCATATGTGAAGACTCATTCCTGCTTGTTCCTGGAGATAATTGATTTTACCACATAAAAATATTTAAAGTTCCACCAGCTTACAAGTACCTCCCTTGCCATATGTCTGTGCATTCACCTCCTGAATCCACGTATCCTGCAGCATACTTCTGGTGAGTTAGGAATCAGTTTAATTGTAACCCTCCCTCCGATCCGTTGGACCCTCAAGTGCTGTTCTCACCTTTCCTCAGCACACGCTTCTTTGCTCGGATATCAGTCTCCAGTTCTGCTGCTCGGATATAAACCCGCACAGACTGTGGCAAGTGACGTACTGCTTGGGCTACCACAGCTTTAGCTGTGTCACCAGGCTGCAGACGGGCAGCTTCTAACCAAACATCTTCACTCTGTTTAAAACACAAAAAGAGAGCTATGAAACACCCGCAGTGAAAGAGTAGTTACTTACCTGTAACAGGTGTTTGCCAGGAGCAGCAGGAATCAGTCCTCACATATGGGTGACATCGATGTCGATGGAGCCCCTGCGGAGCATTTCCCCAGCTTTCTAAGAAAGCCTTTGGGAATACTGCACGCATGCGCGGTCCCCTTCCCGCCTAAAGGTGCCATCTTGATCAGTCAAACGACATAGCTAAAAAACAGCACACAAAAATGTAAAAAAATAAACTATGTACAACTGCAACTCCTAGGGAAGGAGGGAGGGTTGTGAGGACTGATTCCTGCTGCTCCTGGAGAACACCTGTTACAGGTGAGTAACTACTCTTTCTTCAGGACCAAGCAGGAAGTCAGTCCTCACATATGGGTGACTCCCAAGCTCTGGGCTACCAAGGAACAGGCTGAACAAGAGAACTCCCTCTAGTCTCAGCAGCAAAGAGGAGTGGAGGAGTGGCCTAGTGGTTGGGGGCAAGGTACTTTAGGCCGGAAGGTCGGGGGTTCAAATCCCACTAGAGGACAGCAACCTTGGGCCGGAAGGACTGGGGTTTCTAGTCCCACAGGTGCTCCTTGTGGTCTTGGGCAAGCCACCTAACCCTCCATAGCCCATGTTCCCTGTAAAATAGTTATTTCCAAGTTATAATGCCCTGTTCAATGTAATTTCAGTTTGTTCAATGTAAACCGCACTGATGCAGAATAGCGCGGTATATAAGAGAATGTAAATAAAGAAAGAAAGGAAAGAAAGGCTTTTCACTGAAAGAACCTTCACCAGTAGCCCAACGGAGGGCTGGAGGGCAGGAGTTGCCTAAACCTCAAAGAGATTCCGGAGTACTGCTTGGCCGAAAGCACTGTCCCTAAGGGACTCACTCTCCAGGCAGTAATGAGCTGCAAAAGTCTGGCTTGAGGACCAAGTTGCAGCCCTGCAGATGTCTGCCAACGGTACAGAGTGGATATGAGCTACTGAGGCAGCCATTGCCCTGACACGATGGGCCGTGACCTGACCCTGCAAGGAAAGGTCAGCCGCCCTATAAGCCCAGGTGATACAGTCAGCCACCCATATGGACAAGGTACGCTTGGACACAGCTAACCTCAAATTATTAGGGTCAAAAGAGATGAAGAACTGAGTAGCCCTTCTATGTCCTTGCGTACGGTCAAGGTAGAAGGATAAGGCCCTCCTACAGTCCAGAGTATGCAGGACCACTTCAGCCTGGCTTGCATGAGGCCTAGGGAAGAATGTTGGAAGAACCACCTCCTGGTTGAGGTGGAAAGAGGAGACAACTTTAGGGAGGAACTTTGGATGAGTCCTAAGGACTACCCTGTTCCTATAGAAGCGGGTGTAAGGCCTGTCACAGACTAGGGCCTGAAGCTCACTCACCCGTCTGGCCGAGGTTAAGGCTACTAGGAAGAGAGTCTTCCAGGAAAGGAAGCAGAGAGGAGAAGTAGCCATCATCTCAAAAGATGGGCGAGTCAGTTGCTGCAAGACCACATTCAACTCCCACTCAGGAGCTGGAGGACAGACAGGAGGTTTGAGCAAGAGCAAACCTCTGAGAAACCGGGACATCAAGGGGTGAACCGATAGAGAATGCCCTTCCACCAGTGAGTGGTGAGCTGCTAGAGCTGAGAGATGGACCCGAACAGAATTGGACTTAAGGCCCTGATTGGATAAGTGTAGCAGGTACTGAAGCACCACTGGTACAGCACAGGAGAAGGGATCCTCTGTACGCAGCTGACACCACACAGAAAACCTCTTCTACTTCAGGGCATAGGTTTTTCTAGTGGACTGCTTCCTAGAGGCCAGGACGACCTCTTCAACTTCAGGAGGTAGGCCCCAAGGAGCCAAAACTACCCTTGCAGCTTCCAGGCCATCAAATTGAGAGATTTGAGATTGGGGTGCAGAAGAGACCCCTGGTCCTGAGAAAGAAGATCGGGCTGCAACCCTAGAGGTAGTGGAGTGTCCACTGCTAGCTGAAGCAGAAGTGGGAACCAAGGTTGCCTCGGCCACCTGGGGGCTACCAGAAGGACTGAGGCCTAGTCCTTTAGAATCTTGAACAGGGTTCAGGCCACCAGAGGCGTGAGAGGAAACACATATAGGAGGCCCTGGGACCAGGAAATCAGAAAAGCATCTGCTGCTAGTCTCAGAGGATGCGGTTGCCTGGAGCAGAACCTGGGCAGCTGTCTGTTCAGAGGACTGGCAAAGAGATCTATGGATGGAAGTCCCCACCTCAGGAAGATCTTCTGAACTACCAAGGGATGGAGCTGCCACTCGTGGGGCTGCAGAATTCTGCTCAACCGGTCTGCTAGGTAATTTTCCTGGCCAGGGAGATAAACCGCCTTGAGCAACATGTTGTGCTTGAACGCAAACAAGCAAAGGTCCTGTGCCTCCTGACAAAGGAGCCTGGACCCAGTGCCTCCCTGTTTGTTCACATAAAACATGGCTACCTGGTTGTCTGTTTGCACTAAAACAGACTGGTGAGCCAGGGTTTGAGAGAAAGTCTTGAGGGCTAAGCGAATAGCCCGAAGCTCTAGTAGATTGATCAGCTGCTGGGCCTCCCAGGGAGACCACAGGCCCTGGGTGCACTTGCCCAAAGAGTGTGCCCCCCAGCCCTGTAGAGAGGCATCGGTGGTCAATACCACTGTGAACCCAGGTGGCTGAAAAGGCATCCCCTCCAGCAGGTTGGGGGGATGCAGCCACCAACGTAGGGAGTGCAGGAACGGTCTGGACACCCCTACTCTGTCTCTGAGGTGCCCTGTGGCCTGTGACCACTGAGTCCTGAGGCACCCAGTGCAGGCCTCATATGAAGCCTGGCATGGGGTGTGACATGCACTGTCGAAGCCATGTGGCCCAGAAGCCTCAGGCAGAGCCCGGCGGAGACCAGTGACCTGCTGAGAAACTGGTTTGCCAAGGTCATCAGTCTTTGGGCTCTGTCCTCTGGCAAGAAAGCTTTTGACTGCAGAGAGTCCAGTCTTGCCCCTATGAACTCTAAGTTCTGGGAGAGGAGCAAAGTGGACTTTGCGAAGTTTATGACAAACCCTAGATGCTGTAGTAGAGAAATCGTTTGGAGGGTGGCTTGCCTGGCCTCCTGGCACGTCTGACCCCTGATGAGCAAGTGGTCCAGAGAGGGGAAGACAAAGATACCCTGATTTCTCAAGTAGGCCGCCACCACTGCCAGGCATTTGGTAAAGACTCTGGGGGCAGAGGTGAGGCCAAAGGGCAGCACTCTGTACTGATTATGGTTTCCTCCCACAATGAACCTGAGGTACTGTCTGTGGTCTGGATGAATGAGGATGTGAGTGTACGCATTGTTTAGATCTAAAGAGCATAGCCAATCTCCCTGCTGGAGGTAGGGCAGAAGTGTTCCAAGAGTAAACATCTTGAACTTTTCCTTCTGTAAGAACTTGTTGAGATTTCTGAGGTCGAGAATAGGCCTGAGATCCTCTGTTCTCTTTGGTACTAGGAAGTACCTGGAGTAAAACCCGTGACCTTGGAGGTGGGGAGGCACAAGCTTCAACGCCTGGTCTCGTAACAGACCCTGAAGCTCCTGCAGGAGGAGGGCTGTATGGAGAGGAGGTCTTGGAGGCTCTCCTGGAAAAGAGGGAGGAAGCAACTGATGAAAATGAAGCAGTTAGCCCTTTTGGACTATGCTTAAGACCCAGTTGTCCCCTGTAATGGGTGGCCACCGGTGGGCAAACAGGGCTAGGCGACCTCCAGTGCAGGGATGGGACAGCAGAGACAGAGAGGCTATGCCTTGGGAGTCAAAAAAACCCACCCTGCTGAGTAGGAGCAGGAGCCGGAGGCTTGGGGGCTTTCTGCCTACAGGGCCCATGTCCCTGCCCCTTGGCCTGCTGACCCTGTGGGGGAGCGGGAGAGGCCTGGTAAGTCGGGTACTGTTTGTAGGCAGTTGCCTTCCTTGGGTAAAAGGGCTTTTTACCCGAGCCCTTCTTCTAGTGCAAAGGGGCAGAAGTCTTTCGAGACAGCCTTGTCCTCGTGAGGTGCTTGGTCTCGAGCTCAGCAGCCTTCTCGGCCATGGGCTTGCCAAAAAGGTTTTCACCTTGGCAAGGGACATCAACCAACTTGTCTTGAACCCATGGCTCGAGGTCCGATGACTGCAGTCATGCCTGGCGTCGAGCCACGATGCCAGCAGCCACAACCCGGGCCGAGGCCTCGAAGCCATCGTAGGCCGCTCGGGACAAACTTAGAGCATTCCCGGACCCCCAAAGACAAGGACTTGAACCTCTGCAAAGGTTCCCCGGAGAGACCAGCAGAGAACCCGGCAAGCTCCTTTGCCAGGTCCCGCAAGTACATGCCCATGTACAGCTGGTAAGACTGGACACGGCAAGCAAGCATCGAGCCCTGGAAGCACTTTCTACCGACCGCATCCAGATACCGGGCCTCCCTGCCAGGGGGCACCGCGGAGTGCATCTTCTAACTTTTCAGACGATGCATGGCCAATTCCACCACCATGGAATTGTGCGGTAGCTGCGCCTTTTGAAACCCAGGGCTCTTACGGAGTCGATAAATGGAATCGACCCGCTTGCTCAGAACCGGCGCCGAGGCCGGTGCCTCCCACATCTGGAAGAGGAGCCATTCCAGCATCAGAGGAACCGACACAGTAAAGGCCTCCTTCGGAGGAGAGTCATACTGGAGGGCCTCGAGCTCTTCGGCTCGAGGCTGCTCCTCGGGATCCGCCGGGATCGCCAAAGCAGTGGCCATATCCCGCACGAACTCAGAGAACCGAGTATCCTCCGGGGATCTACTCCGGGGCTCAGACTGCGGTGAGTCCGACGGGACGCACCGAGTCTTAAAGGTATCGGGGGACACCTCATCCTCCATTTCCCAGGAGGACTCGTCCGAAGAGGAGTCGGGCTCTGACCATGCGGGGCCCGGCAACACCCGCCCCGACGCCGAAGGCACCGGCGTCGATGCCCTCGGTCCCGACCGGGAGGTCGAGGGTGACCGCGACCGAGGACGACCTCGAGCCTTCATGGTCTCGAGTATCGGCTCGGTCTCCAGGGTCGACTTCGACATCGATGTCCCAGTGGTCGGGGCAGATGCGCCAGCAAGGCTGGCCATCAGCACCCGCTGCTGATCCATGAAGGCAGACAGTCTGCACTCCAAGGCTGTCAGCCTGAGACCCAGCTCAGGAGACTCAGCAGCTACCGACTCGGGCCCCGGCGGCGCCGGGCCCGACATCGGCTCCCTGGCAGGAAAGACCTCGAGGACAACAGGACTTACGTGTCCAGCAGACTCCGGCTCCACCTGAGGTACTTTTGACGGCTTCTCTTGTTCCACGGGCCAGGGACGGCGGTCAGGGATCCGAGACCTAGCCCTCGAGGAGCCAGGGACCTCCTCCGACGCCGCCCTCGCAAGCCGCTTCTTCCTCTTTCGCTCCCGCTCGGGGGACCCCCCTGTCCGAGGAACCCCGACGATGCTCGGGGTCAGACTCCCAAGACGTTGAGGCCTCAGATGAGGTCCGGGCCCGGCCGGAGGCCGAGTCGGAGAAAAGCCTTTCCTTCTGGTGCTGACGACTTCGGAGTGCTTTAGTGGACATTTTTCCACAAGGCCCACAGATCTTAGGATCATGATCAGGACCGAGGCACCGAAGGCAGCAGTCGTGTGTGTCGGTGAGAGACATTAGTTTCTTGCACCAATCACACTTCTTAAAACCACTGGAAGCCATCGGGGAAAAAAAGAGTCCCCGCGAGGTCAAAGGACCGGCCTTCCAGGGAAAAGGAAAAAAAGGGCACGAACGCCAGCCATGAAGGGCAAAAAAACGAAAAAAGAAGATCGGGCTCGATACTAGTGTACCGAACCCGGCGAGAAAGGGAACCGGCGTCGAACCAGACAAAAACCACGAAGAAAATCGCAAGGTATAGACGAAAAAATCTGACTATTTTCCGGGTGAACAAGGACACATGTCCGAAGGGCTCCACGTAAAAAGAGAGACTGAGCAGATGGCACCTTTAGGCGGGAAGGGGACCGCGCATGCGTGCAGTATTCCCAAAGGCTTTCTTAGAAAGCTGGGGAAATGCTCCGCAGGGGCTCCATCGACGTCGATGTCACCCATATGTGAGGACTGACTTCCTGCTTGGTCCTGGAGAATTTTAACAGATGTGTAGGCTGTTTGCTTTTCAGATGCTGCAGAGTAAGGTGAAAATAGGCCTTACCTGCTAATTTTCTTTTCTTGAGTCCCTCTAGTCCAGTCCAGTCCAGATGCATGGGTTTATGCCCTATCACCAGCAGATGGAGACTGAGAACACTGGTTTTGATGATGTCACACCATAAAGGATTTGTGCATCTCTGATCACTTCAGTATTCTATTGACAAAGCAGACTTACACACAGAAAAATTATATCAATTCTTAACTAATTAGAGCAACTATGAACATTAAGCCAACATAGGAATTGAATGTCATGGCTCCCCACAGAACCAAGAATAGGAAATTCAACCTAGTCAGGGGTCACTTCAACCCCCCAGATAGTAAAGAAGAAAAAAAAACCTGGACAGGCACAAACAAGCACTTTTATTTCTGCCATGTTCGGACTCGCAGAAACAACAGAACAGGCAGGTTCTGAACTGGAGGGACTCAGGAAAGAAAATTAGCAAGCAAGGCCTAATTTCACCTTCTTCATCATCCCTCCAGTCCAGTCCAGATGCACGGGATGTATCAGAGCAGTATTCAAGTTTGGGTGGAACTCGCGAGCACGGTCTGCAAAACCTGTGGCTCCAAACCGCGCATCCCCTCTTGCCTGAGCATCCAGGCAGTAGTGCCACACCAAAGAATGGAGCGACGACTGGAGGAACGAGACCGTATTTGGCTCACATAAGAACATAAGATATGCCATACTGGGTCAGACCAAGGTCCATCAAGCCCAGTATTCTGTTTCCAACAGTGGCCAATCTAGGTCATATGTACCTAGCAGTTTCCCCAAGGGACACAGGTACCACAATGCTTGTATTGGTTCAAGCATTGATATCCTGGGTCCCTTCTTAATAATGGCTTATGGACCTTTCCTCCAGGAACTTGTCCAAACCTTTTTTAAACCCAGCTACACTAACAGCCTTTACTACATCCTCCGGTAACAAATTCCAGAGTTTGATTACACGTTGAGTGAAAAAATATTTTCTTTTATTAGTCTTAAATAGTTTACCCTGTAGCTTCATTGCATGTCCCCTAGTCTTTCTATATTCTGATAAGGTAAACAATCGATCTACGTTTACCCGTTCCACTCCGCTCATTAATTTATAGACTTCTATCATATCTCCCCTCAGCCGTCTCTTTTCCAGGTTAAAGAGCCCTAACCTTTTTAGCCTTTCTTCATAGGAGTATCCTTCCATCCCCTTTACCATTTTGGTGGCTCTTCTCTGAACCTTTTCTAATAACTCTATATCCTTTTTAAGATACCGCAACCAGAATTGCACACAATATTCAAGGTGCGGTCTCACCATGGAACGATATAGAGGCATTATAATATCCTTTGTTTTATTTTCCATTCCTTTCCTTATCATACCTAGCATTCTATTTGCTCTCTTGGCCGCCGCTGCACACTGGGCCGAGGGTTTTAACATGGTATCCACAATGACGCCTAAATCTTTTTCCTGGGTGGTGGTTCCTAATGTGGAACCTTGCATCGTGTAACCATAGTTTGGGTTGTTCTTCCCTAGGTGCATAACCTTGCACTTGTCCACATTAAATTTCATCTGCCATTTTGATGCCCAGTCTTCCAATTTATCAAGATCCTCTTGCAATTTTCCACAATCCTCTTGGGTTTTAACAACTTTAAATAATTTTGTGTCATCTGCAAATTTGATAACCTCACTCGTTATTCCACTTTCCTGGTCATTTATGAATATGTCAAAAAGCAGCGGACCCAGCACAGATCCCTGGGGTACACTACTATTCACCTTTCTCCATTGGGAAAATTGGCCATTTAGCCCTACCCTCTGCTTTCTATCTTTTAACCAGTTCCTGATCCACAATAGTACACTGCCTCCTATCCCATGACTCTTTAGTTTTGCCAAAAGTCTCTCATGAGGGACCTTGTCAAAGGCTTTCTGAAAGTCCAGATACACAATATCAACCGACTCACCTTTGTCCACCTGATTATTCACTCCTTCAAAAAAACATAACAGATTAGTAAGACAAGATCTTCCTTGTCTAAAGCCATGTTGGCTGTCTCTCATTAGTTCATGACTATCTACATGCTGAGTAATTTTATTCTTTATGATGGTTTCTATCATTTTTCCCGGTATTGACGTCAGGCTCACCGGTCTGTAGTTTCCCGGATCACCCCTGGAACCCTTTTTAAAAATTGGTGTTACATTGGCGATCCTCCAATCTTCAGGTATTAGAGATGATTTTAATGATAGTTCACAGATTACTAATAGCAGGTCTGCAATCTCATATTTCAGTTCTTTCAATACCCTTGGATGTATACCATCCGGCCCAGGTGATTTGCTACTCTTCAGCTTATCTAATAGTTGTACTACATCTTCTCGATGTATCGATATTTCCTTCAATTCTTCTGCACCTTTAAATACCACTTCAGTCATGGGTAACATTCCTACATCTTCCTCAGTAAAGACTGAAGCAAAGAATTCGTTCAGTCTCTCCGCTATCGCCTTGTCGCCTCTTAGTGCTCCTTTAACCCCTTTATCATCTAATGGGCCAACTGACTCTCTCACAGGTTTTTTGCTACGAATGTACTTGAAAAGGTCTTTACTTCGCGTTTTTGCTTCTGCAGCAAGCTTCTTCTCAAATTCTCCCTTTGCCTGCCTTATCAATGCCTTGCATTTGACTTGCCAGTGCTTGTGCTGTTTCCAGGTTTCGTCGTTTGGCTCTTTTTTCCATTTCCTGAAAGATGCTTTTTTGGCAACAACAGCCTCTCTGACCTCAACTTTAAAACATGCTGGCAGTTTTTTGGACTTCTTTCCACTTTTCTTAAAGCGTGGAATACAGCTGGTCTGGGCTTCCAAGATAGTATTTTTCAACAACAGCCAAGCCTGATGTACGTCTTTAACCTTTGCAACTGCTCCTTTTAGTTTTTTCTTGACTGTTTTCCTCATTTTATCATAGTCTCCCTTTCGAAAGTTATAAGGTAGTACTGTGGATTTCCTTACTATCCCTCCTCCACTAACTAAATCAAAGGCGATCATGCTATGATCACTATTGCCAAGTGGCCCCAACACTAGATCTGGTGTTCCACTAAGGATTAGGTCTAATATGGCTTCCCCTCTGGTCGGTTCATGAACCAGCTGCTCCAAGAAGCAGTCATTTATTTCATCTAGGAACTTTATCTCCCTAGCATGTCCTGACATGACACTGACCCAGTCGATACCGGGGTAGTTGAAATCACCCATTATTATTACTGTGCTGTAACGTTTGTTAGCTTCCTTGATTTCTTTGAGCATTTCATCATCCATTTGGTCATTCTGGCCAGGCGCTCGATAGTACACCCCCACTGCCATTGCCTTCCCCCTTTTACATGGAATTTCAATCCATATAGATTCTACAGCAGATTTTGTTTCCTGCAAAACTTTAATCCTTTCTGACTCAATGCCCTCTCTAACATAGAGAGCAACCCCTCCACCAATTTGATCAGCTCTATCATTACGATATAGTTTGTACCCAGGTATCACAGTGTCCCACTGGTTGTCGTCCTTCCACCATGTCTCTGATATTCCAATCATATCTAACCTTTCATTTAGTGCTATATATTCTAACTCTCCCATCTTATTTTTTAGACTTCTAGCATATGCATACAAGCATTTTAGAGAATGTATTTTATCCATATTAATTTGTCTGTTAGACATGAGTAATTTGGGATCTTTAAGCTCTGTCTGCTCCATACTTGAGGGCATTTGGGCTACTTTACTCTTTTGTGGAACCTCTCTGCTTTTGGTAGTATCCTTCAAAGATACATTCTTCCGAACCATCTGCTCTTGGGCGACTGTCGGCTTTCCCCTAATATCTAGTTTAAAAGCTGCTCTATCTCCTTTTTAAAGGTTAATGCCAGCAGCCTGGTTCCATCCCGGTTAAGGTGAAGCCCATCCCTTTGGAAGAGCCCCTCCTTTCCCCAGAATGTTCCCCAGTTCCTAACAAATCCAAACCCCTCATCTCTGCACCATTGTCTCATCCACGCATTGAGACTCCGGAGCTCTGTCTGCCTTTTGGGTCCTGCGCGTGGAACAGGAAGCATTTCGGAGAATGCTACCCTGGAAGTTCTGGATTTCAACTTCCTACCTAAAAGCCTAAATTTAGCCTCCAGAACCTCCCTACCATATTTTCCTATGTCATTGGTACCAACATGTACCAAGACAGCAGACTCCTCCCCAGCACTATCTAAGACCTTATCTAGGTGGCGCGTGAGGTCCGCTACCTTCGCACCAGGCAGGCATGTTACCAGGCGATCCTCACGTCCACCAGCCACCCACATGCCTAATGATCGAATCACCAACTATAACGGCTGTCCTAACCCTTCCCTCATGGGCACATGGCCCTGGAGAAAGTTCCTCGGTGCGAGAGGGTTTTACATCACCTGGAGGACAGGTCCTAGTTACAGGATCCTGCCACACCAGGGTGATGCTCTCCTGTCACGTGACCTCTCTCCTCCATGGCAACAGGGATGCTGCCAGACTGGAGGTGGGACTTCAGGACTATATCCCTGTAGGTCTCGTCTATGTACCTCTCTGTCTGTCTTATGCTTTCCAAGTCTGCTACTTTAGCCTCTAGAGAACGGACTCGTTCCCTGAGAGCAAAGAGCTCCTTGCACCTAGTGCACAAGTAAGACCTCTCACCAACTGGGAGAAAATCATACATGTGACACTCAATGCAAAAGACTGGAAAGCCCCCATCCCGCTGCTGGACTGCTGTCTGCATCTTAGTTTTAAGTTTGTGTTTAGATCTAAGTTCTTTACTTACTAAGGGTTGCTATGGATATTTATACTAATAAAACTGAACCTAATACGTGTAATATACCTTGTTCACCTGAAGCTTAACTAATCTCAGGTCCTTAGTGTATGACTGATTTGGGTAATGAGCTTCACCTGAGAGCACCTCCTGTCTTTTAAGATGTGTAAGTACCTATAAAGCTACGATTATCCCAGGGGTGGGTGGGAATTAACACTTATTAAAAGAGGGCTGCTACACAGTACCCTGACTTGTGCTGCTGAGGTAAGCTATATTCTGATTTGATTTAAATTATAGCTCTTAGCTGCTGCTAGGCTCTAACTTCTTATGAAATTTAAAGTACAAGCTCTCTGCTGGGTTCTAAATTTAACCAGAAAGCTCTTTTCTGTGTTGTAAATTTAAGCTAAAAGAACTTTGCTGATGCTAGGCCCTGAGTGACTATTAAATGTAAACTACAAGCTCTCTGCTGGGTTCCAAATGTAACCAGAAAGCTCTCTTCTGTGTTTTAAATTTAAACTAAAAGTACTTTGCTGTTACTAGGCCCTGAGTGACTATTAAATTTAAAGTACAAGCTCTCTGCTGGGTATGAAATGTAACCAGAGAGTTCTCCTCTGTGTTTTAAATGTAAACTTAAACTGCTGCTACTAGGCCCTGACTGATTTAACAAAAATAGTGGATCACAGATTAATTAGCTTTAATACAAAGAATTCCTTTTAGAAAATAACCAGAAGTAAATACTCACAGTTGCAGATCTCCCTCCAGAAGCAACAGTCCCCCTTACCAGTCTTTCAAGACAACGATAACGAGTGAGCTCTCAAACCCTTTGGAATTGACTTCCGCTTGAGCAAATATACAGAAGCAATAGCCTCTTTTAGCCACCAGACAATAGATGCTTTCAAAGCTGCATCGCCCTTGCGTGGACCTCCAAACAGAACAAAAATATGATCCGACTTCCTAAATGCTTTCGTACACATAAGGTATCGTCACAGGACCCTGCGAATGTCTAACAGATGCAACTGACGAGAATTTGAGCCGTCTTCCAAACAAGAAAATTCAGGCAGCTACTTTTGGTTAAGGTGGAACACCAAAACTACCTTTGGCAACAAGGAGGGAACCAGACAAATCACCACCTTTTCTTTAGAATCATGAGAAAAGACTCTCTACAGGACACGGCCTGTAGCTCTGAAATTCTGCGTGCCGAGCAGAGAGCTACCAGAAAAACTACCTTCAATGTAAAATCTTTCAGCAAAGCTCGACTAAGAGATTCAAGAGAGTGCTTCTGTTAGCACCAATAAGACCAAATTCAAGTCCCACAATGGTACAATTTGGCACATTGGCGATCTAACCCACTTGACACCCTTCAAAAAAACAAACCACATCTGGACGGGAAGCCAGAGAGCCCCCTTCAATCTGACCTCAACAACAGGCTAGGGCTGCCACCTGAACCCCAAGGAATTCAAGACCAGAACTTTATCCAGGCGAGTCTGAAGAAAGGCCAGGACATTCAGCAGCAAGGAAGAGGGGGCCCGGAGACCCCTATCCTCACACCAGCTCTCAAAAATATGTCAGACTTGTACACAGACTAGAGATGTCGACTGCTTTCGTGGTCTAAGCTAAGTGTCTATGACTTTATCTTTATCAAACATTTGATAAACCGCTCAAGCGACCCTGACATCAGAGCAGTTTACAATAATAAAAGCAAGTGGCTGTTGGAAGACTGAAAAAGAAGACCAAAAAATTCAGACAGGACAGAAGAAAGGAAAAGGACAGAAAAGAGGGCAGTAAAAGTGGAGGACTGATCGGAATAACTTCTCCTCCTCAACATAACCCTCTCAAGAGCCTAGGCCATAAGCGAGAATCAAGCCACATTCTGCATGAGGATCGGGCCCTGCGACAGCAGGTTGTCCACTACTACAGTAGTGGCCAAAAAATTAAGGCAGGTATCTTTTTCTACAATTTATTGTTAAATAATGTACTGTGGAGATGTCATGCGTGCTTACTTATTTAATCAGCATGGTGATTAGTCACATCATGCGTCTGGCGTCCATTTTAGTTTACTTACACTCTGTAGTAGGTTTCTTGGATGAAGTTTTAAATTTTTACAACTAGGAAAAGACTGAAAGTTACATGTAAAATATACAATCAAGATGGGTAGAAAGTGCGATATTAAGGACTTTGTAAAGGGACAATTTGTCACACTCCATGCTGAAGGATATTCGCAATGTGCTATTGCAAAACATTTGCATATATCCAGGTGTGCAGTTCAGAATGTTCTGAAATCAGGTGGCCGTACACGTCGTTCGAAATGTGGGCCCAGACAGATAACTACTGGACGAGATGACCGATTCCTCAAAAGCATTATTATATCTAGTCCACATACTTCATCTCAACGTATGGCTCAGTTAGCTAATGATCGAGGAATAAAGATAAGTGCCAGATCTGTCCGACGACGGCTTGTGGATGAATTCAAACTCATGGCCAGAAGACCTGCCAAGAAGCCTAAGATGACCAGGAAACAAATTGCTGCCCGCATACAGTTTTGTAGCAAGATGAAAGACAAATCTGCTGAATGGTGGGAGTGGGTAATGTTCACAGATGAAAGTACATTTCAACAAGTACGTGGGAGTGGTTACAACTACGTCCGTTGACCAGCAGGCGAGAGACTAAATCCGAAGTACACGATCAAGACTGTTAAACACCCACCATCGGTCATGGTATGGGGTGGTATCTTGGCGAATGGACAATGTGGCCTGCACATTTTTGAGAAAGGTGAAAGAGTAAATACTGCAAAATACATATTCATGCTGAATAGTAAAGTTAAAATACACATGAATGTTTCTGGCACAACTATATTTCAGCAGGACTCGGCACCGTGCCACACTGCAAAAACAGTCAAAAAATGGTTCATGGACAACAAGATCGAACTGCTACCAAGTTGGCCATCAAACTCTCTGGATCTCAATGTAATTGAAAACTGTTGGAATCTTATGAAGAAAAAGGTGGCAGCACACCGTCCAACTTCAGAAGCAGATTTAAAGGACATACTCAAGCATGTATGGGTCAACGAAATCACTCCGGCATACTGTAAAACGCTAGTTAACAGTATGCCTACAAGAATCCAGGTTGTGCTGAAAAATCATGGACACCCTATCAAATACTAAAGACAAAAAGAAGCAACAAAGTATCTGTAGGATATGTGAGAACAAGAGAACAGATACCAAGACTGGCCGAATATTCAGGTTTAAACAAACCCCTTTTATTGACCCCTACGCCAAAGGCCTTCCTCAGGGAGATATCAAATGAGGGAGCAAACCTTTTTGTAAAAACGTTCTTGCAAATAAAAGACACAAGTCACGCTTCACGCTACAGGGACGGTCACGGTGAAGCGTGACTTATGTCTTTTATTTGCAAGAAAGATTTTACAAAAAGGTTTGCTCCCTCATTTGATATCCCCCTGAGGAAGGCCTTTGGCCGAAACGCGTAGGGGTCAATAAAAGGGGTTTGTTTAAACCTGAATATTCTGCCAGTCTTGGTATCTGTTCTCTTGTTCTCACCCTATCAAATACTGACACATATATTGTTTCCAGAATAAAACTTTGAAAATGATATATATATCTTTGGTTCTTAAAGCTTTTGACCATGAAAGTGACAATAAAGAGTAGTTACTCACCTGTAACAGGTGTTCTCCAGGAGCAGCAGGAATCAGTCCTCACATATGGGTGTCATCGGCGCCGATGAAGCCCTAGCGGAGCATTTCCCCAGCTTTCTATGAAAGCCTTTGGGAATGCAGGCACGCATGCGCGGTTCCCTTCCCGCCTAAAGGTGCCATCTTACCTCAGTCAAATGACATAGCTAAGAAGAGCACACAAAAATGTAAAACACAAACTATGTACAACTGCAACTCCAAGGGGAGGAGGGAGGGTTGTGAGGACTGATTCCTGCTGCTCCTGGAGAACACCTGTTACAGGTGAGTAACTACTCTTTCTCCAGGACCAAGCAGGAAGTCAGTCCTCACATATGGGTGACTCCCTAGCTCTGGGCTACCGAGTAACCCAGGCTGAACAAGAGAACTCCCTCTAGTCCCAGCAGCAAAGAAAGGCTTTTCAAGGACACAACCTCCACCGGTAGCCCAACAGAGAGCAGGAGGGCAGGAGTTGCCTAAACCTCAAAGAGATTCCGGAGTACTGCTTGGCCGAAAGCACTGTCCCTACGGGACTCCCTTTCCAGACAGTAGTGGGCTGCAAACGACTGGCTTGAAGACCAAGTTGCAGCCCTGCAGATGTCTACCAAGGGCACAGAGCGGAGATGAGCCACTGAGGCAGCCATTGCCCTGACACGATGGGCCGTGACCCTACCCTGCAAAGGAAGGTCAGCCGCCTTGCAAGCCCAGGTGATACAGTCAGTCACCCATATGGACAAGGTACGCTTGGACACAGCTAACCCCAACTTATTGGGGTCAAAGGATACGAAGAACTGAGTAGCCCTTCTATGCCCCTGCGTACGGTCAAGGTAGAAGGATAAGGCCCTCCTACAGTCCAGGGTATGCAGGACTGCTTCAGTCTGGCTTGCATGAGGCCTAGGGAAGAATGTTGGAAGAACCACCTCCTGATTGAGGTGGAAAGAGGAGACAACCTTATGGAGGAACTTGGGATGAGTCCTGAGGACTGCCCTGTTCCTATAAATCCTGGTGTAAGGCCTATCACAGACCAGGGCCTGAAGCTCACTCACTCGCCTAGCCGAGGTAAGGGCTATCAGGAAGAGTGTCTTCCAGGAGAGGAAGCGCAGTGGACAAGTAGCCATCGGCTCAAAGGGTGGGCGAGTCAGTTGCTGCAAGACCACATTCAGCTCCCACTCAGGAGCAGGAGGACGGATGGGGGGCTTGAGCAAAAGCAAGCCCCTGAGAAAGCTGGACACCAAGGGGTGACCTGACAAAGAATGTCCCTCCACCAGTGAGTGGTGAGCTGCTAAAGCTGAGAGGTGGACCCGAACAGAATTGAACTTAAGTCCCTGATTGGATAAGTGCAGCAAGTACTGAAGCACTACCAGCACAGTACAGGAGAAAGGATCCTCTGTACGTAGCTGACACCACACAGAAAACCTCTTCCATTTGAGAGCATAGGCCTTCCTAGTGGACTGTTTTCTAGAGGCTAGGACAACCTCCTCAACTTCCTGAGGCAGGCCCCAGGGAGCCAATACTACCCTTGCAGCCTCCAGGCCATCAAATTGAGAGTCTTGAGATTGGGGTGCAGTAAGGAACCCTGCCCCTGAGAGAGAAGGTCGGGTTGCAACCCCAGAGGCAGTGGGGGATCCACCGCCAGTTGAAGCAGAAGAGGAAACCAAGGCTGTCTCGGCCATCTGGGAGCTACCAGCAGGACCGAGGCCTTGTCCCAAAGAATCTTGAACAGAGTTCGGGCCACCAAGGGCGTGGGAGGAAACGCATACAGGAGGCCCTGAGACCAGGACATCAGAAAAGCATCTGGTGCGATCCTCAAAGGATGTGGTTGCCTGGAGCAGAACTTGGGTAGCTGTTTGTTTAGTGGAGTGGCAAAGAGATCTATTCAAGGGAGACCCCACTTCAGGAAGATCTTTTGAACCACCAAGGGATGCAGCTGCCACTCGTGGGGCTGCAGAATCCTGCTCAACCGGTCGGCCAGGCAGTTCTCCTGGCCTGGGAGGTACACCGCCTTGAGAAGCATGTGGTGCTTCAGGGCAAAGGAACAAAGGTCCTGAGTCTCTCGACAAAGGATCTGGGAACCAGTGCCGCCCTGCTTGTTCACATAAAACATGGCCACCTGGTTGTCTGTTTGAATCAAGACTGAGCGGTGAGCCAGGGCTGGAGAATGAGAGCCAAGCGGATAGCTCGAAGTTCCAGCAGATTGATCTGTTGGGCTGCCTCCCAGGGAGACCAGAGGCCTTGGATGCACTTGTCCAGACAATGAGCACCCCAGCCCTTCAGAGAGGTGTCGGTGGTGAGGACCACTGAGTATTCTGGCATTTGGAAGGGCATGCCTTTGAGTAGATTGGGTGGATGTAGCCACCAGCTGAGGGAGGCCAAAAGGGGTTTGGACACCTTTATCTTGTCTCGTAAGTGGCCTATGGCTTGAGACCACTGAGTCCGAAGGCACCACTGTGCAGGCCTCATATGGAGCCTGGCATTGGGAGTCACATGTACTGTCGAAGCCATGTGACCCAGAAGCCTGAGGCAGAGTCTGGCGGAGACCAGGGACTTGTTCAGAAACTGCTTAGCCTTTGAGCCCTGTCTTACGGCAAGAATGCCTTTGCCAGTTGAGAATCCAACCTTGCCCCTATGAAGTCCAAGTTCTGGGATGGGAGCAAAGTGGACTTTGCGAAGTTTATGACAAAGCCCACCTTTTGAAGCAGAGCAATGGTGTTGAGGGTGGCTTGTCTGGCCTCCAGGGACGCCTGACCCCTGATGAGCCAGTCATCCAGATAGGGAAAGACAAAGATGCCTTGATTTCTTAGGTAGGCCGCAACCACTGCCAGGCACTTGGTAAAGACTCTGGGAGCGGAGGATAGGCCAAAAGGTAGTACTCTGTACTGATAATGGTTCCCTCCCACAATGAACCTGAGGTACTTTCTGGGTGAAGGAGGATGTGAGTGTACGCATCCTTTAGATCTAAGGAGCATAGCCAATCTCCCTGCTGGAGGTAGGGCAGAAGTGTCCCAAGAGTAAGCATCTTGAACTTTTCTTTCTCTAGGAACTTGTTGAGGTTTCTGAGGTCCAAAATGGGTCGAAGGCCACCGGTTCGTTTGGGTATCAGGAAATACCTGGAGTAGAATCCGTGACCTTGCAAGTGGGGAGGCAAAGGCTCCACCGCCCTGTCCACCAACAGACCATGAAGCTCTTTTAGAAGGAGGTCTGTGTGCAGGGGAGGCCTTAGAGGCTCCCCTGGAAAATATGGTGGAGGCAGTTGGTGAAAATGGAGGGCATAGCCATTGTGGACTATGTCCAGCACCCAACTGTCCCCGGTGATAAGGGGCCACTGGTGGGAAAAGAGGGCACGGCAACCTCCTATGCAGGGTGGGAGTGGGGAGAGCAGTGGAGAAGAGGCTACGCTCAAGGAGTCAAAAACCCCCACCCTGCTGAGTTGGAGCAGGGGCCTGAGGCTTGGGGGTCCTCTGCCTACAGGGCCCATTACCCTGGCCCTTGGCTTGCTGACCCTGCGGGGCAGCTTGGGCAGCCTGATACTGAGGGTACTGTTTGTAGGCAGTGCCCTTCCTCGGGTAAAAGGACTTTTTACCCGAGCCCTTCTTCTTATGTGAAGGAGCAGAGGTCTTCCTCAACAGCCTTGTCCTGGTAAGGTGCTCAGTCTCGAGCTGAGCGGCCTTCTCGGTCACGGGTTTGCCAAAAAGGTTCTCACCTCGGCAGGGGACATCGACCAACTTGTCCTGAACCCATGGCTCGAGGTCCGATGACTGCAGCCACGCCTGGCGTCGAGCCGCGATGCCGGCAGCCGCTACTCGGGCCGAAGCCTCGAAGCCATTGTAGGCGGCGCGGGAGATGAACTTCGAGCATTCCCGAATCCCCGAGGACAAGGTCTGAAATCTCTGCAAGGGTTCCCCGGAGAGACCAGCAGAGAAGCCGGCCAGTTCTTTGGCCAGGTCCCGCAAGTACATGCCCATGTACAGCTGGTAAGACTGGACACAAAAAAAATTTTAGGTCTTTACGGGGTGAATTACAATTTTCGATTAAAAAATCACTCCAATCCAACAAATTCTCCTAGTGAAAAATAATTTTAATATCCAAATGGTGTAAATAATAAGGTAGCTAAGAACACTGATGTTTAGAACTAATATTAATGGTTAGTATTGTTAATGTCCCAGGAGGTTTCAGCTCTATACAGCGCTTTAGTATGCATTCAATAATATTTGAGCGTCAGCGCATAGATAACATCAACAACCACCCTGGAAAGTGATCACATTAGAACTTTTTTCTAATAAACACACAGGTGTTTATTAGAAAAAAGTTCTAATGTGATCACATTCCAGGAAGACCTAAAAAGTTGTATATAATGTATAAAGTTCAATTGTTATCCATGCTTAAATTCCCCTTTTGTATATTATGTATAAAGTTCACCCGTTATCCATGTTTAAATTCCCTGTTTTATGTAAGTTCAATGTATGGTTATTCCACATTGTACCAACTTGTTACTTATAAACCGCGCTGATGCCGAATAGTGCGGTATAGAAAAACATTAAATAAATAAATAAATAAAATAAAATAAAGTGCCTAGTGATTTCTAGATTTTCAGATTCGGAAAAATTAAAGGGCCAGGCTTTGTCAGGCAGATGTCCCCAGGTCCCCTCCCAGAAGTTGGGGAGGAGGAATGGAGGACCTCAATGGTCCCAGAGAGGGAAAACCTGGCTCATGAGGTGAGGGACTAAGGGGGAGGGACTCAGCCCACCAGGTTCTGCACCCCAATGACCACACTAAGCTGAATGAACAGCCCTGGGTCCAATGCAGAGTCCAACACCAATTCCTTTTCCTCTCTCTGTTTTTACTTGTTTCTCCCCCCCCCCCCTCTACAGTTGAATCTAGACTGCACATACACTCACCATCTGCTGAAGACTGAGAAAATCCTGAAGTGATCAGAGATGCACAGATCCTTTATGGTGTAACATCAAAATCAGTGTTTTCAGTCTCCATCTGCTGGTGATAGGGCATAAAGCCATGTATCTGGACTAGAGTGGAGGGACGATGAGGAATAATTAATTTGGCATAACTCTTCTGTTCATCCTGTGACTTCTGAGGCCTTTTCCTATGGCCTGGTGACACATGACTCCAGCATTAGACTCTTGGAAAGCATCTGTGTGATCCTGACTGGCATGAAGCTTCCTTCCCAGCCTTTGAGAAACACACATCAATTTTCCAGTCTGTATTTCATCCTCTTGCTACAAAGGAGCCACTGTGTCTGTCAAAATGGATCCCTTTGCAGCAAGAGGATGAAATAAAAAATTAAATATCCTTTATACTTCAACAAATAGAGGGGGGTGACCTGCATGGAGCGGCCATTACAACTACTCTAGCCATCTTACTGGGCAGACTAGATGGACATTCCTAACAGGGTCTTCATTGCAAGCAAGATAATACTGTGTGGCTTTTAAATACAAGCTCTCTGCCCGAGAGCTCTTAAAGGGCTTGTTTTTCAAATTCTCTCTTTGCTTCCCTTATCAGTGCCTTGCATCTAACCTGCCAGTGTCTTCTCAGTGCCTTGCATCTAACCTGCCAGTGTCTTATCAGTGCCTTGCATCTAACCTGCCAGTGTCTTATCAATGCCTTGCATCTAACCTGCCAGTGCTTTTGTCATTTCCCATTTTTGTCATTTGGCTCCTTTTTTCCTGAAAGTTGCTTTTTTGGCAGCAACAGCCTCTCTGATCTTGCCTTTAAACCATGCTGGCAGCCTTTTGGCCTTCCTTCAACTTTTCTTAAAGCGTGGAATAACACTGTTCTGGGCTTCCAAGATAGTACTTTTAAGCAATGACAATACTTGATGTAAATCTTTATCCTTTGCAGCAGCTGTTTAGTTTTTTTTCTTAACTATTTTCCTTTTTTTATCATAGTCTCCCTTGAGCACTACAAAAGTAAATAGGATATTGCCCCATCCTCCAGTCCCAGGGGGATCAGAACCACAGCCTTGAGCTGAATCAGCCTGTCAAGCATGAGCCAGACCACTTGCACCTTGGCTGGGGTGTGACCAAGATAAATCATGAAGGCACCTGCGAAAGGCTTGGCAAATTTGAGCACGTAGCCCACGCAAATGACTTCCAGCACCCACACGTCCGTTGTGATCAGGGCCCAGGTGGGATAAAACTGGTGTAGGCAGCTGCCTATCATAAACACCTTCGCAGAGGTCCACAAATCTTTACTGGGAAGCCTTGGCAGCTCCGGGACCACCAGAGGTCCCACCTCTGCTGCCATGACTGCCTCCTCAAAAGAAGCCTCTTGAGAGAAACCAGTACCATTGCAGATTTGCCCCTCCCCCCCAGCTGGACAAAACTTCAATGCCTCATGGCCAATGCCTCTGGGCTTATCTTCCGGATGTCGGATTACCTTAGTGTCTCCCTGATCCTTCACCAAATAGCAACCTCCCCAAAAATGGAAGCTTGCTCAATCACATCCTGGAGGCTACATCCATCAAACAGTTGAACAGCCATTGACTTAGTAGACGCATGTAATAAGTCATAGAACAAATCAGCCAAAAAGGCCATGCCCGACTCTACTACTACTACTACTACTGAGCATTTGTATAGCGCTACAAGTCGTACGCAGCGCTGCACAGACATGTAAGAGACAGTCCCTGCTCATCAGAGCTTACAATCTAGTCAAGACAGACAACACAAAGTGTAGGCAGAGATAAACAAGGGGGACAGAAAAAGATGAAGGCGATCAGGTGAGTCAGGTGAGGTGTGCTGCCTCCTGGAGTGTGGTCAACTCTGTCAGAGCCACCTCCAAAATCTTCTGTGACCACCGCAAACAGGCCCATGCCACATAAGAGCCACTAATGGGCACCTTGGAGGGCTAGGATCGGCTTAAGCAGCGCCTCCATCCACCGATCCTTCAAAGCTGTGCCCCCCTTCCACCAGAATGGTAGTTTTTCTGGTGACTGCAGTCACCAGCACATCCATCCGGAGAAGGCGCAAGCATTCCCTCTCTTCCGGGGAAATGGGTAAAGTCTGATCATGCTCCTAGCAACCTACAAGCCCACTTCAGGAACCTTTCATTCCTCATTGATTATCACCTTTACCGCCCAGTGGATGGAAAAGGACAGAGGTGGATTGCAAGATCCGAGGCAGCATGGATTCACTAGAGGCAGGTCTTGTCAAACAAATACGATTGATTTCTTTAACTGGGTGACCGGGAGTTGGACCGAGGGAGAGCTCTAGATGTGGTGCATTTAGATTGCAGAAAAGCCTTTGACACTGTTCAACACAGGTGACTTATAAACAAACTGAGCACCTTAGGGATGGACCCTAAAGTTACTGATTGGGTTAGAAATTGGTTGAGTGAGTGGCAACAAAGGATACAGGTAAATGGAGCTCACTCTGAGAAGGTGGTTAGCAGTGGTGTGCCACAGGGATCTGTCCTTGGTCTGATTCTTTTTAACATCTTTGTTAGCGATATTGTGGAAAGGCTTTTGGGTAAGGTCTGCTCATTTGCGGATGATACCAAAATCTTTAATAGAGTAGACACCCAGGAAGAAGTACATAACATGAGAAGGGATCTAGCTAAGCTTGAAGAATGGTCTAGAATTTGGCAGCTGAAATTTAATGCTAAAAAATGCAGGGTCATGCATTAGGGGTGAAAAAATCCAAAGGAATGGTACAGTGTCCTGGATGTAACTGTGTCTGACGATATAAAGTAGCTAAACAGGTAGAAAAGACGACTGTGAAAGCCAGAAGGATGCTTGGGTGTATAGGGAGGGGAATGGCTAGCAGACTGAAAGGAGGTGATAGTGCCTCTGTATAAGTCTCTGGTGCGACCTCATTTGGAATATTGTGTGCAATTCTGGAGACCGCACCTTCAAAAGGAGATAAATAGGATGGAGTCGGTGCAGAGGGTGGCTACCAAAATGGTTAGTGGTCTTTATTACGTAGCATATGAGGACAGACAAAGATCTTAATATGTATACTTCAGAGGAAAGATGGGATGGGGCCATATGACAGAGACATTGAAATACCCCCGTGGCATAAATGTACAGGAGGGTCTCTTTCAAATGAAGGCAAGCTCTGCTATGAGGGGACATAGAATGAGAGTGAAAGGGGATAGACTCAGGAGTAATATGTGGAATATTTCTTTATGGAAAGAGTGGTAGATGTATGGAATAGTCTCCCCCTGGAGATGGTGGATAAAGGGCCAGTATCTGCATTCAAAAAAACATGGGACAAACACAAAGGATCTCTGAAGGTAAAAAGGGGACTATTGTAACATAGCAACATAGTAATGATGGCAGATAAAGACCAGTATGGTCCATCTAGTCTGCCCAGTACAATGTCAAGAGTAGGTACACCTGCCGCTCCGTGCAGGACACCCCTCCCCATGTCTTTGCTTAGGGGTGAACCCACCACTTCATATAGGACACCCCTATTTGTTGAGGAATTTGATGGTTCAGTTTATTTTGATATTTTCTTGTTGCTGTAAAGGGATCCACTGTGTCTGTCCCATGTCCCTTTGAACTCCATCACTGTGTTTGCCCCCACCAACTCCATCGGGAGGGCATTCCAAGCATCCACCACCCTTTCAGTGAAAAAGTATTTCCTGACATTGCCTTTCAATTTACCACCTTGCAGCTTCATGTTATGCCCTCTGGTTTTACAGCTTCTCCGTCTTTGGAAGAGGTTTGTTTGTTCATTATTTTCCTTTAAGTATTTAAAGGTCTGAATCATATCTCCTCTATCCCTCCTCTCCTCCAGAGTGTACATATTTAGGTTTTCAAGTCTCTTCTCATAAGGCTTCTGATGCAGGCTCCAAATCATTTTGGTTGCCTTCCTCTGAACAGTTTCCAGTCTTTTTATATCCTTTGCAAGATACGGTCTCCAAAACTGAACACAGTATTCCAAGTGAGGCCTCACCAGTGACTTGTACAGTGGCATAAATACCTCTTCCTTTCTGCTGGTAATTCCTCTTTGTATGCAGCCCAACATCCTCCTGGCTTTTGCCACCACCTTGTCGCACTGTTTTGCCACCTTGAGATCTTCAGAAATAATCACGCCAAGGTCCTTCTCCTGATCCGTACACACCAACCTCTTGCCCCCTATTGCGTGCTTTTCCCTTGGATTTCTGCTTCCCGAGTGCATCACTCTGCACTTCTTTGCATTAAACCTTAACTGCCAAGCAACAGACCATTCTTCCAGCTTTTGTAGATCATTCCTCATGTTAACCACTCCCTCGGGGGAGTCCACTATGTTGCAAATTTTTGTGTCATCTGCAAAAAGACAGACTTTTCCATTTAGTCCTTCAGCAATATCACTCACAAATACAATGAACAGTGCTGGGCCCAGGACCGACCGACTCCTGGGGCACCCCGCTAATCACCTTCCTTTCATCCGAGTGAGCTCCATGTGCCATCACCTTCTGTCATCTGTCAGTCAACCAATTTCTGATCCAATTTACCATCTTGGGATCTATCCCAAAGCTACTGAGTTTATTGATAAGCCTCCTATGAGGAACAGTATCAAAGACTTTGCTGAAATCCAGGTAGATGACATCCATCGCATGCCCCTGATCTAGTTCCCTGGTCACCCAGTCAAAGAACTCAATCAGATTTGTTTGGCAAGATCGTCCTTCGGTGAATCCATGTTGCCTTGGATCTTGCAACCTGTTGGCTTTGAGAAAGTTTTCTATTAGCTCTTTCAGGAGCACCTCCATTACTTTTCCCGCCACTGAGGTAAGGCTCACAGGCCTGTAGTTTGACACTTCTTCTCTGTCACCACCTTTGTGTAGAGGTATGACATCAGCCATTTTCCAGTCCTGAGGAACCTCTCCTGTTTCCAAGGATCTGTTGAATACATCCTTTTAACAGCCCTGCAAGAACTTCTCTGAGCTCTTTCAGTATCCTGGGATTTATCTCATCTGGTCCCATGGCCTTGTCCACTTTCAGTTTTGCAAGTTGTTCTAACACTTCATCTTCTGTGAATGGTGTGGTATCTACTTCATTCCTATTTTTATATTTGGGAGTCACAGGTGGTCCTTCTCCAGGGCTTTCTTTAGTAAATATTTGTTTAGCAATTTTGCTTTTTCAATGTCACTTTCCACGAGTGCGTTCCCAGCACTTCTGAGTCCTGCAATTCCACCTCTGATCTTCTTCCTTTCCCCAATATACCTGAAGAAAGTTTTGTCGCCACACTTCACATCTTTAGCCATCTTTTCCTCTACCTTTGATTTTGCTATCCTTATTTCTCTCTTTGTCTTCGAGTTTGATCCTGTATTCATTTCTGTGTTCCTCTGTTTACAAGCTTTGGAATTTTGCGAAAGCTGTGTTTTTGCCTTTATTTGAGCAGCCACTTCTTTGGAAAACCAAATAGGTTTTCTTCTCCTCTTGTTTTTGTTTACTTTTCTTACTTATTTATCCGTTGCCCCTTTTATTGCCACCATTAGTTTAGCCCATTGCAATTCCAAATCCCTTATCTCCTTCCACCCTGTCAGCTCCTCCTTTAGGTACTCGGCCATTTTATTGAAGTCAGTGTTTTTGAAGTTTAGGACTTTGAGCTTGCTATGACTGGACTGCACCATGGCTTTTATCTCAAACCACACCGTGTGATGATTGCTGCTGCTCACAGGGGCACCCACCCAGACATTCGACACACTAGCACTGTTGGTGAGCACTAAATCCAACACTGAGCTTTCCCTGGTTGGTTCCATCACCATTTGTCTAAGTAATGCATCTTGGAGAGCATCCACAATTTTTTGCTTCTTTCCAGATTTGCAGAAGGAGTTATCCAATCCACATCAGGTAGATTAAAGTCACCCAATATGATTGCTTCTCCCTTTGTGGCTATCTTGGCAATATCTATAATCAATTCGTTATCTCTCTCTTCAATTTGTGTCAGAGGTCTGTATACTACAGCAGTATGGATAACAGTGCCATCTCCTCTTTCCAACACAATCCAGAGCGCTTCTTCTTTTCCCTATGCCCCCTGCATTTCAGTAGCTTTAATATTGCCCTTGACATACAAGGCTTCTCCTCCTCCCTTCCATTTTCTCTGTCTCTTCTGAACAGATTATAACCAGCTATGGCTATAGCCCAATCATGTGATTCATTAAGCCAAGTTTCTGTAATGGCCACAATGTCCAAATCCATTTCCACCATTAGGGCTTCCAGGTTTGGAACTTTGTTGGCTAAACTTCGAGCATTTGTGCTCATTGCTTTTCAGGATTTAACTGGCTTGTATGTATTTTGCATTGCTTTTGTTCTGTACACATCTTCCCACTTGTTTTTGATGTGTGGTTTAAAAGTGTGGCTGCTTTTGATGTTATTCTGCTTTTGCAGGGGGTGACGTCCAGAGCTTGACCTTCCACATCTGTGTTCACTTTCTGCTCTAAGTACTTCAACAACTTGGTTTGTAATCCTGCTGGCTGAAGAGTCTGGGAGGCACTTGACTATCTTCTCTCCATTGAACTGTGTTCCCAAGTTGGTGCCTCTGATGATGGAATCCCCAAGTATTAGTAGTTTGCTGTTTGGTGAGGTTTTCTTCATATTTGGTCCTCTAGCAGGATATTGGGAATTGTCTGTCTCATTTAAGGGCCCTTCAGTTTCTTTGGATTGGGCATCCTCATTCGCCAAGGCAGAGAAAGCATTATGCAGGGATATCTCCTGATGCATAGGATGTCTTGGTGTCACAGGTCGCAATCTACCAGAACCCACTCTACCAGAACCCACTGTGATCCATTTACTCCTGGGGTGTTTGATTCTTTGTTGGAGCGGTGGTGAACTTTGTTCAGTTTGTATCTTAGAGGAGGTGTGTTTCATTGCAGTCAATTCCTCAGTTCCTCGTCCTCATTAGGCAAGCAGAGATCTCTCTTGATGCATAGGATGTCTGTATGTTACAGGTCGCAATCTACCAGAACCCACTGTGATCCATTTGTCCCTGGGGTTTTTGATTCTTTGTGGGAGCGGTGGTAGACGTTGTTCAGTTTGTATCCTATAAGAGGTGCGCTTCATTGCAGCCAGTTCCTCCCTCAATAGGGTCACTTCTTTTTGCTTGGCAGCTAGGTCTTCCCTTAGTAGAGTCAGTTCTTTATGCATGGCAGCTGACCTGAAGCACAGAGGACAAGCTCTTAGGTTCCAAATGATTTGCCTTGGAATGAATATACCGCAGTTATTGCACTGAATACACGACATGCTGAATAAGCAGTCCTAGAAGAAGAAGAAAGGAAGAAGAGGAGGTGGGCCTTAACCCAAGTTAAAAGGATAGATGGCAACGTATGTGACTACTATATAGGCAATGCAGTCCCTGGGGTGAGGGGTAGGATGGGCGGGAACCTAAGTGTCTCTGGCCAGTAGGCTGTTCCTGAACTGGGGCACCCACAGATATCTGCTTCAAGACTACACAGAAAAGCAGTCAGTCAGTCATAGTATCCCCAAACTTAATGTATAACCACAGTTAAACTTTATATTAGCGATATCCCCAAAAGTCAAACAGTTAAACTCTATATTGGTAGCAAGAAACCAGCAGAGAGAAGAAAGAAAATTATAATCTTAGCTTTTGGCTTTGTAAGCATTCCACAGCTTCTGCAGAATGCCTTAGACCGGTATGTGTGTCTAGGTGTAAGATGGTCTAAAATCAGCCCCTCCCTGAGAGCAAGCTATTCTCCAAGCAGTGCAACAGATTTCACTCTTTGTTATCTGGATACTCAGGTCCCAGTAGTCTGAATATCCCCAAACATTATGTATAACCACAGTTAAACCTTATATTAGCGATATCCCCAAAAACCAAACAGTTAAACTCTATATTGGTAGCAAGAAACTAGCAGAGAGAAGAAAGAAAATTATAATCTTAGCTTTTGGATTTGTAAGCACTCCACAGCTTCTGCATATGGAATGGAAACTATAGTCTTTTTCTGCCATCATGTTTCTATGTTTCCAGCAGGGGATCCTCCGCCTTTTCAGAAGGCTCAAGCATCGGTTCTTCCGCAATTCTTAAGGCTGCTAAAGCTTTCACAATCAATGCGGGAAGTTCAGCCTGATGAAAAATATGGACTGCTGAGGAGTCTTACCCGGCAAGGAGCTGCCCCTCTTCCAGTTCCTCCTGCTTGATTTTGTACAGGAGATCCGAGAGACCTTCCAAGGGTATAAGAGTCAGCATAGCCAACAAAGTCCACTGAGGTATTATCATCAAATTTGGAGGAGTTCTCCCTGCGCTGCCGCTTACTTGCTGCAGAAATCACCCACTCCCCTTGAGTGGAAGGTGCAGGCAGTAAGGGAGCCCCTTTACCAAACGGCCTGCTACAATACATAGGCTTGATTTAAAAGCAGGACAAATTCATAAGAGCATAAGCATAAGAAATGCCATACTGGGTCAGACCAAGGTCCATCAAACCCAGTATCCTGTTTCCAACAGTGGCCAACCCAGGTCACAAGTAACTGGCAGGGTCCCAAAAAGACACACAGGTTCCACAATGCTTGTATTGGGGCAAGTAGTGGATTTCCCTAATTAAAACCGTACATTGTCAAAATTTTACACAGGGAAGATGTTGAGGGTACCATTCTATAAGAGGATGGCTATATGAGAAATTCAAAAAGTGCACCTATTTTATAAAGGCAATATAAGCACCTATGTGTCTTTTTATAAAATATCAAATAGAATCCTAAAAGCATCCCCATCAGAGCACAAATTTATACCTGCTCTGGGGAAAAAAAAGTGTGCCTTTGAGTCAGTACCAATTCCTGGCGACCCAGCAGCTCCTGGGTTTTCTTGGCAGAGTGACTGGAAGTAAATTGCCGGCCTTTCTTCTGAGACAATGGAGAGTCAAGTGACTTGCCCAAGGCCACAAGGAGTGCCAGTGGGAATCAAACCCTGATCTCTTGGGTACCTAGCCAGTGCTCTAACCACTAGGCTACTTCTCCACCTGCTCTGAAAAAGATGTAAATGTGTGCATGTACTCTGTATATATCCTCATTTTATAAAAGTAAGGCATGTTCATTGCAACACTCTCTCCAGGACCACCTACATGCAGCTTAAATGTTCTTACTTTTAATGCCCACATGTGGCCGCACAGCTTTATAAAAGCCATTTTCTGCATGAAAAACAGGCTTTATACATGAAACCTCTTTATAAAATTACTCCAAAAGAACAAACAAATCAGAGGACAGGAGAGAACCTCATGGCATGCACAGCTGAGAACGCTTCTTTTATATACTCCACCCTACCCTAGCACAGAACCAGCCAGTACCCCTTATTTTTATATTTAAAAACAGTCCCATGGTCATAAATCTGTTAACACACTGATTCCACCGCCCCCCCTCCCAAACTCTGTTCACCAGCACACCATCAAACAGCACATTTCATCTTATAGTTTGTTAGAATTTGATTGACTGCCCTTAGCCAAGCAGACAGAGCGGTTTACAAATAAAACAATCACACACAAAATAAAAGCAGAACAGAAAAGGAACTCCAATGCCCCCCCTCCACTATGACCCCGGCAGTGAAGACCGGCTGATCCCAGGGTCCACTGTGCTTGCCCTCGGCATGTGTTCTCCGCGATCCTTTGGGGGGGGGAGTTTAACTAACTGGCACCACATAAGCTCAACCTCCAGCCCACTTCCAGAAGTTGGGGAGGAGGAGAGGGGGCAGCCAACTCCTGCTCACCCAGAGGGTTCTGTGGAGAGGCTACGGGGGGAGGGGAGGAGAAGGGGGGGAGGGACCTGGCTCCAGCAGCTCAGCACCAAGACACCAATCCAGCTAGCACAGGCTATGCTCATCCACCTGCTGGAGACTGAGAAATACTGGCTCTGCAGGGGAGCACAGGCTACTGAAGAGAGAGGATTTAGTTTGTTGTTTTCAGTCTCTATCTGCTGGTGGATGAGCATGGCCCAGGTGTCTGGACTGGAGGAAGATCTGGAACAGGGCCTTGAGCACACAGAAAGGGCTATGCTCACTCTGATACCACTGCCAGCCACACCAGCAGACCCTTCGTCTTCACAAACTTAAAGTAAGGACTAGTCTCTTCTTCATTCTATAAAACTTGGCTGAACAGGCTGGTTAACCTTCATCATCATTTACCACATTGCTCTGGCATTACCTGAGGATCAGAAATAAGGCTGCACAGACTGACAAGAAAAGTTGTGCTGAAGGGCAATTAAAAGTGATGTACTGCTATCAGGCCTGTGATGGTACAACTATATATATGAGGTAGAAAGAAAAGCTACTTTTAGACTTTAGAAAGGCACGTGCCCATTTCCTCTGAAAAACAGGAACATTAAGAAGAGTTACAGTCTATGCTGTGGAGGGAGTCTCCGAGACCTAGCAGAGAGGGAGCCCTACCTATCTGCTGCCCAGATTCAGAGCACATGCACGCCAGAGTCTGATAGCTACTGCAATCTGTAGCTTATGGAAGGGGCAAATCTCCAATGGGAACAAAGGCTCATGGTACCATAAACCCCACAGACACTGACTCAAAGATGCAAAATTAACAGATCCAAACAAAAAAATTCCAAACAGACAAACAAGGTTGGCTGGAGACTGTACCTTGGGACACATTTCAGTTCCTTTCATGATGAGGTTTCGAGCCACTTGTAACTTGCCGGTTACCTCCTCCAAACGTGCAGAAGCGATCCAGGCTGGAGGGTGGTGAGGGTTGGTCTCCCGCACAGACTTCAGGAGCAGCCGGGCTTTCTTAATATCACTAGTAGAGAAGAAAAAGGTTCTGCTTTTACCAAAGAGGGTCTGGAAGCTCAAAAGATGTTACACTACACATTTCAGGGTATAGAAAACTTTACAGCCATCTTCCATATTTCTTTCCCCATCATGACAACTCTTATGATGTTTCCCCCATTTTTAAGCAATAAATTACTGCAATCAAAAGCTTAAACTCCCAAATTTCCAAGAACCACCCCTAATGATTCATCTAGGGTCAAACCTGCTTAGCCCAGGCTCATTTTAGCTCATTACATATAACATTTTCAAACCTACATGGTACTGCTCACTCAATCACTTAACATATGTGCACTCAATGGACTGCTCGCCTTCTTTCAAACTAAACGTACTGCCCTCTGTTCAAGCTTCTATTAAGCTAAATACTTAAAAATCTGTATAAAAACAGCTTTACTGGGCTCCTCTCCCTCCTGATTCACCCAATGAAGTTAGAAACATATCTATTACTATGACAATAACTGTGAAGTTCTCATACAGTGTTCTGGAAACTCCTGAGTGAAGCTGGCATCTAGAAAAGGCAGGTCACAAAATGCTATTGCTACACCCATGTTTAAAAATGGGAAGAAAAGACTTCCGGTGACGTCATCGGGACCGATGGTGGGGTAGAAGGAGAGCTCCGCCATCTAAGCCTGTGAAAAGGGGGCTTAAATAACCCTAATTGTGCCAAACGTGAGGGGCAAAGGAGGAGAATCGGGGAGCGGCGAAAGGAAGCAGATCGGCCCTGCATAGGCGACCTACCTGAAGGGGGTGCCTCACGAGTGGCCTGAGGCGCCGACCGCGTGGTGGGCCAGCACCTGCAGGAAGAGCGAAGGAAGTGCGGAGAGGCCGCAGTAGAGAGGAGTGCTGAGTGCACGGCCCAGCAAGCAGAAATCCTGGTCACCGGGTAGCGCAACAGAGCAGCGGTCCTGTGAGGGAACCAAAAACTCAACGCGGCAGCGGGGCTGAAGCACACAGTAATCTTTTGCCTGCCGGAAGTGAGGAGCTGAAGAGCCCAGCGTGCGGCGGCGGCTTGAGTAGCACGGCTCGCCCCGATAGCGGCGATCTTGGGAGAGGGCCGAGCGGAGCCTGGGTGAGTGCAGAGAGCTGTAAGGAGTGCTGCGGGGGAAGTTAACACAGTGGTGGAGAGGGCGCAGAGGAGCCCCGAAGGAACAGCCAGTTGTGGAGACGGCAGAAAACAAGCAAGGTGTGAGGTGAGAGTACCACCAGTCAAGGAGAGCTGCAGAGCGGAGGCCATAGACGGACCAGAGCCCAGGAGGAGTGGAGGAGAGAAGCTGCTCTTGAGGGGCCTCAAGGTCCAGATGTTGTAGGGGGGACAGGGAGAGGAGTGGTCCCAGCGCCGCATAACAGATAACGGAAGCAACGCCCTGCAGCAGCTACAGCCAAAGAAATAAATACAGCTGTGTCATAAAGCAATCCTAACCCTGAGCCAAGATGGATAAAACTAAAGCAGGGATGTCAGCGCAAAAGAAGTTGGCGGAATTTCGATCACCTTACGGAGCAGTTAAGAGTGGCAAAGAGGGGGTCAAAGAGAACAGCAAGAAGCCAGCAGAGACCCAAGAGCTGGTGGAAGAGTTGGAGCTGAGTTGTAGCCCTGGAGGGATTGCGCAATTGAAAGACTGGCTCACTGAGCTGAAGGATGAGATTAAATCAGACATCGGCGGGGTGTCGCGTGAGCTCAGAGAGTCCATACACTCTCTGAGACAAGATATTGGGGAGATTGGCAACCGACTGGAAGAAATGGAGACCCAAATGCAGCAGCAGGGGGAGGAAATGGACGAGCTACAAAAAGGCTGGGCAGACCTTAAACGTGCTCAGGAGGAGCAGCAGATGAAGGAGGAGGACCTGGAGGACAGATCCCGAAGATGCAACCTGCAGGTCCGGGGTCTCCCAGAAGGAGCTAGGTACCGAAACTGTGAGGATGTGATTGTTAAAATTTTTAGTTCCCTGCTCGAGACAGCAGACCCAGAGGGGGGCACCGAGATCGCACTGTCACAAACAGAGAGCGCGCACAGGAGCCTGGGCCCCAAAAGAGACAATAAACCAAGAGACATTGTGGTATGCCTGGGCTCCTTCAGGATTAAAGAAAGGTTGTTGATGGCAGCCAGGAAGGTGCGATAGTTCCAGTGGGAAGACCACTCATTGGAGTTCTTTCAAGATCTCTCCGGGGGAACACTGCAGCGCAGGCGGGACTTCAAAGAAGTTACAAAATATTTGAGAAAAGAGGACATAAGATATAAATGGCTGTTCCCGTTTGGCCTGCTGATCACGGCCAGGGGTAGGTCGAAACGGGTGCAAACTATAGAGGAAGCCTGGAGAGCACTGAAAGACTTGGAGATGCCGAACATCCCTGAAGGGTGTGGGACTCTAGCCCGACAGACCGCTAACACGTCAACGTCCTCACATCCATCCCAGAGAGCTCAGCGGTGGCACCGAGTCCCAGCGGAGGGCCGAAGATTGGCGCGACTGCATGGGGAGAGCCCCAGGACACGAGCTGCTGAGAATGGAGTGGGTTGAAGCAGAAAATTTAAAGCTATGTGATTTGCAGTAATGTTGTGTATATTTTTTGGTTGCTGCAGTAGAGGTGCATCAAGAGGGGGGGTAAAGGGGGAGGTAGTAAGAGAGTAGGAGGTCAGGGGGCAGGGAGGGTGATGAGGTAGGGGAAAGAACAGGGGAAGCGGAATGAGGGGTTGGGGGAAGGCAGGGGGGAGGCAGGTAGAGGTTAAGTTGGGGGGATAAGGGTGAGAGTGGGGGGTAATGGGGTGATGGGGAATGGAAGGGGAGGGAAAGGCAGGCCCGGAGGTAGTCACCATAATGGAAGACGAATCTCTCTTCGGAGAGAGCTGGGGGGGGGGAAGGAGTTTGGGAGGGGGTGAGGGTGGGGTAGGGTGAGGTGGGGTGGGGTGAGGGGGAGTAGGATTCTTGATGGGCTGGCGGTGGGGAGCGAGGTAAATTAGAATGGGTGAATTAAAAATTGTATCATTAAATGTTAAGGGCCTGAAATCGCCTTTTAAGCGGCAGAAACTGTATGATGAGCTAGCTCGCCAAAAGGCAGGGATAGGGCTGATACAGGAAACGCACCTTACCAAAACAACGGAGGTTCTGGTCAAGCCCAGGGGATTTGGGGTTTGTATACATGCCTCTAACACAGTTGAAAAAAAGAAAGGGGGGGTGGCCATTTTGTTAGCCTCCAGGTTAAAGACCCAAGTGCACTCCGTTGTTAGGGATAAGGGAGGGAGATATATTCTGGCGAGGGTGCGGGTGGGGAACGAGTGGTATTGCATAGTGAACTTATATGCTCCTACGGGGTCACAGGGTGAATTTTGGAAGCAACTGACGGAGGAAGTGGGGAATATGGGGGAGGGTACCCTAATATGTGGTGGAGATTTTAATCTTACCTGGAATCCAGCAAAGGATGCAACTGGGGTTTGAGAGGGTAAGCGGGCGGATAGGAAAAGATATCAAGAGTTTGTGGTGCAGAATGGATTGGTTGATGCATGGCGGTTACAATACCCAGGGAGGAGACAATTCTCATATTTTTTGCCCATGCATGGGTCATACTCCCGGATAGATGCAATTTGGGTTTCTAAAGAAGTAGGGGGTCGGATTAGTGAAGCAGCAATGGAGGCCATTACATGGTCTGATCATGCCCCTGTGATGGTTTCCCTGCGAACAGCGGACGAAGGGAAAGGGTGCCAATATTGGAAGTTAAATGAGTCATTGTTGAATGATGAGAGGGTCCGGGAGGAGGTAGGGAGGGAAACTAGGGAGTACTTCATAACTAATGATAACGGGTAGGTTGCATGGGGAGGGGTCTGGGACAGCTACAAAGCAGTGATCCGAGGGGTGCTCATCAAGTGGGGAGCACGGATAAAGAGGGAAAGAGAGAGCAGGGAAGGGGCCTTGAGGATTCGCTTATTAGAACTGGAAGAGATGGATGCACAGGGGAGGTCGAGATCTCATCGGGGACAGGTATTTATTTATTTACATTCTCTTATATACCGCGCTATTCTGCATCAGTGCGGTTTACATTGAACAAACTGAAATTACATTGAACAGGGCATTATAACTTGGAGATAACTATTTTACAGGGAACATGGGCTATGGAGGGTTAAGTGGCTTGCCCAAGACCACAAGGAGCACCTGTGGGACTATTCAGTTTCGTGGTTTCTCAATAACAGACATAGGATGAATCGCTTTGATTATTGAATATATTCTTAGCACCTGTTCCTAATAACTTGTATCCATGCAGTAGTGTTACATCTGTAAATAGACTGTAAATAGTTTCCCTTGTTATCCAAGTTCCTTCCCTTGTTATCTGTAAACTCATGCTTGTTATTGTACTGAGACTTTTTGTTCTATGTGAACCGCGCTGATGCCGAATAGTGCGGTATATAAGAGAATGTAAATAAATAAATAAATAAATAGAAACCCCAGTCCTTCCGGCCCAAGGTTGCTGTCCTCTAGTGGGATTTGAACCCCCGACCTTCCGGCCTAAAGTACCTTGCCCCAACCACTAGGCCACTCCTCCACTCAAGGTAATGGCGGTGCGGGCACAGTTAAATGAGCTGCAGGCAGAACGGATACAGGACCAGATGCAACTTTTACGGCAAGAGGTCTTTGAGGGGGGGGATAAGGCTGGGAAATATTTGGCGAGGAGGCTAAGACAGAGAAAGCTGCGCTCCCATATCATTCGAGTCCGCCCTAAGGGAGGGGCCCTGGTAACTAAAGATGGAGAGATCAGGGATGTTTTTAGAGAGTTCTACCAGGAGCTCTATAGAGTTCACGACTTGGCAACAGAGGAAAGAGTGAGCAGATATCTCGCATCAGTGAGATTGCCTAAACTGGGGAGGGAGGAGCAAGGGGAAATGAATAGGCCGATAAGTGGGGAGGTGGAGCAGAGGGCAATTCGACAATTAAAAATTGGGAAAGCCCCAGGACTAGACGGGTTAACAGCACCATTTTATAGGCAGTTCGGGAATCTCTTGATTGAGCCGTTGGTGAAGTTATTTAACTTGCCTAGGGAGGGAGGGAGACTTGCGGACACGATGGGGTGTGCGGGGATTACGGTTATTCATAAAGAGGGGAAAGACCCGCAGGACTGTGCATCTTACCGGCCCATTTCTCTGCTTAACCTTGATGCCAAGTTACTAGCAAAGGTATTAACAGCTCGACTAAACAAGGTAATTGGAAAGTTGATACATCAGGACCAGGCGGGCTTCATACCTGGTAGACAGGTTGCAGACAATATTAGGAAAATATTGAATATAGTCTGGTCAATTGAGCAGAGCGGGGAAGAGGCCCTGCTCCTGTCGTTGGACACCGAAAAAGCTTTCAACCAGGTAGCATGGCCCTTCTTGTTCCAGGTGTTAGAGATGGTTGGGCTGGGAAACTAATTTTTGGCTTGGATAAAGGCACTTTATGATCACCCGCAGGCCTGTGTGAGGGTGAATGGGGCGTACTCGGGGGTTTTCGCGCAGGGGAGGGGTACACGACAGGGGTGCTCTCTTTTGCCGTTGCTCTTCGCCATAGCGTTAGAGCCGTTTGCACAGAGGGTGCGAGAAAGAGCGGATATCCTAGGAATACAGGTGGGGACGAGGGGTTATAAGATTTCATGGTTTGCAGACGATATTATTCTAAGCTTGGGTAGACCCAAAGTGAGCATTCCAATAGTGATATGGGAACTGGAGGAATATGGTAAGCTGTCGGGGTTTACAATTAATTGGGCTAAATCGGAGATCTTAAACTTAGCGGTCTCTGGAGCCGGGCAAGCACGGTTGGCCAAGCAATACCCTTTTAAGTGGGCGAGGGACAGTATAAGGTACTTAGGAGTACGTCTCAGTAACAAAACGGCAGAACTATACAAATTAAATTATGGGAAGGTACTAGGACAGACTGAAAGTTGGCTGGGGGGTTGGGGGAAGTGGTTTTTATCATGGTTTGGGGGTATAGCGACAGTTAAAATGATGCTTGTGCCGCGCCTGCTGTTCTTATTCCAGACACTCCCCACTGAGGTCCCGCGGAACCAATTAAAACGGGTGCAAGGGATGGTGAACAGATTTATATGGAAGCAGAGAAGCCCGAGAGTGGCAATGAGCACACTGCAGAGAGTGAAAGAAGAGGGGGGGCTGGGAATTCCTAACTTGGGGAAATACTATGAGGCCGCGCAACTGAAAACAGTCTATGAGTGGCAGCGGGATGGGGGGAAACAATGGGTGCAGATGGAGCAGGAACAGATGGGGGGGCGGACCTGGAGAGGGTGATATGGAGGGGAGGAGCGGGCACAGCTTCTAACATTCTTAACCCCATGATAGCGCATAGTTTGAAAGTGTGGAAACGGTACAAACAACAGCTGGTGTCGGGAAAAGGATACACACAGGGCATGGGATTAGAGGCATGTTTTGAGAAGGGCAGGGGCCAGATGTGCAGACCCTTTGGAGGTGGGCTAAGGGGGGGCTGACGCAAGTCTCCCAACTCTTGCATAACCAGGGGATCTATGGGTTTGAGGGTATTAGGGATCTCTACGGGTTGATAGGGAATGACTATTATGCTTATCTGCAACTTTGTCATTGTCTTCGGCGGCCAAGGGTGTGGAAGGACCTATGGGGACATCGTATTTGGTTTGAGGTTTTCTGCTCAGGGCATTTGGGACAAAAGGGGATAGTATCACAAATATATAGGGGTTTGCTGGAGATAGGGGAGGGTAAATTACCGTATATGTTGAAATTGCACTGGTGTTCAAACAGTAATTTATATGCCAATCAAATGTATAACTGTAATCGTGTCGTTGTTAGTCTCCCCCTTGTTTTGTCCCCTCTCCCTTGTCTTTGTACAATGATGGACCGCTTCTGATCGCTGGAAGGAGCGGTGTATAAATGTATGCCAACTAAATAAATAAATAAAATAAATGGGAGGAAGATCTGGGGGTAGTGTGGAGTGATGAGGTGTGGACTAAGGTGCTCCGGACCACAGCGCATGTTTCTATCTCTGCATCCCTAAAGGAAAATGCCTATACCTGGCTATACTTTATTCAGAAAGGACAGGGTAGGAAGAAGGGGAGGAGGAGTAGCACTATATGTAAAAACTACTATTAAAGCTTTGGAATTACAGCGCTTAAAAGGGAGAGAGGAGGCATTGTGGGTTAAACTAGAAAGAGGGAAAGAGAAATCTATTTGCATTGGTGTGATATACAGACCTCCCTCACAAGAGGAAGAGGTGGACAGAGAGTTAATTGAAGACATACGCAGCATTGCTAGGAAAGGGGAAGTGCTACTGCTAGGAGATTTCAATATGCCAGATGTTGATTGGCACATTCCTGCTGCAGTATCATCTAGGAGTAAGGAGATCCTGGATTCTCTACAGGGAGAACTATTCAGGCAATTGGTAACAGACCCCACACGTGAAGGGGCCATACCGGACTTGGTGCTTACCAATGGTGAAAGTGTTTCTGATGTTGTAGTGGGAGATCATTTTGCATCCAGTGATCACCAGATGGTGTGGTTCAGTATTAGGACTAGGGCTGTTAGAATCCATTCCAAGGTGAAGATCTTAGACTTTAGGAAGACTAACTTTGCGAAGATGGGCCAATACCTCAGGGAGTCGTTAGTGGGATGGGAACAGCTGGGGGATGTAGAACAACAGTGGACAAAACTGAAAGGGGGTATTTTAAAGGCAACCAACCTTTTTGTTAAAATAGTAAATAAAGGCAAAAGGAACAGGAGACCGCTATGGTTTTCGAAGGAAGTAGCTGAAAAAGTGAAGAAAAAGAGGGAGGCCTTCATGAAATACAAGAGATCACAGAGAGAGGAAGACAGGCATCTGTATTTGGAAAAACTTAGAGAAGCTAGCAAAGTAGTCAAGAAGGCAAAGATTCAAAAGGAGGAGGAAATAGCCATTGCAATAAAATGGGGGGATAAGACATTTTTCAGATATATTAGTGAGAAGAGGAAGGGCAAAAGTGGTATTGTCAGACTCAAGGGTACAGGGGGGGAATATGTAGAAGCTGATAAGGATAAAGCGGAATTGCTTAACAAATATTTTTGTTCTGTGTTCACAGATGAAGAACCAGGAGCAGGACCTCAGAAAACACCCACAAATAAGAACAGAAGCGAGGGACATTTTGAACAATTTTCAGAAGACTGTGTTCGTGAGAAACTAGCTCAACTTAAAGTAGACAAAGCGATGGGACCTGATGGGATACACCCTAGAATACTGAGGGAACTTGGGGACGTTCTAGCAACTCCACTGACTGACCTTTTCAATGCCTCGTTGGAGTCAGGAGTGGTGCCAAAGGACTGGAGAGAGGCTCATGTGGTGCCTTTACACAAAAGCGGAAGTAAGGATGTGGCTGAAAACTACAGGCCGGTTAGTTTAACTTCAGTGGTGAGTAAATTAATGGAAACGCTGTTGAAAGAGAAAATAGTGAGGTTTCTGGAGTCCAGCGGATTACAGGATCCGAGGCAGCATGCATTCACCAGAGGCAGGTCTTGTCAGACAAATCTGATTGATTTCTTTGACTGGGTGACCAGGGAGTTGGACCGAGGGAGAGCTCTAGATGTGGTGTATTTAGATTTCAGTAAAGCCTTTGACACTGTTCCTCACAGGCGACTTATAAACAAACTGAGCACCCTAGGGATGGACCCTAAAGTTACTGCTTGGGTTAGAAATTGGTTGGGTGGGAGGCGACAAAGAGTACAAGTAAATGGAGCTCACTCTGAGGAGAAGGATGTTACCAGTGGTGTGCCCCAGGGATCTGTCCTTGGTCCGATTCTTTTTAACATCTTTGTTAGTGATATAGCGGAAGGGCTGTCGGGTAAGGTTTGCCTCTTTGCGGATGATACCAAAATCTGCAATAAAGTAGACACCCAGGAAGGTGTAGATAACATGAGGAGGGATCTGGCTAAGCTTGAAGAATGGTCTAGAATTTGGCAACTGGGATTTAATGTTAAAAAATGTAAGGTCATGCATTTGGGCTGCAGCAATCCAAGGGAGCAATACAGTATAGGAGGTGAAGTACTTTTGTCCACTAAAGAAGAGCGGGACCTAGGCGTAGTTGTGTCCGATGATCTTAAAGTAGCTAAACAGGTAGAAAAGGCGACTGCAAAAGCTAGAAGGATGCTTGGGTGCATACGGAGAGGAATGGCTAGCAGAAAAAAGGAGGTGATAATGCCTCTGTATAAGTCTTTGGTGCGACCTCATTTGGAGTATGGTGTGCAATTCTGGAGACCGCACCTTCAAAAGGATGTGAACAGGATGGAGTCGGTGCAGAGGGTTGCTACTAAGATGATTAGTGGTCTTCATTATAAAGCATATGAGGACAGACTTAAGGATCTTAATATGTACACCTTAGAGGAAAGGCGGGATAGAGGTGATATGATTGAGATGTTTAAATACCTCCGTGGCATAAATGTTCAGGGAGAGAGCCTCTTTCAATTGAAAGCAAGTTCTGCGACGAGGGGACATGGGATGAGGGTGAAGGGAGATAGATTCAGGAGTGATATGCGGAAATATTTCTTTACGGAAAGAGTAGTGGATCCGTGGAATAGTCTCCCAGTGGAGGTGGTAGAGATGAGGACAGTAACTGAATTCAAAAAAGCATGGGACCAACACAGAGGATCTCTAAAGGTAAAAAGTGGACTGTTGTAGTTGTTATGGAAGGACAGACTAGATGGGCCTTGTGGTCTTTTTCTGTCATCATGTTTCTATGTTTCTATAAGGTGTTGTCCAGATGGTACTGGACGCCAGTCTGTCGCATGAAAGCTAAACTCGGACAGGACGACCAATGCTGGCGGGGTTGCTCTGAGAGGGGGGATTGGATGCATATGTGGTGGCAGTGTGCTCCGGTGCGGGCATACTGGACGAAGGTTCTGGAAGTGATACATGAGATGACAGGACATAAAGTGCCACAAAAGCCTGAAACATGCTTGCTGCACTTTCTAGAAGAAGAGATACCCCGGAGGGAGGCGGGGGTCCTACATCGTCTAGTAGCGGCCCGCTGTGAAATAGCCCGGCACTGGGGAGGACAGAGTGTCCCGCAGGTGGCCGGTTTCGTCCGCAGAGTGAGTGAAGTGGGGCTGATGCACCGGTTGACAGAGCAGCGCCGGGGGGGTGGGGGAAGGAGTGGGGCACAATGGCAGAGGGTGTGGAAATGGGTGGAGGAATGGAAGGAGGAGGGGAGCAGGGGGAGGAAGTAAGGAGCGGAGGCAGGTGGGAGAGGTGGGACTGGTGGGGGGGGTAGCTGGGATAGGTAGGGTTCGGAATTGCAGGAATTGACCTACATGGCTGTATATTGGGTGGGGGGGTAGAGGGGGGAGTCAGCACGGGGGAGCTGCCCGTGTTTGTCGAACTCTTTATGGGGTGACTAAAGTTGGGGGATTTAACTTTCGCTGGCTAACGCTACTCAACGTGGGGGAATCTGATTACCAGTTTTGATCATGTTAGTGTTTTTTGTATGGGAGCAGTTTACTTCAGAATACTTGTCTTATAGTAGCAATGATGGGGGGGGCTTGGGATAATTTGTTGTATTAAACATGTTGTATATTGGTGTGTTATTCATTAATAAAAAAATTTAAAATGAAAAATAAAAAGGGAAGAAAGGCATATGGCCCAGGTTCTGGCCTCCTGCAATTGTGAGGAAATTCATCACAAACTCCTCCAGTCCTGTCGGGATTCCAGAAATTGCAGAAGACGTCGTGTGACAAGTCTCAGAGCTGCTTACTTGTGATCTGGAAATCAGAAGACTGCCCTTGAATCCATTAAAAGGGCAACAGCGAGTCTCCAGAAGTGACACTTACTTGATGTCTCCACCATGAGTTGGGATCATTGAATTTAAGTCGGTCAGATAGCCTTTGGGGTCTACCACAGTCTGGCCACTCACAGAATCTGATACCTGAGATAAAACTTCAGTGCATTAGAGAAAGCCATAACTATCAATATCCATTTAAATTAATTTAAAACTCACCAATAAAATAATTGTACTTGCTAGGCTGTTCATGGTTATGAAAAAAGTGAAAATACCATACAATGTCTAGATATGGGCTATTAGCACACTCCCTGACATGCACCTTTGAGGAAGGAGCCCATGCTATCTTCCATAGTCTACTTTTCTTACCTGGCTTAGTCTCATGTCCATCAAGGTATTTCTGGCTTGTCCAATCTTCCTCATGTCCAGGTCCCCAGTGCCCGGAGTCATCAGTCCAGGCGTCATTCCTCCTGGATACGGGGTGTTCAGACCCCCTGGAAAGGGAGTGTTCAGTCCACCAAATTGCTGGAAATTAAGTTCAATAAAAATAAGTATCTCGTCGTAAGGCACAACCCCCCTTATTTCATAGTACCTTGGATTGTACGGTGCGCACATCACATTCAGTTGTGACCCTCAGGACTGCCGCTATGGTCACAGGATAAACACAAATAACTTCACTTTTCACAATGGCTCCAAATTTCCAGCAGTGTGGGGTCCTGCAGTCACCTCTACCACCCTACAGGACGGCACCCACACTGCCTTTTTTCTAGTTAGGATGACCACGGTTATCTGACTAGTGAATATCACCTTCAGGTGAAGCTCATAGGTCAGGTATGACGGCAGCGATAACAAGAGACGACTCCAGGACAATGCCTGCTGGGCAAGGCACTGCTAGCTGACTGCCAGGCTGCTCCATAACTCACTGTCTGTCGCGGATCCACTGAGGTGTGATTCTCCCCCGTCTGTAAGTGTTTTGCAAAGAAGCTGTCTGGGACAGGTGTCAGTTTTTCATAGCGCGGGTTCCTTTGCCGTTTGTTCCTGGCATCACCAACTTCAGGAATACTCAGCCACTCTTCCTCTGTGACTTCAGCCAGTTTCCTCTGAACAAAAAAACCCCACAAAGTTGCAAGAACACAAGAAAGAGCAGAGCAGATTTCCTAGCTCCATGAGAATGGGTAAGTGATGCTGTGTGTACACCATACTGTCACAAACTGTGCTGAGTATTGCTAAAGTCAAGCCAGGCACGTGCTGAGCTGCTTTTCACTCTTCAGTACTCTCTTCTGAGCAGTACAGCATCTGTGAACTGAATTTCAGCAGCTCCTGCACTTATATTTAATGTCAGATAATCAGAAATGTGCTGAACTGTTAGCCAGGCAATTTGCTTTGCCCGACTGCTCTGTGATCCCATATGTGACAATTCAGAAGCCAAAAGCCTGCATCTTCTAAGAAATGTAAGCTTCCCACTGTATAACAATGTGCTTAATCAGTCACTCTGGCTTCATGTGGAAGCGATGAAGCAGTTGTGCACAGTATTTATAGTATAAACTCGACAATGGCAGAACCCTCCACAGAGAGAAAAAGGTAAATTAAATAAATACAAATGCTAAGACCCTACCTTTAAGTCTGAAAACTGCTGCTGAATTTTGGGCCGCTCCATACGGTATTTTTCAATCTCTTCTTTCTCACGTTGCTCCCTAGGAATTAAGCAGTCCCAAGGTCACAATAACTGTGAAATCCACTTAGAACCAAATCTGGCTTAGAATGAGTTTCTGCTTTAAGATTATGTCCACATCATTTTTCCCCCTCAGAATCTGACACAAATGTTAGACAATCTCAGACCTCTAAAGGGGAATCCCTCGCCATCAGTAAGGTTCAGGTGGCGAGTCCAAATACAACCTGTGCCTTTCAATGGACACCGTTATAGGTCATAGAAAAGCTAAGAGAAAGAGTCAGCAGCCAAAATGCTCCTAATAATGTTCAGCAAGCATTTTAAATATACAAGTTGTCTTTCTTCCCATGATAAAATTACCAAATCAAGGCAATTCCTTAGGAATTCTGCTTAAAGCGACTGCCAACATAAGGGCACTGCACAGTCCCTTCCTATGGAGCACAGTTATAAGAAATTTGCCCAAGCCAGTTGTACCTTCTCTCTTTCCTTCTTTCATCCATCCTTTTGTCCAAAGCTGCATAAATGGCATCTGCCTCCTCGTCATCCTTCTCATAGGGTCCACTAGAAAACAGGCTCCCAGCATAGCCGTTAAACTGAGAGCAAAGAGAGGACATTAAATTAATGTTAACACACCCTGAGAACTATTGCATACAGACGATATCACTACTGGGAGAAAAGAGCGAGCAGCATGGCCAGCAAGGGGAAAAAGCAGCTTAGTTTGATGTATTTGCACACTGCTATCAAGAGGAGAATGTTATAACAGGCTGCCTACGTGTGAAGACCAAGAAGGCAACTATTTCAAGCCTCTTTTAAAAAAGACACTTCAGCACTCCTTGTGTCTATAAATTTTCTATACCTGCTAATTTTCTTTCCTTGAATCCTGCTAGACCAGTCCAGACAAGTGAGGTATGCTCCCTTGCCAGCAATTAGAGGCAGACTTGAGCAAGTTTCAGTGATGTCATCACTTGGTTTATCCTCTGCACCGAGAGAAGCCAGTGTGACACTTCTCAAGCAAAAAGCAAGACTGAAAAACTCAGGAAAGGCAGGGCTTTTTTTGACGGGTACTCGATGGTACTGAGTCCCAGCACCTTTTTCAATGTCTTTTAAAAGTGAACCATGGTCATCATATATTAATTAAAGAGCCCTGCACATGAATACTAACACCTTCTTTTCTAGGCAAAATGCACTGGAAATAGAAAACAGGCCTTACCCACTATTTGCAGTTCCTCGAGTTCCTCCAGTCCAGTCACGCCTCACCAGCAGCTTCGAGACTGAACATATCAAACTTGATGACATCTCCCTAGATAGGTAGTTGGCACCTCCCACCAGACTCCAGTATCCTACTGACAAAGCAGACACACGGGAGCAACAATTAGGGCAACCAACCAGCTACTGTTCAAAAAACAAACTGATTCATTAATCTGTACCCCCACAGGCAGAAAAGACCACCGCAAGAAAGACAAGATCATACTTATGCACAATGAGTCAGTAAAACCTCAAAGGAGATGAGTCACTCTGGCCCTCCCCAGGACCACCACCCCGTGCTCAGGTGTTCTCTCACGCTTCCTTTTTTTTTTTTTGTGCATGTGATAGCCGTAATCCTCTTGCGCCAATGGTGGTTACACCAATCGCCGGACCAACAACAATCAGATGAATTTCTTCAGGCCCAGGGCATGCCAACACACGCTACTTTACAGAGAAAAGAACACCCCCAAGGGCATCCAGGATGGGAGGAACTCAAGGAACTGCAATTTCTATTCCCTTATCGTCCTTCTAGTCCAGTCCCAACCAGTGGGATGTACCATAGCAGTACTGACCTCGAGAGGGACCCGCGAGCATGACCTGAAGCACCGCCAAACCAAATCGTGCATCCCCTGCTGCCTGAACATCCAGATGATAATGCTTCACAAAGGTATGCAGGGACGACCAGGTTGCCACCTTACTGATATCCACTGGTGGCACGAGACTGGACTCCCCCATGTCGCTGCTTGAGCTCTGATCAACTGAGTTCTCAACTACTAAGGCAACTGCCTGCACCACAGTAGGTAGGCAGAGGAGATGGCTTTCCTCACCCACCGAGAGATGGAGGCTTTGGAAGCCACCTCCCCCTTGCATGAGCCACCTAACAGTATGAACAGATGATCAGACTTCTGAAACAGCTCTATCCTCTTCAAATAGTACCACAAGACTCTGTGCACATCCAGGAGGCATAGGAGGGGATCCTCAGCTGTGCCACCTGCTCCTGAGAAAACTGGTAGAGTCACCGAATGATTCATGTGGAAAACCGACAGCACCTTGGGAATAAAGGAGGGTACCAATCGCAATACTAACTTCGCCTTAGAAAACGAGAGGAAGGGCTCCTGACATGACAGTGCCTGAAGCTCCGAAATTCTTCTGACTGAGCACATCACCACCAAAAAGACGGTCTTCAATGTCAGGTCTTTCAAAGTACACGCACCCAATGATTCAAACGGTGCTCCTGTTAGTATGGACAATACCAAATTTAGGTCCCAGGGAGGAACCACTGACTGCACCGGGAGCCGCACTTGATTTACCGCCCAAAGGAAACCGGCGACATTCAAGTGCGCTGCCAGAGATGCCCCCTCGATCTTTCCTCGAGAACAGGAGAGGGCTGCCACCTGCACCCACAGGGAGCTGCAAGCCAATCATTCGTCAAGACCCACCTGCAAAAAGGCAAGTATGTCTGGTAACGTACCCAACAGAGGGCAACAGCTGCGTTCTGCGCACTAGCCCTTGAAGATTCTTCACACCCGAACATAGGTCAAGGAAGTGGACCGTCTATAGGCCTTCAGCAAGGTCGCAATGACCGAGGTGGAATAGCCTCATTTTCTCAACCAAGCCCTCAAAAGCCAGGCCGTAAGCAAGAATCAATCCACCTATCAGAATTGGCCCCTGTGAGAGATCGGGATAAACCGGCATGCGCCAAGGGTAGTCGACCAGCCAGACTACGGCATACCACAGCCTTCTCGGCCAATCTGGGGCAATTAGTAGTACGAGACCCTGATGCGCCTTGATCTTCTGAACCACTCAACCTATGAGCGCCTGGGGGGAAACACAGAGAAGCCCTTCCATGGGCCAGCGCTGCACTAGTGCATCGAGCCCCTCTGACATGTGCTCTCTTCCTCTTCTGTAAAACTGAGCTGCCTTTGCAGATTCGAATGTCACCATGAGATCCATGATTGGCTTGCCCCAGCGCCTCACCAACTGCGCAAAGATCAGGTTGTGAAGCGTCCACTCTGGACCACCCTGGATCTAGACGCATCTGCTCAGGTAGCCGGCTGCTATATTCTCCTTGCCAGCCACATGCACCGCTGAAAGTGCCAGCAGATTTGCCTCCGCCCATTCCAACAATGGGCTTACCTCGCTCTCCAACCGTACACTGCTCATGCCCCCTTTGCGGTTGATATAAGCTACTGTCATGGCATTGTCTGAGAACACTCACCGTCCTTCCCTGAAGGAAGGCACAAAACTCCTAAAGCGCCAAGTACACCACTCGGAGCTCCAAGCGATTGATGAACCACTTACTCTAATGTGGGGACCACAGGCCTTGAGTTATCCATGCTTCCCAATGTGGCCCCCAGCCCGACAGATTAGCATCTGTCATAAGCGATACCCAATCCAGCGCTTCGAGAGGCATGACCGCCAAGTTTCTCTGGCTGTAGCTACTGCCTGGGCCTTCTGAGTCACCCCTGGACAAGGCAGCAGGCGTGAAAGTGGGTGATGTTACGCACGTGGTCAGCCATTAATGCCCTTTGTAATGGTCTCATGTGTACCCGAGCCCAGGGCACCAATTCAATTGAGGCTGCCACAGAGCCCAATACTTGCAGATACTGCCAAGCCATCAGGGCCTTCATCTGGAGAAACTGCCGGATCTGCCCCTGCAGTGTGCACATCCGGTCCACCGGCAATGACTAGGTTCCAGATATACCAAGTCCTGTGAAAGTTGGAGGTGATTCTTTGTAAAGTTGACTACCTAGCCATGATTCTGCAGGTAAGTGATGACCCTTGCTGTGGCGTGTTCACTTTCTTCCTTGGATTTTGCACGCATGAGCCAATCAGCTAAGTAGGGGTGTACCAGGATCCCCTCCTGATGCAGGCCCAAGCCGCCACCATGACCTTTGTAAAGGTATGGGGTGCAGTCGCCAGACCGAATGGCAAGGCCTGAAACTGGAAGTGGCCCATGGGCACTGAGAATAATAAAAACCACTGATGGTTGGTTGGGACAAATAGGAATGTGTAAAAAGGCCTCCATTAGATCTAGTGAGGTCAAGAACGGCCCCTTTTGAACAGCCATGATAACTGACCTCAGTATTTCCATGTAAAAACAAGACACTTTGAGGCACCGATTTACATGTTTGAGATCCAAGATGGGCCTGAAAGTCCCTTCCTCCTTAGGAACCACAAAATATATGAAGTATCGACTAGTGTCGTACTGGTCTTCCAGAACCTCTACAACCACCCTTAAGGCTAGCAGACAGTGGAGGGTGTCTTGCATGGCCTTGCACTTGTGGGGAGCCTTGCATGGTGAGATGACAAAAGCTCCTGCAAGAGGTCGAGCGAACTCCAATGCGTATCCCTCTCTGAAGAACTCCAGCAGCCACTAGTCAATAGTGATCTGGGCCCAGGCGGAGTAAAACACCCGCAGCCGAATTCCCAAGGGAACCAACCCCGACTGGACCGACCTTGCATCACTGTGTCTTCTTGGCAGCTGAGGAAGCAGAGGGGTAGAAACCCCAGTCTGATCCTCAAAAACTTCAAAAGACCTGCCCCCAAGAGAGGAAGTGTCCCCTCTGATAGGGCATGAACCAAACAGTGCGGAAATGCCAGAAATCTCTTGGTTGTCCCCACGCCGGTGCGGAGGAAAGGACTGTCTTTTTCTTGACTTCAGAAAGCCGCCTCCCTTTTGACTCTCCCAATTCCTTCACCAATTTCTCAAGGTCCTTACCAAATAAGAGCTTGCCTCAAAACAGGAGCCTACTCAGACGAGACTTGGAGGAAACATCCGCCGACCAATTGCATAACCACAAGTAGTGTCGAGCAGACACCACCGAGGTCATACTCTTGGATAAGTCTCTAATCAAGTCATGAAAAGCATTTGCTAGATAAGTTTCCCCAGGCTCCAGCTTAGCAGCGTCTGCCAGGAGCGGCCGAGTCTCCCAAAATCTCCAAAATACCTTGAGCCCATCGCAAACATGCCCAGGCCACAAAGGCTCTGCATACTGACACTTGTAAGGTCACTGCATTCATATCAAAGGCCTGCTTGAGGAGGGTTTTCTATCTTGCACATCCTTCAGGGCCGAGCCGTCCTCCACAGGAATTGTGGTCTTCTTTGTGACTGCTGACACTGCCGTATCAACCTTAGTTGAGCGGAGCAGTTCCTCCTCCTGATCCGGGAGAGAGGATATAGTCATACCATAGACCTCGATCCTCTCAGACCCGCTTCCGGGACGTCACACTCATCCTGAATCATCTGCTTGACGATCTGGTGTAAGGGGAACACAGTCTGTGGTCTCCTAATGGCCTGGAAAAGAGGATCTTCTAAGGGCTCCTCCTCCAAGGCTGTCTCCGTCTGCATATTTAGAGCCCTTGAGGAATGAGCAATCAAGGCTGCCAACTCTTCTCTGCAAAAGATTTGGATTATGTGGGATTTCTCCCCTTGGGGGATCTCCCCTTCCTCGAGCTTCCCTGTCTCTTCTGAGTGTGCGGACCCCATTTCCTCCCAAGGATCAGCATCCAGCCACCTCTGGCTCGGATTAGGCTCTTCTTCCGCCCTGCCACTTGAGAGGGCCACAGGCAAACCTCTTTTCTTTACTCTATTCAGAGACTCATCAGGTCCCTCCTCCAACTTGCCTCAAGCAGAAGGCCTTGTGCATGAGGAGGACAGATTCTGGTGTAAAACCTCTAGGGAACCCTTCTGCATCCATATCCTTAGAGGAGGAGGCTTGGGGAGGCCGGCCAGCTCCCCCTCTCAGCTCCAACATAGGAGGGGACGGGGAATCCCCTCCCTCCTTTTGAGGGGTGCCTCCGTTCTCACCACATGTGAACCACAACCTCCTGAAGGCTGAGAGGGGATCTCCAACCCTCCAAATGCCCTCTCTTCCTCAGTCTTCTCCTCCAGCATACTGCCTTCTACTGCCCGGGACTCTGCCTCACACGACAGAATCCCGCGATCAAGACAGAGCTTCGCCGAGACCCACATGCTATACATACTGCCTTGGAAGGCATAATAAGACTCGCCAGCATTGTCAAGCAGAAAACTATGCCACAAAGCTGTAACCCAGCACCCAGGGAGCTAGCTCCTGAAGTCTGTTAAAAGCTAGCTCCTGAAGTCTGTTAAAAAAAAATTTCTGCCTTTGGCCTTACACAAGAGGCTCCTGGGATAAAAGAATAAAACACTCAAGCAAACACCACAGCTATCAGCCAGTCAGCGCTAAGAAAATGCAGCAAGCACAGGAAAATGGCGTCTGTTCCCAGGCTCCCCCGAAGAGGCCTCTCGGTGCCACACAGTCACCCGGCAAGTCCCCCAAAGCCGAAACTGAACCCATCTGCAGCTCCAGGAGACTCAGACATTGTCAAAATGCTCAGAATGCTGTGACCAGCTGACACCAGTAGGACCTCCTGATCCAACACTCAGCCACAATGTGAGAGCTTTGGCATCGGCAGGGGAACTGGGGATGACAGGAGTTACTGGCCCAGTAGCACTAGAGGTTCCTCACCTACTGAAGGAATCAGGAGCCGCTGCAAATAATCAAGGCAGAGGAAAAAAAGCCCTACCTCCGGCTCGAGCGTTCACTGCCTGCTCCTCTGAAATATTCCTGCCGCTGTACTGTTCTTTTGGGTTTTTTTTATAAGACTTTTTCGGCACTTAACACAAAATCTAATTAAAGGGCCAGATCCCCAAAATATCCAACTAAATTTAACTAAAAACCCAAGAGGTCTCTTAGTTGTTCCTATAGTAAGTCCCTAACCATGGGATTACCAGCTGCTTGAAGAATGAGATACTGGAGTCTGGTGGGAGGTGCCAGCTATGTCATCATGTTCGACATGCTCAGTCTCCAGGCTGCTGGTGAGGCTTGACTATCCACTGGTCAGGACTGGATTGGAGGGACGATAAGGAAAAAGTCATTAATCAACAACAATAACTTTGTACAACCTTTGCTGCTCCTTGCTGCACCGATACTGAAAATGCAGTTAAAAGCAGCAGGGCTTCCAAACCTGGAGGAGTAGTCTCTTTCAGGGATGGTCTAACAAGATTCAAGGAAAGGAAATTAGCAGCATGGAATTTTCCTTTCTTATCCTGCTAGATCAGTCCAGAGGAGTGGGACATACCCAAGCAGTCAGGACCCAGGGTAGGAAGAAGACAATGCAGTGGCAGAACTACTATGCCATAGACACCATCCGCTCTAGCAACCTGTGGTGCTTCATAAAGGTGATTATAGATGATTAGGTAGCCATCTTACAGATTTCCTCTGGAGATACCAAGGTGGACTCCACCCAGGAAGAGACTTGTGCCCTAGTGGAGTAAGCCGACTCCCTCCTGCATGTGTTTCCCACAAAGAAGGTCAGTTGAACTAATAGCCTCCTCAGTCCAGCAGGCAATCAAGAACTGGGCCTCTGCCTGTCCTTTCCTCAGACCACTCAATAGGACAAAGAGAAGGTCCAACCGAAGGAAGGAAATAATAAGCTCCAGATACTTTGCTAACACCCTCTCACATCTATCAGATGCAGCGAGGGGTCCATATAAAGAATCACAGTTTGATTAAGATGAAAGTAAGACAGCACCTTCAGGAAAAAGGACGGTACCATTCTCACTGTTGAAATGAAAAGGCTCCCTACAGGACAAGATCTGTAGGTCTGACACCCACCTGGCAAATCCAACAGCCACCAGAAATACCACCTTCAGAGTCAAATCCACCACAAATGGCACCCCAGACTCCAATTTTTCTACCTCTGGACTGTCCAGCAATTGCTGGATCAAGCGTAAGAGTGCTTGGGCCAACATACTTACACAAAGTGCTGTCTGAGTACCCAAGACTAAAGCAATGAAGGCACTCTTGAAGAAAACTTCCACCCTCTTATCATGAGCCTCCTTCAGTGCAGCACCGTCTTCCATCAGAATGGTTGTGTGCTTCATCACCACCATTAACTAGGGCATTACCTTAGGGACCCCAAAAAGCTGTACCAAGACTTTAGTACCCACCAGCCACAGCTGTAGTGTCTCCCACTGTGGAACAGCAGCTTTTACAAGGCCTCAGGGAGGAGGATGACCCTAGAGAAATACCGCAATCCTTCTAGGATAAGATCCACTTGTGAAACCTCAATGGGAAGGGGCTCAATAATGCGTATTCTCCCTGTGAAAAAGATGGATCACTGACAGATCCTCTCTCTCCACCAAGGAAAGCTCCCCTTCGTCTGGTAATTCACCCGCTATAGAGTCCTCCGCAGCCTGCCCCCCCCCCCCCCCCCAGAGAGAACAGGACAAGACTTTAAGAGGAATAGACAGGCAAAAATAAACATCAAGGACATTTAACCTTCTGGCATCACCCCTTCTGGCAGAAAGAGGGTCCCGAGTCCCCCATGGGCGAGGTTAGGGCCTCAGATCCTTATGAGGGGGGTTGCAATGCAGGTAACAGAGACTGAAAACAGCCTGTGAGTTGTTTCAAAAGCTTCTTTCAAAGCCAGCTGAGAACAGGCACGCATGCCCTGAAGGACCCTGAGCACCTACCAGCTTTAGCCTGTCACCTCACCACACTCCTCTTCAGCCAGGACCATGCGGCCATTCAAGATGGCCGCCATTACCACCAGTGGGAAAACCATGGGAGCCGCAGCAAGATCAGGATCAAGCCCTGGGCTCTCCCATAGGGAGTTCCAACACTGTTGAAAAAACGTGCTCCAAAGCATCTCCATCACATTCAGGGCAAAAAGAGCCAACCACCGAGCTCACTCGACAGAAGCCATAAGCAACACACCTCCTTGCACCTGGTATCACTGCAGAGGTCAGACGCGGTCAAAGGAAAAAAAACATGAAGGAAGAAACTCCAATGGAAAAATAAACTACAGCAAAAAAGGAATCCCTGCACCTGTCAGGTCATCTTGAAAAACCCAAGAAAGGCCTCCCCAGCCACCCACTCAGGCCTGAAAAGGTCCAGCCACCTGAAAGGAAGAGGGTTTGTTTTTTGTTTTTGTTTTTTTTTAAAGCCACTTTATTCAAGCAGCAAAGACTGAAAGCCAAATAAAGGACAAAAATAAAACATTGTAAAAAGATAAGCAGAACATGCATAAATATGACAGTGAGAGAGAAGGGGGCCCAGACCAAGATTTAGCAATCCCTCTCTAGGGCCCTATGTGGTCCTCCTGTCTGATCTCCAGCCCACCAGGCTGGAATCCGTGGGTAACAGCGCTGGACTCGGGGCAACTATTGGTTCAAGGAGACAATGGGCATGCCCAAGCTCCAAGCAAACAGTGGACCAAGGTCTCAAATACATGGGCCACAAGACCATTATCTTGGCCAAGGGAGGAAGCCCTATCTGCAATGCTGCACCAGTCCACACACCTTGCCACCTGCCGGAGGCAACCTATAGTGACTTCTCTCAGTGCTGCACCAGAGAATATACAAGTAAGGACATCACTAAAATTGCTCTGGTCTGCCTCCACCTACTGGTTGGGGAGCATAATCCACTTGTTTGGACTGGTCTAGCAGTATGATAAGGAAATGCCTTTATAAACTTACTCTCAAAGTTCATTCTGTAACTAAGCCATTTTGGGTTCCCCTGAAAATGTTTCCATTTAAAAACATATTGACATGAAACTGGAGCCGAAGCAGATTTCAGTTACAGCTAGGGCAGAGTTGCACCATCTGCTGCTGAATTAACAAAGTACCTCATCATAATTAGTGTCATTTAGATCTTCATCATCATCATCAGCCTGACTCTTTTTCATCTGGTCTCCCACTGTCCTCTTCCCTGGAGGAGCATGACGATCATCCACTGGGTCATTGGCATCTCGGGCAGGACCAATATCAGAGCGGGTTGTAAAACCAGTGGCACTGTAAGGAAACACAATTACCAGACATAAACAATGGCTTTCTTTACAAGTCCAGGTTCCAAAAGTGGCAGTCGCTTTGAGGGCATGTTCCACAAGAAACAGTCACATGGGCAATTGAAGGATATCTGTTGTCTTTGTTGTCCAGGAGCTCTTCCATAAATAACATTGATACATGGTATCAACTACACTGTGATAGTAAGCAATCTTTTCTATTTGCTACTGTGTTATTCTTCCAAGCACTTTGTAAAGCCCTTACTGTTTCTTCCTCACACGCTGTCTCCACTGTAATTTGACCCAGGAAGCGACACATCCTCTTGTACACTATCTAACTTTGGCACGAATAAGTTGCATCACTACTCTCACACCTCGAGGCCACACAGCAACCACCAAGCTACCATGGCCCTCCCCCTACTTACCCTCTCCACCTTAATCCTACTAGCAAACACCTTACAATGTGCCACAGCCCTCTTAACCAGGCAGTACCACATCACTACCCTACCCTACCACGGCAAGAAGAATCATTCTAACCCCTTCCACTCTGCCACTAGCCTTCCACACCACCCTCGTCACTCACACCTACTTTACGTTGCCCTCAATCATCCGGACAACCCCAAAAAAGGGCCACCAATAACACAACTTTTCCTGAAATGTGCCCTTGTAAACTCGCGCTCAGTATGCAAGAAAGGGCCGGTCATCCCCGACCTGATAGATGTCCATGACCTGGATCTCCTCATGGTGACAGAATCATGGCTCAAGGATACTGATACAGCCCTCATAAACCAACTGATCCCTCCCAATTTCTCCATTCACGCCTGCCACAGGGTCAATCGGAAAGGTGGTGGTGTTTTTATCCTTGCAAAAACAGAACTAGCATTTCAACTACTCACAGCCAAGAGCTCCATACATGCGGACATAATCACCATTGCCAACAAAGATATCACCATAAACCTCATTTACAGATCCCCCTCCTCTCCACCTGAAGTCATCTCCACCTTCATTGACTTAGCCTGCAACCCAGCTAACCCTCGCAACCCCAACTGGCTGCTTGGAGACTTCAACTTACCCTCCCTACAGTCCATCCAAGCAGGCGCCTTCCTAGAAGCTATGCAAACACTTGGGTTTGAACAAATAGTGAACACCTCCACCCAGCTTAAAGGAAATCCGCTGGACCTAATTTTCGCTCCCCACTCTGCTGCCAGCCATAAAGCCAACCTCAACATGGATATCATCCCCATCCCTTGGTCAGACCATAAGCTAATCACGTTCCAGATACCCGCTCATCTTACTCAATTCCACTCCAATGACTTCAGTACAGAAACCAGAATTACTCCTCACTTCAGACCACTTGATAAAGAAGAATTCATAAAACACGCCTTACCTACGCTCAAACTAATGTCTCCCGACCTTGATGAAGCAATCACCAACTGGAACGTCACACTGAAAACTTTCGCTCAACTACCAGCCATAGACAAATCATCTGCCCCCAACCGCTCTAAAAGAAAAAGACATCCAGCTCCGTGGTTTACAGCAGATCTTCGGACATCTCTCCTCTCCCTTAGGAAACTCGAAAGGAAATGGAGAAGAACCCACTCCGAAACCGACAAAGCAAAATATCTAAACCACCTTAAATTCCACCGCGAAACTATATACCTCAGAATGAGCGAATACCATGCCAAGATCCTTCTCCGCTCTCTAAACAAACCTAGAGACCTTTTCAACCTAGCAAAATCCCTAATTAAGGAACCTTCACCTACCCAACTCGTCCCTATTTCCCCCCAATCATATGCCGACTATCTCCAATCCAAAACTTCCATAACCGACACAGCTTCAGTTACCACACCCTGTCACTCCCCCACCTCACTTCCCCCTATCACAACGTTCTCCACCCCAACAGAGAAAAACATCCAAGATCTCATTGCCATCATCAACACTTCCACAGCCCCAAGTGACCCCCTGCCCAACATATTGGGTCAGAACTCTGCGAGCTGAACTTAGTCCAATCCTAATCAACATCATTGGACTATCCTTTGCAACAGGCTCTTTCCCTGCATTCCTCAAACAAACATCGATAAGACCACTTCTGAAGAATAACAAGCTTGACCCACTAAAGTCTGACTCTTACTGCCCTATCTCGAGTATACCTCTATTAGCCAAGATAATAGAAGGTTGTCCAGAGGCAGATTCAACACCACATTGATGTAGCGTCACCCCTTGACCCCTGTCAACACGGATTCAGGGAATCTCATGGTGTAGAAACTCTCCTCACCACCCTAACCAACACCTTGAATAGAGGATTGGACAAAGTCGAAAACAGATTCGCTCTCATTTTCCTGGATATCTCCGCTGCCTTTGACTCCGTTAACCACAATCAACTTCTAACCCATCTACTCGAGAAGGGCATCTGCGGCCTCGCTTGGGAATGGTGTAAGTCTTATCTATCAGATCGTTGGCAGCACATCAGAGTTGGTTCCACCACATCCGCACCTTTCCACCAGCGTCAAGGTGTTCCGCAGGGCTCCTCTGTTTGCGCTGCTGTTCAATGTCTACATGCAGCCAATATGTGACATCATACGCTCTTTCAATATCTCCACTCTAATCTATGCTGACGACGTCCTGCTGTTCACACCATTCAAAGTCAAACAACCAGACTTCTCCGACCTCATCAACTGTTTCAACGCCATCACCAACTGGTTACTATCCCAAAATCTCCGCATAAACTTCAAGAAGACTGAAGTTCTGTTCTCCCCAAGAACACCCTTAATCCGTTGCAACTCGCCATGAATGCGGCTGCGCGTGTGCTCTGTGGTACAGCAAGATCAGACCATATCACCCCGATACTTAAGGATCTCCACTGGTTACCAATTCAAGGCAGATTATCATACAAAATCCTTCTCATCATTTTCAAGATCATCAATAACCTAGCCCCCGCAGCTCTCGATGACCTTATCACTCCCACCCCGAAAAACAGAATGAGAAGGTCTGTAGCGGACAACACTTTGATCATCCCTAAAGAGTCCATCAAGTGCACCCAGACGACCAAGAAAAGAACCTTCGCCTTCTACGCCCCAAAATCCTGGAACGACCTTCCACCAGAAATTAGAGCCATCAAAGACCTTATTCAGTTCCGTAAGGCAATCAAACACCACATTTTCCTACTTCATTTTGCACAAGCATCCACCCCTCCTCTGTTCTCCCACACTCCAACGCACACAAACCTTTCATTCTCTACTTAAATAATCTGTCACAAATACCTTGAGCTTGCCTTCAGCTCTTCTAGAAATACCAACCTAATCTAACTGTGTTTGATGTACATATGTATATAGTTACCCTGTTGCTCCAAGTTTAAACCCCTGTTATAATGTAAACACAGAACAGTTTCTGACTGTGCAACCTTTGTTATATGTAAACCGCGCTGATAACAAATAGTGCGGTATATAAAAATTGTTAAATAAATAAAATATGTACATTTTTATCACCTTTATATCCTACTACATCAGTTCAAAATCTTACAGGTGGAATAAACCAATACAATCAACAAATGCAAACACCACCATAAAAGCCTCCTAATGAAATCAGCCAATAAACCAAGGGAACTAGTCAACGTTATACAAATGCTCACTGGAGACCGATAAAAAACAAACGCTCCTGAAATACTCCCTCAATGTATAACAAACCACCTCACAGACAAGCACGCCATGCAGAACCAGATAACTACATCAACCACAACACTCCAACCTCAGAACTCAACCCATAAAAATATGTAGAGAACATTCAGTATCCCATCTACCCAACACGTAGAAGACATCATAACCTCGTTTAATACCACCACTTTCGGATCCATGTCCCGTCACATGGATAAAGTCAACAAAAGAAGAACTCAAGCACTTCATCCACAAAATGACAACCTTCTCTCACCCAAGGATAGATGCCTATAGCACTCAAACAGGCTACCATATGACCTATCTCAAAGACACGTCCCTCAACAAAACTGACTCAGCTGCATACTGACCAATCTCCAGCTTGCCATTTATCACCAAAATCATAGAAATGTGGTCCAAAAGCAACTACAAGACCACTTAGACCAACATGCACCTCTGGACCCACATCAACACGGGTTCAGACCCAACCATAGCACGGAGACCCTTTTAACATCACTATTCGACATCATCATCAGAGGAATAGACAACTTCAAATCATATTCATGACATATCCTCCACATTTGATACCATCTCCCGCAGCATCATGCTACGACACCTTCAGGAAATTGGCCAACATAACACCACCTTGTCATGGTTCCAATCATACCTCAGCAATCAGCAACAATAAGTCAAATGTGTCAAATGTATGACCCTATACAAATATTAACTTGTTATTGGTCCAACCCCCTTCCCCTATTTGAGCTTTATTGTATAATGGTTAAGTGTTCCTTCTTATAATAGCTAAATGTTCTATGTACACTCTGTTGAGTTCTTATGTAAATCGCTTTGATTGAAGGATAAAGCGGTATAAAATAATAAAATACCGAGTCATGCGTCCAGTTTTTGATCCAATTAGTTTGCTTAGTTCTTATTCATGGAGTGGAGGAGTAGCCTAATGGTTAGAACAGGGATCTCCAAATCCAGTCCTGGAGGGCTGCAAATATTTTATTTAACAGGTTTTTTTATACCGTCTTATCATTAATTCAGAGTGGTATAAAATAAATATCATGCATAGTCATTAGGGACATCCTGAAAACCTGACTGGTTTGCGGTCCTCCAGGACTGGATTTGGAGACCCCTATGTTAACAGCCTAGTACCCAAGAGATCAGGGTTCAGTTCCCACTGGCACTCCTTGGGGCCTTGGGCAAGTCACTTTACCCTCCACTGCCTCAAAAGAAAAGGCCTGGTAATCTACTTCCGGTCATATCTTGCCAAGAAAACCCAGGGACTGCTCGGTCACTGGGTGTCAGCATTAACTTGATAGCACTTAAAAAAAAGTTCTTAAGCATATCCATTTTTCTTTCAAGGATTGATTATTTCACCAAATTTGTAGTTCTGTGATGGGGGCAATGGTAGACCCCTCTGTTGCTCGTTTACATAGAATAGAATATGAAGAACAATATATTTATGTCTCAGAATTTTGGTCAAACTATGGTCACAGCTCATTGATGGCATTTATTTTTATTTGAGGAGGAACTAATGAAGTTGACAGAATTTTAAGAGTGGATTAACAATCAGGATAAACATTTAACATTCTCATCTCAAATAGAAGTTTCATCCATTTCATTTTTTGTATATTCAAATAAATGAAAACAACAATTTATACCATACTTCTATTTATTGGAAAAATACAAATAGTCTGCTTAATTATAAAAAGTTAGCATCTTCGTGAAAATATTCGCACAGAGCAATTTCTGCATCTAAGGGGTATGTTTACTAAACAACTGTAGCATCTTCCGCGCGATATCAATGGGGCCGCGACTCCAATATAGCAAGGAAGCCGCTATTGCTGTTTAGCAAACATACTCTTAAGATATTTATGTACCACGAAAAATTAATTTATATATTAATCTTTAAATACCTTAGAATACAGTCATAATACTCAGAGCAGAGTGGCAATAGTAAGGTGAACATAAGTAAAGAACAGCAGTATTATGACTGTATTTTATTATAACACTGTTATCTGAATTGTGTATTAGGTTATTCTCCACAAGCCTTCATTATTAAAAAGATCATTCTTTGATACAGGAATATTTCAAAATGTCATTGGATTGCTTTAGAGCCACCACTATTCGCATTCCAGAAAAGGAAACATTTAAGAGATTTTTCTGGTTCAATCTACTTGAACTTTCTGACTTTTCCTCATTTTACTATTGTTTAGAATTGGTATCTAAGTGCTTCTCCATCACAAGCTAAAGCTGAATCCCAGCAAATCACTGCCTTAAACTTTCATTATCTCCGCACACAATTTCTTTTTCAACGGATTTAAAAACATTAGGTGTCACCACTAACAATCTCTCATTTGATGCACATATTTCTGCCTTTACTAAATATTCATTTTATAAACTGTGTCATCTGCAAGCTATCAGGCCTTTACTCAACCCCCAAATTATCTTGTCATGCCTAGATCACTGTAATTCTCTTTTAAATGGCTTCAAATCTTCCACCATAGAGCACCTTCAAATAATCCAGAACATTATAGTAAAGTTATTACATCATGCAAAAAAATTACCATGTTACACTTTATTACATAGTAACATAGTAAATGACAGCAGATAAAGACCGGCATGGTCCATCTAGTCTGCCCAGCACGATGGCAAGCGTAGGTGCACCTGCCGCTCCGTGCAGGCCACCCCTCCCCACGTCCCTGTTAGGGGTGAACCTACCACTCCATGCAGGACACCCCTATTTGTTGAGAAATTAGATGGTTCAGTTTATTTTGATTTTATCCTGTTGCTATAAAGGGATCCACTGTGTCTGTCCCATGCCATTTTGAATTCCGTCACCATGTTTGCCCCCACCACTTCCATCGGGAGGGCATTCCAAGCATCCACTACCCTTTCAGTGAAAAAGTATTTCCTGACATTGCCTTTCACTTTACCACCTTGCAGCTTCATGTTATGCCCTCTAGTTTTACAGCTTCCCCGTCTTTGGAAGAGGTTTGTTTGTTCATTATTTCCCTTTAAGTATTTAGAGGTCTGAATCATATCTCCTGTGTCCCTCCTCTCCTCCAAAGTGTACATGTTTAGGTCTTCTAGTCTCTTCTCATAAGGCTTCTGACGCAGGCTCCAAATCATTTTGGTCGCCTTCCTCTGAACAGTTTCCAGTCTTTTTACATCCTTTACAAGATACGGTCTCCAAAACTGAACACAGTATTCCAAGTGAGGCCTCACCAGTGACTTGTACAGTGGCATAAGTACTGTCATAGAGCAGGAGCAAATAAAAGTGAGGATATAGGAAAAGAAGCTGTCTGTCCCAAAACAAATGAGGTGCAGAGAATGCAATTGTCTAGCAAAACAGCTAGAGGGAGCAGGCGTGCACTTACAGAGGCTGAGTGGACACACCTAGCTAATCAGCAGCACCTGAGAACTAGCCCGGGAAGCTCAAAGGCAGAAGACCTTTATAATCAAGAGGCTGGAGACAGAAAGCAGAGCAGCACCGGAAGGCAGAGCACTGCTGAGAAACGGAACAGTGGAACCAGGACTAGTGGCACGGCTGCAGGAACTGGAAGAGAACCAGAAGGTCCCAGGGAGAAAGACAGATGGAGGAGAGTCAGTCCTGTGGAAGTCGTGGTAGCCAGAAACTCCAGAGGTAAAGAGCTAAGAAGCAGGAAGCCAGGCTTGGAGAGAGGCCTACGCTTGCCAGAAAGCCCGGAGAACAGATTGAAAGGTACCAGAAGCTTTCAAGAGAAAGATTGTCAGAGAGACTGAGGAGGACACTTCCAGCTATGCCTATTACAGGAAACCAAGGTATGATGATTCTTTATTCATGAAGAAAGGCTCAGCTGCTAGAAGCCCTTATAAAACAGATGCCCAGTTTAAAGGAAGAGAAAGCAGGCCAGAGTTTCACCAGCCAAGATATAGAGGCTATAAAACAGGCCATGCTCATTTAAGAACCTTAGAACAACTGTATGGAAAACAAAGGAACAGAAATAGGGACTGGCAAGTGATAACAGACCGAGAAAGCCCCAGCTCAGAAGTAGATAATAGTGACTTAGAACCGATGCAAGTGGAGCTTATAGACCCTATTCCCTCATCTCAGGAGGAATTGTTGGATTGTTCCATGTGTGTTGTGGGTAGTTTGGAATCACTACCAGAACTGTGAGCCTTACAGATATTACCTTAAGAAGTTTTCATATTTGTGATGAATGAAAGAAGAATGTTCAGACATGTAATTTACTCCAATGTTGAAAGAATCCTTGGTTAAATTCCTTTCCACAACTGTGAAGATTATAACAGTTTACTTTATACCTTGAGTTTGGTTTATGCCTGAAAAGAAGGACTTTCTTTAATTTTTGTAGCCCAACGAATCTTTTTGTGAAAAGGGAAATAAAAGCCTTATTCTCCCTCCATTTGGCTTACATGACTTATTTGCACCAGGAGCAGGACTACATAGACCAGGCTGCATCTGGCCTTAAAGAACCCTCCTCTCCTAAAATTAACTATATGCCCAACCTCCCCGTTCAGCCACCGGCCACCAGGGGGAGGTTGGCGACATAAATGGCGTAGTTGTTCGGATTTTGTGCCTAAGAACTACAAAAAGAGAAAAGAAAGAAACCACCACCAAGGTTAAAAAAAAAAAAAAAAAAAAAACCCGGAGTGGAAAAGAAAAAAATCCGGAGTGGAAGGAAAACCCGGAAGGGGAAAGTCGTGGTGTTGCGGGCAGTGGTGGCAGAGTGCTACAAGGAGGAGCGGCACTGTCTTTTCCCAAAAGTTGACTCAACCCCAGCATCAGGTAAAATGTAGATGAGCATGACCTGTGCTGGATGTGGGTGTAAGATTTGAAAGAAAAAAAAAAAAGGGGGGGAGAGAGTGAACTGATTTTTGGTTATCAGGCCGCACTTGGTTTCTCTCAGATTTTTTTTTTTAGGCATACCATCGCTATGGATCAGAAAGAGCTATGTGCATGGATGGCCCTCCAATTTGACAAGCAAAGAGAACTGGTTTGCCAAACTCAGCAGCAGGCAGTACTGGCCAAGCACGAGCAGCAGAAGCCCATCTTACAGATGATGGAGGCATGGGTAACTCATCAGCAGAAGTCACAGGAAACAGCCGCAAGTCATCAGGGACAGAATCCTGGACAATGGTCTGTTGACGCTTTAACTGTAGGGAAGTTAAGTGCTACAGATGATATTGATGACTTCCTTGATTCTTTTGATAGGATTGCACATTCGGCGGCTTGGCCGAAGGTACAATGGGCAATTCGCCTGGCAGCCTCTCTTACAGGGGAGGCACTGTCAGCTTACAGGGCGATGCCTCCTACTTTGGTAAAGGATTACCATGAGGTAACCAAGGACATCAGGGATCGCCTGGGCCTCACACCACTTGTGTATAATCGTATGCTACGAGCCGCTCACCTTAAGATAGGCGAGACACCTAAGGCTCTAGGCCATAGGCTAAGGAGCTTAGCAGCAAAATGGTTAAAACCGGAGGAAAAAACTGTAGACACTTTAATGGATATGATAGTGTTAGAACAATATATGTCTGCAGTACCTAAAAGCGTGCAGAGCTTCCTCATTTTGCAGAACTGTCACACCACTGCAGAAGCCATTACGCTAACCGAGCGTTATTTGGAGGCGGAATCAGCCACCCAGCAAAGGGGGGAAAGTCCAAAGATGGCAACTGGTGCGATAAAGCAAACATCAGAAAGTCTCTCACGCTATAAAACTCAAGGAATGACAAATGTTAGTTCTGTGTTGAGGGACCACTCTAAAAGATGTTTTTCATGTGGGAAAACGGGCCACATAAAGAGCGAATGTCAGACCCGTACTGCTCTCATTGGTGAGAACATGAAAGCATTACGGGAGGGATTTGTATTGGATGTAACGGTTCAAGGCATTGATGCCAAGGCTCTCCTGGACTCTGGCGCGGATCAAACCATGATCTCCCAAAAACTATGGTCTTTGATCAAGGAGCAAGGTGAATCCGCACCAGATCGGCCAGAGGGGAGGGTAAAGATAAAGTGTATTCATGGGGCTGCAACATATTATCCGGTGTTTAAGCTGATTGTGAAAGGCTTTGGTATTGAAAGAGAAATGTTGGTTGCAGTTGTACCCAAACTACCCCAAGAGCTAGTGCTAGGCAGAGACTGGCCTCAATTTAAAAGAGGTTTAGGAAAAGGCTTGTCTCCCCAGGAAGGTTTTGTGTCCACATGCACTCCCTATAAGATAATGGCAGTTCCCAGTCCCCTCTTGGGGAAGACTAAAAAGCCCGAGCAGAAAATACAGGAAGAGCCTCTGAAGAAATTTGTATTAAAATTCTGTAAACCTTCTAGGCAAGCTCGTAGTCCCCAACGAGCATCCGCCCAGGCCGCGGGCTATGACTTATATAGTGCCGAAAATCAAGTGGTACCCAAGCAGGGACGAGCCTTAATTGACACAGGTATACAAATAGAGTTACCACAAGGGTGCTATGGTCGTATTGCGCCTCGATCTGGCCTGGCTTACAAACATTTCATCGATGTAGGGGCTGGAGTAGTAGATCCAGACTACAGGGGCTCCCTTAAGGTCCTTTTATTCAATTTTGCAGAGGCGGACTTTAATGTCAAAATAGGGGATCGCATTGCCCAGTTGATATGCGAATGAGTTGGATTCCCAATCCTGGAAGAGGTGGCTATGGTGACTCCCATGAGCTGGGGAACCGGAGGTTTTGGCTCGACGGGACAAAGCAATATGGAAGGTTTTGTAGCGGTGGGTAAAGACCAGCCGGACAAAGATCTGGGCCCTCGGCTAGATATCCTTCGTGAACAATGGATTGAACCAGTAGAAACTGAAGTGGGAGTACCCCAATTTTTGAAAAACTTGGAGTCGTCTAAAGCGGACTTCTCGTCTTGCAGAAGAAAAGCTGAAAGATAGCCAACAAAAGTAAAAGAGATATTATGACAGAGATACAAAGCCTAGGAAACTAAGTGTAGGCGAGAAAGTGGTAGTCTTAGTGTCCGGACCTACCCCAAAATTAAAAGCCCAGTGGAGGGAACCGTATACAGTGGACAAACCACTTGGTCCAGCCTCGTATCTGATGCAGGAGAAAAAGGGACACAACCAAGTCTATCACATAAATGTCCTCCAACATTGACATGAAAGATTGGCTCTCGTGGCGTCATCAGAAAAAGGGTCTAACTATATGGCGTTGCAACAATATGACGACTATAAGGTAGAGCATAGAGCAGGGAAGCTGCATTATAATGCTGATACCATGTCGCGAATTATGTGCTGTAGGGAAAATGATAACTCAGCCCGTAATATTTTAAGAAGGGAGATATGTCACAGAGCAGGAGCTAATAAAAGTGAGGATATAGGAAAAGAAGCTGTCTGTCCCAAAACAAATGAGGTGCAGAGAATGCAATTGGCTAGCAAAACAGCTAGAGGGAGCAGGCGTGCACTTACAGAGGCTGAGTGGACACACCTAGCTAATCAGCAGCACCTGAGAACTAGCCCGGGAAGCTCAAAGGCAGAAGACCATTATAAGCAAGAGGCTGGAGACAGAAAGCAGAGCAGCACTGGAAGGCAGAGCAGCACCAGACAGCAGAGCACTGCTGAGAAACGGAACAGTGGAACCAGGACTAGTGGCACGGCTGCAGGAACTGGAAGAGAACCAGAAGGTCCCAGGGAGAAAGACAGACGGAGGAGAGTCAGTCCTGTGGAAGTCGTGGTAGCCAGAAACTCCAGAGGTAAAGAGCTAAGAAGCAGGAAGCCAGGCTTGGAGAGAGGCCTACGCTTGCCAGAAAGCCCGGAGACCAGATTGAAAGGTACCAGAAGCTTTCAAGAGAAAGATTGTCAAAGAGACTGGGTCCTAAGGGAAACACCTGAGGAGGACACTTCCAGCTATGCCTATTACAGGAAACCAAGGTATGATGATTCTTTATTCATGAAGAAAGGCTCAGCTGCTAGAAGCCCTTATAAAACAGATGCCCAGTTTAAAGGAAGAGAAAGCAGGCCAGAGTTTCACCCGCCAAGATATAGAGGCTATAAAACAGGCCATGCTCATTTAAGAACCTTAGAACAACAGTATGGAAAACAAGGGAACAGAAATAGGGACTGGCCAGTGATAACAGCCCGAGAAAGTCCCAGCTCAGAAGAAGATAATGGTGACTTAGAACCGATGCAAGTGGAGCTTATAGACCCTATTCCCTCATCTCAGGAGGAATTGATGGATTGTTCTATGTGTGTTGTGGGTAGTTTGGAATCACTACCGGAACTGTGAGCCTTACAGATATTACCTTAAGAAGTTTTCATATTTGTGCTGAATGAGAGAAGAATGTTCAGACATGTAATTTACTCCAGTGTTGAAAGAATCCTTGGTTAAATTCCTTTCCACAACTGTGAAGATTATAACAGTTTACTTTATACCTTGAGTTTGGTTTATGCCTGAAAAGAAGGACTTTCTTTAATTTTTGTAGCCCAACGAATCTTTTTGTGAAACGGGAAATAAAAGCCTTATTCTCCCTCCATTTGGCTTACATGACTTATTTGCACCAGGAGCAGGACTACATAGACCAGGCTGCACCTGGCCTTAAAGAATCCTCCTCTCCTAAAATTAACTATATGCCCAACTTCCCCGTTCAGCCACCGGCCACCAGGGGGAGGTTGGCGAGAGTACCTCTTCCTTTCTGCTGGTGATTCCTCTTTGTATGCAGCCCAACATCCTCCTGGCTTTTGCCACCGCCTTGTCGCACTGTTTTGCCACCTTGAGATCTTCAGAAATAATCACACCAAGGTCTTTCTCCTGATCCGTGCACACCAACCTCTGGCCCCCTATCGCGTACATTTCCCTTGGATTTCTGCTACCCAAGTGCATGACTCGACACTTCTTTGCATTAAATCCTAATTGCCAAGCATTAGACCATTCTTCCAGCTTTTGTAGATCTTTCCTCATGTTAACCACTCCCTCGGGGGAGTCCACTCTGTTGCAAATTTTCATGTCATCTGCAAAAAGACAGACTTTTCCATGCAGTCCTTCAGCAATATCACTCACAAATACATTGAACAGTGCCAGGCCCAGCACCAACCCCTGGGGCACCCCGCTAATCACCTTCCCTTCATCCGAGTGAGCTCCATTTACCATCACCCTCTGTCATCTGTCAGTCAACCAATTTCTGATCCAATTTACCATCTTAGGCTCCATCCCCAAGCTACTGAGTTTATTCATAAGCCTCCTGTGAGGAACAGTATCAAAGGCTTTGCTGAAATCCAGGTAGATGACACCCACTGCATGCCCATGATCTAGCTCCCTGGTCACCCGGTCAAAGAACTCAATCAGATTTGTTTGGCAAGATAGGCCTTCTGTAAAACCATGTTGCCTCAGGTCTTGCAACCTGTTGGTTTTGAGAAAGTTCACTATTCACTCTTTCAGGAGCGCCTCCATTACTTTTCCTGCCACCGAGGTAAGGCTCACGGGCCTGTAGTTTGACACTTCTTCCCTGTCACCACTTTTGTGTAGAGGTATGACATCAGCCGTTCTCCAATCCTGAGGAACCTCTCCTGTTTCCAAGGATCTGTTGAAAACATCCTTTAATGTCCCTGCAAGAACCTCTCTGAGCTCTTTCAGTATCCTGGAATGTATCCTATCCGACCCCATGGCCTTGTCCACTTTCAGTTTCGCAAACTGTTCTAACACATCATCTTCTGTGAATGGCATGGTATCTACTTCATTCCCATTTTTATATTTGGGAGTCACAGGTGGTCCTTCTCCAGGAGTTTCTTTAGTAAAAACAGAGCAGAAGTATTCGTTTAGCAATTTTGCTTTTTCAAGGTCACTTTCCACGAGTCCGTTCGCAGCACTTCTGAGTCCTGCAATTCCACCTCTGATCTTCTTCCTTTCCCGAATATACATGAAGGTTTTGTCGCCACACTTCACATCTTTAGCCATCTTTTCCTCTGCCTTTGATTTTGCTATCCTTATTTCTCTCTTTGTCTCTTTGAGTTTGATCCTGTATTCATTTCTATGTTCCTCCGTTTGCGAGCTTTTGAATTTTACGAAAGCTGTGGTTTTTGCCTTTGTTTGAGCAGCCACTTCTTTGGAATACCAAATAGGTTTTCTTCTCCTCTTGTTTTTGTTTACTTTTGTTACATATTTATTTGTTGCCCCTTTTATTGCCATCTTTAGTTTAGCCCATAGCAATTCTAAATCCCTTATCTCCTTCCACCCTGTCAGCTCCTCCTTTAGGTACTCGGCCATTTTATTGAAGTCGATGTTTTTGAAGTTTAGGACTTTGAGCTTGCAATGATTGGCCTGTACCATGGCTTTTATCTCAAACCACACCATGTGATGATCGCTGCTGCTCACAGGGGCACTCACGCAGACATTCGACACGCTATCACCGTTGATGAGCACTAAATCCAGCGTTGTTTTCCCTGGTTGGTTCATCACCATTTGTCTAAGTAACGCATCTTGGAAAGCATCCACAATTTTTTTGCTTCTTTCCAGATTTGCAGAAGGAGTAATCCAATCCACTTCAGGTAGATTAAAGTCATCCAATATGATCGCTTCCCCCTTTGTGGCTATCTTGGCAATATCTATAATCAATTCGTTATCTATCTCTTCAATTTGTGTCGGAGGTCTGTAGACTACAGCAGTATGGATAACAGTGCCATCTCCTCTTTCCAACACAATGCAGAGCGCTTCTTCTTTTCCCCATGCCCCCTGCATTTCAGTAGCTTTAACATTGCTTTTGACATACAAGGCTACTCCTCCTCCCTTCCATTTTCTCTGTCTCTTCTGAATAGATTATAGCCAGGTATGGCTATATCCCAATCATGCGATTCATTTAGCCATGTTTCTGTAATGGCCACAATGTACAAATCCATTTCCACCATTAGGGCTTCCAGGTCCGGAACGTTGTTGGCTAAGCTTCAAGCATTTGTGCTCATTGCTTTCCAGCAATTAACTGGCTTGTGTGTATTTAGCATTGATTTTGCTCTGCCTACATCTTCCCACTTGTTTTTGATGTGTGGTTTAAAAGTGTGGCTGTTTCTGATTTTAATCTGCTTTTGCAGGGGGTGACGTCCAGAGCTTGACCTTCTACATCCGTCACCCCCTTTTTCTAGTTTAAATGCATATCCACATATTGCTTGAATTTTTCACTTAGGATTCTTTTCCCTGCGAAAGAGATGTAGTCCATCAGCACAGTATAGTCTCTTGTTGTTCCATCTGTTACCCCAGTCGCCAATAAATCTGAATCCTTCTTGTTTGCACCGGGTCTGGAGCCATGTATTAAAGCTGTTAATGTGATGCAGCCTTTTTGCCCCCTTACCAAGCACAGGTAGAACCTCTGAGAATGCAACAGTGTTAACAATGGGCTTGAGTTTCTCTCCCAGAGATTGGAAGTCCTTTTGGACTGTAGAGGCACTGTTTCTAGCCAGGTCATTTGTGCCCCAGTGGATAACAACATCAAGTTTGGAGTGTTCACTTTCTGTGCTAAGTAGTTCAACAATGTGGTTTGTATTCCTGCTGGCTGAAGAGCTTGGGAGGCACATGACTATCTTCTCTCCTTTGAACTGTGTTCCCAAGTTGGTGCCACTGATGATGGAATCACCAAGTAGTAGTAATTTGCTGTTTGGTGAGGTTTTCTTCATATTTGGTCCTTTAGCAGGAGATTGGGCATTGCCTGTCTCATTTAAGGGCCCTTCAGTTTCTTTGGATTGGGCATCCTCATTTGCCAAGTCAGAGAAGCATTATGCAGGGATATCTCCTGATGCATAGGATGGCTCTGTGCCACAGGTTGCAATCTACCAGAACCCACTGTGATCCATTTGTTCCAGGGGTGTTTCATTCTTTGTGGGAGCGGTGGTGGACATTGTTCAGTTTGTATCCTAGAAGAGGTGCGCTTCATTGCCGCCAGTTCCTCCCTCAGTTCCTCATCCTCATTAGCCAAGGCAGAGAAGGCATTATGCAGGGATATCTTTTGATGCATAGGATGTCTGTGCGTTACAGGTCGCAATCTACCAGAACCCACTGTGATCCACTTGCCCCTGGGATGTTTGATGCTTTGTGGGAGCGGTGGTGGACATTGTTCAGTTTGTATCCTAGAAGAGGTGAATTCTTTGCAGCCAGTTCCTCCCTCAGTAGGGTCACCTCTTTATGCATGGCAGCTAGGTCTTCCCTTAGTAGAGTCAGTTCTTAATGCATGGCAGCTGACCTGAGGCACATAGGACAAGCTCTGAGGTTCCAAATGATTTGTCTTGGAATGAAAGTACTGCAGTTATTGCACTGAATACACAACATGCTGAATAAGCAGTCCTAGAAGGAGAAGAGGAAGAAGAGGAAAGGAAGAAGATGATGTGGGCTCTAACCCAAGTTAAAGGGATAGATGGCAATGTGAGAGCTATATAGGCAATGCAACCCCTGGGGTGGATGGGGAGAGGGGTGGGGTGGGCGGGAACCTAAGTGCCTCTAGCCAGTAGGCTGTTCCCGAGCTGTGGGCACCCACAGGTATCTGCTCCAAGGCTACCCAGAAAAGCAGTCAATCAGATTATCCCCAAGCTTAATTTATAAGCACAGTTAAACAATATTAGCAATTAATGTACTGTTCTAACTAGATTGTAAGCTCCGATGAGCATGACTCTGACGGACAGGAACTGTCTCTTGTATATTGGCTACCTCCTATAGGTTAGCTGTGCAGCGCTGCATGCGTGGCGCTTTATAAGCGCTGAATAGTAGTATTAGTAGTAATTCCCACAAAACAGACAGTTAAACTCTATATTGGTAGCTAGAAACCAGCAGAGATGAGAAAGAAAATTAGAGTCTTAGCTTTGTGAAAGATCCACAGTTCATGCAGCCGGCCTCAGACCAAGAAATTGACCATTGTTGTTAAGTGCTGTCAAGTCGATGTCGATTCATGGAGCCCCTGTGGACAGTTGTCCTAAACGTTGCTCGGTCTTCAGTCGGACAGTTCATTGCCGCTGTTACTATAATTAATCCATTGCAGGAGGGATAGTAAAGAAATCCACAGTACTACCTTTTAACTTTCAAAAGGGAGACTATGATAAAATGAGGAATATAGTTAAGAAAAAACTAAAAGGAGCGGTTGCAAAGGTTAAAGACTTACAGCAAGCTTGGGTGTTATTTAAAAATACTATCCTCGAAGCCCAGACCAGCTGTATTCCACGCATTAAGAAAAGTGGAAGAAAGTCCAAAAAACTGCCAGCATGGTTTAAAGGTGAGGTCAGAGAGGCTGTTGCTGCCAAAAAAGCATCCTTCAGGAAATGGAAAAAAGAGTCAAACGAAGAAAACTGGAAACAGCACAAGCACTGGCAAGTTAAATGCAAAGCATTGATAAGGCACGCAAAGCGAGAATTTGAGAAGGAACTTGCTACGGAAGCAAAAACACGAAATAAAGACTTTTTCAAGTACATTCGTAGCAAAAGGTCTGTGAGAGAGTCAGTTGGGCCATTAGATGATAGAGGGGTAAAAGGGGCAGTAAGAGGAGACAAGGCTATAGCAGAGAGACTGAATGAATTCTTTGCTTCGGTCTTTACTGAGGAAGATGTAGGGATGTTACCCAAGACTTAAGTGGTTTTTAAAGGTGATACTGCAGAGGATTTGAGAGAAATATCGCTACACCGGGAAGATATATTACAACTATTTGATAAACTGAATAGTAGCAAATCACCTGGACCGGATGGTATACATCCAAGAGTGTTGAAAGAACTGAAATATGAGATTGCGGACCTGCTATTGGTAATCTGTGAACTTTCATTAAAACCTGAAGATTGGAGGGTCGCCAACGTAACACCAATCTTTAAAAAGGGTTCCAGGGGTGACCCGGGAAATTACAGACCGGTGAGTCTGACATCAGTACCGGGGAAAATGGTAGAAACCATCATAAAGAACAAAATTACACAGCATGTAGATAGTCATGGCCTAATGGGAGACAGCCAACATGGCTTTAGACAAGGAAGATCTTGTCTTACTAATCTGATATGTTTTTTTGAAGGTGTGCATAAACAGGTAGACAAAGGTGAGTCGGTTGATATAGTGTATCTGGACTTTCAGAAAGCTTTTGATAAGGTCCCTCATCAGAGACTTTTGGCGAAACTAAAAAGTCATGGGATAGGAGGCAGTGTACTATTGTGGATCGGGAACTGGTTAAAAGATAGAAAGCAGAGGGTAGGGCTAAATGGCCAATATTCCCAATGGAAAAAGGTGAATAGTGGAGTACCCCAGGGATCTGTACTGGGTACGCTACTTTTTGACATATTCATAAATGACCTGGAAAAGGGAACAACAAGTGAGGTTATCAAATTTGCAGATGATACAAAACTGTTTAAAGTTGTTAAAACCCAAGAGGATTGTGGAAAACTGCAGGAGGATCTGGATAAATTGGAAGACTGGGCATCCAAATGGCAGATGAAATTTAATGTGGACAAGTGCAAAGTTATGCACCTAGGAAAGAACAACCCACACTATAGTTACACAATGCAAGGTTCCACATTGGGAACCACCACCCAGGAAAAAGATTTAGGAGTCATCGTGGATAACATGTTAAAACCCTCTGTCCAGTGTGCAGCGGCAGCCAGGAAAGCAAATAGAATGCTAGGTATCATAAAGAAAGGGATGGTAAATAAAACAAAGGATATTATAATGCCTCTCTATCGTTCCATGATACGACCGCACCTTGAATATTGTGTGCAGTTCTGGTCACCGTATCTTAAAAAGGACATAGCATCACTAGAAAAAGTACAGAGAAGAGCCACCAAAATGGTGAAGGGGATGGAAGGCTACTCCTATGAAGAGAGGCTACAAAGGTTGGGGCTCTTCAACCTGGAAAAGAGACAGCTGAGGGGAGATATGATAGAGGTCTATAAATTAATGAATGGAGTGGAGCAGGTAAACGTGGATCAATTGTTTACGCTATCAGAATATAGAAAGACTAGGGGACATGCAATGAAGCTACAGGGTAAACTATTTAAGACAAATAAGAGAAAATATTTTTTCACTCAACGTGTAATCAAACTCTGGAATTTGCTACCGGAGGATGTAGTAAGGGCTGTTAGTGTAGCTGGGTTTAAAAAAGGTTTGGACAAGTTCCTGGAGGAAAGGTCCATAAACCACTATTAAAAAGGGACCCAGGATAATCAATGCTTGACCCAGTACAAGCATTGTAGAACCTGTGTCTTTTGGGGATATTGCTAGGTACGTATGACCTAGATTGGCCACTGTTGGAAACAGGATACTGGGCTTGATGGACCTCAGTCTGACCCAGTATGGCATATCTTATGTTCTTATGCATTGCCGGCCTTCCTCTTTAGCATGGACCTTAAACTTTGCCAAGCATGATATCCGTTTCCAAAGATCATTCTCTTCGCATGATGTGTCCAAAGTATGAAATTCAAAGTCTGTCATTTGAGCTTATAAAAAAGCTTAGGTTTGATTTCTAACTACTGGCAGGGTCTCCCAAGAAGCATAGGCCTCAGCTGAGGTGCCATACTAAGAAAAACCACCCATCTAGGCAGCAGCAATATGGGACGATGTTGGTAGCGGAGGATCACATTCTTGTGACAATGGCAAAAATACTGACCTTATCTGCATGAAAGAAAGGCCTGGCAATCTGCTTCTGTATCTTGCCACGAAAACCCAATGAACAGTCACAACAAAACAAATTGTGATATAGTGGAAGATGAGAATCCCATATCAGAAGGCACTCAATGGGCTACTGTGGAAGAGCTGAAGACTTCAACCACATCATAAATGCTGGCTTTACTCTGAACATAGTTCTAAGATATCTGACTGCTGATGTAGCTGTACATGAAATGAGAATCAGAAGCTGCAAAGATGTGGAGGAATAGCTTAGTGGTTAGGGCAGCAACCTGGGACCAGAAAGCCCAGAGTTTGAATCCCACTGATTGTCCTTGTGGCCTTGGGCAAGTCACAACCGTCCATTGCCTCAAGTACACCCTCAGATTGTAAGCTCTCTGGGACTGGGAAATACCTACAGTACCCAATTGTAACTCAAATTCATCTACTACTGGAAAGATGTGAATGAAATACTACTAAATAAATAAAAAAAATATTGGTACATAGAATGTACAAAGCATCAATCAAGGAAAGCTGGAGATGGTCAAGAATAAAATGGAACATACACAACTCGATCTGTTGGGTTTCAGCGAGCTGAAATGAAGTGGCATCGGGCACTTTGTATCTGATAATCACATGGAAATGCTGGAAATGAAAGACAAAGGAGAATTTTCACTTACCGTTAATTTCCTTTCCTGGAATACTGCTAGACCAGTCCAGACAAGCGGGTTATGCACCCCTGCCAGCAGATAGGGAGACAGAGAAAAAATCTCCAGAGCTGTGATTGGTCAGGCTCTGGATGACATAGGCATACCCCTAGGGGTCCTATTCAGTAACAATGTAACAAGCCAAAAAGGCAACACCTCAGGGACAAAATGCAACTATGAACCCTTAAACAAAAGGAACTCTACCCCTCGACGCGAACGAAAAACGGAAGAGGAGGATCAAATATCATTTCCAAGGGAAGAAGCCTGAATTGACTGCTTTGACACATTCCCAGGAAACAAAGTCCAGATGTGCTCGCGGAGCCTATGACTGTCGGCTGCCCTGCACAAGTACCAGTGCCTCTGACAAGCTGGGTGGGTTCTGGACTGGTCTAGCAGTATTCCAGGAAAGGAAATTAACGGTAAGTGAAATTTCTCCTTCCAGATCATACTGCTAGACCAGTCCAGACAAGCGGGAAGTACCCAAGCTAATTACCCTCAGGGTGGGCAGATAGCGCCGCCGACAGCACCGCAACTCCGAAACAACTGTCCTCTCGGGCCTGTATATGCAACCGATAGTGCTGAACAAAAGAGGACAAGGATGACCAGGTGCCCACTCGACAAATATCGAGAGGAAGGACGTGGGACCTCTCGGCCCATGACGTGGATAAGGCTTGAGTGGAATGAGCTCAAAGCCTTTCTGGAACTGGCTGGCCTTGGAGAATGTAGCGATTGAAGGCTTGGAAGCAGCCAAACCCTTGCGCGGCCCCGAAAGGAGAACAAAAGATGGTCAGTCTTGTGAAAGGAATTGGTAACTTTCAAATAGCGAAGGAGAACTCGCTTAAGGTCGAGGAAGGGAAGACGTTTGCGTCTACCCGCACACTGTTTGTTAGAGAAGGCAGGCAATAGCAGGGGCTGATTGACATGAAAAGGAGTAACCACTTTGGGTAGGAAAGAATGCAGCGTTCGAAGAGTTACCCCCTCAGGAGAGAAGAAAGACACGGATCCCTACATAAGAGAGCTTGAAGCTCCGCAATTCTTCGAGCCGATGTGATTGCTACCAAAAACAGCGTTTTGAGCATCAAATCTAGAAGAGACACTTCCTTCAAAGGCTCCAAGGGCAGATTTCCGAGCGCCCTGAGAACTAGTGCAAGATCCCAAGGAGGAACTACCGGACGGGGCGGAGGACGAAGCAGTTTGACACCTTGCAGAAACCGAGACACATCAGCGTGGGAAGCAAGGGATCTACCGAGCACCGGACCCCGATAACATGTCAAGGCAGACATGTGCACTCGAAGCGAACCGAGCGCCAACCCTTTATCAAGACCGTCCTGTAAAAAGGCAAGAATATCAGGAATTGAGGTAAGGTGATGACGTGAACACCAAGCCTCGAAGAGGCGCCACACTCTCGCAGCAGTAGTGGATGTTGAAGACCGTCGTGCGCTAAGGAGGGTAGCAATCATCTTAGACGGATACCCCTTACGGGTCAAACGGCGGCGTTCAGGAGCCAAGCCGTAAGCGAGTAGGGAGCTGTATTTTCCATGAAGGTCGGTCCCTGTCTGAGGAGTCCGGAGGGAGCTGCCAGCTGCAATGGCGACCCTCCCGTGAAAGTCTTATGAGATCGGCATACTATGGTCTTCTTGGCCAATCCGGGGCCACGAGGACTACCGGCCCCCTGTGCGACCTAATTCGCTGCCAGATCCTGCCGATCATGGACCAGGGTGGAAAAACATAAAGAAGCTGGTTTTCTGGCCAAGTCTGAGCCAACGCATCGATGCCGAGAGTCCTGCGTTCTCTCCAACGGCTGAAGAAACTCGGAACTTAGGCATTCGCTGCCGACGCCATGAGAACTATCGCCGGCGACCCCCATTTTTGAACTATCCTCTAGAAGGCTAGCGGGGCCAGTTCCCACTCGCCGGGGTCGAGGGTATTGCGATTCAGAAAGTCCGCCTTCACATTGCTGGTTCCTGCAATGTGTTGGGCGGAGAGGGCTTGGAGAATTCTCTCTGCCCAAGGAAGAAGAAGAAGAGCCATCTCGTTCGACACTCCAGTGCACTTTGTCCCTCCGTGACGGTCTATCTAGGAAACTGTGGTCGCGTTGTCAGAAAGTATCCGAACCGCTTTCCCGTGCAGAAGAGTGTGAAATCTCAGTACAGCCAGACGTACTGCTCGTGCTTCTAGTCGATGGACAGCACGCGATTCCCGCTGGATGATCAAAGTGCCCTGCGCAGTGTGAGATCTACAGTGCGCGCCCCAACCGGACAGACAGGCATCCGTTGTTAGAACGATCCAACACGGAGTCTCAAAAGGAACCCCCTGCTCGAGGCGAGACCTGTGCTAGGAGACTGCGAACTTGAGAAGTTAACTTGAGGAATCGAGGCATTGACAAAAAGACCCGACCTAAGGCTGATTCGAATCGAGCCCCCAAAACTTTGATCTCCTGGGACGGCTGAAGACAACTCTTGTTGCAGTTGATTACACAGGTACACTACCAAAAAACTGCCTCCAGTTTTGCAACTGATTCCTATAGATTTTGGGGTGCTGAATCCAGGAAAAATAGCCAAAATGTTCCATCACGTCACATTTTCTTGCAAAATTAGATTTCTTACCCATATAAGGAATGTTCACATAATTTCTTTTTAGCCGACCAGTTTATTTTCTTGGCCCAAAATAGAGGTTGTAATGGTTAACTAACTAGAAACACTCCCTCATGATATTTTAGAGTGTTTTGTATTCATTTTATACATTAACAGGACAATTGGGAGGCGGGGGGCTAAATCCAGTACTCGCGCTGGCGCATGTTCTTTCCTGTTCGCCTCGCCTCGTTCGCTCGCTCAAACACGGTGGTTGCGACATGAACGTTCCTGTCAAATTTCAGTTTCTTGCAAGTTCATTACCACCTTTTGTTTGCTCAGTCGTAATCCAGCTTTATTCCGAAGTGGTTCACTACAGTTGTAGTTTGCAGTGCTGTGTATTTGTGATGGCTCACAGAGCCAGAGGTTGCGTCAACTCTCCGGACAGTTTTTGTTTTATTTGTGGGGAATATACCGTGAAAAAGCAGCAGAGGAACATTTCTGCATTTATTAAAAAAGTATATTTCGCCTATTTCGGTTTGAAGTTAGGCGATCAAGACAAACCACGGGCTCCTCACAAAGTGTGCAAGACATGTGAGGAAGATCTACGCTTATGGATGAAAGGTAAAAAACAAGCATTTCGTTTCGGAATACCTATGATGTGGCGTGAACAAAGAGACCACAGCAGTGACTGCTATTTTTGCTCTTGCATTGTGAAGGGATACAACTTAAAAAATAAGAACGTAATAAGTTACCCCAACCTTCCCTCAGCAATTAGGCCTATGCCTCATAGCAACGAAGTACCTGTGCCTGAACCACCAAAATCTTTGGATCATATTTGTGTGGACGGTTCTGATCATGATGAGACTCATCAGATGGCTTTTCCCGATGAGTCCAGTACTTCCGAGTTTGAAACTGAACCAGATCCGAAACCTGAACTTTTCTCTCAAGCTGAATTGAATGATTTAGTCCGGGATTTAGGACTCCCAAAAGATGCTGCCCAACTGCTAGGTTCTCGGCTTAAACAGAAAAATCTATTGTCACCAGGAACAACTTTTTATTGGTACCGCAACCGCGAGACACAATTTTTGAAATATTTCAGCAAAGAGGAAGATTTGGTATTTTGCAACGATATATACGGAGTGATGGAAAAGTTTAAACTCAAGTATGATCCTGCTGAATGGCGGCTGTTCATTGATTCATCAAAAGACAGCATAAAAGGTGTTCTTCTTCATAATGGCAACACATTCGCTTCAGTTCCTATTGCTCACTCTGTTATTCTCCAAGAAAAATACGAGAATTTGGCCCTGATTCTTCAGAAGATTCGTTATGATGAGCATAAGTGGATGATTTGTGGAGACTTTAAAATTCTATCCATGCTATTAGGGCAGCAATCCGGTTTCACCAAATATCCCTGCTTCCTTTGCTTGTGGGATAGCCGGGCCCGCGACCTACACTGGGGGGAAAAAGACTGGCCAATTCGGGAGTATTTGAGACCCGGTGAGAAAAATGTTCTTCATGAGAGCTTGGTACCTCGTGATAAAATTCTATTACCACCTCTCCACATTAAGTTGGGTCTCATTAAGCAATTCATCAAGTCCCTTCCAAAAGATGGTGAGTGCTTTCGGTACCTTTGCTCAAAGTTCCCCCGACTTTCTGAAGCAAAGCTAAAAGAAGGAGTGTTTGTTGGCCCTGATATAAGGAAACTCATTTCAGATGGAGCATTCGCTGAAACGATGTCTGAGAAGGAAAAAGAAGCCTGGGATTCCTTCAAGGATGTTGTTCTCAAATTCTTGGGGAACAGGCGGGATGAGAACTATAAGGATATTGTTGCCAGGATGCTCAATGCCTTCAAAGAACAAGGCTGTAACATGAGCCTGAAAGTCCATTTCTTGCACTCCCATGTGAACTACTTTCCCGAAAACTTGGGGCGTACAGTGAAGAACAAGGTGAAAGGTTTCACCAGGACATCAAGGACGCAGAGAGAAGGTACCAAGGAAGATGGAACACCACTATGATGGCTGATTTCTGCTGGTTGCTGCTGCGGGAAACCCCAGATGAAAAATACGCCAAGCAGCGCACCAAGAGAAGCATTCGGGGGAAGAAGAAACGGGCCCACCAGGAGATTGATTGACCCAAGAATGACTTTAAAATCTAAACTGTGTTGACAAATATCGTGTTTTTACTAAACTTTGAAATAAAAATTTGCTAGTTATTACCAGTGTCGGATCTCATTTATTAGAATTTTATTTTCACACCATCGGGTGTTTGTCTTCATGTATTGCAATGGTGCGGTTTGCGTTTTCTATTCTTACATACATATCTGTACAGCATTTTTTGCACATTTCTTTGCTTTGCTTTGTGTCTAACCTCGCTCTTATATGCTCAATGTTTGTGCACATGTATGTGGCTGTTTTAAGTGCAGACAATTTTGCTACCATCACAGTGTGTTTTGTTGACATTACTCTATTCTTATGTGCTGCCTTGTTACAATTTTCTTTATTCTTATTTGAATAACTACTAAACAATTAGTATAAAGAATTCATCCAAGAAACTTTTATCTCGATCGCACTCAATCTGAAACGTTCACCTCAAACTGCTAACCCAATGTAGCAAAAAATCTGTACGTGATGGAGCAAATTGGTTACCAGATTTGGATTCAGCGCACCAAAAAACGTAAAAATCAATCGAAACATTAGAGGCAGTTTAAAAAAAATTTTTTTTAGTGTACCTGTGTTACCCAGCCGAGGTTCTCGAGAAGGCAACAACCACCGAGACTGTGCAGCAAGCCTCGGGGAGAGTCTGCGCGAATGAGCCAGTCGTCCAGATAAGGATGAACTCTGATGTTGCAGCTGCATAAGGCCGCAGCTACTACCACCATTACCTTGGAAAAGGTTTGAGGCGCCGAAGCTAGACCGAAGGGCATCGCACGAAATTGGAAATGTTGACCGAGTACCGCGAATCGAAGGAATCGGTGATGCCCCTCTCGAATGGGAATGTGAAAGAATGCTTCCTCGAGATTGAGGGAAGCTAGAATTCCCCCTAGCGTACCGCTTGAATAACGGATCGCAGAGTCTCCATTCGAGATAGGACAAAAGGAGCCGTTTTTTTTTTTTCTTTTCGGCACCACGAAATAGACAGAGTAGCGGCCTAGTCCACTTTCCAACGGTGGAACTGGACGAATGGCATCTAAACACTGGAGTTTTTGAATGAAGCAACATCCGCTGCCCATTGACGCAGCCAAAGCCATCTCCGAGCTACTGTCACCGGTGCTAGGGAGCGAGCTGACAGCCGCAAGAGATCATAGAAGGCCTCTGCCAGGAATGCAGCGATGGATTCTAAACGAGCCAACTCGGGATCACCTGGAAGCTGCTGAATCCATCGAAGGGAGGCCCGTGCTGCTAGACCTCCGCACACCCCTGCTTGAAGGGAAAGAGCAGACGACGAAAAACCCATCTTTAGCAGACTCTCAACTTTTTAGGTCTTGCTGGTCGCGGAGTGCCGCTCCGCCCTCAACCGGAATTGTGGTATGCTTGGTGACCCCAGTCACTAACGCATCAACTTCCGGGTACTGCAGTCAACGGTCCAAGTCAGAGGGAGACCAAGGGTATAACTGACCAATACCGCGTGCCATAAGTAGAGAGGACTCTGGAGAGTCCCACTCTTGAGATACCAATTGCTGTAACTGGGCTGGAAAGGAAAAGCTTTGGAAGGCTTACGAATACCCTGTAAAATGGGATCCGGCTGCAACAGGGTTTGAGAACTCTGAGGACCAGGCATGTCGGCTAGGCGTAGCGACTCCATCACCTGTGTGACTAGGGCCGGCAACTCCTCTTTCTGAAAAAATCTGATATCTGGAGAGTCCTCGTGAACTGTCAGCGAAGAAGCAGAAGGAGAAAATTCCCCATCTTCTTTCTCCAACGAGTCAGGGCTCACCTCCGAAGATTTAAAATCTTCTTGAATATCCGTAGTGTCCCCCAAGCCACATGCAACGTTCCTGGGAGGACGTACTGCTTTAAGGTCTGAGGACTTTTGGGACTGCTTGCGAGACCCCGCCATATCCTTGTCTGCTACCGGGCGGGTGCTGGAGGTATACCAAAAAACTCCGAACGCCACAGGTGCCATGCCTGACGGAAGAGCATGAGGAACTTACTGTCAGCCAAGGCTGCTGTGGCTTCCAGCGGCTGTGGAAGGAAAATGGGAGCTGACTGAGTCCTGTCTGCAGGAAGATCCTGCTGCAGGGGCTCTAAGGAGGGAGGAGTTAAGGCACTGATGTCCCCAGCTGGCAGCGCAGAGGGAATGGAGGAAGAGTCTCCTGGATGCAGCATGCAGATGGAACACAAGCAATCTATTAACTCCTGCTTATTACATATAATACAGCTGTGCAGAGAAACAGGCATTGCAGAGGCTTAAACCAGGTAGGCTTAGGGAAACAGAAGACTCTTCAAAGAAAAGGATTTTGGAACGCCCTGTGCCTTCACAGCATGTTTAAATGTTTTACAATGGCTGCCCAGAGCTGTTCCCTCCAAAAAACAACACTGAAGAGAAATCCCTCCTGATTTTCAAAATGGCCGCTGGCACAGAAAAACTGCAAAATAAAAGTTTCCTAAGCTCTAAAACCCCTAAAAATGCAGCAAAATTGCTGGAGAAGAGGCAAGGAGTGCTGCTAGCAACTTAAAAATTCAAATCCGGATAGACCCGGAATCACCAGAAACGGAGGGGAGAAGGAAACTGTCAGTTATTCACTGTGCTGGTACAGAGGAGCTGAGTTCCCCATGGAGGAGAAGAGAAACTTTCAAAGTCAGTGTAGGGTAGTTACAGCGACTGAAAGGTAGGGAAATTAGAATTTGATCCCTCTGCATCCACTTAGACCCTCATGGCAGGGGCTGGAAGGTGTTTCTGGGGAGCTGCACTGACAGTGAAATCAGAAGCTCAAACCCTGCTGCATTGCTGATTACAGAAAATACAGTTATTAACCCTTTCCAGGCCGAGCCCAAAACTGTCAGGATCCAAAATGCTGACTAAATATTCCTATCAAATGGTATATAATACATGGCCATAGAAGAAGGAACATCACTATTAGAACATATTGAATAAGATGGGTACAATTTTCCTGAAATATGTACAAATTAACCCGGTTATAGAATGTGGATTAAAAATTTAAAGTAGGCCTTCAAGAGGGAAGCCTGGGAAACCCAGAGAAACCCCTCTTGTGTGCTCTGGGTGCATCCAGGAAATAAAAATGAAGGAAAGAAAATAGGAACTTCAAAACCCAGTTTAACAGACCCTGACGAAACTGGAAGTGAAGGAATCAGGTCAGAGACAGCTGGTCCCGATGCAGTTGAAATCAACCCAGGGCAGCTGAGGCAAGTAAGAAAACAGTTTACTTACAGTTTCTCTCAGAAATTGATACCTGATCCTCCTGCTGTCTAAGCCCACGTGGCAAAGACGCAGCGCTGCTTAAAGAAAATCGGGAGCTCTACTGAAGCCAGGCTCAGGAGCTTCCCAAGTTTATCTGGGGAATCAAGTTGCTGGGAAACCCAGAGTAACACCTCTTGTGAAATCTGGGTGCATCCAGGAGCCTCAAGATACAGTGAAAAAGGAAAAAACAAATTGTAGAACAAGCTTGAAGAACACCCTCATCTGCTGAGACAGAGAAAATACTGAATAGGACCCCTAGGGGTATGCCTATGTCACCCAGAGCCTGAGCAATCACAGCTCTGGAGATTTTTTCTCTGTCTCCCTATCTGCTGGCATGGGTGCATAACCCGCTTGTCTGGACTGGTCTAGCAGTATGATCTGGAAGAAGAAATGGTGTTGAGTTATAATTAAGAAACTTGCAAGAAATGTAATGAAATGCAATGGAGTCAGTAAATGTTTAATTTCTATCCATCTATGATGATTGCCCATCAACACAACCATTATTTAGGTAAATGTGTCAACCACAGCTGGAGAGGAGGAAGAGGTTGATCAGTTCTGTGAACAAATACAAGCTGGTAGAATATGCAAACAAGATATACTGATAGTCATGGGCGACTGGAATGTTAAAATTAGGAACAAAGAAGAAGGTCAAGTAATTGGGAAAATACGGGCTTGGAATAGAAACGAAGCTGGAGAAAGACTGAGAGAATTCTGCAAGACCAGCAATATTTTCATCTCAAATATCTTCTTCCAGCAACACAAGCATTGACTGTACCAATGGACTTTGTCCAATGCATTGCACAAAAATCAAATTGACTACATCTGTGGAATTCAACAATGGAAAAACTTGATAACATCAACAAATAAAAAACCTGGAGCCGATTATGGTACAGATCACCAGCTACTAATATGCAAACTCCAGCTAAAGCTGAAAAAGAGAAAGACACTTTTAAATGTAGCAAAATTTGATCCTGAAAATATACCACCTGAATTTAAAGTCTGCCTGCAAAATCAATTTGATGCTTTGGATATAAATGACAGAGCACCAGAAAGGTTATGGTATGATATCAAGAAGGTTGTGCTGGAAGAAAATGAAAAGCCTCGGCAAAAGGTGAAAAAGCAAAAACAGCCAAAATGGATGACTCTGAAAATTGCTCAGAAAAGCGGAGAAGCTAAAGATGTAGGAGAAAGAGGAGGTAATTATGGAATTTAACAGAGATTTCCAATGTGCAGCAAGCCAAGCCAAAGAAAAGTACTACAATGACGCATGCAAGGAAATCAGTAATTTCATCCTTGATGGAGAAGAAATGGAAAGAGTAGACAATTTTAACCTGCTTGGATCAATAATCAATAATGTCATATGGATGTGAAAGTTGGACAGTGAAGAAAAAAAACAGGAAGAAAACTGATGCCTTTTGAATGATGGTGCTGGTGAAGAATATTGTGTATGCCTTGGACTGCCCACAGAACAAATCAGTTGCTTTGTACATTCCATACACCAATATATTTTTTTATTCATTTAGTAGTATTTCATTCACATCTTTCCAGTGGTAGATCAATTCAAGTTAAAATTGGGTACTGTAGGTATTTCCCAGTCCCAGAGAGCTTACAATCTAAGGGTGTACCTGAGGCAATGGACGGTTGTGACTTGCCCAAGGCCACAAGGACAATCAGTGGGATTCAAACTCTGGGCTTTCTGGTCCCAGGTTGCTGCCCTAACTACTAGCTACTCCTCCACATCTTTGCAGCTTCTGATTCTCATTTAATGTACAGCTACATCAGCAGTCGGCTATCCTAGGACTATGTTCAACCACATCATAAATGCTGCTTTACTCTGAAGTCTTCAGCTCTTCCACAGTGGCCCATTGAGTGCCTTCTGATATGGGAGTCTCATCTTCCACTATATCACAATTTGTTTTGTTGTGACTGTTCATTGGGTTTTCGTGGCAAGATACAGAAGTAGATTGCCAGGCCTTTCTTTCATGCAGATAAGGTCAGTATGGGATCCTCCGCCACCAACATTGTCCCATATTGCTGCTGCCTAGATAGGTGGTTTCTCTTAGTCTGGCATCTCAGCTGAGACCTATTTATCTTGGGAGACCCTGCCAGTAGTTAAGCTACCAATAGCACAGCTCTCAGCAGTACTGATGTCCACAAGCCCGCGCAGCACAACAAGCTGCAAACCAAGTGAGGGAATATTGGTTTTCTCAACAAGTATCCATGATATGGAACCCTCTTCCTCTTTTCTTGAGGAACAAAAACTCTTTCACAGTATATAAGAAGTAATTGAAAACTTACCTATTTGAGCTAGCCTATTCAGATTACATTTAGATCAGACTCAGCAGTCATACAAATGTAGAATTGGAGAGCCAAGATTTATTGGCAGAAGAATACAGAGCCAGAGATAATGGCTCCAGAAATACTGAGGTCTCCCCCCCCCCCCAATTAAATATTTTGTAGTACTGTATTATGTTTTGTGTGAACATGCGAATGGGAGTTTTTCTGATTTTTTGGATGATATAGCAGCTCTCCGCTTAGTAGAGGTATTGTGTTTTGGATTATACCAATGGGTAGATTCCTTACATCTCCCCAGTAAAGACTGGAGCAAATAACTCATTTAGTCTCTCTTCAATGTCCTTTCTGAGTGCCCTTTTTGCCTCATGATCATCTAATGGTCCAAATGACTCTCGCACAGGCTTCTTGCTTTGAATGCATCTGAAAAGGTTTTGTTGTGCTTTTCGGCTCTACAGCAAGCTTCTTTTCAACTTCTCTTTCTGCATCAAACTTGCCAGTGCTTATGCAGTTTACTTTTTTCCTCATTTGAATTTTTTTTATTTTTGAAAGATGTTCTTTTGGCTATAAGTGTCTCTTTCACCTCAACTTTTAATTATGGTGGTATCATTTAACCTTCCTTCCGCCTCTTTAAAAACGTGGAAAACATCTGATCTGGACTTCTAAGTAGCCTCAACACTGTTACCTCTCACATCAAATCCTGTCTTCCTCTAAGGACTATGTCTAAAATCGCTCTCCTTGTCAGTTCCTGAGCTAGCTGCTCCATGAAGCAGTCATTTAGTTAATCTAGGAACTTTACCTCCCTAGCACGTCCTATGACACTTATCAAGTCAATATAGAGGTAACTGAAATCACCCATTATTATTGTTGCCAAATTTGTTAGTTTCTCTGTCTGTTCTTTCTGGCCAGGCAGACAGTAGTACACACAAACAAAAGTAGGCGACAAAAGTCCCTTGGAGGAAAAGAGGTAAATTCATCCGAAGATTTGGTAGTTTTTCAGTGATTAGTTCAGTGACCCCTTGTGGGTAGAAATAATTGTTCTGTCAGCTTTTGTGGTCATAGTACCCTGAAGAAAGCCAGTTGAACGGAAACGCTTGTAGAGCAGACCCTCCAATAAAGCTGTTTTCGTCCAAGGGACCTTTGTCGCCTGCTTATGTGTACTTCGGACTGCAGGTGGGGTGCTTTTCTGTTCAGGCAGACAATAGTATACCCCTACCACTATTCTCTTTCCTTCACACATGAACTTTCTATCCATATTTGTACATTTGATTTTCTGATAACATGGATCTTCAGGTCAAAACCCAAGTCAGATACCGTGGCATCACTCAGGATCAGCAACTGAACTTTCAGACCCACATCCGGAACACTACTAAGAAAATCTATTTCAAGCACAAAACTATACTAAACCTACACCCTTCTCCTTTCCCCCCGAAAACTTCCGTGCAGTATGCCAAGCTACCATCAACCCCCTCTTCAATTATTGCAACTCTGTATACCAGGGACTCCCCAAAAACAACATCCTACCACTACAGCTTTCCCAAAATACCACAGCACACACCATCTTCTGAGCTTCCAGACACACCCGCATCATACCGATACTAAAATCTGTCCACTGGCTACCTATTGCCTCAAGATTTAAATGCAAAGTCCTCACCATTATTCACAAGGCCAGGAACAACATCACCTCCGAACATCTCCAGACATTAATCAGCACTCCTAGCACCATTAGACCATGAAGACAAAGTATGCAAAACTTACTTAACCTGCCATCACAGACCTGTAAGTGCACCCAAAATGCTTGCCTTGTGGCAGGTGCAGGCCTGTGACCCACGGTATCTGAATATAAGCAGGCCAGCATGGCTAGCTTGACCTGTAAATGAGGCCTGTGGAGAGGCATATAGGATTGCACATCCCCCAATATGCTGCTATTGTAAGATAGAACTCAGTAGAAGTATTGAATTAGCTTAGGTAGGCAGAACTGCAGAGCTAAAAGATGGAAAAATACAGAAAGACATGTTTAAAAGTTACTGATAAGAAAAAGTACATCTGCAAAGAAATAATTGGGAGTGCTGACAGATGAGTTGCAGAACCCTGCTCCTCTGCACGCACAAATTGGTTCTATGGCCTTGAGAGTGTGAAAGTAACAAGTTGATGAACTGACCATTGTAATTGGGACTAGAAGGGGGCATGCAGGTGTCATGCCCACAGAAGGGACATAATTGGATAAACTTATCAGTACCGGGACCAATGGAAGAGGTACGGGAGGTACGGGAGGTTACCGGGACCAATGAAATGTTTTTCTATACCTAGAATGGAACAGAAGTCTATAAAAGTTGTTGTAATGCTTGAAACTTTGCTCAGCCATTTTGAAATTGACTGGTTCGAGACTTGTGCACAAATAAATGATTTGGACCTTCTGAACAGACTCCTGGTATCATTGGTTTGTCTGCGCTTTGCTGCTACATATTCTTGGTGCGTTGGCCGGGAAGTTGTGGAATCAAAGTGTATATAGGGCAATATACCACGACTTTCCGCCTCTATAGGCTTGGTCCTGCTGGGATCGCGCCCTTCCGACGAGGGCTGCTCCCTGGCGCCACCGGTCCCTTGTATCGGAGGGAGCTGGCCGGACCTCGGCGGGTGCCGGGCCCGGTTGGAGCCAACGCCTCGAACCCGAGTGAGGGGAGTCCGAGGTCCAACTCATGCGCCTGCTTGGGAAGTTTGAGGACCGGATCCGGTGAGTATAGTTTTGATTTGGGTCTAGACAGAAATAGAAAGCGCAGTACTGCCATTGGAACTTGGAACTTTGGAATTTGTAATCTCGAGATATTGGGAATTGGTAAGAGAGCATGATCACCTCTCAAGGAAGAGCCGAGTAACCCCGCATGGGAATTCGCCAGGTGAAACCCTCATCCTTTTTGTAATTGGGAAAAAGACTAGTCAGAATAGATAGAAATGAATGCATTCTGGGATACGTTGCTAGCATGATTGTGTGAACGAAGTGTGAATGAGAGGTCTGGCAGCACGGACCAAGTGAAGGCGGACCCCTGAGTAGCGCATTTCCTGACCGGGCGACCGCGTTCAGGTCGCGAAAAGGGGGAAGCGATTGTCGTCTTGTCTTGTTATTTGTACTCCTTATACGTTTCCAGGACCGTGAGGACCCCTTACCCACGGTCCGCCCTCCTTTTCCCTTCTGTCTGTTGTTGCGCGCACACATCGAAATGGGAGGGGCGGGGTCTACTAGAAACACTCCATTAGAATGTATGGTCGCACATTTTAAAGAAGGATATTCAGGAGATTATGGTATTAAAATGACAGCAGCCCGTTTGCAGATTTTGTGTACTAGGGAGTGGCCCGATCTAGACCCCATCTGGCCCCGAGAGGGAACGTTCAATGTAGAGATTATTCAGTCAATACACCGTAGAGTGCGGATAGCGCATCCCGATCAGTACCCCTATATAGATTCCTGGTTAAGTATTTGTGAAGATCCGCCCCCCTGGGCGCAGCGCTGTTATGAGGAACAGTGCAGAATAATGTTAGCGAAAACAGATTCTAGACAGAAAACGGAACAGCCTAGAATGAAAGAGCAGGATAAGAAAGCCAGAAAGAAGCCCATCCTGGTAGATCCTGATTCCCCAGAAATAATTCTCAGGCAGCCCCAGAACCCCAGAGACGGCCGGAGCCGGAGCGGGACCCAACCCCTGACCCACCTCCCGGAGGAGAGGGAGAGGAAGAATTAGCTGAAAGAGAAGAGGAGGACATAAAAAGTGAGCCAGAAGCAGAGGTAGAAGAAGGAGAAAGAGAGAATCCCCCAGACGAGGAGGACAGTGTACAAGTAATTGAGAAGGCCAGCGCTAGCACTAGCACACCAGTAAAAGCTAAACCCAAAGCAAAACCTGTTGAGAAAAAGAAAGTGACTCCTGCAAAGGCAACGACAATAACCCTTAGATCCCAAAAGACACCTACAGCGGCCAAAATGTTTCCCTTACGGCAAGTCCCGGGAATGCCCGTAAAGAATGATAATGATGAAGTGGTAGCGGGACCCCTAACTTATGTGTATATCCCTTTCTCTACAACTGATTTATTAAATTGGAGGTCGCATTATGCCTCCTATACTAGTAAGCCCCAGGAGCTGACAGAATTAGTAACTAGTATTATGGAAACTCACCAACCCACTTGGCCAGATTGCCGTCAGCTCCTGACCACCCTATTCACTACAGAAGAACGAGCAAGAATTAGAAAAGCAGCTATTGAATGGATGGCAGAAAACCCTGTAGCTCCGGCACAGGGGCAGAATATAATAGACCGTCGGGAAGCAGCTCAGAGAGAATTCCCGAATGAAGACCCCCAATGGGATCCAAATACAGATGAAGGATCCACAGCCCTAGCCCGTTTTCGCCAAGGCTTTTTACAAGGCCTGAAAAAGGGGGGCCAAAAAAGCTATGAACCTTTCCAAAGTTGCAGGAGTTATCCAAGGGATAGATGAGAGCCCAGCAGATTTTTATGAGAGATTAACTGAAGCATACAGAATGTATACTCCCTATGATCCCGAGGCACCAGGAAGTTTATGTATGGTGAATTCTGCTTTTGTAAACCAGTCTCAACCAGACATTAGACGTAAATTACAGAAATTAGAAGGGTTTGCGGGCATGAATGCAACACAGTTATTGGAAGTCGCTCATAAAGTGTATGTGAATCGTGATAATGAAAGACAGAGAGAATGTGATAGAAAGATGAAGAAGAAAGCTGATTTTTTGGCTGCGGCCATAGTGGAACAGAAAAGGGGAGGTGTCCCTAGTCGAAGGAGCAGAGGAAGAGGGCGAGGTCAAGGCGGAGGCCGGACCCAGAGACTAGGCGTGAACCAATGCGCCTATTGCAGAGAAGAAGGACATTGGAGAGATACGTGCCCGCAACTTGTAGACGCCCAGCAAGATGACGACAACGATCATCAGTGGCGAGAAGAAAGACGAGGCTATCCCCGAAGCCGAGGAGGAGCCAATCGAGAACAATTCCAGCGAGAAAGAGGAGGAGGAGCCATTCAAATATTGGCCACACCAGCCCATGATGAGAATGACGTGGATTAGGACAGACCGGGCTCCAAGTTTGCTTTAGGTCTCCAGGAGCCTATGGTCGGAATACAAATAGGAGACCAAATTATGGACTTTATGGTTGATACTGGAGCACAACATTCAGTAATAGACAAAAAGATAGCCCCATTTACTACAAAAGCAGTCACCATTATAGGAGCAACTGGTGCCAAAGCCACAAAGTCTTTTCTTCAAAATCGAATATGCAGTCTAGGAGGACAGCAAGTAACTCATCAATTCCTTTACATGCCCGAATGTCCAGTGCCACTACTGGGACGAGATATGCTAGCCAAGCTTCAAGCACAGATATCTTTCTCAGAACAAGGAGAAATGCAAATGACAGTAAATTCCCAAGCCAAACCAGCAGGAGTAATGCTGCTGACAGTGCCCCGAGAAGAAGAATGGAGGTATTACATTGATGACTCCATCCAAGATACCTATTTTGAACAAACTTTAAAGAACATCGATGCACCACCTGGAGTATGGGCAGAAGGCAGTCCCCCAGGCCTAGCCAAGCATATAGCTCCAGTGATTGTAACCCTCAAGCCTAGTGCTACACCAATGCACGTCAAACAGTACCCTCTCCCAAGAGCCGCAATTGAAGGCATTCATCGCCACCTACAGAGATTGCTCGAGTATGGCCTACTAAAAGTATGTCAATCCCCATGGAACACTCCACTTTTGCCAGTAAAGAAACCTGGGACAGATGATTATCGCCCAGTACAAGATTTGAGAAGAGTAAATGATGCAGTCGAAACTATACATCCAGTTGTACCCAATCCTTACACTCTTCTAGGACTGATACCTGCTGAAGCTACCCATTTCACTGTACTGGATTTGAAAGATGCATTCTTTTGCATAAGATTAGCCCCTATAAGTCAAATATTGTTTGCATTTGAATGGCAGGACCCCGTCTCTGGAAGAGGGGGCCAACTCACCTGGACAAGATTACCTCAAGTATTCAAGAATTCGCCTACCATCTTTAGTGCTGCACTGAATCAAGACCTTTCAAGCTATCCAGTAGCCCCGGGGAAGAGAGTGCTTCTCCAATACGTGGATGATCTGTTGATAGCTGCTATATCAGAAAGTGAATGTATACTAGCCACCAAAGACCTCTTGCAGTTACTAGATGAAGCTGGATACAAAGTTTCCAGAGCCAAAGCACAGCTATGCCAAAAAGAAGTGAAATACTTGGGTTTTCGTATTACCCAAGGAAGCAGAAGATTAGGCAGAGAAAGAAAAGAAGCAGTATGCAGAATTCCAACTCCAACAACCAGAAAGCAAGTCAGAGCCTTTCTGGGAGCGGCAGGATATTGCCGAATCTGGATACCTAACTTTGCCCAAATTGCCAAACCACTGTATGAAGCCACAAAAAAGGAAAAAGTCGCCACTGGAGTGGGGACTTGAGCAGGATACAGCCTTCAAGACGTTAAAGGAAGAATTGATGTCATCACCAGCACTTGGACTACCAGATGTCCACAAACCTTTCCACTTGTTTGTACATGAAGCACAGGGAAATGCCCTGGGCATGTTGACTCAGAAATTGGGAAATTGGGAGCGACCTGTAGCATACCTATCGAAACAATTGGACCCTGTGGCCAAAGGATGGCCACCTTGCTTGAGAGCAGTTGCAGCTACAGCGCTACTAGTGAGCGAAGCAGACAAGCTCACACTAGGACAGAACATACGAGTCACTGTGCCACATGCAGTCCTTGCTCTCATGGAACAGAAAGCAAATTATTGGCTCACCAATTCCCAAATGTTGAAGTACCAAAGCATGTTATGTGAAAACCCACAGATACAACTTGAAGTGAGCCATGCCTTGAATCCAGCTACCTTGATACCCATCAGTGAAGAGCTCCCAGAACATGACTGTATCGAAGTCATGGAAACTGTGTTCTCCAGTCGCCCTGACTTGACCGATGTGCCCATAGACAATCCTGACCAAATCTATTATGTTGATGGGAGCAGTCTCATCCTTGATGGACGACGCTGTGCTGGATATGCAGTCGTCACTCAACACGAAGTAGTTGAATCATCAGCTCTAGCCTCAGGCACATCAGCCCAGAAAGCTGAATTGATAGCACTTACTAGAGCATTGCTGTTAGGAGAAAAACTTGTGCTGAATGTATATACAGATTCCAAATATGCCTTCACTACCTTGCATGCCCATGGAGCTCTCTATAAAGAAAGAGGACTCATCACATCCGGAGGAAAATCAGTCAAGTATGGTCCCGAGATATTGATGCTACTTGATGCAGTTTGGGCCCCAACACGTGTAGCTGTCATGCATTGTAGAGGACATCAAGCAGGAAAAGGAGAAGTTGCCCGAGGAAATAGATTTGCAGATGCCTCAGCACGACAAGCAGCTATGACAGGACAGATTGCCCCACAAGCTATGCCAATGCAAGCAGCATTGTTTCCAGTACCTTTGAATCTATGGACCCCACGATATACCACCAAAGAATTGGATTACTATTGTAACAGAGAAGATGGAATACTGAAAGATGGATGGATTGAGCTGCCACCAGAAGAGGGCAGTCAACCTCCTGGACGAATAGTAATTCCTGAACTGTTAGGAACATCCTTTGTCAAAGCTTTCCACGAAGCCACCCACTATGGGAAGAGTGCTATGGAAAAAGCACTCAGACCACATTTTTACATCCCTTTGATGACAACCATATCAGCCTCAGTAGCACGCCAATGTCTAACCTGTGCCAAAAATAATGCCAAGCAAGGCCTTATTACGGCACCCCGAGTTCAGTCAGGAGGTGTCACCCCCATGCACAACCTCCAAGTTGATTTTACCGAAATGCCAAAAGCCAATGGATACCATTACCTATTAGTATTAGTTTGTACTTTCTCTGGGTGGGTAGAGGCCTTCCCAACCAGAACTGAGAAAGCCCGAGAAGTTACCAAAGTCTTAATGAGAGAGATTGTCCCCAGATTCGGAATTCCAGCAGTAATAGGGTCAGACAATGGACCCTCATTTGTCTCCCAAGTTACTCAGCAGTTAGCAAAAGCTTTGCAGATACAATGGAAAAACCACACCGCATACCGACCCCAGAGTTCAGGGAAAGTTGAGCGAATGAATCGCACCTTGAAAGCCCAAATGTCCAAGCTTTGTCAGGAGACACACTTGAAATGGCCCCAAGTGCTCCCCATAGCTTTACTCAGAATACGCTCAGCTCCTGTAAAGTCAACAGGATTTTCCCCTTTTGAAGTTCTGTATGGTAAACCCCACCAATAGTGCAGGGAGTCAAAGGAAGTTTAGCCCAGATTGGTTCAGAAGTAACCAGACAAGAACTCCTAGCTCTTAGTTTTGTTCTGCAGACTCTCCATACGTGGATCCAAGACCAGTTGCCTATCAACTTGACGGAACCCTTGCATCCCTATCAGCCTGGTACTTCGGTGTGGATCAAAGATTGGAAGAAGACACCGTTGGAACCCCATTGGAAGGGACCGTACACCGTCATCCTGTCTACCCCAACTGCAGTAAAGGTAGCCGAGATCGACGCCTGGATCCACCACAGCAGAGTCAAGCCCGCCGCCGATCCTGAACCAGAGCAGTGGACAGCAGAACAGCATCTTGATGCACCCTTGCGAGTTACTCTGAGACGGCAACCAGCAGCTTAGACACTTCATCACAAGTGCTTTGCAGTAGCCAAGTCTTTCGAAGAGGATTGCTGTTTTCCATGCAGCAACAGTTTTGTTTCAACGAACCCAATTTGTGTGTGATTTGACACACTACTTTGAGACTACATTGACTACACCAGACTTCACAAGCCAACTGAAATTGCTAAAAAGTTGGTCAATGTGTACTGGACATCTTGAGGATCTTCAATCAACACTCAGCACCCGTTAAATTGCTTCATTAGCAAACGGGACGAAGAATAACAGACCGTCGTGATCAAGATCAGCAAGTTGAGGATTCAGAAGAACTCCAATCAACATCAACATGTATCTTTGTTTTTGCTTTGCCTTGGTTGCCTTCTTTGGAGGTTTTGAACTGACTTATGCTTTACCTCCATGCACTGCTTGCATTACTTCTACTAGAACTGGACTGAAAGTAACTCAGACTTTGCTTTATCATTCTTACTATACCTGCAAGGGAACAGTGACTAGGTGTATCTATAACACCACTGAACTGAATGTTTGCACTCATGGCAAAATTAAAGCATGCTATAATCCGCATCAGAATCCATCCTATTACACGTTGGAAATAAGATGGAAGGATGCAGATGGACCTATATTAGCTGCTACACCGCCACTTAAGGACATTACGAAACCTGCTGTTTTGAATTTTGATGCATGTAATGCTATTAATAGAGATAGTCAGTCCACCTGTGGTACTTGGGAAAAAGCGTATCGAAATGATCATAAGTATATGTGTCCAGAGAGGTGCCACAAATTGGTGGAAGTGTACAGGTAAAACGGGATCAGGCTATAGTACTGCAACAGCAGCAGATTACTATTGCCCGTATTGGGGATGTGTTTTTTATGCTACCTGGAACACTGGTATAACTGATGAGAAAATAGATAAACGGATGGCTACTCTAACCAAGCCAACCACAAATGATAAATGTCAGAAAGATGCTTGCAACCCCTTACACTTACGTATACACAATCCCCATGCATGGAAACAAGGATACAAGTTTGGTTTACGTATTGCTGGAGGGGCAATAGATCCAGGGACCATTGTGTATATCAGATTGAATACCCAAGCCCACAAGTCATCTAAATATCATATTCATAATACCTTTTATGAAGCCATGCATGTAAATAAGTTTGAGATCCCTCACCCCTCACAAAATTTATTTTTAGAATTAGCTGGAGCAGTAGTATCTAGTCTTAAGATCTCAGATTGCTATTTTTGTGGCGGAACCTAAATGGGAGACCAATGGCCATGGGAAGCCCAAGAATTGAATTATTCTATGGTTTACAATCAGACTGAATTACACAAGGCTACCAGTGAATGGGTGTTAGCGCACTCAATCATTGGACGTCTTTGCTATGCCAGAACTGGACCCCAGTTCACCCAGAAGGTAGGACAGCTGGTCTGTCTTAGCCAGAAGTACTATAATGCCACGACCAAAAAGACAGCATGGTGGTCAGGAATCAAGCATCCTGAACCTCCTAACCCATTAGCCAGATTTCCTGAACTTGCTGGTTTATGGACTAACCTTGCCAAAGTCCAAGCCTGGCAAGCCCCACCTGGCCTATATTGGATCTGTGGAAACCGAGCATATGCACAACTCCCGCCACACTGGGGAGGAGCATGTGTCTTAGGAACCATCAGACCTTCTTTCTTTCTTTTAAACACTGAACATGAAGAACAATTAGGATACCCTGTTTACACTACCCACCGACACAAGAGAGCATTAAGACAGAAAAGAGAAGCCTTACAGATAGGCAAGTGGGAGAAGTGGCAAGGTGATGATTGGCCACCAGAAAGAATTATTGAGTATTATGGACCTGCCACTTGGAATGATGATGGTATGTATGGTTATCGTACCCCAATTTATATGATTAATCGTATTATTCGCTTACAAGCAGTAGTTGAAATAATAACCAATGAAACTAGTCATGCTCTTACGCTCTTAGCTAGACAAAGTACTCAGATGCGCACTGCTATATACCAGAACCGCTTAGCACTTGATTATTTGTTAGCAGCTGAAGGAGGAGTATGTGGTAAGCTGAATTTAACTAATTGCTGTTTAAAAATAGATGATAAGGGTCAAGTAGTTGAAGAAATTGCTAAAGATATGCAAAGACATGCTTATGTGCCAGTACAGACTTGGCACGCATTAAAGTTTCCTAACTGGTTTGCTAACCTCTTTTCATGGGTGGGAGGATTTAAGACTTTCATTGTTTTAGTACTAATCCTTGTTGCTGTTATCTTCTTATTACCCTGTTTAATCCCATGTTGTATGCGTTCCATTCATAACACTATCGATAGTACAGTAGAGCGGAAGACCGCAACTAAAATCATGGCTTTATACAAAGCTAGTCCTAGTCGAAATCCTTCAATCATGATGTGATTCTTCAAAAGGTGATTTAATTCTCACACCTTATTGAGAAATAGGGTGAGATTAATCAAAGGGGGGAATGTGGCAGGTGCAGGCCTGTGACCCACGGTGTCTGAATATAAGCAGGCCAGCATGGCTAGCTTGACCTGTAAATGAGGCCTGTGGAGAGGCATATAGGATTGCACATCCCCCAATATGCTGCTATTGTAAGATAGAACTCAGTAGAAGTATTGAATTAGCTTAGGTAGGCAGAACTGCAGAGCTAAAAGATGGAAAAATACAGAAAGACATGTTTAAAAGTTACTGATAAGAAAAAGTACATCTGCAAAGAAATAATTGGGAGTGCTGACAGATGAGTTGCAGAACCCTGCTCCTCTGCACGCACAAATTGGTTCTATGGCCTTGAGAGTGTGAAAGTAACAAGTTGATGAACTGACCATTGTAATTGGGACTAGAAGGGGGGCATGCAGGTGTCATGCCCACAGAAGGGACATAATTGGATAAACTTATCAGTACCGGGACCAATGGAAGAGGTACGGGAGGTACGGGAGGTTACCGGGACCAATGAAATGTTTTTCTATACCTAGAATGGAACAGAAGTCTATAAAAGTTGTTGTAATGCTTGAAACTTTGCTCAGCCATTTTGAAATTGACTGGTTCAAGACTTGTGCACAAATAAATGATTTGGACCTTCTGAACAGACTCCTGGTATCATTGGTTTGTCTGCGCTTTGCTGCTACAGCCTAAGAGCCTTTATACTTTATGCCCCCACCCTCTGGAATGCTTTACCCACCACATTATGGAACATCCAATCATCTCAGGACTTTAGAAAAAATCTGAAGATGTACCTCTTCCAAGAGCACTACAGCACAGATCAACCCACAGCAGGAACACCCTCTTCTAGCCCAGAGCATCCTTCCCATCCCACCTCCGTAGACATCCATCTAAAAATCAGCCCCCTCCTTCACCTCTACCCATGCTGCAAGTTCTACTCTCTATAAGGTGGACTTACCTTAACTATAATGCTAGACACAACTGTTGACACTGTTAGTGTTTGATGTAACCTACATGCATCTCCCACTATTATTGCCTTTTGTATGCACATTGTTACCTGTAAACCGTTTTGACTGGTAGAAAAATGGTATAGCAAAACCAGTTAAATAAATAAATACATTTCCTGAAGAACTTTTATTCTGTTTGACTCAATGCTCTCTAACATATGGCACCATTCCTCTAACAAATTTGATCTACCTTATCATTGTGATAAAATTTGTACACTACTATCACAGTGTCTCACTGGTTATCCTCCTTCCACCATGTCTCTGAGATGCATATTATATCTACCTCTTCACTGAGTGCTATATATTCTAGCTCTCCCATTTTATTTTTCAGGCATCTAGAGAATTTGTATACAAACAATTCAAAGGTTTGGTTTTTGTTTATATTTATAGCCTTCTTCAATTAACAGGGATACTTTACAATCATTTAACTGTCTGCTCTTTACTTAAAGAGGTTGTAGTAAGGGCAGAAGTAGCCTTTATCAAGATGCTCTATCTTCCCTGTTTTGACAGTATCCTTTGAAAATACTTCACTCCAAATCATGTGGCTGTTGAATGAGTATCAGCTTTCTCCCAGCTTCATCTCCTTTTAAAATGTTAACCAGCGTGGAACCAGGCTGCAGGCGCTAAGGTGCAGCCCATCTTTTCCCTATCCCTTCCCCATAATTGTGCCCGGTTTTGGATTTACCACCTGATTACTTTATATACATAGCAAAATAAATGGGTAGGAAGAAGATTAAGTTGGTACAGATCATTATGTATTGCAAAATAAATTAAATCTAACCAATATATTTGAGAGTTCCATTGAAGAAACAACAAATAGATCTACATTGATTTATTGGTTTTGTAACTCTGCTGATAAAGAGATGATTCTAAAATCATTTTTTGTAGGTTTAGAACTATTGCTTTTCATGGTTACAAGATAAATATTTTCCTGATGTCTCATACCCAGACAATTAGGGGAAAGTTTCTGGTTTCGAGATTCCAGGCTACATCGTCGAGCATGCCTTTTTTTTTTTAATTTTCAAGGAAGTCCTATATTAAATATCAGGGGAAATCTTGTGTGTTGCATGACCCCTTGCAATTGTAGCATTTCTTCAGGATAAAGTGAGAGAAGGTAATGAAGGATGGGAATCAAAATCTTAATGCTCCTGTCTGTCCACCTATTTGATGACCTTCATTGGGAGAAATAGTTATGGTAAGGAATTTATGGAACATTTTCTCCTTTTTTTAAAATTTGTGCATGCTTTTTTCCTATATCGTGCTCGTGTTATTCCTTGGGGCCTTTTGGTAGCACAACTGTAAATTTTTACTTTTTTTACCATGTTACTGGATTGGTGTCACTATTTCTTGGTACTGACTTTTATTCTTAAATCTCTTTCTTTAATACAATAAAAATAAAACGTAAAAAAGCAAATAGAATTTTAGGTGCTATAAGGAAAGAAATTGCGAATAAAATGGAGAATGTCATAATTCCTATGCATCACTCCATGGAGTGACTACACCTTAAGTGCTGTGTGCAAGTCTGGTCACCCTATTCCAAACATATATAGCAGAACTAGAAAAAGTTCAGAGAAAGGCAACCAAATAAAAAGCAGAATGGAACAGCTTCTCCCATCTCCCTGTTTCTGTCATTTGTTTGCTCCCCTCTACTTCCAGCCCCCTTTAACCTTGATTTTCCAAATAAAAGGTGACGTCTCAAGCACACAACTGTGAAATTCGTTGTCAGAGAATATGGTGAAAGCAGTTAGCAAAGCCACTGCTTATCTTTGGTTATGAGCAAGAAGAAATGGATCTATCATTTAGGATGCTGAGTGCTTATAACATGGATTGGCCACTGGTGTTGACAGAATGCTAAATTTATGGATCTCTGATCTGACCCAATCCACAATGTCATTATTAGACATCTTTAATCACTAGCAGCACTTATTTGGACATTTAATTTTCAATTTCATTTCTATACAGATGTCTGTTGTACAATACCTCTTGGCCCTCAAAGAGTATATTTTAAGAACATTTAACTTATTTCTCTTGGGTAACTGTAAATTAGTGGGGAGCCAAGAAAGTGAAGTTTAGAGACCTCTTAGCCCAAATCACACAAGAACCTTGCCATGCTGCGAATAAAAAGTCTCACACTAGGGTGATGATCTTAGGTTAAGACCTGAATGATGTACTGGATGTGCAACGCAGTCCTCGGGGAACCCCAGGCCAGTCAGGTTTTCAGAGTAGCCACAATGAATATGCATGAGATAGATCTGCATGCACTGCTTCCATTGGTTCCCCGAGGACCGACGTTGGGAACCTCTGTCTGTCTAGAGAGACACTGAGATGGTGGATGCTTCCTGCGACTCCTCAGCTCTATCCTGTCCCTCTGGCCTCATTCTCCGCCGCACTGGGGTCCCTCGTCCCCTCACTCACCCTCTGCCCAGGCCCGGCACGTAGCCGAGCGGCGCGGGCATGCCCAGGAAGGGCTTCTTCTTCTTGTTCATAGTACCAGTGATGGAAGCCGTAAGCCCCGAGGCTCCGCCGGCCACAGGCGGGTTTCCCGGGGCCGCAGCCCCGGAGCCGCTCACAGCTGTGACGCCAGACGCCATCTTCCTCCCAGCAGAAACTGAGGCCACCGTCCCGTCCCAGGCGTGCCTCGCGGCCGGAAGCTGGCCCGCGCACTTCCGCTGAGGCTCCGGTTGTCATGGTTACCGCCATTTCCAGCCTAGGGTTGCCAACTGGCTCCAGATGCGCCGACAGACTTGATCCAGTCCTGGGTTTACCCCAGTGCATGTAGGGACTTGTAGTTTTCCAATTCCCTATGGAGTGCAATGGAGAAAGAAGAACTAAATGTCTCTGCATGCAAAGCGTAACCCGAGGACTGGATCAAGCCTTTCGGCGCATCTGGAGCCATTTGGCAGCCCTATTGCAGTCTCGAAGATAGACCGAGGCGCAGGGGCAGCGGGAAGGGGATAAGGAGGAGTCTGGAAATTACTACAACTCCAGCTCCTGGACTCCACAATCTGTCCCAAGCCGAATAGAATCCATATGTTGATAAATCACCGGAAATGTAGAGTAAACTAGAACAGGAGATCCTCTCATTTCTCTTCGTAGACGGCTAGCTTCCCCCTGCTCTGCCTTCTGTCCTGAAAAAAGCCCAAATTGCAAACGTCCCACAAAACCACCTGCTTCGTATGCAGAGAGGTGCGCGGGTTGAAAGCACTGCGCTATCTTACCGCCCCTGACTGCGCTAATGTCGCGAACGCTGGCGCGTGTCTCTGTGTCTATACCGTATATGCACTAGGATGTGATAGTCCAAATTACTAAGAAAGGATATGTATGCCAGGGATGGGCAAAAGCATTACAGAGAAATCCATTATACAAAACTTAAGCTTTGCATGACCCAGCTGCGTGTCCTTTATTTATTTATTTAAAGTTTCGTCTATACCGCGCTATTCGTCATCAGTGCGGTTTACAGACACTCCAAAAGTAGTGGAGGAGTAGCCTAGTGGTTAGAGCACTGGCTTGGTAACCAAGCAACCAGGGTTCAATTCCCACTGGCACTCCTTGTGGCCTTGGGCAAGTCACTTAACCCTCCATTGCCTCGGAAGAAAGGCCTGGCAATCTACTTCCAGTGACACTGCCAAGAAAACCCAGGAGCTTCTGGGTCGCCAGGAGTCAGGACTGACTCAAAGGCACACATTGCATTGCATTTTGCGGTTTACAGATAAAGCACAGTTACTTACCTGTAACAGGTGATCTCTGGGAACAGCAGGAATTAGTCATCACATATGGGTACGTCGGTACCGACGGAGCCTGCGCGGGAAAGCTCCCCAGCCTTTCAGATGAAAGGCTTTTGGGGCCTCCCACTGCACATGCGCGCTGCCTTCCCGCCTTCCTGACCAGCTCTCTTCAGTTCGAGTTTAAAGCTGAGACAATAGAGAGAGGAAAGGAAGATAGATAGATAGAGATACAACTCCTAGGGGAGGTGGGTGGGTTGTGATGACTAATTCCTGCTGTTCCCAGAGATCACCTGTTACAGGTAAGTAACTGTGCTATCTCCAGGAACAAGCAGGAATAAGTCCTCACATATGAGGACTCCCTAGCTGAGATGCCTGGGAGATCCCCTTCCAAGGGTAAACCATCTTCGCATGGATCTCAGGCATCCGTCCAGGGAAGGTGGGCAGGAGTTGTTTAAGTATGGAACAGGTGTTTGAGGACAGCCTGACCAAACAAGGCATCCCGGCGGGAGTCCTTGTCCAAGCAGTAATGGGCTGTGAAGGTATGAACCGAGGCCCAAGTGGCTGCTCGACAGATCTGATCTATGGACACAGAGTGAAGATGAGCCATAGAAGTGGCCATGGCTCGCACATTGTGAGCGGTGACATGGCCTTCCAGAGAAATGTTCTTACTCTGGTAAGCAAAAGAAATACACTGAGCAATCCAATTGGAAAGTGTACGTTTGGTGACTGGAAGTCCCAAATGAGAAGGATCAAAAGCCACGAAAAGTTGGGAAGACTTTCGATGTGGCTGAGTCCTGTTGAGGTAAAAGGCGAGAGCTCTTTTACAGTCAAGAGTATGAAGGTTCCTCTCTGCACTGGATGCATGAGGAGCCGGGAAAAAAACAGGTAGATATACCTCTTGATTAAGATGAAAAGGCGAGACCACTTTAGGCATAAAGTGGGGATTCGTCCTAAGGACCACCTTATCATGATGAAATCTGGTATAAGGTGGATTAGCCACCAAAGCCTGCAGTTCACTGATGCGGCGAGCCGAAGTGACTGCAATAAGGAAAAGAACCTTCCAGGAAAGAAATTTCAGGGAGGTAGATACCAACGGTTCAAAAGGTGGCTTCATAAGTTGACCCAGAACTAGATTCAAGTCCCATGCTACCGGAGGAGGTCGGATGGGAGGCTTAGTGAGGGTCAAGCCTCTCATGAATCTTGCAATAAGAGGATGAGAGGAGACAGGTTGTCCATTTATAGGTTTTAAGGATGCTGCAATAGCACTTAAATGGACTCGTACTGAATTCGTCTTGAGGCCTGCATTGGAAAGATGCAGGAGATAGTCCAGTAGAGAATTCAAAGGAAGTGCTAGAGGGTCAAGACCCTGTTGCGCACACCAAATGGAAAAACGTTTCCATTTGAAAGCATAGGAACGCCTAGTAGAGGGTTTCCTAGAGGCATGAAGGATATCTTTCACTGGTTGGGAAAGATTAAACTCATGAAGGCTTAAGCCTTCAGTAACCAAGCTCGGAGATGTAGGGACTTGGGGTTTGGATGCCACAAAGTCCCCTGCTCCTGAGACAGAAGGTCTGGTGCAGCTCCCAGGTCCAGGGAGGAGCCCTGGGAGAGCTGTAGAAGGAGAGGGAACCACACTTGGCGTGGCCAGCGTGGAGCAATGAGGATCATGGATCCGTGATCCCTCTGAAGTTTGAACAGAGTCTTGGTAATCAAAGGAATGGGTGGAAAAGCGTACAGGAATTCCTGACCCCAATGTAGGAGAAAGGCATTGTTGGCCTGAGCTCCCTGACACGGAGTCCTGGAACAGAACCGGGGAAGTTTGGCATTCCATGGACTTGCAAAGAGGTCTATGTCTGGGGTCCCCCATTCCTGAAAGATTCTGCGTATCTGGTCCATATGCAGGGACCATTCGTGTGGGAGCAGAACTCGGCTGAGTCTGTCTGCCCGAGAGTTTTGAACTCCTGGAAGATATACTGCCAGAAGATGAATTTGATGCTCTCTGGCGAAGGCCCATAATCTGAGAGCTTTGTTGCAAAGCGACAGAGAGCCCGTTCCTTCTTGTTTGTTGACATAGAACATGGCTACCTGATTGTCTGTTTGTACTAGGACAGTCAGGTTGACAAGGAGGGTGTGGAAGACTGTGAGGGCAAGGAAGATTGCTCGCAGTTCCAGAATGTTGATGTGAAGGGTGGTCTCCTGAGGAGACCAGGTGCCCTGAGTGGAGAGGTATTGGAGATGAGCTCCCCACCCTGTCTGGGAGGCATCTGTTGTGAGGGTTGCTTGGGGCAACGAAGGTTGGAAGGGGATCCCCAACAACAGATTTTCGGAGGATGTCCACCACTGGAGAGACCAAAACAGTCGTTTTGAGGTGAGTATTTGGTCTGAGAGCAGTCCTGATGCTTGAGACCACTGGGTGGCCAAGGTCCATTGAGCTGCTCTCATATGAAGATGAGCGTAGGGCACCACGTGTACCGTGGAGGCCATGTGACCCAGAAGTTGCAGCATTTCTCTGGCTGACAAGTGACTTCTGGACTGAGCCTGGGAGGCCAAGCTTATTAGCCTTTGGCCTCGGACCAGAGGGAGGTAGGCCCTTGCAGTGGTGAAGTCCAATTGGGCCCCTATGAATTCCAGAGACTGAGTAGGGATGAGTTGGGATTTGGGAATGTTTACCACAAGTCCCAGATATTGAAGAATACACCTTGTGCGGTCCAGAGAAATCTGGGCTTCTGACTGAGATGGAGCTCGGATGAGCCAGTCGTCCAGATATGGGAAGACAAAGATTCCCATGCCTCTGAGAAATGCGGCTACGACTGCCATGCATTTTGTGAAGACTCTTGGAGCAGAGGCCAGACCGAAGGGTAGTACTCTGTACTGGAAATGTTTTCCCTGGAACAGAAATCTTAGATATTTTCTGTGGGATGGATGGATGAGTATATGAGTGTACGCATTCTTGAGATCTAGAGAACAAAGCCAATCCTGACTCTGAAGGTATGGAAGGAGAAGGCCCAGAGAGAGCATTTTGAATTTCTCCTTGAATAGAAACCTGTTCAATTCTCTCAGATCTAGGATAGGTCTGAAGCCCCCTGTCTTCTTTGTTATGAGAAAGTAAGGGGAGTAGAAACCTAACCCCTGTTGTGGAGGAGGAACCTCCTCTATTGCCCCTTGGGCAAGGAGAGAAGAGACTTCCTGACCCAACAGGGTCAGAAGAGATGGGGGAGAACTGAATTGCCTCACCATGGTATGGGGAGGAAGGCTGGAGAAATGAAGTTTGTAGCCCTCCCTGATAATAGAGAGGGTCCATTGCTCTGATGTGATTTGTTCCCATCTGGGAGCAAAATGAGCTAGCCTTCCAGGAATGGTGAGGGGCTCTGGTTGTCCTAGAGCCAGAAACGGCAAGTTCTCTAGAGGCAAGTCAAAACCCCTGAGGGGGTTGAGCCTGCTGGGGTGTAGCAGACACTGCAGGCTTTGACTTTACCTGCTTAGATTGTTGACGCTTAGCCGCAAAGCGAGGCTGAGCAGATTGCTGGCCAGTATTTGTGGGAAATCTGGCCTTCTTATAGTAAGGCCTTTTAAAAGACTTCTTTTTGGCAGGGGTAGAAGTAGACTTGGAAAGTCTATCTAGAGTGGCATTTTCTGCATCCATTTGAGCAGCTTTAATTTGCCAGTCTTCCCCAAATAAGTTCTCACCGGTACAGGGCAGATTCCTGAGGCCATCTACAACTCAGGGTTCTAGGTCAGAAGCCTGGAGCCAAGCGAGACGTCGGGCTGCAATAGCAATTCCCGAAGCTCTGCCTGCAACCTCAAAGGAATCAAAGGCTGCCCTGTTGGAGAACTTGGAGACCTCTGAAAGTTGTGTCACCATAGAAAAGAAGTCCGCCCTTTGATCATCAGGGATAAAGGGGGCAAAATTCTGTATCTTTAGGGCAAGTTGTCCAAGAAACATGCCCATATAAAGGCTATAAGAATTGATCCTGGCTATAAGCATACTAGCCTGGAACATCTTTCTTCCAAAAGAGTCCAGGGTCTTACATTCTCGCCCTGGAGGGGTAGAAGAATGCCTTTTAGGACTCTTTATTTTCTTCATGGCAGACTTCACCACAATAGAGTGGTGAGGCAGCTGAGTTTTCTGGAACCCAGGAGAAGGAGGGACCCGATACATGGTGTCCAACCTACGGGAATGGGGAGACAGTGTTAAAGGAGTCTCCCATAAATCCATCAAGTGTTCTTGAAGGATTTCATGGATAGGCAGAGTGACTGCCTCTTTAGGAGCTTTAGAGTATCCTAAAATATCCAATTTTTTTGATCTGGGTTCTTTTTCAGAAGATGTAGCAATAGAAAGTGCTTTAGCTACATCAACAATGAAATCCTGAAAGGATAAATCCTCTGGAGGAGACATCCTCCTCTTTGGAGAAGAGGGCTCCTCAGGAAGAGTAAGCTCAGCAGAGTCATCAGAGGAATTGAATTCATCAGAAGAATCTGAGTATTCCTTCTGTGCTTCCAATGTACGATACGCATACCGATCGGTATCGACATCGGGCGTATCGGGCATGGGATCGGTACCGGGCGAAAGCCTGAATCCGGCATGCGGAACCGATCGACGCTTGGAAGTCGATGGTCTCGGTTCCGGTGTGGATACCGGAACCGGGGCCGGTACCGATGGAATCGGTACCGAGGGCGTCGCAGCCTTAATGAATGCCAGAACGGCCTGCTGCATGGTCTGGACAGTATTGCCCATAGACGCCACTACTGCCTGGATGTCGGTACCGGTATGGGCCGGTACCCCAGAGCAGTCCAACAGGTGATCGGTCGAGGCCGTGCCATCGATGTCAACCTGTGACCCCATGAGTGCTTTGGAGGCCGGAACCTCCCGCCGGGGTTTTTTGACCTGGGCAGAATCCTCGAACTCAAAATTGAGAGCCTCTCGATCTTTAGAAAGAGATTTGCTTTTAGAGGATTTGCCCACAGAAGTTTTGGTTACCTGAGATCCATCCAGAGAGGAAGACCTGGATGACTGTGATGCTTCTGAAGGAAACAGCACATGGAGCTTGTTGGCCCGGTTCTGCAAACCACGTTTAGACATCTGGGTGCAGGATGGGCAGTCCGGTATGGAGTGGTCAGGTCCCAAACATTTGAGACACCATTCATGGGTGTCTGTGACAGAAATGACAGCACTGCACTTGGTACATTTTTTAAAACCAGGGACTGGCTTCTCCATGAGGAGAATTTGTGTAGGCCTTAAGGCCTAACAACAGTTACCAAGCTGTGCTGAAGAAAATAAAAAAGTCTTTTTTTTTTTATAAAGAAAGAGAGACCGGTGGTACCGGTTTAGGTATGGGGAAGGCAGATACGCGGTCTAAAGAAAACAACAAATTTCACAATTTCTTTAGCGGTGACAGGAACACGACCTGCTGGCTCCGCGGAAAAAGAGAAACTGAAGAGAGCTGGTCAGGAAGGCGGGAAGGCAGCGTGCATGTGCAGTGGGAGGCCCCAAAAGCCTTTCATCTGAAAGGCTGGGGAGCTTTCCCGCGCAGGCTCCATCGGTACCGACGTACCCATATGTGAGGACTTATTCCTGCTTGTTCCTGGAGATCACATTTGTGTAGTGTAGTAAAGGTCTACACTGGACTTACAAGAAACAGGGTATTTATACAGGGCTAACAGGTAAACTATGTAAAATTGATGGCCAAGGTTCTTCATGCATTTCGGCATTATTTACATGTGGAAACAACATAACTATGTACATCCTAGCTGTATATCAAATGGTAGTGGACCAGTCACATGGATTCAGAGGGACAGGCTTACTTGCTCGTCTTGTACATCATGTGGTCACCAAAATTGACCACAGGAGTGCATGAGAGACACTCTAAAATACATTTTCTTGTTTATTATTTTTTTATATTTGCTAGCAGAGACAAATCTGTTGAATGGTTTGTTCAGGGTGGGTGTTCCACTACTAACCTATACTTTAGAAATGGATCCGTCTGTGCTATTTATTCATTCGTAGGTGGAAAGTGTCATGGCCTGTGGAAATCACTAAACATATGGGAGAAGTCTTCACCATGAGAGCTGTCAAAAAGTATTGTTGCTATGAGCACCACTGGGCCCTGGGCCTCCTCTTTTTGCTCCTGCTAATTGGGACAAGATTTCACTAGCTTCAGAGGAGTGTGAAATCAAGTAGCATTTTGCCAGTGAAGATGTTCATAGTTATAACAACTAAACCAGGACTGTGAGTTCTGCTGTCTATCAAGCGAAATAAACATAAACATTATCAAATTCATTTTTGCATCCCAGAAATCCTCTAGAGCGAAACATTTTGATTTCATTACTGCTTTTCTCATGTGCATTGAAATAGTTTGTGTGGGCGATAGTATTTTGATACATTGCTTATTTTATACAAACAACAGATTGAATTTGCTACACATGTTGAGATCTAACTAAGTCTGTACAGTTCATGCTGTTTTCTATGTAGCAAATAAAATAGGATTTAATGTAAGAGTAGTTTCCTGTGCTTTGAGCATCTTACACCTAAGGCAGGATTTTCAACCATGGAACAAGTTAAAGGTTATTATGGACAGGTGCAATGTTCTGAAAGGTGACAAAAACCATTTTCTAAGATTGTTACTGATATCCTCCTGCCCAGAGCTATTGAGAGAAGTACTCTGAAGGGGGGTAACCCTTTCACTACCAGTCTGAGTTCTACTTCCTTGCTAGGTAGTTTGGACAAAGTGTTGAATAACACTAATTGGCATCACATACTACCCTTTACTAACCACATTTCATACAAAGAGGTGACATGCTCCTTCTAAGTAATATCACATAAATTTGCAGTTTTCATTTTGCAAGACAGAAGAATATCAGAAAAATCGTAAAAACATCAAGTACAGCTTTGAGAGCACATAGATAGCATGGTCCCGAGCTGGTGGCAAAAAAAAAAAAAAAAAACCATTCTCCATGAGGGTTCATTATTCTTATTATCAATCGTAGCTTCTTTTTCAGCTGACCATTAGTCTTTAACCGATAGCCTTCAGAAGAGACATGGAAGAGGAAAGAAGTTTTTCAAATACTGTTGCCTTAGTGGTATTTTCTTCTTATTTTGTATTTATTTATTCCATAATTATGAGTGGAGGAGTAGGGTAGTACCCAAGAGATTAGGGTTTGATTCCCATTGGCGCTCCTTGTGACCTTGGGCAAGTCACTTTACCCTCCATTGCTTTGGAAGAAAAGTCCTGGTAATCTACTTCCAGTAATACATTGTAAAAAAGCCCAGGGGCTGCTGGGTCGCCACAGATCAACATTGACTTGATGGCACTTAAAAAAAAACAAATTCCATAATTATATGGTGTCCCAAAAATGCAATGCAATGTGTGCCTTCCCACTCCAGGGCATTTTACAACTGTATTGCATTCTGAAAGCTGACTGTCCACTGTTAACAACTCTAACATCACAAGATCCAGAGGACTGCAGGACAGCTGAAGGATCTTTGGTGTAGGAAGGATGCAGGAGTAGGGGGGAACTGCAGTGCATAAGTGGTACAGAGATGATTGGTATGGAAGCGCACTTTCCTCCTCTCATTCCAGTGACCTGGCTGAGATTCTAAGGAAGAGAGTTATCTGCAAACTTGAACTACTGTCTTCAGGGTAGAATGCAAAAGGGGAGTAAAATCCTAAACTAAAAAGATAAGAAGTGAGACTTCCGGTTGGGCAATGAGCTGAACAGACGTCTTAAGTTCGGCTCCGGGTACTTGCCCCATACAGCGGCTTTAAATTCTTGCAGCCGTGGTCTTTAACCGCACAATTCTACCTCTGCTATCCCACGGGAACATTACTCAGTGTGGGACGTGGTATATCTATCACTTCTAGCCCGATGGCATCTAAAACTCTGCGAAAAGAAAAGCCTCGTGCCACGGAGGGCAAGATGGCGGAAGGCTCACCATCTAGCCTGAAACCGGGCAGCTCGCCAGACTTAGTGGCCGAGGTCAGCGCCGCAGTAGTGCAGGCGCTCAGCGCATGTTTCCAGGACCTGGTGGAGCAAATTCAGTCGGTCGGACAATGCTTTACGGCGGTAGAGGAGCGACTAGAACAAGTTGAGACAAGGGTGTCCGATGTGGAAGACACACAACAATCGGCGTTGGCCAAAGTGGCCGCTCTGGAGACCTTGGTAAAACAGCAGGGAGATAAAATCGATGAACTGGAGAACCGAGGCCGGCGAAAAAATTTGCGTTTCATCGGCATCCCTGAAAGTGTCGCTGACAATGCCCTACTTGGATACTTACAGTCCTGGATTGGGAGCTTACTGCCGAACCTGAGAGAAGACTCTCTTAAACTAGAGCGGGTACATCGGCTTGGCCAAAGAAGAGAACAGGCCAGGAGGCCACGTGCAGTAATCGCCCGCTTTCTCGACTACAGACAAAAAGAAGAGGTGCTGAAAGCGGCAAGGGGCCGACGGAGACATCAACATGACACCGAACCGATCCTAGTATTCCAGGACTATTCGGTAATCGTTAGTCAACAGCGTAAGGCTTTCTCCGGGACCTGTACCCAGCTGTTCAATCGCAGCATCCGCTTCTCACTCCTCTACCTGGCCCGGCTGCGGATCGACCACCAAGGACACACTCGCGTATTGGCGACCCTGGAAGAGGCTACTACCTTTTTGGAATCTCTGCCTACCCAATCGGCCTCGTGACTGTTGAAAGATCGACTGGGCGTGGGGTGCACCTCCCCATGCGTAGTGAGGAGGCCCCGAGCCCCCAGGGGCCGAACATTTCCTGACAGCCTCCCCGCAGCTTCCACTGTCACGGGAGAACTTTTGGTCTTGCATTTCATGTGGTTTGCTGTGCTGAGATACAACGTCTCACTGGCTTGGTAACTTTTATTATGCCAAAGGAGACAATGTATACTTGTTATTTTGTTACAGTTGCTTCTACCTTACCGGTTCCCTGTCTATCTCACTTCCTGCCTTTTTCTCTGGACCCGTCTTCCCCCTCGATCCCCTCCCCTCCCTCCTTTCTTTGTCTCTTCTTAGGTGGGGCTCCGGTATGCTGGGTGGGGGGAGGGGGGTAGGAGGCGATAAATTTGGGGGACCTCTGGGGCTATATCGGATAAGGATGCATGGCTAGCCTTGTTGGAGCACCTCACAAAATTCTTATTTTATGTTTAGTGTCCTGTCTGCAACATTTTTAGATAGAGAACTGTGCAATCTTCCTGTTTCGGTGCTGGTGTCTCTGGCAGTATGTATTGGTTGAGTGATTGGGGGGGACGGAAGCCCCTGGGGGGGAGGGGGAGTTGGGAGCAGACTATGGCCGCCACGCTCCTTAGAATCACCGGCATGGCCTGTTTGGGACTCACTCTCACCAAGACCCCCTCACTTAGTATTGAAGAGGCGTGAGGCCTTGGTGCTATCGCACCCCTGGGATGCCCTTATGGCGACGGAAGCCTCCTTTACTTCGGCGGCCTAGATTGGGGCAGGGCTGGGGTTTAATCGCGACAATGGCTGGAGAGTTCAGCAGCGCGTACAGTTGGCTGACCGCGTCATGACCAGGCCTCAGGCCAGAGACCCCTGGGAGCAGCTGGGGTGTAGGGGCGACCTGAGTTTGATGCAGGAGGGAGAGAGGGTTAGCCTCAATAAAATAGATGTGCCCGTGTTTGGAGGGGGGGAGGGATGGAGAGTTGAGAGGTAGTCAGGGTGGATGCGGGTGGAGATAGCTTGAGAGTGGGAGAGTGGGGGGCGGTAGAGCCGACTGCGGGAGTTTTCACCACTGCGGTTATTAAAGAAGTTTTTTTTTTTTTTTTTTCCTCTTTAATTTAGCTGCTAGGTAAGGTGTAGGGTTGAAGGGGTGATCCCGTCTGCCATAGGAAGTTGTCCAGGCTATGGCTGGACTTGAGAGCTTGGGGAGGGGGGGAGGGGGGAGGAGGAGGGAGGGGTGGGGGGAGAGGACGGGGTACACTCCACTGAATGCTAGCAGATGGCATGATTGCTCACATATGGCTGGGGGGGGGGGGCGCCAGGCTGGGGGAGTCCCTCTGAAACACTTGGTAATGATTGTGTGGTGGCACCTTGGCACTGCCCCGGCGCTTTGAAAATAATTACTTGGAATGTCTGTGGGCTGGGAAACCCCATTAAGAGACATAAGGTATTGCAAGCACTGGCTCGACATAAGTGTGACATTGCGTTTCTCCAGGAAACCCACCAGACGGCTGTTGAGCATGGCAAACTATGTCGGAACTGGGTGGGCCAAGTTTGGGGATCTCCCGCCAGGGGCATAAGGGAGGAGTAGCGATCTTAATTCATAAACGCATACGATTCGTGGAGGAGACAGTCCTTGCTGATAATATTGGTAGATCCCTGTTGTTATATGGTCATTTAGACGGTAAACCGGTGATTCTGGGAAGTCTCTACGGTCCCAACGTGGCTGACCCGGGTTTTTACAATGGTCTGGCATCAAGGGTGGAGCAGCTCCCGGAGTGCCCTATGATTCTGGGAGGGGACTTTAATGGAGTCCTGGATGTAGATCTGGATACTTCTAGGGGAGGAGGTGGACGGGAGAGGGTGGCGCCCTCCCAGATGTTGTTGCGGTTCTGTCGGAGACTAGGTATAATTGATCCTTGGCGGGTAATGCACCCTTTAGAAAGAGACTATACCCATCAGTCTCGGGCACATGGCACTAGTGCCCGTATAGACTATGTAATGATCTCGGGGACTTTGTTTACGCACACGGAGGATGCCCAGATTGGTCCCTCGGAAGTTTCAGACCACGAGATGGTATAGCTTGACTTGCATTGGGGGCAAGACGCGACTCGGTCACGCTTGTGGAGGTTTCCCCTGGAGCTCTATTCGGATGGGCAATTTCGCCAGTTTCTACGTCGGAGATGGGCGGAATTTCTTAGTGATCACCATGTCCATACAGATGATCCCGAATTAGTCTGGGAGACGGTGAAGGTGGTTCTCTGCGGGGACATTATAGGGTACGCCGCGAGACGGTGCCGGCTGATGGCAGAACGTATTATCTTACTTGAGCGTCAAGTCACTAAACTATGGTGGCGGTGTGCCCATACGCCAACGATGTTAAATAAGAAGTTGCTGTGGGAAACCCAGACTGAGCTAAATGAGTTATTACATCAGCGAGCAAAGAAATCGGTTCTGTTTTATCGGTTTCGATTGCATTGCTATGGTGATAAACCAGGCAAGTTATTGGCGCGATGTCTGCGGGCCCGACGGAGCCCTGCCTACGTAGCGGCACTAAAAGAAGGCCAGGGACGTGTTCATAAGGAGAATGTGGAAATCGCAAAGATTTTTCGCAGCTTCTTTCAAAACTTGTACAAAACCGCCACTAGCCCTCCTGAGGGGCTGCAGGAATACCTCGAGGCCTTGGAGTTGCCTCAACTCACGGCGGCTCAGAGGGAGGCTCTTGATTTACCCATTACCCCACAGGAGATACAATCTGTAATATCCGCGGCCCAGTGTTATAAAACGCCAGGGCCAGATGGACTAGGGGCCGAAGTTTATAAAATCCTGGGGGACGGCGTGAGTCCATTACTGCGAGAGGTCTTTGCCACCAGAACAGAGAAGGGGGTGTTTCGCTGGGGGCGCAATCACGCTTACATCACCCTGATCCCGAAGCCGGGTAAAGACCCGATGCAGGCGGCTTCATATCGACCTATCTCCTTACTGAACTTCGATCTTAAACTCCTTGCGAAAGTACTAGCTGACCGCTTGGCAGGGGTACTAGGCCATTTAATCCATGACGCACAAGTGGGCTTTGTGAAGGGCCGCCATGCCGTGCGAAACCTTCGGAAGATTCTGGCCTCCTTGGAGTGGGTGCATGCTCACAATATTCCGTCGTTACTGATTAGCTTCGATGCGGAAAAAGCATTCGACAGGGTGGACTGGCACTATCTCTGGAGGCTGTTACTGCACTATGGCATAGGGGCGGACTTTTGTAAAATGGTGCAAAGCTTGTACATTACACCGACAGCAGGCATATTGTGCAATGGCCTCATATCGGACGACTTTACGTTGGGAAGAGGTATAAGACAGGGCTGTCCTCTATCGCCCTTGCTATTTGTTCTTTCCTTGGACCCGCTGATCCGCACCATCGTAACTTCGGGGAAGATACAGGGAGTGCGGCTACGGAAGCAAAACTTCCTTATCTCGGCATTCGCTGACGACTTGTTAGTCCATCTGACATCTCCGGCCACCTCTTTACAACCGCTTTTAGACGAATTCCAGCGGTTCGGAGCAATTGCCGGCTTGCGCATTAATAAAGCTAAGTCTGAAGTAGTGGATGTCTTAGGACATCTCTGCAGTTCTTGGAGAGGACCCTTCCCTCTACGGTGGGCGGACAAGGAATTCATCTACTTGGGCATAATACTGACCGGGAATCCCCAAGATTTATATCGGCGTAATCTAGACCGGATACTGCGGCATCTGGCAGTACAATTAAAAGCATGGGAACCTCTCCCGCTGTCTCTGGCAGGGAGGATAGCGGCAGTACAGATGATAATCTTACCTAGAATCTTATATTGGCTGCAGACTCTGCCAGTCTGGTTGCTCAGCCGTGACCTGCGTAAAGTGGAGGTTTTGCTTAAGCGTTTTTTTTGGTGGGGGAAGCGGGCGCGGGTCCCGTGGAACCGCCTGCTTGGAAAATGGCGAGAGGGAGGTATGGGCCTACCCGACTTGAAGACTTACGCACTGGCCTGTCAAGCCAGACACTTAGGAGATTGGCTAGGGGGGACGGAAGTATATACGCCTAGGTCTTTAGAGGAGTGTTTAGTGGCTCCTGCGACTCTACTGGGGATTTTGCATGGCTCACATAAGGCTTTCCCAGAGTCTAGTCGGCAGAGTCCGTTAGTGGACTCGGCCCGGCGCACCTGGCAACAACTTAACAAATATTGGAATGATGCGTGGAAGGTGTCTTGTTGGTTGCCGCTGCAGGGAAATGCCCAATTCACTCCAGGGTCCGAGACTGCGGTGTTTCGGGATTGGTGGCTACGTGGCATTCGGACGGTAGGGCACTTGGTTGACCACGAGGGAAGATGTAAATCATTCCGAACGCTCAGTCGGGAATACGGCCTTCCTGACACGCATTGCTTTGCATATATACAAGTCTCCCACTATGTGGCCGCCTTGCCGCGAGCCGCGCTGCAGGTTGCGCGCTCAGCCCGTATTTTGGAATTTTTCCGGTTGGGGGAGGAGCACCCACCCTCGATTTCCAACTTGAAACTCAGTTTGGAGCGCTACCGACCCCTCCCCGATTATAGTGGAGTCGAAAGGGCTTGGGCGACTGAGCTGGGAGGAGACGTGCTACCGGGGTTGGTATTGACGGCATTGAAACGGATTAGACGGCTGGTGCAAGGGGTGCGCTGGCTTGAGATTCAGTTCAAATGCGTGACTAGGGCTCATTTCTCACCGAGGCGGGCACTGCGCAGTCGCCTGGAGACGGATGGCTCTTGCCCACACTGTTCAGAGTCCTTGGCCACTCTACTACATATGTGGTGGGGTTGTCGGGGAATACGGGCTTATTGGGCAAGGATATGCAATTTTCTCAGCACATTGCTTCAGCGAAGGCTCCGTTGGATGGGCTTATTTGTAGCACTGGACCAGTTGCCGACCCCCGGACCTGTGAAAGCCGGTGAGAGTTTGCTTATGCGGAAGGCCTGTCTGGTGGGTAAAGGACCAATTCTTCGATTATGGAGAGAACGCCAGCTGCCCACTTTTAGTGAATGGCGGAATAGCTTCCATCAATTAATGCTAACGGAGCGTTGGATGGCGCGGGGCAGTGCCAAGCGTTGGACAGTTTTTTTGTCGGTCTGGGAGCCATATATTCAGCAGTTAGGGGCCCATAGCCGTAATGCAACTCTTCAATGGGGGAGTTGAATGAGTATGGTCCTGAGGAGTAGGTAGGAGGTAGCTGCCTTACTGTTTTAGACGGTATTTGGTTTAAGAAGTTGGAAGTGGAGTGAGGGTGGGTTGGTGGGTGGGGGGAGGGGGGTGGGAGAGGTGGGGTCGGGATATAATGTAAAATGACCACCTATTGTACTTTCTTTCTGTTGGCTCCCGGGGGGGAGAAGAACACGCCCCCCCCCCCCCCCCCCCGTGGTGACGTATGTTGATGTGTTGTTTGGATTTAATGGTGGACTTAAATAAAGTTAAGAAAAAAAGATAAGAAGTGATGGAGAGAGCAGGGCCGGCGTGACCCACTGTGCAAACTGTGCATTTGCATGGGATGGCAGACATAGGATGGAGGCATGGTCTGCACAGTGAGCTAGCTGGGCCCAGCAGTGGACAGTCAGGCAGCCTGACTCGTCTCTGCCCTCTCCAATGCAACATCCTGTTACTGAGGGGCGGGGACACTTGCAGTGTGAGCATGGGCTCCAAAGCCTGATACTGATTTTGTACTGTCTGGATCTGCTGGCACTAGCACGTGACAGTAGTAAGAGAAGGGAAAGAAAATAGCTCTGCCTCAGCATCCGCTATTCTGCTGTATATGTGAATAGCTGATTTGTAAATAGCACCTTGTAATATAGTTTGATGTGTTTTATGTTCTTTGTAAATGAGTTCTGTTCATTGTAAACCACCCCTGATCACTGGAAGGGGGATATAAAAACGTTTAAATAAATAAGTAAAAGAGGGAGGGGGAAGGAAGCTGTTGAACTATGAGAGGAAGGGACAGAGGAACAGGAAGCTGCTGAACTAGGAGGGGATGGGGGATACTTAACTGGGGGGAAGACGCTGGGCTCTGACTGGTGGACAGAGAGATGGAGGGGGCACCACTGAGCTCTGAGAAGTGGGCAGAGAGAGAGAGAGCGAAATGGGTCAGACAATGGGTTTTGAGAGGTGGCCTTAGAGGGGAGATACTGGACCACTGGAGAGGTGGGAGAGACAAAAAGAAGAGAGAGGGGACAGCAAGCTGCTGTTTTCTTTTGTTGTTGTTCTTATGAAAGGCAGTAATATCCAAATCAGACAGATAAAAAAATAAGAAAGAAAGAAAGAGGGGAGACACTGGACCATGGAGGTGGGAGTGGAGGGGAAGGGTAGGGTGTAGGGAAATGTTGTAGTATGGGGAGTGGGGGGGGGGCAGGGAGAGAGGCACGGAAGGTCGGCAAGGACATGAGTGAGAGGAGAATGGTGAGTACAATGGGTGGAAATGTAATAATGGAAAGTGGGTGAAACAGAAGGGAATAAGAAACTAGGGAAGAAGTGAGACAGGGAAAATAGGAGAACTAGGGGGGATGAACTGGGCTGGAGGTGACAGAAAGAGATGGAAAGCTGATAGCTGAACGAGCACTAGAGGGTGAAAAAGAGAGGGAGGAAAGAAAAACATGGAGGAAAGAACTGAAAGGAAAGATCAATATGTCAGAGAAAGGGGATGGAAGAAGGCAGGAGGACCAAGGACAGCAGACACTGGAAAGTGGAGAAGACAGAGGAAAGCAGAAGAGAGACAGGGGCCATCACTGTGCTGCATAGTCACACCTACCTACTTACCGCCCCTTCACCCTGGATATTCAGTGCCAGGGTAATATGTGCCCCAGCATTGGATATCCGGGTTTGCAACGCATGCCCAGAAGCTGCAGTAGCTAAGCGGGCCGCAGCAATAATGCAGCAATAATGCATGCTGCCTGATTAGCTCCTGTGGTTTATAGATAGGCGAGGGTTTTACTCATAAGCACATAAGACATGCCATACTAGGTCAGACCAAGGTCCATCAAGCCCAGTATCCTGTTTCCATTAGTGGCCAATCTAGGTCATAGGTACCTGGCAGGTTACATAAGAACATAAGATATGCCATACTGGGTCAGACCAAGGTCCATCAAGCCCAGTATCCTGTTTCCAACAGTGGCCAATCTAGGTCATACATACCTAGCAGTTTCCCCAAGGGACACAGGTTCCGCAATGCTTGTATTGGGTCAAGCATTGATATCCTGGGTCCCTTCTTAATAATGGTTTATGGACCTTTCCTCCAGGAACTTGTCCAAACCTTTTTTAAACCCAGCGACACTAACAGCCTTTACTACATCCTCCGGTAACAAATTCCAGAGTTTGATTACACGTTGAGTGAAAAAATATTTTCTTTTATTAGTCTTAAATAGTTTACCCTGTAGCTTTATTACTCACCTATCTTTTTGTTGCAGGTCCCTAACCAGGCAACATACAATATGGCTACTACCCGGTTCAGGACTGTCGCCACCTCTGCTCCTCCCCAGAACACCCCCGACATGCCCCGATGCTAAGAGGTTAACATCCGGGTGCATAAGGGAGAAGAGGGGGGGGGGGGATATTCAGCAGCACTAACCACTTAATGTCCAATATCTCCGAAAAAAAAGTGGCTTTGGACTATATATGCACACATACAGTATTTGACACATAAAAGATTCAAATAAAATAAGACCAATTAAAAAAGGAAATAGTATAAAATGTGGGACTTTGCCAGGACATGATTAATTATAGCCACATGCCTTAATCGGCATCAGATGACTATTCTAGTGGCACGGCACCAAGACTTTGGGCTATTAAAGTGTTTTTGAAAGAACTATAGCAGTAAATGGATCATAATAAGTGTGGAACATCAGCTTTGGTTAGCGGTATATTTAAACATTGCAGGGGCTTGTTCTTGGGAGTGTGTAGCCTCACGCATTTGGGCCGGTAGGCTATTTTTATAAACTGATTAAAATGGAGAGCCTACCTCAAGAGAATGGTCTCTCACTCTCATGGTAGGCGATCCAACAAAAAAAATAAGTGATATTACTGTTCGTTATAATTGAGGAGTTTGCATTTGTAGTATAGGAGATTAGTAAATGTGCACCTTTATGAGAGAATATTATAGTGGTGACATTATTAGGGCTTTTTGAGTTAGGACATGATTAATGACATCCTTATAAACAATTCAAATCAGTTTGAACAAAAGAACCACATTCCCATTGCAGTAAAATTAAATGTACCTGTGATCAATTGTCAGTAGTCACGTGACTTGAATCAACCAAGGAATGATGGCTCTAATGTTTAAAAAGGCCACATTCACTCCCTGTTCCATTTTCACAATGGTGACAAGGGAGCTGCCTGAGACCATCAGAAAAGCCATTATCACCAAACATCAGAGGGGTACAAAGCCATCTCCAAAGACCTTGGGATTCTTGTGTCTACAGTTTGCAATGCTTTTAAGAAGTTTTTGGCTCATAGAGCTGTCAAGAACCTCCCAGGATGTGATGGGCAGAGAAAACTTAATCCAAGAAGTCTTCGAAGGTTAATGCGAATTGTTGGAAAAACACCACGTACAACATCCGAAGAGCTTAAGGCTGACTTGGAGCAATATGGAGTAGTAGTTTCATCCTGCACCATATGCTGCGCACTAAACAAAGAGGACTTCATGGGGGAAGGCCAAGGAGGACCCCTCTGCTCAAAGAGAGACATAAAAAGGCATGCCTGATCTTTGCCCAAACCCACCTTGAAAACCACAATGCTTCTGGGAAAATGTTCTGTGGACAGATGAAACCAAGCTTGAGCTCTTTGGCAATGCAGAACAGCGATACATTTACAGGTGAAGAAATGAAGCTTGTAAGGAAAAACTCACCCTTCCTACAGTTAAATACGGTGGAGGTTCCACAATGTTGTAGGGCTGTTTTGCTGCCTCAGAAACTGGAGGCCTGGTACGTATTAAAGAGATCATGAAGCCAGAGGACTACCAAGGTATTTTGGAGTGAAATGTGCTACCTAGTGTCAGAAAGCTAGGTCTGGGTCAAAGGTCATGGATCCTCCAACGGGACAATGACCAATACATACATCCAAAAGTACAAAAGAATGGTCAAAAAGGAACAAATGGACTGTTTTAAACTGGCCAGCAATGAGTCCTGATCTCAATCCAAGCGAGAGCCTTTGGAAAGAGCTGAAATCTGCCATTGGTAAAAGGAATCCTGGAAACATTCATAGCTGGAACAAATTGCAGTTGAAGAGTGGGAGAAACTACCAGCAGACAGATGTATGAAACTTATAAATGCCTACAAGAAACGTTTGGAGGCTGTCCTCACTGCCAAGGGTTATGCAGCCAAATATTAGTGAAAGGTGCTATTAATCCTATCCAGTTCATATTTTGTTTTGTTTTTTTCTTAGAAATTACTATGTCTAAGTTGCACAGACATCTTTTTTTTTATTGCATACCTTTGAACATACTATTAAAATATTATTGAAATAAGTTGAAATATTTCTAATTATTTCTCAAGATATTGTACACAGTCGGCCCGATATTTGAAGGCCCTTACACGGGTAACTTCCTCAGTTACCTGCGTAAGGGCCTTATCCAGGCTATTTGAAGGGCACCTACATGGGTAGTGTCCTTCAAATATCCCGGCTAACTTGCCCAGATGCTATCCGCATAACACTGGGGCATGTTACGGGCATTGCGGGGTGGAGCGGGAGCGGAGGAAGGGGCTACATGAGTAGCTGTGATATTCAATGCTACCATGTAGCCCTTTATGCCTTAAAGCTTTTACCTCGTCTATCTTTAGGGCGCAGAGGCTATGCGGGTAGCATCGAAAATCTCTGCTACCTGTGTAGCCTCTGCAGCTGCTGGGGCATGCAGGCTTACCCAGAATTTCACTTCCATCAGCACAGGAGTAAAAATCTGAGTTAAAGGGGCCGGCGGGCATGACCCAATATCGGGCCCAGCATACCTAAAATGTAAGGGTGCCAATAATATTGACCACAACTGTAAGTGCACTCTTAGACTGCTCCTCACTACCTTTTCTCTCTTCTCTCTCCCTAAACCTTTCCTCAGGAACTCCACTCTTCTGGAAGATCTCTTCTATCTGTTCCCTTCTCTTCCACCGCCAGCTCTAGACTTCAATCTTTCCACCTTGCTGCTCCTTATGTCTGGAACAAACTACCTGAGTTGGTTTATCACCTTCATCTCTGGCCCTTTTCCTATTCAGGCTAAAAACTATGAACATCTTCACTAGCCCTCCAACTAAGTGTTTCCTTACCATTCACCTATACATATCCTAGTCCGAGGGCCAGCCCAAAGGTAACTGCAACCCAAGGCAGGAGCCCTGGCCGTGCAACCCCCACACAGAGCCAATCCGAGCTGCTCGCTGCCAATTCTTCTCATCTTGAGGGGGGGCATCAGCAGCACAGGCAGAATATAATTTAAAAGCGGTGACTTTGTGCCCCTGCTTCAGTGCCCCAGCAGGCCATGCATTTTGGTGCTTGTGCACACATACATGACCTGCCCACCTCCGACAGGAAGCTGCGTGGGAGGGGGATCAGAAATGGCAGGCCATACTCGATTACAAGGGGGACCAGAACATATGGCCTGCCAGGGCACTGAAGTGGTGGCACAAAACTACCATGCCACTCTGCAGAGTCTGCCGCCTTAGGTGGTCATCTAGCCTGCATAGTGGACGAGCCATCCCTGCCTAGTCCCCAGCTGTTATGTTGTCTGTCCTGGCTAGATTGTAAGCTCTGATGAGCAGGGACCATCTTTTACATGTCTCTGTACAGCGCTATGTATGCCTTGTACCGCTATGCAAATGATCAGTAGTAGTAGTAATAGTATTTTTAGTTCTCCAGTGTTGCTGTAAATGTGGAGTTTGGTTTCTTAAGAACATAAGATATGCCATACTGGGTCAGACCAAGGTCCATCAAGCCCAATATCCTGTTTCCAACAGTGGCCAATCTAGGTCATACGTACCTAGCAGTTTCCCCAAAAGACACAGGTTCTGCAATGCTTGTACTAGGTCAAGCATTGATATCCTGGGTTCCTTCTTAATAATGGTTTATGGACCTTTCCTCCAGGAACTTGTCCAAACCTTTTTTAAACCCAGCTACACTAACAGCCTTTACTACATCCTCCGGTAACAAATTCCAGAGTTTGATTACACGTTGAGTGAAAAAAATATTTTCTTTTATTAGTCTTAAATAGTTTACCCTGTAGCTTCATTGCATGTCCCCTAGTCTTCCTATATTCTGATAACGTAAACAGTCGATCTACGTTTACCCATTCCACTCCGTTCATTAATTTATAGACTTCTATCATATCTCCCCTCAGCCGTCTCTTTTCCAGGTTAAAGAGCCCTAACCTTTTTAGCCTTTCTTCATAGGAGTATCCTTCCATCCCCTTTACCATTTTGGTGGCTCTTCTCTGAACCTTTTCTAATAACGCTATATCCTTTTTAAAATACGGTGACCAGAATCGCACACAATATTCAAGGTGCAGTCTCACCATGGAACGGTATAGAGGCATTATAATATCTTTTGTTTTATTTTCCATTCCTTTCCTTATGATACCTAGCATTCTATTTGCTCTCTTGGCTGCCGCTGCACACTGGGCCGAGGGTTTTAACATGTTATCCACAATGACGCCTAAATCTTTTTCCTGGGTGGTGGTTCCTAATGTGGAACCTTGCATCGTGTAACCATAGTTTGGGTTGTTCTTCCCTAGGTGCATAACTTTGCACTTGTCCACATTAAATTTCATGTGCCATTTTGATGCCCAGTCTTCCAATTTAGCAAGATCCTCTTGCAGTTTTCCACAATCCTCTTGGGTTTTAACAACTTTAAATAGTTTTGTGTCAACTGCAAATTTGATAACCTCACTCGTTATTCCACTTTCCAGGTCATTTATGAATATGTCAAAAAGCAGCGGACCCAGCACAGATTCCTGGGGTACACCACTATTCACCTTTCTCCATTGGGAAAATTGGCCATTTAGCCCTACCCTCTGCTTTCTATCTTTTAACCAGTTCCTGATCCACAGTAGTACACTGCCTCCTATCCCATGACTCTTTAGTATTGCCAAAAGTCTCTGATGAGGGACCTTGTCAAAGGCTTTCTGAAAGTCCAGATACACTATATCAACCAACTCACCTTTGTCCACCTGTTTATTCACACTATTTACTATGTCTATTTCTGTTCTGTGTTTGGTGAGGATCTATCTGTGTTTTGCATGTGTGACTGAGATGCAGCATTCTGCTAGCATATAGCTTCTTCCGGTTCTGGTGTACTCCATAGCCAGTCTGCTTTTTAGGATATCCACAACGAATATGCATGAAACAGATTTGCATGCAATGGAGGCAGTGCATGCAAATTGATTTCATGTATATTCATTGTGGGTATCTTGAAATCAAGTCTGACTAGGGGATTCACCAGGACCAGCTTGAGAAACACTGCTCTCTAAGATGTACGTACTGGTTCAATATTTGTAGTGTTGTCTTTTCATACATAGGATGGGTGTTGTGTGAGTCCTATTAATCTTGGTAGGCGTGTTTCACATCAGACAAAATCACCTAGTGTTGAGGGTCAATTAAGGTTACCAAATTTTCTGCAGGCAAATCTGGGATACGTATCCGAAGTGTGTGTGGGAGGGAAGAAAGAGACACCTTAGTTCTAGGGTTCCCAAATGGACAGTTTTTACATGGCCAGGCCAGTTGCCGGCAGAGATCTAAGACTGGCCCTCAAAAAGCAGTTTTTTTCTCTGCTCACGGGACCGTGAGCGGCCAGCATAGAAAACTGGCTTTTCATCTGGGGTCCTTGTCCCCCCCCCCCCAGCGCAGTCTCACCTTCTCCTCCACTGTCAGTCTCTTCCTGCCACCTCCTTCCCCTTGCAGCCATGGCTCCTGCTTCTTACTCTATGGAACCCCTGCTGCAGCATCCCATGCTCAAAAGGAAGTGATGCCACAGGGGGCGGGACGCTGCAGCAGGGGTTCCATAGGGCCGCACCAGTTTCATTTTATTTTTAAATTAGCATTACTGCAGCCGCAGCTGCCTAGGGGAAGGAGGTGGCAGGAAGGGACTGACACAGGGAGAAAGTGGAGGCAGAAAGGCAGCTAAAAGAGGAGGGGAAGAGGTGGCAGGAAAAGACTGACATGGGGGAAGGTGGAGGCAGGAAGGCAGCTGAAAGGGGGGGAAGGAGATTTCTGGAAGGGAGCTGACATGGGGGAAGGTGCAGGCTGGAAGGGAACTGACGCAGGAGGGAGGAAGGGGATGGCAGAAAGGGAGCTGACAGAGGGGGAAAGGAGGGGGCTGGAAGGGAGCTGACACCTGGGGATGGTACTGGAGGGGGACTGGAAGGGAGCTGACACCTGGGGGTGGGACTGGAAGGATCTGACACTTAGAGATAGGACTGATAGGTGCCTGGGTAATGGGGGGGAGGGTTGGAAGGGAAGGGGCACATGGGGATGGCACTGGAAGGGGGATGAACAGAGAATAGGGTAACTGGAAGGGAGCTGGCATGGGGGTGGCACTGGGAGTGGAAGTGAGCTGATACCTTATTTATTTTGTTTATTTATTTGAACAGTTTTTCTATACCGCCCCTTCCAACGATCAGGGGTGGTTTACATTGAACAGGTTAACAGTTACAATGAAAAATGTTTTGAACTACCTGGGATGGTATTTGGACTAGAAGGGGCTGGACACTGAGGAAGGAGGGGGATTGGAAGGGAATGGACACCACTGGCAATCCTAGGAAAGCAAGGGGTTGCCATTGGAAGGTAATGGGAGGGGAGGACTGGAAAGGGGGCTGATACCTGGGAGGGTTACTGGGAATGGAAATAGGCTGATAGAAGGAAGTGAAGAAAACAAAAGAAGAGACAAGAAATGGCAGATGGACTATAGATCATAGAAAGAGAGCTAAGAGAAGACAGGAAAGCAGAAGCCTCACGTTGGGGCCAGCATGATCAGAGAATAAAATGATCAGACAACAAAGGTAGAAAAAATAATTTTGTTTTCAATTTAGTAATTGGACTTTGTGCTATTTTTATATTTGACACAGTATGGGGAACTGCATCTCTTATTTATCTGATGTTGCACTGCATGCGTAGTCTGGCTTCTTGGGGTTTTAGTTTAATTGTTGTCTATATATTTCTCTTTTTGTTTTGTGCTCATTTATTGATGGAAGCCTGTCTCTGTGTGTGTGTGTATATATAACCAATGCTGCGTATTCTGTTAGCAATCTTGCTTGCTCAGTTTGCACATTGCCCTCTGTGCAATTATTTTTTGGGGACGGGGGTGGGGCAAGGGTGGGGTGGGGCAGATAGGGAGTGGGGAAAGGGCAGCATGGGGGGGTGGGCATGGGTGGAGCTTGACTAGCCATAGGTGGCGGGCTTTTCTCTTTCAAAAAGTTGGCAACCCTACTTAGTTCCAGGTTTGAAGAACAAGGAATGGAGGAGGAAAGACTAGTCATTACCACATTCCATACAGCAGCAACATCACTTCCAAACAGGCAAATTGATAGAGAAATAGAAACAGTGATGCATTTCCCCATACTCTGCAAAATGTAAAGATAATGTATGTAGGGCCTGATATTCAGCTGGGCAGGGCTACACACTGTAGCTGCTTAGCCCTGCCCGCCCACCCCCAAACTCGGGATATTCACTTCCACGGCAACAGAAGTGAATATCCGGGTCTGACCGTGCTACCCGGAAGCCGATGAGGCTAACTGTGCAGCATCGATATTGCATGATGCACAGTTAGCTTCGGCACCTGTAAGGTAGGCAAAGGTTTTCCTCACCTATCTTATAGGCGCTGAGCGCTAACCGTGACGATTCCGATATCGATGCTGCACAGTTAGCACTGGTCCCCAGCTCTGCTCCGCCCCGGCACGCCCCGATGATAGCCGCTAGCATCGGGGCGCATAGAGGACTTAGTCGGGGATATTCAACGGCACTACCCATGTATGTGCCGTCGAATATCCGGTTAGCAGGCATTTACACGGTTAACTGGCTGTCAACCTCGTAAATGCCTTTTGAATATCGGGCCCGTAAATTCTAAAAACTGACATTTTCAAATCACTAAATTGAAAATATATTTTTTTCTACCCCCCTCTCTTTCCATACTGAAATCAGAGACAGGAGGCTGAAAACAGGTGAGAGTCTGGGACAGACCACTAAAATCAGGGACAATCCCCAAAAATCGGGGGCATCTGGTAACCTTAGGGTCAATCCATCTGTCTGTCTGCTCTACCCATGGCTTTGTTTGTGCAGATAAAGCTATGCTTATGAAAACAGAATGCAGCAGGTCTCACGCCCAATCCCTGTACCACACACCCAAACATATCTCATCCCCGAATCTCACTCACACACATAGACACCACACACACACACACACAGACACCCCATCCCTGTACCACACCCCCAAACATATCTCATCCCCGAATCTCACTCACACACATAGACACCACACACACACACACACACAGACACCCCATCCCTGTACCACACCCCCAAACATATTTCATCCCCGAATCTCACTCACACACATAGACACCACACACACACACAGACATCCCCATCCCTGTACCACACCCCCAAACATATCTCATCCCCGAATCTCACTCACACACTCACACACACACACACACACACCCCATCCCTGTACCACACACCCAAACATATCTCATCCCCGAATCTCACTCACACACACACAAACACACAGACACCCCATCCCTGTACCACACCCCCAAACATATCTCATCCCCGAATCTCACTCACACACACACACACACACACAGACACCCCATCCCTGTACCACACCCCCAAACATATCTCATCCCCGAATCTCTCACACACATAGACACCACACACACACACACACAGACACCCCATCCCTGTACCACACCCCCAAACATATCTCATCCCCGAATCTCACTCACACACACACACACACACACACACACACACACCATCCCTGTACCACACCCCCAAACATATCTCATCCCCGAATCTCACTCACACACACACACACACACAGATACCCCATCCCTGTACCACACACCCAAACATATCTCATCCCCGAATCTCACTCACACACATAGACACCACACACACACACACACACACAGACCCCATCCCTGTACCACACCCCCAAACATATCTCATCCCCGAATCTCACTCACACACATAGACACCACACACACACACACACAGACACCCCATCCCTGTACCACACCCCCAAACATATCTCATCCCCGAATCTCACTCACACACATAGACACCACACACACACAGACACCCCATCCCTGTACCACACCCCCAAACATATCTCATCCCCGAATCTCACTCACACACATAGACACCACACACACACACACACACACACACACAAACACACACACAGACACCCCATTCCTGTACCACCCCCCCAAACATATCTTATCCCCGAATCTCACTCACACACATAGACACCACACACACACACACAGACACCCCATCCCTGTACCACACCCCCAAACATATCTCATCCCCGAATCTCACTCACACACATAGTGTGACGTAGAAGCCTCTCAAGATGCTATGGAAACAGATAGTGATCCGGTGGAGAGAACCGGTACTGCAAGAGAATGCAGGATTTTCTCTTCAGAGAGAAAAAAACACAGAGCTAATCAGGAACCACACCTCACCTCACCTCAAGGAAGGAGAGAAGCCAAGTCCCTGATTGGGCACGCCCAAGCAGGAGGCGGGCAGTGCAGTGCACAGGCAACTTGTTAAGCACTCAGAAACAGAAACAGTTAGAGGAGGAGAAAGATTTGGAAGAAGACAACGACGAAAACGGACATGATCAGGAGGAGTTGGAGAGAGAGCAATTAGGCAGCTGTGATCCACTAAGGAGAAGACTGGACTCAGGAAGCAAGTACCTGGGAGACTCAGGGGCAGGGAGAATCTTCTGTGACCAGAAGGATTCAGGAGCACTGAGAGACCCAAGGCTACAGCACAGGCTTCTAGGGGACCCAGCAGAACCTTGGAACCAAAGGCAGAGGGACAGAGAATTACCCTGGAGAAAGCCACAGCACAAGGTACACAGTGGGTTTGAAACTGCTAGCAAGTTTAACATTGGGAAGCCAGAAAGAGTAAAGGCTAACGTTAAGAGCCAGAACAAAGTCAGACAACATGGTAGCAATTGGTTGCAGTCTAAAAAGCATTTAAGCAGCCTAGGCTATAGTCATAAGCCAGCAGAAACCTATGGTAGGAGAACAGCTGACTCCTATTACAGAGACTTGGGCCAAGAGAAGTCTGAAGGTTCTACTTTTAACACTCTGTTGAAAAACTCTCCTCTTATAGCTGAAGTTTTAAACCCAGCACTAACGTTTAGTGATAAGTGGGGGAAGGATAATCCTAACACGTGGAACTGTTGTCCTAGTAAAAGCAGCATTGCTATTATCAAGAGATAAGCAGTTTAAACAAACAGTTACCTGAAGGAGGAAGACATTATCAGCTTAGCCCAGAAAGAACGCAGGCTGAATTGCTTCTTAAAGACTTCAGAGAGTTCCTTGAAAGCAAGGCAGGTTCTTCCTCTAATGTAGCACAGCCCATAAAAAGCTGTGAAGAGGAAATGCCTTTAGTTTCTTCTCTACCGTTCACAGAGCCAGACATGCCAATGGACTGTTCAGCTTGTGTCATTGAGAAGGACATTTAATTTGAAATGCTGTACAAAGTTATATGAAGAAATATAACAGAAGCTGCTGTATTGATTCCTATGCTGAAGAGCTTATCAGAAGGGAATAAGTTAAAGCATAATTGTCTGCATACCAGGAGCATTGCTGGTTGCCAAAGTTTGTTTCATCCGTTAGAAAAAGGGTCACATGACAACTGAATGTGATCACAGAAGATAATGGACATTTAGCCTAGCAGTGCAATACCTTGTTTTGGTTTCTCACTCTTGTTTTGTGCTATTATACTTTATTTGCATCTGTTTGCACTTGAAATGCAATGTGGAAATAAACCTCATCAAAGAAATTTTCTTTGCCTGCCTTACTGCTTGCCTTAAAAAAAACCCACGCAGTGGAAAATCAAACTAATCATAACACATCCACCAACATACCGAATCCCACAGTGTATGCTTTTATATTCTTGTCGGAGCCAACCGAGGGAGGGCTGGAAGTGTATAACCAACCCCCTCCAGACGGTAACCTCCTTTTATTATATTTTTCACCCCAAAAAATAAATTATATTAAACAGTCACTTATCTTCAATGAAATTTTTATCCTTTCCCAAAAATAATTGTCGAAACTCAGTTCTAGAGCCTCTCTCCATTTTCTGTGATGTTTTCTTGAAACAGGAGGCCGGAGAAGTCCCGTCCTTCTTGAGGGATTCCACACATTTTCTACAATTTATCTCAAATCTTAAGTTTCCATCAGGAGCTTTTCTAGTGACTTTAGATGTAACAGCGCTATACACAAATATTGACCAGTATGAAGCTTTGGCGCTATTGGAGAACGCTTTCCGGTTTGCTCCAGCTCGGCTTCCAAAATCCTTTTTATTGGCTCTAGCCCGTCTAGTATTGACTAGGAATTATTTCTTGGCTGATGGACATTTTTATCAACAGATATCTGGTATAGCCATGGGGGCTACATTAGCACCATCTGTGGCCACTCTTTACATGGGGGAAATGGAGGAGCTGTTGATAAAGCACTCTAGGTTATATCAAAATGTGTTAGTTTGGAAAAGATTTTTAGACGACGTCTTTTTTATATGGACTTCGGATTTACCTACCCTCCATGTTTTTGTTGACTGGTTAAATCAACTAAAACCAAATATCAAGTTTACTGAACACATTGCTGTTGATAAAATTGAATTCCTGGACATGTTGCTATTTGTGGATGGAGATCAACTGGTATCATCCTTGTATCGAAAGCCAGTTCAGCGGAACAGTTTACTTCATTATTGCAGTCATCATCCGGGCCCTTTAAAATGTGGTTTACCTTTTGGGCAATTCCTGCGCCTTCGTCGATTATGTCATTCAATGTTTGATTTTAAAACACATGCTTTAGAGTTGAGACAACGTCTATTGGATTGTGGGTATCCTTTACAGGTGGTTACCCGTTCATACAGGAGGGCACTTCATGTCCATCGGGAATGGCTATTAGACCCTCATTATTCAACATCTGAGTCTCCACCTATGGATGCCGTGGTGGGAGTGTTACCTTTTACTACACATAGTTCAGCCATAGTACGGATTTTGCATTCCCACTGGTCCATGCTGAGCTTACATACATGTTTTAACAAGCCTTTACAGCTGGCATTTTCACGGGGACCCAATTTAAATAATAAATTAGTGAAGACATCGTTGCCCTTGGATAGACCGATACCATCAGGTTATGATGGGGGACATTCTCCTTGCAACAATTGTGTTTATTGTGAAAGGACTCTTTCGGGTCTTTGTTGGCAACATCCTGGCACCCATCGTGAATTTGTCCGCCGTTGGAAGACTACTTGTCTTACATCTTTTGTGGTGTATTTTTTGAGCTGCTCGTGTGGGCAAGTACCCCATAGTTGCGGAATCAGTGACCAGAAGGAAACGAAGGGTAGTGGTTGTTGGAGACTCTCTTCTGAGGGGTACTGAGGCGTCCATCTGCCGACCAGACTTGATGTCCAGAGAGGTGTGCTGTCTGCCTGGTGCCAAGATCCAAGATGTTACGGAGAGTTTGCCGAGACTCATCAAGTCCACTGACTATTACCCAATGTTGCTAATCCATGTTGGAACAAATGATACTGCCAGGTATACCTCGGAACGTATCAAAAGTGACTTCATGGCTCTGGGACAGAGGGTGAAGCAGGTAGGTGCACAGGTGGTGTTCTCTTCAATCCTCCCTGTTGAGGGTAAAGGCCAAGGCAGAGAGGCTCGCATCCTGGAGATGAATGCATGGCTGCGTGGATGGTGTCTTCGAGAGCATTTGGTTTCCTAGACCATGGGATGCTGTTCCAAGGGTTGCAGAGCAGAGATGGCATCCATCTGTCCAAGAAAGGTCAACGCATCTTTGGTAGTAGACTGGCTAATCTACTGAAGAGGGCTTTAAACTAGATTCGTTGGGGATGGGTGAAGAAAGCCCCCAGGTAAGTGAAAGCCCCCAGGTAGGTGATACATTAAATACCTTTATGGAAATGGGTAACAGGGGTAACACATGGAAAGCAGTGTGTATTAATGCCCGTAGCATGGGAAATAAGATCCCTGAAGTTGAAGCTTTGGTGGGAGTGGCTGACTTGGATTTAGTGGCAGTTACAGAAACATGGTTCACAGAAAACCATGACTGGGATGTAACTATACCTGGCTATACTTTATTCAGAAAGGACAGGGTAGGAAGAAGGGGAGGAGGAGTGGCACTATATGTAAAAACTACTATTAAAGCTTTGGAATTACAGAGCTTAAAAGGGAGAGAGGAGGCATTGTGGGTTAAACTAGAAAGAGGGAAAGAGAAATCTATTTGCATTGGTGTGATATACAGACCTCCCTCACAAGAGGAAGAGGTGGACAGAGAGTTAATTGAAGACATACGCAGCATTGCTAGGAAAGGGGAAGTGCTACTGCTAGGAGATTTCAATATGCCAGATGTTGATTGGCACATTCCTGCTGCAGTATCATCTAGAAGTAAGGAGATCCTGGATTCTCTACAGGGAGAACTATTCAGGCAATTGGTAACAGACCCCACACGTGAAGGGGCCATACTGGACTTGGTGCTTACCAATGGTGAGAGTGTTTCTGATGTTGTAGTGGGAGATCATTTTGCATCCAGTGATCACCAGATGGTGTGGTTCAGTATTAGGACTAGGGCTGTTAGAATCCATTCCAAGGTGAAGATCTTAGACTTTAGGAAGACTAACTTTGCGAAGATGGGCCAATACCTCAGGGAGTCGTTAGTGGGATGGGAACAGCTGGGGGATGTAGAAAAACAGTGGGCAAAAGTGAAAGGGGGTATTTTAAAGGCAACCAACCTTTTTGTTAAAATGGTAAATAAAGGCAAAAGGAACAGGAGACCGCTATGGTTTTCGAAGGAAGTAGCTGAAAAAGTGAAGAAAAAGAGGGAGGCCTTCATGAAATACAAGAGATCACAGAGAGAGGAAGACAGGCATCTGTATTTGGAAAAACTTAGAGAAGCTAGCAAAGTAGTCAAGAAGGCAACGATTCAAAAGGAGGAGGAAATAGCCAATGCAATAAAATGGGGGGATAAGACATTTTTCAGATATATTAGTGAGAAGAGGAAGGGCAAAAGTGGTATTGTCAGACTCAAGGGTGCAGGGGGGGAATATGTAGAAGCTGATGATAAAGCGGAATTGCTTAACAAATATTTTTGTTCTGTGTTCACAGATGAAGAACCAGGAGCAGGACCTCAGAAAACACCCACAAATAAGAACAGAAGCGAGGGACATCTTGAACAATTTTCAGAAGACTGTGTTCGTGAGAAACTAGCTCAACTTAAAGTAGACAAAGCGATGGGACCGGATGGGATACACCCTAGAATACTGAGGGAACTTGGGGACGTTCTAGAAAATCCACTGACTGACCTTTTCAAAGCCTCGTTGGAGTCGGGAGTGGTGCCAAAGGACTGGAGAGAGGCTCATGTGGTGCCTTTACACAAAAGCGGAAGTAAGGATGTGGTTGAAAACTACAGTCCGGTTAGTTTAACTTCAGTGGTGAGTAAATTATTGGAAACGCTGCTGAAAGAGAAAATAGAGAGGTTTCTGGAGTCCGGCGGATTACAGGATCCGAGGCAGCGTGGATTCACCAGAGGCAGGTCTTGTCAGACAAATCTGATCGATTTCTTTGACTGGGTGACCAGGGAGTTGGACCGAGGGAGAGCTCTAGATGTGGTGTATTTAGATTTCAGTAAAGCCTTTGACACTGTTCCTCACAGGCGACTTATAAACAAACTGAGCACCCTAGGGATGGACCCTAAAGTTACTGCTTGGGTTAGAAATTGGTTGGGTGGGAGGCGACAAAGAGTAGAAGTAAATGGAGCTCACTCTGAGGAGAAGGATGTTACCAGTGGTGTGCCCCAGGGATCTGTCCTTGGTCCGATTCTTTTTAACATCTTTGTTAGTGATATAGCGGAAGGGCTGTTGGGTAAGGTTTGCCTCTTTGCAGATGATACCAAAATCTGTAATAGAGTAGACACCCAGGAAGGTGTAGATAACATGAGGAGGGATCTAGCTAAGCTTGAAGAATGGTCTAGAATTTGGCAGCTGGGATTTAATGTTAAAAAATGTAAGGTCATGCATTTGGGCTGCAGCAATCCAAGGGAGTAATACAGTATAGGAGGTGAAGTACTTTTGTCCACTAAAGAAGAGCGGGACCTAGGCGTGGTTGTGTCTGATGATCTTAAAGTAGCTAAACAGGTAGAAAAGGCGACGGCAAAAGCTAGAAGGATGCTTGGGTGCATACGGAGAGGAATGGCTAGCAGAAAAAAGGAGGTGATAATACCTCTGTATAAGTCTTTGGTGCGACCTCATTTGGAGTATGGTGTGCAATTCTGGAGACCGCACCTTCAAAAGGATGTGAACAGGATGGAGTCGGTGCAGAGGGTTGCTACTAAAATGATTAATGGGCTTCATTATAAAGCATATGAGGACAGTTGTTGTTATGGAAGGACAGACTAGATGGGCCTTGTGGTCTTTTTCTGTCATCATGTTTCTATGTTTCTATGTTTCTATATGTGGGGCGCACTACTCGGACCATGAGAAATCGGTTAGCAGAACATGCTTCAAGAATTAGGAACAACGTTCTATCGGCTCCGATGGTAGAGCATTGTGTTTCTATGGCACATGGTTTTGACACATTGAAATGGACGGTTATCGATCATGTCCCCCTTGATCCGCGGGGGGGGGGGGGTGATCGTGAGTTGCGCCTGCAACGTTTGGAACAACGATGGATATTCACACTAAATTCCGTTCATCCTTATGGGCTGAATCGCGAAATTGAGTGGAACACCATTCTCTGAAGCTGGCTGTGACCTCCTTAGTCTGTTCCGAGTTTTAACCAATAGCGGAGGGGATACCCCTGTCAGTGAGGTGTTCCCCCTCTGATTGGTTCATCCCTTCTTTAAAAGTTAGGTGTCGTTTTCAGCCATTAATTGAAGATGATCCCAAGCCGTGAGGACGGCGTTTTTCCATTGCCTGAAAGAGAAGTTTTAAGCACTTGATACAGGGGTCCACCCGAAACGTGCACGTCGTGCAACTTCATTCTTGGCAATTATTTTTGGGAAAGGATAAAAATTTCATTGAAGATAAGTGACTGTTGTCACCAGCTCTCCTTAAACCCCCGAGTAGAGGTTAAGGGAGTGGGTTTTTCCCTATTGAAATAGGAGCAGTTGTGGAAAAAGTGGTTAAGCAACCAAAGGATTTTATTTCCCCTCCCGGGGTGGATTTTACCATGAACAGAAAACACAATCCAGGTATTTACTGGTATTTGGACAAACAAAAGTTCCTTAACAGAAAAAGGCTTTCTTCAGCATTAACCAAGGTGAAAACAAACATTCAAACAAAACCACACTGTTTCCTCACAGCTCTCTGTTTCCACGTGCTATCTGTGCTGTACTCTCTTTTCAAGCAGGCTTTCAACGCAAAGAAATTATTCCATTGGCCAGAGATAATGTACAGTCCATTATATCTATATCTTCTCCAGTATCAATACACTCTGGTTCACAGTCCATCAATTCCTCCTGCTCATAAGGAAATGTTTGAACCGGCACTGCTGGTGCCACGCCCTTTCTTATTGCTCCAGGCTTTACCCGATATGCTTGGGTCAAATACTGGCTTTCACACAGACTATAAGGCCCAGTATTCTTTTCCCAGCACCACCCTTCTGGGTACAAACAGTCACTGTAATTAAGTATATTCAAGCCTTTTGGCTTACCTTTCAGCCTTACTGGTGGAGGTTTTCTCTGGTGCTTTTGAACAGCTGTAGGTTCCCAACCTAAGCCCTGCTCATAGCATTTCACTTGCCTCCTAGGCTTTCTGTCTCTCCCATGCTCCCCAGGATATTGCAGACAATCTCCTTTGCCCTTGTTATATCCTGTCCTCGGGGTTTCTTTCTTTCTCCTCAAGAAGGAATCTGTCTCTCCTTTCCATAGAGACTCTGGCTTACTCTGGGCATAGCTGTCTTCAGTGTAGCTCTCAATAGCTTCTCTCTCCAGCTCATATGCCTCTCTTCCTGCTTCTTCAGCCAACTCTTCATTACCTCCTTCTCTGCCTAACTCCATAAGCTCCACTGCAGTTTCTTTAATAGGGTGAATTCTGGGACCGTGCTCAACTCCACCCCCTAACAGGTGTCCTGCATTACCTTGTGATTCACCCCTTGAATGATAGCACCGGCGTTTCTCTTGCCTCTGTGCCTGGTTCCCACGGTAACCAGGAGCCATGTGCTTCTGTTTACAGCTCAGCTCTACTTTTGTTCCTGGCTTTTTAGCTTCATTAAACGGGCTAGAAGGACCCACTATGTCACACTGTTTAATATAATTAATTTTTTGGGGTGAAAAATATAATAAAAGGAGGTTACCGTCTGGAGGGGGTTGGTTATACACTTCCAGCCCTCCCTCGGTTGGCTCCGACTAGAATATAAAAGCATACACTGTGGGATTCGGTATGTTGGTGGATGTGTTATGATTAGTTTGCCTTACTGCTTGAGCACACACAACTACAATTCTCAACCCTGAAGGGCATTAAAGGCCACCCCCTCCTGAAACCCCCAAGGTCCAGGGAGCGGGTGCGTGGCAATAGACACCCCATCCCTGTACCACACCCCCAAACATATCTCATCCCCGAATCTCACTCACACACACACAGTCACCCCATCCCTGTACCACACCCCCAAATATATCTCATCTCAGAATCTCACTCACACACACACACACACACACACACACACACACACACACACACACACACCATCCCTGTACCACACCCCCAAACATATCTCATCCCCGAGTCTCACTCACACACACACACACACACACAGAGACACCCCATCCCTGTACCACACCCCCAAACATATCTCATCCCCGAATCTCATTCACACACACACACACACAGACACCCCATCCCTGTACCACACCCCCAAACATATCTCATTCCCGAATCTCACTCACACACATAGACACCACACACACACACACACAAACACACACACAGACACCCCATCCCTGTACCACACCCCCAAACATATCTCATCCCCGAATCTCACTCACACACATAGACACCACACACACACACACACAACCCCATCCCTGTACCACACCCCCAAACATATCTCATCCCCTAATCTCACTCACACACATAGACACCACACACACACAGACACCCCATTCCTGTACCACACCCCCAAACATATCTCATCCCCAAATCTCACTCACACACATAAACACTAGACACCATACACACACACACACACACACAGAGACACCCCATCCCTGTACCACACACCCAAACATATCTCATCCCCGAATCTCACTCACACACATAGACACCACACACACACACAAACAGAGACACCCCATCCCTGTACCACACACCCAAACATATCTCATCCCCGAATCTCACTCACACACATAGACACCACACACACACAGAGACACCCCATCCCTGTACCACACACCCAAACATATCTCATCCCTGAATCTCACTCACACAAATAGACACCACACACACACACACACAAACAGAGACACCCCATTCCTGTACCACACACCCAAACATATCTCATCTCTGACTCTCACTCTCACTCACACACATAGACACGCAATCCCTGTACCACACACCCAAACTCCCTGAATCTCACTCACACAGACACCACACACACACACACACCATCCCTGTACCACACACCCAAACATATCTCATCCCCGAATCTCACTCACACACAGACACCCCACCCCTACACCACACACACAGAGACACCCCATTCCTGCACCACACACGCACACACCCCATAGCACACACTCATACACCACACAAGCACACGCACAGACACCCTTGCCACACTACACACACCCATACAAACACCTTGCTCCAGCAATACACACATAGACAGACGCCTTACCCCCACATCACACACATCCACATTGACACCCACCCCACACCACACCCACTCACACACAGTCTCAAGACAGAAACAAATATATAGACACCACCAGTCATAAAATGTCTCATACAGCCCCACAACCCTTGTTACGCTAAGGCTCACTTTATCAAGTCTCTTCTTTCCCCCTCCCCCCCCCCCCAGGCATGTTTAAGTTTGCAAAGAGTGAGTGAAAATGAGCCATTTAGTCACACCATTAATTTTCTTGCAAGTATAAAGTGCTCCATCTACATATAGCAACCATACCCCCCCCCCTTACATCATGCAAGTTTCATATTCTGTTATTGTTATGCAGATTTGCTATGGGCTCTGAGTGGTCTCTTTGCAGGGTTTTATGTACATGGTAGTTGGCATGGGAGGGAAGTCATGTAGAAATCTGGTAGCCTCTCTCTAACCTCACTGCAAAGGTAAATGATGCTCAGATACTTGTAACTTATTAAGTTATCATTGAGACAAAAATGACAGAAGCAGATGACACCATATAGACCAACCAATTAATTGGACCATGAGCTATAGGGGACAAGAGTCCACTTCAATAAATTGGTTAGCCTATAGGGTGCCACCTGCCTCTGTCATTTTTGCTACTCCAGACTAACAGGACTATCCCTCAGAAAATGTTTATCCTATTGGGATAAGAAAGAGGCTTATTAAAGGCTTCATTGCAATTCACTGAGATTGGGGGAGGGCAGCATAGGGGAGCAAAATGGTAAGACCATCCCTGGGGAGAGAGAAGAGATGAGAGAAAAAGGAGGGGTAGGATTAAAGAGGTAGAAGGAGGAGGGATGAGGAAAGGAGATGAGTGAAAGCAGAAAGCAAGGATGGGGTGGGAGCAAGGGAGAAGACACAGGAGCAGGTTCGGAGCTGATTAGTTTTCGGTGTGATCGTGCTATGAAAGAGAAGAGAAAGGAGGAAGAGCTCCTGCTGGGTCTCTGCCCCCCCCCCCCCGAGACTGCAGCTGCAGCTGCCCAGAAGGGAGGGGGTCCTGCTGGGGTTGCACTAAGATCAGCGCAGCATACAAGGCAATTTCTGTGTCCTTCCTAGTTCTCTGTAGCAGCATCTCGCAGATCTGATGTCTACCGACCTTAGATCTAAATTCAGTCCTCTAAGTGACAGGAATGCTGCTCTGAAAATGAGTTACGGAAACCCGAAGGGTCTGGAAGGTAAGTTAGCCCCGTACAGGGTGCTCTTTTTGTTCTGGTTGTCCCCTGGCCATCAACCAGCACTGATCGCTAGCTTTCAGCAGGCAGAGCTGGCTATCCTCCATGGAGGCCTGTTTCCCTAGTCTAGGGAGAGCATCGGCTGCACAGTCCTTACAGAAAGGCAAGGCAGCTGCGGGTATGGCTAGTGCATGGTATTAGGATAACAGTAGGCATTCAATTGTTGGGGTGGGCCTGTTTTATTTCCTGTGGAAGTCAACCTGGGAGGATCTTGCAGTAGTGGAAGGAGAGTGAAGGTCTCAGTGTCCCACATCAAGATGACAAATTGGGACAGGCTCCTAGCTAGCCCCACCCTTGGATAGCAAGTTTGTAATGCACAATGTGCTACTGTATTCAGGAGACTCATCAATCCCACCCCTTGCTGCATTTCTTTCAAGAACAATGAGAGAGAGAGAGAGAGTCAGTCTCTCTAGGTTTGTGCGTCTGCGTGTGCTTCAGGGTATGTCTGTGTTTGTTTATATATGTGCATGCGGGGGTGGATCTGTCAATTCCACGAGAAGTCTTGCGAGGGTAGATCTTGCCTAGAGATAGTGCTGGGGGAGAAGGCAGTTAAACTTTGGTAGAGATTTAGTCATTTTTACCTCTAGGATTCAGACCTTTCTCCTCACATCTCACAGCTCCATCCATCTATTTTCAGTTTAGTGATCAGTATGTTTTTAGTACTTAGTCCTCCATACAGTGGAATGCAGAAGCTGTAAGCGGAGAGCAGTTATTCAATTCCTTTTACTAGAAAGTTGGACAAACCTGTCCTTTAAATCCCATGTTCTGGTTTCAGTACTTAGATATCAGGACTGAACTGCGAGCTCTCTACACAGGCTATAGGCACTCACTGATAACATTTTTGTTTCTAGGAGGAACCCTCCAAATGCAGCCACTTTCTTTTACTTTATACTCAGTTTCTACAGACAGGCACAGGCTGGAGGGAAGGCGTTGCATTAATTCCCAAAAAGGTGCCAGGCAGTAATGGGCTGCGAAGGTGCAGACAGAAGACCACATTGCAGCCCTACAGATCTCCAGCTAGGAGACCGAGTGCAGGTCAGCCTCAGAGGCTGCACATTGTGTGTCGTGTCATTGTGTGTCGTGTCATTGTGTGTCGTGACATTGTGTGTCGTGACATTGTGTGTCGTGACATTGTGTGTCGTGTCATTGTGTGTCGTGACATTGTGTGTCGTGACATAGTGCTTTAAGGAAAATCCAGCCTGGACATAAGCAAAGGAGATGCAGTCAGCCACCCCAAGTGGAAAATCACATGCTAGGCCTGTTCTGATCATAAGAAATGAAGAGCTCGGAGGACCTTTTCCCCAAGGCCTTCCATCAGAAAGGATCAGCAGTCTTCCTCGAGAGCCTGTTCATGGTGACCTGTTCAGTCTCCAACTCTGCGGCCTTCTCCATCATGGGTTTGCCGAAGAGGTTCTCTCCCCAATATGAGACATCAACCAACTTGTCCTGAGCCCATTGCTCCAAGTCTGTTAACTGTATCCATGAGAGGCATGGGGACCAGTGCCCATTGTAGCCACTCGAGCTTCGTACTCAAAGCCATCATAGGTTGCACGAGTTACGTATTTGGAGCATGCCTTGACCATAGCAAGCAGGTTCCAGAAGCACTGAAAATGGTCGCCAGATAAGCCAGCAGAGAACCCGGCGAGCTCCCCCGCCAGGTCTCTCAAATTCATGCCCATGTATAGCTGGTGCATTTGGATATGAGCCATGAGCATCGAGCCCTGGTAACATTTCCTGCCCAATGTATTCAGGGGGCACCGAGGAGTGTGTTTTGTTACTCTTAGTACAGGCATGGCCAATTTGTGAGGAATTGTGAGGCAGTTATGTCTTTTCAAAGCCTGGTCTCTTGCAGACCCGATACTTGGAATTGAGATGCCTGCTCACAATTGGCACCATAACCAAAGTTTCCCACATCCTCAATAACAACCTTTCCAGGATAGGGTGCACCTGAACAATGATAGCTTCCTTTGGGGGAGTGGGATACTGGAGGACCTCCAGCTCCTCGGCCTCAATAGTGAAGGGTAAAGCCTTCCCCATGTTCCTGACAAACTCTAAGAAGGAGAGGTCCTTGGAAGGGGATCTCCTATGCTCATATGGGGGTGAGGCATCTGAAGCAGTGGTGGGATTCAGCCAGTTCACACCAGTTCACATGAACCGGTTCTTAGCATTTCCCGCATTTGCCAAACCAGTCCCAACAGGTCGCGTCGATGCCGCATCTGCACTGGCAGGATTCAAAACACCCTACAATATCTTGATGGCATTGGGAGGATAACGACATTGGGAGAAGCCCCTGATGCCATCAAAATACTTTCATGTGTTTTGAATCCCACCAGTGCAGAAGCAGCAGTGATACAGCCTCTAGGGACCGGATTGGCAAATGTAGGAAACGCTAGGAACCGGTGCGACCCGGCTGATTCTCACCACCAACCAAACTGGTTCCTAGGAGGTTTTGAATCCCACCATTGATCTGAAGGGACATCTCGGTGCTGCACCATCTCCAGGGATTCCTCCTCAGTCTCCCACTCGGAGTCCGAGTCAGACAGTAACTCAAAATATTGATGGGAATGGGACCCATGTTGATGTTCTGGTGGTGGAGTCGAGAGTGACATCAGTGCCCTGCAGTCTGAGCCTGAAGCACTCAGAGGGGAGATCCACTGCATTGAGCAAGTCCAAGAACGATCCTGGGAACCAGAGGAAACAAGATATTTCTCAAGAATCAACTGGACCTCCACCGGCAGGGCACCTGCGGTGGAAGGTGACATCACCAGCCCCAAGGAACCTAAGGTTCCCAGTTCCTGAGGCTTGTGTTGAGCAATAAAGGCAGTCAGGCTGTGCACAAGAATGGACTCCTCAATGGTAACAGGCTCAGGAGCCATGTGCCGGCTCTCTGAGGCTACGGGAGGTACCTCCTCCCACTGGGGCAGCTTCGAAGGCCGCTCCTGGCCTTTGCCCTTGGAGTCATGTCAAGGGCTTCGATGGTGATATCCTTGGATCTTCACCCTGGACTTGGCATCGCCCTTTGACCATGACTGAGACAGTGTCCGTTCCTTCCAGGGATGCTCCCCTTCGAGGGAGAATCTCTAATCAAGACTCCCGTGAATTCACAGGCATCAATTCTGATGTTGATGCCAGAATCAACGCCAAAGTCTTAAGAGCTGAATAGCGATTCCCGCTGCTTTTCACGATTCTTCCACTCCATGCGTGTCATCTGCAAGCAGAGAGCACATGTAGAGGACTTATGATCAGGCCCAAGGCATTGAAGGCACCAGTTATTGGGTCCATGATGGAAATGGTCCGGCACATCCGGCGCACTTCTTAAAGCCACTGGTTGGGGTAGACATGTCGGAGAAGACGGCTTCCATCAGGTCAACAGGAGGACATGAGAAAAAAACCCACATGCCAAAAATGAAGAAAAGAAAAGAAAACCCGAAAAACGATGTGACACTGAGGCAGTGACGATACCATAAGACACAGGAAGGCGAAAAAAGAGAAAAAAGACATACTGAGAGGCAAAAAACAACTGACAGGGTCAAAAACCTTTCTCCAGGATAGAGACGGATGTCTGGAGGGCTTCCTGGAAAAAAGGAAGAGTGAAGTAAGATGGCTCCGTTAAGCATGTGTGCTGGATCTCCCAAAGGCTTTCTGTGAAAGCAGGAGAGGGTTCCCACGCAGGGCTCCATCGGTTGATGTTACCCATAAGTGAAGACTGACTTCCTATTTGGTCCCGGAGAACCCAACATATAAGAAAAAAAATCTGATTCCAGTATCATCTTATTAACAGCCTCTCCAGTACCAGGCAGATTGTGAACTAACACAAATCCCTACAAAACTCACTGAAGACCTATAAAGCAAACTTTACCATACCATAATGACACCCAGCTTCTAAAAGTAACATTATAGGGAGCCTACCCTTCATGTAACCCCTCTTCTTATTAGCTCCCTATCCATTGCTGTATCCAGTTCAAACTTCTCCTACTGACCTATAAGTGCTCTCATTCTGCTGCTCCTCACTACCTTTTCTCTCTTCTCTCCCTACACCCCTCCTCAGGAACCATGCTCTTCTGGCAGATCACTTCTATCTGTGCCCTTCTCTGCCACTGTCACTTCCACACTTTGATCTTTTCACTTTGCTGCTCCTTATGCCTGGAACAATCTGAGTCGGTACGTCAGGCTTAATCTCTGACCCTTTTCAAATCCAGGCTAAAAACTCACCTCTTCGAGGCTGCTTTTGGATCCTGATCTGCTTTGTTTCCTGCTCTCCAATTGAGTTTCCTTACCATTCACCTAGACATATCCTAGCTCCCAGCTGTTGTATTGTCTGTCTTGACTAGATTGTAAGCTCTGATGAGCAAGGACCATCTCTTACATGTGCCTGTACAGCGTATGCCCAAACCCTGGCTGACTATTTCCATGACAAAATCCACAAGACCACACTCCAATTCCCCACAAAACCAACTACTTCCACTCCTCCCCCTCTTCACTCCCAACCCTCCCCCCCCCCTTACTTCTCCTACCCTCTCTTCCTTTCCTGCAATCTCTGATGAGGAAACTGCACACCTTCTTTCTTCCTCCAAACTCACCACCTGCTCCTCTGATCCTATCCCCACCCGTTTCCTAAGCCCCATCTCATCCTCCGTTGTCCCGTCCATCTCCCATATTCTCAACCTATCACTCTCCACTGCAACAGTCCCTGCTGACTTCAAACATGCTGTGGTCACACCTCTCCTCAAGAAACCCTCACTCGATCCCACATGTCCTTCTAATGATTGACTCATCTCTCTCCTTCCCTTCACTTCTAAACTACTCAAACATGCAGTTCACTGCCACTGCCTCGACTTCCTCTTCTCTCATGCCCTCCTCGATCCCTTACAGTCTGGCTTTCATCCTCTACACTCTACTGAAATGGCTCTCGTCAAAGTCTCCAGTGATTTGTTCCTGGCAAAATCCAAGGGCCTTTACTCCATTCTCATCCTTCTTGACCTCTCTGCTGCTTTCGACACCATTGATCACACCCTTCTCCTCGATACCCTGTCCTCGCTTGGCTTCACGGGCTCTGTACTATCCTGGTTCTCCTCCTATCTCTCCCACCGCTCCTTCTGTGTGTGCTCTGGTGGCTCCTCCTCCTCTGCAACCCCACTCCTTTGGTGTACCCCAAGGATCTGTTCTGGGTCTGCTTCTTTTCTCTCGCTATACCCAGTCCCTTGGTGTGCTTATCTCTTCCCATGGTTTTCAGTACCATCTGTATGCCGATGACTCCAAGATCTACCTCTCTAAGCCCAAAATCTCTCTGGCAATCCAGACCCAGATCTCTGCCTGCCTTTCTGACGTTGCTGCCTGGATGTCTCACCGCCACTTGAAGCTGAACATGGCCAAGACTGAACTTCTTATCTTTCCCCTTTCAACCTCCCCTCCTCTTCCTCCCTTCTCAATCTCTGTGGATAACTCTGTAATCCTTCCTGTTCCCTCAGCCCACAATCTGGGGGTAGTCTTTGACTCCTCTCTCTCTTTCTCCTCACACATCCAGCTCGTATCCAAGACCTGTCGTTTCTTTCTCTACAACATTAGCAAAATCCACCCCTTCTTCTCTGAACACACTACTAAAACGCTTATCCACTCCTTGATCACCTCCTGTCTCGACTACTGTAACCTGCTCCTTGCTGGTATCCCTCTGAGTCACCTCTTTCTCCTTCAATCTGTTCAACACTCTGCTACGCGTCTAATCTTTCGCCAGCCTCGTCATGCCCATGTTACGCCTCTTCTCAGGTCACCTCATTGGCTCCCTATCCACTTCCGCATCCAATTCAAACTTCTGTTGACCTATAAATGCATTCACTCTGCGGCTCCCCAGTACCTTTCATCTCTCATCTCCCCTTATAATCCCACTCGGGAACTCCGCTCCTCTGGCAAACTGCTTCTATCTATGCCCCGCTCTCTTACTGCTAACTCCAGACTTTGCTCCTTTCACCTTGCTGCACCTTACGCCTGGAACAAACTACCTGTGTTTGTATGCCAGGCACCTTCTCTAACCCTCTTCAAGTCCAGGTTGAAAGCTCACCTCCTCGCTGCTGCTTTTGGATCTTGACTCACCTGATCTCCTTTTCTCTCCCTTGTTTCACTCCTGCCTACACCTTCCGTGTTTCGTGTGTTTGTCTTAATTAGATTGTAAGCTCTGATGAGCAGGGATTGTCTCTTACGTGTCTGTACTGTACAGCGCTGCGTACGACTGGTAGCGCTATATAAATGCTAAATAGTAGTAAATCGTAGTAGTAGTAGTGCTATACAAATGATTAGTAATAGTATTAGTAGTACCCAGAATTTAGCAGCACCATAAATATTGCAGTAGGCCATAGAACATCCTTACACACAGAAACATAGAAACATGGCAGCAGAAAAAGGCCACATGTTCTATCCAGTCTGTCCTTCCATATCAACTGCAATAGTCCCTTGTTTTCCTTAAGAGATCTTCAGTGTTTGTCACATGGCAGCAGCGTCAGGCTGCCCTAAGATGTTTTTTTCTTTTGGGTAAAAGGAAAGGCAAGCTGGGGAGCAGCAGTTACAAGGGTTGAGCCCAGCTGCATTTACGCCAGTGTTGGTGAACTCAACAACGCTATCGGGGCATGAGATGTCCTTCTCCCCTGAAGCACAGAGGTCTCCATTGCAGCCGTCACTGTTAGTCTCTCACCCGGAAGGAGCGTGCACTTTGCCCCCCTGTGAGGATTCAGGGGAAGCGAGTGCAGGAGGGCGCGAGGCTGAGAAGTTGGGACCTGGTGCTCAGCAAGGTTCTCTTGCTGTGCCGGTGACAGATCAGACAGTGGAGATGTATTGGAGCTTGCCTGAGCGGCCCCTAGAAGAGGGGATGGACATTGTGGCAGGTGACATGGGCTTTTCACGGACCATCAGTACAGCATCCTTTTTACCTCCAGCTACTTTCATTTTACAGAGACCGGCACGTTTTTCTCTTGAATCAATCTGGGAAGCGATTTCTCTGTTAGGCTGTGCTTTGCAGAATATTTTCTTGAAGATCAAGGAGAATGCTAACCAGCTAGATATTTCCTCAATATAAACTTCTATTGACAATTTGGAGACCAGAAGCATTTCTCAGCAAGGTATTGTTTCAACTTTAATGAAAGACAATATGATTCTGAAAAATAAGCTTGAGCAGCTGGAGAACTCCTCTAGGGTTGCAAATATCAGAGTTTTGAATTTCCCTAAGTCGCGAATACTTTCTCCTAAAGAAATGTCTAAGAATTACATGGTCGAAGTGTTGAAAATCTCTAGGGACACTTTGCCTCTTCTTGCAAAGGCATATTTTATTCCAGTAGCTAAGAAGCGCTCTCTTGAGTCTCCTGATAAAGTGGTCCCGGCTCTATTGGAATCTAGTGACTTGAATGTGATGGATATTTTGGAAGGAATTGATTCAGATGTTACTGAATTTGGTATTCTTTTGGTTTCCCTTGCTTTGTCGGTTGACCGGGACTGGTTTTTGAGGATATATTTTAAAAACTGGCAACATCTCTTTATGGGTAAAGTTATTCAGATTTTCCCAGATCTTTCCCATGATACACAAAAGAAGAGGAAGGAATTCTTGCTTATTAGACCTGCTGTAATAAATTTAGGTGCACTCTTCTTCTTGAAGTTCCCATGTAAATGTGTTGTTAAATTTCAGTTTGTTACCTATGTGTTCTTTGAACCAGCCCAGTTGCTTGCTTTTGTTAACTCTCATATTATTACACTTCCTCCTTTAGCTCCGTAAAAGTGATAATTCAGTCTGCATTGATTGCTTTTTCCTAGGTTTGCTGCTTTGTTTTTATGTCCTTTTCCATTTGTGTTCTTGGTTTCACCAAATATTGAGGGCTCGAGTGATGGTGTTCTTGTTTTCTTATATTTATGTTTATTTTCTTGTTTATTATATTGTGAACGTCCACTTTTTCAGCACAAGTGTACTTGCTTGGATATATTTTTGAAATTCTATAAATAAAAACCAAACAAACAAAGGAAGCTTTTGGAAGGTGCACCACACATGCGTGCCGGTCTTCCTGCCCAAAGGAGCCATCTCTACTTCAGCATGATGATATAGCTTAATCAAGCCAAAATAGCAAACAACTGCATGGTGAGGCAGGAGAGTAATGAGGACCGATTCCTGCTGATCCCAGAGAACACCTGCTACAGGTGAGTAACTATGCTTTCTCCAGGACCAAGCAGGAAGTCAATCCTCACATATGGGACTCCCAAGCTACAGGTTACTGAAAAAAATCTGTAAAAGAACCCAGTGGGGCAACCAGAAAAACAAACCGAAAGAAACAGCATGAGATAATTTCTGAAAGGTTCCAAGAGTCATCATCCACATCAGTTCGACTCTACAGTAGCCTGGATGGGCTGAAGGGCCGGTGGGGAGGAGTTGCTTCAATTCCCAAAGAGATGCCAAAGTATGACTTGGCTGAAGTTGCTGTCACATCAGAAATCCATATCCAGACATTAGTGGGATGTAAAGGTGTGGACAGAGGACCACATAGCAGCCCTATAGATTTCCACCGTGGTGACTGGGCATAGGTTGGCCACAGAAGCAGCCATGGCCCTGACATTATGTGCCATGACATGGCGCTCCAAAGACAGTCCAGCTTAAGCCACCTAAATGGAAAAGGTACCCTTGGACACAGCTACACCCAGTTTGTTGGGGTCAAAAGAGACAAAGAGCTGGGAGGAACAACAGTGGGTTTGTCCTTTCCAGATAGAAAGACAGTGCTCTCTTACAATCCAGGGTGTGAAGTTCAGCCTCAGCTCTGCTCGCATAAGGCCTTGAAAAGAAAGCGGGTAGTACCACCGACTGATTCAGGTGGAAAGTGAACACCGCCTTAGGCAGGAATTTAGAGTGAGTCCTGAGGATGACCCCATTCTTATTGAACTGGATGTAAGCTGGATGTGCCACTAGAGCTTGCAGTTCACTGACTCTGCACGCAGAAGTCAGCATCACTAGAAAGACGGCTTTCCAGATGAGAAATTTGAGCAGACAAGAGCCGAGTGGCTCAAACAGAGAAGACAAGAAGCTGTGTCAGGACAAATGTTAAGGTCCCATGCCACTGGTGGAAGTTAAATAGGGGAACAAGGGAAAATGAGCCCCCTCATGAAATGACCCACCACAGGGTGAGCCAAATCAGTTTATTAGCTGCCAGACGGTGTTAAGTGGCACTTCGCTGAGATGCACACTGATCAAGTTGGACTTCAGGCCAGAATCAGAGAGGTGTAGCAAGTAGGACAGTACTTACTCCACCGAGCAGGAGAAGGGGTTGAGGGTCACACCAAATGGAGAACCTGCACCACTTGAAAGCGTAGGCATGGTGCGTAGAGTTTCCACGTTTTCTGGCAGGTGAAGGTCCATGGTGAGACCACACCTTGAATATTGTGTGCAATTCTGGTCGCCGTATCTTAAAAAGGATATAGAGTTATTAGAAAAGGTTCAGAGAAGAGCCACCAAAATGGTAAAGGGGATGGAAGGATACTCCTATGAAGAAAGGCTAAAAAGGTTAGGGCTCTTTAACCTGGAAAAGAGACGGCTGAGGGGAGATATGATAGAAGTCTATAAATTAATGAACGGAGTGGAACAGGTAAACGTAGATCGATTGTTTACGCTACCACAACCAAAACAAAAGATATGATAGAAGTCTATAAATTAATGAACAGCGTGGAACGGGTAAACGTAGATCGATTGTTTACCTTATCAGAATATAGAAAGACTAGGGGACATGCAATGAAGCTACAGGGTAAACTATTTAAGACTAATAAAAGAAAATATTTTTTCACTCAACGTGTAATCAAACTCTGGAATTTGTTACCGGAGGATGTAGTAAAGGCTGTTAGTGTAGCTGGGTTTAAAAAAGGTTTGGACAAGTTCCTGGAGGAAAGGTCCATAAACCATTATTAAGAAGTGACCGAAGATATCAATGCTTGACCCAGTACAAGCATTGTGGAACTTGTGTCTCTTGGGGAAACTGCTAGGTACATATGACCTAGATCGGCCACTGTTGGAAACAGAATACTGGGCTTGATGGACCTTGGTCTGACCCAGTATGGCATATCTTATGTTCTTATGTTCTTAAAAATCAGCATGCACAACAATCACAGTGCTACAACATTTATCTGGGGGCGGGGGGGGTTCATTCATACTGAGATCAGAAAGCTATCAAAACAAAATGCACCTCTCTAGAAACCAAAATGTACAACTCAAAACAGAAAAAACAATTGAAATTACCTTACCTAAGACCCAACAGTGAAACAAAATAAGATAAATCTGTCTTTATGCACTACTGACTAACAAAGATAAGAACACAGATATTTCAGATATCAACTTAAAAGTCTGACAAAATACAGCTCTGACTTATTAAAGAAGAAAATCAGCATATGAAAACACAAGTAATTACCAAGTTAAAGCCAGGCTTTTTAAATCTATTACAATCAGAAAATATTATCCTTTTAAAAACACAATGTCAGATAAGCAAATAAATGAATAATTATACACTTTCTCTTCTAATACAAACAACTTCTATTTTTCTGTTCAGTTTTTCACATGTACCATTATTTTCAAACATTACAGCTCCTCTGAAAATGTCCCTCCTAAAGGACTTCACAATATCACCTTGTTTACACACATACAATAGGCTGCCTCTCCCTTTCCAGGCCAAACCCAAAACTCTCGGGATCCAAAATTCTGACTAAATATTCCTATCAAATGTTATATAATACATGACCATAGCAGAAGGAAAATCACTATTAGAACATATTGAATAAGACGGGTACAATTTTCCTGAAATATGCAAAAATTAACCCGGCTGCAGAATGTGTATTAAAAATTTAAAGTAGGCCTTCAAAGGGTTAAACACTGTCTGTACTCTATACACACAATCTCTGTCTTCTCAGCCTTGCCGTGACTGAAGAGAATTCACAGGTTTGCAAACTTGTGCAGGTTCCCATGATTCCCATTCTCAAGCTAGGTCAAGCTAGGCACCTCCTTTTATTAGGAAAAAAACTGTTACATGGTACAAATTCAGCTCTACATCAAGCTTTGTTTATATGTCAGAGCACAGACATTGCTCAACTCCAGCATTCTAAAAAGAAAAGCATTCTGTCTCATTCTCACAAACAATGTCATCCCAAAGTACAACCTTGGCTTTTATAACACATCTCTCTCCAGGCTGCTGGGCTTCAGACTGTCAGCAACATTCCAAGCCATTCTCCACATTAACTCTTTCAGAGGGCCCTGGTACCCCCACTTCACGTTACTTTCAACAGTTAGCAGATCTGCTAACTACGTTAATCATGCTGACCGGCATATTCAGCGGTACTAACACGGTTAGTGCCACTGAATATTCGCAGGTGCTGCAGCGGAAAACCCCAATGCTAGCATCAGGGGTGTTCCAGAGGCAGAGCAGAGGCAGCACCAGTTATAACCAGGCAGTGGAAATATTCAGCCCAGTTACCCTTAAACAGCAAAAGTCAGGCATCTTAAAGGGTGGCCTAACTTTTGCCAGAGAGCTAACTGAGCAGCGATTGGATACTGCCGCTACCCTGTTCTCTTTGCCACTATCCAGCCGGCCCAGATATTCAATGCCAATGGCTGGCTATAGCCCTGGCATTGAATATCTGCCTCTTAAGTTCCATGGCAATAACTACTTTACAAAGCCTAAACACCACCACTGAATATTGGGCTCCATATTTTTAAATGTTAAACTCTGATTTGTATGTATCTGGGTGCGCGCTCTCCTGCAGGTAGAAATATGTGCTGATGGCTCTTTTGAGTCGGTGGGGCAGTCAGATTGTTGTTTTGCTTTGACTGCTGCAGCTGTTTGCTGCCCCAAGCACCTGCCTAGTATTGACAAATGGTTGGGCCTACCCTGATGAAAGGGATCTGTGGGGCAGTCTTCCATGGGAGGCTCTGCAGTTATGGCCAGGCTATGAGGTAGGTCCCACGTTGTCTTATGGGGCAAAGCCTATACAGATATACTCCATAGGAGATGTGAGTGAATTGACTGGATGCCTGAGGAGGGGGAATAATGAATCAGCAGACAAAAGTCACCCATTCTGAAGCTGTGTTGAGATTTTTCAGTTTTCCAAATTCATTCTCTTCCATGCAGCTGCTGTTCATTTCAACTTTTGCCAGAATTTTCTGGAGCACACCGTGTCAGCCGAAAAACTGAATTACAGCCTGAAGAGGGACACGGGCAGCAGTGTAACCTGGCATGAGGGCAGAAGTCACAGGTTAACCAGAGGAAGGACTGTGAAGCTATTGCAGCAGCCAGGGACAGAGGACTCTCAGGTACAGGACAAACACTGATTATTATATATTGGATTCAGAAAAAGATGGAAGGTCTTGCTGTGATCCTTCTGGAGCTTTCCCAAATTACACTGGTTTGTAGTGATGTGTTACGATGGGACCTGACCATGATTACATGACCTATGGATGACCTTAATAAAGGTCTAGAATTGTTTGTGCTTGAATGATACTTCTACTATTGATCATTTATATAGCGCTACAAGGTATACACAGCGCTATACAGACACATGCATAGCGCCAGAATCCTAACAGCCAGAACAAATTGACAGCACATAACACCAGTCCTGAAAAGTCTACACTGGCTTCCAATCTCACAACAGATTAAACACAAAGCCATAACTATACTACTACTACTACTACTGAGCATTTGTAAAGCACTACCAGTCGTACCCAGCACTGCACAGACATGTAAGAGACAGTCCCTGCCCATTAGAGCTTACAATCTAGTCAAGACAAAACACAGAAGGTGTAAGCAGGGATAGACTAGGGAAAGAAAAAGGGAGAGAAGAGGAGATCAGGTGAGTCAAGATCCAAAAGCAGCAACAAAGAGGTGAGCTTTCAACTTGGATGTGAAGAGGGTCAGAGAAGGTGCCTGGCGTACCGATACAGGTAGTTTGTTCCAGGTGTAAGGTGCAGCAAGGTGAAAGGAGCAAAGTCTAGAGTTAGCAGTAGAAGAGAAGGGCGCAGATAAAAGTACTTTGCTGGAAGACGTAGTTCCCGAGGGGGGGTTGTAAGGAGAGATGAGAGAAGAAAAGTACTGAGGAGCCGCAGAGTGAATGCATTTATAGGTCAGCAGGAGAAGTTTGAACTGGATGCGGAAATGGATAGGGAGCAAATGAAGTGACTTGAGAAGAGGAGTAATATGGGCATGACGAGGCTAGCGGAAGATTAGTCGCGCAGCAGAGTGTTGAACAGATTGAAGAGGAGAGAGATGATTCAAAGTGAGACCAGCAAGGAGTAGGTTACAGTAGTCAAGACAGGAGGTGATTAAGGAGTGGATAAGCGTTTTAGTAGTGTGCTCAGAGAGGAAAGGACAGATTTTGCTAATGTTATAGAGAAAGAAATGGCAGGTCTTAGCTACAAGCTGCATATCTGTGGAAAAAGAGAGTGAGGAGTCAAAGACAACTCCCAGATTGCAGGCCGCGGGAACAGGAAGGAATACAGAGTTATCCACAGAGACTGAGAAAGGAGGAAGAGGAGGGGAGGTTTTAGGGGGAAAGATGAGAAGCCAAGTCTTGGCCATGTTCAATTTTAAGCGGCGGTGAGACATCCAGGCAGCAATGTCAGAAAGGCAAGCAGAGATCCAGGTCTGGATTGCCAGAGAGATTTCAAGTGTAGAGAGGTAGATCTGGGAGTCATCGACATACAGATGGTACTGAAAGCCATGGGAAGAGATAAGCGCACCAAGGGACTGGGTATAGAAAGAGAAAAGGAGCGGACCCAAGACAGATCCTTGGGGTACACCAACTGGGAGCGGGGTAGGAGAGGAGGAGGAGCCACCAGAACACACACTGAAAGAACGATGGGAGAGGTAGGAGGAGAACCAGGATAGTGCAGAGCCCTTAAAACCAAGTGAGGACATGGTATCGAGGAGAAGGTTGTGGTCAACAGTGTCAAAAGCAGCAGAGAGGTCAAGAAGGATGAGGACAGAGTAAAGGCCCTTGGATTTTGCCAGGAACAAATCACTGGAGACTTTGGCAAGAGCCGTTTCAGTAGAGTGTAGAGGACGAAAGCCAAGTAAGGGATCCAGGAGGGCATGAGAGGAGAGGAAGTCGAGGCAGCAGCGGTGAACCGCACGTTCGAGTAGTTTAGAAATGAAGGAAAGGAGAGAGATTGGTCGATAGTTAGAAGGACAGGTGGGATCAAGTGAGGGTTTCTTGAGGAGAGGTGTGACTACAGCATGCTTGAAATCAGCAGGGATTGTTGCGGTGGAGAGCGATAGGTTGAGAATATGAGAGATGGAAGGGACAATGGTGGAGGAGATGGGGCTTAGGAGACGGGTGGGGATAGGATCAGAGGAGCAGGTGGTGAGTTTGGAGGAAAAAAGGTGTGCAGTTTCCTCTTCAGAGATCACAGGAAAGGAAGAGAGGGTAGCAGAGGTAGGGGGAGAGTTGGGAGTGGAGAGGGGGAGGAGGGGAAGTATCTGACTTTCACATTCAAAATCCTTCATAACCTCTCAGCTCCCTGCCTCAATGATCAAATCATAAAAGCATCCATAACGAGACCAAGAAGAGCAGCAAACCAGAATCTCCTGATCATCCCCCCATTCAAGACCAAATGCACACAACAGACAAGTAATAGGGCTTTCTTGCTTTATGCCCCCACTATCTGGAACTCCCTACCCAAAACCATCAGATCTGCACAATCTTCTAAAGATATGAAAAAGTACTCAAAACACACCTTTTCATAGAACACTTTGGACCTAATGACATTACACATCTATAAATACAGCATCCTCTGCTGATCGATCGACTCAATCAGTCCCCACAATTAACTCTATATTTAACTCTAAGTTCTTTTCTCCCTTGTTCTGTATCTTCTGCTGAACTATTGACTCTATTAAAATCCCATAGTTAACTCCACATTTATCTCCAAGTTGTTTACCCCCTGTTTATTGCAAAACAAGCGGCGACTGTACACATGGACTTCACCCAATGGATTGTATACCCCCTGTTTATTGTTCTTTGTAAACTGCCTTGGACAAAGACAGTATAAAAATAAACTGTTAAATAAATAAATAAACAAACATGTAAAAGATGGTTCCTGCTTGTAAGAGCTTACAATCTAGTCAAAACAGACAACACAAAGCTGAGGACAACGATACATCTAGGGGAATGGTAAGGAAACACATACGAGACTAAAGGGATCAGGATCTAGAAGCAGCCTCAGAGGTGAGCTTTTAGCATGGATTTGAGAAGTGCCAGAGAGGAAGCCTGACATACAGATTCAGGTAGTTTGTTTCAGGCATAAGGAGCACCAAGGTGAAAAGATCAGTCTGGAGTTGGCAGTGGAAGAGAAGAGCGCAGACAGAAGCAATCCGCCAGGAGAGCAGAGTTAACAAGGAGGGGTGTAGGGAGAGATAAGAGAGGAAAGGTAGTGAGGAGCAGCAGAATGAGAGCACTTATAGGTCAGTAGGAGTAGTCTGAACTGGATATGGAAACAGATATGGAGCCAATGAAGTGACTTGAGAAGAGGGGTTATATGAACATATTAGGGCTGGCAGAAGATTAGCTGCACAGCTGAGTTTTGAACAGATTGAAGGGGAGAGAGATGATTTAGAAGGAGACCAGCAAGGAGGAGGTTGCAATAGTCTAGACGAGAGGTGATTAAAGAGTGCTTAAGTGTCTTAGTAGTGTGTTCAGAAAGGAAGGGGTGAATTTTGCTTATGTTATAGAGAAGGAAACAACAGTTTTTAGCTATCAGTTGAATGTGTGTGGAGAAGAAGGAAGAGTTAAAGATGACCCCAGGGTTGCAAGCCTTGGAAACAGGAAGTAGTAGAGTGTTATTCACAGAGGATTGAGAAAGGAGGAGGTGGGTTCAGAGGGAAAAATAAGAAGTTCAATTTTGGCCACGTTCAATTTCAAATGGCGGTGAGACATCCAGGCAGCAATTCAGATCTGATGCTGGACTCTCCTTAGTTTTTAGTAAAATATTCTGGACTAGCAGAAGTCTTTTGAAGAGTAATATCAGGAATGAAGAGGAACAGCTGGCAACTTTAAATATCCTCACTGGGATTCTCTAGACCCTTGTCACATGCAGACTCCTGTTGTTTCTGAACTATGACATTCATGGCTACTGGTGGATTAATCCTATTTTGGAAGAGGGTGGTACCATTCAGTTCTGTAGAGGTGAAGGATTTGGTTGGAGGAGGAGATTCATCTAGGCAAAGGGCAGTTTTCAAAGGCATTTAAATAGATGAACAGTGAATTACATGGGTAAACAGAGTATCTGAAGATTACCTTCCTTCAACCTACTTGATAGTACATGTGGCCCTTAACCAAGCTGAGAGGAGGCAATTCCTGGACATGTGTTTAATATGGAGGAGAAAAGTAATGCATGGACTGGATTTTCAGATCTGTGCACAAAAAAGGCCAAAAAATATTTATTTTCTAAAATTACTAATGATTCTCCCTCCTTAACAAAATCTCTTTTTTTTTTCAGTTGTTTCACAACTCTCCACCCAGCATGAGCTCCAACAAGACCTGCCTTGGTCAGGTTCGTGAGCCGAGCAACTAGCCGATTATTTCCTGAAGAAGGTTCAGCTCCTAAAGAGTGCATTCCATTCTTACCCTCCTTTCTCCCCTCCAGGCGTCACCAGGGCCATGCATGGTCAGACTGTTCTTGTCCCGCTTACTGAGTTATCTCAGACATTACAATCCACCCACAAGACTACTTCTACACTAGACCCCTACGTAGCTCAGTCAGCCCTCGTTGGGACTCCTTCCTATTTTGCATGTACTGGTTAACCAGAACCTATCATCTGGTTTGGTACCAATAATCTGGAAAAAAGCAATACTCTTGACCCCTTCATAAAAACCAGCAAGGGATCTCCTTGATCCCCAAAACTACAGTCCAATTCTGAACCTGCCATTTGTATCCAAGGTAGTAGAAAAAACTGTTTTCTGTCAGTTGTCAGGTCCACTTTCTCCATCCATGACAGTCAGGCTTCCGTCCACAGCATAGTACAGAGACAGTTGTGGTGGTTTTAAAGGAAATGTATAGGGCACTGGATCAAGGCAAGTACACTCTTGCAATTTCCCTTGACTTATCAACAGCTTTTGACCTGGTGGACCACGATCTACTCCTAGCCCATTTATATGACACTGGTATCCGTGGTGTGACACTTTCATGGCTTACCTCTTTCTTACGGGACAGATATTTTCAAGTCCACATTCAGAATGATATTTCCATTCCTCGAGACCTCCTGTGTGGAGTCCCAAAGGTTCAATTCTTTCCCCTCTATTGTTTAACATCTTTCTTGGCCACTTGATTATCCTGATACAGAGTTTAGGTATTTCATGTTACATATATGCTAATGACATCTTACTGCTGATGAAAGCTTCATACACCTCTCTCTCTCCCATTAATACCTGTTTGGTCCATATCTCATCCTGGTTACAGGATAACTCTCTCAAACTGAACCCATTAAAGTCGACAGCCATCTGCTTCACTGGTTCCCACATAAGTCCACTTCTAGCTCTAAGAAGATGTCTCACTATCATTGTATTCTTCTATTCATTATCTTGGTATTATCCTTGACTCCGCTCTTACATTCTCCCCTCAATCCATGTTTCTGGCCCTTCGGCGCTTCCGCAGTATACAACCTTTCCTCAATAAATCAGCCCAAATCACCATTCTACTTCATACCGTGGTTTCCAAGCTGGATTATTGTAATATCACATATCTTGGCCTTCCCCAATCTCAACATCTATAAAATCATCCATCACCTCTCAGCAGATGTGCTTGACTCACTAATCACAAAAGAAGCCTCCCCCTGCTCCAGAAACAAACATACGATCAACATCCCTCCTGACTACAGAAAGAGCAAGCAATCAACCTCCAAAAGAGCATTTTCCCTAGCCACACCACAACTCTGGAACTCCCTCCCTGAAGATATACGTGCAACTGGAGACATTAAAGACTTCCGTAGAAAACTTAAAACCTTCCTGTTCACAGAACACTATGGTCACATTACCTAATCCTACAGTTTCTCTGCCCACCCCCCCCCCCCAACCAAAGTCTCCTTGACTAACCCATATGGAACAAATGCCTATTCATACCCAAACAAACACAACCATATGTTATTGTGTAAATTTGTTGATCAAGTTGTAAATAGTTCTCCCCTGTTTACACCAAACCAATTACAATGTATCCTGTTCATGTTCTGAGTTTAATTTATTTTATTTTTTTATTTATTTTTATTTCTTATATACCGCGCTCTTTTAATCAGTGCAGTTTACAAATGAACAAAATTTAAACACAATGTAAACTGCTTTGATTTTAGGATAAGGTGGTATAAAAAACAGGTTAAATAAAAATAAATAAAACGTAAGCATCTTCAATCCATCCAAAAAACAGCCAATCGCCTACTCACCTGCGCAAAGAAATTCGATCACATTACTCCACTATTCATTCAACATCACTGGCTGCCAATCAACTCCCGGATTCTATTTAAAACCCTCACACTCACAAAGCCATTCACGATGCCGCACCAGACTATCTCTCTTCATTAATTATCCTTCATACTCCTGCAAGGTCCTTCCATTCCCTACATGTTTTTTTTCCAATCATTTCCCTTCCCCAGGACTAATAAAATATGAGTCCACATGGAAAACTGCCTTCTCGGCTGCAGCCCCGGCCCTTGGAATGGTTTATCTGTCCCTCTTCGCACAGAGCTGAGTTTCAAGAATTTCAAAAATATGCTTATAACTCACCTCTTTGAATCTCTGTTCAACATTCAGCCCACTCAATCTTGAAGTAGCAGATACTCTATGTTGGATTTAGCAACCACATAGATTGCATGCACTGTTGCAGTATATCAAATAAAATTAACCATAACCATTTTTAATTGAAATTTCACCTGCACAAAAAGCGGATGGAAAATATGTGAGTGCCTTGGAGCTCTGAACAGTTCTCAAAGAGTAAGTACCTATGGTCCAGAACAAGGATTAGGAAAGTAATCAGCCACATGACATTCCGAGATTACATGTCCTATCGAATAGCAGAGGCAGGACTGAGGTGCATTGGCAGAGCAGTATGTCAAGGCAGAGTTGGAAGGGTCTCAAAAGTGGAATATCAATCATTTGCTCTTTTTCTTACCTCTCTTTCCACCTCCACATCCCCTCCCCTCCCATACATCGCTTGTCTCTATGTATCGGACTGTTAGTGCCTCTGGTGAGTGGTGACTGATTAATGGGGGATGGAAGACACAGAAGAGGGGATTACTGGGATAGAAGAGGCAATGATGTCATTGCTCATAGCAGATATCGGATAATATGTTGAGATGCAGGCAGGGGCTGCTTGAGATGTATCCCTTCATTCAAACCTAATCTCTGTAATTGGAAATTTTAGTTAGAAAAGCCAGTGAAAGCATAGTGATCACAGAATTATCCAGCTGACGTCAGCACATGATGTGATGGGAATCAAAGACATATCATTGGATGTCCTGAGCACTGCAGATTGGCTTTGCTGGAATCTCAGGTCTTCGTTAGATCTCTGTCTCTTTGAAAGGGTTCATGCCAGCCTAACTCAGGCATTTGAGGCCAAAGCTTGCAGCTTTTCTTTCAAGTCATCTTAGCTGGATTCCATCTTCAAATTCCTCAGGTTTATTGATTTTGACCTCCAAATTCCCGAAAACAGAAAGAAAACCATAATGTACTATTGGGCCACTAATCCAGAACCCCTTAGAACTGTTCCAGAACCCTTCAGCCACCATTGACTTCCCTAATGCCTAGTTTAAGTAGCAGGCTGGTTCACCTGGAAATTAAAATTGTGTGCAAAGGTCTAAAGAGAATGATATTAAGAAAGAATATATACCCCTAAGGGACACGTAGGGAAAGAGAAACTCTTAACATGCCAGTTCCCCTATTCCCTTCTCCCCATTGTTCGCACATTCCTCTTAGGCAAAAATATCTGAGGCTAACACCAAACCCCATGTCTGAGAAATGGTATCTTGGGCTTTTCAATATTCTGCATTCTCTAGAAAACTTTCATCAGTCAGGCCTGAGTTTCTTCAGTTGATTGACTGAGGAACTTTAACACATCCTTCTGTTTTGTCTCTGAAGGGGCGATCCTGTGATAGTTATGGCATCTATTGCACCAGCCCAAACTTCAACAGCCCTGCCAAACCAGTGGTTCTTTGGAGCCAGCAAGATGTGTGCAAATGGCTAAAGAAGCACTGTCCACATAACTATCTCTTCTACGTGGAGGCTTTCTCCCATCATGCTATCACAGGTATGGTCACCATCTCTGCCAAGCTGCGCCTTTCTCATGTTCTCACTACCTCCGTCCCATCTTCCATCACACTATCATAGTATAATCATAGGGCCCGATATTGAAAGGAATTACAGCGGTTAGCAGGCCTTCTAAGTGCATTAATCCCCTTGGCCAGGATATCCCCAGGTGCTGCCACCAGGGCTGGTGCTAGGGTCTCTGGTGCCCTCCTGCAACCTATAGATTGGGCCCCCCCCCCTCCTTCATTACTATTAATGATGGGTTACACTCCTCCTTTACCAAAACTTCTTTGTGAACTCAGTTCATATGATGTTGATCCTTATAATCAAATGTTCTAACAAGAAAATTGCAGTGAAGGGGCAACTGCATAGCTGGAATAAAAAGAAGTAATGAGGAGTAATATTTAACATTGTATAACAAGGCTGTGATAGCAAAGGGCTAATGCAGTCAAAGCAAATACATTTAACCAATAAAAGATCTACAAAGGTGACAATCACTTAGCTTTCCCTGCCTCTTCTCCCACCTGTAATTGTTGCTACAGATACTACTATCGCTGTATATTTGCATGCATAGTTGTGCAGCTCTTTCTTAAATCCAACAAATAAGGAGAAGGTGATAAAATGAGTGTAGCTGGGCTTAAAAAAGTCAATAGACTGTTATTAAGACAGACCTGGGGAAAAGTCACTGCTATCCTTGGGTGTAAGCAGCATGGAAACCACAGCGAGCCCTAAGAGGCAGACTCAATCCCAGAGCTGATGATGGAAGTCCTGACCGTTGATGGTGGCAGCATCAATGTGAGAAACACCACTTGGCTGGACTTTGGAATTTCTTTGAGAGCAACTGTGAAACATGCAGAGACTTTGCTGGCACTGCAGCCAGGCTGGATAAAAGTGGCAAGATCACTCCATAGCCTTCCATGAGAGCCAACGATGGAGCTCGTTGTAGTGGATTGGCAGTGATGCTAACTACAAGCTTCAGGCCTTGCCCTGTGGTGCATGTGTATCTGACTCTTGCCAACCAACTTGCTGTACCAGAAGCTCCTCCCACTCCCTCTGTTTTTTTGTAGCTGGTGGGCTGGCTGGGGCATAAAGGTAACTATTACCCTAGCCGTGGGCCATGAGAGGGAAGGAAAGAGGTCCGGCATCTTTGGTGTCCTGCAGCAAAGCTGAAACAAGTTGAAAAGTTTACACTTTACAGTGTGACACAATAGTGTATTTCCCTCATAGGATCAGATATTTGGGGGCTTCATCTGTGTGTGCCTTAGGAAGTGTCGGGGGGGGGGGGTGTCCGTGCATAACTGTGTGTCAATTGGCGCATATGTCTGTGATTTTCTCTGTGTCATAGAGACTGCTTGAGGTTACATATCCATGTGTGTGTGTGTCTGTCTATCTGTGTGTCAAGGGCTCTGTTGGGGGCTCTGCATGTCTCTGACATGGAGAGTGTTGAGGATTGCATGCGTGTATGTCTGTACGCCATGAGGAGTTTTGGGGCAGAGCTGTCTAGGTTAATATCTGTCTGGGACTGTGTGTGCATATGAATGACAAAGTGATATATTTCCCCTTCCTTCATTTGCACAATCATATACTGTATATCTGCGCGTATGTGTGTATGTTATGGTAGTAGAGGCTGTATGAGAATCTTTATAACTAGTGTTTTTTATAAAGGTCTTGCTTTTCAGATAGTGGGTGTGTAGTGCAGGTGCGGTGTCTGTGTGTGTGGTGCAGTGTTGGGGTGGGATGCCTGACTCTGTGTGTGCGTAGTGCAGGGTTGGGATTCCTGAGTGTGTGCACGCTGCATGGGTCAGTTGCCTTTTTTTGTGTGTGAGGGGGGGGGTATAGGGAGTGGGGTGCTTCTGTGTGTTTGTGTAGTGTGGGGAAGAGATGGCTGTGTATGTGGTGCAGGGGTAGGGTGCCTGGGTGTCTTCTGGTAGGGGTGGGGGACAGTGCCTTTTTGAGTGCATTCATTGTTCCCCTTTCTACCCTCTCTTCAACCTCCAACCCTTGCAATGTTCTACCCCCTCCCTGCAGACCTTTCCTGCTGCCTCTCCCCCTCTGTTCCCTTCCCAGCCTGTGCCCCTTTCTCCCTCCCTTTTGCCCTCCATTCCCACCCCCCTATCTTTCTTTGTCAAACCCACTGCCCCTTTACATTTTTTCTTCCTATCTCCTGAGTGCTTCTGGCCCCAGCAGCTCTTCAGCAGCCTTCCGCTCTTGTTAAGCCCATGGGATAGGCTGTTCCCACGGGCACTGAAGAAGGCTGCCATCATGGAGAGAAGTATATTGGTGTTCTGCTAATTGATCCATGGGACAGGCTGTTCCCACGGGCACTGAAGAAGGCTGCCATCATGGAGAGAAGTATATTGGTGTTCTGCTAATTGATCCATGGGACAGGCTGTTCCCATGGGCAGTGAACACTACTGTGCTACTGGCTGCAATTGCAGCCTTCTTCAGTGCCCATGGGAGTAGCCTGTCCTGTGGGATGAAGAAGAGAAGAAGGCAGTGACCAAGGAGAGAAGCGCAATGGTGCTCAGTACCTGAGGGAATAGCCTGTCCCATGGACCAACGAGCAGAACACCAACATGCTGCTCTCCTCAATTGCAGCCTTCTTCAGCCCATGGGACAGGCTGCTCCAACGGGCACGGCACACCCTGCAGATAGTTGATTAGCATCAGGGTGTTCCGGGGGCAGAGCAGAGGCAGCATCCAGTGATGACCCGCCACCAGCAATATTGAGCCACGGCCTGGTTATCGCTAAGCAGCAAATGTCAGGCGCAGTAAAGACCGGCCTAACCACTGCCCAATTAGCTTCATCACAATCTGGGAAACCAAGATATTCAATGCCTGGAGCTGGATATGGTCTCAGCATTGAATATCTGGGTCTAAAGTTCAGTGGCAGTGGCTAGCCGCTTTAGCAGAGTTATCCGCCACCACCACTGAAGATCGGGCACATAGTCTCCGCCAGGGTGAGCCTTTCCCAGGCTCTCACTACATCCCATCTTTCTCTCATCACACTGTCATAGATATAATCATGGTCTCCACAAGGCCGAGTCTCTCTCTCAGGCTTCCATCACACCCATTGCTTCCCTCATTATGCTACAACAAAGATGATCATGGCCTCCACTATGCTGAGTCTTTCCAGGGCTCTCACTATTTCCAGCCCTTTTTCTATTGCACTATCATTGGTATGATCGTGGTCTGTGCCATTCTGAGCTTTTCCCAAGCTCTCACTACTTCCAGCCCTTCTCCCATCTCCCTGGACACTGTCATACTGAGCCTGTTTCATGACTCCCACAATATGGAGTAGGAAAGTATGCAGTCATATGATGTCCTCACATTATCATAGATATGGCTACTCTAAAGCCAACCTATCTGCCACTAAACTCCGAGCCCTTTTCCAATATCTGAAGCCCTGTGGATGGGTAAAAAGCAGAATCCAATAAAGTTACAGATATTGAAATTGTTGGAGAGTGAGATCCAGGTGGCTATCCAAGTTAAAAATTTGGGAGTCATATTGGACTCTACATTTACTTTTGAAATACAAGTGTGGGCAGCTGTGAATAAGGCATGGTGGAAACTATGATTAGTTTGATAGCTTGGAACTTTTAGCATCTCAACATTTTAGAATAGTTATACAGTTGGTTGTTGTCAGTCACATGTTATATTGTAAGGCAGTTTATGTTGGTCTTCCACAGAACGGCTTAGTTAAGCTTCAAAGGATCCAAAATTTCACCTTTAATTTAATAATTTAGCAGCTAAGGTGATCATCAAAGAGTCTTGTGGGGGCAGAAAGACTCTGCTTCTCTAGGAATTGCACTGGCTCCCAAATGAGGTCAGAATTACATTTAAAATCTAATGTATAGAGTATTGGACTTTGAATAACATGGGATCCATCTATTAAAGGTGAAATTAAGAAATCTGCCCTAAGCACTCTATGCACACAAGTAATTAATTTGGTTATTTCTGGGCTGAATGATTGATCAGTAGCAGGAAAGAGGCTTTTGGGTGAGTAGTTCCCACCCTGTTCAGTCACAAGAGAAAGTAGATTATAAGGCCTTTCGTTAAAACTTAAACATTTAGCTCTTTGAGCAATATCTTGACTTTACATAATAGTAGGTAAACTAAGGCGTTTGCTATATCTAGTAGATGTCCCTTGGGATTTTTAATTACATTTTATAGTAAAGATTGTCATAGATGATTTTTCCTTAAATATTTTAGGAAATATTTTGATACTGTAGGTGAAATAAGAAGGATTAGTTACAATTAGTAGAGCTTCCTTTTGGTTTATCGACTGCATTCTCTGCAGTAAAGATGGTGTGTTGCACAAACTTGGGATTTTATATATATTTTTTAAACAATTTATAGATTTTTTGCAAACTATTCATACTAATACAAGTTTTCATTTTGTGTTGTAATATTTAGATTCTCAGGGGAGCAATTTCTTCAAATGGTTAGTTTTGCATGTACCATGACAGCAATGAACCTCTCTCCTAAGCCTGAGTATTTGTTATGTTTTATGGTAGTAATGTTTTATGATGTTTACTGTTAACTTATTTGTTATACCACCTTTTGTTTATAAAAACACAAAGCAGTTTACAACCAAAAGTTATTGTGTTTTGTGCTTTCTGTGCACTATTTTGTGTTGTCATTCAGTAGAAAAGGCAGGCTACATTATGTGAATTACATATATTAAACTATATTATAATAGCTTTGGCCACAACCTATCCCAGGAGTCTCTTTGACTTTGGGGCTTGTTTACAAAGCCGTGGTAGCGATTCGTGAATCGCTACCGCGGCTTTGTAAACAAGCCCCTTTGTCTTGGATGCTTTCTCCCACTTTCTCTGGCTCTCCCTTTACATATGTTATCTTCTATGACCAGGATCAGGACAACCACTGGACAAAACCCAGGTCAAGGTTGCTTCCAGCACCCCTTACATTTTTGGATTTGTGCATTCACAGACTGTCAGACTTATTGAAACGGGCAAATTGGCTCTCCCCATGGCTTGTCCGCCCTTTTCAGCAGCCCTGTCAGTATACAAACATACATAAAAGCCTTGACAGTGACAAATAGAGAGAGAGAGAGAGAGAGAATGGCACTAGTGTCACAGGAGATGCAGGAGAGAATCAGATACAAATAGTGTTATTGGGGTGACAGTTTTATTCCTATTGTCAAAGACATAGATAAAGGGGGCCATTTACTAATGTTTAGTGCATGTTATCTCTGCAGCAGCAGCAACACATGCTATTAGTAAATGACCCCCACAATTATTAAAATATCATTAATAGATACTTCAGAAAGGAGAATGATGACACAGCTGATAAATAGAGGCTATGTCTGACATCACAGGCACCATTATTGTGCTTTTCCAAATGACGGGAGAGGCATAAGCAAAGCTGATGTGACATACACGTACAGAGCTGTATGGACGGGACCCTGAATACGGGTGTTGCAGGACAGGAATGAGGAATGTGGGAAAGCTGGGAGAGGAAGTTCTAAGTGTCTGAAAAACGTCCAGTAGGAGTTCCATATCATTGCTTTATCATCGCTAATATTTAGCCATGACTGAAACAAAGCCTTGTTAAGAGTTTATCCATTATGTGATAGTGTCTATCTTGCTTTTGGCAGGTCGAGCACTGCTGCGGCTGAACTCAGAGAAGCTGCATCGAATGGGCATTACACAAGAGTCGCAGCGGCAAGAGCTGCTCCAGCAGGTCCTGCAGCTGCAGGTGCATGAGGAAGTTCGCAGTCTTCAGCTGCTTAGCCAAGGTCCTGCAGGAAGAAGCTGGGGCAGCTGGGAGGGATAGCAAATGACAGACTGAATCCCTGTGCCCATCTCCTGAGCCCTCCAGTCTTAGTGGTTACAGGCTCTGAAATCCCAGAACCTGTCTTCTGAACTCTCCAGTCCTAGAGGTGACAGGCTCTGTATCCCTTTACCCCTCTCCTGAGTTCTCAAGTCCTAGAGATGAAAAACTCCATATTCCTGCACCCATCTCCCAAACTCTCCAGTCCTAGTGGTGACAGGCACTTATCCCTTTACCCCTCTCCTGAGTTCTCAAGTCCTACAGATGAAAAACTCTGTATTCCTGCACCCATCTCCCAAACTCTCCAGTCCTAGTGGTGACAGGCTCTGTATCCCTTTACCCCTCTCCTGAGTTCTCAAGTCCTAGAGATGAAAAACTCCATATTCCTGCACCCATCTCCCAAACTCTCCAGTCCTAGCGGTGACAGGCTCTGTATCCCTTCACCCCTCTCCTGTTCTCAAGTCCTACAGATGAAAGGCTCTGTATGCCTGCACCCATCTCCCAAACTCTCCAGTCCTAGTGGTGACAGGCACTTATCCCTTTACCCCTCTCCTGAGTTCTCAAGTCCTACAAATGAAAGGCTCTGTATTCCTGCACCCATCTCCCAAATTCTCCAGTCCTAGCAGTGATAGGCACTTATCCCTTCACCCCTCTCCTGAGTTCTCAAGTCCTACAGATGAAAGGCTCTGTATGCCTGCACCCATCTCCCAAATTCTCCAGTCCTAGCAGTGATAGGCACTTATCCCTTCACCCCTCTCCTGAGTTCTCAAGTCCTACAGATGAAAGGCTCTGTATGCCTGCACCCATCTCCCAAACTCTCCAGTCCTAGTGGTGACAGGCACTTATCCCTTCACCCCTCTCCTGTTCTCAAGTCCTACAGATGAAAGGCTCTGTATGCCTGCACCCATCTCCCAAACTCTCCAGTCCTAGCGGTGACAGGCACTTATCCCTTTACCCCTCTCCTGAGTTCTCAAGTGCTACAGATGAAAAACTCTGTATTCCTGCACCCATCTCCCAAACTCTCCAGTCCTAGCAGTGATAGGCGCTTATACCTTTACCCCTCTCCTGAGTTCTCAAGTGCTACAGATGAAAGGCTCTGTATTCCTGCACCCATCTCCCAAACTCTCCAGTCCTAGCAGTGATAGGCGCTTATACCTTTACCCCTCTCCTGAGTTCTCAAGTGCTACAGATGAAAAACTCTGTATTCCTGCACCCATCTCCCAAATTCTCCAGTCCTAGCAGTGATAGGCGCTTATACCTTTACCCCTCTCCTGAGTTCTCAAGTCCTAGAGATGAAAGGCTCTGTATTCCTGCACCCATCTCCCAAACTCTCCAGTCCTAGAGGTGACAGGCTCTGTATCCCTTCACCCCTCTCCTGAGTTCTCAAGTCTTAGAGATGAAAAGCTCTGTATTCCTGCACCCAAGTCCTCCAGTCCTAGAGGTGATATGCTTTGTATCCCTTTGCTCATCTCCCAAACTCTCCAGTCCTAGACTCTGGCAGGCTCTGTATCCTTTTGCCCATCTCCTGAGTTCTCATGTCCTGGAGGTGACAGGCTCCATATTCCTGCACTCATCTACCAAGTTTTCCAGTCCTAGAGGTGATGGGCTCTGTATCAAATCATCCCTTGAGTCCTGCACTCCTACAGGTGAATGTATCTATAATCTTTTCTCATGGATTTCCCACTACAATTTTTGACAGTTTGCAACATGTTGGTGTTTAAGGATATTGCTGGTACTGCCCATGACTAAACATTCTGAAATATTCCAAAGAGGGAATGTAGTCCAAAGATGTCAGTCCTTGCACTCATCCCTCAAGCCTTTCCCACCTTGCCTTTAATAACGTTCTTACCCATTCTCTCAAAAAAGACAGAGTAACTAGAAAAGGTGCAAACAAGGACAAACACAATGATAAAGGGGAAGGAGCAGCTTCCTAATAAAGAGAAGCTAAACAGCTTAGGGCAGGGGTGGGCAATTCCGGTCCTGGAGGGCCGCAGACCAGTCAGGTTTTCATGATGTCCTTAATGAATATTCATGAGATCTATTTGCATCCACTGCCTTCCATTGTATGGAAATAGGTCCATGAATATTCATTAGGAACATCATGAAAGCCTGACTGGGCTGCGGCCCTCCAGGACCGTAATTGCCCACCCCTGGCTTAGGGCTATTCAGCTTGAAGGAGAGATGGCTGAAAGGAGATATGGCAAAATGAGTGGGGTGCAATGAGTAAATAGGGACAGTTACTTACCCTTTCAAATAATACTAAGGTGAGGGGGTACGCCATGAAGCTAACAGCAGATTTGAAACAAATGGGAGAAAAGCAAAGTTGCTCACCCGTAACTGGAATGCTCTGTAGACAGCAGGATAGTGCATCCACACTCCCTAGTGACATCCCCAATGGAGCCAGTGAATGCAGAGCCCTCCTCTGCACCTGCATTGCCCATTCCCACTCACCCTGCATCAGCCAATGCTTTCTCAGGGCAAATGTGGATACATTATCCTACTGTCTACAAAGAATCTCTGTTACAGGTAAGCAACTTTGTTTTCTCTATAGATAAATAGCTTTGGGTTGTGCTTTTGCTTTCTATTCCTAACAGTCCGAAAGTATTCAGGGCAGTGGTGTGCACAAAGTAGAAATTAAGCAGCAAAGAGATTCTTCAGGCTTGCATGTCCAAAACAGTATCTTGACTCGAAGTTTTGTCCAGACAGTAGTGTTGTGCAATAGTAACCTAGTAGATGATGCAGATGAAGACCAGTATGGTCCATCTAGTCTGCTCCTTGCAGGTCACCCCCCTCTATGTCTTTATTTAGGGCTGTACCCACTGCTCCATGCAGGCCAACTCCTCTATTTGTTGAAGTACAAAAGATATTTAAGTTTGTTTTGATTCCATCCTCTTGCTATATAGGTCTGTATGGAATTCCAAGTGGCAGCTTTGCAAATTTCTTGCAAGGGAACTGATTTTAAGTTTGCTGTTGAAACTGCCTTAGCTCTTAATTGATAGAAGCCCACTGTGCCTGGGGGCTGCAGATTTGCTTCACTATAACAGAAGTTAATATAGGCAGATAGCCATTTGGACAAAGTTCTCTTGGAAGCTGGATTGCCAGAGTCTGGTGGATTATAAGTAATAAAAAGTGGGGATGTTTTCCTTAGTTTTTTAGTGGTATGGAGGTAGTAAAGGAGGGCACATTTGCAGTCCAAGGTGTGAAGGAAGGACACCAAAGTTCCTGAGTTAGCGTTGGGAAAAAAGTTGGCCAATACAATGGCTTCATTCATATGAAAAGTCTAGACTACTTTTGGAAGGAATTTAGGGGGTGTCCAGAGAATTACCTGGTTGTGGAGAAATTGGTATAGCAAAAGTAATGTTCAAGTGCCTGTAACTCAGTGATTCTTCTGGTAGATGTGATGGCTACCAGGAAAATGGTTTTCTATGTGAGGTGTTTCAGTGAGGCAAGTCCCAGGGGTTCAAAAGAACTAGTCATAAGTTTAGCAAGTACTACATTGAGGTCCCACGTAGGAGATGGAGGTCTCATGGGGGGTGGGCTTCAGATTCATGAAGCTTTTCATGACTCTGAAGGCTAATGGGTGGGTGGACATGGGTTTTACATTCACTTGGTCATGGTAAGTAGCAATTGCCGTGAGGTAAATTTTCACAGGGGATGTTTTGAGACCAGATTCAGAGAGGTAAATAAAGTAGGAAAGGACTGGGCCTATCAGACAAACTAAGGAGTCTTGGTTATGGGTTGCAGCCCATTCTGAAAAACATTTCCACTTGCTTTGGTAGGATTTTCTTGTTTACGGTCGCCTAGAGGCCATTATGCTGTTTTGTACATCCTGAGATAGTGGCATACTATTTAGCATATTCCGTTAAACTTCCAGCCCTCAGAGGATAGACTGCAGAGATATGGATGGATTATGTTTATGTTTATTATAATTTTATATACTGGCTTTTTTTGTAAAGGCAAGACAGTTTACAACTACATGAATAGGATAGGGGTGTGGCCTAGAAGTATTGGAGGTTCTGTATTGAGGGAAAGAAGTCTGGGAAACCAGATTTGTCTTGGGCAACTAGATGCAATCAGAATGATATGGGATCTTTCCTTGAGAATCTTGAGTATGGATAAGGGGGAATGGAAGAAAAGCATACAGAAGGCCTGTGTTCCATGGCATCACAAAGGTTTCGTGAGTTATTCTTTGAGGGCTTGGATGAATGGAACAGAATTTTGCACATCTGGCATTGTCCTCTGTTGCAAAGAGATCTATAAGCAGAGTTTTTCATATCTGAAAAAGGTAGTTTATGACTTCCTGGTCGAGGAACCATAAGAACATAAGATATGCCATACTGGGTCAGACCAAGGTCCATCAAGCCCAGTATTCTGTTTCCAACAGTGGCCAATCTAGGTCATATGTACCTAGCAGTTTCCCCAAGAGACACAAGTTCCACAATGCTTGTACTGGGTCAAGCATTGATATCTTCGGTCACTTCTTAATAATGGTTTATGGACCTTTCCTCCAGGAACTTGTCCAAACCTTTTTTAAACCACTTATGTAGGTTGAGTTGTCTGCTGAGAGAGTTGGTCAGTTGATTTCCTTGTCTGGGAAGATAGAATTCTTGAAGTTATCTGCAGGGAGCAGGCTAGATGCCAAATTTCTTTTGCTTCTAGGGACAAAGGGAGAGATGCAGATCCCTCTTGCTTATTTATATAAAACATGGCAACCTAGTTGTCTGTTCTGAACAGAACTACCTTCTTTTGTTACCTTCTTTTGAAGGCATTGAGGGCCTTGTAGACAGTTCGTAGTTCTAAAAGATTGATGTGATATGCTCATTCAGCAGTGGTCCATTTGCCTTGAGTGCTTATACATGGAAGATGATCTCTCCAATCAGTGGTGGAAGTGTCTGTGATGAGGACTATTTTTGGTTGCGGTTTTGCAAATGGATGTCCAGCAAGGAGATTGTTGGTACACATCCACCATAGTAGAGAAGCCTTTACTAAGTAAGTGATCTTTTTCTTAAGTGATTGTCTCTGCTGCAGTGGTCTCATGTGGAGTCTTGTGAGGGATAGGACATGCATGCTGCTGACATGTGCCCCAAGAGTCAAAGATGAGTAATGACTCTTTGATTTTTGGTGGTGCATGAGCAGAGCTGTGGGATCATCTTTGTCCTTGCCTTGAGCAGGTTTGCCTTCTCATGATTTGTACTGATGTGAGCTCCTATGAATATAATAGTTTGTGTTGGGAGAAGCACTGACTTTTCTGTGTTGATCAGAAATCCTAGGTCTTCAAGAAAGTGGATAGTGTTCTAATGTCAGCTTGGTTAACACTGCTATGAGCCAGTTGTCTAAATAAGGGAATACCTAGTGGCCCATTCTGAGCAGTTCTGCTGTTGCTACTGTGAGACATTTCATGAAACTTCCATTTGGCCCTTCTTCAGTGCCCAGAGTTATCAAGTACTGAAAATGCTGGTTATGGTATGTAAACCAAAGATACTGTTTGTAATTGGTATAGATTGGTATGTGCGAATAAGCATCCTTCAGATCTAGGGAGGCCAGCAACTGTGATCCTAGTATTTTTGCTAGGGAGTTTATCTTGAACTTTAATGATGATTCAGCTTAAAGATAATCGGTCTTAGACAGCTTGTTTTCTTGGGGATGAGGAAGAATCTTGAATAGAAACCCTGATCTTTTTGATGGGTCGGAACCAACTCGATAGATCTGCTGTAGAAAAGTGCTTGAATTTCCTGTTGTAGGATGTGTTCATGTTTTGGGGGGATTGCAATTGAAATAGGCTTTTGGGGTGGAGGGCATGTCAGAAAATTTGTTCTGTACTTCTGTGTGACAACAGAGAGGATCCAATGATCCATCATAACCTGTTGCTAAGACTCTCTGAACTGAAGAATTCATCCTCCTGCTGGAGGGCAGTCAAAACTGCAGGTTCAGTTTCCCTGTAAAGCCAAGAGGGCAATCTGTTTATGCTCTCATGGATGCTGATGTAGGCTGTGTGGTTGAGGAGCTGCATGTGACAGGCAAGCCTAGAGTAGTGCTGATAATCTGTGCCATGGGTAAAATTGTTGAAAGTACTGGTAGTGGTAAGGCTTTCAGTAAGTATGTGCCCGGTTTGTACAGTAATTTAAGGAAGTGTTAGGTGTTGCTGAAAGTTCTTTCACTGCTAAGTTGTCATCTTTCATCTGGGATATAGTTGCTTTCACTTACAAGCCAAAGAGGCTGTCTCCCAAACATGGCACATCAGCTATTTTGTCATGGAGGTCCTCTCTAAGGCTTGATATGTTAAGCCATGTGGTAGTCTGGGTTCTATGGCCAAGGCTGTTGCACTGGAAATGGAATCATATGTGTGATAGGTGGACCACATAAGGGATAAGTGGATTCCTGGAGATTAAGTTGCTAGGAGTCTTGTTGCGCGTCAAGTTGATTTAATAGCTTGAGATGGCAGTGTAAGATTTGAAGCTAGTGAGCTACAATTTTCATGGCAAGCATGGTACTCTGGTGTACCTTTCTACCCATGTTATCTAAGCTTTTGTGATCCTTCCCCAACGTAACCTGAATGAGCAGTCTAGCAAATTTATTATGCTTCATTGCAGCTTCTGAAACCAAGGATTGGTGGTATAGATGAGTGAGATAATGTCCCGGTGTGGGCAGGACCTTGTATTTCAATTCCAGCCTCTGTGAGGTGGGTTGAAGAGAGGATAGGGGTCTTCCAAATGGATAACTGCAGATCATGTAGAATCTGGTGGACTGGTAGTGCTAGAAGTGGCCTAGTGGTTAGGGCAGCAGCCTAAAGCCAGAAAGATCATGGATCAAATCACACTTAGCCCTCCATTACCTCAGATACAAACTTAGATTGTGAGCCCTTTGGGGGCAGGTAAATGCATACTGTGCCTGAATGTAACTCGCTTGATCTTCCACTGTAAAGGTGTGAGCTTAATGATAATAAATACACATTGTTTCTTTTGGGGGAATGTAGGTGCATTAAAACTCCTTTTTATTAGTTGAGGAAAGGGATAAGGCTGTAGAAATCATTTGTAGGAATTTTGGATAGGAGTATTCTCCTGTGATTTCATGAGTTATTTTATCCTACTGATGGTTGGGATTGTCCAATCCTGTGAGTAGGTTAAGTTCTTAGGAGAACAGCAGTCTTCATGAAAATATGGAGTATGGAAGGTGTCAGGGGATCAGGCTGACCACGGAGGGGCCGGCAGCTTCAGAAAGGCTCTGGCTGTCCAAGGGGTGACTGGGGTGGTGGGGATTTGGCATGTCTGTAAGGGTAGTTTGAAGTACAATGGGCGGTATCCGGCGTGAACTTTTACAATAGTTGAAGGAAAGCCTCATGAGAAAAAGAGACAGAATTTTCCATCTGTGGAACCTGTGACTCTGATAGTAGAACCCTTATACTAGTGGAAGGGGCGAGAGGCAGCAAGAGGTGTTGGGTCAATGCCAGAAGTGTTTCTTGACCCTTTTTGTCAGATTTCAGAGGAGAGAGATCTGTGTGCCTTCTCTTTTGTGTGTGCTTTGAGGGGGACACTGTGGTGTCTGAGTTGGCTTGGGCAGGTTGTGAGGAGGCTGCTCTGTGTTTTGGTTTGGTCTTACCTAATGCTGTGGGATCAGCTGTCCTGGTTGTTGATTTGCTTCTATTCACAGCATTTTTGGCAGAGAACCTGTCTGCCTGAGCTGCTGCTGGTGTTGGTATGGAGCAGGACCCTCGTTCTGGGGAGAGAAGCTGCTAAGAGGAGCTAGCCGATGGCAGGAGGTGAACTTCCTCTGACAGTGCGGCCATAATAGTATTTCTCTTTGAATCCCCTGCTGGAGGCCTGTACTAGGGCCGGTGGGGTTCTGACCGCTGAGTTTGGCATTTCTTTGGTATTTTTTTGAGGGGAGGGGGGTTGACAGGAACTCATGGCACTGTGCCTGAAGAGCTGCAGGGACTGCTTTAAATGCTGAAATTTAAGTGCTGCAGTCCGACTGTGGGGATTGCAATAGTCAAAGAAGCAGATTTATGACTTTTAAAAATAATAAAATGCTAAAGGGCTCATTCCATTCCAGTCGTAGATCCCCTCTGTATGTCCGGTCTCAGCCAGACGTACAGAGGGGATTGTGATTCTGATCCTGCCATGCCCCACGGGACCAGAATTGCAAACAGTCCTGTACGTGCAGACCTTCCTGGCTAACTCAGTCAAGGCTCTTCAATGGAGCCGTGGCGCCATGGTGTCATGTTGCCATGGCACCACAGCTCCATTGAAGAGCCGCAATGCCGGCCGCTGGAAACAAAAGCTTATTCCACACAGCCCGACCCTCGATCTGGCCTCCTAAGGCCAGGGTCGAGCTGTGGGGAATGTCCTCCGGACCCCCCTGCCCCATCCGCGCCCCGGCATTGACAAAATAACACGTCCAGGGAAGTTATTCCACCTCAGAGGTGGAATAACTTCCCCGCACATGTCATCGGCTCTGGATGTACAGGGCCAACATCTGAATTGGCCCTGCACAACCAGCTGTGAAGTTAGACATGGCAGGAGAAGGCATGAATAGCGGGGATGGGCGTGGCACAGAATCGGGCGCTAAGTGAAACGCAGGTGGAGATGGGCCCCGACTTCAATCGCAAAGAAATGAAGACTGAGAGAGCATTGACTGACTCGGAGTGAGTGGGAAGGAGCAGCACAGGCGCAGCAGGAGGGGGGCTCTGAATTACCCTTTGTCAGAGGAAGTCATCAGCATTATCCTCTGTCTAAAGAGAAATCATTTTTCACCCAGTGCAGTTAAGTTGTGAAATTTATTGCTGGAAGATGCTGTCACAACATCTAATGTGCCTCTCTCACCAATCAGCCTTCACCAACATGTCTCCACCCTCATCTTTTCCAAGTCAACCCCCCCTCCCACCAGAGTATGTTAATCCCTCCCTCCCTCCCCCTCAATCTGCTCTGGAACCTTGAAACAGCTGTTCAGTTTTCTTCCAGTTGTGTGCATCTCTCAGTGAGTGAGCCATACAGTGCCCAAATCCCTGGGCTTTTCTTACAGTCTTGTGAATGACATGGGACTTCCGGCACTAAATGGCCGATGCAAAAAAGCTTAATGCTGCATTTTTCTGGTGTTTTTCCCACGCTAGGCTTGCTCTCTGCTACAGAAAGCAAGCTAGCATCAGAAACGCCAAAAAACAACCATGCTAAATTGCAGTGCCCTTGCATGCAAATTGCTGCATAATTAATTGTGCCTGATGTAAAAAACTGCGCTGAAACTTAGCACCGTTTTTTACACTGTTTCTTAATGCTGAATCTTCATGCCAGCTTTGGGCAGGCATAAAGATCTAGCCGGGAGCAAAAATATCATCTGAGGTGAAGTTTGACACTTCACCTCGCATGATCGAAGCATTGGGAAAGCCCTCGATGCCATCAGCACACTGTCAGGGGGCCAGTGCCTCCCTGATCACCGACCCCCCAACAGAAACAAAATCCCTAATGGCCCAGCAGCCCCAATCTCCCCCCTTACCCAATCAAAACAATTCCCAGTGGCCCCGAACCTCCCCCCAAACAAAAAAAATCCCTGGTTGCCCAGTGGTCCCCAAACTCCTCCATCCCCTCCCAGTACTTTTAATTATGGGGCGCTAGCAATGGTCACATGTTCGCGCCGCTGCACCGCCATCTTGAAAAATGGCAGCATCTGGCCCCACGTGGTACATCCTGGGATGCACTGAGCAGGGTCAGAATGCCATATAAGGCAAAAAATGCTTTATATGGCAGTGACACCCCCCACCCCCACCCTTGCATCCTGGGATAGCTTGTGCCCATATGCTCCTGCCCCATAATCAAAAGTACTGGAAGGGGGTGGAGGGATTTGGAACCACTGAGCCACCAAGGATTTTTTTTGTTTGGGTGGGGTGGGTTTGGGGCCACTGGGCCACCAGGGATCTTTTGATTGGGTAGGTGAAGGGATTGCTATTGTTGGGCCACCAGGAATTTTTTGATTGGGTGGGTGGGGGGGGATCAGGGATGCTTGGCCACTGGGGATTTTGTTTTTGTCAGGGGGATGGTGCCTGGGGGGCACCGGCCCCCCGACAATGTGCCAATGACATCAGGGGCTTTCCCCAATGTCTAGATCATCTGAGGTGAAGTGTCAAACTTCACCTCAGATGTCCCTGTTTCGCGGGACAGCATGCCAAACTTGTGCCAACTTCTGTTCGCATGTTTGGCTTGCTCTCCCAGTTTAACACTGACTTTTTGCACACTGGGTAGTTTGCATATTGCATCCCGGCGCAAAGAGTCAGCGTTGAACTCATGCTATGAAACCCAGCGCTAGAGGTTAAAGCACTGGGTTCTAGCATGGGGCTTCTGCATCAGCCTGTAGGTGGATCAAACTCATTGAAAGCATATGTGCCAGCTCTGTGGGTGCAGTGGGTGCTTGATTACCCTCAATAATGAGTGAACTCCTTCACTTGTGTCCAGGTTGGGGTAATCTGAGTTGAATTCAGCACTTGCAATTATTTTGAAAAGTTGACTTCTGTGACTGAGAGCCATTCAATGCCAGAGGCAAGCCTGCAAGGAGGATGGGGGAGAGCATTATGGACCCATACCTAGGGCCAGCATCTGACTCCCAGGCCTTACATGGAACAACACTGCCGTACTGCATTTCCTATAGTTGCATACATGAAATGGAGTAGATCCAGACTGAATCAATGCATTTGGAAAATCTGGAGACAGTTGATAAGCTCAGTGCAGGGCTCAATGCACCTTTGGGCTGACCCAGAATGGTACATCTTAAGTTCTTTTTATGACCATCCCCTAATAAAGTAATTTGCCATATCTTGAGATGGGAGTTACTTGCCAGGATTTGATTCCCTACCCTTGTCATCAATGTGTACTTGGTGCATACTTTGGGACCTTAGGAAGAAGAAAGCTCTGGCTATAGTCTTACTTGAAGGCTTTGCTTAGTTAGAGCAGCAGGCAGGGGAGGGCACAGACAGGTGAGTGGTGAGAGAGCAGTGAGCTTATTCATGAGGCAGATCCCAGTCAGGGCCAGCCTTAGGTCAATTGAGCCTATTTGACCTAATGGGGCCTCACTCCAAAAGGGCTGCCTGCGCTAGGGTTCCCACCTCCAGCTTTGAAAAATAAGGAGGGCCTTACAGAAGAGGTTGGGAGTGAGGGTGAGAGGAGCAGAGAGCAAAATGTTTAATTGTGAATCAAAAAACAGAAGCCCAGTGCCTTTCCATCTGCCAACAATAGCAATGTCATTTGAGAAGACGTTTTGGTCATTGCTGCTCAAAAGAACTCTTTGCCTGGGTGCCACCCCCTCTACCTCATCCACGTAGCACACAACTGGCATCAACGTTTAGAGCGCGCGGGGTATGCTTCAACTCTCAGTTGTGCCCACTGTGGAGTAAAATAATCCTACATCCAAGAGGCCCCACCAAACTGGTCCAAATTAGGTCCCACAATTGCTAAGGCCAGCCTGATCCCAATATTTGGTAGATTTTGATTCTTTGGTGAAGTGAAATGATAATATTTGTGTGGGATTTTTGTCCTCTACTTACCTCTCTGTAGGCAGCTTTCTTCTTATGATTTTTCTTTCCTCATTTCCTATTCCTCCCCGCACACCCCATCCAGGTCCATTCCCTCCCCCTCTCTTCCTTTTAGTGTCCTTTGGAAGACTCTCTTAACAAAGGCATAAGCTGCCAGGCTGTGGGAACGCCAATAGTAGTTCCTCAAAGATAGACTGAGCAGGGCCGGCTTGTCCACTAGGTGGCATAGGAGGCCGCCTAAGGCAGCAGATCACTGTAGGTGGCAGACCATGTGCTGTGCCACGTTGCCGTCCCCTGCTGCAGCTGATTCCAGAATCGGCAGTAGCGCAGCTCAGCTCGGGGGAGGGGGGTGGCATGGTTTGGTGCATGGGGGGGGGGGCAGCACAGCTCATGGGGTTGGCATGGCTTGGGGGGACAGCATGGCTGGGGATTCTGCCTAGGGCGGCAGAAACCCTTGGCCAGCCCTGGCACTGTGGGCTTCAGTTTTTAACTATTAAACTGCATGCCTGGAATCATTACTGTGAGCTGGGGGGCTTCTCTGCCCCTCCCCCTTGTGTTCACTATTAATACCTTCTTTTCCTGTTAGGCATAAGTTGTCAGGCTGTGGGAGCGCTGACAGTAGTGCATCGGGCATAGATTGAGGGCTTCAGTTTTTAACTGTTAAACTGCAGCCTGGAATCATTACTGGGAGCTGGGGGGGCTCGTCTGCCCCTCTCTCAATCTCCTTGTTATAATATTTACTGGTCATTCTTCCTTTGTGTAGAAGCAGTGACCCAGGGAATGGAAGGCTAAAGGAGGCCTTGGCTCAGAGGAAGATTCAGCTATGCAGTAAAGACTCAAGACTGTCAATATACTGAGATGTAGTCCTTCATTACACCTGGTTCCTGGCAGTATGCGCAGCAAGTTACCCCCTCAAGGGGACAGTGAAGTGTTAGGACCTTCAGAGTTTATCATCCTAAAGACTGCTTTACAGCGATATTGGATTCCTGACAGAAATAAATATGACTTGGGTTCCAAGCAATCAAAAAAAGCATGTCAAAAAAGCCCAAACCTGCTCAGTCAAGGGCTTCAGCTGCAACCTGAATTCCTACTCAGGAGCTGAAGAGGCGGATGCAGAGGTGCCCTATGGATTCTGCCAGCAGTGCTCAGCCTGGAGCTGAAGAAGCGGATGCAGCAAGAATGCAGAGGTGCCCTATGGATTCTGCCAGCGGAGCTCAGCCTGGAGCTGAAGAGGTGGATGCAGAGGTGCCCTATGGATTCTGCCAGCGGTGCTCAGCCTGGAGCTGAAGAGGTGGATGCAGAGGTGCCCTATGGATTCTGCCAGCGGTGCTCAGCCTGGAGCTGAAGAGGCGGATGCAGAGGTGCCCTATGGATTCTGCCAGCGGTGCTCAGCCTGGAGCTGAAGAGGCAGATGCAGCAAGAATGCAGAGGTGCCCTATGGATTCTGCCAGCGGTGCTCAGCCTGGAGCTGAAGAAGCGGATGCAGCAAGAATGCAGAGGTGCCCTATGGAGTCTGCCAGCGGTGCTCAGCCTGGAGCTGAAGAGGCGGATGCAGCAAGAATGCAGAGGTATCCTATGGATTCTGCCAGCGGTGCTCAGCCTGGAGCTGAAGAGGCAGATGCAGCAAGAATGCAGAGGTGCCCTATGGATTCTACCAGCGGTGCTCAGCTTGCAACTCTTCAGCAAAGGCCTTGCTACCCAAGGAGTCTGATTTATTGGGCCTGGGCTCTGTAGTCAATGTGCTGGTTTTCTGCATGTCCCTTATACCTAGAATACAGTCTACCTTCTTGCAATACTCCAGCTATCAGATTTTGAACCTGTTGAGAAAGTAGCTAGTTTAGTTGGTTATTTTTATACTGCCTTTCAGCCTTTACAGGATGCAGACTGCATAGGCTGTATAGTCTTTCTTTGCCTTCATTTTTCTCTGTTTCTATGAACAGAAATTACACTCTTACAGGCAGTTTAAAGATACAGATAAGAGGCAAAAAGCAAGAAAGCAGGCAAGGCAAGGTTTGGGAGAGGAGTTACCGAGAGGATAAGTAGTAGCTGAGTGGGTTGGGGAGGGGTTAGCAGGAGCATGAAGTGCTTGGGAGGCAAAGGGCTGATGCACATGAGCGCAGGAAAGGACACATCTGCCATTCATTTGTTTATCTTGCGCTTCTGTCCTACAGTTACTGGGAGGGACAGTTCTCAGAGCTCCACAGATGGTTTTCTCTGATACCAGGGAGGAATGAGTGCTTTGACAGCCACAGCTTGAGAAATGAAATGATTAGTTTTATTGTCTTATAGTTATGTCTTGGAAACCATTTACTTTTGGGCCATGTCCAAGAAAAATTATATAGAAATATAGGGGATAATATTCATCCTGCAGTGGTTGGTGTTTTTTTAGATGCTGGCCACCAAGGGTAAAATAAATCCAGATATTCAGCAGCAATTTCCAGATTATATGGGCTCTATGGGGGTCATATCACAACATGAATAAGGGGTTTGTACGTGCAGCGGGGATGTTTATGTGCCAAAAACGTCCACGACTGTATTTTGAAACACTGCTGTCGTGCACATCCATAGCACTAGAATTGGGATTTCAGAATGTGCCCAGAAGGGGCAGAACTGAGGCATGATCAGCCACGGAGACATAGAAAGTGTATTCAGGAAAGGCCTGTGTACGTATTGTTTCCCGGAAACATCCACCTTATTCTTGCTGGAATGTTAGAAAAAATTCTGCTCTTCTCTGCAATGCAGCCCATATTGAAGAATGGTCGTGACAAGTATGTTTGGAACTGGTGTGGCTGCAGTCTGGAAACACAAGGTGCAGTTGTAAGGTACAGAGAGCAGAGGTGAGGGAATGTTGTTAATAAACACCCTCACAGAAATATTAAGAACAGCAGTGGTGTTTATTCTGACTATGCTTCAATGTGCTGTGTGTGCTAAAGGAGCCAATCTAGGGGACCCTAATAATTCCCATATTCTGAAAAGTGGGGCTGCTGATGTACGGATATGGGCGTGAGCAGGGAAAAGAGTCTTTTTTGGGTGAGAAACAAAGATCATATTTGTAGTCCTGATACCCCATGTGCTTATCAGGGCATCTTTTTGTCAGAATCATGTTTTTGTGACAGTGTGTGTGTGTGTGCGCGCGCGCAGGCGTGTATGTATGTGTGCGTGTGTGTGTGTTGCTTTGAGGGATGCCCAGAATCAGGTGTGCTCATCTGTAATTCAGGGGGGACATGAAAGCCTGGCCAGTACCTGGACCATATGGATGACTGCAGCATCACCAAGTGTGTTTGGGCAGTCAAAATAAGAGAGGGTTCACTATAGCTAGTGTCAAAACATATCCCTGTCAAGAATAAGAGACCCTGAGAATAAGGGCACTCAACAGTGAAAACAGCACTAATGCACGCCCATAATGCACATTTTGTGGAAGCAATGGTGTTGCTGTTGAGGATGTATTAGTGCTGTTTGCACTGCTCAGTGCCTTTATTCTGAGATTCCCTTATTATTGACAGAGATATATTTTGACATTTAACCATAGGGAACCTATGCTGATTCCTTCTGATTATTTTTCATAGGGTACTCTCATAAGATCAGATATTGTTGGCAGTGTGACAGAGTAGCCAGACATCCACTGTGCCTGACACTAGGAGACATGTCTGATGTAGTCCTTGTATTCCCTGGATTATCCCATGTGGTCTACATCCCTACCCAGGCCAGGATCACTGAGAGCTGCAAGAGGTGATATATCTGGAGTCTGGCTACTTGGTGTGATGGCACAAGGATCTCCCCTCCCAGGCCCACACAACCCTAACCATGGGAGCAGTGTCACAAAGCTGACTGTGGGAAGGCAGACAGGGTTGCCCCACAGATAGCAGATGTATACAGACTGACATACACCACGATGGGACAGGTGTAGCTGCTGTGAGAAATGCCAGTACCAAGATAGGTGGGCCTCAGATGCCATAGCCAGAAGGCTCTACTACAACTACTACTGATCATTTGTTTTGCGATACAAGGCATACGCAGCACTGTACAGACAGATGTAAAAGATGGTCCCTGCTCAGCGGAGTTTACAATCTAGTCAAGACAGATAACACAGCAGCTGTGGACAGGATACATTCAGGGGGAATGGTCAGGGAACAGAAAGAAGATTAGGCAATGAAGAGATGAGCGTTCAGCCTGGATTTGAGAAGGGCCAGAGAAGAAACCTGATGTACAGACTCAGGTAGTTTGTTCCAAGCATAAGGAGCAGCAAGGTGAAAGGAGTGAAGTCTGGAGTTAACAGTAGGGCACAGATAGAAGGGATCTACCAGAAGAGCGGAGTTCCTGAGGAGGGGTGAAGGGAGAGATAAGAGGGGAATGGTAGTGCGGAGCAGCAGAATGAGTGCACTTACAGGCCAGCGGCACGAAGAGGGCATACATTTGTTGCTCAGCAATATTATGCATCCTTTGGGGAACTGCAATGTTAGTTCCAGGTTTTGTGCACTTGGTGAGGGTCCATCCCTAGCAGTTTAAGGCGTTTTTGTAGAGATGACCAGGGCAGGCCTCACTGGGGCCGGTTCCTAATGCCACATATCATTTGATGCACGGTATGTCCTGAAATACATCTTTGTTTTATTTATTTATTTCTAACCCTTTTCTATACTGCCCCTTCCAGAGATCAGGGGCGGTTTACAATGTAACAAACATAATACATCGAACATAGAACAGTGAACTATATATAATAAACAGATTGAAACCATAACTATTTACAATGAGGTCTCCAATATTAGTAGATCATTCTGGATAGCAGTGTGAGCGGCAGGGAATTTCAGCCTGAATATACTGAATTATTTTATTGGCAAGTGGTATGAATTGTTATTGCGTGGGGGTGGACTTATGGCCACTTTGGTGTTGTGTCGGTGCTAAGGAATTCAGAGGTCATGTTGGTATGAGGGAGTTGATTGGAGGTGGAATTAGGATTATTGTAATGCTGAATGAACAAATGTTTTTAATTCCTTTTGCAACAATTGGAGGTTTTTTATTTTTCTTAGTGTTTCTGGGAGGGTAATCCATTGGGCGGGCACAATATATGAATATGAACTATTACTCGTTACCTGTTTAGTTTTCTGGATTGAGGTAGGCCCTAGGAGGGTATTAATGTTCATATTTACATTCTCGTATACTATACTGGGGTGCACTGGACTTACCAAGCACTTTTCAGGGCATGAGGAGGACTGCTATATGGTCAAGGTTTCAGTGGCTGTCATTTCCCTTTGCTGTTTTTGTCTAGTTTGCATCAGCAAACTACTGTCTGCGATGAGTAGCTTAGGAAATGCATGTTTTTCCCGAGGGCCGTGGCATCTGCGGGTTCATCGCGGGGACAGGCAGGATCCAAAACATGTAACTTTTCAGAATATGGTGGGCGTGGGGACATCCACAGCATTTATCTGCATCTGATACTATTCATGGGGACGTGTTTCTCCATTAGATTGCATGGGCCGTGCTTGCGTCCATGCGGAGGCCGCGTCCCGGATGCGTGCACTGGCCAGCTGAGTAGTGCTTGCATGTGCCACACTGAACATATCTATCTCCCTGATTCCAGACCCGAGGGCATGCCCAGATGCGAAGATGTGGAATTAAGTTCAAGCGGGGCCCGTTTTTGATGCAGACGTGTCCGCGGGCCGGACACACATGTTATGGAATTGCACTTCACATGGACAGTCAGTGTCATTATCCAGATAGTAGTGATATTAACGATAGTAGTGATATTAACGAATAATATTTAAGCCTGTATATAGTTTTAACTCTGTTACTCTGTACATAGTTCACAAATTGTTAAATGTAAGTTACAACTTGTTATCTGTAAAAACAGTTCACTGTTTTATTGTTGTTCCATGTAAACCGCACCTGATCAATGGAAGGAGCGGTATATAAAAAATCTGTAAATTAAATTAAATTAAATATTAAGACACTATTTAATTCATTTATTAGGATTTATTAATTGCTTTTATGAAGAGATTCACCCAAGGCAGTGTACAACAGGTCTCCCTTGATACATTGTGGTTGCAGCATAACAATAGCATAATGATCCCATGTCAATATAACAGATAATTAGAACAGTGAGATAAACTTGGAGACAACTCCGACAAAAGAGTTTTTCACTGTTGTAGGTTAGGGCTTCTTTTTCTGATATTTTAACTCTGATCAGTGGGTTTTCTTTTTTAAATACCTCTGTGGCATAAATGCACAGGAGGAGGGAGACCTCTTTCAACTGAAAGGAAGCTCTGGAAGGAGCTGTCATAGAATAAATGCACAGGAGGAGGGACCTCTTTCAACTGAAAGGAAGCCCTGGAAGGAGCTGTCATAGGATAAATGCACAGGAGGAGGGACCTCTTTCAACTGAAAGGAAGCCCTGGAAGGAGCTGTCATAGAATAAATGCACAGGAGGAGGGACCTCTTTCAACTGAAAGGAAGCCCTGGAAGGAGCTGTCATAGGATAAATGCACAGGAGGAGGGACCTCTTTCAACTGAAAGGAAGCTCTGGAAGCAGCTGTCATAGAATAAATGCACAGGAGGGACCTCTTTCAACTGAAAGGAAGCCCTGGAAGGAGCTGTCATAGGATAAATGCACAGGAGGAGGGAGACCTCTTTCAACTGAAAGAAAGCTCTGGAAGGAGCTGTCATAGGATAAATGCACAGGAGGAGGGACCTCTTTCAACTGAAAGGAAGCGCTGGAAGCAGCTGTCATAGAATAAATGCACAGGAGGGACCTCTTTCAACTGAAAGGAAGCCCTGGAAGGAGCTGTCATAGGATAAATGCACAGGAGGAGGGAGACCTCTTTCAACTGAAAGGAAGCTCTGGAAGGAGCTGTCATAGGATAAATGCACAGGAGGAGGGAGACCTCTTTCAACTGAAAGGAAGCTCTGGAAGGAGCTGTCATAGGATAAATGCACAGGAGGAGGGACCTCTTTCAACTGAAAGGAAGCTCTGGAAGGAGCTGTCATAAGATAAATGCACAGGAGGAGGGACCTCTTTCAATTGAAAGGAAGCTCTGGAAGGAGCTGTCATAGGATAAATGCACAGGAGGAGGGACCTCTTTCAACTGAAAGGAAGCTCTGGAAGGAGCTGTCATAGGATAAATGCACAGGAGGAGGGACCTCTTTCAACTGAAAGGAAGCTCTGGAAGGAGCTGTCATAGGATATATGCACAGGAGGAGGGACCTCTTTCAACTGAAAGGAAGCTCTGGAAGGAGCTGTCATAGGATAAATGCACAGGAGGAGGGACCTCTTTCAACTGAAAGGAAGCTCTGGAAGGAGCTGTCATAGGATAAATGCACAGGAGGAGGGACCTCTTTCAACTGAAAGGAAGCCCTGGAAGGAGCTGTCATAGGATAAATGCACAGGAGGAGGGAGACCTCTTTCAACTGAAAGGAAGCTCTGGAAGGAGCTGTCATAGGATAAATGCACAGGAGGAGGGACCTCTTTCAACTGAAAGGAAGCTCTGGAAGGAGCTGTCATAGGATAAAGGTGCGTTATCTGTGGTGGGTGGGGGGAATAGCCTCCCAGTGAAGGTTGTAGGGATGAGAATTGTATCTGAATTCAAGAATCAGAACTAGCTCAAGATGCTGTTGTGCCCTGAAACAACTTTGCTTTGCACCCCCTTGAGGCTAATCTTGCAGTATGAATTGCGCAAATAGAGGCAAATTTTCAGCGCTACCATAGACGTAGCGGTACTGAATACAGTGACTGTGGTCTTTTTCTGTCGTCATGTTTCCATGTTTCTATAAGGGGAATGTTGTAGTGGCTCATATGGAAGAACAGACTAGATAGGCCATGTGGTCTTTTTCTGTCGTCATGTTTCTCAGTTTACCTGTTTAGTTTAGCCCTAGCTATTCTCCTAAACTGTATAATTTATTGAAATAATGGCTGGGTATTGTCTCTGTCTGGATCAATTTTTGGCCTGCCTTCATTCCTCGCTAACATGGTCCACAAATATATGGGTGATATTTGGCAATTTTGCAATTTAAATGGCTCAATATTATCTGTATATTTTTTTTAAATACACAGATAGGTTAATTTTGCGTTTGCTGGTGAAAACGTAATTTCCTTTGACTCAGTCTGAAAAAACATAAATATTCATTGATATGGAGTATTCCCAGACTCACCAATAAAATTCTCCTTATGCAGGGCAGAAATAGAGTGATTCACTTTCCAGCTCAACATACAAACATTTTTCTATTCAAATTCTGGTGTTACATCAGTGCAAACTCCCTCCACTGCCAGACATGTGTAGTAACACAAAACCCTGCAAATGGACACCCAGAAACTTATCATACCATACCAGCACCGAGTCCAAGAACTCAAACTGTACCAGCCTTACCTATGGAAAATCAGCACTGTAAATATTCTAGAACACCAGGAACCTTTGGTTGGGAAAAGAGAGCAAGCTGAACCAGAATTAGAAACAGATATCCAGACAAAATAATGAAATGGAAAAACGAAAAACCAGACTCTGAGCTGTGGAACAATGAAACTATTAGAAATGGACATTTTCAAAGATGACATTTCATTCTCTAAAAACTGGCATTCTTTTGTACCTTTGTTGTCTCATCTGTTTATTTTTCCAGTGGGGTTGGTCCTTGTCTCTCTTTCCTACTTCCTCTTGTTGGTTTTCTCCTAAGTCCTTTTCCAGGATCTCGTTTCTATTTTCTGTTTCTTCATTTTTGCTGTCTTCTTCCTTATATTTCTCTCTGACACTTATATTTATTTATTTACAGTTTCTTCTATACCGCACTATTCAGTATCAGCGCGGTTTACATGGAACATAATAATCAGACAGGGTACATAAGTCTGATATTACAAATAACAGGAGAACCAACTTGGATAACAATATAACTATTTACACAACAGTGTCAATAACGAGATATAGTAAAGAGGTGAATTTAATGGTCCGGGACTCCTTGCATGGTGTGGTCACCTAACTGATAGTGTGTGGAGGCATAGCTGAACATATTTGGTTGGTGATTAGATTCATTACTCTCAGGGAAGAATTTTATGAAAAGGAAGTGTTTAAGGGCTTTCCTAAACTGGGTTATGCTAGTGATTGCCCTGATGTTTGATGGTAATGCGTTCCAGAATCTTGGTGCGCAGAGTCTGAAGGCCCTGTTTGCAGTTGTCGAGGTGCATTTAGTTAATTCTCTCGGCACATCTAGCATATTTATTAATGTTGATCTTTTTGGTCTATTAGTAGCTGCTGTTTGGATAAGGTCAGATATTGAAGATGATGAGAGGTTATTTATTGCTTTGAATGTCAGCAGTACTGTTTTGAAGAAAATCCTTGCTTGTACAGGTAGCCAGTGTAACTGCTTTAGAAGGGGCGTCACATGGTCTCTCTTAGATGCACCCAGGAGAACTCTTGCAGCACTGTTCATGGCAAGTTGCAAGGGATTCAAGGTGGATTGGGGGAGACCTTGTAATATGGCGTTGGCATAATCGAGGTGTGGTATGATAAGCGCCTGGTAAATTGTCCGAAAATCTTCTGGTTCCAGCAAGGGTCGTAGGTGTCTGAGAGAACGGATCTTGAAATAAATTGCTCTTACAGTATTAGCTATGTGTGCCTTCATGTCAAGGTTTTGATCCAGTGTAATTCCTAAGTAATGAATTGTAGGTTTTACTTGAAGATCAGCTTCTTTAACCTTCAGGAATTGGGGTGGGTTAAAGCTTGGATTCCTTGTAATGAAGAACACCTCATTTTTCTTATGCTGGATTCGAAGATTTTGTGATAAGAGCTATTCAGATATGGCATTGAAGCAGTTGGTCAGAGGGGAGAGGTCCACTTGATCAATGGAGAATGGCATGTAGAGTAGGACATCATCAGCATATACCATACAACTGACATTGAAATCTCGGATGATGTTGCAGATAGGTTGCATGTATATGTTGAACATCAACGCCGATAGGGAGGATCCTTGAGGCACTCCTTGACCTTGGTGAAAAGGTTCTGATGTTGTTCCACCTGATCGTACGTGCTGCCATCTACCAGACAAGTATGATCTGCACCACTCTAGAGCTTTTCCGCAGATACCCTTCTCATTTAGCCGTCCTAGGAGAGTCTCATGATTTATTGAGTCAAAGGCTGCAGCAATGTCTAGGAAAATGAGTGCAAAACCCTGACGTATGTTGTCAATGCCGGTGATTATATTGTTGAAAAGGGTAGTCAGGAGTGTTTCCACTCCATGTGCCTCCCTGAATCCATGTTGGCATGGATCTAATGGAGCAACTGAGTCAATATGGTCTTGTACCTGCCTTTGCACCTCTTTTTCAATTAACTTTGCGAGAAAAGGTATACTTGAAATGGGTCTGTAGGAGTCTACCATTCTGGTTCATATTTTTCTCCATTCTCTCACCTTTCTTTAGTTCATCTTTTTCTCAGTTTCTCCCATCTGCACTATCTGCTAACTATAGCTACATTTCATCCTTCCTTGTCTCTCCCTCTGGTTTCCAGTCTCCCTCTTTTCACCTTTCACCTATTCACTAGCTTTCCCTTTCCTACTCTTAACTCCCCAGGCCTCCCATTCCCCACTTCTGTGTTATTCCTTCCCCGGCCTCATATTTCCCCATCTTTCATCCACTTTCTAGCCTTCTTCTTCTACCCCCTCTACTCATCCTCTCCCCGGCCTTATTTACCTTCTTCTGCTTCTCATCCTTAATCAGCCCCAGCTCCTTGCCTATAACTTGTCCCCTGTCCACCTCCAGTCCCTTTTTTATGTCTTCTCCCTATCCAGGCTTTCATTTCCCCTTTCACATCCCTCATTTCTAGCCTCTCTCACCTCCTTCAAAGACTTGCACGTTCCCGGTGCACGTCTGCTCTTAGCTGAGGAGAACACGCAGTCACTGGGTCTCAGCCTATCCCATGAAGAGCGCTCTTAGTGTAATTATATTTCCCTGCCACTAGTGACGTTCCTGGTGTATGTCTGCTCTTAGCTGAGGAGAACACGCAGTCACTGGGTCTCAGCCTATCCCATGAAGAGTGCTCTTAGTGTAATTATATTTCCCTGCCACTAGTGATGTTCCTGGTGCCCATGTCTGCTCTTAGCTGAGGAGAACACGCAGTCACTGGGTTTCAGCCTATTCCATGAAGAGTGCTCTTAGTGTAATTATATTTCCCTGCCACTAGTGACGTTCCTGGTGCCCATGTCTGCTCTTAGCTGAGGAGAACACGCAGTCACTGGGTCTCAGCCTATCCCATGAAGAGCGCTCTTAGTGTAATTATATTTCCCTGCCACTAGTGACGTTCCTGGTGCACGTCTGCTCTTAGCTGAGGAGAACACGCAGTCACTGAGTTTCAGTCTATCCCATGAAGAGTGCTCTTAGTGTAATTATATTTCCCTGCCACTAGTGACGTTCCTGGTGTATGTCTGCTCTTAGCTGAGGAGAACACGCAATTACTGGGTCTCAGCCTATCCCATGAAGAGTGCTCTTAGTGTAATTATATTTCCCTGCCACTAGTGACGTTCCTGGTGCCCATGTCTGCTCTTAGCTGAGGAGAACACGCAGTCACTGGGTTTCAGCCTATTCCATGAAGAGTGCTCTTAGTGTAATTATATTTCCCTGCCACTAGTGACGTTCCTGGTGCACGTCTGCTCTTAGCTGAGGAGAACACGCAGTCACTGGGTCTCAGCCTATCCCATGAAGAGTGCTCTTAGTGTAATTATATTTCCCTACCACTAGTGATGTTCCTGGTGTATGTCTGCTCTTAGCTGAGGAGAACACGCAGTCACTGGGTCTCAGCCTATCCCATGAAGAGTGCTCTTAGTGTAATTATATTTCCCTGCCACTAGTGATGTTCCTGGTCTATGTCTGCTCTTAGCTGAGGAGAACACGCAGTCACTGGGTTTCAGTCTATCCCATGAAGAGTGCTCTTATGGTTTATGGTTTATTACATTTGATATACCGCTCAGGCCGAAGCATTAGAGTGGTTTACAATACTATATCATTTAAGAAAATATGAAAAGAACGCCATTTATGAGATAGGACAGAATACAGGATAGAAATAGTTAAAAAGATAAGGGAAGGAGAAGGAAAGGGAACAGCAGGTTACCACGATATACAAGCATGATAATCCAGTCCACGACTTTAAATTCACTAACAATAGTCAGCACTATCTTCACATGTACAAGCCTTACTAAGCTTTAACTCCACCCAACAGAATGAATTTTATCCTTTCTGAAAAGGGTCTCAGACTCATGGACGAGCCATACTGAAGGGCTCGTATGTCCTATTAGCATCAATGACCAATGTAAGTATATCGAATTCAATCAAATGGAACGTTATCTTATCTTATTGAAGTGCCTTGTCACAATGTTGCCAACAAAGGTCCCCAACGCCGACACAGAGTACTGCTTTCACGTTTCACTTCGCGTTTCTTCAGGGGTTTAGTAGTCAAGAATTTTGGCAATCTGTGATAGTTCCACGTCGTAAAACATTTCTGCACCTTCTTCTTTCACAAATTGTTCCCTGTAGCTTGCAGATTCTGCACACATAGGTACTAAGAACATAAGATATGCCATACTGGGTCAGACCAAGGTCCATCAAGCCCAGTATACTGTTTCCAACAGTGGCCAATCTAGGTCATATGTACCTAGCAGTTTCCCCAAAAGACACAGGTTCCACAATGCTTGTATTGGGTCAAGCATTAATATCCTGGGTCCCTTCTTAATAATGGTTTATGGACCTTTCCTCCAGGAACTTGTCCAAACCTTTTTTAAACCCAGCTACACTAACAGCATTGTGTGTTGTCCACATTAGTCTCTTTTCACTTTTTTCCTTTCTCCTTACATATCTCCTTTGTTACTTTATCTCTCCCTTATAATGCAATTATATTTTGCTTGAATTTATTTAGTGTAGTTTCCAAAACCTGACTTTGTATGCAAGGCGACTGTATCCTACCCTCTTTTCTCTCACCCTCCCACCAGGGCCAGATTTTGCTATTTGCAGGACCTAGGCACTTGCACTCTGAAAGACAGACTTTGAGGGCACTATTAACGAGTTTACTGAAAAGAAAGCTGAAGAAAGAAACTTTCTTACGAAATGCCTAAAAATTCTGGAATTATGTTTTTGAAATGTAATTTTGAAGTTTTAGTTGCATTAAATTTCTGTCTCACAATCTTTTTTCCTTATTTTTTATTTAAAAATGTTTTCCCTCCTTCATAGGTCCTAAAAATGTCATAGGCCCTAGTTACTGTGCCTCCCGTGCCTAATAGGACATCCACTTTCTGCCACTCTCATACCTTTCCCTCTCTGTCTCTCTGGTAATCTTTTTCCCACTATCTCTATATCTCTTCCCCGCTTTCTCACTCCGTCTTCTCCCTTTTTCTTGGCCCTTCTGTCCTCTTGCCCCTCTTTCCTCTGCCTTGGACCCAGGTCAGCCCAACCAACTAGGCAATAAATATTGAACTGAGTGGCCTTAGAGATTTTGACATGATATTTTCTGAGCCTTATTCTTCCTTTCTAATATCTTATTTTTCTAACTTTGATTATTTTATTTTGTATGTGAACTATTTCAAATGCATAGTCATAAACATGGTCTATAAAACATTTGTACATCAATAAATAAATAGATAAATAGGTGATCACCCAGGCAGCAAAGAGCAGCTACAGTAAAGCAAAGCAATGGGTCCCGGCAGCCACATGAACTCAAGAGTCATCACTGCGCTCTTGCATCTGCAGGAAGAATGTGCAGTGTGCAAATAGTCCATTTACCCCTCCAAGTGACTTTCTGAAATCTCCTCATCATGTATATATTTACAAAATAAAGTTCAATATTTAAAAGTGTGATGCCCAAATACTCATTTTTATAGGATTGCTCTGGGAGGGATGGTGTCATAACAATTACAATTGAGTTTAATAAACAAAATCTTGGGGACGGACACAACACTGTGATTAAAGTCTGATCTTGAAAGGAGACAGTTGTCAAACCGCTTCCTTGATTTTAACAGCATTTAAATGAGAAACAACCAGTCTTTGCCCTCACTTCTTAGTTCCTGACTGCTGGGACAAAGGAAATGTTCCCTTTCTTTCCCCTTTCAATTTCCTCCTTTTTTGCCACTCTATAAAGAGCCAAATAGATGTTATATACACTCAAAAAATTCACTAACGATAGTCAGCACTATCTTCACATGTACAAGCCTTACTAAGCTTTAACTCCGCCCAACAGAATGAATTTTATCCTTTCTGAAAAGGGTCTCAGACTCATGGACAACGAGCCATACTGAAGGGCTCGTATGTCCTATTAGAATCAATGACCCATGTAACTATATCAAATTCAATCAAATGGAACGTTATCTTATCTTATTGAAGTGCCTTGTCACAATGTTGCCAACAAAGGTCCCCAACGCTGACACAGAGTACTGCTTTCACGTTTCACTTCGCGTTTCTTCAGGGGTTTAGTAGTGCGGCGACCCTGCCCGGCTCAAGGGGTTAAGGACATGAGCAGCCGCTGTACTTCGTGAGGGAAGGAGGAAACCTTTGCCCCCAGGAATGCTGGGAGTTGTAGTTCCAGCTCTTCTCACTCCGAATTAAAGAAACTGTAGTTGTGGTTTCTTTATAATAAGTATTTTATTAAAGCAAAAGGTAAATGTTCCATCACATGCAAACAAGGGTGCTTCCAAAGGCAAACAGAAACTTCAGGTTAAATGCAACTCAAAATACAAATGCTGCTTTTTCACTTTCCAGCAAATTGCTCTCTTTTGCCTCCAGAGGTCAGTTGGCTTCACTGCACCTCGTACAGCCACAGTTACTTTCACTATGCTGAGAATCAGGTGGAGGTAATTAGAACTTCCATTTTCACGGCAATACAACAGCTTTACAGAACTCAGCTCACACACGATAAAGGCAGTTCCCTTCAGCTTGGCTTTCCTATACAACAGAATGTACAGTCCATTTGTTCACACTCAGGTATGCTTGTATTTCCCTGGGTTACTCCTTCAAGCTGTGCTGAATTATTTGCCTCTTGTGATACTAGCTGTTTTCTAGCCTGTAAGTCTAAAAACTGTTGGAAGCTCTGAAGTAGCAATTCAGCCTGTTCCTTATGAGAGAGGGCACTACTATCTGCTATAGCTTTTCCCTTCTGCTCAAGGCTGTTTGTCTTCTCTTCCTTTAAGATAAAGGTATTAGGATAATTGCTAGTTTCTTTAGCAATTGACTCATAGGAGGAAGAATTATCTCTATATTCAGCTTGGCAGCCGGGTGGCCAATTACTCACTGTTTGTGCAGCACTTCTGCCTGCAGACGGCTCCCAGGCTCTCCAGCTGATCTGTTTGTTGCTCTCCGGCACAAACGACGTTTCAGGGAATGATTGCTCTTTCACCTGTGCTTGTCCTGAAGTCTTTCTCCCCCAAGGCGATGCCTTCCAAGGGCTATCCACTTCAAGGTTAAATCCTCTCTGCGTGGGACTTCTGCTTATTTCCCTGGAATAGGATTGTGCAGGTTTTCTTCTTATGCCAGGTTCCAAAGTATCATTAATCACTCCACTGGCTTTCCAACCATCCCCTTGTTTCTTCTTCCAATATTCCTTCCTTCCTTTACCTCCTGTATTCCTTGTACTTCTTGTACTCCTTGTACCACCTCCACTCGTGCTTCCTCTACTCGGGTCTCTCGTCTTTCCCTTACTCGGGTCTCTTATCCGTCCTCTCTCTTCAGAGCCATGCTCTGGTTTAAATGTACATTCTCTTTTGGACACGCCCCTTCCTAGGGCTGGGTGTGCCCAATCAGAACTGCAGGGCTCCTCCCCTGGGCTGGTCTCCCTACTCAGCTCTGAGGAATAGAGTCTCTCTTTTTTCCTTGCCCTGTCATTTTGGTATAAATCCTGCTGACCCTCAGGATTTTCTACTATCTCCATAGGCTCAGGAGGGCGCTGTTCACCACAGTAGTCAAGAACTTTGGCAATCTGTGATAGTTCCACGTCGTAAAACATTTCTGTGGTGAAACAAAGTAACACTTTAGACTTATACAACAACACTGTCTATCAAATAGCTATCAGCTATATCTCAAAATTGCCAACCTCTTACTTTGTGGAGAGAAGAGAAGAAAAAGTGGATGCTGCCCGAGTCTAGAGATCAATGGCGCGCTTGCACCCGATGTTCCCAACACCTGGAAAACGCCGCGCATGCGGAAATACGCTGGTGTTGGGAACATCGGGTGCAAGAGCGCCATTGATCTCTAGACGCGGGCAGCATCCACTTTTTCTTCTCTTCTCTCCACAAACTAAGAGGTTGGCAATTTTGAGATATAGCTGATAGCTACTTGATAGACAGTGTTGTTGTATAAGTCTAAAGTGTTACTTTGTTTCAACACAGAAATGTTTTACGACGTGGAACTATCACAGATTGCCAAAGTTCTTGACTACTAAACCCCTGAAGAAACGCGAAGTGAAACGTGAAAGCAGTACTCTGTGTCGGCGTTGGGGACCTTTGTTGGCAACATTGTGACAAGGCACTTCAATAAGATAAGATAACGTTCCATTTGATTGAATTCGATATACTTACATGGGTCATTGATGCTAATAGGACATACGAGCCCTTCAGTATGGCTCGTTGTCCATGAGTCTGAGACCCTTTTCAGAAAGGATAAAATTCATTCTGTTGGGTGGAGTTAAAGCTTAGTAAGGCTTGTACATGTGAAGATAGTGATGACTATCGTTAGTGAATTTTTTGAGTGTATATTACATCTACTTGGCTACTTTACACTTTTGAAGGAAGACCCAATACCGAGACTCTATAAAGAGCTTCTACTACTACTACTACTAAGCATTTATAAAGCGCTACCAGGCGCACGCAGCGCTGTACAATGAAAACACAAAAAGACAGCCCCTGCTCAAAAGAGCTTACAATCTAAAAAGACAAAGCAAGAAAAGGAGTAGAAAAAAGATAAGAACAAGGGCAAAGAGACAAGAGCTGGAGAGACAGGACAAAGGAAAGAGGTAAGAACAAGTGTGAGAGGAAGAAAGAAAGGTGAAATAAAAGAGGGGAAGGAAGGAGAACAGCAAAATCAAGAGTCAAAGGCAGAGGCGAAAAGATGAGCTTTTAACTTGAGTTTGAAGAGCGGCAAAGAAGATGCCTGACGTACAGACAAAGGAAGTTTATTCCAAGCGTAAGGAGCAGCAAGGTGAAAAGAGCAGAATCTGGAGTTGGCAATAGAGGAGAAGGGCATAGCAAGAAGCAACTGGGAAGAAGAACGGAGTACACGAGGGGGGAAATAGGGAGAAATGAGAGAAGAAAGGTACTGAGGAGCCACAGAGTGAATGCACTTATAGGTCAGAAGGAGAAGTTTAAAGTGAATATGGAAACGGACAGGGAGCCAGTGAAGAGATCTGAGGAAAGGAGTGATGTGAGTGAGAGTGATGGAGCGGAGGAGTAGCCTAGTGGTTGGGGCAAGGTCCTTCAGGCCGGAAGGTCGGGGGTTCAAATCCCACTAGAGGACAGCAACCTTGGGCCGGAAGGACTGGGGTTTCTAGTCCCACAGGTGCTCCTTGTGGTCTTGGGCAAGCCACTTAACCCTCCATAGCCCACGTTCCCTGTAAAATAGTTATCTCCAAGTTATAATGCCCTGTTCAATGTAATTTCAGTTTGTTCATTGTAAACCGCACTGATGCAGAATAGCGCGGTATATAAGAGAATGTAAATAAATAAATAAAATGTGGGCAAAAATGAGGCTGACGGAAAATCAAACGGGCAGAGGAGTGCTGAATAGAGGGAAGAGATGAGACTGAGGGAGACCAGCAAGAAGGAGGTTACAATAATCAAGGCAGGAGGTGATTAGGGAATGGATGAGGGTTTTAGTAGTGAGCTCAGAGAGAAAGAGGCGGATTTTGCCAATGTTGAAGAGAAAGAAGCGACAGGTCTTAGCGATGAGTTGGATATGAGAGGAGAAAGAGAGCAAATGCTGGAGCCCGTGTAAGTTTTGGTTTGAGGAAAAATGATTATCTCTCTGAGAAATTATTTGAACTTCACTGGCTTCCATTTGAGAAATGCAGCCTTTTCAAGATTTTGTGTTTGATCCATAAAGCGTTATATGACTCCTCTGTTACAGAGCTTGCTACATTGATTACGAAATATGAACCTCCTCAATCTCTTCATCTAGTTAGACTGTCCAGTTGGTTGTACCTGCTGCAAGTTATACTAGAAAGGCAATTACCAGAGCTGATACTTTCTGTAGGTGGGCCGGGAAGCTAGAATAATCTCCCAGTAGAATTCTGTACAGAGAGGGAGTTTTTACAGTTTCATAAGCCACTGATTCTTTTTAATCCATTTTATTGTTAGGATTGCTTTTGTGTTTGTTATTGTAACTAGGCCTGTGTATGTTAAACTGTTAACTGCCTAAAATGAAAATGAAATGAAAAAAATGCCCTGTTCTGGTGCTGGATTTGCACATAATGTTTTATTATAAAGAGCTATAAAGAGCTTCTCCTTACTTATTTCTAATTTAGTTCCTTATTTTTGTCCCTGGCCAAGTTACTCTCCTGCAGCTTTGCTTTCCTGTGTCCTCTCTTTCTCCTTGCACAGATGTTCTGCGCTTTCTTTTCTATAAATAAATCAGATGCATCGAGAGAAAGTGTTTTTATACTTGATGAAGAAGTGTGGGGAGTAGAGGAGTAGCCTGGTGGTTAGAACACTGGCTTGGTAACCAAGCAACCAGGGTTCAGTTCCCGCTAGCACTCCTTGTGGCCTTGGGCAAGTCACTTAACCCTCCATTGCCTCGGAAGAAAGGCCTGGCAATCTACTTCCGGTGACACTGCCAAGAAAACCCAGGAGCTTCTGGGTCGCCAGGAGTCAGGACTGACTCGAAGGCACACATTGAATTTTTGAAGAAGTGTGAAATTAACCTTGCCTCTTAAACTGTTCACATCCTTAACAGCACTACGCCTCCGGTCCATGTGCTGGAAGAACGACTGCACAGTGCCCAGGCTACCAGTGACCCTTCCTGGCAGGCCGAGGTGCACATTTCTCACAGCCCCAGAATCCTCACATCACCCTGCCTTGGCTCTGAGAGCAACACAAGAGAGAACAAAAACAAGTTTGGAATTTTGGGCCCGATATTCAAAGGCATTTACATGGTTTAAAACCTGTAAACCATGTAAATGCCGCTATAGAGGGATATTCATTGGCACTAACATGGTTAGTACGAATGAATATCCACCGGTTCTGCCGCTACACACTCTGATGCTATCCATGTAGAATCGGGACGTGTTGTGGGCGTTCCAGGGCAGAGAGGAGGTGGCACCCTTTGCTGACCGGGCAGTGGAGATATTGAAACACTGCGCAATTAAGGACCCATGGCTAAAGAAAGGCATGGTGAAAGCTAGCCTATCTTTACCCTTACAAGCTAACTGGGCAGCGATTCAATATCACCAATACCTGGTTAGCTTCTGTGCCATGTGGCGCATTGCGGCAGACCTAGTCATTCAAGTCTGGTGGCCGGATATAGTCCAGGATTGAATATCAGGGATTAAAGTTCAGTGGCGACGGCTATGTGTCTTAAAGGCTCATAGCCATCACAACTCAATACTGGGCCCTTTATGTTTTATCTTATCTTTATTAAAAACGTATATACTACCAATACCAGCATTACTGCTTGTTCAAGGGTTACATAAAAACATTAACTACTGGCAGGGTCTCCCAAGATGGACAGGTCTCAGCCGAGGTGGCAGACTAAGACAAACCACCTATCTGGGCAGCAGCAGAATGGGACGATGTTGGCAGCGGAGGATCAAGTTTCTAACGGCAACAACACTAGTATTACCTGCACGGAAGAAAGGCCTGGCAATCTACTTCCATTATCTTGCCACAAAGCCCAATGGATAGTCACAACAAAACAAACTGCACTATAGTGCTGGACGATGAGACCCTCAGGATGGAAGGCACTCAACTGGCTACAATGGATGAGCCAAAGCCTTCTCAGAGTAAAGCCAGCATTTATGATGTGGTTGGATCAAAGCACTCGGAACGTCTGACTGCTGATGTACAGTAGCTATGCATGAAATCAGAGTCAGAAGCTGTAAAGATGTCTTGCATATTGAGACATGGAACATATGAATCATGAACCAAAGGAACTTGGAGGTGGTCAAAAATGAAATGGAATGTGTACAACTCGATCTGTTGGATATGTACTGTAAGCCCTGTAGGCCAAAAGGATGTGCTAAGTCCACTTTGTGTCCAGTATTGTGCACAGCCTTTTAGTCAGCCATGCCATGAAGTCTATGAAAATGGAAGCCCTCTATACATCCTACAAAAGGAAAGACCAAAGCAACTGTGACGTTCACAGTGTGCCTGATGTTTGCAGAAAGTGGAGAATGAAGGTTACTATTGACTCCAGCTCACCAGCTGGGCTGTGAAGTTATTGTTCAAATGCTCCAGATAATTCTTCAGACAGAGCACAAGAGTCAACAAGTGGTGACCAGTAGTTGGTAGACAATGGAGCAAAGTGATTGAGATATATGGTTGAATCTCGGGACTCAGCAGGATCCCTAGTATCTATGAGGATGATGCAGTTACCTCAGTGCACGGTTTTCTAATGTAAGCCTAATGCTGAAGAGTAACTCAGTGCTGGAAAGAAAAATACATGCAAATAGGCTGTGTGCAAAAACCATGCACTAACATGAGAGATCATGTACAGACAATATGCATTAGGAGCAGTTGTATCGGCACCATATGATGGGATGTTATTCTGTGCCTAAACAGTGGAGTGGAAGAGTAGACTGGAACCAGGAAGACCAGGGCTCAAATCCCACTGGTACTCCTTGTGGCCTTGGCCAAGTCACATAACCCTCTACAGCCTCCGGGGACAGGGAAATATCTACAGTACCTGAATGTAACTCACCTTGATCTACTACTGGAAAGTCTTGAGCTAAATACTACTAAATAATACTGCAAAATTGCTATGCACAGAATAACATCCCATCAATACCTGTATGTGTGCAGAAGAAGCAGACATAAACTCTTCACTGCGAATGATGAGGTGGCCTTTCTGATCCTCAGACCTTGGGTTACAATGCTGGCATCGCACTTAGCCTTCTGGTCTTCTGTGTACAGCACTTCTCTGCACCTGTGGATTTAAATGTGTTGTGCACTGGTGTCTGCTCGAGACTGTGAAGAATTAGCTCCTGTGCAAAACTTGTTCTTGCAATAGTAGGGAACATTGTGCACTAAAACTGAGGTAATCTGTGTGCAAAGCTTAGTGTGCTTTTCTGTGTAAATTGTCACACTGTATTACTGCAGTGATGGAAAACTCTCCAGCTCAGAGCTGTAGCGCACTGGCAAGAGGCAGGGATTGGTGGGTGTGCACGTCAACACATATGTGTATGCTCCCCCTGTACTTTTGGTGCACGTACAGTCCTGGCACTATCCCTGTGCATGTCATACTCTCAGTCGTTTTGCAAAAGTCAAACTGAAAAGCATCACGGGCCTTTAGCTCAAGATCACGTTAAAATTGATAAGGATGGCCCACATTAGAAAACTTGATAAATGTCAAAAAGAAGGCCATTGATTCCCTGGCAGCGTTTTTCTTATGTTGAGGTTCCAGAAAGTTCTATAAATGGGTTTGGGCCCAATATCCTGAGCCCACAAAGAGATGGCAAAGAGCACTCTTTTTAATGTGTGTATTCAGTGTATCACTCTTGAATAATATGCACTGCATCACTCCTGGAATAATGAGTGTCTGATTTACAGTGATAGCCAAAGCCCAGCACAGCAGATGACCTATACTCACAATTCATCTTCACAGCTTCAGCAAGATTCCTAAAGGCTGGGTCATTATAGAACAAAAGGCAGGGCTGAAGTGCCAACCTCACCTCTAGCCCTTACTAATTCATTTATGTCCCTGGCTCTTACTAAGAACTGCACTCAGAGACCTCACTGCAGGTGTAGATCAGCATTCCTAACTCAATTTTATAAAATAAAATACTTTAAGTGTTGGGTAAGCTTTAAGCTCAAGACAAGAGCTACAAAAATACTTTACACTGGTCCTAACTTGCTATTTCCTTGCTTGGTTTGCGGCTTGTCATGCAGTGAGGACTTGAATGCATCAGTGATGCTAAGAGTTGTGCTGTCAGTAGTTTAACTACTGTCCTGGTCGCCCAAGATAGACAGATCTCAGCTGAGATGCCAGACAAACAAAAACCACCCATCTGGGCATCGGGAGTATGGGACAATGTTGGCGGCAGCAGGGCTGGGTTTAATTTGTTGGCAGCCAGAGGAAATAATGGGGGGGTGCCCCCTCCCCCCCCAATCAGCTCTACTCATTGTCCTGCTTACCGTGCAACCCTGGCCCCAAGCAGCAACAGCAAGTTCGTTAATTACATTCAGCCCTTGAGGTGCTCCCTTCCTATTACTAAAGAAACCCTAGGGGGGGGGGGGGGGACAGCCCTGGGATGAATTTTATTAATGAACTTGCTGCTGCCATTCAGGGACCGGGTTGCACAGTGTAGTCGGTGAACTCTTAATTTCTATCCATCACTGAAGAATGCCCATCAACACAACTATTATTCAATTATGTGTGCCAACAACAGGTTCAGATGAGGATGCAGTTGATTGATTTTATGAACACATACAAGATGAAATCAAAAGAACATGCAAACAAGATATACTGATAGTCATGGGCAACTGGAACGCAAAAATTGAGAACAAAGAAGAAGTTGGCAACAGAAACAAAGCTAGAGAAAGACTGATAGAATTCGGCAAGCACCAATCTATTCATCTCAAACACCTTCTTCCAGCAACACAAGTGGTAACATGGACTTTGCCCACTAGGGATATTCAGATACCTGGTTTCTAAGATGGCTCCAGAAATGTCCTTTGATTTGGACACCTGAGCACCCGTTTTCAAACGTCCAAAACACAAATAGGGCTTTTAAAATAAGAACATAATATTTTCCATACTGGGTCAGGCCAAAGGTCATCAAGCCCAGTATCCTGTTTCCAACAGTGGCCAATACAGGTCAGAAATATCTGTCAGATTCCCAAAAGGTAGACAGATTCCATGTTGCTTATCCTAGGTATAAGTAGTTTTATTTATTTACAGTATTTTTATTTATTTAACAGTTTTTATATACCGTCTTTCTACAATTCAAGACGGTTTACAGAGAACATAACACAGCAATATATTTCAATTGATTACACAGAAACAAACATAACAAGGGTATAAGTGGTTAATATAAGTAATTTTGTCCATGGGGAGTCTTCATGGACAGAAACTATTTACATGCTTATTTACAGAAGAGGTGGGGAGAGGTCAAAGGAGATGATTTGGGTAGGGTGTTAGAGGGAGGGCTATGGTGGTAGGGAAAAATGTTCCTGGAAGAGATGGGTTTTTAGCTTCTTCCGGAACTCAGAGTGATCAGAGCAATTCCGTAGTCCATATGGTAGGGCATTCCACAGAGAGGGGGCATAAAGGGAAAATGTCCGATTACAGGTAGTTTGATTGCATTTTCTCTTGGTAGTTGGGATAGATAGAAGGTTTTTAGTGAAGATGCGGCGTGTTCTATTGTTGTTGGAATTGGATAGGAGCGAGGAGAGGCATGGAGCTGACTCATTGGAGATGACTTTATGTATGAGGGTGATTACTTTGAATTTAACTCTGGATTGAATGGGGAGCCAGTGGAGATCGTGGAAGATTGGCGTTATGTGTTATTGTCTAGGGTTATTTGTGATGAGACGAGCTATTGTGTTCTGTGCCATTTGGATAGGTTGAATGCTGTTCTTGGGAAGGCCATGATAGATGAGGTTACAGTAGTCAAGGGATGGGATGGTGAGAGCCTGGCAGACAGTGCGAAAGGAGTCGGGTTTAGGAGAGGTTGGAGGTTCCGAAGAGTACGTAGTTTTGCATATATTGTATTAGAGGTTCTTTTTATCTGTTCAGTGAATGTAAGGTTCTGATCAAGGATAAGACCAAGATATTTTACTTGATTTTTAATAGTGAGGGTGAGATCACCAAGAGTAAGGGTTGTTGGTGGAGTATAGGAAGTATTGGTAAATACTTGAAGAGCTTCGGTTTTAGATTGGTTGATTAGGAGATTATGATGCAAGAGCCAAGTCTTTAGGTTTGTGAGGCATTGACTTATGTTGGTAAAGTTAGGGTTTGCTAAGTTGAATGGAGTGAAGCACATAATGTCATCCGCATATAATTGGTAATGGATTCCATGGCTTTGGAAAATCTTGCAAACTGGTTGAAGGAAAATGTTGAATAGTAGCGTGGATAAACTGGATCCTTGGGGGACTCCCTGTTTTAGGGTAAATGGTAGGGATGTGTCATCCCTATGCGGACCTGTTGCATCCTATTTTCTAAGTAAGAGTGGAACCACCTAAGTGTTGTGTCCCTCAGTCCTATTTCATAGAGCCTGTCTAAGAGTTGGTTGTGGGGAAGGGAATCAAAGGCTGAAGATAAGTCGAGAAATATGAGAAGGCATCCTTGGGTGGGATTCTGGATGCATAGGTACAATGAGAGAGGCAAAAAGGGTTTCAACTCCATGGTTCTTTTTGAAGCCATGTTGGAATAGGTCAAGGGGAGTGTGTTCATCTATGAAATTCTGAAGTTGATTTTGGACTAGTTTTTCAGTTATCTTAGCGAGGAAGGGGATACTGGAGATGGGCCTGTAGGAAGCAGGTGAGGTGGGGTCAAGCTTTGATCCTTTTAGAATGGGACGGATTGTGGCACATTTTAGAGGTGCTGGTACGGAGCCGGTCTGGAGGGAGGCTTGTACAATGTGAAGTATGTAAGGACTAATGGTGCTACTTGTGGTCTTAAGCCAAGAGACAGGGCAGGAGTCAAGGGCAGAAGTTGAAGCATTTAGATCTTTGATGACCTTGGTTATGTTTTTCAGGGTGAGGGGTTCAAAATCATTTATTTATTTATTTAGCTGTATTTATATCCCGCTTTTCACCGGGTCAAAGCGGTCAATTGGGAGATACATTTAACACGAGGGGATATGACACACATACGCTAATACTTACAGGGAACATGGGCAATGGAGGGTTAAGTGGCTTGCCCAAGACCACAAGGAGTGCCTATAGGACTAGAAATCCCAGTCCCTCCGGCCTGAGATTGCTCTCCCCAGGTGGGACTTGAACCCCCGGCCCTCCGGCCCGAAGTACCTTGTCCTAACCACTAGGCCACTCCTCCCACTAGTCATTCCAGGTAATTGAGGGGGTGAGAGCGTGAGGTTGGATCTTGTGGTCGTATATTGGTTGAGGGTTGGTTGTTGAGGGGGGTGGGAGGAATTTTGAGGTAAGGTGGTTGGCTTTGGTTTGGGAAGTTATTTTTGGTGGCTGGTCCTGATGTAGGGGTTCACTTATTAAGGATTTGGCAATGGAAAATAGTTCTCTGGGTTTATTGAGAGAACGTTGGATCATATTTTCATTATATTCTCTTTTGTGGCTTAGGGTTTCGGAGCAGTAAGCTCGGAGTTTTCTTGTATAGATCATATGTGTATTTGGATCTGGAGAACGTTTCCATTGACGTTCCAGGCGTCTGAGTTCTCTTTTAAGGTCTCTTAGTTTGGTAGAATACCAGGGAGCTCTTCTACATTGGTTTCGAGAAAGTTGTTTTGGTGGTAGTAGGGCAGCAGTGGAGAGGATTTCATTCCAGTAGTGAATTTCCCCAGTTAACTTTAATAATGGTTTAAGGACTTTTCTTCCAGGAACTTGTCCAAACCTCTTTTAAACCCCCTAGTGTCTGGACCTAAGTCCTTCTTCCACAGTTCCTCATGTATCTATAGTTATATTAATTTGCATTGTTTATGGTTTATATTATTGTTGTTTTAATCATTCCCCAGTCCTCTTGTGTCTGTCCTGCGAGGGTAAATTTTTATTTTTTGGTTTTCTTTTGTTTAGTCTTACTGGATTTTATTTTTAACCATTTTATGTCTTTGTATAGCATCTTCAATGGGAGTATTTCAGAAAAAGTTAAAAGCATATTTATTTTCCAAGGCATATCCAGGAACCTAGGGCAATTTCTATTTTGGCAGATGGAGGGTAATTGTGTACTAGTAAATGGAGCATGATACTTACATGTTCATTTTTATTTCCTATATTGTCTATTGTTGGTTTATTGTATAATGTTTTTTAATTTATGTTTATGGCTGTAAGGAATTTTAATTAGCATTAGCATTTATTACTGTATTACTTTTTATCTGGTATTTTATGTATATTTAACTTGTAATCCCCCCAGAGCACTGTATAGTGTAGAATACAAAGTCCTTTAAATAAATAAATGTCTGATGACTATCTTAGCTTTTAATATGGTTTATAAACTACCAGGTTGCCAAAAGCCTTTAAATTAATGGCAGTATAACAAACATAAACAAAGAAAATAAAAAATAAAATAAATAAGCCCTTCACTAAAACTAAAGCAAAACCTACTTCCACAAAAGCCAGATGGTTCACCCCCAGTCTCCGAAAGCTGAAAACGAAACTCAGAAGAACAGAAAGAAAATGGAGAAAAACCAAGAATGACAGTGACAAAACAATATACAGTCAAACCTCGGTTTTCGTTGGCCCCGGTTTTCGTACGTTTCGGTTTTCGACGTCTTTTCTGACTGAGATGTTGTCTCGGTTATCGGATATCGCCTCGGTTTTCGTTGTGTTACTGAACAGCTGATGGTCCCAATAGTGGCTGGTGCTGCTCCTCCTATGGGCAAGGGCAGCAATGTGGACAAATTGCCAGCCTCCATGTGCCTCCCCAGTCCCGGCAGCACTACCCCCCGGACTCACCGATCGCGTGTTGAAGTCAGCTGAGCAAGAGTCAGAGTCAACGCCCCGATCTCTCCACCGCCTGCCTGTTCTCTGGAGCGCCCCCTCAGGCTCGGAGGTAGCAGGGTAGCTGTCAATGTAAGCAGGAGATGTTGCAGTGCCGTACAGTACAATATCTGTGTGTTTGCTGTCCTGTGGACGATCGGGCAGGTGAGAGAAGTGACAGGAGCTGGGTGTCTGGAACGGATTAATTGAATTTACATTATTTCCTATGGGAAATATTGCTTCGGTTTTCGTACGTTTCGGTTTTAGTCAGTCTTCTTAGAACGGATTAATAATGAAAACCGAGGTTTGACTGTACTGTCGGGCCGGCGCCCCTACTGGCGCAGTAGAGTAAGGGCGTCTGCTGACGTTTAATTTGAATCAGGGAGTATTTGAGCTGCAGGACCCAAAGGATTGTGGTCCTTGTAGTGTAGTGCTCCCTGAAATGAATAACTACGCCAAATGGAGGGTAAATAAGGCTTTATTTCCCCGCTTAATGCTCTAGGTTCAAATGAGACAACAACTTAAAGTGGAGGTAATGCTTTCCTCAAACAATAATAAAGTTCCACCATGGACTAAACAGTTAAATGTTGTAGGCTGTACAATTGACTGTTTAGCTGGGTTAAGGGATTTTCCAAACAATAGAAAAACAATTATAACAGAATGGTTATCAGCTTCACCATTTGCAGACTCATTTCTTCATTGTACAATTATCATGGCAAGCAGCTACCTCTTAAGCAAAAGTTACATTCCATAGGTCCTGTGTGAGGCATGGGAACACTGGAGCTGTAATCCAAGTCCATTGATTCGGGCTCACTACACTCTTCAATGTTTAGAGTATCCTCAGTGTTACTTAGTTCTTCACAGAAGTTCCTTGGCTTCTCATATAACTTCGCTAGAACCCTTTTGGAAAGTGGTTTTAAATAGTTAACTTTGCTTCTTCTCAGGTACTGAGGTTTATCTACCTGCATAAGTCAGTCTTCATTTAAAGTCCCTTTTAGAATAAAAGGCTTTTCATACCTTATCTTCCGTGGAATGCCACGCCTAGGATTCAGCTTACTTTGTAGCTTTTCCGGTTGATCCTCTGTCCTGTGCACTGCTCCACAATTAAGGCTGCTAGGAAAACTAGACGTGGATTTCCAGTCTTTACTTGGAGAACTTCTCTTAGCAGGCAGGCTACTTCTCTGGGCCTTATCCCAGGGCTGAGACTTGCCTCTGTCTGTATCCATTCTTCTCCTTCCTTCTCCTGTTACTATTCCTGGTACCCTCGCTGGTACCCTTCCGGTTGGTCTGTCGGCTACCCTCCTGGGTGCCTCTCTTTGCTGGACTCCTTGGTCTCTCTGCTGCACTCCTGTGCTGGTACCTGAGCTCTCTTCCCGGTCTCTGTGCTGGACTCTTTGCTGCAGTCCTTGCTGCACACCTGGGTCTCTTGAGCCCCCTTTCTGGTCTCTGTACCGGTCTCTGTACTGGATCCCTTGATCTCCTTCCGGTTCCCCGTACCCCTCTCCTGTGCTGGTACCGGAGGTCCCTTCCCGGTCTCCATACCACTCTCTCTCCTGTTCTCCCTCTCTGCTCATCTGACTTCCCTTATAAAGGGATTTCCAGCTTGCACGCTGTGAGTTTGAGGACGGGTGAAAACACTCATCATTAAGGTGCTCAGAGCTTGAGCATGTGGGTTCAGGCATTGTGTAACTGTTCATGCGCCCTCTGGCTGAGCTACACTGGAACTGCGCTCTCTGGCTTTTCTGAGATTTATGCAAATCAGGAGTTTTTTTCAAGGCTGTTTCTTCCCTAGCTCCAGCCTCATGACAATACCTATGTGAACTCAATGCATACCACTCTGAAACCGACAAAGCAAAGAAAACCTACCACATGAAAATCATAAACACATCCATAAATAAACCTCGTGAACTCTTTCGGATTGTCAAACAATTGACAAAAGCACCCAACAACTCTGACCAATTACCGAAGATTCCACCAGAGATACTAGCCCGTCAATACAAACAGCTCCAACAACCACAAAACCCACATCTGGACGCCGAGGCAACTACAACAAACCTCCATCCCAACATATACAGTGATTGGACTACCTTCAAAGAAACCACTGCAGAAGAAATATCATCCACCATCTCCTGCCTAAACACCACCACTTCCCCGCTGGACCCCTGCCCCACTGACTGGATAAAGAAATCCAAAGAACACCTAAGCACACCATTAACCCATATTGTCAACGAATCCCTCTCTCAAGGTCACATCCCCGATATCCTCAAAACTACGATCATTCGACCATCCCTAAAAAAACAAAACCTTGATCCCCAAGACCCCGCATCCTACAGACCGATAGCAAACCTACCATTCACCGCCAAGATAATCGAGAAAATAGTCCAGCAGCAGCTTCAAGAACACCTAGACATCAACAACATACTGGACCCACAACAACACGGCTTCCGCCCACTCCATGGAGTTGAGACCCTCATGACCACACTGATGAACACCCTCATCATAGGAACCCAAGAAAAACATTCTGGATATATCATGATCTTCCTTGACATATCAGCAGCCTTCGACACCATCTCCCACAACATCCTAATACGAAGATTGCAGTCAATTGGGATCAAAGACACCACACTCCAATGATTTCAATCATACCTAACCAACAGACATCAACTCATCCGTACCAGCACCTTAACCTCGCCCCCCTTCCAACAACACCAAGGAGTACCTCAAGGATCCACGCTATCAGCCATGCTCTTCAACATCTACCTACAACCACTCTGTTCAGTCATACGTACCCATAACATCAACTTTCATATCTATGCTGACGATATCATGCTCTACGCCCCAATTATGACCGCAAACCCAACAAATACACATCTCTCAGCATGCTTCTCCGGCGTGTCCCACTGGCTACAAGAAAACAACCTATCCATAAACATAAAGAAAACTGAAGCCCTCATAGTAACAAAAGACCCAGACTTCACACCACCTACACACCTCAACATAGGAACCACATGCATCCAAATACAACCACAAATAAGATACCTAGGCATAATCATCGACCAAGCTCTAACCCTCAAGCAACAAATCACAAAAACTGCAGTAAATATATTCCATAAAGCGAAAACAGCGCAGCGGCTCAGACCTCTCCTCGAACCCCAGGACTTCAGGACAGTGATGCAAGCCATGACTCTCCCACATCTGGACTACTGCAACATAATCTACCATGGACTCCCAGCCACACAGACTAACCCCCTCCGAACTGCACTGAACACCACAGCAAGAATTATTCAGAGAGCAAAGAAAAGCGACCACATCACCCCAATCCTAAGAGACCTACACATACTTCCCCTCGAAGCAAGAACTAAATACAAGTCCATCCTACTCACCCACAAAGCCATCCACCAAGCGCGGAACACCCAGCTCTTCACCCTGCTGACCCGCCTGACCCACGGAATAACAACTAGACAGACCTCCAACAACTACCTCACCGTCCCTCATAAAAGAACCAAAAGCTCTCAAAAGACATGCAACCGAGCCTTTGAACTCTATGCACCGTCCCTATGAAACTCTTTACCAAACCACCTCAGAAACAATAACGACCTCCTATCATTCAGAAAACAGCTGAAAACCATCCTATTCCAAGAATATTTCAAGACAGCCTCCACCAAAAAATGCAACAACCCCTGAGCTCACCATGACCCTCTGAGTGACTACACCGTACTGTCCATGTCTAAAATCTGTCTTATGTCAGAATTATCAATGTTGCCAACCTGGTGATGGCCCCCACCCTTCTACTTGATTTCCCCACCCTTATATGTAACGCCGCTTTGACCCAGTGAAAAGCGGGATATAAATACAGTTAAATAAATAAAGGAAGATAACCCTCACTTCCAATCATTCCTAAAAATAAACACCAACTCTCCTCCTCTCATTTCTGTTATTGTTTGATGTTCATACAAATAGACTAACGGTGGAAGTTGATTAAAAAAACTGCTACTAGCAAGAGTTGGTTACCCCTAACAAACCTAACTTCATCAGCCACCAAATCATGATTAAACATTACTTTCATTTAAACAGAACAAATGCTAATAAAACATCTTTAAAATAACTACAAGAAAACAGAGGCACTTCACATCTCCAAAAACAAAACTATCACCTCCCCCGTCCCAAAACACTCAGATTCAACAACGTAGAATTAGAAATCAAGCATGAGGTGAGATACCTGGGTATAACTATTGTTCAGCATCTTGATTTCACCGCTCACATTAGCAAGACCACAAGAGCCACACCCCGTATACAACAAAATAAAAATCCTCCAAAATCTCTGGCCACTACTAAAGACATATGACTTTCGCTCGGTATTTCAGGCTCTCATTTTCCCACATCTGGACTTTAGCAACAGCATCTATCAAGGACTTCCTAAATATGCATTGCATCAACTACAGATAGCCCAATACACTGTGGCCCAAACCATAGTAGGAGCGACAAAAAGTGGCCACATTACACCAATACTCAAAAAATTACACTGGCTCCCCTTAGCTAGCCGTATTAAATATAAATCAATAATGATCACCTTCAAGACCATACAGGAGTGGAGGAGTAGCCTAATAGTTAGAGCACTGGCTTGAGAACCAAGAGACCAGGATTTGATTCCTACCAGCACTCCTTGTGGCCTTGGGCAAGTCACTTAATCCTCCATTGCCTCAGAAAAATCCAAGTTATCAATGTCCCTGTTTAATGTACATTACCAAATTTAAGTTACAATGTAAACCGCTTTGACTGAAATGATAAAACGGTATAAAAACCTGTTAAATAAATCTTTATCACCAGCGCGGTTTACAACAAGCTTAAAATAAGGGGCATAACATTGCTGCTAGAAAGAGGACAGAAGAAACAGAACTCCATTAGTGCAATAGCAAAGGGACAGAGGTAGAGAAAGGAAAGAGAACAGGAGAGTAGGTCAGAGATAGACAGACCGACAAACTGAGGAAAACTAGACAACTTATGAGGGGTCTGTAGGGATGGAGGAGGGAAAGGGAAGATCGTAGGCAGTACAAAAAAGGTGGCTCTTCAGACCGGCTTTAAATTTACAAAAGGATAATTCAAGACGGAGGGCAGGGGGGAGCGAGTTCCAGAGTCTGGGACCAAGGAAGAAAAAGGCAGAGGAACGGGTGGATTCGAGGTGAGCAGAGGCGGGGGGGGGGGGGGGGGGGAAGAAAAAAAAGGTTAGCATGGATGGAGCGCAGGGAGCGTTGAGGGGCATGGAGACGGACCAAGTTAGAAATAAAATAAACATGACCAATCAGCAACATACCTAAAGCCCCTCATCCAAATACCAACAGACAACAAAAGCAAACGCAAATGCAGGCAAAACTTGCTGATCCTGCCAATTGAAACAGCAAAGCAAATCAAGCAACACGCAGCAGAGCCTTTTCCAGGTATGCACCTGACCTCTGGAATGTCCTCCCTAGCGACCTCAGAGAGATACATGAAATAGCGTCATTCCGGAAGGAACTCAAAACACACTCATTCAAAGACTAACTATGTGACACCACAGACACCAGAACCTACATCCCTCCAGAAAACCCCCCTCAAAGAAACCCCTACATTTCATATCCACCTCCCACACTACAGGTTGGATGACTCCCATACAATCCATAACTCTAAACAACCAAGATTGCTCACCTTATTATCACTTCTTTCTTGTTAAGCCTAAACCCCAAACAAACCAAATTGTTGGCAATGTTCCTCATGATCTGTTCATTTAGATAGTTACTCTGTTCATTGTTCTATGTAACACAGTTAATTGTTTTTATTGTATATAAACCGCTTTGATTCCCTGGATAAAGTGGTATAAAAGAACAGAAAAAAAAATAATTACATACATAAATCTTTAATACATCCTCCTCTTTTCCAAGACCCTTCCCAGGATCTAACCTATATATTTATGATCTCATATTGATTAGCACCCTTTTCCTGTCAAACCACCAATTCAAAATATAATGCTGAAAATTTCTGCAACGTCCCATTGGTGTTTAATGGGAAGGGTGTTGCCAGTAATAGATGGTGGAATGGAGGGCGATGTAGGCAGGGAAGGAAAAGTTCCCATTTTAATAATTACAGAAATCAGTCTTATGCCTTTCTGACAATTCAACTATCTAATTGTTCATCTCTCTCCCAAAAAAACATCCACAAATCCTCCACCACGCTGAACGTCACATGATTGTTTAAAGAAAATTGTTCAGCTTTTGGTCCTGAGAACTAGAAAACAGAGATTTTTTTGTACTGTCAAAGAACCCCTAATTAGCTTGAAAATTAGGGGTGAGATACTCAGTGGCAGCTGTGGTTAATGCTGTTACAGCGGCTAGCCGTCGTCACTGTAAAGTGAACCCAGATATTCTATGCTGGGGTGATATCCAGCCACTGACATCGAATATCCAGGTTGGCTGGATTGTGATTTTGCAATCTGGTCAGTGGTAATATTGAGCCGCATAGGTGGCCACATAGACATTCCCACTACAAACAGGAATGTCTATCCTATGCTGAATGTATGTCCATGCAAACTATTTTGCATGCAAAGACATGTATCAGCATGCCAAACTGAAAACGAGTGTCCTTGTTTTCCTGCAGTTTTCGTTATCACCAAGTAAAGTATAGGCGCTATCAGAGAAACTTCCTCTCTATGCTCTCTCGGTGTCTGGATGGCAGAACAATAGCTTTTCTTATGCTTATTTGTGTCCTGGAGTAGGAATACATGATGGAACGTGCTTGCCATTTCTGAAATCAAGAGTGCACGTCCAGCTTGCCTGGACCCCCCGGCCATGCCTCCATCACTTCCCTTTGAACTTGGACGTGCTGGCGATGTCTATAGAACCAGCTTCTAAAATGGCTCTAGGGACGTATCTATGATTTGGACGTCTACATACCCATTTTCAGACATCCAAAGCATGAATAGGGCTTCTAAAATAACCCCCATAATGTCCGGCAAAATCTTCCCTCTATATAATATTATGATAATATGTAGAAGTTGCTGAACTGTGTGAAAAATGTCATGAGTGACTCATTGCAGCTAAAAGTTTATTAGAAAATATTGTTTTTTAGTTTCACTAATAGGGTATAATTTCCACAATAGAAACTATCAGGCCTAATAATGACCACCAAGATCCAAATGCGGATCCAAAAGATTTTGTCAAATAAATTATCTCAAATGTTGAATCACGAAGAGACTCTCACACTAAATGTAACCCTCCAACTGTGCTGTCTATATGTTATTAAATACCCTCACGTTGAATGTTGTATAGTATCCACATGTTAAATGTAACCCTAATTGTGACGTCATGTAACCACTTTGATTGTAGGATAAGGTGGTATACAAATCTGTCTAAAAAAAAACAAAAACAAGACATTCATACGTGACAAAATGAAATGCCAAGGTCAGATCACTTTTTTCATCTCAACTATAAGCATCAGGTTTAAAATGTCAAAATATCTAGAAGGTAAAAAACCTAAGAGCAGAATATGGCCCAGCAACTTTTGTGATAACCGAGGCCAAGCCGTTCAGAATCTACAAAAACATGACCAGGAATTGCACAGGTCAGAAAGATTCCCCAAGTTTTGACACTTAGCAATAAAATCTTGTGAAAAACAGATATGAGAAAGCAAAAGGCTAAATTCTGTGCCCTGCATCCTTCCCACAGGGTTGATACTCAGTTATATAGCCTAAAGGGCAAAGCTGACCAAATCAAACAACAGATGCCATCTCTGAGTAGTATATAAAGGGCTTAACAGGACAGCTATGTGAAAGCAGCTCCAATAGCACACAAACACTGATGCACGTGTAGAACTGCTCCAGCATCGACATAAACGCTTGCATGTACCCTAGGCATGTTTCACAATTCACCCCTGTTCCACTCTAACTACATACAGACTGTGGAAAAGGAGGTGCACAAGATTCTAAACGTCTTTGTATGAGTTTAAACCAGGATTTACAATTGGAAAAATCTTTATAAAATTATCCCCAAAAGGTCTATCTGCTTATCAGGTCAAGGAATTTAGGTATTTTATGGGCAGAAAGGCATTTATCAAAGAAAATGTTACCGTATGAAGGCTATTAGCATTATAAACAAGTAATCGTCCAGGTACTCACTGAATGGGTATCAAGACCATAGGATACCATACAAATGAAACATTATATACTGGGAAGAATAAGCATATCATCCATGCCCCAAGATACACAGAGAAGAAATATAATATAATTAAAGAAGCGCATGAGCTAAGAAAGGCTTAGTATTAAATATAACACTAATCACCTCTTCATAAAGTGAAGACAAAATGACCAAAAATGTGCACTAAGGCCTCTACCTTAGTTAAGCTGGGGTGGGAACTGGGTTATACCATGGAGTCAGGGTGTGTCTTCAGGCAACATTAAGGGTAATTCCTCAGGAGGAGCTCAGTGTAAGGATTAGGGTTACTTTGTAGAGAAAAGGTCCAGGGTGATACCTCAGGATTGGGATTGGGGATCTTTTGGAGAAGAGGTTCAGGGTGATATTTTAAGGTAAGGATTAGGATTATTTTGGGGAAGAAGTTTAGGTGATACTTTGGGGACAAAATTGGAGTTATTTAAGCTGGGGGGGGGGGGTCGGTGATCAGGAAGATGCCTCAGGGTAGGAATTGGGGTATTTTAGAGGTGGGTGGTCAGGGTGATACTTCAGGATAGGGATCAGAGTTATATTTTGGGGGCTAGGTGGTCAGGGTGATTCTCAGAGTAGGAATTAGGGCTATCATAGAAAGAGGTTCAGGGTGAAGCCTCAGAATAGGGATCAGGGTTACCCACTCACACCAACTAGACATACGAGTTCAATGTACAATGTTAAATGTAACCCCAATTGTGCTGTCTAAATGTTGTTAAGTACCCTCATGTTAAATGTAACCAACCAATTGTGATGTGACCACTTTGATTGAAGGATAAGGTGGTATACAAATTGGTCTAAATAAATAAATTTCAGGGGAGAGGTGGTCAGGATAATACCCTAGAGTAGAGATTGGGTTATTTGGAGGGGAGGAAGTTCCAGATGATACCTCAGGGTAGGGATCAGAGCTATATTTGGGGGGAAGCTGGTCAGGGTGATGCCTCAGGGTAGAAGCTAGGGTTATTGGGGGGAGGGTAGATGTCAGGGTGATGCCTCAGGGTAGGTATTAGGGTTATTGGGGGGGGGGTGTAGGTGACTCACAGTTAATAATGGCATTATTTTGGGGAAGAGGTTCAGGGTGATACCTCAAGGTAGAGATTGGGGTTATTTTGAAAGGTGATGCCTCAGGATAGAGACTGGGGTTATTTGGGGGGGGGAGGGGTAGATGTCAGGGTTGGCCTTGGGGTAGGGATTGGGGTTATTTTGGAGGGTAAATGTCAGAATGATGCCTTGGGGTAGGGATTGGGGTTATTTTGGAGGGTAAATGTCAGAATGATGCCTCAGGGTAGGGATTGATGTTATTTTGGAAAGCAAACGTCAGGGTAATGCCTTATGGTAAGAATCAGGATTATTTTGGGGGGAAGTTCAGGTTGGTGCCTCAGCGTAGAAATTGCTGTTATTTGGGGGGGGGGGGTAGATGGTCAGGGTGATGCCTCAGGGTAGGTATCAGGGTTATTTTGGATGGTAGATGTCAGGGTATTGCCTCAAGGTTATTTGGGGGGAGGGAATAGGTGGTCATGGTGATGCCTTAGGACAGTGATCAGAGTTATTTTGGGGGGAAGGTGGTCAGAGTGATGTTTTAGGATAGTGATCGGGTTTATTTTGAGGTGTAGGAGGTCAGGGTGATGCCTCATGGTAGAGTTAGCGGCTATTTTGGGGGACAGGTGATCAGGGTGGTGCCTTAGAATAGTGATCGGGGTTATGTTGTGGGGTAGGGATCAGGGATCTTTTGGAGGGTAGATGTCAGGGTGATGCCTCAGGGAAGAGTTTGGGGCTATTTTGGGGGGCAGATGGTCAGGGTGATTCTTTAGGATAGTGATTGGGTTTATTCTGAGGGGTAGGAGGTCCGGGTGATGTCTCAGGGTAGAGTTTGGGGTTATTTTGGGGGGCAGGTGATCAGGGTGGTGCCTTAGAATAGTGATCAGGGATATTTTGGAGGGTAGATGTCAGGGTGATGCCTCAGGGTAGAGTTTAGGGTTATTTTGGGGGGCAGGTGATCAGGGTGGTGCCTTAGAATAGTGATCGGGGTTATATTGGGGGGTAGGGATCGGGGATATTTTGGAGGGTAGATGTCAAGGTGATGCCTCAGGGAAGAGTTTGGGGCTATTTTGGGGAGCAGATGGTCAGGGTGATTCCTTAGGATAGTGATTGGGTTTATTCTGAGGGGTAGGAGGTCCAGGTGATGCCTCAGGGTAGAGTTTGGGGTTATTTTGGGGGGCAGGTGATCAGGCTGATATTTCAGGGTAAGGAGCTCGGTTGTTTTTGGCGATCAATCTGCCTCCTCCTCGGTACCGGCCCGCCCCGCTCCTCCCCTCCTGGATCCGGACCGCCGCTGATACCGCGAGAGCTGCTGGAGAGGGTACGGCGGGCTCGGGAGCGCGCAGGAGGCGCCGTGCGCGGCCCCGTAGTGCAGAGCGGCGGAGGCCGAGGTGAGAGCGGGGAGAGGGGGCGATGGCGGGGGGTCCCTGGTCCGGAGCGAAAGGCAGCGGGCTGGGGGCGGGCTGAGGCTGCGTCTAAGGGGGGTTTCTGCGTCCAGGCTCCACGTGACGTCATCGCCCCCCCCCCCTTGCGGGGCAGCGCCGCCGCCTTACCTGGGCAGAAGGGGCGAGGGTCGGGGTCGGAGAGGGACGGGCGGCAGTGGGAGGCCCTTCAACAGGTTTCCCTGAGCAAAGCAAGACTACAAGTCCCTGCGGGCAGCAGCCTAAATCCCGCCCTGGGCAGAGCTGCGGGACAGGGCCCTGGCAGAGCTTCTCACGCCCATTTCCTTCTAGGTGCCAGGTGAAGGTTAGGGCACCCTGCGGGTACGGGAGGCAATAACCCCTGCTGTTCTTATTCAGAGCTGCCAGCCAGAGGAGCCGAAGCCCCTGCGTCTCATCACCGACTAAGGTACGTGCCTCCCCCAGTCCAAATCACACTAGCAGACCCCCCCATCAAATACCCAGCCATCACCTATCAAATGCCATCATCAACATTACACCAGCAGACCACCATCAATTACCCAGCCATCACCTATCAAATGCCATCATCAACATTACACAAGCAGACCACCATCAAATATCCAGCCATCACCTATCAAATGCCATCATCGATATTACACCATCAGTTACCCAGCCATCACCTATCAAATACCATCATAAACATTACACCAGCAGACCACCATCAAATATCCAGCCATCACCTATCAAATGCCATCATCAACATTACACCAGCAGACCACCATCAATTACCCAGCCATCACCTATCAAATGCCATCATCAGCATTACACCATCAATTACCCAGCCATCACCTATCAAATGCCATCATCAACATTACACCATCAATTACCCAGCCATCACCTATCAAATACCATCATCAACATTACACCAGCAGACCACCATCAATTACCCAGCCATCACCTATCAAATGCCATCATTAACATTACACCAGCAGACCACCATCAAATATCCAGCCATCACCTATCAAATGCCATCATCGATATTACACCATCAGTTACCCAGCCATCACCTATCAAATACCATCATAAACATTAAACCAGCAGACCACCATCAAATATCCAGCCATCACCTATCAAATGCCATCATCAACATTACACCATCAATTACCCAGCCATCACCTATCAAATACCATCATCAACATTACACCATCAATTACCCAGCCATCACCTATCAAATACCATCATCAACATTACACCAGCAGACCACCATCAAATATCCAGCCATCACCTATCAAATGCCATCATCGATATTACACCATCAGTTACCCAGCCATCACCTATCAAATACCATCATAGACATTACACCAGCAGACCACCATCAAATATCCAGCCATCACCTATCAAATGCCATCATCAATATTATACCATCAATTACCCAGCCATCACCTATCAAATACCATCATCAAAATTACACCATCAATTACCCAGCCATCACCTATCAAATGCCATCATCAACATTACACCATCAATTACCCAGCCATCACCTATCAAATACCATCATCAACATTACACCATCAATTACCCAGCCATCACCTATCAAACACCATCATCAACATTACACCATCAATTACCCAGCCATCACCTATCAAACACCATCATCAACATTACACCATCAATTACCCAGCCATCACCTATCAAACACCATCATCAACATTACACCAGCAGACCACCATCAAATACTGCATCCCAAATTCCAGGACCCTCCCTTAGGTTCCAGCTTCTGTGCATCAGTGATGCTGACAGCTTAACTACTGGCAGGGTATCACAAGAATGACAAACCACTCATTTGGGCAGCAGCAGTATGGAATTGTGTTGGTGGTGGAGAATCACATTTCTGTGACAATGGCAACAACACTGCCATTACCTGCACAGAAAAAAGACCCGGTAATCTACTTCCATATCTTGCCACAAAACCCAGTTGATAGTCGCAACAAAACAAATTGTGATACAGTACTGGAGGACACCAAATGGGCTACTGAGGAAGAGCTGAAGACTCTTCAAAGTAAGGTCAGAATTTATGATGTGGTTGAATGAAAGCCCTCAGGACATGTGACTGCTGATGTAGTGGTGCATGAAATATGAGTCAGAAGCTGCAACGATGTCTTGCATATTGGGACATGCAGTGCGCAAAGCTGGAATCAAGGGAAGCACCGAGCATTGATGGTATTCCATCTAAATATTACTGCAATCAGATGCAGCTCTTAGAATACTTACAAGGCTCTCTCAGGAAATTTGTAAGACAACATCATGGCCAACTGACCGAAAGAGACCTGTGTTCATACCAATACTGAAGAAAAGTGATCCAACTGCACAATAATTGCACAATTGTTCTGATGCTACATTGCAACAGTATCCTACTCAAGATTATTCAGCAGAGACTACAACCATAACTGGAACGAGAAGCAGGGTCCAGGGAAGGGCGAGGAACAGGAGGTATTGCGAATATGAGATGGATCCTTGAAAAGACAAAAGAATGCCAAAAGGTTATCTATATGTGTTTTATTGACTACTACAAAGCCTCTGATTGTGTATATTGTGAAAAACTCTAGACCACATTAAGAACATTTGTTTGAATGGGCAGTTTATAAATGAACAAGGAGAAATAGAATGGTTTAAATCAGCAAGAGTGTATGACAAAGCTGCATATTGTCTTCATACCTTTTTAATTTATATGCAGAACAAATCTTCAGAGAAGCAGGACTGTATTAAGACAACAGATGTGTGAAGATTGGTGGAAGACTCATGAACAACTTTCACTATGCTGACAGTACCACGTTATTGGCTGAAAGCAGGCAATCTAAAATATCTGTTTATTGGGATCAAGGAACATAGTCTTACAATGGCCCTGCACTTTAACATGAAAAAGACAAAGATCTTGACCAATAGCAAAATCAATAATTTTCATCCTTGATGGAGAAGAAATATTAATAGTAGACAACTTTAACCTGCTTGGATTAATAATCGGTAAAGAAACGACAAGCAGTTAAGAAATCTGGACGATGCATTGCTCTTGGCAGATCGACTATGGAGGATCTGGACAAGATTCTCAAGTGCAGAGACCTGTCTCTGCATACAAAGATTTGACTCATCCAAACCATGGTATTTTCAATAACATCATATGGATGGACAGTGAAGAAAAAGTATAGGAAGAAAATCGATGCTTCAAATTATGGTGCTGGTGAAGAATACTGTGTATACCATAGACTGTCTGAAGAACAAATCAATTGGTACTGGAAGAGATTAAACATAAGCTTTCTTTAGAAGCTCAAATGACAGGGCTTCAGTTTTCATGCTTTGGACACATCATACAAAGAGAAAGATCATTAGAGAGAGACATCATGCTTGGCAAGGTTGAAGGTCAGCACAAAAGTGGAAGGCCAGCAATATGATGGATCAATACAATAACAGCAGCTATGGTTGCCACTCTATCAATAATTAGCCACTTGATTGAAGACAGAACACAGGACAACTATCCAGAAGGTCACCATGAGTTGGCATCTACTCAACAACACTTGATGGTGCACTTTCCTGGGATTGTTGTCAAGTACCCCAGCCCAAATTACATGAGCAGATGTCCTTGAAATATCCCTACCCAAGGTAAATGAGCAAACTCATAGATATCTCGGATGCAGATTACATGAGTGACCCTGATAGGAAACTGGCAACTTGTCACCATGTATATACCCTCAAGGATTTGTCTTTGTGTAGATGTGTGCCTACTCGCACACACTCCTGTCTTCTTTCTCTCCCACTCCCTGGCAGTCTGTGTTTGAGTTTATCATTTTCTTGTTTCGACTTTCCCTCTCCTTTCCCTTTGCCATGTCAAATTCATATTCAGGAAACTTTCTTGTATTGAGAATTTGCACATATGTTACCAAAGTAAAAACATGGAGAAAGTGGTTAAAAATTAAGTGAAAACGGTAATACAAGTACTAAATAAAATAGAATTATTCCTGCCCTTTTACTTATAATTTACTTTACCCTAACATCATATCCTAGTTACAGCAGAGTTGGTAAAACGTCCTATGAAAATCGGGTTATTTCTTGCTGTAGGGACTCGGGGTTATATCTTGGCATATGGGTGTTGGTTCAGGGCAATTCCTCAGGCACAGATTCGGTTTATATCTCGAGGTCGGGGTTCGTGAGTTTCTTGAGGCAGATGCTGCAATCTCTCACCGACTTTCTGAATCCACTTTTGCTGTTATTCCCAGCTTGCAATGAAATGTTAGGCTGCAGGTGTAACCTCTTTCTGTATCCTTGTTCATCTGCCTGTTTGATTCTCACTGTCTTTATCTCCCTTTTTGTCTCTCGGTCTCATTCTCTCTTTTTTGGATTCAAGATTTACTGGCATGATACTTTTTACATACAGAGGTGATTTTATGACAACTGCTAGTACTACTATTTATCATTTGCACAGCACTACGAGGCTGTACGGCGCTGTACCAGTAAGAGAAAGTCCCTGCTCATCAGAGTTTACAATCTAATCAACACAGACCACACAACTGGGAACTAGGGTAATTCAAGGGGAATGACAAGCTGCCTAATTTGTGCAGCAGATATGAAAATTAGTTCAAAGAAAACGTATGCGCACACATAACATGCGAGGTTCCTGGGGTTTGGAAAAAGTCAGTGGTTAGGCCTGGTCTAGAATTTGGCAGCTGAGATTTAATGTTAAAAAATGTAAGGTCGTGCATTTGGGTTGCAGCAATCCAAGGGAGCAATATAATATAGGGGTGAAGTACTTTTGTCCACTAAGGAAGAGCGGGACCTGGGCGTGGTTGTGTCTGATGATCTTAAAGTAGCTAAACAGATAGAAAAGGCGACGGCAAAAGCTAGAAGGATGCTTAGGTGCATACGGAGAGGAATGGCCAGCAGAAGAAAGGAGGTGGTAGTGCCTCTGTATAAGTCTTTGGTGTGACTTCATTTGGAGCATTGTGTGCAATTCTGGAGACCGCACCTTCAAAAGGATGTGAACAGGATGGAGTCGGTGCAGAGGGTGGCTACTAAAATGATTAGTGGTCCTCATTATAAAGCATATGAGGACAGACAAGGATCTTAATATGTACACCTTAGAGGAAAGGCGGGATAGAGGTGATATGATTGAGATGTTTAAATACCTCCATGGCGCAAATGTTCAGGGAGAGAGCTTCTTTCAAATGAAAGCAAGTTCTGCTACGAGGGGACATGGGATGAGGGTGAAGGGGGATAGATTCAGGAGTGATATGCGGAAATATTTCTTTATGGAAAGAGTAGTGGATCCGTGGAATAGTCTCCCAGTGGAGGTGGTAAAGATGAGGACAGTATCTGAATTCAAAAAAGCATGGGACCAACACAGAGGATCTCTAAAGGAAAAAAAGTGACTGTTGTAGTGGTTGATATGGAAGGACAGACTAGATAGGCCATGTCGTCTTTTTCTGTCGTCATGTTTCTATGTTTTAAAAAATGCATGTGTAGCTAAGGTATGCTGTATTAATTAAAGGCCAGTAACAAATCGGCCTCTGTTAGCTAAGGTTTTAGACAGGGCAGTCTGTGCTTAGGTTTCAGATTTTTGGAACACTTTTCTAGACTTGATAAAGGCCTGTCTGGGTTTCTTAGGGCCACCACACAGAATCTGTGCTAGTGACAGTTATGAATTCTCTTTTGCGATATCTGCAAAGAAAGGAGAATCTTACTTGACTTATCCTAGGCATTTGATTTCATCAACCATGATTTACTGAAAGTTAGGCATGTGCGACTGAGTTGGGAGGGACAGTACTTTTTAGATCTCATTTTTGGAGGGATGAAGTTATGCAGTTGAAGTTTGGGAGATTTCATGAATAAATGTAACAGTTCAGGTCCATGTGGGATCCTCTCCTTGCCATCACTCTTTAACGTATTTTCCCAATCTCTGGGTGAGCTTATCAGCAGTTATGGTCTGGAGGGACATATTGCACATCATCAGCATAAATGAATTATTTCATTAGGGAATGGAAAGGGGGAAGGTAAGGCAAGCTCAGGATTTGTATGCAGGCTGGGTTAGCAGTTAATGTGGAGAAGATCGGCATTCTGAAATGGGGGAAAAACTAAAGAAATAGTTATAGCGCCACTTCTGTTAGCAGATAGGATTTTGGAAAGGGATTGAGATTTTGTGACACTTTGGGATTATTGATATTGTAATTTGGAGTCCGATGTAGTGTCTGTGGTAAGGAAAGCATATAGTAATTTGAGATAGGTATGTGGATTACAAACTTCCTAGACCTATTGGCATTTCCGTAGTTCTGTCTTCTATGGACTGTTGTAATGCTCTGTTAATGGGGCTTCCAAAGATTGTTATTAAAGTACAGCTTCTTCAAAATGCAGCAAGAAGAATGATACTGGGGAAACTTCAATATGAAAGGGCTTCTCCATGGTGGCAGAAATTACACAGGCTGCCAGTGCTGGCAAGGATGAAATTTAAAGTTCAGTACTGAGCTTTCCATCACTCGGGAATAATGGCCCCAGGTATTTTAGAGAGTAAGTTAAGACAGTATAGACTGGGCTGTCAGTTAAGATGACGTCAAGAACAGCTATTGGAAATTCCAACAGTTAGAATTTGATGCAGGATATTCTCCATGATGGCCCCGACATGGTGGAATGAATTACATAGGGATTTAGGGATGGAATCAGATGTACGAAAATTTAGAAAATTTCTTAAAATTTGGGTATTGTAGCTTAAAAGATGTGCTTTGGGAAAATCGTATTGACTTAGGCAGGCCAACTGTAATTGTCAATTCAATGTGATTGGAAGGGATCGGCCAGCAACTATTGGGGTAGTCTGCTGACTTAAGGGTGATCATTGATGTTTTAAAAGTCTGTTGTCAACTTTGATTTTATATGTTGCTTTCAGTATGAATGTTATTGTAAATGATTATTGTTGATAACAGTAATATAGACATTTTATATAAAGATATATCTGCTCTCGACTCGCATGAATGTCTTAGTTTATTTTATGTGCATTTGAGCAGCTTTTATAAACTATACAAGTAACTCTAAACTCCCCATCACCAGGGATGAGTCCCCTCAGTTTGCTTAAACTTAAGTTTTATGTGCACATACTCTGGCCAATTTTCGAAAAAGCCATTTCTGCATATAAAACATTACCCACAAAAATGTCCTTTGAAATCACTCTTGTAGTGGTTAAAAAATAAGAGATACATAATACTAAAATCTGCAAAGTATAGAATGAATAATTCTGGGCTTCTAGTGCTGGTTCGTAGTGTCCCTTGGTTAGGTTACATGTCTAACCCAATGACAGAACAAACAGAAATAGAAGTGAGATAGATCTCATGATGGAGCCAGATGGGATACATCTGAGGGTGCTGAAGAAACCTGGGGAAGTTCTAGTGGCTCCACTGTCTTGTCCTTTTCAGTGCTTTAGAGAGTGGTCCTAGAGGACTGGAGATGGGCGGATGTGGTTCCTCTCCATAAAATCAGAAATAAAGAGGAGGTTGGTTAGTCTGACCTTGGTGGTGAGTAAATTAGTGGAAATGCTGCTAAAACCGAGGTAGGACAGTTTCTTAAATTCAGTGGATTACAGGATTCAAGGCAAGATGGTTTTACTAGAGGTAGGTCTCGTTATTGGCGGGAAAAGTGAATTGTATGATCCAAAGGCAACATGGTTTTACCAGAGGATGATCATGCAAACAAATTTGATTGAATTCTTTGAATAGGTGACCAGAGAACTAGATCAAGGGCATGTGATGGATGTGATCTGCCTAGATTTCAGCAAAGCCTTTGATACTGGAGGCTTATCAATAAACTTAGTATCCTGGGGATGTGTCCCAAGGTGGTGAACTGGATCAGAAATTGGTGGACTGATAGACAACAGAAGCTAGAGATAAATGGAACTCACTCGGAAGAAAGGAAGGTGAGTAGTGGTGTACCCTAGGGATCGGTCCTGGGACCAGTACTGTTCAATGTATTTGTGAGTGATATTTATAAAGGATTAAAGGGAAAACTCTGCCTTTTTGCAGATGACATGAACGTTTAACAACATAAGATATGCCATACTGGGTCAGACCAAGGTCCATCAAGCCCAGTATCCTGTTTCCAACAGTGGCCAATCTAGGTCATACGTACCTAGCAGTTTCCCCAAAAGACACAGGTTCCGCAATGCTTGTACTGGGTCAAGCATTGATATCCTGGGTCCCTTCTTAATAATGGTTTATGGACCTTTCCTCCAGGAACTTGTCCAAACCTTTTTTAAACCCAGCTACACTAACAGTCTTTACTACATCCTCCGGTAACATTATCATTCCTATTTTATTTATTTATTTGGTTCTTCTCTACCGCCCCTTCCAGAGATCAGGGGCAGTTTACAATTACCAGTTTGAACAACGTTTACATGGAACAGTAGGAAAAACTATTTACAGGTAACATCTAACAAAAAACAATTTTGAGTAATCCTAGTGGAGCGTTGCGGCCCCGCTAGTTATTATTTACATATTACAGGAGCACATGTTCACATTCCGAGCATTCTGTTTGCTTTTTTGGCCGCCACTGCACACAGGGCAGAGGGTTTCAACGTATTATCCATGACGACACTTAAATCCTTTTCCGGGGTGGTGGTTACTAATGTGGAACCTTGCATTATGTTTTATTGTAAACCGCTTTGATACATTGTTGAACATCAAATTTTAAATAAAACATAAAACATGTAATCATAGTTTGGGCTGTTCTTTTCTAGATGCATAACTTTACACTTGTCCATTTTAAATTTGATCTCCATTTGGATGCCCAGTCTTCTAATTTATCAAGGTCCTCTTGCAATTTTTCACAATCCTCTTGTGTTTTAATAACTTTGAATAATTTTGTGTCATGGGAAAATCTGATCACCTCACTCGTTATTCCTATTTCCAGGTCATTTATGAATATGTTAAAAAGCAGTGGGCCCAGCACAGATCCTGGGGGTACACCACTATTCACCTTTCTCCATTGGGAAAATTGGCCATTTAGCTCTGCTCTCTGTTTTCTATCTTTTAACCAGCACCTGATCCACAATACTACATTGCCTCCTATCCCATGACTTTTTAATTTCGCCAAGAGTCTCTCAAGGGGGACATTGTCAAAGGCTTTCTGAAAATCCAGATACACAATATCAACTGGCTCACCTTTGTCTACCTGTTTATTCACCCAGAGACTGAAAACTCACTTGTTCATCGAGCACTTTGATAGAGAGAACTAGTTCTCCTCCTACCATTAGGTGCACAGAACTATACCCTCCAGTTAGCTGTTCTGAGCACTCCGTATTATTTACTCAGTTGCCCTGGTTCTTCCCCCCCCCCCCCCTTCCCACTCCTACACATTGATTCTCCAGCAATATGCATATTGTTCCTTACTGTCATCCTTTCCTATTTGTTCATATGTAACTTCAATGTTCTTGTTAATCTGTTAATATATAGACTGCCTTGACATTATGATAAGGCAGTATATAAAAGTAATTATTAAATAAATAAACAGAAGTTTTCAAAATTTTTTGTATGCAGTATTGTGGATGTGCTGTCAGGAAAGTTTTGCCACTGCAGATGATACAAAAATCTGCATCAGGGCAGATGTCCTGGAAGGTGTGCATAACATGAAGAGGTATTTTACAAAACGTGAGGAATGGTCTAGAATTTGGCTACTAAGATTTAATGCTGAAAAATGTAGGGTCATGCATTTGGGCTGCAAAAACTCAAGGGAGTGGTATAGAATAAAGGGTGAAGTACACCTGTGCACAAAAGAAGAGCAGGACCTGGGGCTGATTGTTTCTGATGACCTTAAGGTGCCCGAACAGGTAGAAAAGGTGACGGCGAAAGCCAGGAGAATGCTTAGGTGTTCAGGGATAGCAATGGAAGCAATAACGCCTCTATATGTTTCTTGGTGAGACCTCAGTTGGATTACTCTGTACACCTTTGAAAGGATATAAACAAGACAGAGCTAGTCCGGAGGGTGGCTACTAAAATGGCCTGTGGTCTTTGTCATAATGCATTTGAGGGTACACTTAAAAATCTCGATGTTTACTCTAAAGGAAAGGCTGGAGAGGGGAGATATGATAGGGGCATTTAAATATGTCCGTGGTATAAACACACAGGAGGCTGGCCTCTTTTTCAATTGAAAGGAAACTCTGGAACGATGAAGGTAGAAGAAGATAGATTCAAGAATACCGTACCAAAATATTTCTAAACAGAAAATGTGGCGGATATATGGAACGGCCTCCAGTGGAGATGGTTGAGATGAGGACTGCACCTGAATCCAAGAAAGCATGGACAAGTACAGAGGATCTCTGAAGGAGAGGAGGGGATTGTAGAGCTTAACAGTTCGTATGGATGGGCAGACTGGATATATTTGCTGCCATTTTCTCTGTTTCTTGAGTGTGTATTTATTTGAAAGCACTTGGCCATTGCTGCTTTAATTACAACTGAATATTCAGCACCGGAGCTTGTATAGTGTCCAGCGCAGAATGTCCAGTCTTGCCAGACAGAGCTCTGAATATCTGACTAGTAGCTGCTAACTGGATAGCAAACATTGACCTGTCCTAACTTTATACAGTGTAGCTATCTGGTTAATGCCTGGATAACAGCTGGGACCTTCCCCGCTCTGCCCACAGACAGCCCCGGTTTTCTGTGGTCTGTGGGGATATTTAGCTGAATATTGGGATTGCTGCAATTTAGCCGGTAAACCCTTTTGAATATGTCCCCCAGAGTTTTTGTGTTATTTCACAAGTGTCTAATAGTGGAGGGAGATGTTTGCTGTTACTGAGATAACAACATCATTTTTTTTTAAACTTTTATTTATTTTGACAGATCATCAGTCTGGAACAGTACATACAGCTCTACAGTATTGGTACATGATAACATAATTTGAATCTTCTTTTCTGTATGGTGAATGATAAAGGAAAAAGGTTTCAATTCTCTTTCGTCTGTTGTTGGGGATGTTTCTGTGGATGTGAAGTATCTATTGCCAGAACTGGAGGTGCAGGATTTCCGTAGGGTTCTGCCCATTCTTTATGGTTTTGAGTTCATGATTGACCACCTGACTTCCATATCTAAGTGGATTGCTTGAAAGGGATCCTGAAATATATCTGGAGAACTCAAACTGGCCAAGGATGTCTGTTACATGTGGGGCACTTACGGCTTGTTCTTGTAGCTTAAAACTTCCAGATGCGCGTAATATCAGGCCCAGGCCTGCATGGTGTGGTGCTTGCAGCAGAACTAGTTTATCTTGGTGGGTCTTTTGATCTCATTTGAGATCTTCAGGTGCTGGAACTACTTTGTCCTTCTCTCCCTTCATCACTCCTTTGGTCTTTTTCACTCTTTCTGTTGATCTCTGACTCTTTGCCTCTTGCACTGTCTCACTTGCTTGATCTCTCATTGAGTCGCTCCATCTCTGTCTCCTACTAGCTGTGCAGAATGGCAGATCCCTTCTCTGGACGAGGCAAACCTAAAACTACAAGGATGGACAGGAGCAGAGCCGATAAAGGAGATGCAGTGAAGGAGACGCAGATCCAAGGTGAGAAATTCTTTCCTGAAACACTAAGGGAGGTGTAACTCGTCTCTTTTTAAAGCTCACTCATGTGTTTGTGGGGCAGATAGGAAGGACCATTCCAAGAGAGATTTGGAGGGAAGGAGCAGATGAAGAGGTGTCCAGCCTGCCGTGGGATGGGAAAGCACTTTACCGTGGTGTCCTTATGGTTTGTGGCATCCAAAGAGCAAGCAGCACTAGCATCTGTCTCGGAGTAGATTTAGATGTGTGTGGCGAGCTGCTTCAGGAGAGCTGCTGCCTGTGCTGCTCCAGGGTCCTTTCTCCTCTCTTCTCCCGTCCCCAAGCCATAATGAGCAAGGTGTGCTTGTGGTTTTACAGGGACATTGCCACCCCAGTGCTTTGGGGGAGACCTCTGTCTTTCTACTGCCGAACACAAGGGATACCATTCCAAATGCTCACACAGGACACTGCCAGCAGTAAAGCTGGCCCTAATTTGTCTGACTGGTTATACTAGAAGATCATAGAGCAGAACAGAGAGCTAATGCAAGAAAACAACTAAACGGATTTAATGTTTTCAGTAAAAATGAATTCTGCATGCAAGCGAGTACTGCAGGTGGTCTATACTCACAGGTATAGTGGACTAGGAGAGAGCTAGTGACACCTAGCACATTACCCACAGTTCACCCAGGAAGCACGGTTAGTGTGCACTCACAGAACACATGCAGTGCTTTCTGCATATATAAGTGCATGTAATGTTTCTGAATGACCAAGGAGCTGTCATATTATGCCTTATATAGTAACATAGTAAATGACGGCAGATAAAGACCAGTATGGTCCATCTAGTCTGCCCAGTAAGATGGCAAGAGTAGGTGTACCTGCCGCTCTGTGCAGGCCACCCCTCCCCATGTCTTTGTTTAGGGGTGAACCCACCACTCCATGTAGGACACCCCTGTATGTTGAGAAAGTAGATAGTTAAGTTTATTTTGATTTTATCCTGTTGCTGTAAAGGGATCCACTGTGTCTGTCCCATGCAATTTTGAATTCTGTCACTGTGTTTGCCCCCACCACTTCCATCGCGAGGGCATTCCAAGTATCCACCAACCTTTCAGTGAAAAAGTATTTCCTGACATTGCCTTTCAGTTTACCCCCTTGCAGCTTCCTGTTGTGCCCACTAGTTTTACAGCTTCCCCGTCTTTGGAAGGTTTGTTTGTTCATTATTTCTCTTTAAGTATTTAAAGGTCTGAATCATATCTCCCCTGTCCCTTCTCTCCTCCTTATGACCAATCCTACTTCTACTTTGTCAAAAAAAAGGCCTAGTGAAGTGGCAAGAGAGAACAGTGGAAGTATGAGTTAGGGGCATCACCACTGAATGAGGCAGTACTGCCCCTGGGAGCCTGTGACGTCTGGAAGCTTTAGAATGTTGCAGCCCAGAAGGTCACGTGTATGCACAACGTATTAATGAATGAGCAGGGATAAGTTTAGGGGAGTTCTTTCTCTCCTGCTGCAGCCCTAGGTTTCTAGCTGAAACTTGAATTGATTCTGTTTTTTCTTGAGCTACTTTAATTCTATTTGGTTACAGCGTTGCTCAAGTTGAAAACGCCTACGGTCCATCTAGTCCGACTTTCTGCATGATAATGCAGGGGAAAGAGAAATAAACCTGGGTGTTTGCTATATAACAGAAGGGGGAATGAATATGATGGAAAAGAAGTCATTAATTCTGTGACCAGTACTCTGAGAGGAACAGTCAGCCCAGAGATCACAGAGAAAGGACTGCAAGCCCCAGAGACAGACTGATCACTCCATAGGCTTCCATAATGTAAAAAAAAAACAGGTGTCAAGATAGGGGACACTCTATCAAATTGATAATTTGTTTTGTATAATTTGAAATTTTACTGTAATCCACTTAGACATGTAAACATTTATAATGCATAATCAAATAAATAAACCGTAAATGAATCTAAAAGAAATGGGAGAAAATGTTCTTTCAATCGGTGCACGGCCAAGCTGTACAGTTTCTTGCCAGAGGATGTCAAGGCATCTAGCATAGTTGGGCTTAAAAGTGGTTTCAGCATGTTCCTGGAGATACAGTCTATAAACATTTATTAGCCGGGCAGAGCTCATCCCTGAAAGAGCTGCAGGGATGGATTTATTCTGTGGGATCTATTAGGTATGTCTGGTGACCCAACTGGTCACTGTCATAGATAGCATACTGGACTTAAGAACATAAGATGGTTTATGGTGTATTAATTATTTGATATACTGCCTTTAGCAATTATCAGCAAAGTGGTTTACAAAACAAAAACGAGTGGCAGTAAAATTAAAGCACACAACACAACACAACACAAGCACACAACACAAGCAAACATATACAAACTCTTGTAATGTAAATATGTCACTAGTTTTACCTCAGATGTAAACCATATAATCACTATGTTATCTGTAATCACTATGTTATCTGTAACACACATTCATACGTCTCATGTAAACCGCACTGATCTGTAATAGTGCGGTATATAAAAACAAATAAATAAATAAATACAAGGAGTTGGGGCGGCAGAAGGGCAGGAAAGCAATGCAGGGGGGCATTTCCAGGGCCCATCTCCCTTCGGGGAACTAAAAGCTTCTTCAAAGAAATATGTTTTCAGACTTCTGAAATGATTTCAATGAGTTATCTTGACATATATATAAGGGTAGTGAATTCCAAAGAGTGGGAGCTGCGTGGATTTGTGGCAGGCAGTGTTAGCCAGAACCACAAGACGATTGTGGCTTTGGGAATGAAGAGAACGAACTGGAACATATGGAATAAGAGCTTCTGATATATAGTGTGGTAATCCTGAATAAAAAGCCTTATGGGCCAGCAATAACACTTTTGACTTTAATTTGATACTGATAGCCAGTGATGAGATCTAAGCAGCAGGGTAAAATAAAATGTTCCCTGTAAAATAGTTATCTCCAAGTTATAATGCCCTGTTCAATGTAATTTCAGTTTGATCAATGTAAACCGCACTGATGCAGAATAGCGCGGTATATAAGAGAATGTAAATAAATAAATAAATAAAATGGTCTGATATCTTAGAAGATGTAAGACGTTTAATAGCAATATTTTGCACTCTTTGTAGGCGCCGTATAGATAATGGGAGACCATTGTAGAGGGAGTTATCGTAATCTAATTTAATGATGACCAAGGTAAAAATCAGAGTAGTAAGAGATGATTTATCAAAAAATGAGTGGAGAGACCTGATTGTGTGATGTGCACAGATTCCCACTAGCACTCCTTGTGGCCTTGGGAAAGTCACTTAACCCTCCATTGCCTCAGAAAACCGCGAGGCCGCGGGCAGGGTCCCGGCGGCCGACTTTAACCGGGTGCGCGGCCCGGCGCAGGGACCCTGCGTGCGGCCGAGTCGGGCGCGCGGGGGCATCTTTTGAAATGATTGGCTCCCGTGGGTTGCGGCCGTACGGGAGCCAATCAGGAAGGCCATTACTGCGAGGTGGGGGGTGGATTACCGGCCGGCAGCCTCCACGTGTCAGTTCTTGCGGAGGCTGCGTTCGGGGTGCCAGCGTCCCTCCCTCCCTCCCTGCCTTGGGGCGGCGGGGGGCTATGGGGTGTTGCAGCTTGGGGGGGTGCGGAATCCCGGAGGTTTCCGGGGTCCGGAGCAGCAGTTTATAATTGGCGGGGGCGGGGTGCCCCTGACCCGGTCAAACTCGAACGACTTTTGCTAAGGGCATGGCGGAGTCGGGAGAGGGGCATGGCAACTTCCCGGGTGGCAAGTATGGCATTAGCAGTGGCAGGCGCTTTGCTATGGTATGGCTGGTGCAGCCGGGTGCCGCTAATGGGGGATAGGAAGTTTAATGTTGTCTTGTTTTAATTGCTGTTGGATAATAAAGCTGCGACCAGTTTGTGTTCCATGAAATTATGGTGTTATGTCTTTTGTCGGGGTGGGGAGGGGTAGGGGTGGGGGGTTGAAAGGGTGGGGCCCGGAGTGCCGGGTCCGCCTGCCCCGGTTAATCCAAGTTATCAATGTCCCTGTTTAATGTACATTACTAAGTTTAAGTTACAAAGTAAAGTGCTTTGACTGAAATGATAAAGTGTTATTAAAAGAAAAAAGTTTAAATAAATAAATAGGATTTTACACTGTCAGAGAGCTGATGAGTAAAAGTAAATTGGCGCTCGAAAGTACAACCTAGGATTTTTAGAGTAGAAACTAATGGTAAAGAGAGGTTCTCCAATACCGGTGTAATAGTTATGGAAGAGGACCCATCAGAAATCCACATGGCCTTACACTTATCTGTGTTTAATTTTAACCGGTGGGATTTCAGTCATTGGGAGATAGCTTTGAGGCAGGCATTAAGTGGCCCTAGATCTAAGCAGTGAGGATCAAAGTAGGCTATAAGATGAATGTCCTTAAACAGAATGGGTAACAATACTAATCCTTGGGGAACGCCATATTCAAGATTACGAGTAGTGGAGCACGATCAGTCAAAAATGATAGGAACCAAGCCAAGGCGGTGTTGGTAATACCAATATCAGCCAAACCTTTGAGTAGGAGGTTGTGTTCGGCAAATCAAATGCCACCGATAAGCGAGATTATAAGAGCAACCTGCTGTGTATCCAGAAATCTATGGAGTTTGCTAAGAATAATTGGAACATTGAGTGAAGCTAAGTGAAATTGATATTTTATTATTTTGTTATAGGTTGTGGGTATACCAAAAAAAACTACAAAAAGCGACAACTAGAGACTGTTTGAGCCGGTGGACTGTCATTGATGCTATCGGGGCACTGATAGATACATAGTGTCTTGGTTTGTGCCGATTTGTCTGAGACGTCCCCGTGCTGTTTGATAGAGATGAACCCACTATCCTGCTTTTTCTCATATTAGGTGGTGTTACTAGTGGAGTAATTACATTATTTTTGAAGAATAATTGTAAGACATGTCTCTGTACTATGTAGAGACCTAAAACACAATTGGCAGGGATGAAGAATGTTCCTTTTCTCTACAAAAATTGGTTTCGACAAATCTTTTCCACTATCTTTCCCAAAAAAGGGAGGATAGAGACAGGTCTATAATTCTCAGGTTGATCAATGGTGGTTGAACCTTTTTTCAGAATTGGCTTCATAGCGACTTTTTACCACGCTGGCGGAAGAACTCCTGTAGATAATGAGGAATTAACCATTTTCAGAATCTGATGATGTAGAGGTTAGAAATGCGATTTCAGATAGTCTGAAGGTGAGGGAGCCAGCACTGAAGTAGTGGGGTGAAGCTGATTCAAAATATTTGTAAGAACATGTGTGTCACTGGGGAAAAGGAAAACCACAGTCCTGAAGGACTTGATGTGAAAGGATCCTTTCTATCATCTAAGGGGCAAGACATACTGCAAGAATCTAGGGTAGACACAAGGGACGAGCTCATTGATGTAAAAGATAGCCGGAGGGTATGCACTTTAGAGTAAAGGAAAAAGGCAAATTGCTCTGCCTTTAGAATATTGGGTGTAGATGATAGAGAAATAAGTTGTTTGGCTACATCTTAAACAGCTCCTTAGAAGGAGTAGTACATCCACTAATACGCTGTGAGTAAAAGGCTTTCTTTGCTTTAGTAATATGCAAAAAGTAAAAAATCTACAGCATCCATAAAATCAGGGAAAACAATTTATTATTTTTTTAAATATATATTTTTAATTTATGAAAAGATAGCAATTCAAAAAACCAGCAGCAAAACATCAAAAATTGCATACATTCACTGTATATATTAAATCTTATGCTATTGGCTTCATTCATTCATCAGCTGAAATATTGATTTAATATCTGTGCTCATTCAAAACACTTCACCTCGTTACTTCACTTTGGTAAAAATCATGAAGATCCTTGTTACAATGTTGATTTCTTTCATTCATTCGCTACAATGTTGTAATGTTGACCTCATTCATGTAAGAATCCCAGTATCTTCACAATCAACACAACTCAAATTCATAAGGCAGTTAGCCCAATTTGAGTTTAAATGGCAGCAAAAATAACAGATAACAAAGCTGAAATTAATATAGCATTGAACAAAGCCACAGCAGCAAACAACAAACTGATTCCTATTTTAAATTTCATTCATGTAGCAATCACGATGTCTTCACAAAAATCAGCACAGCATAAATTCATAAAACAATTAGCATAGTTTGAATTTATATAGCAGCAAAAAATGGTAAATAATGCAGCTAGAACTCATAGCATTAAAAAGCCAAAACAAACAAAAAAAACCCCAACATAACAGCACACAGCAAACTGCAAACTAGTTGGCTGTGATTTTAAACTCATACAAAAATCTCCAAGCCCTCATTAAAAAGGCATACTTTGGAAATGAAGCTGTGACGCCAACAAGGAAAAAAAACTCCGATGCAAGCTATGGTGCCAAAAAGCATTTCACTCAAACAGCGAGTTTCATCAGGGAGTAATCAGAATCTATTCTCCAGAACACCTTAATCCAATCCATGCATCTCAGCCTCCAGTCATATAGAAACCAACATCATTTGTGATGACACAAAAAACTTTCATCACATCATAATGTCGCGGCAGAAACGCGGGGATCACTCACACCGCAATCAGCAACCAAACAGTAAAACGTAGTTACTCACCTGTAACAGGTGATCTCCGGGAACAGCAGGAATTTAGTCTTCACATATGGGTATCGTCGGTACTGACCGAGCCTGTGTGGGAACGCTCCCCAGCGTCCAATAGGAACGCTTTTGGGAGCATCCCTCAGCACATGCGCGCTGCCTTCCCGCCTTTCCAACTGTCCCTCTTCAGTTAGGTTTGTAGCTGAGTGAAAGGATAGAGGGAGAGAGGACAGAGAGATAGAGAGACAACTCCTAGGGGAGGTGAGTGGGTTGTGAAGACTAAATTCCTGCTGTTCCTGGAGATCACCTGTTACAGGTGAGTAACTACGCTATCTCCAGGAACAAGCAGGAATGTAGTCTTCACATATGGGGACTCCCTAGCTGAAGATGCCAGGGAGATGACCCCAGGAAGCTGCCACCTATGGTGAGGTGGGCCATGCTTCCTCCCATGGATCTCTGGCATCCCACCAGGGTTGGTGGGTAGGAGTTGTATTAAGTTTGAAAGAGATTTTGAAGAACAGCCTGGCCAAAGAAGGCATCCCGATGGGAGGCTTTATCTAGGCAGTAGTGGGCTGTAAAGGTATGGACCGAAGCCCAGGTGGCTGCTCGACAAATGTCAATAGACACAGAGTGAAGGTTAGCCATAGAGGCTGACATGGCTCTCACATTATGAGCTATGACATGGCCTTGAAGAGGAAGACTCTTACTCTCATAAGCAAAGGATATGCACTGTGCAATCCATTTGGATAAAGTTCTCTTGGAGACTAGAAGTCTCAAATGACTAGAATCAAAAGCAATAAAAAGTTGAGAAGACTTTCTATGTTGCTGTGTTCTTTGTAGATAAAAGGCTAAGGCTCTTTTACAGTCCAAAGTGTGAAGGTGGTTCTCTGCATTAGAGGCATGAGGCCTCGGAAAAAATACAGGAAGATAAATGCTTGATTTAAATGAAAAGGCGAGACCACATTTGGCATAAAGTGTGGATGAGTTCTGAGGACAACCTTATCATGGTGAAACCTAGTGTAAGGAGGATCAGCCACTAAGGCTTGCAGTTCACTAATGCAACGTGCAGAGGTGATTGCAATTAGGAAGATGACCTTCCAGGACAAAAGCTTTAGGGTAATAGTGGCTAAAGGTTCAAAAGGTGGTTTCATGAGCTGCCCGAGAACTAGATTTCAATCCCATGCCACCGGTGGTGGTTTGATGGGAGGTTTTGTAAATAGAAGACCTCTCATAAATCTGGATATGAGAGGAAATTGGTTGTCCATTTAGAGGCTTATAGGAAGCTGCAATTGCACTAAGATGGACTCGTACTAAATTGGTCTTTAGACCAGAATTTGATAAATGAAGTAGATACTCTAGTATCGACTCCAAAGGTATCACCAGGGGGTTTAACCCCCTTCTGGGAACACCATATAGTGAAACGTTTCCACTTGAAAGCATAAGATCGTCTTGTGGAAGGTTTTCTAGAAGCCTGAAGGATATCCTTTACCTGTTGGGAAAGGTTGAGATCCTGAAGATTTAAGCTCTCAGCAACCAGGCCGTGAGATGCAGGGACTGGGGATTCGGGTGCCACAGCGTCCCTCTCTCTTGGGAAAGGAGATCTGGAGCACACCCTAACTCCAGAGGTGCAGCTTGAGAAAGATGTAGAAGCAGAGGATACCACGTTTAGCGTGGCCACTGTGGCACTATGAGGATCATACGACCTCTGTCTCTCTGAAGCTTGAAGAGTGTTTTGGGGATGAGGGGAATGGGTGGGAAGGCATAGAGGAAGTCCTGACCCCAGTGAAGGAGGAAGGCATCCCTTGCCTGGCAATTGTGAGCCGGAGTCCTGTAACAGAACCGGGGAAGTTTGGCATTCAATGGACTTGCAAAGAAGTCTATGTCTGGAGTCCCCCAGATGTGAAATATCTTTGTCACCTGGTCTAGGTGGAGAGACCATTCGTGAGGCAGCAGTACTCGGCTGAGTTTGTCTGCCCAAAGGTTTTGAATGCCTCGAAGATATACCATAAGAACATAAGATATGCCATACTGGGTCAGACCAAGGTCCATCAAGCCCAGTATCCTGTTTCCAACAGTGGCCAATCTAGATCATACGTACCTAGCAGTTTCCCCAAAAGACACAGGTTCCACAATGCTTGTATTGGGTCAAGCATTGATATCCTGGGTCCCTTTTTAATAATGGTTTTTGGACCTTTCCTCCAGGAACTTGTCCAAACCTTTTTTAAACCCAGCTACACTAACACCCCTTACTACATACTCCGGTAACAAATTCCAGAGTTTGATTACACGTTGAGTGAAAAAATATTTTCTCTTATTTGTCTTAAATAGTTTACCCTGTAGCTTCATTACATGTCCCCTAGTCTTTCTTTGTAGCCTCTCTTCATAGGAGTAGCCTTCCATCCCCATTTTAGTGGCTCTTCTCTGTACCTTTTCTAATAACGCTATATCCTTTTTAAGATACGGCGACCAGAATTGCACACAGTATTCAAGTTGCGGTCGTACCATGGAACTATACAGAGGCATTATAATATCCTTTGTTTTATTTTCCATTCCTTTCCTTATGATACCTAGCATTCTATTTGCTTTCTTGGCCGCCGCTGCACACTGGGCGGAGGGTTTTAACATGTTATCCACGATGACTCCTAAATCTTTTTCCTGGGTGGTGGTTCCCAATGTGGAACCTTGCATTGTGTAACCATAGTGGGGGTTGTTCTTTCCTAGGTGCATAACTTTGCACTTGTCCACATACCACGAGAAGGTGGATTTGATGCTCTCTGGCGAGGTCCCAAAGTCATAAAGCTTCGTTACATAACGACAGAGAGCCCGTTCCGCCGTGCTTGTTCACGTAGAACAAGGTTACTTGATTGTCCGTTTGGACTAGGACTGTCTTGTAGCTGAGCTGGGCATGGAATACTCGAAGATCTAAATAGATTTCTCTTAATTCCAGGAGGTTTATGTGAAGACAAGCCTCCTGTGGAGTCCAGGTGCCCTGGGTAGAGAGATGATGCAGGTGTGCTCCCCACCCCACCTGTGATGCATCTGTTGTTAGGGTGGCCTGGAATAGGGGTTGTTGGAAAGGAGCCCCACTAAAAGATTCTCCAGTGATTGCCACCATTGGAGGGACAAGATCAGTCGATGAGAGTTTGCTATCTTGTCTGACAAACGTCCTGTGGCCTGTGTCCACTGTGTGGATAGGGTCCACTGGGCTGCTCGCATGTGGAGGCGAGCATAGGGAACTACATGAACTGTGGATGCCATGTGTCCCAGTAACTGTAGCAGTTCTCGAGCAGTTAGGGAGGATTTTCCTGCTGCTTGAGAAGCTAGTTGCACTATGCAAAGACACCGGGCCTGTGGAACGAAAGCTCTTGACTGTCTGGTATCTAGACAGGCTCCTATGAACTCCAGAGACTGGGAAGGAACAAGTTGGGATTGTGGGAAGTTTATTACTAATCCCAAGTATTGAAGGCTTTGCATTGTGCGAGACAGTGCAGAGCTGGCCTCTGCAACCGTGGGGGCTCGAATGAGGCAGTCATTCAAGTTAGGGAAGACGAAAATCCCTAGGGTTCGCAGGAATACAGCTACTACTGCCATGCATTTCATGAAAGCCAGACCAAAGGGAAGAACCCTGTATTGGAAGTGTTTTCCCTTGAAAAGGAATCGTAAGAATTTCCTGTGATCTGGATGGATCAGAATGTGAGTATATGCATCCTTTAAGTCTAGAGAGCAAAGCCAATCCTGACTTTGAAGGTATGGCAGAAGAGTTCCTAGAGAAATCATTTTGAACTTCTCTCAGAACAGGTATTTGTTCAATTCTCTGAGGTCTAGAATGGGTTTGTGTCCCCCTGCTTTCTTTGGAATAAGAAAATAGGGGGAGTAGAACCCTGTACCCTGCTGGAGAATGGGTACTTCCTCTTTTGCCCCTTGGGCAAGAAGTGTTGAGACCTCGTGATCCAACAGATTGTCTGCAGATGTCTGAGAATTGAACTGCCTTAAGATTGTAGGAGGGGGCATGCTGTGAAAATGAAGCTTGTACCCCTCTCCTACAATGGACAGAGTCCAATTTTCTGCTGTTACTTGGTGCCATCTGTTGGCAAAATGACACAGCCTGCCTGAAAATTTAGGGGTTCTGGACCCCTCAGAGGCAGGAAGGCTCTCTAGGAAGGAGTCAAAGCCCTTGAGGGGGCTGAACCTGCGGAGCTGGTTGAGCTCTCGGGCCTTTTGGCTTCTTCTGCTGTTTGAATTGCTGTTTGTCCCTTTTGGGCAACTTGACTGAGCTTGGCTTTGCTGGGTATAGGATGGATAAAACTTCCTCTTTTTGCTGAAAGAGGGTTTCTTTTTGGCTGGAGTAGCTGTAGATTTTGACAATCTATCTAAGGTGATATTGTTAGCATCTATTTCATTAGCCTTTTCCTGCCAATTCTTGCCAAAGAAGTTTTCTCCTGTGCAAGGGATGTTGCCTAATTTATCCTATACCCAAATCTCCAAGTCTGATGCCTAAGCTGGGCAATCCATTGTGCACCAATGGCAATAGCAGAGGTTCTGCAGATGCATTCAAAGCAGTCAAAGGCTGCAAGATTCACAAACTGGGAGACATCTTGAGCATGCCTGACAAGAGTAAGGAAGTCTTGTCGTCTGTCATCTGGGAGAAGTGGGCTCATAAGCTCCAAATCTCCTGTGACCTCCTTGAGGAACATACCCATATATAAAATATATGAGCTGATCCTAGCTGAAAGCATGGAAGCTTGAAAAGTTTGACACCCAAAAGCATCAAGATTCCTGCATTCACGACCTGGAGGATTGGATGCATGTCTCTTTGCACTTTTCATCCTACGCATGGCTGACTCCACTACCATTGAATGGTGTGGCAGCTGAGTCTTTTGAAATCCAGGACATGGTGGAACTCGATACATGGTATCAAGTCTCCTAGAATGAGGAGATGTGGTCAAAGGTGTCTCCCACATTCTGAGCATCAGATCATGAAGAATGTCATGAATGGGCAGAGTGGCTGCCTCCTTTGGAGCCTTAGGATATTGCAGAATTTCCAATTCCTTTGCTCTAGGTTCCTTTTCAGGAGCTACCATGGTTGAATGGCCTTTGGCAACATCACGAATAAAATCCTGAAAAGACATGTCCTCCAGAGGCGACATTCTGCGTTGGGGAGAAGAGTCGTCTTCCGGGAGAAACACTCTTGTACCAGCAGAATTATCAGTGTCATCGGAATCGGAGGATTCGAAGTATTTCTGATCACGATGTTCATGTAAGGCACGGTCCCGGTATCGATCGAAGTCGGTACCGAGTTGATCCGGTACCGATCTTTTGATGCCAGCCAAAGATGGCATGGGAAGAATTCCCACCGGGGCCGGTATCGGTGCCCGTTGAACCATCGGTATCAATGGTACCGCAGCTGTAAGGAGAGCTGCAATACTACGCTCGATAGCGAGAAATCTCTGGTCTATCGAAGCTGCCGATGCCTGGGTGTTGGTACCGGTGAAGGGGGCCGGGACCCCTGAGCATGGCACCAGTAGTTCTGTCGAGGCCTCGAGAACATCCTGGAACCCTGTTAATGCTTTGGAGGCCGAAGCCTCCCGCCGGGGCTGTTTTGCCAGTGTGGTTCCCTCAAGGGCAATACCAATGGCCTCTCGATGCTTTGCAGGAGAGCTACCCTTTGAGGACTGGCCTTTATGTTTAGTTAGCTGAGATCCATGGGAGGAAGAAGAGGCTCTTGAAGACGTCGATGCAATGGACTTGGCATCCGAAGAAAAGAGGATACTGAGCTTTGCAGCCCGGTTCTGTCTTCCTCTTTTAGTCATTCCCATACAAGCGAGACACTCAGATGGAGAATGGTCAGGGCCTAAATATTTAAGACACCAGTCATGGGTGTTGGTGACGGAAATGGTACTGCCAGACTTAGTGCACTTTTTAAAACCACTAGCTAGTTTTTCCATCTTTAAGGAAAAATTGGGCCTAATGCCCAAAATGTCGCCTAGCACCGAAAAAGAAAAGTTTCTGAAGAGAAACAATTTAAAGGTTTTTGGGGGAGTGGGAGGGGGTTGTTAAAGAAGAAAAGAAGAGAACCGGCGGTACCGGTAGGCGTCGTGCGGAGGCAAACACGACCACAAGAAAACAAGATTAAAGAAGAAATTTTCTGCGGTGACAGGGTATGTGTCCTGTCGGCTCCGTGGAAAATGAAGAACTGAAGAGGGACAGTTGGAAAGGAAAATGAAGAACTGAAGAGGGACAGTTGGAAAGGCGGGAAGGCAGCGCACATGTGCTGAGGGATGCCTCCAAAAGCATTCTTATTGGACGCTGGGGAGCGTTCCCACGCAGGCTCCATCGGTACCGACAATACCCTTATATGAAGACTACATTCCTGCTTCTTCCTGGAGATATTATGCAAAGCATACGATCGAGCAGTCTCTTTAAAATTCCAAAGAAAAGAGGAGGATTTCTTCCTTCACAGTCTTTCTGCACAGCGTAATTGTCATCTGAGTAAAATCAGTCCTTCATGATACCAGGGGTTGGATTTCTTAGGATGCAAAGATTTAGGTTGCAGCGGTTTTCCTAAATTGGAGGCACGTTTAAAAGAATTGTCCCAACAAGCTGCCTGATCCTCTAAGGACAAATTAAAAGTTAGCTGGGAAGGAGTAATTCTGCAGCAAGGCTTCAAAATCCAGATTTTTAACATTTCTTGCCCAACCTGACTCCGGTGGGCAAGAAGTTGAATACAATCTGAATAGAAACTGAGCCTAATTCAGAACATGGTCCAACCTAAGGCAGTGCTAGAGTAGAGATAGGAGGCATCCTAAACTGTGAAGTTGACAGAGTCAAGCGTATAGCCACTTAAGGCAACCCCACCCTCGCTTCCGCTGTACTATCTCCACTCTACCTCGCTCTCTAATACTCCTGCTCCTTCTCTCATCAGGTAATATCAACCCCAACCCTGCCCCCCCCCCCCCCCGATTTCTTTCTCACACTAAAGAAAGTTCCTCACGTACCCCATCTAATCTCATCCACATCCCGCTCCTCCCGCCCTCCCTCATTCATCCCTTAATCACTCATCCATAGATATCAACTCCAACCCTACCCCAAAAAATAATCCCTCACATAACCTACCCGATACCATCGATTTTCCCCTCATTTCCCCTCCCTCATGTCCCTTTTGGAGAACACAATCACCCAGTCACACCCACCCACACCCTGCTCCCTCTAAACCTAAATCTCGGCATTACCCTAGAAATAGACCCTCACGCCACTCTGATAAGAAATCTGCACATAACTTATCCAACCTTATCCATATCCCACTCCTCACCCCCTCCACTCTCCCGTTTTCATGCGCCCTATGGAATGCATGCTCAGTCATTAAAAAAAACGCTTTCATTCATGACCTTTTTATCTCCAATGCCCTACAACTTCTTGCCTTGACCGAGACTTGGCGCCCCCCAGACGACACCGCATCCATTGCCTCTCTCTGCTATGGGGGCAACCAGTTCTCCCATACACCTCGATCTACTGGTCGCGGTGGTGGTAGTGTTGGCCTCCTACTCTCTCCCTCCTGCCAATTCCAACCCCTCCTGCCACCCCAATCACACTCCCCCTTCTCCTTCGAAGTCCACTCCATTCGCCTCCTCTCACCACTCCCCCTCCGAATAGCTGTTATTTATTGCCCACCGGACAAACCCAAATCAGCCTTCCTCTCTGACTCCTGGCTTTCTGCCTTTATGGATCCCTCTTCCCCCACTCTTATTCTTGGCGATTTCAACATTCACATCGACAATCCCTCTGACCCCCATGCCTCAAAGTTCCTCGCTCTTACCTCCTCGTTCGACCTCCGACTTTGCTCCACTGCCCCCACACATCTACACGGCCACTGCCTTGACCTAATACTCTTCTCCAACTCCTCTCCTTCAAACTTCCGCAAATCAATCCTTCCCTCATCTGACCATCACCTCTTAACATTTACTCTTCAGCTTCCGCCATCACAACCTCGTCCTGTCTCCTCCGACCTATTTAGAAACCTTCATGATATTGATCCCCTGACTCTCCTCCACCATCTCTTTCCTCCATTTTATCCTCTAAGTCTGTTGACAAAGCATTATCTTCATACAATGCTACATTATCCTCAGCCCTTGACAATCTTGCCCCTCCCACCCCATGTCCTGTCAAACGTTCTACTCCCCAACCTTGTCTTTCACCCAATATCTGTTATCTACGCATCTGTGCCCGTTCTGCCGAACGAGCTTGGTCCAAATCCCGCTCCCTGGAAGACCTTCTACACTTCAAATTCATGCTTGGCTCCTTTCAGTCAGCCTTAGCACATGCCAAACAAGATTACTACATCCATCTGACCAACTCCCTTGCGTCTGATCCTCGCCGTCTCTTTAATACCCTCAATTCTCTCCTCAAAGTCCCCCCGCCCCCGATCCTACCCTCCCTTTCTGCCCAAACCCTAGCCGACTACTTCCATGACAAAATCCACAAGATTACCCTCCAATTCCCTACCCCCCATCTACCTCCCCTCCCCCCCAATTCTCCTCCCCCATCCATACTCCCTCTGCCACCCTCTCCTCCTTCCCTCCGATCTCTGAGGAAGAAACCACACTCCTTCTGTCCTCCTCCAAACCCACCACCTGTTCATCAGACCCTATCCCCACCTATCTCCTACGTTCCATCCCCCTCACCATTGTCCCCTCCATCAATCATATCCTCAACCTTTCACTCTCCACTGCAACTGTCCCCATTGACTTCAAGCATGCTGTTGTCATACCCCTCCTCAAGGAACCCTCACTTGATCCCACATGCCCTTCTAACTATCGACCCATCTCCCTCCTTCCCTTCATATCCAAACTATTAGAACAAGCAGTCCACCGTCGCTGCCTCAACTTCCTTACCTCCCAGGCCCTCCTGGACCCACTTCAATCCGGCTTCCGTCCCCTACACTCCACTGAAACGGCACTCACAGAAGTCACAAACGACCCGTTCCTGGCTAAATCCAAGGGCCTCTATTCTATCCTCATCCTTCTTGACCTTTCTGCTGCCTTTGACACTGTTGACCACGACCTTCTCCTCATCACCCTCTCCTCGCTTGGCTTCAAGGACTCCGTACTATCCGGGTTCTCCTCCTACCTCTCCCATCGCTCATTCAGTGTATGCTCTGGTGGCTCCTCCTCCTCCCCTACCCCACTCCATGTAGGTGTACCCCAGGGATCTGTCTTGGGCCCCCTCCTCTTCTCTCTCTATACCCAAGGCCTTGGCGCGCTTATCTCCTCACATGGTTTTCAATACCATCTTTATGCCGATGACTCCCAAATCAACTTCTCTACACCTAATATCTCTCCTGCAACCCAGTCCAAGATCTCTGCCTGCCTTAAGGACATCGCTGCCTGGATGTCTCATCGCCGATTTGAAATTGAACATGGCCAAGACTGAACTCCTTGTCTTCCCACCTAACTCCTCCCCCCTCTTCCCCCTCTCTCAAGCCATGTGGATGGATCTACTATCCTTCCTCTTCCCTCGGCCCACAATCTAGGGGTTATCTTTGACACCTCTCTCTCCTTCTCCGCTCATATCCAGCTTGTAGCTAAGACTGCCGCTTCTTTCTCTACAACATCAGCAAAATCCACCCCTTCCTCTCTGAACACACTACCAAAACACTTATCCACTCCTTAATCTCCTCTTGCCTTGATTACTGCAACCTACTCTTCGCTGTTCTTCCCGTGAACCACCTCCTTCCCCTCCAATCTATACAAAATCACGCTGCTCAACTAATATTCTGCCAGTCTCGCCATGCCCACATTACTCCTCTTCTCAAGTCGCTTCACTGGCTCCCTGTCCAGCTCCGCATCCAATTCAAGCTTCTCCTGCTGACCTATAAATGCATTCACTCTATGGCCCCTCAATACCTCTTATCTCTCCCTACGTCCCCTCTCAAAATTTGTGCTCCACTAACAAACTACCTCTATCAATGCCTTTCACCCACACTGCGAACTCCCGACTGCGCTCCTTTCACCTTGCTGCACCTTACGCCTGGAACAGCCTACCTGCGTCTGTGTGCCAAGCATCCTCCCTGGCCCTCTTCAAATTCAGGTTGAAGACCCACCTCTTCACCGTGCATTCAGATCCTGACTCCTTCCTTATCTTACCCTAACCCCCGTTAACGTTTATGACCAAATTACAGACCAAACTGTACCACACTGTACCTTGCGCAAAACTGACTAATGCTCTGGACTGTTCTAACTAATGTACTGTTCTAACTAGATTGTAAGCTCCGATGAGCATGACTCTGACGGGCAGGGACTGTCTCTTGTATGTTGGCTACCTCTTGTAGGCTAGCTGTGCAGCGCTGCGTGTGTGGCACTTTATAAGTGCTGAATAGTAGTAGTAGTAGTAACAAGGAAAGCAACTCTTTTTGTCTCTAGCTGATTAGGGATTATCAGTGTGTACATTGAACTCGCCTAGTGTTATATGATCAGGAGATTGCATAATTGAGTCCGAGAGGAGACCAAGTGGGAAATCCCATTGGGACCCAGAGAGGTTGGGAGGGCAATACAAAAGGAGTACATATAGCATAGGTGATGAGTCTTTTCTAAAAAGTAAAAATTCCTCATAGCTAGAGAAAATAGGTACTTTCATGCAAGATACCAATGCATTGTCAAAAAGAACTGCTATCCCTCCCCCTGATGTTTTTGATTGGTGTTTGCATAAATAAGAGTAGCCAGGTGGCGCCACATTTGTGAGAATGGGTAAATCTTCCTCTTTACTGTCAAACAGAGTAAGTGGAGATGATAGAAGATAATAAGGGAGGAAACTAAAACCATTTTATGTTTAATAGAGTGGATGCTGAGCAAGCCAAATTTAATAGGGGTAGTAGCAAGCCCTTGAGATAGAGGACTGAACTGATTTAATATAGGACACAGAGTCGAACATCTTACCTGTGGTTTCGGCCTTCCTATCAGATTTGAATGAGGTCTGTTCCTCACGAGCGTAGGGATAGGTTCAAGCATCATAAATTGAAAGGGCAAAAGCAAGACACTGAGAAGAAAACCAATTTCCCTAATAGAGAGGCATGGAGACCGGCCCCTTACCAAAGTAGATAAAGCCAGATCCTGAGACACAGGAGAGGGACGCCCCATGGAGGTACCCAAGGAGCACGTTGTGCCATACTGTGTCAGACCAAGGGTCCATCAAGCCCAGTATCCTGTTTCCAACAGCGGCCAATCCAGGTCACAAGCACCTGACAAGTTTCCAAAAAGGTCCACAGGTTCCACATTGCTTATCCCAGGGTAAGCAGTACATTTCCCTGGTCCTCTTTAATAATAGTTTATGAACTTTTTCTCCAGGAACTTGTTCAAATCTTTTTTAAACCCAGTTACACTAACAGCTTTTACTACATCCTCCGGTTACTAATTCCATAGTTTGATTACGCGTTGAGTGAAAAAATATTTTCTCCGATTAGTATTAAATGTGCTTCATTGCATGTCCCCTAGTTTTTCTATTTTTTGAAGGAGTAAACAACCAATGTACATTTACCCATTCCACTCCATTCATTGATTTATAGACCTCTTATCATATCTCCCCTCAGCCATCTCTTTTCCAGGTTGAAGAGCCCTAACCTATTTAGCCTCTCTTCATAGGGGTAACCTTCCATCCCCTTTACCATCTTGGTGGCTCTTCTCTGTACCTTTTCTTCATGGCCCTTTCTCTGACTCGGCACAGCACATTTTATGTTTCTAAGCTAGGTTCTCAATGTTTTGCTTTATGTTTTATTTGCAGAAAATGAAATGAGTAATAAAGCAAAAGGAAAGAAAAAGGGTCGACCCAAGACCAAGAGCCCTGATGTACGTATGAGACCTCAGTTACTGTAATATTGATAGTCCCCATCATGCCACGCTCACTTCTGAACACTTGCATTCTCTGATTTTTACATCGCTTGCCATTTCTCTCTTTCTCTCTCTTTGTCTTCCCTCCCTCCATGCTTTTCTCTTCACACTCTCTACTGCTGTTACATGGGTCATTGACTTAGCTGCACAGTTTGCAGGAGCTCGTAACCTGGTGAACTCTGTCAGTCACATTAAAGTTGGAAATTTGGTGAGAAGAATAAGCCTGGACCTTCCAAATATTTTCCAAAGAGAAATTCAGTAGAGGAATAAACAGGAAGGGGGTTTCCCCCTAGAGCTCTGATTAGTTCTGTGAGATGAATGAGCCCGCAGGGGGCGTCTCCCTATGAGCTCTGATTAGCTCTCTGGAGGAGTGAGTCAGCAGGGAGCTTCTCTATGAGCTCTGATTAGCTCTTTGAGAGGAGTGAACAGGCAGGGGTGTGTTATCTTATTGATTAATGCTGTACTATCTTAACCTGAACTCTGATTGATTTTTTAGGACTGGTATACATAGCTGAACTATGGCCAGCTACCCTGAATGAGCTCCATCTCCAGGGCCAGCCCATCTGTTGGGCAGCTGCCTAGGGCAGTGGATAGCACACATGGGTGGCTGCCGCTGGCCCCCCTAACTGCCCCCCAGCTGCTGCCAATTCCCTAGACAGAGTTGGCAGTAGTTGGAGGGGAGGCGGCAGCACATGGTGGTGTCAGTGGGGGAGGATAGTGAGGCCAGAGTTTCTGCCTAGGGCGACAGAAACCCTTGGGACAGCCCTACCCATCTCATCTTATCTCAGAAGCTTAGCAGGGTTGGACCTGGTTAGTATTTGGAGGGGAGACACCATGAAATATCAGGTGCTATAGGCTTACTGCACAGAAGAAAGGCCAGGCAATCTATTTTGGGTCGCACATTGGCAGGAAAACTCAAAGGATAGTCACAATATGGATAACTTTCTATCTATAGGGTCACCAGAAGCTGACATTGACTTGACGGCACTTAGCAACAACATGCATAGCCAAGTCTTTCTATCAGCAAGTGACCTCCAGGCAGAACTTAAGTTACCACAGCTCTGTCTATTGCTGGCTTTCATATTTTCCCAAGGAGCTAGGGGTTATTTCTACAGCTCCAGTCCAAAGAGTAGGTGTTTGTGTTTGGATCTGGAAGGTTAGAGTCTAAGGCCATGGATCTGGGATTGGAACTCAGTTGCTGCAGTTGGCAAGAGGGAGCCAGCTGTTAATCAGTGACCCTCTCACCTTCCAGCAGTTGGGGTTGTAACTCCTTGCCTGTTGAGCACATTACTATAGAGATCACGTGCATCACCTTGTAATATGAACCTTTGTTCTTATGGGTAAAGACCACTACTTTGCTTCATGAATCACCTGTATGACTCCAAGCATGTGGGTTATCTTGTTGAATGTGGCCCTGTCTATGTGGAGTATCAGTTTTTTTCAAACGTAGACCTCCTGCTCAAAGTAAGTTATGGCATGAAACTAGCCTCTTGCCCCCACCCCCGACCCCAAACAAAGTCCATCCTCTTCCATATTTCCCTCTCCCCCTCCAAACTACCATAGAGAGGGAATCCAGCATCTCATTCCCCATCAGCACAACCACACAGATGGCCTAGTTCCTACATAGCTTTCCCTAAGAGAGAGGGAACCCAGCTTCCTCACCCTCCTGTGCTACACACACAGGGATCTCAGTCTTTTGTTTCCTTTAACAGAGAGATTGTGTAGCTTGCTGCACATGACAGGGTGTATGACTGTACATAAGACCTAATGTGACTCCATTTATGACTGTTTGTGACAACCTGCATGACCGTTATCTAGGTGTGACATGGTCTGAACCTCTGTTATCCTGTAGGTGGCACTCTCGCAGAAGTTGATCTATACCTGCTGTTACTGTGACATTGCTTTTGCTTCTAACTGCTTGCTTGAGAAACACAAGTCTTGGAAGCATACCCAGCCTGTACCGTCACCGCCAGCCCAAGGGCAAAGGAGAACCAGCAAGAAAAGGTGATTCCCTGCAGACTGACTCCAGTTCAGCTGTTTTTTCCTTTGATAGTATGCCTCTGTTTTTCAGGTTTGCATGCTCTCTTTATGCAAACTCTTGACTGAAATAGGCTTTGTGATATAAAAATAGCAGTATGCTATCTCCAATTTTTTTTCTTTAGGGGTACACATAACTGTACTTAGTCCTTTAATTTTTCCTTAGCTGCTATGTCTCTTGCAATGGGTCAATAAATTGTCTCACTATGACCTAAAGCTGCACCAGGGATGTTATAGCTCCCTGAGGAGTCTGCACTATCAGTGCTAGCGTCATTAATCCTAGTGCTGAGGCTAAGGGAAGGCAATTTAGCATGAACGAGGTATGGTTAGTATGAATTTTTACTTTTCATTCCTTTGCTATCTCAGTAGTAGCGGGTCACCTTGCTGAGATTTGCTCTAGATCTTCTACAACCAAGTCACTAGGTGAAGGTACAGAGGAAGACCTAGTGAGAGAAAGTTTCTTTCATTAGTTATCCTCTCCTAAGACATGCACAGCAGTTTGCTGCAGAATTTTAAGCTGGGATTGCTGGAGACAGAGCTGGTACTGAGAGATCAGATTCATTCTATAATATTTTTCAGACAATTTCTGAGTTCTTTTTGTGTTGTGGATTTTAGATGTAATCATCTTGTTCAAAGATGAAGCTCAAGGTGAGTTAGTCAGGTACAGAAGTTTATTTCCTTGCCCCAGAGGGCTTACAGTCTAAGCTGTACCTGAAGCAGTGGGGAGGGGTTAAGTGATTTGCCCAAGGTTACAAGGAGCATCAGTGGGAGAAGGCAGTTTTGAACCCTAGTTCACTAGTTCTCAGCCTGCTGCTTTAACCAAGACACACAATTGGAAAAAAACTTTATTATATTGGACTCGCAGCTCTGTTGATGCACCTGAGTCCTGCCCTGCAGCACCCCCTCTAAGTCTGTCATACAGTTCTGCCAGTGCACCTCACTCCTGTCCTGCAATAGCCCTGCTATTCCTATACTAAGATCCTCACATACAGCTCTCCCAATGCGCTACCTCCTAGTCCTGTACTGACATCCTCACCTCACTCTCCCAGTGTATCAGCAGCACCCCCTGCTGTTCTAGTCAGGGGACTGAATGAAGTTCTTCTACAGCTGCACAAATCACCGCAGTTTTCACTCTTAAGTGTTTTCTGTAGAGCTGCAATGGATGCCAGTTCTTGTGGCAGAAATCCCAAGCAGGTGAAGATGGACAACGTATCTGCCCAGTGCCCTGAGAATGGGGAGTGTGCAGCAGAGAGCCAGAGGAGAGGAGGCTTTCCCAGAGCACCATCCACAGCGACCTCCAGCTCCAGGAACTCAAAGCGGGAGAGCAGCCAGGCAGCAATGCCAGAGGAGGATCCAGAGAGAATGAAACACCGTAAGATTAGGGACCAGAACATAGACACAAGCATGAACCAGGAGGACCTCTGTCCTTGGGGTAGGGAGAGCCACCACCATTGAGTGGAGGAGATGAGAGGGGGGATGAGGGAGATTAGCTGGAGCATGAAGGGAAATGGCAGTGACTGTAATCATTTCTGTGACTGAGGGGGCTCTCAGGGGAGTTGTGTGGGAGGGGGGATCTCATTACTCCCCTCCTAGCCCTTCTTTAAGGGTTCAGATTTGCTATATAGGGACTGTATTCAGTCCTATTTTTGTCAGCATGAGGTAAAGACAGCTCTTCCTTTTTTCTACCAACTCAGGACGGAAGCAGAAAACTCCAAAGAAGTTTACAGGGGAGCAGCCCTCAATTTCAGGAACCTTTGGACTGAAAGGTAAAAAGATGACAAAACAATATTATCACTGTTTATGGGCTCCCCCACTTTATTCTGTAATTGGCACAACATCACCACAACTGTGTCATCATGTGAAGGGGACTAGGACAGCTAGGAAAAGAAAAGAAAGGCAATCTTTTCAGCAGACTCTCTGCTGTTCCTAATGCATTCCTGCGCCTCTGCCTCTTTAAGCTGCTTCATTTTAAGATTATAGTTCAGAAAGGACTTAGAGGTATGTCTCTACTAAGCCGGGCTAACGGTTAATCCAGGCTATCTGCAACTAGGTCCCATGTTAAAATAGTACATAGGAAAGGCTACACAAACAAAATAATAACCCCGAAAGATTACACCAAAGCTAAAAAGACAACTAATAAAAAGGCATTCTCCCATGCAGCACCCACCTTATGGAATTCCCTCCCTGAGGAACTCAGAACAGTAACTGAAATTAAGGAACTCAGAAAGAAGCTAAAAACCCATCTTTTTACATCACACTTCGAGCCATTGTTATACTCCTTCCCCCATAATGAAAACGGATAACTAACGACAACTCAAAACCCACCAAGAAAGACATAAATAATAGCAACTAGTTATATCAATACCCTTATTCTGATACTCAATGCCTCTCTCCGGTCAATCCTTACTCTAACTATTACTTTTAATCACTCTATAACTATGCATTTCCCATAGTATAAACACAATATCTTGTATATAGTTGTACATAGTTGTAACACATTATAACGTTGCTTTGTTATTGAACCTAGACCCAGTTTCAAATGAAACTAAGCTTGTTTTGTTTTTAAGGTCCTGCCTCTGTACATAGTTTACTACGTTCCATGTAAAACAAACAGATTTTGCTCTGTCCATTAACTTGTTCTTTGTAAACCGCACCTGATCCATGGGAAGGTGCGGTATATAAGTGATTGTTAAATAAAATAAATTTTAAAAAAAGTTATTTGAAAAGATCTAGTTGCAGATAGCCTGAATTAACGTTAGCCCAGCTTAGTAGACATACCCTTTAGAGTGCTTCAGGGTTGGAGGTTTCTGATCTGAAATGAGCCCAAAAGTAATCATGTTTAAGAAAAGATTTCAGGTTGGGACCATCTTCCACTTTCAACTCTAGCTGCAATAGGGAAAAAGAGCAAAGTTCAAAGATTTCTGATCGGTGACAAAAGGTTCCAGGCTGGTGACTTGGTCTGATCTGGTAGAAAATCCCCACTGAGTGAGCACTTGTTTAGCAGCTGATCTCAAACTAAGGTCATCAACATTTATGCTTCCTGGGTTCAAAAGACACTCGTGGCTTGATATTCAAAGGATTTATGCTCCTAACCTTGAGAGTTATGATCCTAAATTTGCCTCTTTAAAAATTTACTGGGGCTGGATGCCTAAATATTTTCTTAAAATTTCACTAAACTTGTAAATTTAGGCACATAAAAAGTAGGTGTCAATGGGGGTGGATTTAGAACGGGCTAAAAAGCATTGGGTGCCTGGTACTGATTTTCAACACTAGGCAAATAAATGACAGGCCTGAATTTAGGAACATAAAATTCAAGCTTCTAAATTAGGATGAATTTCCAACTGAAAACATAGGCTCCTAAGTGTGGCTGAAAATAGGGCACAAATTTGGGAACCTAACTTAGAAACCAAAGTTTAGGAGTTCGACTTTTTTTGAATATCAGGCCCTCAAAAAAGATTCTTCCATCTGATTTAAACAAGGTTTTCAGAAATTTATTTATTTATACATTTTTCTATACCGCCTCTTCCAGAGATCAGAGGCGGTTTACAGGTAACAAAACATTAATAATAGCAAGCTATTATTATTTTTTACAGAGAACAATTGTAGGACATTTTAAAATTTAACTCATTAACATGAAGAAACAGGTGGAACTGGTGGCAAATTAATGCCACGCCCTATAACTAATTACATTCAAAAATTACATCAGGTAACTATTTACATAAGTGGCAAACAAATTAGCCCCTCTTCCTTTTGCAGCAGCACCATACACTGTATTTCTAGGCCTTATCCCTTGTGCAATATTAGCAGCAAACCCTCTGCTCCTCACCCTTACTTTGAGCATGAGGTTAATGTATTTCTGTTCACCTGATTAGAGAATAGGAAGCACCTGGTAAGTGTGCTGGAGGTGTTCCAGATCTGCTGCCTTCTCCGAAGTGCAGTTAGAAAATGTGAATTAGTTCCTTCCTGATACTGCACGAGTCCTGCCTGGAAGCATATGCAGATATGTAAGATTCCATTTACAAGCGTAGCCCCTGATGCAGAGTATGTTCACTCTATCGCCTGCCACGTCTCAGTGTGCCGTTGCTGATGTTCAGGTCTGTGCAGCGTGCTTGTCCTTAATGCCTCTTTGAGTCTGCACAACTCAAGAAATAAATGGAAATAGGGGCAACTGATAAGACTAAAGGTACCTTCCAAATCGTCCTGCAAGACCAGTCCAAATAAGTGGATTGTGTCTCCCTGCCAGAGAGGTGGAGATAGAGAACAACGAGAAACCTTTAGTGACATCTTGCTATTGGAATTAGGGGAATGTTTCAGTATTTCCCTGTCTCCAGCAGATGGTGGAGATAGAGAACAACAAGAAACCTTTAGTGATATCATCTTGCTAGTGGAGTTAGGGGCATGCTTCAGTATTTCCCTGTCTCCAGCAGATGGTGGATGCAGGACCAGTGTAGCTCAGATATTGGAAGGGGATTAGCTCCTGGGCAACCATCCTAAGGGGGTGTCATGGACCACAGAGCTCAAGCGGATGTCTCCAGAGAATATCTAAGGATACTCTGCTCGAGTTTCCCGCGTAGAGGGGGAAGAGGGCTGTTCTCCCCATCCTCACCAGTTGAGAGCCTGAGATTCAGCAGGATAGACTCCTGGAACAGTATTCAGAAGGACAGAAGGTATGTGAGGAGAGAGCAGAACACTTGGGAGCGGCTTGAACCCAGCACCATCTTCAGTCCTGGGCTCCACGGGGTAAGTGCAGTCTTTGATCTTGTTTATGTACCTGTATTTGTCAGCCACAGCCATAGGAAGCAGCCAGACCTTCCGTGTGCACGGTCTGTCATCTGATTCATCATTAATGTGTGTTTTTAAGTGCTTTTCCTGGTGCACGTGGAGACTATAGCTGTGCACGTTTAACTTCTGTGCCGCAGCATGCACATGTTAAGTCCATGAACACAGGTGTGCTAAGCGGAAGAGATACCACATGTCAACACATAAGAAGTGTTGTCTGGGCTGCGGTAAATGCCGAGCCAGACCTATGGATCCCCTGTGTGAGCACTGCACAGAAGAGCATTTTGCGGGCACAGACAATGTGGAGGCGGATTTTTTCAGTTACCATATCCTCGATTCTAGGGAGTGGGAGCTAGTCCTGTTTGCATTTCAGCAGATCGTGGATTGGTGGGGCAGTCCATGGATAGATTTAGGGGCAACACAATCCAAGGCCAAAGTAGAAAGATTCTTCAGTCGATGCAAGGAGCCAGGTGCCAAACACGTCGACATCTTGGTCCAGCCCTGGCCTTGAAAGCCTGTTTTGTACACATTTTCCACTATGGCCTCTTATAGAGCGAGTGATTCACTGGATAGAGCTTCACCTGGACCTAGTGATTTTGATGGCTCCAGATTGGCCACAGAGGCCTTAGTTAGCAGATTTGATTTGGCTCCTGGAGGGGCCTTCACAGAGTTGGGATCTGTTGTGCCATTCTGGTGGATGACCCAGCTCCCTTCTCGCTTATGGCTTGGCCCTTGAGAAGTGGTGCTTAGCACACAAAGGCTACTCGCCAGTGGTGGTTTTGACTCTCCTGAAGAGGTTCCACTTGCCTGGCCTATGTGTGCGTATGGTGAGTTTTTGAGGGCTGCTGTTGGGAGTGCCACTTGTGCCCTTGGAAAGCGGGATTGCCTCCTTGTTGTTCTTTCTGCAGGATGGGTTTGAAAAAGGTCTGTCCTTCAGTTCCTTAAAGGTTGACGCCATGTCTTGCTTTTGAGGACTGGTAACTGGCAGCTCCATAGCCTCGAACCTGGATGTGTCTTTTTGGTTGCCATTTGTTCAGAGTTGCAAGCTCTTTCATGCAGAGACCCTTATTAGTCCTCCTCAGGAGAGGCTGAGTCTATCTGACAGGTCCCCTGCTTCTTGCTTAAGGTAGTTTCAACTTTCATGTCAATCAGGTGGTCTGCCCTCCATCCTTTTGGGCAGAGCAGTGTCAGGGGAACGACAAGGATCTTCATTTGCTTAACATTTGCAGGGTGTTGCTCTGGGACTCTAGAGTCACTAATTGCTTCCAAAAGTGCTTTTTGCAGGTCTGCATGGGAGCAAGGTGGCTTCTGAGGCCACCTTTGACCATGGATAAAGGAGGCTGTGCCCTCAGCCTATCTTTTGTGGAATCAAATGGTTCCGAAGGGATTGTGGTCACACTCTACTTAGACTCGGGCCTCTTCTTGGGCAGAGCGCTGTTTTGTCACCCTTATTGAAATTTGAAGGGTGGTGACTTAGTCATCCCTCTTGAGCTAGGTCAAGCACTACTCTTGGATGTCCAAGTCAGGGCGAACATGTCCTTGAAGGCAGCTGTGTCATCTTCCTGCCCAATGAAGCTGTAGCTTTGATACTTTTGATACCAATTGTCTGGACTGGTCTAATAGAACTATCTGGAAAGTGGCAGGTGATAGGAGAGGATGAGTAACCTAGTGGTTAGTGCAACAGCCTAGAGCTGGAAAGACCAGGGATCAAATCCCACTGGCACTCCTTGTGGCCTTTGGCAAGCCACTTAACTCCCCATTACCTCAGGTACAAAGTTAGATTGTGAGCCCTCTAGGGACAGGGAAATATATATTGTACCTGAATGTAAATTGTCTTGATCATCTCCTGGAAAAGCGTGAGCTAAATACTAATATAACATAGTAAGTGACGGCAGATAAAGACCAGCATGGTCCATCTAGTCTGCCCTACAAGATGGCAAGAGTAGGTGCACCTGTCGCTTTGTGCAGGACACCCCTCCCCATGTCTTTGTTTAGGGGTGGACCCACCTTTGTGCTCTGTTATCTCTGCAATTAGTCTTCCAGCTTTTGATCTTCTGACAGTTGCTCTTTGTGGTGGCTATTCTGTACATAATTGTACATATTTCTCTCTTATTATCTTCAATGAGGTTGTGTGTGGTCAGGCTCTTGACCATTTGCTTCAGTATGAACACTAATGTATGCCCTTAGCTGCACTGGCTCAAATAGCAGGATGATGTCACTAGAAGTTTCTTGTTGGTCTCTGTCTCCATCTTTGCTGACAGGACACAACCCTGATCTAAAAGGACTCCAGGAAAAGACATTATCTGGTAAGTAAAATGTCACCTAGAATATAAGATGCTATACTGGGTCAGACCAAAGGTCCATCAAGCATGTTAAGTGCCCACAGCCCTTTTATTTCTGTGGGCACATTGGCATTTAATCTTTAGTAAAAGGGCCCTCTAATTATCATTATAGTATAAGGAAGAACTACAGATTCTGCAGTTGCCACCCTGTGCTCTTCTTTATCACATTCTGCAACAGATGTCCAAATGTACAGTGTCTGTGAGCAGTGGAAAGGTGCACTACATTATTCAGCCCTTCCCTCTATTGTTTGCATACAATTCTTCCAAAGGTCTTGCAAAAGTAGAAGATCGTGCTAAAGCCAATCGTGCTAAGAAGGCGGAAGGGAAGAGCAGCATGCAGGAAGTGAGAAGGAAAGGTCCCGAGCCTACCATGAAGAGGATTCCTGCACCCTATTCCCCAGGTAAGATGAAGGCTGAACTGGATTGGATAAATTTTCGATTTTATTACTACGTCCAAGCTCAAAATGTTATATACAGGTACCATAGGTAGTTCCTTTCCCCAGAAGGCTTACAATCTAAGGGCAAAATTTTACTAAAAAACTATGCATTATCTACCACAGGTCTTATTTTGTGTCATGGAGCCTATTTATTAATAACATCTTGCCTAAGTTTGTACCTGCAGCAGTGGCGTGTTATGTGATTTGCTGAAAGTCACGGTGTCACTGGAAGAAGTAAGATCTGAACCCTGGCTTCCCCGGTTTTCAGCCAGCCGCTTAACCCCTAAGCCACTTCTCCACATGCACATCATCCGATTCACTCACTCACTCACTGAAGCGCCAGAAGAAAAGGGACTCGCTGGCATTTTATCTGTAGAAATGGCCTCTGCAACTACATGACTCTGTCATAAACACAAGGTTGTGTGTCGGGAGGGCTTGCAAACGGAGACGATAGTGTGTATGAATGATGTGCAATGGCTAGGATTTATAGTATATCAAATATATTAAACCAGAAACTATAGCCATTGAAACGCTGTCCTGTCAAATCTCAGTTACTTTGGTTGAGCCATAAAAGTAATCCTCATCTACTATGCCCTCGAAGAGGGGATGTTAAACTGGAATCACTTCAGCCGTTTGTAATTTGGCAAACTAAATGGATCACCATTTAAAACTAGCTAAGCAGCATCAGTCAAGAAAACTATTTCTTGTTATTTATGTAAAGTGAGATGGGCGGCATATCCTTTTCTCATCTTTGCACGTTTGAGGCAAGTAATTCATTCGTTGATTATAAGTATGCCTGCTTATTGTAATTTGTTATACTAGGACCTTTCAAAGGGATTGTTAAAATGTCTACAATTACAGAATAGTGCCACAAGGATTCTTGCAGGGGCCAAGGGCTTTGTCTCCTATTTAATAACATAAGACACTGGGTCAGACCAAAGGTCCATCAAACCCAGTATACTGTTTCCAGCAATGGCCAGTCCAGGTCACAAGTATCTTTCAGGTTCTCAAAAGGTATACTGATTCAAGGCAGCCTATCCCAGGGGCAAGCAGTGGATTTCCCAAGTTCACTTTTAATAGTTTATGGACATTTCCTCCAGGAACTTATCCAAACCTCCTTTAAATCCAGCTACACTAACAGCTTTTACTATATCCTCCTGCAACAAATTCCAGAGTTTGATTACATGTTGAGTGCAAAAATATTTTCTGTGCTTAGTCTTAAAATGTGCTACATTGTAGCTTTATTGCATGTCCCCTAGCCTTTCTACTTTTTGAAGAAATAAACAACCGCTCTATGCAGAGCTGGCATGTCTACTAGGCGAACTACGCAGTAGCCTAGGATGACAGTCCCTGGTGGGTGGCATGGAGATCACCTCCTCTTGTAAGCAGTGGCTCAGCCCTAGACAGGTCCAATATGCTATCCCCACCGCACCACGTGCCATCGCCACACCACCTCCGACATCCAGCCTCTCACCTGGGAGGGGCAGCACAGCAATCACTTCTTTAGTGCCCCTGTAGGCCTTACAGCGCATGCATGCACTCATGGCTTGCCGCTGCTGTCCCCTCCATGAGTGCGCGCATGCATTTTAAGGCTTGTTGAGGCGCTAAAGAGGTGATCACCATGCCGCCCCTCAATCCTAGGTGAGAGGCTGGATTCTGAGACAGTACAGCGATGGCGCGTGGTGGGGGTGGCACATAGGGCCTGCCTAGAACAGCAAGAACCCTTAAGCCGCCTCTGAATCTATGTTTACCCATTCAACTCTATTCATTATTTTATAGATCTCTGTCATATCTCCCCTCAGCTGTCAGTATCCTTCCATCATCTTTATCATTTTAGTTGATTTTACTTTATTTAGTTAGTTAGTTAGGCTTATATATTGCTTTTCTACGAGTGAAAGTGGTGTACATTCAGGTACTGCTCTTTTCTGTACCTCTTCTAATTCTGCTCTATTCCTTTTTAGATATGGTGATTAGAAGCGCACACAATATTCAAGATGTGGTCACAGCATGAAGCAAGCAAAGGCATTATAATATACTTGGTTTTATTTGCCATTCCTTTCCTTATTATTCCTACGGGTATGTTTACTAAACAGCGGTAGCGGCTTCTGTGCGATATCGGAGCCATGGACCCATTGAATCTTGCACGGAAGCCGCTACTGCTGTTTAGTAAACATACCCCCTTGTATTCTATTTGCTTTCCTGGCCGCTGCTGCACACTAAGCAGATTTTTAAGGTATTATGCACGATGATGCCTAGATCCTTTTCCTGGGTGGTGATTCCTAGTGTAACTATAATTTGGATTGTTCTTCCTTAAGTGCATAGCTTTGTACTTGTCCACATTCAATTGTATCTGCCATTCGCACACTCGGTCTCCCGAATAATAAAAGATCAAGTACAATCTTTAATACTATAATGGACTGTGAAGACATAGGGCCCGTTATTCATTTGCAACGGCTGTGCACCTCTACGGTACATGGCCATTGAACTTTAACACCGGATATTCAATGCCGGGGTCATATGCAGCCCTAGCATTGAATCTCCGGAGTCGCCGCAGAAGCTAATCAGGCAGCGGTGATATTGCACTGCTCCCATGAGTAAAGATAGGCGCAGCTCACCCCGGAACGCCCCCAAGATGCCCCGATGCTAAGTGGTTAGCATCGGGGCGTGTAGTGGCGTTAATCGGGGATATTCAGCAGCACTAACCATGTTAATGCCACTGAAGATGCCTCTAAGCGGTATTTACATAGCTTACAGGTCTGTAAACTATGTAAATGCCTTTGAATATCAGGCCCATAAAACACTTAAATCAGCATAAAGCACAATTTAAAAATGATGCAACATGGCTGTGTTCAGACGTCAGCCTTCATCAGGGATGTACAAAATTCTCAGTTCATGCAGTATACAATACATCCAAAAACCATATAGCCCAAGTATTTATTTATTTATTTATTTAGTATACATTTGTATACCGCTACTTCCAGCGATCAGCAGCGGTTTTTGATTACAGATTGGAAATTGTCAAATCATGACAGGAAAGTTTTTGAGGTATAAACACATTGATTAGACAGGAAAGCACAGCACACAGAGAACTATTTTACAGGGAACATGGGCTATGGAGGGTTAAGTGGCTTGCCCAAGACCACAAGGAGCACCTGTGGGACTAGAAACCCCAGTCCTTCCGGCCCAAGGTTGCTGTCCTCTAGTGGGATTTGAACCCCCGACCTTCCGGTCCTAAGTACCTTGCCCCAACCACTAGGCTACTCCTCCACTAAGGAGGTAATAAAAAGTAAGGTAATAAAACTTCATTCAGTGTAAACCATCCACTATATCACAAATGTGAACCAGCATGCCAGAGCATTGAAAAATTGCTTTTTAAAATCAAGAACACACAATGTAATATATAAATTTATATGCGTGTCATATAATTGCCACAGACTTTTTAAAATTCTGCCACAGGAAACTGGGAGCTGCGGGAATGAGTGGTAATGTTTGTATTAACAAGGCTGCAGCCAGCAGAGGAGCTCCCAGGCCATGTGAGGAGAGACTCATCCTTGCACCTGCTGACTGCAAGGCCCAGGGTGGCCCTGTCAGTTGAGATTTTGACAAGGTCCCTCATGATAAATTCTTAAGGAAATTTAAAAGTCAAGGGATAAGAGGAAGTATACTATTATGGATTGGGAACTGGCTAAAAGACAGAAAACAGAGTAGGACTAAATGGTCAATTTTCTCAGTGGAGAAAGGTGAATAGTGACATATTCCAGGGATGGTCTATGGTTTATTAAAATTTGATATACCACCCTTCATAACAGTAAAGCGGTGTACAATTAATAATTAAAACAAATAGGAGAAACAGAAAAGAACACCAATAAAATCATAATAAAGCTGAAAGGAGGAGACAGTAAGGAGAATTGGGGAGGGGAGAAAGAAACAGGGGGCTTGGAGAACAGAATTCTAAGCATCCTGTGGAGGTAGATTGAAAGACAGTTGGAAAAGAGGGTTTTAAAGTTTGGGTACGATACCTCAAGCCGGGAGTCAGCAGGGAGAGAGTTCCAAAGACTAGGTCCCAAAAAATAGAAAGCAGAATGTCATGTAAATTCGTAGCAGGCCTGTGACGGTGAAGGGGGATGATTAGTGTGTATGGATTGAAGAACTCGGGGTGTATGAGATAATACAGGAGGATAAATAAGCAGGCGTGCTATTGTGCAAGATCTTAACTAAAGTGAGAAGTTTGAATTGGATCCGGTATGTAAGGGGCAGCCAATGGGACTTGATAAACAGAGGGGAAATGTGATCGAATTTATTGGTGTTGTGAAGTATACGAATGGCTGTACTGTGGATGTTTTGAAGGCGCTTGTGCTGATAGTGACGAACACCGGCATAAATGGGATCTGTTCTGGGCCCGCTGCTTTTTAATATATTCTTAAATGACCTGGAAATAGGAACAACGAGTGAGGTGATCAAATTTGCAGATGACACAAAATTATTCAAAGTTGTTAAATCACAAGAGGATTGTGAAAAATTGCAAGAGGACTTTGAGAAATTGGGAGACAGAGTGTGCAAATGGCAGATACAATTGAATGTGGACAAGTACAAAGCTATGCACTTATTATGTATTTATTCAGGGCTGCCTCAAGGGTTTCTGCCGCCCTAGGCAGAATCCCCCTGACTTGATGACTCACCATGCTGCTAGGCACCAGCATGCATGCTCAGAGCATGCCGCTCCTGCCCCCCTCTGAGTTGCACATATGCTGCTGCTTTAAGGCCCTCCACAGCACTGAAGCATTGGCTGTGCTATGCTTGGAGGGAGGGATCAGCTACCCTAGGCGATCGCCTGGTGGACAGGCCAGCCCTGTGTTTGTTTATTCATCCATGGAGGTGTTACTTTTTTTACTCTTCAGGATATGAAGGGACAGCCTCCTCTGTACCCTGATACTTCCTCTTACTTACACATTTTTACCCTCACTCACTCCTTCCAGCCCCAGGCAAGCTTTCTCTTGCTTCCTAACCATCTTCCACTGCTTTCCGGTATAAAGCATGGCAGGCTGGCAAGAAAGCAGAAGATGTAGCCTGGGATGCTGTTCCTCAGCAGGAATTGCTCCATGTTAGCCAGTGCTGCTGCCGCAGCCATCCTCATTCCACACTCTGGCCCTCAGTCTCTTCCACAGCAATTCCATGGAGAATGAAAAATTTACCAAGGAAGAGCTGGAGTTTGTGGCATTTCCTGCAGCTGCAGAAGGATAGGAGGCTGGGTACCCTGCTCATACCATTTCCCAGCAGAGAGTGTGGGTTTCTCAGCGGACAACTTGACTTATTTACTAAAAATATGTCCAATATTCCAACTCCAACATAAAAAAAATTACATAGTAATAGACTAAATGAAAGCAAATAAAGACCAGCATGGTCCATCTAATCTGCCTACTAAGGTGGCTAGAGCTGAACCTGTTGGGCTTCATGCAGCTTATCCCCTGTCTCTTTGTTTAAGATTGTAGGGTTGTACCTGCCACTCCATGCAGGCTATCCACTTCTACTTTTTGAAGCATAATAGTTATTTAAGTTTGCTTTGAATCCATCCTCTTGCTGTATAGGAATTCTTTGTGTTTATCCCATGCCTTTGTGAATTCCAACACAGTTTTTGTCCTCACCACATCCACCAGTAGGGCATTCCAGGCATCCACCATCCTTTCCATGAAAAAGTATTTCCTGACATCGCTTTTAAGTTTACCTTTTTCCAGATTCATTTTGTATATTCTAGTTCTATGGATTCCACACCTTTGAAAAGGGTTTCTTTGTTCATTTATACCTTTTAAGTATTTAAACATCTGCATAATAGCTCCCCTGTCCCTCCTCTCCTCCAGGACATATATAGTCAGGTCTTCTCTTACATTTTCTGGCGCCTTCTTCTGAACTGCTTCAAGTCTTTCTATATCCTTCATACAGGATGGTCTCCAAAACTGAACACAATACGCCAAGTGAAGCCTCACCAATGACTTATACAGGGGCATTAATACCTCCTTCTGCTAGTTATGACTTTCTGTATGCAGCCCATCATCCTTCGGGCTTTGGCCACTGCCTTTGTTACATTGTTTTGCCATTTTGAGATCTTCAGACACTATTACTTCTCTGTCCTTCTGATCCATGCACATCAGTCTTTCACCCCCTATCACATACAGCGCCTTTGGATTTATGCATCCCAAGTGCATCACTCTGCATGTCTTTGCATTATAGGTTTACTGCCAAGCATTAGAATATATAGCACTGAATGAAATGTTAGATATAATTGGCATCTCAGAGACCTGGTGGAAGGAGAATAAAGCGTAGTTACTCACCTGTAACAGGTGATCTCTAGGAACAGCAAGAATTTAGTCTTCACATATGGGTGACGTTGGTACCGACTGAGCTCGTGCAGGAACACTCCCCAGTGTCCAATTGGAAAGCTTTCGGGAGCACTCCACTGCACCCGCACGAATGCCTTCCCAACTCCCTCTCCTCAGTTGAGATCGTAGCTGAGGAGAGAAAAAGAAACCCTACAACTCCTAGGGGGAGGAGGGCATGTTGTAAGGACTAAATTCCTGCTGTTCCCAGAGATCACTTGTACAGGTGAGCAACTACGCTATCTCCAGCAACAAGCAGGAATGTGGTCTTCACATATGGGACTTCCTAGCTCCCAGACCTCAGAAACGGTGAAGGTTCGCCTCGGAGTAGGCTTGATCATGGATCCCTCATGGATTTCTGGTATCGTCAAAGTCTGGGACGGAGGATAGGAGTTGCCTCTAAGTCTGAAAGAGGTACTAGAGAATAGCCTGCCCAAACATGGCACCCCGACGGGAGTCCTTGTCCAGAAAATAATGGGCAGCAAAAGTATGCAAAGCAACAGCTTGGTCTTCTGTCCATATCTTGTCAATGGCAACTGAGCATAGGTTTGCCATTGAGGTTGCCATAGCACGAACGTTGTGAGCAGTGACATGCCTTTCCTGGGAGAGTCCTGCTTTGTCATAGGCAAATGAGAAGCATTCTGCTATCCATCGGGAGAGTGTGCGTTAAGATACAGGAAGACTCAGGTGACTAGGGTCAAAGGAGATGAATACCTGCAAAGCTTTGCAGTGATCTCAAGTCCTTTGGAGATAGAAAGCCAATGCACGCTTGCAATCAAGAGTGTGCAGGGTTGCTTCTGCTCAAGATGCATACAGTTTGGGAAAGAAGACTGGAAGGAAAATTGACTGGTTTAAATAAAAAGGAGACACCACCTTTGGCATAAAGTGTTGGTGAGTCCTAAGGACGACTTTGTCATGGTGGAACCAGGTATAGGATGGGTCCACCACTAAAGCCTGAAGCTCACTAATGAGTCTAGCTCAGGTGAGGGCAATTAGGAAGACTACCTTCCAAGACAGGAACTTTAGTGAGGTCATGGCTAATGGTTCATAAGGCGGCTTGAGAAGCTGCGCTAGAACAATGTTGAGATCCCAAGTTACCGAAGGTGGCTTAATGGGCATTTTGGACAGGGGAAGACCTCTCGTGAAATGGGCTACTAGCAGTTGAGAGGAGATGGGCTGTCTATCCAGTAGATGGTGAGAGGCTGCAATTGCACTGAGGGGGATTCTCAGCGAGTTGGTCTTCAGACCTGTCGATGACAGATGTAGGAAATACTGGAGGAATGACTCCACTGGAGCAGAAAAGGAATTGGGATTCTTCTGGAAACAACAGACAGAAAATCTACGCCACTTGAAAGCATATGAACATCTGGTGGAGGGCTTCCTAGAAGCCAAAAGGATCTCCTTAACCTCTTGGGTAAGGTGAAGGCCTTGGAAAGCTATGCTCTCAGCAGCCAAGTTGTGAGATGGAGAGACTGTGGATTGGGATGAAGTAGTGAGCCGTCATCCTGGGAGAGGAGATGGGGCCAGATCCCAATCACAGAAGTTGAGTCTGAGTCAGACGTAGAAGCAGAGGAAATCACGGTTGCCTCGGCCAGTGGGGGGCTATAAGTATCATAGAGCCCTTGTCCTACTGAAGCTTGAAAAGCATGTTGGGAATGAAGGATATAGGATGAAAAGCATAAAGCAGACCGCATCCCCAGTGTAGGTGGAAGGCATCCACTGACTGGTTGGTGGATGTCTGAGTTCTTGTGCAGAAGTGAGGAAGCTTGGCATTTTGGAGAGTCGCAAACAGATCTATGTCTGGGGTTCCCCTGGTCTGGAAGACGTAGGACATTGTGTCAAGATGGAGAGTCCAGCGAAACACAAGGAGCAAGAGACGTATAATGGTCACCGAATTCTTTATTAGGTAAACCCCAAAGCGTTTCGGCAACGCCTTCCTCAGGGGGCACACAGCTTGCAATATAAAGTAAAGTAAAATTAAATTAAATGAAGTAAACAATATTATCATTAATACAATCAAAAAAATATTTAACATACAAAGAGATCATCAATAATTAGTTAAAACATAATAGTAAAAAAAAGTCAAACAATAAGTAATGAAGAAATACAAAACGCAGGACAGCAGAGAGTAAAGAGTATTGTAAAATTACTACTATAAAAGATCCAGTTAAACAAAACCATTAAAATATGTAGGCAGATACTCACAAGAAACCCTTGTGATGTATTACACGTGTAAAATAGTATATGGAGATGCGACTCAGTCTGTCTGCCAAGACATTTCACTCTCCTGGGAGGTACACCACTTGGAGGTTTATTTGATGAGCAATGGCAAAGGACCACAGGTGTAGCACTTCCTTGCAGAGAGCCCAGGAGTTTGTTCCTCCCTGTTTGTTCACACAGAACATGGCAACCTGATTGTCCGTCCTGACTTGGACCTGTTGTGCCCTGAGGTGGTGTTGAAACATCCCGAGGACATTCGAGATAGCATGAAGATCCAGGAGATTGATTTGGAGTTACGACTCTTGAATTGTCCAGAGCCCCTGTGTAGTCAGGTTGCCCAGGTGAGCTCCCCAACCTAGTTTGGAGGCATCTGTCATCAGGGTGCACTGAAGTGGAGGCATCTGAAAAGGTGACCCTACGAGCAGATTTTTTGGAGAGCACCACCACTGAAGAGATGTGGTCAGATGGGCAGTGACTTAGATCCTGTCTCAAGAGACGGCCCAAAGTCTGCTTCCACTGGGAGGCAAGAGTCCACTTGGCTGTCCGCATATGTAGTCGGGCATATGGAACGACATGTGTCCAAGAAGCTGTAGCATCTCTCGGGCAGTCAAACGTACACATAGGAGCACCTGGGATGCTAGTTCGACTAAATTGGCACAATGGAGCTGGAGCAAGAATGCCCTGGACTGTTGGGTGTCTAATAGGGCTCCGATGAACTCTAGTTTTTGAGTTGGAGCGAGCTGGGACTTTGGTAAGTTTATCACAAAGCCCAAGTGTTGTAGTACTGTGATGGTGCAATGCAAGGAGAGCAGTACTCCTTGGGAGGTGTCTGATTTTATTAGCCAGTCATCTAAGTAGGGGAAGACTAATATTCCCAGAAATCTTAGGTATGCAGCTACGACCGCCATACATTTTGTGAAGACTCCTGGGGCAGAGGCGAGTCCGAAGGGGAGGACTCAATATTGGTAATGTTTTCCTTGAAAAGTGAAGCGTAGAATCTTCCTCTGTCACAGGTGGATGAGGATATGTGTGTATGCTTCTTTCAGATCTAGAGAACAGAGCCAGTCCTGAATCTGGAGGTAGGGAAGAAGTGTCCCAAGGAAGATCATCTTGAACCTCTCATGGACTAGAAACTTGTTGAGGTTTCTGAGGTCCAGAATGGGCCTGTACCCTTCCATTTTCTTTGGGATGAGAAAGTACGGAGGGGAGAAGCCCATTCCCTGTTGGGATGTGGGGACTTCTTCTATGGCACCCTGAAACAGAAGAGAGGACACCTCGTCCTGTAGGAGAGCAATGAGTGGGGGTTGCATTTGCCCCCCCTCCACTTTCACGGGGGAATATCAAAGTCTTTAGATGTAATCTGTACCTTTCCTGGACTATGGTTAGTGTCCACTGCTCTGAGGTGCCATCTGTGGGCTTAGTGACAGTGTCTTCCTGTTATGTGGAGGGGGTGGAGTTCCTCCAGAGGCAGGATGGCAATGTTCTCTAGGAAAGAGTCAAAAATCAAGCGCAGACTATGGCTGTAGAACTGGTTGAGATTTAGCCACCTGTGGCTTCTTCTGTTGGGCCTGGCCCTGGTAGTGAGAAGCAGGTGGATAAGAGGAGAAGAACTTCTTCTTCTTATTGTAGAAAGACTTCTTTGCAGATGTCTTTTTCCTAGCAGGGTCAGCTGTGATTCTGGACAATCTCTTTAGAGTAGTGTTCTCTGACTCTAATTGAGAGGCCTTATCTTGCCAGTCTTTGCCAAAGAGGTTCTCCACTGTGCAGGGCATGTTGCCCAGCTTATGTTGAACCCACTGTTCAAGATCTGAGGTCTGAAGTCATGCAATTCTATGGGCCCCAATGCATATGGCTGTGGCCCTGCTTGTACATTCAAAGGCATCAAAGGTGGCCCTATTGACAAATTTTGATACGTTTTGGCTATTCTTGACTAGGGCAAGATAGTCTGCCCGCTTGTCATCTGGGAGGAGAGGAGCAAAAGCCTCGGCATCTCTGGATACCTCCTTAAAGAACATTCACATGTAGAGAATATATGAGTTAATCCTGGCCAAAAGCATGGATGCCTGGAAGCATCGCCACCCAAAGGCATCAAGAGTCTTCGATTCCCTACCTAGAGGATTTGAGGAGTGAGTCTTCGAGCTTTTGATTTAGCACATCGCCGATTCAACCACCATGGAGTGGTGTAGAAGCTGCAGCTTTTGGAATCCCGGACACTCTGGTACCTGGTATTGAGTCGACGATTGTAAGAGGAGTCTCCCACGTATGGAGCATAAGATCATGCAAGTTGCGGTGCACCGGCAGAGTGGCTACCTCCTTGGGTGCTGTTGGATATTGGAGGATCTCCAATGCCTTCACCCCTTGGCTCCTTTTCCAATGTTACGGTGATGGAGAGACCCTTAGTTAGGTCTCTCAAATGAATTCCTGGAAGGACATGTCTTCCGGAGGCGACATGCGTCGCTGTTGCAGTGGGGAAGGCCCCTGGGAATTGAATGACTCTGCATCCGAAACATTGGAATCGGAATCAGAGGACTTGAAGTATCGATGGGTACGGTGCTTGGCCTCGGTAAGCCGTGTGGGCTGGGTACCGGTATCAATGATAGACTTGAGAGAGGGCATGGGTGACAGCGATGTTGATGCCATCTGCATGAGTGTACCCACCACCAGTGTGGTGCCTGGCGCCAATGATTTTATAGGTACCGAGGCTGCCAGGAGAGCTGCCAAGCTCCACTTGATGGCCAGTATGCACTGGTCCATCAATGTTGCCGATACTTGGGTATCGGTGGTGGGTACTTGCGTCACTGTCCCGGAGCATGGCACCAGTAGCTTTACAGAGGTCGAGGCCTCGGAAGCATCCTGGGACTCCTCAATGGCTTTGGAGGACAGAGCCTCCCACGGGGGCTGTTTGGCAGGCCGATCCTCCAGGGCAACACCCGAGGGATCTTGATGCTTGGAAGGAGATCTACCTCTGGAGGGTTTCTCCTCCTTCGATGAAGACCTGTGTTTGGACTTTGCAAATACCTGCAATCCATTGGGAGGAGGAAGAGGCCCTCGATGTGGAAGCCAAGGATATCACCTCCAAGGGGAAGAGTGTCCCAAGTTTAGAGGCCCAGTTCTGTAGGCCTCTCCATGTCATCATTTGACAAAGGGAACAATCTTTTGGCTCGTGGTCTGGGCCGAGGCATTTTAAGCACTAGTCATGGGTGTCAGTTGCTGAGATAGTGCTGGCACATTTAGCACGTTTTTTGAAACCGCTAGTTGGTTTCTCCATACTGTCGATGGAAAGTATGGTAGGCTTAAGGCCTAAGATGGCATCGAGGTGCCTGAAAATTTTTTTGTTTTTCAGAAATTAAGTAAAAAGAAGAAAGAAATAAAAGGGAACCGGCGATGTCTTCAACAGTGCTGACATCAAGGGGAAGGCAGATGCTATCCACAAAAAAGACGATTTGCTTCCTACTGGCTCCGCAGAAAACAAAGGAGAGGGAATTGGGAAGGCATTCACGCAGGCACAGTGGAGTGCCCCCAAAAGCTTTCCAATTGGATGCTGGGGAGCGTTCCCACGCGGGCTCCGTCGGTACTGACATCACCCATATATGAAGACTACATTCCTGCTTGTTCCTGGAGATCTAATGGGATACTGTGATACCAGGCTACAAACTATATTGCGATGATAGAGTTGATCACATCGGTGGAGGGGTGGCTCTATATGTTAAAGAGGGCATTGAGTCAAACAGGATAAAAGTTTTGTCAAGAAACAAAATACTCTGTAGAATCTCTATGGATAGAAATTCCATGTAAAAAGGGGAAGGCAATAGCCGTGGAGGTGTACTAACATCCTCCTGTCCAGAATGAACGGATGGATGACAAAATGCTAACAGAAATTAGGGAAGCTAACAAAGTTTACAACATAATAATAATGGGTGATTTCAGTTACCTCAGTACTGACTGGGTCTGTGCCACATCAGGACATGCTAGGAAGGTTAGGTTTCTAGATGAAATAAATGACTGCTTCATGGTGCCGCTAGTTCAGGCAGGACTGTACTAAGCTAGAAATGTGCCCTGTGTGACTGAAGAATCTGGTGCCCCCCTCCACCCAGCCACGTTTAGTAACTCACTCTTTGTGAGCTTCCTGGAAGCCCAGTGATGATATCGGAGCCCTCTTCTGTACTTGTGCCCCGTGAGGCTGCACCACTCGCATAACCTAAACTCGGCCATACCATTGGCTATGTGAGTATGGCTCTTCATTTTTAAAACAGTTAATGCAGTTAACGCCAAAGTTAAGTGCACAAATTATTTTGAATATTGAGCTAATAGTTTCTATAGTACAGAAAGCTGGGTGTCCAGGGAATTTTAAAATTCCTGTGCTTGTCTGTATACAACTCCTCACACTCTGTGTCCTGCTCCATTTATTTATTTTAAAGTTTTATATTTCGCCACGTCTTACATTCTGAGTGGATTATAGTTCAACATCTGAAATAATAAAAGAACAAATATAAAACTAGCATAACGGATATACAAATGAGAAATCACAAAATAACTAAAACCAAAATTAAAAAACATTAATCTTTATCTTTATTCGGCACTTGATATACCGCTTTACAGTAAAAACATCAAAGCGGTTTACAACACAGTAAAAACAAACTGCCGGAAAAGGAAAGGAATGCCATAGTTACAACAGGAGAAGTGAGAACAGAGGAAGGAGAGAGAAGGCAAGGTAAAAAGGACAGAGGAGGCAAGGAGAGGAGAGAGGGACAGGATCCTCAGCTGGGTGTAGTGGGGGGGAGATCAAAAGCAGAACAGAAGAGGAGATTTGAATCTGTTGAAAGAGAGTTCTAATCTAAGGTCTGGAGGGAGGGAGTTCCAGAGTTTAGGGCCGAGAAAAAAGAAGGCTGAGTTTCTGGTGGATTCCAGGTGTGCAAGAGAAGGGGGGGAAGGAACATATGGTTGATGTGAATGTGGTGAAGCAAGCGGTGGGGGGCATGGAAATGAACCAGGTTGGAGAGGTATTGGGGGAAGCCAGAGTGGATGGCTTTATGGACAAGAGTTAAGACCTTGTATTGGATACGGTAGGTGACAGGGAGTCAGTGGAGGTGAATAAGAAGAGGGGTGACATGATCAGTGCGGGATGCATGAGTGATGAGACGGGCTGCGGTGTTTTGTAACAGTTGGAGTCTTCGTAAATAATTGATACTGGAGGAGGCCAGCCAAAGCAATGTTATTTAATATATCTGTCTTACCACCTTTAATTACTTATCATAACTCATCCACTTTTTAAACATCAGATTTTGTTGGAATTGCTGAGAGAGGGTTTTTTTATTTTTCATTTATATTTTTTTAGTCCATTGATGTGTCATGAAGCAGAATATTCCAGAATGTCATCACCATGTGTAATGTAGTTCTTTCATAAATTTAAATGAAATGTGCCTTTTTCAAATTTCCTGTCTTTGTTCTTTGCACAGTAATGTTCTGCACACTGCAAGCACGGAGGAGAGATGGAGAGGACCGGCGTTCATGTCTCAGCAACACCTCTGCACTAGGTAGTGTGGAGGAGAGATGGCAGCGGGAGATCAGTGAGAGAGGGGTGGTCACCTGTCCAAACTGTGAAGCTGTAACCAGGAAAACCATTGCTGGACTCTGCAAGCACATGGATGTTTGTCAAAAGGTGGGTGCTGCCTGGGGCATCCTCATGCCAGCCCTTGTTAAGAGATGAGCAGTGTCTGGAGTCCTTCAGTTCTTTAACTTTCAAAACTGGGGTCAGAGGATTCCTGATAGACAATCTCTCCCAGCGAGCCCAGGCGTTACCTTCTTGATAATGAATGAGCAGCACCTAGCATATGCATTGCATTCTTGTTTTTCAGAACTGTCAGTTTCTCCAGCTGCTTTGGGATTTCAGCTGAGTTGAGGGCTGGAATTGCAAGAGGATCTTGATAAATTGGAAGACTGGACGTTCATATGGCAGATGAAATTTAATGTGGATAAGTGCAAAGTTATGCACCTAGGAAAGAACAACCCAAACTATGGTTACACGATGCAAGGTTCCACATTAGGAAACAGCACCCAGGAAAAAGATTTAGGTGTCATCGTGGATAACACGTTGAAACCCTCCACCCAGTGAGCAGTGGTGGCCAAGAAGGCAAATAAAATGCTAGGAATCATAAGGAAAGGAATGGAGAATAAAACCAAGGATATTATAATGCCTCTGTATTGTTCCATGGTGCGACCACACCTTGAATATTGTGTGCAATTCTGGTCACCATATCTTAAAAAGGATATAGCGTTATTCGAAAAGGTACAGAGAAGAGCCACCAAAATGGTAAAGGGGAGGGAAGGATACCCCCTATGAGGGGAGGCTTAAAAGGTTGAGGCTCTTCAACCAGAAAAGAGATGTCTGAGGGGAGATATAATAGAGGTCTATATGAATGGAGTGGAAGAGGTAAACGTAGATCGATTGTTTACTCCATCGAAAAGTAGAAAGACTAGGGGACATTTAAGACTAATAAGAGAAAATATTTTTTTCACTCAACGTGTAATCTAACTCTAGAATTCGTTACTGGAGGATGTAGTAAAAGCTGTTAGTGTAGCTGGGTTTAAAAATGGTTTGGACAAGATCCTGGAGGAAAGGTCCATAAACCATTATTAAAAAGGACCCAGTGCAAGCATTATGGAACTTGAGTGTCTTTTTGGGAAACTGCTAGCTACTTGTGAACTGGATTGGCCACTGTTGGAAACAGGATACTGGGCTTGATGGACCTTGGTCTGACCCAGTATGGCATTTCTTATGTTTTTATAATTCTAGCACTATAAGCTTTCATTTGAAGCTATCCAATGATTTTGTCGCCTATTTCATACATATCCTGCTCCCAGACATCGTAATTTGGCCATTCCAGTAGTAATCTTTTGACTGAAGACCATGCACCAAGGCTCTTTCTGGAACCTTATATGGCAATCTACTTCCGGTGACACTGCCAAGAAAACCCAGGAGCTTCTGGGTCGCCAGGAGTCAGGACTGACTCGAAGGCACACATTGCATTGCATAATCATGGGCCTTAAATCTAACCAACGGGTGTCACCCTTGAGCAATGTCCAATGCACCCCCCTTCCCTGTAAATAGTACCTCTGTGGCATCTCCTAGGAAGACCCGACTCAGCAATTGAACCAGAAACCTTCCACATACAGAAGCTTGGTGGAAGTGCTGGAGACTGCTGTCTAGCTAGCCTGTACCACATTTCTAATGGGGAATGAACACCATTGCATTATGAGGAATCGCTTTTTCTCCATTACTCTGTTTGTGGCCGATGTGGTGTCTGTGTGTAAGTCAAACGTGGGGATGGATAGAGGACAGACATTAATCGATGCACATGTAAATAGAAGCTCTTGAACAGGCACTTGTGGGACTATAATTGTAGACTTATCTTTCATATATGCAGCTACAAGATGCTTTGAAGTGTCAACACTGCAACAAACAATTCAAATCCAAAGCCGGGCTGAACTACCATATGATGGCTGAACATGCAAATAAGGTGAGAGGGGACTGTGAGAGATCATCATACCATAAGTCAGCAACTAACAGAATGAGGGGGACAGTAGGAGAGGTAAGAAGATAAAGCAGGAACCCCTAAGCATGCTCCCAGAGCATCCAGCAATCCATTGTGGTAGTCATACTTAGTTTCTGGGGAAGCGTTTGTGAAGAAGGGGCACAGCTGTGACCTGCAGGAGCACCCGAGGGATGTAATTCATTGCATATGCAGCATAAAGGGGGAATGATGGGGATAGGAGCTATCTGACTTCAAGACTGTCTTCTTATTACCAGCCTGTTGCTGCAGACATATCCAACCTCAGTGAACATGAGGAACGAGAGAGACTGAGAAAAGTGCTGAAGCAACTTGGCAAACTGAGATGTCCCAGAGAGGTACATTGCATGTGCCAGGACATATTGGGCAGATGCTGTGAATGGATGTGTGTGCATCAGGGGAAACCACAGTCCAGGTTCTTTTAGATGAGGAAATACATTGGACATCTTACCCATAGACTGTAGCATCCAGTGTACATTTGCAGCTCAGATGTGCTTCCCTCCCTTTTTCCAACACACAGTCCCCATGTCTCCCCTCAGATACATGTCATCTTCCCTGGCATGCAGTCCTCATGTCACAGCTCAGATGTGTCCCCTTCCCCAGATACAGTACATAGTCCCAGCTCAGATGTGTGTCTCTCTCCCTCGCACACAGATTCAATATTGCAACTCAGACATGTATCATCCCCCTCCCATGTCATAACTCCAATAATCCTCCCCCCCCCCACAAGCACATGGTCCTTGTGACATAGCCAGGGTTGTACCAATCATTAAGTAGATTAGGCAGTCGCCTAGAGTGGCATCTTCTGAGGGGAGACAAAAAGCAGAACATTCAAAACTAAACAATAGATTCTGACAGCTGGGTGTCAACAACTTGAACCAACTGTGAGGCTGGTCCTAGTCATACCTCGTATATCCATCCCCTTCCCTAGCACATGGTCCCCGTGTCTCAGCTTGGATGTGTGGTCCATCCCCCAACAGGCAGTCCCTGTGTCACAACTTGCTTTGATTGGTAGGAGCTTCACTAGCTCAGATTGTGTACTCTTTTTTTTTTTTTTTTTCTTTTTTTGTCTTTAGGAATGCTCAGCCACGTTCTCCAGCCTCATGGGCTACCAGTATCATCTACAGCGCTGTGGGAAGACTACTTCTGAAGTAGAGAAACCTGTCTACACCTGTGGCTTCTGCAGTAAGACATATAAATCCAAGGCAGGACATGATTACCATATGCGATCAGAGCATACGACGGTGAGCAGAAGCTGCATCCTTGTCTTTTACCCTCTCTACCCTGTAATCTCTCCTTAGGTGCGCTCCTTGGGGCAGCTCCTGCAGGGCTATCCCCACCCTCCTTCTGGGAATACTTGTCTGTCTGCTCATTTTATCCCCTGCTTGTTTGCGACTTAGATCAGTCAGCCCTTCTCGGCTCCCCTCTGCCTTGGTAAGTCTGTCTCCATTTTCCTGTCATTCGCTCTCCTTCACTACAGTCTGTGTTTTCCATTCCATTCCCCCATGACTACGATCCCTGTTTTCTGGGGCAACCGTTCTCATGGCCCCTCTCATTGTCCTTCTGTAAACCTCATTCCCTGCCCGCCCCCTTGCTCTTCCGTTTCCTCCCATCTCTCCCCCCTCTCCTCCCCCCTCTCCTCCCAACCCTGTCTCCTTTCATTTTGGTCTTCTGAACTGTCGCTCTCTTCGCTCTAAAACCCTGCTGATCTACGACCTCATCCTTCAAGAATCCCTTGATGTTCTCCTCCTTACTGAGACCTGGTTGAGGCAGGGGGAAGATGCACTCTTAGCCCGGTGTCTGCCCCCTGACTTTTCTGGTATCTCCGTCCCTCGTGTTGGCCGTGCCGGCGGCGGCGTGGCTGCCCTCATTCACTCTTCCATTCCCTTCTCCCCCATTTCCTCTCCCTTGCTCCGATATCCTGAAGCTCTGCTCCTTCGTCTCCATTTCACCTCCCCACTTTACCTCCTCCTCCTCTATTCCCCACCAGCTCTACGTCCTGAGCTCTGGGATTCCTTGCTCTCTTCCCTTACCGATCTGTCCCTAGCTTTCCCTCGTCTGATTGTCACTGGCGACTTTAACTTGTATCTTGACCCCCCCTGTCTCCGCCAGAGCTCAATCCTTCAACACCCTTCTCCATGACTTATCCCTTCTCCAGCTTGTCCCCCTCCCAACCCACTCTGCTGGGTACACCCTTGACCTGCTTCTTTCTTCCTCAGCCCCCACTTATCTACTACAGCCTCTTCAGGCCCTTCCCCTACCCTGGACTGATCATTATTGCATCTCTTTCCTTTTTCGTCCTTCCCTTGCTGATTCCCCCCCTTTCCGTAACTCCCCCTCACCTCCTTTCCTTGCTCTCGCCGTCTAACTCCCCAGACCCCCCAGCAATTTCCCCCTGCCTTAGATCTCCTTCCGCCTGATTTCTCTCTCCTCTCTCCCTCTACTCAGGCCTCCACCTGGGCTTCCGCACTTTCTGCCACCCTTGATCATATAGCCCCTCTTCGTCCCCGTCCCCCCACCCGCGGTACCATCCCGGTCTCTACCGTCTGCGCTCCCAGCTCCGCAGTGCTGAACGCTTATGGCGCAAATCCCCCTGTTCTGACACCCTTTCGCGCTTTAAATCTACTCATGCATATTACCGAACCCAAGTTCATAAAGCCAAACAGACTTATTTTTCTTCCGCCATCTCTTCTGCCCCTAATCAAACACGTCACCTCTACTCAGTCCTTCAGTCCCTTACTTCTCTTCAATCTGACACTAGGTCTTCCCTCTCGTCCCCTTCGCCCACTCCCTCCCAGCTGGCAACCTATTTTAGCTCTAAGATAATTGATCTTCGTCGATCTCTTCCCCATTGTCCTCCTCCCATTTCCAGTCCCCCTCCCTGTTCTCCCCCTCCCTCCTCTCAGCTTTCTCACACTTGGCACACATTCCACCCACTTACCTCCTCTGAGGTACTTGCATTACTCTCTTCCTCCAAAAAGACCTCCTGCCCATTTGATCCTATTCCCTCCTCCTGGCTGCTCATTCCCTCACTAGCCCTCATTCCTCCTGCTCTCTCCATCATCAACACCAGCCTCTCCCTTGGTGTCTTTCCCAAACCCTGGAAGCATGCCCTGGTCCGTCCCATTCTTAAAAAGCCCTCCCATGACCCCTGCCAACTACCGTCCTTTTTTCCAACCTTCCCTTTCTTTCTAAAATCAAAGAAAAGGCTGTTTTCTCCCAGCTATCCACTTTTCTGGACTCCACCCATTTCCTTCACCCCTGTCAGTCTGGGTTCCGTCCCGGCCATAGTGTCGAGACGGTCCTCCTTGGTTTTTTGAATGAGCTTCACACAGCTCATGATCACGGTGATCTGTCGGTGGCGGTCTCTCTCGATCTTTCTGCCGCCTTCGACCTTGTCGATCACTCCCTCCTTCTGGCTCGACTTCGGGAAGTGGGCCTTTGTAGCACCGTCCTCCACTGGTTTCACTCTTTCCTTTCTTCCAGGTCCTACTCTGTTCTTCCTTCATCTCCCTCCTCTTCCCCCTCTGAGTCCATTCCTCTCCCCTGTGGTGTTCCTCAGGGATCTGTTTTGGCCCCCCTCCTTTTAATGTCTTACTTCAACAAAGGCTAACACCTTGTAATGAAGACGTGCAGTTTATTTACAAACAAAGTAAGAAGACATTCAGAAAGACAAGTAATTCTCTTAGTTACACATGAGTAGTTAGAAAAGATAACTAGAATGCACACTTAATTACAGTACTGAAAGAGTTATGAGAGAATGCAGCTATGTACAAAGAATATACTTCACCAAACTTGTCATAACCCCTTTACACATCAGCTGGGAGCGCTCAGCGAGAGGAACTAATGACAGTCTAGGATCCTTCATGCTTGGCCAAGCAGATCTACGCTCTGTCTGTTCTGGATATTCTCTGTACTTATATAGGCACAAATGTGTTGCAGCCAGCTCTCACCCATGAGCTTCTCTCCACCCCATCCACCTTTTTTGCTTCGGTTTCCGGGCAGGCTTCTGATTACCCCCCTTGGTGTTAGAAGCTCAAACTTACACAATCAGACATGGTCAGACATCTGAGAATGCTCAAAGGACACATCCTCCATGGCCTACATTCCAAGGCTAGATGAAGTGTTCTTTTGTTATCATTAATGGGTCTCTGTCAAGGGAGACACCCCCCATGGTTTTAGAAGCATCTCAAAGCTTTTACATTATAATTGATGAATTCTTATCCTGTCTACATTGGCTAGGCAAATGTTTCTATATTGGCCAAGAGAATTGTTCAAAGGCCAAGGGAAGAATTCTGTCTCCCTCTCTGGCCTCTTAACACTCCCCAGGCTAGATGTGTAAAGATCTCTCATCTCTGGAGCAAGTTGGCTCAGATAAAGTACAATATCCTTTGCTGATCCAAAAATCCATATAAATCTTTAATTAGTAATACAGCCCCCCTCCTTTTCAACATCTTTCTTACCCCCCCTTACATGTTCAGCAGCACGGGATCTCCGCATATTACTACGCCGATGACTTGGTCCTTCTCCATCACACTTCTCCTCACTCTCCCGACCTCTCCCCTCTGAACACCTGCCTCACCGCTGTTGCCAACTGGCTCACTACGCATTGCCTCCACCTTAACCTCACCAAAACTCTTGCCATCTGGTTCTCTCGCGGTGACACTTCTCCCCAGATTGCCCCCTCTTTTTCCGGCTCCCCGGTTCCATTGGCCTCCTCCTTCTGTTATCTGGGAGTCTTCTTTGACTCTCATCTTTCCTTCACATAGTTCATGTATCAAAATCCTCTTTCTACTTCCTCCGTCAGATTCGCGCCATCAGGCCTTTTCTCACTGCACAAGCACTTACCACCCTTCTTCTCTCTCTGGTCATGTCCCATGTTGATTTTGGTAACTCTGTTCTAGCCGGTCTCCCCGCCACTCAACTTCACCGCCTTCAACGCATGCAAAACACCGCTGCCCCGTCTCATTTTCCACTCCTCCCCCCGTGACCATGTTACACCTTTGCTCATCCACCTCCATTGGCTTCCTGTCAAGTCTCGCATCCATTTCAAAGTTCTGACAATCCTGCATCGTGTCCTCTACTCCCATTCCCCTCAGTATCTCGCTGACCTTGTCCATTTTCATACCTCATCTCGTTCCCTGCGGTCCTTCCACCTCAACCGCCTTCATCTCCCTTCACCTGCCCATGCTCACCTTCAGTCCACTCGTTCCTCCGCTTTCTTTTTCCTTGGCCCCGTCCTATGGAACTCTCTCCCCTCCTCCATCTGACTCGAACAGACACATACTACCTTCAAGAACAAACTCAAAACCCATCTCTTTGCCCTTGCTTTCAATCTCCCTAACCCCTCTGTGTAGCCCTCACCCCTTCTCTTCCCACTTCCCCTCTTTTCTCCTCTTGTCCTGTCGATTGGTTCTGCCTGGTTTGCTTTCCTGTTAATATTGTAATTTCCTTTCCTCTTTTCACCTTATGATTTCTTTGTTTTTTTTCTGTACCATGTAAACCGCTCTGATATTTATTTGTAGAGCGGGATATTAAATCAATAAACAAACATAAACATACTTAACCCCACTCATCTCTTCTTTCAACCACTATCTCTGTCCTCTGCTCTTCAGTTGTTATTTCTTCTTTTTCTCATTTTACTGTTTCCTTATCGTCCCTCCAGTCCAGTCCCATACCTCAGTGTAGTGCACCTCTTCCAGCAACTTGGAGACTGAGCATGTCACAAACTTGATGACCTCAGGGTACTTAGGCAGCCGGCACCACCCACCAGCCCCCAGTAATGCTCAGTCTCCAAGCAGCTGGAGTGGTGTTCCCTGACCTCACGGAAGGACAACTAAGAAGGAGTTTTTTCTTTATTTCTTTGTCAAAATTCCTCATTTGGTTTGTTTGTGTGGGGTTAGCCTTCTCCTCCCTCCATTTGGGAGTCTTCTAGCACTGAGCAGTAAAAAAAAAAAAAAAAAGAAAAGAAACAAAAGACAACGAAAGAAAAAGGAGTGCACTGAGGACTGAAGTTCTGCCGGTCATTGAGCTGGGAGGCAAGCGCTGCTCCCAATCCCGTTCTGCGGATGAGGAGCAATGGCCCCGGGGGGTGGGAAGCACAGTGAAGACTGCACAGGCAAAATGTAGTCGCATTACCCCCCTCCTCCTCACCCTGACTCAGTTGCTGAAGCCGCAGTGCGGCGGAGCAGGAGTGGGCCGTCAGCTGTCTCTCTGGAGCACTGGTGAGAGGGAATTGTAGAGGGGAGTTTGCCAGCGGGAGATCTTGGAGTTAAGGAGTTCTGTTAGGCAGGTTGGGCAGACCGCATGGCGGCGACGTAAGCAGGTCGCAAGCAGGGGTCGGCGCCATTTTGGTTTGTCCCTGTACTGTGTTTTTCTTTTCTGGAGTTTTCTTTACGTGGCGGTTTTTGCATTCGGGTGGTCCTGGGAGTGGCCCTGCTCCACAGATAGTGTTTTTATTTAAAAAAAAAAAAAAAAATCAAATCACAGGGAAGTGAGAGGCCCTTGAAGCTGTTGTTGTGAAAGGACCATGCCTATGAGACCACAGTGTGGGGCTCGCAGGAGCACGCTCTCTACGGAGGGCATTTGCCGGGGCTGCGCAGCGAAGGTGCGCACGGCAGAGCAGTCAGTGATGGAGAAAGTAGTGGCCCCTGGGGTAAGTCCAGGGTCACAGGTAGGGAGGTCCCCCCCCCTATAGGGGGGCTCATGCCAGGGCCGCCAGTGCTGCAGCATTGTCAACAGAATATGGACTCTCCAAGCCCTTCCTCCTCTCAGGAAGTGGGTAGGGGGGTCCCTGGAGATTTCAACCACCCAAGTTTGTGTTATTGCTGCACAAGGCATTCTGCCTCAAGCAACAAGCAGAGAACAAGGGACCCTATATCCTGAGAAGAGAGGTTCCAGGGGCCGTGTCAGGTTTGGAGACGCCTTGCAGAGGAGGCAGCAGATGGGGCCAGGTCCTCTTCCCCTGAGGGGGACCTGTAGGCCGGTTTGGAGTTAGAGGAACTTGAGGAGGGGGAGATCCCTCAGGAGGACGAATCTCGAGTAATAAGGGTCTTCCAGAAGGAGGAGCTGGCGGGTCTCATTGCAGAATCACTTAAGACGCTTAACATGCCCACAACGGGGACAGCTGAGGAGGAGTTTGTGGAGGATCCTATTCTATAGGCGTTCCGTAAACCTCAGACAGTTTTCCCATTGAATAGGGTCATCAAGCAGATGATCTTGGAAGAGTGGGAGCTTCTAGAGACCAGGCTCAGAGGGTTGCGGGTCATGGACTGGTTATATCCCTTAGTGGAAGGTGAGAAAGAGATGTTTTGGTCACCAAAGGTCGATGCCGCTGTGTCCGCCATGACTAAGAAGACTACGATTCCAGTAAAGGGGAGTGCGGTGCTCAAGGACGTGCAGGATACGAAATTGGATGCTCTGTTGAAGCAGGCCTTTGATGTCAGCGCGCTGTCGCTTCAAGCCTCGACTTGCGGGGCTCTGGTAGCACGTGCCTGCTTGCATTGGGCACATGGCATTCATGAGGCAGCAGAGGAGGCCCAAGATCAAGGGGCGGCTGCGCGGTTAGAGTCTGGGGCAGCCTACCTGGCCAATGCCTTCTATGACCTGGTTAGGTCTCTCTCTAATAGTATGGCCTCGATGGTGATGGCCCGCCACTACCTCTGGCTTCGTAACTGGTCGGCGGATGTGTCCTCCAAGGCCTGTTTGAGCAAGCTTCCGTTCAAGGGGAAGCAGTTGTTCGGAGAGCATTTGGAAAAGTTGGTGAAGGACTTGGGGGAGTCTAAGGGTGGCCGCCTTCCTGAGGATAAGCCGAAGCAGAGTAAGGCCGCTGGAGCGAGCAGAGGATAGGCCTGGGAGTTTCAGCGTTTCCAGTCAGTGAGAATCTCCCCCTAGCAAAGAGGGCGTTTCACGACCTGGGCTCCACTGTTTTGTGGATTTCGAGGAGTCGGCAGAGGATATTTTGCAAATCCGGCCTCCTCCTCAGCCCAGAAGAAACCACAAATTAAGCGAGGGGGGGCCCAGGTGGGGGTGCAGCCCGTGAGAGCTCGGTTATGGGACTTCTACCCTGCCTGGGTCCAGGTAATGTCGGACTAGTGGGTGCTGCAGGTGGTCCAGGAGGGCTATGCACTAGAGTTCGCCCGGCTTCTAGCACCTGCCTTAGTTCGTTCTCCCTGCAAGACGTCCGCAAAAGCATGAGGAGTGCGGCAGACGCTCAAACGGCTGCTAAATCTGCAGGTGGGGATTCCAGTGCCTGGAGAACAGTGCAGAGAAGGCCGATACTCGATTTATTTTATTGTTCCAAAGAAGGAAGGGACCTTTCGGCCTATCCTCGACCTCAATCATGTGAACAGGTTTCTGCAGGTTCCACATTTTCATGTGGAGAGCCTCAGGTCGGTGATGATGACCGTTCGGGAGGGGTAGTTCTTGACCGCTCTAGATCTTATGGAAGCGTACTTACACATCCCCATACATCCGGATCATCACCAGTACCTGCACTTTGCTGTACCCATGGGGCATTTTCAGTTTCAGGTGTTGCCGTTCGGCCTAGTGACGGCCCCTTGGACTTTCACCAAGGTGATGGTCGTGGTGGTGGCAGCCTTATGTTAGGAAGGCATATTAGTGCATCCATACCTGGATGATTAACTTATTCAGGCCAAGTCCAAGGAGGAAAGCGCTCAAGCCACAGCCCGGGTGGTCGACTTTCTGAGCGAGCTGGGCTGGGTCATCAATGTCAGCAAGAGTCACGGCCCCGTCCCAGGACCTCGAATACCTCAGGGCGTGCTTTGACACCTGCAGGGGGCGGGTGTTTCTGCCGCGAAAAAGGGCAGAGGTGCTACAATTGTTGATACGTCAGTTTGTGCGCATGGCATTATCTTCAACTATTGGGGACCATAGCGGTGACCATTGATCTGGTCCCATGGGCGCGAGCCCACATGAAGAGACATTGCAGAGAGCACTGCTTCACCGGTGGTTACACCAGTGTCAACCCCTGTCGAGAACGTTGTCCTGCCCAAGGGAGGTTTGAGTGGCTCTCAGGTGGTGGTTGGACGAGGGGAAGCTGGCAATGGGAGTTCCTTTGGAGGCAAGAGTTCCTTTGGAGGCACCAAGCTGGATCCCTCTGACGGATGCCAGCCTTTCAGGCTGGGGAGCCCACTGCGAGAGGAGAGTGGCTCAGGGGCAGTGGTCCATCAATCGGCTGGAGATGCAAGCCGTTTGCTTTGCCTTGCAGAAGTTTCACCCGCTCATGTGCGGGAGAGCTATGCGGGTATTCTCCGACAACGCCATGGTGGCGTACATCAATCAACAGGGGGGAATGGGCAGCGTCAAGCTGGAGAGCGAGGCGGAGCTGTTGCTGGGGTGGAAAGAGACCCACATTCTGGCAATTTCGGTGACATATGTGGCCGGTGCAGAGAACGTCACGGCCAACTACCTCAGTCGGGTACGTCTGGACCCCAGGGAATGACAATTGAACCAGTTGGTCTTCGAGCAGATTGTGCTCCGGTGGGGTAGCCGATCATGGACCTCATGGCAATGTTCGTGTCGGCCAAGGTGAGACGGTTCTTCAGTCTGTGGAGGGAAAGAATGTCCGAGGGTTTGGACGCCTTAGTGCAGCGCTGGCCCAGCCAGGGGTGGCTCTGTGTCTTCCCTCTGTGGGCACTCATAGGTTGAGTGGTGCAGAGAGTTGAGGCACATCAAGGATTAGTAGTTCTCATTGCCCCAGATAGGCTACGGTGTCCGTGGTACACGGATCTGATATGCCCGATGGCGGCCGTGCCATGGAGGCTTCCCAACAGGCCAGATTTGTTGATGCAGGGACCGGTTCTAATGCCACAAGTGGATCGGTTCTCACGGCATGGCTCTTGAGATCCACGCTTCTCAAGGCCCAGAAGAGGTCCACGTCCTTGTCATACATTCAAGTGTGGAGAATCTTTGAGGGCTGGTGTGCTGAGAACGGTTACAGGCCACTGGTGGTGTCAGTGCCATAAGAACATAAGATATGCCATACTGGGTCAGACCAAGGTCCATCAAGCCCAGTATCCTGTTTCCAACAGTGGCCAATCTAGGTCACATGTGCCTAGCAGTTTCCTCAAAAGAGACAGGTTCCACAATGCTTGTACTGGGTCAAGCATTGATATCCTGGGTCCCTTCTTAATAATGGTTTATGGACCTTTCCTCCAGGAACTTGTCCAAATCTTTTTTAAACCCAGCTACACTAACAGCCTTTACTACATCCTCCGGTAACAAATTCCAGAGTTTGATTACACGTTGAGTGAAAAAATATTTTCTTTTATTAGTCTTAAATAGTTTACCCTGTAGCTTCATTGCATGTCCCCTAGTCTTTCTATATTCTGATAAGGTAAACAATCGATCTACGTTTACCCGTTCCACTCCGTTCATTAATTTATAGACTTCTATCATATCTCCCCTCAGCCGTCTCTTTTCCAGGTTAAAGAGCCCTAACCTTTTTAGCCTTTCTTCATAGGAGTATCCTTCCATCCCCTTTACCATTTTGGTGGCTCTTCTCTGAACCTTTTCTAATAACGCTATATCCTTTTTAAGATACGGCGACCAGAATTGCACACAATATTCAAGGTGCGGTCTCACCATGGAACGATATAGAGGCATTATAATATCTTTTGTTTTATTTTCCATTCCTTTCCTTATGATACCTACATTCTATTTGCTCTCTTGGCTGCCGCTGCACACTGGGCCAAGGGTTTTAACATGTTATCCACAATGACGCCTAAATCTTTTTCCTGGGTGGTGGTTCCTAATGTGGAACCTTGCATTGTGTAGCCATAGTTTGGGTTGTTCTTCCCTAGGTGCATAACTTTGCACTTGTCCATATTAAATTTCATCTGCCATTTTGATGCCCAGTCTTCCAATTTATCAAGATCCTTTTGGGTTTTAACAACTTTAAATAGTTTTGTGTCATCTGCAAATTTGATAACCTCACTCATTATTCCACTTTCCAGGTCATTTATGAATATGTTAAAAAGCAGCGGACCCTGCACAGATCCCTGGGGTACACCACTATTCACCTTTCTCCATTGGGAAAATTGGCCATTTAGCCCTACCCTCTGCTTTCTATCTTTTAACCATTTCCTGATCCACAGTAGTACACTGCCTCCTATCCCATGACTCTTTAGTTTTGCCAAACGTCTCTGATGAGGGACCTTGTCAGAGGCTTTCTGAAAGTCCAGATACACTATAATCAACAGACTCACCTTTGTCCACCTGTTTATTCACACCTTCAAAAAAACATAAACAGATTAGTAATGCAAGATCTTCCTTGTCTAAAGCCATGTTGGCTGTCTCCCATTAGGCCATGACTATCTACATGCTGAGTAATTTTATTCTTTATGATGGTTTCTACCATTTTTCCCCAGTACTGAAGTCAGGCTCACCAGTCTGTAGTTTCCCGGATCACCCCTGGAACACTTTTTAAAAATTGGTGTTACATTGGCGATCCTCCAATCTTCAGGTATTAGAGATGATTTTAATGATAGTTCACAGATTACTAATAGCAGGTCTGCAATCTCATATTTCAGTTCTTTCAACACCCTTGGATGTATACCATCCGGCCCAGGTGATTTGCTACTCTTCAGTTTATCTAATAGTTGTAATATATCTTCCTGATGTATCAATATTTCCTTCAATTCTTCCGCACCTTTAAATACCACTTCAGTCATGGGTAACATCCCTACATCTTCCTCAGTAAAGACCGAAGCAACACTTATTAAAAGAGGGCTGCTGAGGTAAGCTATATTCTGATTTGATGTAAATTATAGCTCTTTGCTGCTGCTAGGCTCTAACTTATTATGACATTTAAACTACAAGCTCTCTGCTGGGTTCCAAATTTAACCAGAAAGCTCTCTTCTGTGTTTTAAATGTAAACTTAAAGTACTTTGCCGATGCTAGGCCCTGAGTGACTATTAAATTTAAACTACAAGCTCTCTGCTGGGTATGAAATGTAACCAGAACGTTCTCTTCTGTGTTTTAAATTTAAACTTAAACTGCTGCTACTAGGCCCTGACTGATTTAACAAAAAATATTGGGTTCACAGATTAATTAGCTTTAATACAAAGAATTCCTTTCAGAAAATTCCCAAAAGTATATACTCACAATTGCAGATCTCTCTCCAGAAGTAACAGTCCCCTTTTCTAGTCCTTCAAGACTGCCGGAGATGTTGGTATTCTTGCAGGCGGGGCTTGAGAAGGGGCTGGCCTGTGGCTCTTTGAGGGTGCAAGTGGCCGCGTTGACGTGTTATCGGGGTAGAATCCGGGAGGTTTCCTTCAGAGCTCATCCAGATGTCGTGCAATTCTTGCGGGCCGTGAAGCACCTTCGCCCGCTGGCGAGGGCAATGGTTCCGTCTTGGGACCTCAATTTGGTGCTTACAGGGCTGTCAGGGCAGCACTTCAAGCCATTGGCTTCATGTACCCTTAAGGATCTGACTTTGAAGACAGTGTTTTTGGTGGCCATCTGCTCGGCCAGGAGAATCTCCAGGCGCTTTCATGTAGGGAACCTTTTTTGTCCTTCTCTAGAGAGGTGGTCACCTTGCGTATGGTTCCTGCTTTCCTGTCGAAGGTGGTGACGCCTTTTCATTTGAATCAGCTGATTACCTTGCCGGTGGTGTCAGGTCTAGCTGAGGAAGTGCAAGATCCAAGATTGTGGCTGCTAGACATCAAGAGTGCCTTGAGAAGATATCTGAAGAGGACGGCTTTGTTTCAAAGGTCAGACCGGTTATTCTGTTCGGAGGGCTGTGTAAGGGGGAAGCGGCGGCTAAGTCCTCCATTGTATGGTAGATTAAGGAAGTGATTGCGTCGGCCTACCTGTTGTGGGGCAAGAGGGGCCTGCAGGTTCTGTGGGTGCATTCTACCAGGGCACAGGCTGCCTCCTGGGTGGAGTGCAGCTTGGTGCCACCGGGTGACATCTGTTGGGCGATTACTGGTCATCCTTGCATTTGTGTGTGAAACACTATAGGTTGGATGTCCAAGCAGCAAGGGATGTGAGCTTCGGTTCGACAGTAATTCAGTCCGGGCTCGCAGGTCCCTCCCGTGGTTAGGTGGCTCTGTTACATCCCTGAGGTGCGGGACGGGACTGGAGGGATGATAAGGAAGGTGAAATTAGGCCTTACCTGCTAATTGACATTCCTTGAACTCCAGTCCAGACCCGGAACCCTCCCCCATCTGTGGATTTGCATATTGGCTGCGACCCCGGGCCGAAAGAATTTCAACTTATTTAGGGGGCCTGTGGGTGGAATAGATGCGTGGCAGGTTAAGGAACGGTCACGGGGGCCTGTGCTTGCTTTCAGATTACGGTGCTAGTCCCATCCTCCGAGGGGGTGGTGGGGGGGTACTGGCGTGTGGTCAGGTAAGCTCCTTTGGTTTGAGGGCTCCCATGTTTGGAGGAGGGAGCCAGGGAGGAGGCTTCCTGGGGAGAAGGGGTTGTTTTTGTTTCCTAAGGGAGACCCCCTTCAAGTTTTGTCTGGTTCGTTGGTTATTTGTTTTTTTGTTTTGTTTTTACTTTTTATTTGTTGCTCCGATGAGTCTGCTTTGTCAATAGGTTACTGGGGGCTGGTGGGTGGTAACGGCTGCCTAAGTACCCTGAGGTCATCAAGTTTGTGACATACTCAGTCTCCAAGCTGCTGGAAGAGATGCACTACCCTGAGGTGCGGGACTAGACTGGAGTTCCTCAAGGAAAGCCAGTTAGCAGGTAAGGCCTAATTTCACCTTTCTTTGCTCTCTTCTTTCCTCTTCCTCCTTCCGCATCACATTCTCCCTGATTCCTTTCACTCTTTTTACTACAACTACTACTTATCATTTGAATAGCGCTACCAGGCATACACAGTACTGTACATACAAATGTAAGGCACAATCCCTGCTCATCAAAATTTACAATCAAGATGAAAAAACATCACAAAACTGGGGACTCTGCAGTAAAACAGGATGCTCCACGTACATTCGTTTGTTGTGAATCAAAATGCATCTCTTGTGCTTCCTGTTTATCAGCTATGGACTTCCTCTTGTTATCCTTCCGCAGCCAGCAGAGGAGCCAGTACTGAAGCCAGAAGCCCCTGCCTTGGAAGACTTCGAGAGGACCCCCAGTGGCAGAATCCGCCGTAGGTCAGCACAAGTTGCTGTCTTCCATCTTCAGGAGATTGCAGAGGATGAGCTAGCTAAGGAGTGGACCAAGCGCAGGATGAAAGATGACTTGGTGCCAGACACAAAGCAAGTGAGTAATATCACTAAACCAGCTCCTTACCTCACTGGTTCCTATAACATTAATTCCACTAAAACAGTGCAAGCAGACAGATTCATTTTTCCTGCCTTGGAAGAGACCAGGATCTATGCTTTGTTACAGAGTGTTAAATTCAGCAGGCTGCAGGAAGTCGTGAAGCACCTACACTTCCAATCCCAAGCTAGGAAAGCAGCTGTGAATAGAATGTGAAGTCTGTGCCTTGCTTAGAGCAGTTGCTTCAGTTAGCATAGCGTTAATCCATGGGTTATACACCTTTGTCTACAACGTCCCTTGCTTGTTTTATGATACTTTCCTTATCTTCCCTCTAGTCCAGTCCAGACACGTGGCTTTATGCCTTCCTAGCAGCAGATGGAGACTGAAAACTCACTGCTTTGATTTCACCTTACAGTATAAGGGTTCTGTGCAGTCCTCCTCAGACCAATATTTTCTCATTCTCCCGCAGATGAAAGTGGCTAATTTCCTGTGCAATTTGGACGGCTTTTTTTTTTTTTTTATTAAAAGGGAATTTAAAAAGCTTCTTAGGCTAAGAACCAAACCATACAATGGTGTTTTCCTGTCGGCTCCGTTGAGGGCTTGTGCTACACCCGGTGAGCTGGGTCTCTCCCCTTCTAAATTTGGGTTGCAGGAGGTATTCCTTTTGGTTACCTCAGCCAGGGAAGTTTTTGGTGGGATTTGTCCCTTAAAAAAAAAAACAACCTGACTAACTGCAGCAAAGGGCAGCAAGTGAGCAGCAGAGACCGGACGGTGAATCAGGGCTTTCTGCTGCCACGGGAACTTCAGAGGAGGTAGGAAGCCTGCCAACCAGCTCAAGAGAGTTGGACCCAACAAAGTATGCCGGCTCAGCATGCGACTTGTAGCAGCTGCCAGAGCCATTTGTCTGACTCCGGTTTCTGCCGCGGCTGCGAGCAGGAGGGCCATGCGGCTAAAAGGCAGCTCTTAGACACAGATCGACAGCTGGAGGAAGCTGAAAGGGCCACGGCTGAGGTACAGTTCAGTTCCTCTCAGCTGCGGCAAGCCCCAGTTTTGGTGGGAAGCACTACTATTTTGTAAGGGACTATTTCAAGCTTCAGGGGATCCGGGGAGGCCTCCAGTTTAGTCTGGGGTGAGCTGTGTTCACACACAGATGCATCAGGGGAGCTGGCAGAGGCTCAGAGTGTGCCATTTTCCCCAGAATTTCTTTTGCTCCTGTACCACTAGGCTTACTGTTTGAAGCAGAACCAGGTGCAGGAAATCCTGATGATGCCAGTTGCAGTTCTTGAACAGAGTGCCATTCCAGGGCCGGTGTCCAAGCGACCCAGGAGGATACTGGTAGAGGATCCAGAGGATTGCCTGTCTTTAGGTTTGAAGGGGTCAGAGGATCCCTTAGAAGGTCTGTTAAACTATTGGGAGGAGTCACAAGGTCTGGAAGAAGGTGAAATTCCCCTGGGGGAAGATCTCACTGTTGTGAGGTATTTCCAAAGAGAGGAGTTGACTGACCTCACTTCACAGGCTATGGCGACGCTTAATGCTGCTGAGGACCTTCCAGCAACAGAAACAGCACAGAAAGGGGTTTGGAAGCTGCTGAGGTCGTTCCCACTGCATAGGGTCATTAAAGACATGATTATGGCCGAGTGGGAGGTGCTGGAAGTTAACCTGTGGGTCTGCAGGTTTATGGCCAGACTTTATCCCATTCTAAATGAAGGTAGAGAGCTTTTATGATTCCCTGTGATGGATGCACTGCTGACGGCGGTTACCAGGAAGACTATCATTCCTGTAGAAGGTGGTGCAGCATTTAAAGATTCGCAGGATAGAAAGTTAGAGACCATGTTAAAGCAGACTTTGGAAATTTCAGCCTTGGCTCTTCAAGCATTTCCTTTTCGTTCCTCCAGTTTAGTCCTCTACCTTTGGGTAGTGCACCTCCTCCTGCAGCCTGGAGACTTGACCAACCAAAATCTTCATCTCACTGGGATGTAGCTAGCTGGAACCCCCATCAGCCCCCAGTGTGTCCAGTCTTCAATGCAGCAGGAGGACCTAGTGAGCTTAGGTGCTGGGCTCACTGGAAGAACTAAAAGGAGCAGGCTAGTGAGACGGATAGATTTCTTTTCTGTTGTTTTTCCAATTACTTCTGTTTTATTTGGGCTTCTGTAGCTTTAAAACATAAAAAAAAGAAAGAAGAGCAGAAGAGGATTGTGCAATCGGGGTTTATTTCCCTTACCTCTTCCCTGCCAAGTCTCCCGGTATTTTATTTTCTGGTGGTCAGTATATGGTGGGATCTCTTACCCCTGGTCTGTACGGGGTAGAGCTCTCAGTCAGCTCTCCGTCCGCTCAGGAGCCAGCCCGCTGATTGCAAGGCTGCCAGTGACGGCTTCGGGGCCGTGTTTCTGTGCACAGGCAATTTCTTGCACAGCGGTCTTGATCGCCTTCAGCGATCGGAGATCAATTACCCACAGCGGAGATTCTTCGGGTAGCGATCCGACCGTGGGGACCGGGGACGGCCTTCCGAAAGCACCTTCTTTGATCTCCGGTGCTTCGGGGCTTCATTTTATGTGCGCACCAAAAGCCTGAGGGAAACCGCAGCCATTTTAAGCACGCGGTTTCCTCAGCGGTTCCCTCGCATGCTGGCAGGGCTTCTCCGCGGCACGTCGGCATTCTAGACAGGACAGGACAGGTTTTTTATTTTGGGGGGACTTTTGCTTCCTTCTTTTCTTTGTTATTTTACTTTTGTTATTTTACCTTTATTTCGGTCTTTGTTTTGAGCCCCGGGTCCTGGGGGTCTGGGGTATTTAAAGGCAATTTCTTTAGCCTTTTTTGCCTGAGTTAACAGTCTCAGGAAGAAACGAGTGGAACAGCAGAAAAAAAATAAAAGAATTAAAGGGAGAGCTGATGCTGGCTGCTGGGTACCTTGGGATTCGTCCAGCCATTTAGCTCATGCCAGCGAAACCTCAGTGTGTTATCTGTGGCACCCATAGGGGCACGACTCCGGAAACCGGCATCTGCCGGTGCTGTGCTGCCGTATCACTCAGTGTTGAGCATCAAATGGAGGGGGTTGTGGCCTCTACTCCACCGGATGTGTTAAAGAAGCCGGAGGGGGAAGCTTGGACGGGCGACCCTGTCACTCCGGTCACAGAGGACGCATATGCTGCTCCGAGCGTGCCTTCGGGTTCTGGACTCCCTAGGCCAATGGAGGAGTTCTCTCCGGACTTTGTATTGCTTATGCATGAGGCCTTCTGCCGTAAGCGGCAGGGTCAGCTACCGGGGCCCTCTCCTTTCCCTTCCTCCGTTTCCCGATCAGGGCTAGCGGAGTGCGAAGGTGGAGTTTCCCCGGCGTCCAAGCGGCCTCGTCCCTCAGAGCCTTTTCCTTCTGAACTGGGGTTCCACGAAGAAGAGCGAGAGTTCGACTTGGATGTTGACTTGGAGGATTTAGAAGAAGGTGAGATTCCTGAGCCGGAGGAACAAGCGCAGATTATTTGTGTGTTTCAAAGAGAGGCGTTATCTGCTCTCATTTCGGAGGCTCTGCAGATGCTTAGGCTGTCGTCCGATCTGCCCGTAGCCGAGGAGGACACGGCTGATCCCATTATTCAGGCTGTGCGCCAAACTCAAGTAGTTTTTCCCATCCATAAGGTCATAGACCAGATGATTCAGACTGAGTGGGATCATCCTGAAGCAGCCCTCAAAGGGATGAGAACGATGACCAAACTATATCCCTTGGCAGACAAAGATAAAGAGCGATTTCGGGCTCCCAAGGTGGATGCGGCCGTCTCGGCAGTCACGAAGAAGATCACTATTCCAGTGGAAGGCAGTGCGGCCCTGAAGGAGGCACAGGATAGAAAGATGGATGGGTTATTGAAACAGTCCTTTGAGGTGGACGCGATTTCTTTACAGGCATCCATCTGTGGAGCCTGGGTGGCTAGGGCCTGTCTCCGTTGGGTTCAGCACCTGAGGCAGTCAACATCGTTGGCGCCTGACGACCTGAGGGAGCTCCAATGTCTGGAGTCCGGATCGGCGTATTTGGCAGATGTTCACTATGACCTTATAAGAGCCTTGTCGAACAGTATGTCTTCCCTTGTGGCAGCGCGCAGAGCCCTTTGGTTAAAAAACTGGGCTGCCGACGGGTCCTCTAGGTCACGCCTCGGCAAGCTTCCGTTTAAGGGCAAGTTGTTGTTTGGAGAGGATCTGGATAAGTTGGTCAAAGAGTTAGGAGAGTCCAAGGGAGGCAGGCCTCCGGAGGACAAGCCTAAGCAGCATAAATATCCCACGTCCTTTCGGGGACAGTTTCGGGATTTCAGAAGATTTCGGTCCCTCCGTTTCGCGGGGTCTCAAAGAGGCAGATTTGTCTCTCGGGCCCAGGGGTTCCGTGGATTCCAAGAGGCAAGTAGGGGATTCGCAGCGGGGTCCCCGAGCATCGCGCACAAATCACAATGAATGGCAGCGGGTCCCGGCAGAAGGACTACCGATCGGGGGTCGTCTACGGGGGTTCCTTTCTGCCTGGACCCACATAACGTCGGACCAGTGGGTACTGGAGATCATCCGCGATGGGTATGCACTGGATCTGGCTCGGCCAGTGCTGGACTCGTTCGTGAATTCACCTTGCAGAGGGCCGCAGAGGACGTTACAGGTTCGACAAACCTTGGATCGTCTCTTGCAGCTGGGGACCGTCGTTCCCGTGCCGCTCGCAGAGAACGGCGTGGGGCGTTACTCCATTTATTTTGTGGTGCCAAAGAAGGACGGCTCTCTTCGCCCTATTCTGGACCTCAAAGGTGTAAATCGGTGTCTCTGGGTACCACACTTTCGCATGGAAACCCTGCGGTCCGTCATCGTGGCGGTGCGTCAGGGGGAATTTCTCACTTCTCTCGATCTGTCAGAAGCTTATCTCCATGTTCCAATCAGGGCGTCTCATCAGAAATTTCTGCGATTTGCCCTGCCTTGGGGACATTTTCAGTTTCAGGCGCTGCCCTTCGGCTTAGCTACGGCGCCCCGGGTCTTCACCAAGATCATGGTGGTGGTGGCGGCGGCGGCGCTACAGAAGCAAGGGATCTTAGTTCACCCTTACCTCGACGATTGGCTCATTCGGGCAAAATCCCGACGCGAGAGCGAAACGGCCACGGAGAAGGTAGTAGCCTTTCTGCAGAGTTTAGGCTGGGTGGTCAATCCGCTCAAAAGTCATTTGTCTCCGACGCAAGTTCTCGAGTATTTGGGAGTCCTGTTCGATACTCGGAAAGGCGCGGTATTTCTGACAGATCGCAGAGCCCAGGCTCTGCGGGGGCTTGTGCAAGCCTTCCGGAGGCTGGCGGCCCCAATGGCATGGAAGTACCTTCAGGTGTTAGGAACGATGGCGGCAACGCTGGAGGTCGTCCCATGGGCCAGGTTTCACATGAGGCCGTTGCAGCGTGCTCTGCTGCGTCGTTGGTCCAATCAGACCTATTCTCTGAGCAAGCGTCTTCCTTGTCCTCTTCCTGTCCGACAGGCCTTGCGGTGGTGGCTTCGTCCAGCGGTTCTGCAAGCGGGGATGCCCTTGGAACAACTGGAGTGGCTTCTTCTGTTTACGGATGCAAGTCTGGCCGGTTGGGGTGCCCATTGTGGAGTACACTTCGCTCAGGGTCTGTGGACAGTGGAGGAAAGCGGCTGGTCGATCAACCGCCTGGAACTCAGGGCCGTATTCTTGGCCCTACAGAGGTTCGAGCAGTTAGTGACGCATCAGACTGTGCGGGTACTATTGGACAATGCCACAACGGTAGCATACATAAATCGGCAAGGAGGCACAGGGAGTGCGGCCATGGAGGAAGAGACCGAGCAGTTGTTTGCCTGGATAGAGACGCGGTTACAGGCCATCTCGGCAGCTCACATCGCCGGGATCGACAACGTGACAGTGGACTTTCTCAGCAGGGTTCAGGTGGATGCTGGGGAAAGGGAGTTACATCCCGACGTCTTCGCCCAGTTGACTCGCCGATGGGAAGAACCAATCATGGATTTGATGGCGACTTGTCAGTCAGCGAAAGCGGCTCGATTCTTCAGCAGGCGAAGAGAACCCATGTCGGAAGGGATCGACGCCTTGATACAGCCCTGGCCGGTGACGCTCTATGTCTTTCTGCCGTGGGCTCTGATCGGCCGAGTGATTCAGCGCATCGAAGCCCATCGGGGGGGGGGTGCTACTAGTAGCACCGGATTGGCCTCGGCGCCCATGGTATGCCGATCTGATTCGACTGTTAGATGGGCTCCCGTGGCGTCTTCCGTCGTCTCCGGATCTGCTGTTACAAGGGCCTCTTCGGATGCCGCAGGCGGATTGGTTCTCGCTTACGGCTTGGCCATTGAAAGGGCGAGACTGAAGAAAAAGGGCTACTCTAAGTCGGTAGTGGCTACTTTTGCTTCAGGTCCGCAAGAGGTCGACCTCGCTCGCCTATGTACGCATCTGGTGGATTTTTGAGGACTGGTGTTCCCGGCACCAGGTTAGAGCGTCCAGGGCATCGGTGGCGTCCGTGTTGAGTTTCTTGCAGAATGGTTTCGAGAAGGGCCTGGCCGCCAGTTTCTTAAGGGTGCAGCTAGCGGCCTTGGCATGCTATAGGGGTAAGGTTCAGTGCGTGCCGCTGGGTTCCCACGGAGATGTGGTGTGTTTTTTCTCAAAGCGGTTACTAGGCTTCGCCCGGCGCGTCGGGTTTCCGTCCCGTCGTGGGATCTCAACCTGGTTTTGCGGGCCTTAGGAAAGGCCCCGTTTGAGCCTTTATCCCAAATCTCGATCAAGGATTTGACCCTCAAGGTGGTCTTTTTGGTGGCTGTTTGCTCGGCAAGGCGCATTTTGGAGTTGCAAGCTCTCTCGTGTAGAGAGCCTTTTCTGTGTTTTTCAAAAGAAAAGGTGGTGCTTAGACCGGTCCCCTCTTTCTTGCCGAAAGTGTCTTCATCTTTTCATGTGAATCAAACAGGGACTCTTCCAGTTTTCCGGTCCGAAGCAGGGCAGGCTTCGGATCGAGGCTTAAGCCAGTTGGACGTACGGAGGGTGTTACGTCGTTATTTGTCCGTTTCCGATGCCTTTCGCAAGTCGGATCGTCTGTTTGTGTTGTTTGGCGGTCCCCGGAAGGGAGAGGCTGCTTCCAAAGCATCCATCCCCAGGTGGATTAAGGAAGCCATTGTTTCTGCGTACATGTTGCAGGGCCGCCTGGCGCCTGTGAGCCTCAGGGCTCACTCTACGAGGGCGCAGGCGGCTTCCTGGGTGGAGCAGTCTGGTTCCGCCGGTGGAAATTTGTAAGGCAGCCACTTGGGCGTTGCTGCATACTTTCAGTAAGCACTATCGGCTGGATGTGCTGGCGGCGAAGGATGCCTGTTTCGGGTCGGCAGTGTTGCGTGCCGGCTGGCAGGGTCCCTCCTGTTAGTGCTGCTTTGATACATCCCAAAGGTAGAGGACTAAACTGGAGAAACGAAAAGGAAATAGAAATTACACTTACCTGCTAATTGTAGTTCCTTGAGTGACAACAGTTTAGTCCTCAATCCCGCCCTCAGTTGGGGCCAGCTGCGGCATGTCTGTTCACGGCTGTGAGGAGCATTGATAGGTGAGTTCGTGGGCCCTTTTTTTTCCTGACCTTTGAGCTTGGCGGTCTCTACCGCTTTCTCTGGACTCGGCAGGGGAGAGGGGCCTTACTACATTCCTCGTTGCCCTCTTTTTTCTTGGGCAGAGGGCGATTCTGGGTTTTGTTCAAGCTCATATCTCGTTTACGGATATGCAAACTGTTACCGAAAAAAAAATAAAAATAAAATTAAGAATGTTTTTGTTTTTAGACCAAATTGAATAGAAATAAATCTGTCTCTAGGCTGTTGAATTAGGTTGGCTACTTATTTGTTGCCTTTTTGAGTCTGCTTTGTCAATAGTTCACTGGAGGCTGATGGGGGTTCCAGCTAGCTACATCCAGTGAGATGAAGATTTTGATTGGTCCAGTCTCCAGGCTGCAGGAGGAGGTGCACTACCCATAGGTAGAGGACTAAACTGTTGTCACTCAAGGAACTACAATTACCAGGTAAGTGTAATTTCTATTTATTTGTGGAGCTCGAGCTTGTTTACAGTGCTCAGAAGCATCCAAAGAGTGCTGAGGATCTTCAGGTTTTACATGCAGAGGCGGCTAGGCTTAAGTCCAGTTTGACTTTCCTGGTGGGATACCCTTTATGATTTGGTCTGCGGGTCGACAACAAGCATAGCTTCTCTTGTTACTGTACGCCGTCTCTTCTGACTTCGCAATTGGTTAGCAGATGTGTCTTCTAAGGTAGACCTCTTTTAGGGAAGCCTTAGAAAAGTTAGAGAAGGATTTAGGAGCAACTAAGATGTCCTGATTGCCCGAAGATAAGCCAGAGGTAATGAAGTCAACTCCCCCTGCTTGAGGCTGATTTTGTGACTTCCAACATTTTCAGCCAACGAGGTTTGGCCTTCCTCAGAGGTTGCAATTTTCTCTCGAGGTCGCTCCTTTTGTGTAGGTCAAAGAGGTGGTAAAGATGGGCTCTCAGGAGGTGCTGGGGGCCCTAAGCCTTCACAATGAAGATTTGAGGGTCCCAGAAGAACTGGTTCCGGTGGGAGGCCGCCTGCAAATCTTTTATTCCACTTGGACTCAGATCACAACAGACCAGTTGGTGCCTTTATGGTTTCTCCCTGCTGAGTGCTAGCCAAGGAACGTATGAAGGTGGTTGGCGCAGAGACATTCCTTGTGGCATTGGTTGCCGCTGCCACAGGAAACCAGGTGAGTCTCCAGTGGTGGCTTTCTATATTCAATACATAGAAGGGGGTATTAGCTGGAAGCCCCCAACTGACTCTCGGTAACAATGGATGCCAGTTTGTCAGGCTGGGGAGTCCACTGCCAGTCATGAGTGGCCCAGAGTCTATGGTCTCCAAAAAAGAGGACATGTTCGATCAACCGGTTGGCGACACATGCGATATTTCTGGCTCTGAAGGCATTTCTTCCTCTAGTCCATTGCAGGGCAGTTTGTGTACTGTCCGATAAGGCGACAGAAGTGGCCTATATCAACCGCCAAGGCAGCACCAGGAGTTTTCAGTTGGCCAGGGTGGTAGCTTCTCTTCTGGAATGGGCGGAGGAGCACTTACTGACCCTGTTGGCGGCATATGTGATCGGAAAAGAAAATGTCCAGGCTGACTTTCTCAGCAGAAATCTGTTGGGGAATGGATGCTGGCCGAATCTGTCTTTCAGCAGATCGAGGATCATTGGGGCTTGCCAGTGATGGATCTCATAGCCTCTGGGGACATTGCCAAGGTGAGCAAGTTCTTCAGCTGCAGACAAGAAAAAATGTCCAAAGAGCCTGATGCGCTGATTCAGCGGTGGCCTCTGAAAGGTCTGCTATATATGTTTCCTCCATGGCCTCTCACAAGACGAGTGCTCCAGAGGATGGAGCGTCACTGGGGCCTGGTGATTGTTGTGGCACCAAATTGGCCTCAGAGACCATGGTATGCGGATCTGGTATGCCTAACCATGGAGTATCCGTGGCCTTTGCCGGTAGTGGAAGACCTTCTTTCTCAGGGCCCTGTGCTAATACCAGTGGTGGATTGGTTCTCAATTATGGCTTGGCTCTTGAGAAGGCTAGACTGAGAAAGCAAAGTTATTCTTCACAGGCCATTGTGACTTTGCTGTGGGCTCGTAAGTATTCCACATTTCTTACATACTCTGTTAGGTTGTGGCATCTGTTTGAGAATTGGTCTGTAGATAGGGGTCTTGGGACCCATAAAGCATCTTTACCAGACATTTCGGCTTTTTTACAAGCAGGCTTGGAGAAAGGGCTCGCTTTGAACTGCCTGTGGGTGTAGGTAGCAGCGTTGGCGTGTTTTAGAGGTAAGATCCAAGCAGTGTCGTTAGCTTTTCACCCAGACTTGGTGCGATTTTTAAGGGGTGTTAAGAATGTGCATCTGAAAGTATGCACGGTAGTTCCACTGTGGGATCTTAACCTACTCCTGCTGTGTTTGTTGAGGCACCTTTTGAGTATCTCGCTGCTCCCTAAAGGACCTCAGATTGAAAACAGTCTTTTTGGTGGCACTCTGGTTTGGCCCATAGGATATCTGAGCTGCAGACTTTGTCATGTAGAGAGCCTTTTCTGGACATGTCTAAGGAAAGGGTGGTCATTCGGCTGATGCCCTCCTTCTTGCCTGTGATCTCAGCATTTCATTTGAATCAGCCAGTGACTCTTCCAATGATTGTGGAGCATGGGAATGATCTGGATCCTCAGAATTTGCACAAACTGGATGTACGTCGTGCCTTGCGGCAGTGTTTGTAGAGAACCAATGGGTTTCATCCGTCTGATCATTTTTGTAGTCTTTGGGGGCCACACAAGGCATCCACTGCTCACTGATTGAAGGAGTCTATTGCTTCAGTGTACCTTATGAAGGAGCAACCGGTTCCAGATGTGCTCAAGGCCCATTCATTTCATTTTCATTTTATTGGATATTTTACCTGCTCTTATAATAAGCCAAAGCAGGATACAAAAAACACACATTTATATATACAACCACACATACACATATACAACCACCCCCATACAATAATAAAATAAATACAAATAGATGAATATATCATATATATATATATATATATATAGATATATATATATATATAGATATATCATATCTATCAAACAGAACTCAAACAGTAAGAATCCACACCCAAATTTCTAACACCTTCAAACAAACTCAGGGTCTCCCGCAGGGTTCTGCATTATCTGCGCTATTATTTAATATTTACTTACAACCAGTTTGTAACATCTTTAAACGTCACAATGTTTATTATCATATCTACGCTGATGATATAATGTTCTACCTCCCATTTGAAATCCCACACCCACCTCTTCAAAAAATAACAGAATGTTTCAATGAACTAACTGAATGGCTCAAAGAACAAAATCTACTTATCAACTTTACTAAAACTGATATATTATTCATCACTAAAAATCAAACATACATACCCCCAAACACGATCACACTAGATACTCATGAAATAAATACAAAAAAAGAAATAAAATATCTAGGTGTAATACTTGACAATAATCTAAATATGGATTCACATATAAAATATCTAACTAAAAAAATACATTACAAACTCAAAACACTAAAACAATTAAGACCATTGATTCATCTACAAGACTTTATTAATATAATTCATGCTATCATCACCCCACATTTTGATTATGCAAACACAATACTTAATGGCATTTCAAAACAAAATATTAAAAAGATACAAATAATTCAGAACATAGCTGCCAGGATGATTATGAATATAAGCCCACTTGAACATGTTACACCAATTTTGGCTGAACTTCATTGGCTACCTATTTACTCCCGAATCAAATATAAAATTCTTGTCACTACATTTAAACTTATAAATAATCTTGCACCATCGGCACTCAATACACTGATTAATATAGACATCGATAAACGATCCCAAAGAAGCAGAAACTTAAATACCTTAACAATACCAAAAGATTTCACAAAAGCCAGAAAACAAACAAATAAGAGAGCTTTCTCACACTCTGCTCCAATTCTTTGGAACAATCTACCTGACAACATTCGCCTGCTATCTGATATAAAGGAATTTAGAAAAAAATTAAAAACTCACTTATTCATATTACACTACAATACACCCTCAGAACAGAATACTCAAATAGATACAGGCTAACATTTATACATTATTATTACATACTCTATTTTCAAAATAAATATCACTAATACACTATTAACCATACCACACTCTCATTCACATGATGATTATAGATTTAAACTAACAATGTATATATGTTCTAATATGTTATACCTTTAATGTTACAACATTCCTTGTAAATTATAATTATCTGTTCTATGTAAACTGACTTGGTATATTACATACCAATTAACCTACTGTTCCATGTAAACCGCACTTGATACTAGGGAAAGAGCGGTATATAAATAACTGTTAAATAAATAAATATTAATAACATCACAGCAGCAGCAGTAGAAGCACTCTCATATCACCCACCAATTGCTCAGCCACCCCGAGGGGACAGAAACGACTTCACCACCTTCCTAAACCCCATAAGATCACCCAGGAAACATAGTAACATAGTGTATAACAGCAGATAAAGACCAGCATGGTCCATCTAGTCTGACCAGCAGGGTAGCAAGAGTAGGTACGCCCGCTACTCTGTGCAGGTCACACCTACCCATGCCTTTGTTTAGGGGTGTACACACCGCACCTTGCAGGTCACCTCTACTTGTTGAGATATCAGAGACAATTAAGTTTATTTTGATTTTATCCTGTTTCTATAAAGGGATCCACTGTGTCTGACCCATGCCATTTTGAATTCTGTCACTGTATTTGCCCCCATCACTTCCATCGAGGGGGCATTCCAAGCATCCATCACCCTTTCAGTGAAAAAGTATTTCCTGATGTTGCCTTTCAGTTTACCCTCTTGCAGCTTCATGTTATGTCCTCTAGTATTACAGCTTCCCCATCTTTGAAAAAGGTTTGTTTGTTTGTTCATTAATACTATTTAAGTATTTAAAGGTCTGTATCATATCTCCCCTGTCCCTCCTCTTCTCTAGAGTGTACATATTTAGGTCTTGGAGTTTTTCATACATCTTCTGGCACAGGCTCCAAATCATTTGGTTGCCTTCCTCTGAACTGTTTCCAGTCTTTTTATATCCTTTGTGAGATATGGTTTCCAAAACTGAACACAATATTCCAAGTGAGGCTTCACCAGCGACTTGTACAGTGCATTAGTACCTCCTCCTTTCTGCTGGTAATTCCTCTTTGTATGCAACCCAACATCCTCCTTGCTTTTGCCACCACCTTGTCACACTGTTTCGCTACTTTGAGATCCTTATTACCTCTCCTCCAATCCTCAGGCACCGCATCAATAACTCGCCACACAGAAGTATTTTTATGTGCATATGATATAAAATGAGACACCAAAGGGGCAGTCAGAGTTCTGGTATTAAGTCTGCTCAAGTGTTCCATTAAACAAACTTTATTTATTTATTTATATATTTTTATATCCCGCTTTATCTTAAACTTTAATAGGCCTCTTTGTTCAGCTTAGGACAGGTACAAATAATCACATATTACAAAACTGGACATACAAGATGTAGTATGGCGAGCATGATAAGTCTTCCGTGATACTGGATCTGCCCAAGGAGGGCCACAAATACGTAGCAGTAGTTCAATTGCACAGATTATGACCATTATCCTCCATAGTTCTTCTACCAGGACTTTTCGACCACTCCACAATATTCCGCCCAGGGCCATATGCAATCCGGGGGGATCCGCTAGTTCACAATGCATTGCTAGCACCCCCCCAATGCGATCGAGTTAACTTTGAAATTTCTCCAATATAAGTAAGAATTCAGGTAAGTTGTTTACTGTCCATCCATCGTTTATATAGTAAAAGATGTCCACGACATACATACTGTGCTCTATGAAAAGCTTTATGAATAGCCTCATTGTAGTAATCGCAATCTCAAAAGTTTAACTTTCTGCATAAAAACTGACCCGAGAGGAACAAATTCTTTTTAAGCGGAGGAATTGTCTCACAGGCAGATTTTGTTTGAGTCCAGTGGGATGACAATTTTGATACCGTAATAAATTATGGTCTACAGATTTTCTATAAAGTGTGGTCTGCAATACCCCTTCTTTATATATCAATACATCCAGGAATTGAATACTAGTAATAGAATTCTTCATAGTGAACTTTAGATGATCATCAACTGAATTTAAAACATTAGTAAATTCCATCAGTGATCAGAACCTGACCACAGACAAAAAATATCATTCAAAAATCTGCACCAGAAGATCACATTAGAGAAGTATGTAGACACATAAATGTCATTCTTCAAAATCAGCCATAACCAATGTTGCCAAAGTCTGATGTCAACCAGCAACCCATTCCATAATAAAAAGGCAACAAGCATACCAGTGCCCTGGCCCGCTACTGAACCAAGTGAAACAATCTTGTACTGGGAAGAACCAATAAACAGGTATCCTGAGACCAAGTAGCCCGGGAAAGATTATACACCTGAAAATAGGCTAGCAAATAATCCAGACCCAATGAGTGAAATATTTGTTTTAAGTGCAGGCTTCATCATGGGCTGAGGTTGGTTTAATGCCACCATTTGATATTTGCAAAGCAGTGGCATGATCTTCATTGTACTCCTTCACACATCATTACGATCTGGACGTACAGGCGCAGAGTGGTGCACGTTTTGGAGCACGTGTGTTGAGAGATCCAGGGTTCAAGTCCCACTGACACTCCTTGTGACCTTGGGTAACACTTTAATTCTCCATTGACTCAGAAGAAAGGCCTGGCAATCTGCTTCCATTCACACTGCCAAGAAAGCCCAGGAGCTGCTGGGTCGCCAGGAGTCCGCATGGACTTGAAGGCACATTGCATTGTGTTGAGGGCAGGGGCTTTGGGTCCCTCCCTTTAGATACTGCTGTGGTGTGTCCCGTGCATCTGTACTGGACTGGAGGGATGATAAGGAAGGTGAAATTTGATCTTACCTGCTAATTTTCTTTCCTTGAGTCCGTCCAGTCCAGGACCCACTTGTTGTTGGGATCTGTCTGGTTTCTGTCTAATTGATCTGTGCCCATGAGGGTGAAGATTGTTGCAGACATTGTTGCGTTCTGGATGCCTTAAAGAGAAGAATATCTATTGTGCCCCACTGTCCTTTGATTGCAGTGGTTCAAGGTGTTAATTTCGGACAAGTGGTTGTTGTTTTTTTTTTTCCTTTCCCAGTGTCCAGACCCTCAGTAGAGCCTGAGCTTGTAACTGAAAGAGTTCTTATTTTGATTAGTTATTTGGTTAGGGATTTTACTCCTTTTTCATAGTTCTGAATTCTTTGATACTAGCAATCTTGGTGGAGTCTGCTTTGTTACAGAAATATTGGCCTGAAGAGGGCTGCACAGGACTCTTGTAAGGTGACATCATCAATCCAATGGGTTCTCAGTCTCCATCTGCTGGTAGGACAACATAAACCCACGCGACTGGACTGGAGGGACTAGAGGAAAGAAAATTAGCAGGTAAGACCTAAGTTCACCATTTATAATTCTGTGTACGATGGACGCATGTGGCCATTGGTCTTCAAGATGTTCCTTTCACTTGTGGACAACCTGTGTTTTTGTAGTGATATTTGGCACCACCACTCCGCTAGGTGTGTTCTAACTCTCTTTTTGGTGACTTCCAGCACAAATCTCTGCTTGGTGATCTCCGGCACTAACTAGATGGACTTATTCAATAAAGGTTTTCTCCATAAGTGCAGAGTAGGAAAAAGATCCTTTTAAATAAGGCCCTCTATCTAGTGCTGAGATTGTACTTTTTTTGCAGTTAAACTACACCCGACCAGGACTTCCTGAAATTAACCCCCGACTGCTGGAAACCTGGAAGAATGATGTTAAGGAGCATGGTCATATCTCCTGCCCCAATCACGTATGAAGTCAACTTTATCCATTTCTGTATGTATGTATGCATTATTTGGAAAGGAGAACTGAATGAAGTGTAGGTGTAGACAGACAGGATGGAGCACCAGTGAGTCCAGAGCTGTGCTGATGGAGGGGCTGGGGAAACGGAGCGCGTCTCCAAGCAAGTTTCATGAAACTGTTCATTAGGGTTTTTTTCTCTCTTCTGGAATATTTTTGTTATTGTTAATGAATTTCTTGTGGGTTTTATCGAATGCATGTCCTTCTGCAATTCATTGACACCCTGCTGTCATAGGTCTCTTTCTTTCTTGTCTTGCAGCGTTGCGGAGCACTATATTCCAGTGTGTCTGGACTGAAGGCACATCTCGCCAATTGCACTAAGGTAGTGTGGGAGCAGATGGCCTTGTACACATTTGTTTCCATTGTACTGTGAAACTGGCCACTTCCAAGCCAGGAGGCTTAGAAATTGTTACCATTTTTAGGCATGCAGGAAAGCGTAGTTACTCATCTGTAACAGGTGATCTCTGGGAAAAGCAGGAATTTAGTCTTCACATATGGGTGACATCGGTACCGATGGCACCCACGCGGGAACACTCCCCAGCGTCCAATAGGAAAGCCTTTGGGAGCATCCCACTGTGCCTGCATAGCTGCCTTCCCACCTTTCTAGCTCTCCCTCCTCAGTTGAGTTTGTAGCTGAGATAAAAGGAGAGAAGAAGACGACCTACAGCTCCTAGGGGAGGAAGGTGGGTTGTGAAGACTAAATTCCTGCAGGAATGTAGTCTTCACATATGGGACTCCCTAGCTTGGAGATGCCAGAGAGATGACCTCAGAGTCGGCTGTGGAATCACAGGTATAATTAAGGAGGTCATGTATCCTCCAAGGATATCTGGTATCGAAACCCGGGATGAAGGGTAGGAGTTGACCTAAGTCTGAAAGAGATGCTGGAGAACAGCTTGGCCAAACAAGGCATCCCGGCGGGAGTCCTTGTCCAGGCAATAGTGAGCAGCAAAAGTGTGAACAGAAGACCAAGTTGCTGCTTTTCATATCTCATCAATAACTACAGGACATAGATTTTCCATAGAGGTCGCCATGGCCCGAACATTATGTGCAGTGATGTGACCCTCGAGAGAGAGTCCTGCCTTTTCATAAGCAAAGGAGATGCAGTCTGCTATCTACCTGGAAAGAGTACGTTTGGATACTAGCAACTCCAGGTGACTCGTGTCAAAGGAGATGAAAAGTTGGGAAGCTTTTCTGTATTCTCGAGTTCTCTGGAGATATGGCGGAATCGTGTATAATGAGGGTCAGCCACCAAAGCCTGGAGCTCACTAATGCATCTTGCTGAAGTGAGGGCAATAAGGAAGGTGACCTTCCACGTGAGAAACTTCAGTGAGGTAGTGGCTAGAGGTTCAAAGGGCGGCTTGGGAAGCTGTCCTAAAACAACAGCAAGATTCCATGCCACTGGAGGGGGCTTAATGGAAGGTTTGGTTAATAGAAGACCGCTCATGAAGTGTGCTACAAGCGGCTGAAAAGAGATGGGCTTGCCATCGAAGGGCATGTGAGAGGCCACAATTGCACTTAGGTGTACTCTTACCAAATTGGTTTTGAGTCCAGAAGAAGATAGCTGGAGGAGATACTCAAGTGATGCCCCCACTGGAACTGAGAAGGGGTTAAGATCCCTCTCAGAATACCAGAGAGCGAATCTACGCCACTTGAAGGTGTAGAAGCGCCTGGTGGATGGCTTCCTAGAAGCCAAGAGGATGTCCTTAACCTCCTGGGAAAGGTTAAGGTCCTGGAAGGCTAAGCCCTCAGCAGCCACGCAGTGAGATGGAGGGACTGCGGATTGGGATGGAGCAGTGTCCCCTCCTCCTGCAATAGGGGAAGATACATCACATGCAGGTGAATGCGATGCTGTATGGCAAAAGACCACAGATGCAGGGCCTTGCTGCAGAGGGTCCAAGAGCCTTTTATTATTTATTTATTTACATTCTCTTATATACCGCGCTATTCTGCATCAGTGCGGTTTACATTGAACAAACTGAAATTACATTGAACAGGGCATGATAACTATTTTACAGGGAACATGGGCTATGGAGGGTTAAGTGGCTTGCTCAAGACCACAAGGAGCACCTGTGGGACTAGAAACCCCAGTCCTTCCGGCCCAAGGTTGCTGTCCTCTAGTGGGATTTGAACCCCCGACCTTCCAGCCTGAAGTACCTTGCCCCAACCACTAGGCCACTCCTCCCTTGCTTATTCAAGTAGAACATGGCTACTTGATTGTCTGTCTGGACTAGAACTGTGCAGAATCGAAAATGGTCCTGGAACACTTTGAGAGCATTATGAATGGCTCTGAGCTCCAGCAGATTTATATGGAGGAGTGACTTCTGATGAGACCAGAGCCCCTGAGTGGAGAGATTGTCCAGATGAGCTCCCCAGACCAATTTGGACGCATCCATCATCAGGGTACATTGATGTGCTGGCATATGAAAAGGTGACCTTACTAGGAGGTTTTCTGGGGATTGCCACCACTGGAGAGACGAGATTAGGCAGGTAGAGACCATTATTTTGTCTCCCAGGCGACCCGATGCCTGAGACCACTGGTAAGCCAGTGTCCATTGAGCTGCGCGCATATGTAGATGAGCATATGGAACAACATGCACCGTTGATGCCATATGACCCAGAAGTTGTAGCATTTCTCAAGAAAATTCTTGAGGCATGCCTGAGTTGCTAACTGAATGAGTCGAGCGCAGCGGAGTTGGGGCAGAAATGCCTTTGATTGCTGAGTGTCTAGGAGAGCCCTATAAACTCTACAGTTTGAGAGGGGACGAGTTGGGATTTTGGAAGATTTATTACAAATCCCAAGTGTTGCAGCACCTGCAAGGTGCGCGAGAAGGAAAGGCTGGCCTCTAGAGAGGTGTTTGCTCGAATGAGCCAGTCGTCTAAGTAAGGGAAGACAAATATCCCGAGAGTCCTTAGGAATGCGGCTACTACCGCCATGGATTTTGTGAAGACTCTTGGGGCAGAGGCGAGGCCGAAAGGCAGGACTCTGTATTGATAATGTCTCCCTTGGAACATGAAGCACAGGAACCTTTTGTGCTGTGAGTGAATAAGTATGTGAGTATATGCCTCCTTTAGATCTAGAGAACAGAGCCAATCCTGACTCTGGAGAGAGGGGAGAAGGGCCCCTAGGGAGATCATTTTGAACGTCTCCCGTAGTAGGTACTTGTTCAGTTCTCTGAGGTCCAGAATGGGCCTGTACCCTCCTGTTTTCTTCGGAATGAGGAAGTATGGAGAATAAAAGCCCATTCCCTGCTGGGATGGTGGAACCTCCTTTATTGCGCCCTGTGAGAGAAGGGAGGTGACCTCTTGCAGTAGCAGAGCAGTGAGAGGGGGCTGAAAGAGAAACTCTCTGGGAGGAGTCGGGGGGGGGGGGGGGTAGACGTCATAGATGAAGCTTGTACTCATCCCGTACTATGGACAGTGTCCACTGCTCTGATGTGATAAGATGCCACCTGTTGGCAAAGTGACAGGATCTGGAATCTCCAGAGGCAGAACGGCTATGTTCTCCAGAAAGGAGTCAAAGACCCTGAGGAGGCTGGGTCTGCTGAGGTGGCTGTGACTTAGGAGTCTGAGCCTTCTTTTGCTGCTTTGATGGCTTTTGCCCCTTCTGAGGAGCATGGTGTTGACACTGTACAGCAGAGGTATAAGAAGGATAGTACTACTTCTTTTTATTAAAAGACGCTTTCTTTGCTTCTTTTTTCCTAGCTGGGTTGGCAGTAAATCTAGATAGCCTATTAAGAGTGGTGGTCTCGGATTCTGAGAGACCTTGTCCTGCCAGTCATTGCCAAAAAGGTTTTCACCGGTGCAGGGGATATTACCCAGCTTATCTTGAACCCATTGTTCAAGATCCAATGCTTGGAGTCAAGCAATCCTATGTGCACCGATGCAGATGGATGAAGTTCTGCAGATGCACTCAAAATAGTCAAACGTTGCCCTGTTAAACTTTGAAACATTCTGAGCATGCTTTACAAGGGTGAGATAATCTGCTCTCTTGTCATCCGGGAGAAGAGAAGCCATTAAGTCCAAATCCTTAGCCTCCTCTCTAAGGAACACACCCATGTAGAGGATGTAGGAACTGATCCTGGCCAATAACATGGAAACCTGAAAACGTTGACCAAAGGCATCTAAGGTTCTTGATTCCCTACTTGGAGGGTTAGAGGAATGTGTCTTAGCACTCTTTATTTGACGCACTGCCGATTCCACCACCATAGAACGGTGCAGCAATTGCATCTTTTGAAAACCAGGACACTCTAGTACCCAGTACATGGTATTGAGTCATCGGGTATGTGGAGAGATAGTAAGGGGTGTCTTCCACATACGAAGCATAAGGTTGTGAAGTATGCGATGGATAGGGAGCGTAGCAGCCTCCTTCGGGGCTGTAAGGTATTGAAGAATTTCAAATTTTTCAGCCCTAGACTATCTCCGATGTCACTGTTATGGACATACCCCGAGCAACATCGCGAATAAAGTCTTGAAAAGATATGTCCTCTGGAGGGGACATGCGACGTTGTGGAGATGGAGATGGGTCTTTCGAGAAAGTTCTCATGTCCCAGGTGTCGGCCGATTCATCATCCGATGAATCGGAATCCAAAGACTCAAAGTATCGATGGGCAGGGTGCTCCCGCTCTGCGTATGCTCGGTACCAATCAAAACCAGTAGCTGAGGCTTGCGGTGCCGGAATATCGGTACCGGAAACGGATTCAAGGGCCAGCATGGGCGGTAGCGAGGTAAGTGGCAAAAATGTTGATGCAGGTTGTGTCGGTACCGATGCCTGCGGAATAGACTGTAAAGGTTTTACTAGTACTGAGACCGCCAGTAAGGCCACTAAGCTCCGCTCAATGGCCAGGATACATTGATCCATAGAGCTTGACATTGCTTGGGTATCAGTACCAGAATTGCGGGCCACGATCCCTGAGCATGGCACCAGGAGCTCTCCAGAGGTGGAGGCCTCGGGAGCATCCTGGGACCCCACTAAGGCTTTGCAGGAAAGGTCTTCCCACTGGGGTTGTTTGGCTGGAGTGTCCCCCTCCAGGGCAACACCCGAGGCATCTCAATGCTTAGAAGGAGATCTACCCTTGGAGGGCCGGCCAGTCTTTGATGAAGACTTAGGTTTCGATACCTGAGATCCTTGGGAGGAAGATGAAGCTCTTGATGACGTTGATGCTGAAGATACTGCATCGGAGGCAAAGAGGGTGCAGCTCGATTATGTAGGCCTCTCTTTGTCATCTTCCTACAAAGAGGACATTCTGACAGTTGATGATCCGGTCCTAAGCATTTTAGAGACCAGTCATGGGTGTCTGTGGCCGAAATGATATTGCCACATTTAGAGCACTTCTTAAAACCACTGGATGGTTTTTCCATTTTGTCTGTGACAAAAGGGGAGGGCCAAGCCTAAGATAGCGTTGATGCGCCTGAAGGAAAGAAATAATTCTTTCCCTCACAGAAGATTTTTTTTTTTTTAAGAAAGAAAGAAAGCACCGACAGGGTCGGTGCCAGTATCAACGGGAAGGCAAACGCAACCACAAAAAAATAAGAAAGGACACACTTTCTGCGGTGACAGGAATTGCTTCTTGTCGGCTCCGCAGAAAACAAAGAACTGAGGAGGGAGAGCTGGAAAGGCAGCTGCACAGACGCAGTGAGATGCTCCCAAAAGCTTTCCTATTGGATGCTGGGGAGCATTCCCTCGCGGGCTCCATCAGTAATGATGTCACCCATATGTGAAGACTACATTCCTGCTTGTTCCTGGAGATATACTATTCCAATGACTATGACTGCTCTTGGAAATAACGTCTTCATTTCTATGAGCAGTGGTGGCCAGTAGGGGAAGGAATGTCTCCTCCCTCTGCCAGGCTTGAGAGAAATTAACCATTCCATACTTGCCTATAAAAAGCTGTCCTATTAATCAGACAATGATCTTGGATTTTCCCTTACAGGGGAATCCCTCCACTGGGAAGTACTGTTGTCTTCTGTGTCAGAAGGAGTTCAGCTCGGAAAGTGGAGTAAAGTACCATATTATTAGGACACATGCACAGGTGAGAACTTCAGCGTGCACCTTAATATGTTGCTATACGAGTCCCAAAAGGAAAGTTTTGGCACAATGCAAGTATTGAGAGCACTAGCTCATATTCAGCACACCCAGGCTTATGAATGAGGCTCATTTCCATCATGGTACATGCAAAACTAACTCATTTGGAGACATAAACCTAACTTCAATTAAGCAGGCAACACATCACATAAGACAGAAGGTACAGGTAAGGGGCTCCCTCCTGCTGCAACATTTGATACAGGTGAAGGGTACAAGTGAAACATTTCAACCTTCAGTGACAGTCTCAGATCTTGCTATTATTAGAGGTTAGGATACAAGTAAGACACTCCCACCTGCAGTGACAATCTCAGGCCTTGCTATTGGTACAGCTGAGGCGCTCCCATCTGCAGTGACACACAGTCTCAGAGGCTTTGCTATTGGTGCAGGTAAAATTGATTAAGGACCCACAAGACTTTCTTTCTTCTTCGCATAGAATTGGTTCAGGACCTCTATTGGTGTGACAGCCTCAAAGAAGAAACAGGAGGCTGTCTCCTCTGTGCAGGAGAAAAGTAAATGCACACCTGGGAAGAAACGAGGGAGGAAACCAAAGGAGAGGCCACTGGAAGCTCCTCTGGTGAAAGGGAAAGAGAACACAGCTATAAAGACTAATAAGACTGTTACAATTCGTATGGCTAATTCTCCTCAGAAATTCCCTACCAACAAAACAACTGCAGTGATGAATAGTGAGGAAAGAAGCAAAAGCAGCAGTCGCCCCCCCAGGACAAAGGGAAAGTAATGCTACTTCAACTTCTGGAGCTAAAGCTTCTCCTATCTGCACCCTCTTTACCCCCTTTCACTTTATATACAAGCAGCAGCAAGAATGTCCTGATCCCTTTCTCAATGCCCAAGTTTGTGTGTGTGATGATCAGACCAGGCATAGCATCTTGTGCACACGTGTGTACATGGCATGCACACATACTGTTGGGAAGAGATGTAAGCAAGTGTCATATGCTGGGAGTTCACTGTCCAGGCACATGCAGACAGTGGAAGCCACTCCCAGTTACATACGTGTAAACAGATATATTCACATACGTATGTCCACACACATCTGTAACCCAGGCAACAGCAACCTGGCCAACGGAATTACTACCTGCACTTTGCATCTCTTTCTGTGTTTTGAGCCTGACCTGCTTCTGCAGGAAGAACATTTTGTGCAATGGACTCAGCTGCTCCCCAGCATCTTCCTCTCGCCTGTCTGGGGCTGAGATTGCTCGTGGAATACAGAAAAGAGGATTCATGGAAGCCAGGAACTGAAATTATATTCAGGAGGGCTCCTCTGCACATAAGCACTGGTCATGTGATGGCCCTAGTCTTATTTTCAGTACTGGCTCTGCTCTTATTGATGAACTTACAATTGATCTGCACTATGAGGATGTATTGATATTGCTCTGGAAATGGCACCATCTCTGCGGCAGGTCACAAAAGAAGAAAAGCAACTCAGAACTGGCCCTTGCCTCGGACGGTATCCCCCAGAAGAACCTTTCAGGCAATGACAGGCCAAATCCAAATTGTAAGCTGATCACTGACCAAATTAGCTAGCCCATTCAACTCAGAATTTGACTGGCTGTCATGACATTTTCTAGAGTTGCCAGATTGCCAATTGGTGCCTCCTGTCAAACAAAATAATGCTATACTTTACTCAGAATTCATCACCTGTGCTGCTTTCCTGAGGGTGGGGATAATTGACCTTTCAATATAATATTGGAGCTAAGAACACATACTGGTAGATGGCGAGGAGGGAAATGAAAGGGGAACTGGATTTATCTCACACCTTTTCTCAGATGTTTAAGGCAAGTTTCATTCAGGTACAGTAAGTATTTTTCACCCCCACTGAAGCAGTGGAAGTTTAAGTGACTTGCCCAAGATCACAAGGAGCAGCAGTGGGTTTCAAATCCACCGCTCTAATCATTAGGCTACTCCTGCACATTACTACAGGCTGTGATTCAAGAATAGGCAGGACAGAAAATGCTGGTGATCCCTTTTTTCAGAAAAGTTCTTTCTAAATATATACTCGAGGTTTACATTTTTATCTTCAGTTTATTGAGAACAAAAACACTATAGGCCAATTTCAAAGGATTTAGGAGTCTAAATTATCCCTTCTAAAAACTAATTAGGGCAAGTTGCTAAATTTAGGCCCCTAGTTTAACTAGGCTGGTATATTTAGGATTCTAAAAAGTGGGCATATATAAGGTGGGAAACAGGGGCTTGGGCCTGATTTTCAGCACTAGGTACTTAATCTTGGCTTCTAAATCTAGGCAAACGAATAATAGGTTTAAATTTAGGTGACTTTTTAGCCGAAAATAGTTGCATAACAGAGGTCACTAAATTTAGATGCTCAGCTTTTTCTGAATATCATCATCTTGGATGGCAATACCCAGCAGGCTGGCAAGTGGTAAAATTGGTCAAGCAAAATTTTAACTGCTCAGCTGAGGAGGGAAATTTTAAAATCTTCTATGTTTGTCAAGATAACTCAAAAACGTTACACAGATAAACACTTCCAGGCTGATATTGAAAATCCTTAGCCTATCATGCCTTCTATTATTCATAAGCAATAACAAAATTTCAGCTAAGAAGAGGGTGCAATATACATAGGCTGAGATACATTTCTCCTGATAGCATCAATGAAAACTTGGGAAATCTGTCTGCTTTTCCCAAGAAAGCTTGTGATAAAATGCCCTCTCTTTGCTCTCTGATGATCCCGGATGAAGACTGCTGGTCCTTTGCTAGTCGTTGCTTGGAAAGGTTTTATTATGCATTACAGTTTATCATGTTTACCTGTCAGCTGCTCTTTCCCTTGACCAATATTCTTCTGTGTTCAGCAAGTACATGAAAACTTCCATACTAGGTCATAGCAAGGGTCCATCAAAGCCCAACATCTATCTCTGCCAGTGGCTAGTCTGGTTCACAAGTACAACTGCTCACTTAAGGCTGCGTTCCTCAAGAAAGGACAGCTGCTCTTCTGCAACTTTATTTGGCACACTCAAGTATGCTGCCTCTTTTTGTATGTCTCCTGCAACCTTTACTGATCATCATAAATGCTAGTTTGTGAAGAGCTACTAATGACATCAGTCAGTAACACTTAAATTGTAATATTGCAAACAGTGGCGGGGTGTGGGGGGGGGGGGGGCAGGCATTCACCAACCATGTCCTCATTCAGCTCTGATATACAAATTTCCTGTTCCATTTTATCCCACCTCTGCAGCTCTCTTACCCTTGTAATCAATTGTTTCATTCAAATAATTCTGAAATTGAGAGAAAAATACTGTATTTTGAAGATAATGCATTACAACTTAGGACTGTAAGTGTGGATTTATAGGGCTTTAGTATTGGGACAGGGTACAGAGTAGAGACAGTGAGTATTGGATTCATAGGGATGTAGGAGAGAAGAGGGATCAGCTTGGTGCTGGAGTGTGTTCAGTCTGTGAGATTAGTACTGGAAAGGGCTCAGCTCAGTAAAAATGAGTGTGGGACTCATTGGGCTGTAGTACTGTAGAGGGCTGACGATTGAGGGCAGTAAATGTGTGGTATCCGTGGGGCTGTAGAATCAGAATGGGCTCAGCATGGGATGATGAGTGTAGGACCCTGATCTCCAGGAACAAGCAGGAATGAGTCTTCACATATGGGTATCGTCGGTACCGACGGAGCCTGCGCGGGAACGCTCCCCAGCGTCCAGAAAGAAAGCTTTTGGGAGCATCCCACAGCGCCTGCGCGCTGCCTTCCCGCCTTTCCTAACTGCCTCTCTCCAGTTCTTCTTTTCCGCGGAGCCAGCAGGTCGTGTTTCCTGTCACCGCTGAAGAATTTCTTATTTTCTTTTATTTTTCTTTAGTCGCGTGTCTGCCTTCTCGATTCCGCACCAGTACCACCGGTCCTTTTTCTTTCTTTTAAAAAAAAACAAAAAAAACCCTTCTACTCTTTTCAGTGCATCTTTCTTCTGGGGCCTTAGGCCTACAGATATATTTTTCCCTCATGGAAAAACCCGCCTCCGGGTTTAAGAAATGCACAAAGTGCAGCAGCACTATTTCTGTCACTGACACCCATGACTGGTGTCTAAAATGTTTAGGTTCTGACCACTCCATTGCGGATTGTGAGTCCTGTTCCATGTCTAAAAGAGGGTTACAGAATCGGGCAGCTAAGCTCAGTACCCTGTTTCCCTCCGATGCAGCTTCCGTGGCATCGACGTCTTCCAGGGCTGCTTCTTCATCCCATGGATCTCAGGTAACCAAACTTAAATCTGGCCGGTCCTCAAAGAGTTCATCTCCCTCTAAGTAACGAGATGCCCCCGGGCTTACTCTTGAGGATACCACACCGGCAAAATTACCCCGGCGGGAGGCTCCGGCTTCCAAAGCACTACCTATGGGGTCACAGGTTGACATCGATGGCTCGGCCTCGACCGATCACCTGTTACAATGTTCTGGGGTACCGGCAGTTTCTACCGGTACCGATATCCAGACATTGGTGGCGTCAATGGATCAGAATATTCTGACCATGCAGCGTGCCATCACGGCATTTATTCAAGCTGCAACGCCTACGGTACCGCAACAAACCCCATTGTCGGTACCTGTACCGATTCCGGTACCGGACCCGATATCGGTCCCGATACCAGTACCGCTTGCATCGACATCAGCATCGACCGCAGCGGTACGCTATCCAGTGATGCCCATCAGTACTGACCCGGTACCGATTACTCCCGATGTCGATACCTACCGGTACGCGTATTGGGCTCTACGAGTGCATCCAGATAGTCGATACTTCGATTCCTCTGAAGACTCTGATTCTTCAGAGGCCTCAATTGAAGCATCAGGCATCCTTCCTCAGGAACCCTCTTCTCCAAAAAGGAGAATGTCTCCTCCTGAAGACTTGTCTTTTCAGGACTTCATTAGGGAGGTGGCCAAAGGCCTGTCCATCTCAGTGACCTCTGAGACTGAACCTAGAGCCAAAAAATTGGATATCCTACAATATCCTAAGGCTCCTAAAGAGGCAGCCACCTTACCAATAACATGAGATTCTTTATGATCACATGCTGGGCATATGGGAGACTCCTCTTTCCACCTCCCCTCATTCCAGAAGGTTGGACACCATGTATCGTGTTCCTCCTTGTCCTGGGTTTCATAAGACTCAGCTTCCTCACCACTCTATTGTGGTAGAGTCTGCTATGAAAAAGATCAAGAGTACAAAAAGGCACTCCTCTGCTCCTCCAGGAAGAGAATGCAGAACTCTAGATGCCTTTGGCAGGAAAATCTTCCAGGCCAGTATGCTTGTAGCCAGAATCAACTCCTATAGTCTCTATATGGGGATGTTTCTAAAAGAAGTTACAGATCATCTGCAAACCTTATCTCCTTTTATGTCAGAAGATAAGAGAGAAGAATACATCACCTGGCTTAAACATGCACAGGATGTATCCAAGTTTTCCAACCGTGCAGCCTTTGACTCTTTTGAGGGGGCCAGTAGAGCCTCGGCTATTGCCATAGGTGCACGCAGAGTTGCTTGGTTGCAAGCCTCTGATTTGGAATCCTGGGTACAGGTTGGTCTAGGTAACCTTCCCTGTACAGGCGAAAACCTGTTTGGCAAAGATTGGCAAGCAAAGGCCAACCAAATGGATGCTGAAAACTCTGCTTTAGATAGACTTTCAAAGTCTACTACTGCTCCTTTTAAAAAGAGGTTGTTCAAAAAGGGATCTTTCCCAAAGAAAGGGAAATTTTCTTCTTATGGTCAGGCCTCTTTTCAAGGTCGTTTTGCTACAAAGAGACAGCAACAACCAAAACAGGCCAAAACCCAGGCTGCGAGGACTGCTACGGCCCAACAGCCTCAGCCTCCTCAGGGCCTTTGACTTTCTACTAGAGAACTTAGCCTTTCTGGCTCTAGAACATCCAGAGCCTCTCACCATCCCAGGAAGGTTAGCTCACTTTGCTCCCAGATGGGAACAAATCACAGCAGAGCAGTGGACCCTCTCCATCATAAAGGAAGGGTACAAACTTCATTTCTTAAACCTTCCTCCTCACACCATGGTGAAACAGTTCAATTCTCCAACATCTCTCCTCAACCTTCTAGGTCAAGAGATTTCTACCCTTCTTGCCCAAGGGGCAATAGAAGAAGTACCCCTTCTTCAACAGGGCTCAGGGTTCTACTCCCCCTATTTCCTCATTCCAAAGAAAACGGGGGGCTACAGACCCATATTATATCTCAGAGAATTGAACAAGTTTCTATGCAAGGAGAAATTCAAGATGACTTCTCTCGGAACTCTCCTTCCATACCTCCAAAGTCAGGACTGGCTTTGTTCTCTAGATCTCAAGGATGCGTTCACCCATGTTCTCATCCATCCAACACACAGAAGATTCCTTCGGTTCCTTTAACAGGGAAAGCACTACCAATACAAAGTGCTTCCTTTCGGTCTGGCCTCTGCTCCAAGTGTTCACAAAATGCATGGCAGTAGTAGCTGCATTCCTGCGCACTCTAGGGATATTCGTATTCCCATATCTGGACGACTGGCTCATCCGAGCTCCATCCCAGTCAGAGACCCAGACTTCCCTGGCCTGCACAAGGCGTGTTCTTCACTATCTGGGACTGGTAATCAACATTCCAAAATCCCATCTCACCCCTACTCAATCTCTAGAGTTCATAGGGGCCTTACTGGATACCACAACTGCAAGGGCCTATCTTCCCCAGGCCCGTTGCCTACGCTTGGTGCAGTTAGCCTCCCAGATTCAGTTAAAATCCCATTTAACTGCTCGAGAGATGTTGCAACTCTTAGGCCACATGGCATCCACGGTGCATGTGGTTCCCTATGCTCGCCTTCACATGAGAGCAGCTCAGTGGACCCTATCCTCCCAATGGACCCAGGCATCAGGTTGCCTGTCAGACAAAATAGCAACCTCCAGTCGCCTTTTTTGGTCCCTCCACTGGTGGAAGTCCACTCAGAATCTGTTGCTGGGGTCCCCCTTTCAATAGGTGTTACCCCAAGCCACCCTTACAACAGATGCCTCTCCAAGGGGTTGGGGGGCTCATCTACAAGATCTCAACCCAGGGCATCTGGTCTCCACAGGAGACATCTCTTCATATCAACCTCTTAGAGCTCAGAGCAATCTTTCTGGCTCTCAGAGTCTTCCACACCCTGCTCAGCTACAAGACAGTCCTCATCCACACGGACAACCAGGTAGCCATGTTCTATGTGAACAAGCAGGGAGGGACTGGCTCTCTGTCGCTTTGCAACGAAGCTCTGAGATTGTGGGCCTTCGCCAGAGAGCATCAAATCCATCTCATGGCAGTATATCTTCCAGGGGTTCAAAACTCTTGGGCAGACAGACTCAGTCGAATTCTGCTTCCGCACGAATGGTCCCTCCATGGGGACCAGATAGCCAGAATTTTTCGGATTTGGGGTACCCCAGACATAGACCTGTTTGCAAGTCCGTGGAATACCAAACTTCCCCGGTTCTGTTCCAGGATTCCATGTCAGGGAGTTCAGGCCAGGGATGCCTTCCTCCTTCATTGGGGGCAAGACTTCCTCTATGCCTTTCCACCTATTCCCCTAATTCCCAAGACTCTGTTCAAGCTTCAGAGAGACAAGGGGACTATGATCCTCATAGCACCACTTTGGCCACGCCAAGTGTGGTACCCTCTACTTCTGCATCTCTCTCAAGCTCCCTCCCTAGACCTGGGGTCTGCTCCAGATCTCCTCTCCCAGGAGGAGGGAACCTTGTGGCACCCAAATCCTCAGTCTCTTCATCTCAGGGCCTGGTTGCTGTAGGCCTAGACCTTCAAGATTTACAACTTTCTCAGCAAGAGAAAGATATCCTTCATGCTTCCAGAAAGCCTTCCACTAGACGTTCATATGCTTTTAAATGGAAAAGGTTTTCCATTTGGTGTGCAGAGAAGGGTCTCAACCCTCTTGCAATACCTTTGCATTCTTTACTAGACTATTTGCTGCATTTATCCCATGCAGGCCTTAAAACAAATTCAATCAGAGTGCTATTGCAGCATCCCTTAAGCCTCTCAATGGACAACCTATTTCCTCTCATCCTCTTATAGCAAGATTCATGAGAGGCCTTCTTTTGACTAAACCTCCCATTAGACCACCTCCAGTGGCATGGGACTTGAATCTGGTTCTTGGCCAGCTTATGAAGCCACCCTTTGAACCCTTAGCCACTACCTCCTTAAAATTCCTTTCCTGGAAGGTTATTTTTCTCATTGCAGTCACCTCAGCTCGCCGTATCAGTGAGTTGCAAGCTTTAGTGGCTAATCCTCCTTATACAAGGTTCCATCATGACAAGGTAGTCCTCAGAACTAATCCACACTTTATGCCTAAAGTGGTCTCACCTTTTCATCTGAACCAGGAGGTGTTTTTACCTGTCTTTTTTCCAGGACCTCATGCATCAAGTGCAGAGAGGACTCTTCATACCCTGGATTGTAAAAGAGCACTTGCTTTCTACTTACACAGGACACAGCAACATAGAAAGTCCTCTCAACTTTTTGTTGCTTTTGATCCTTCTCATTTAGGACTTCCAGTCTCTAAGAGAACTCTGTCCAATTGGATTGCTCAGTGTATTTCCTTCGCCTACCAAAGTAAGAACCTTTCTCTGGAGGGCCATGTCACAGCTCACAATGTAAGGGCCATGGCAACCTCTATGGCTCATCTAAACTCTGTGTCTATCGACCAAATCTGTCGAGCGGCCACCTGGGCATCGGTTCATACCTTCACAGCCCATTACTGCTTGGACAAGGACTCCCGCCGGGATGCCTTGTTTGGTCAGGCTGTTCTCAAACACCTGTTCCATACCTAATCAACTCCTACCCTCCATCCCTGACTGATGCCTGAGATGCATGGATTTATTTTTATTTATTTATTTAACAGTATTTCTAAACCGCCTTATCTTAATAATCAAGGTGGTATCACAGCAAGCAATCAGGTAAAGTGTGTGTGTTGTACATGCAGTGAGGATAAAACTTAGTTGTGTGAGGGATGTGTTGGGTGCTTGATTTGTTTGAGCTATATACAGGGTGGGCTATTTACAGTGGTGCTAGAATCATATTTTATATATATTCAGTTGTTTGGGAGGATTGGAGTGCTGTTATCCATTCTCTTAGGTTATGTGATGTGACCATAGTGCTCTATGAACAGCATGGTTTTCAGTTGTTTTCTGAAGTCTTTGAGGTCTGGAGTTGCCCTTAGATCGTCCGGTAGATTGTTCCATATTGTTGGAGCAGCCATGGAGAGAGCTCTGTCTGTTGTGTCCTTGCGTGTGTGCTTGTACTCATTTGGGGTGCTGACTCGGTTGCGTGTTTGACTTCTTCTGGGACGTGCGCTGGTTTCCGGTTGTATGAGCAGGTGGAGGCTGTTGGCTGATGTGTGTTCTTTTATCTTAAATAGGTTTATGATAGTCTTGTATCTGATGCGAGCAATGATTGGGAGCCAGTGTAAGTCCTTTAGTGTAGGTGTGATGTGCTCCTGCCTTGCGGCTCCGGATATGATTCGAGCTGCAGTGTTTTGTGCCAGCTGTAGTGGTTTGAGAGCTTGTTTTGGTAGTCCGAGGTATATCGGATTGCAGAAGTCCAGTATTGGGGTTATCAGTGCTTGACAGACTGTACGGAAGTGTTCTGGAGCGAGGAGTGGTTTCAGTCTCCTGATGATTCGCATCCTGTAATATGCTTTTTGGATTGTTTTGTCTATGTGTGGTTTGAGGTTGAGTTTACTGTCCAGAGTAACCCCAAGGTATCTCACCTCCGATCTTATCGGTATCGTGGTGCTTTGTATCTTTATGTTTGGTGGGTGTGTGAAGCTTTGGTTTCGAGTGATGATTAAAGCTTCAGTCTTGTTGTAGTTTATAGCTAGATTGTTGTTTTGGCACCACTTCGCCATTTGGGTAAGGCAGTCTGCTATCTTAGAGAAGTCCGGGTTTTCGATTGATATCGGGGAGTATACCATTATATCGTCTGCGTATATTGTGTATTGGATGTTGTTCTCTTTCATAATGTTGCATATTGGTTGGATGTAGATGTTAAAAAGGAGTGCTGAGAGTGCGGATCCTTGTGGTACTCCTTGTTGGACGTTTATGGGCCGGGAGGTGTCCTGTCCCACCTTGACCTGTAGCTGTCTTTCTGTTAGGTACGAGTGGAACCATTTTAGAGTGGTACCGTGTATACCAGTGTTCTTCAGTCTCTCCAGGAGTATATTGTGATCAACTGTGTCGAACGCTGAGGAGATGTCGATGAAGATCATTATAATTCCATTCCTGATGTCGTCAATTATTCTTATGATGCTGTCGAAGAGGTAGATCAGGAGAGTTTCGACTCCATGGTTGGGACGAAATCCGTATTGGTTGTCGTCGAGAGTTCCGTGTTCGTCAATGTGTTCCTGAAGTTGTAGTTGAACCGTCTTTTCGATTATTTTTGCGAGGAAGGGTATGCTGGAGATTGGTCGGTATGCTGCTGGGTCCTTTTTGTCGAGAGAAGTTTTCTTTGTGATTGGTCTTACTGAGGCAAGCTTTAATTGCTGTGGCATGAGTCCTTGAGTAAGTGAGTTGTGTACCATTTTATGAATGTTTGGTATGAGGCTTGCTTTGGTGGCTTTGACCCATGACACTGGGCAAGGGTCTGTAGGAGCAGTGCTTGTGTTGATTGTGGAGATGATGCAGGTGGAGCCCTTCCCAGGGACTCACAATCTGGGTGATCTCCCAGGCATCTCTAGCTGGGGAGTCCCCATATGTGAAGACTCATTCCTGCTTGTTCCTGGAGATAGCACAGTTACTTACCTGTAACAGGTGATCTCTGGGAACAGCAGGAATAAGTCTTCACAACCCACCCACCTCCCCTAGGAGTTGTATCTCTCTATTTGTCTCAGCTTTAAAACTCGAACTGGAGAGAGGCAGTTAGGGAAGGCAGCGCGCAGGCGCTGTGGGATGCTCCCAAAAGCTTTCTTTCTGGACGCTGGGGAGCGTTCCCGCGCAGGCTCCGTCGGTATCGACGATACCCATATGTGAAGACTTATTCCTGCTGTTCCCAGAGATCACCTGTTACAGGGTAAGTAACTGTGCTTTATATGTTTGAATGGCTTTTAATATATGTGGTGCTATCAAAATGTTCCTGAACTTGCGCCACTGCACGGGAATGGAACCCAGTATAGCACTTCACCACCATGTGGCACTACCCGTCAGCCTTGTGAGTCAACGTGCTAAGTGAACATGGGATTGCGCTCCGCTTCTTTGTTTACCACATATTTCACGACTTCCTTGCCACCGAAAATGAATGAGAAACTCAAGCAAGGTGCATGCCGACAATCGGGCAGATGCAGAAAGCTGGCGCTCTATCAACTTTTTACGTCTATTTGCAGCACATCAATAATAGTACAGGCATGCAAGTTACCCACGTGTTAAACTGTGCGCTTGAAAATGAGACACCCGTTAAACTGTGCACAAAATGGCAGTGTTTAAACTTGGGGAGCAAGCCAACCACATGCGCACAAGTCTGTGCTAGTTTGGCATGCTCTCCCAGAGAAATGGGTACCGCGTGGCTAATTTGCATAGGAACTCCGACAGTATTTTGATGGCATGGGGGGGCTTTCTCCAATGCCTGTATCATCTGAGAGGAAATGTCAAACTACTCTCAGATGATCAGGGAAAGCCCCAGATGCCATCAAAATATTATTGCCACAAGAAAAACTGCAAAAAGCAACAGATGCAAATTTAAGATCATTAATTTTGCAGATCAAAGTAAAATAGTATGTGAGTGATAACATCTTGAAGCAACTAAGAGCTTCTGTGGAAAAAACTACAGGGAGGAGGAAATCTAGGTGAAAGTACCAGCAAAAAGGAATACACAGAAAAAGAAAGAGCAGCTGAGGGGAAGATGGAGCATAGAGATCTGGAACTGAAGGAGCCTGAGATGAATACTGGACAGGCCAGCAAATCAACTGAAGAGGAGGAAGAAAGGGAGGAGGAGGACCCAGAGGTGAAGGAATTCAAGATAAAACTCCTAGTGCACATGGGAAAAGATGAATATGCTGGAAAGATTACCCAAGTTAAATTTATCATCTGGGTTAGGAGTATGATAATTAAGATGAATAAGGCCATATCCAGTATAAAGGGGCCATTTATTGACATCACTGAAATAAATCAAATACAATATTGTACGACTAAAAATATTACCAACTAAACTGCAGGACCAGAAGAAAAACAGAATAGCAGTTCTTCCTTGGAAAAAAACGTATCAAAGAAAAAACAAAATCATTGCATGCAAAGGTATCCCTGATACATGGGTATTTAAAAGGATTAAGATCATCAAGGATATTGAGGAAGATCCAAGACATCAAGCTGAAGCATACTGCATTAATAGAAGAAGACCTGAAATTTATAGGAAAGGCTCGTCTGCATGCTTGCTGGCTGTACCTAGTTCTGACGTGTGGGATGATCAGGATGTTCGATGTAGAAGTTCTTCTTGTTCTGGTCAGCAGGGGGTTTAAAGCATTAAGTGAATGGGAAGGGGGAGTGTAGAGCTTTGTGATTAAGGAGAGTCTTGTACTTTATATGCTTTTGTAGCGGTAACCAGTGGAGTTGTTTGAGGATGGGTGTGATGTGCTCTTGTCTGGTAGCTCCTTGGAGGGTGTGTGCAGTTTGTAGGGGTTTTATGGTGGATTGTAGGAGTCCCTAGTAGATAGAGTCGCAGTAGTCTAGATGAGGGAGAATTATGGCTTGGAGTGCAAGGCGGAAGTCTGGAGGTTCGAGGAGTGATCTGAGGCATTGTATGATTTTAGTTTTTAAGTAAATAGCTTTGGCCATTCTGCTTATGTGAGCTTTGAAGGAAAGTTGTTTATCAAGGGTGATGCCGAGATACTTCACTTCTGATTGGACCTTTACTTGTGTGTGGTTTAGGGACATGGTGGTTGGTGGAGAGAAGGAGTTGTCTTTAGTTATAAAAAGGGCTTCTGTTTTTTTGTAGTTGATTGATAAGTTATTGTTTTCTAGCCAGCTGGAGATATCTCCAAAGCATTCTTGGTGGGTGGCATAAGATGGTTGTTTCGTGTTGAGGATATCATATATTATAATGTCGTCTGCGTAGATATGGAATTGTAGGTTGTGGGATCTTATGATTGAGCAGAGGGGTTGAAGATAGATATTGAAGAGGAGAGCTGAGATGGTGGATCCTTGGAGTACTCCTTGGGTTTGACGGTATGGGGTGGAGGTGTTTGTGCTGATTCTTATTTGTTGATGTCTGTTGGAGATGTATGATTTGAATCATTGAAGAACTGTGTGTTTGATTCCAGTGGACTGGAGATGTTGAATGAGAATATTGTGGTTAACAGTGTCAAAGGTTGCAGAGATATCCAGGAAGATAAGCAGGAATCCTTGTTTGGTGTTTTGTATCCCTTTTATGAGGGTATCTATGAGAGAGATCATTAATGATTCTACTCCATGGAGAGGGTGGAATCCATGCTGCTGTGGATCCAGAAGGTTGTTGTCAATATGATCCTGGAGTAGTTGTTTGGCTTTTTCTATGATTTTGGCAGTAAAGGGAAGGCTGGCTATTGGTCTGTAAGAGATTGAACCTGTGGGTTTAGATTGGGTTTCTTTAGTGTTGGACATATGGAGGAGATTTTCAGGCACCTAGGCATTTTTCCTTGTTGAAGTTCGGACTGTGTGATTTTGGTGAGTATTAGGCTGAGTTCCTCCTTTGCTGCCTTGATCCATGTGGCTGGACAAGGTCAAGGGGCGAGGTCATTGTGTTTAGTGACGAGATAATGTTTTCCATGTGTTCTTCACTGATATTGTCGAAGGTGGGCCACAGGATTTTGTTGTTTGGTTATAACAGGAGGGAGGTAGGGGGCTAGTTGTGGCTGGAGATGAAACAGTTTGTAGTGTGTGGCCAGTTGTTGTGGGGTGATTGTGATATCTTGGTTATTGCTGGATGGTGCTTTTGTCAGTCTTTTGATGAGGTAAAAAGAGTTCTCTTGGACAATTTAATGTGGAGTTAAGTATCTTTGGGTGGTACTCGCATTCCGCTATGTCTGTTGTGGTGCGATAGTTGATTTTGTCGTCATTGTTCTTTGTTTTCTGCCATTTTCGCTCCAGTTTTCGTAGTTATGTTTTGAATGTGTGGAGGGATGGGATGTACCATGTTGCTTTTGGGTATTGCTTGTGTGAGCATTTTGTCGTGATTTTTGCAGTTGCTGCTTTGTCCATTACACGGTTCCAGTTTTCCAGAAGTATGTCAGGGTCATTGTATCCTGTCTGTAGCCAAGGGAGGATTTCTGTTTGAAATATCTTCTTGTTGGTTGGATGGGAAGAGCATTGGCTGGGTAAGGGGGAGGGAGAAGCTGATTAATGTGTGGTCAGACCAGGATACTGGTTGGGTTAGTTGTGAGTGTGAGGGGCCTAATTGAGTTGCATGTTTGCTGATAAAGGTCAGGTCCAGAGTGTTTCCCTTTTCATGCATGGGAATTGCTATTATCTGGTTTAGGTCCATTGCTGACATTGCTTCCAGGAATAGGCCTGCAAGTGTTGGTTATATTGATGGGAGGTTGAAGTCTCCGAGGACGATGATGTCTTTGTTCATTTTGGTGGACGGAGCATTTTGTTCAGGATGTTGGATAGGTCGGTGGAAGTTGTGGTTGGTGTTCTTTGTATAAGGAGGATGGTCAGCTGTTTGTTTGTTTTGGAGAGGACGTCTGTTTCGTTTGTGCTTTCTGTTGGGTGGTACCAGAATTTAAGGTCTGTTTTGGTTATGATCATGACTCCTCCGCCCCTTCATTGTGATCATGGGCAGTGGAAGAGTGTGTATCCATAAGGTGTGAGTTGGTTCAGGATTACATTGTTTGTTTCTGTGATCCATGTCTCTATTATGCATAGTATATTGAGGTGTTGCATTGTTAGGTCTCTGATGTTGGGGATTGTGTTTCTGATGGAACGAGAGTTGATGAGTGCGCATTTGAGTGAGTGTATGTATGGTTAATGGTCTGGATTCCCTGCAGCATGGGTGTGGGAGGTCGGTATGTGAATGAGGCGTTGTTGATTTCTGTGGCTGTTATGTTGGTATGGGATATGAGTTAATTGTTTGATGAGTGGGCTGCACCATGGCTGCTGTGTGCTGTTTGAGTGATGGTTGTGGCTCGAGGCAGAAAGAAGGATTGCTAGTAAAATGCAGAGCTTTAGGTATTTGGATAGCATTTTTCGTGGATTCTTGGAGATTTTTACCTCCTCGGTAGGTCTTGTAGTGTGGTCTTTTGTTAGCTTGGTGGCTTGGTTGTGCAGGGAGGATATCCAGGTCAATTGTTGGTGTTGCAGGAGTTGTAGTTGTGTGGCTGAAGGGGTCCAATGAGTACTCAGCTGTGCAGCAGTTGCGGCTGAATGCTGTGGAGGATGTGAAATGAGAGTAGGTCCTTCTTAGTGTGGTCAGCCAGGCTGTTGATGTCATAGAGGTATGGGATCAGACAGATGATTCGTTTATAGTCGTGATGTTCCTGGGATTCCAAAATGGTGTTTCTGTGATGAGGACTGCTGTGCCCATCTGGAGCTGTTTATCTCAGGCCTGCGCCTAAGGGCCACGCCAAAGGGCCCTCTGGCGAGGCCCTCAGGCGCAGACACACCAGGCACAGGCATGCCTGAACACACCTTGGATTTTAAATTCGGCAGCAGTGGCTTGATTGGCCCAGCAGGGAGGAGCTCACCTTCTCACTCCTTTCAGCTGGTGGAGATTGGGGGCTAGTCCTGTGGTGCTCGGTGCCTGAGCGCATCCTGGATTTTAAATTCGGCAGCAGCTTGATTGACCTGGCGGTGGGAAGTGGGGAGGAGCTCATCTTCCCGCTCCCTTTAGCTGGTGGAGATCAGGCTGGTCCCATCACGGCCAATGCTAAGAAAAGCAGAAATCTCAGTATAGCATGGATTGATTATAAGAAAGCTTTTGACACACTCTTCAATAATAAATTGCCTTGAAATGTATAAAATCAATCCTGGTTTGATAGAGTACATTAAGTTCACCATGACAGTGTGGCAAACCACACTCTTTTTGAAATATGAAGATGGTCAGTATATCATTCCTAACATTAAGATCCAGCAAGGAATATTTCAGGGAGATTCCCGGTCACTCCTTCTGTTTTGTGTGGTGCTTATTCCAATGAGTTCTCTCATGAACTCTTTGGGAGACGGATTTAGTGTGAATCCTAAGGAAGGTAACAACCCAGAAACAACATCTCATTTATTATTTGTTGACGATCTGAAGCTCTAAAGTTCCAGCGACCAACAATTAGCAGAGCAACTCCGTGTGGTGAAAAGCTTTTCTGATGACATCAGAATGACCTTTGGTCTTGACAAATGTGCCAAGGCAACTTTTTTTTTTAGAGGAAAATTGAGCAAAAGGAAAACATTTCCTTGGCTGCAACATCAAGGATCTTGAACAGGAAGATGTATATAAAGTATCTCTGAGTAGAGGAAGGAACACTACTCAAGCAGAAATTACTGAGAGAAAAGATCAGTAGAGAATACTACAGGAGATTAAAATTGTTATTGAAAAGTTCTGTAACATCACGGAATACGATACAGGCCATTAATCAGCTGGCAATTCCTGTACTCTCATACAGCTTTGGGCTTGTGGACTGGCCTCTCAAAAGATATTGAAAAACTGGATGCGTGAACAAGAAAACTCCTCCATGTCCTTGAATAAATGTACAAGACTACATCCCAAAGCTGCAGGAGTGCTAGGCCTTATAGAGATTGATTGCACATACAGAGCTACTGTCATAGGCCTCAAGGTCTACCTAACTGCATCATCTGATGCAAATGCACAAAAAGTACTGAAATATGAAAGTAAACGTCCAGACTCTGTCTCCATCATCAAACTTGGACAAGCATTCCGACAATTAGAAGGAATGAGTGAGAATCCACAGGCATACACAGGGAAGGAAGTAACAGAATTTGCAAAACAAGAGAAAAAACTCTACAAAGAATTGGATCAACAAGCGAGGAAAAACAAATGGCAAATGCACAAATACAGTGGGAAATACAGAGTGTTACATGGGCATCCCCAGAACCACATTTCAGAACTTGGACTAGGATAGCCTAATGGTTAGAATAGTAGGCTAGGAACAGGGCAGAAATCCCACTGCTGTTATCGTTCACATTATGCAGAGTACTGGAGATGATGGAGTGCTATTTTCTCTATACCCTCTAGATATTTTTCACCAAAACAAGCACTTTTCCGATGCCTATTCGTGCCTGGAGCAGGTATAAACTTAGACACAATGCCAGACACCCATGACGTTTCTGAGATCAGGTGGGGACACTCACGTTTCTGGGTATGTCACTGCAACCACACCCCCATTCAGATTTGGACACCCTCATGCTGGGGATGTTCCCAGAGCCAGCTTCTAAAATGGATATAGAGATGTCTCTGCATTTTGGATGTCTGTGCTAATATTCGGGCATCTAAAACACAAACTGGGCTTCTACAATGACCCCCATAGTGCCTGCATGTCACAGCTCTATAGATAACTTCTAGCTCTTCTTGTGTCCCGTCCTATACAGATTAAGATTGGCTCTAGAGTGATTTATATAGACAAACTATTCATTCTGTGGGCAGCAAATTGGAAACAAAAGCACTTATGCAGTTGGCACCCACTGCCTAATTTATTTAACAGGTTTTTTTATACCACTTTATCATTTCAGTCAAAGTGGTTAATGTAACTTAAACTTGGTAATATACATTAAACAGGGACATCGATAACTTGGATTTTTTTCTGAGGCAATAGAGGGTTAAGTGACTTACCCAAGGCCACGACGAGTGCTAGTGGGAATCAAACCCTGGTCTCTTGGTTCCCAAACCAGTGCTCTAATCATTAGTGCATCTTCCACTAAGGCTCAATGCAGAAACCCAGTGCTAAAGTTCTAAAGCAGGGTTTCCTAATGCATGTTTAGTGCAGACATTTTACTCAGCAATGCTGTAAGCAAACAATAAGCTGTGTGCAAAACTCTGCTAAACAGAGAGAGCAAGCCAGACACGTGCACATGGTTCTGCTTACCACTACTACTGCTACTATTACTACTGCTTTGTAAAGCGCTACAAGGCATACACAACACTGTATATGTAGATGTAGGAGATACTCCCTGCAATCTAATCAAGACAAAACACATAGCGGGTCATTCCGCAACACGAATAAGGGGTTTATATGCCAAAAATGTCCCCGACCGTATTCTGAAACACTGCTGACATGCACATCCACGGCACTAGCACAGGGATCTCAGAACATGGGTGGGAAAGGGCGGAACAGGGCCGAGGTCATCCATAGAGACACAAAAAACGTATTCAGTAAAGGCCCGTGTACATAATAAGTGTTTCCCGGAAACGTCCGTGTTATACCTGCTGAAACGTGGTATAACGCTAGGATGTAGAAATAAATTCTGCTCTTCTCTGCAATGTGGTCCATCCTGAGGAGTGGTTGTGACAAGTATGTCATGAACTGGTGTGACTGTAGTCTGGGAAAAAAACACAAGTGGTGAGGGAATGTTGAATGGTAGAGGCACATTAAGAAACACCCTCACAGAAATACTAAGAAGAGCAATAGTGGTTATTCAGGCTGTGCTAAAGGAGTCAATCTATGGGGCCCTAACAATTCCCATGTTCAGAAAAATGGGATTACTGATGCAGGAATAATATGGGAGTGATCAGGAAAAGGATTCCATTTTGGGTGAGAAACAGAAATCATATTTGTAGTCCTGGTACCCCAAGCGCTTATGTGATGTCATAGCTGTCATGTATAGGTTCGGGGCATCTTTTTGGTAGAATCATGTTTTTGTGATAGAAAGTGAGTGTGTGTGTGTGGTTTGAGGGGTGCATGGGGGGGGGGGGAATCTGGTGTGCTCACCTGCAATTCAGGGGGGGACAGGAAAGCCTGACCAGTACCTGGACCGTATGGATGACCACAGCATCACCAGGTGCCAGTGTGATTGGGCAGTCAAACTCAAAGAGGGCTCACTATAGCTACATGTCAGAATGTATCTCTATCAATAATAAGGGACCCTCGGAATGAGGACACTCAACAGTGTAAACACTAATGCATGCCCATAATGCACATTTTGTGGAAGCAATGGTGTTGCTGTTGAGCATGTATTAGTGCTGTTTGCACTGCTCAGTGCCCTTATTCTGAGGGTCCCTATTATTGACAAGGATATGTTTTGTCATTTCACCATAGGGAATCTATGCTGATTCCTTTTGGATTATTTTACATAGGGTACTCTAATTAGATATTGTTGGCAGTGTGACAGAGTAGCCAGACATCCGCTGTGCCTGACACTAGGAGACATGTCTGATGTAGTCCTTGTATTCCCTGGATTATCCCATGTGGTCTACATCCCTACCCAGGCCAGGATCACTGAGAGCTGCAAGAGGTGATATATCTGGAGTCTGGCTACTTGGTGTGATGGCGCAGGGATCTCCCCTCCCAGGCCCACACAGCCCTGACCAGGGGAGCAGTGCCACAAAGCTGACTGTGGGAAGGCAGACAGGGTTGTCCTACAGATAGCAGATGTATACAGACTGACATACAACATGATGGGACAGGTGTAGCTGCTGTGAGAAATGCCAGTACCCAGATAGAAGGTCCTACTACAACTACAACTGATCATTTGTATAGCACAAGGCGTATGCAGCGCTGCACAGACACACATGACAGATGATCCCTGCTCAGTGGAGCTTACAATTTAGTCAGGACAGACAACACAGCAGCTGTGAACAGGATACATCCAGGAGGAATGGTCAGGAAACATAAGGGAGCTTAAGCAGATCACATCCAACAGTGGCACCGATGAGGAGAGTGCTCAGCCTGGATTTGAGAGGGGCCAGGGACGAAGCCTGACTTACAGATTCAGGTAGTTTGTTCCAGGCCTATGGAGCAGCAAGGTGAAGGGAGCGACGTCCGGATTTGGCAGTAGAAGAGAATGCACAGATAGAAGCAATCTGACAGAAGAACAGTGTTCATGGGGAGGGGTGCAGGGAGAGATAGGAGGGGAATTGTAGTGAAGATCAGCAGAATGAGTGCACTTTTAGGCCAGAGGCACAAAAAGGGCATACATTTGTTGCTCAGCAATATTATGCATCCTTTGGGGACCTGCAAGGTTAGGTCGGGGTTTTGTGGACTTGGTGGGGGCCCATCCCTAGAAGTTTAAGGCGTGTTTGTAGAGATAACCAAGGCAGGAATCACTGGGGCCGGTTCCTAATACCACGTACCATTTGATGCAAGGTATGTCCTGACATACATGTTCATATGTACATTCTTGTATACCATTTTGGGGTGCGCTGGGCTTACCTATCATTTTTCAGGGCATGAGGGGGGCTGGTATATGGTCTAGGTTGCAGCAGCTGTCATTCCTCATTGGTATTTATGTCTAGTGTGCATCAACACACTACTGTCTATGATGGGCAGCTTAGGAGAAACATGTTTTTACAGAGGGGCGTGGCATCCATGGGTACATAGTGGGGACAGGCATGATCCGAAACGTGTAACTTTTCAGAATACGGTGAGCGTGTGGTCGTCCAAAACATTTACCCACATCTGAGGCACTGAGCCGGCTGACTAGCATTTGCACATGCCCACTGAACATGTCTGTCCCCCCCATTCCAGCCCCACAGGCATGTTCTGGCCCATGGATGCAGAATTAGGTTCAAAGGGAGCCAGTTCTTGATTTAGACATGTCTGCAGGCCGGATATGCACGTTATGGAATCAGGCTCATAGTGAAACTGGGGACTAGAGTATAGTAAGATATACATAAATAGTGGACAAGACAGCAAGGAGCATTAGGATCCAGAAGCAGTCTCAAAAAGAGGTGAGTTTTTAGCCTGGATTTGAATAGGGCTAGAGAAGAGTCCAATGCACAGACTCAAGTAGTTTGTTCCAGGAATATGGAGCAGCAAGATGCGATCAACGAAGTCTGGAGTTGGCAGTGGCAGAGAAGGGCACAGATAAAAGGGATCTGCCAGAGGAGCAGAGCTCCAGAGGAGGGGTGTAGAGTGAGATAAGAGAGGAAGGCAGTGAGGAGCCGCAGAATGAATGCACTTGTAGGTCAGCAGGAGAAGTTTGAACTGGATGCGGAAACTGATAGGGAGCCAGTGAAGTGACGTGAGAAGAGGGGTGACAAGAGCATAGCAACACTGGTGGAAGAGAAGCCATGCAGCTGAGTTTTGAACAGATTAAAGGGGAAAGAGATGATTCAGAGGGAGACCAGTGAGGAGCAGGTTACAGAAGTCAAGCTGGGAGGTGACTAGTGGGTGGATAAGCAGTGCCCAGTGCCTATATCCTGCACCCAAAAAGTGATTTGGCACTTGAGCACATGTGCTGGAATGCTATGTGGTACATAACAACAATATGCTGCTCAGAATAATATTGGTGTTATACGCAGGGCCATACCGAGGGAAGATCGCGCCCTGTGCGACTTGCACATCGGGTGCACGCCCCCCCTCCCCCCGTAGCAGGAGAGAAGAGGCACGCCCAATGTGCAAGTCACCGGCATGCTAAGCAGATCTTTCCCTCCCTGCCGGCGGAACGCTTAAGGGGCACATTTTGGTTGTCCTACCATTGCTTGCCGCCGCTGAGAAAAGAAAAAGTGGCGGCGGCAAGCAACGGAAGACAGCTAAAATGCGCCCCTTAAGCCTTTGCGCCCTGTGCGGCCGCACCGCTCGCACAGGGCTAGGTATGGGCCTGGTTATATGTCACATAGCATTCCAGCACATAGCTCCAGCAATGTGCACAAGAAAGAGGCATAAATTCCCCAGGATGATGGAATGTATTCAGTACCTGCTTGTAGTGATTGTAAACTGCTCTGATGCTCTTCAGTCTGGGCGGTATATCAAGAAATTGCATAAACATAAACTAGCAAGTGCCGCAGACCTATGAGCTAACCCTTAACATCTCCTTGGACCTGGCATTAAAGTCCCAGCATTGGCTCAGCCTTCAGCTCTTTTGCATTTCTGCTGCATAGCAAATTGCTTCACTACCATAGATCTAAATTGATTTGAATGTATCGTGGGCTTCCGTTAGCGCAGGAAGCTGCATATTGGGTATGCTCACGTTAAATCCCTTCCTACATTCTGTGCCAACACTAGTCCAGAAAATTATATGTAAGCACTGCATTAACAGCTGTGCATTTTGCTGTATTGAGCCCCAAGTGTTTTAGAAAATTGCTTCTGGTTGTGCAGGAGGACACGGGAGTGAACATCATGGCCCAGTGCAGCTGGAATTCTCCAGCCACTCAGAGCTCGCTGTATGGGGGCAGGTAAAGGTGTGCACTGTGCTGAGTGATAAGGGGATAGGTAAAGTATTTGCAGTGCTTGAGGGGAGGAACATGAATAAGGACTCAGTGCTGGGGGGAAACAGGCAAAGTTATCAGAAGTGCCAGAATAAGGGCTCAGTGCTGACAGAGGAGGAGGAGGGAGGGGAGAAAGTATTTTATAGCAGTACCAGAAAAAAACACAACCACATGCATTTGGCAAAATGCATATCAGAAAAAGCTATTTAATAAAGGAAAATGTACAAACAAAGAGCGGCATCACTCAGGGCTTTGCATTGAATTTGACTTTAGCTCATACTTTTTCAGAATTTCAAAGTGAGTTACATTCAGATTTAGTAGGTAGTTTCCTGTCCCCGGAGAGCTTACAGGCAATGAGGTACTAAATCACTTACCTAATATCACAAGGAGCAGCAGGGGGATCTGAACTCTGAATTCCTTGGTTCTTAGGGTACTCCTCCACTTCATAAGTACAAAAGTAGTGCTAATTACATGTATAAATGGCGATTTTGCTGCTTATTTATAAAACGTGTCGACTTTTTTTACCCAAGCAATAAAAAGAGGTTTATTAATTTTGAACAAATAATACAATGCAGGACACACTACCAGTCCATCAAGGAAAGTAGATCCACCTCCCCATTACATCCCTCTATTTACTTACCCTCCCTCTACTTCTGGTCACTCCTTGCCAAGAAAACAGAGGATAATCACAACTATCCACAGAGCCACCAGGAGTTGGCATCAACTTGATGGCACAGAACCACCACCACATTTTCTTGGCAGTTTTACAGAGAGGTGTGTCATTAAATGTTTAATATTGTAGATGACGGCAGATAAAGACCAGTATGGTCCATCTAGTCTGCCCAGCAAGGCAGTAAGAATAGGTGCCTCTACCGCTCCATGCAGGTCACCCCTCCCCATGCCTTTGTTTAGGGGTGTACCCCACCCCTATTTGTTGAGATATAAAAGAGTTATGATTATTTTGATTTTATCCTGTTGCTATAAAGCAGGGGTCACCAACCTGCGGCCCGCGGGCCGCATGCGACCCACGAGGTCCCTTCCTGCGGCCCGCGAGGCTCTACCCCGGTTAACATTACGTGCGGCCCGCCAAGGATTCCCGCCATTGTATCTGCGGCCCGCGGCATGTTCGGCGGGTTCAACGGCACGTGACCGGTTTCCCAAGAGCAGCGCGCAAATTAGAGGACCAATCAGCAATAAGGCTTAAACTTTGATTCTGTTTTTGCAGCTATCGATAGAATTCCTGTTCTCTTTTTTCCCCATGGCTTCCCCCACGAACAAGAAGCGCAAGCTCAGCGATGAGAACCGCGGCTTCAACCCTGAGTGGAACAAGCTCTTCTTCACGCTGCACAAGGATCGTGCGCTATGTGTCATCTGTCAGAAGACCGTTGGCATTCTGAAGGACTACAATGTGAAGCGCCACTTCGAGTCCGTCCACCCAGAGTACGCCAAGATGGATGCAGTCAAGAAGAAGCAGGAGTTTACCCGCGTGTCGTCTGCGCTCCAACGCCAGTCCGCTCTCTTTGTGAAGAGCGTGACAGCCGCCCAGACTGCAGCCACCAGCAACACCACAGCTAGCTACCGCGTTGCCTACCTCGCCGCAACTCGTCTCAAGCCCTTCACCGACGGCGAATTCGTAAAGGACTGTGTACTCGCCATCGCCGACGAAGTGTGCCCTGAGAAGAAGGCGGTCTTCGAGAAGGTCAGCCTGTCTGCCCCGACCCTCACTCGCCGCGTCGAAGATATGAAGGATGACGTCTTGGGCACCTTGAAGCAGCGCTTCCGTGACTGTCGGCACTTCGCGATTGCCTTGGATGAGTCGACAGATGTGAAGGATACCGCTCAGCTGGTGATCTACTTCCGTGGCGTCACAGACTCCTTCGACGTCATCGAGGAGTTCGCTCAGCTTGTGCCGATGAGCGGAACCACCACTGGCGCTGATGTGTTGGCAGCTGTGCTCTCCTGGATCAAGGACTTTGAACTTGACTTATCGCGTCTGTGTGGTGTCACCACTGACAGCGCCCCTACCATGTTGGGGAAGAAGAACGGCTTTGCCTCGCTTCTTGTGAAGCACGTGCGCGACCTCGGCCACAAACAGGATATCAAGACATTGCACTGCATCGTCCACCAAGAAGCCCTTTGTGCCAAGTCTGCAACCATCGCTGAGGTCATGTCGGTCATTGTGAAGGCTGTGAACTTGGTGCTGTCGCACGCATTGAATCATTGCCAGTTCAAGGACTTGCTCGCAGAGGCTGACGCACAGTATGGCGATCTGCTGTACTACTGCGAGGTGCGTTGGCTCAGCCGTGGGAAGATGCTTCAGCGTGCCTACGAGCTGAGAGAGGAGTTGGCGTCTTTCCTCGAAGCCAAGGGATTCGACTTCCCGCAGCTGCGCGATCCTCAGTGGTGCCAGGATTTAGCGTTCCTTGTCGACCTGACAGCTCACATGAATCAGCTCAACACCCAACTGCAAGGCAAAGAGCTCCTCGTCTCAGACATGGTCGCCAAGGTCAAGGCCTTTCAAGTGAAGCTAATGCTGTGGGAAAAGCAGCTGCAAGCACGCAACTTCGCACACTTTGCGCAGCTCGCCGCACTGACGCCTTCGGCTGCTGCTCGCCGTTACGCATCCACCATCCGTCATCTCAAGACGGAGTTTGAGGCTCGTTTCCAAGACTTCACCAAGCACTCGCAAGACTTTGCCCTCTTCAGTGCCCCCTTCGAGATGAACCCCACCGACGTGCCCTCTGACCTTCAAATGGACTTGATCGAACTGCAGTGTGACGACGCACAGAAGTCGCGCTTCATGGCTATGGGCCCTGTCGCATTTTGGAAGACACAGGCGGCCACCCACCCGTCCATGGCCGCCAACGCATGCAAGGTCGCTGCTCTCTTCGGCTCAACCTACTGCTGCGAACAGCTGTTCAGCCGAATGAAATTGATAAAGTCATCCACGCGCTCACAGCTCACCGACGACCACCTGCAAGCGTCCCTTCTCCTGTCAGTGTCATCTGTGAAGCCGGACTTTAAGCGTTTGTCTGCTAGCATGAATCATCAGCCATCTCATTAAATTCAATAAAGGTGATCAGCCATTGTTTTCATAATTTTGCGTTTGTTGTTTTTTTTCGCGGGGGCGGGGAGAAGGGGGGTGCGGCCCGCGAGGCTCCCGGTAGTCGGCTGTGCGGCCCGCGGCCCTCTGGAGGTTGGTGACCACTGCTATAAAGGGATCCATTGTGTCTGTCCCAAGCCACTTTGAATTCTGTCACTAAATAAATATATAAATAACTGAGCCCAAATTACAATTCAGCAAGCAAATTCCGACACTCCAATAGACTTGATTTCACTACACAATTCCACTTAGGAAGACCAAACAAAATTGAAAGATGCCCTAGTCTGCCTCCACCTGCTAGCTGGGGAGCGCTCATAACCCACTTGTTTGGACTAGTCTAGCAGGATTCAAGGGAAGGAAATTAGCAAGTATGGAAAATTTCTCCAGCACACTTTCCCTATCAAACTTCCAGGTAGTAATACCAACAGATTAACCTGACTCAATACTTTAATTGAACATCACTGAATTTTGTTGACAAGAAGGCTGTTTATTTTAAAAGCAAACCATAAGTGCTAGCACTAATGGTTTAAATTGTACTTACTTATACATGAAATTGGCAGATCAGAGGGGAACAAATTAAGGAGCTAAAACTCAAACCTTTGGAAATTTCAAGGTGGTTTGAAACTCTTGCCAAGCACATTCCCCTCTTATACACCCTTCCAATCCTCAGGTCTGAAGCAGTTAGATGGGTCATGCATGACTGAAAGCAGGTATAAAATTTCCACAGTATACATTATTGCTTTTTGTAAAATATGGAATATATCTATACTTTAAAGGTCTATCAAAACCACCTCCAGAACACACCCCTTAAAATTTCTGGGTATTGCTGTTTCCATGCAAAAGTAGTAGCTTTTCTAAAATCATTACTTATAAGAGCATATCAATCAATGTTTTTTATTGCAGTTTCAAAATATGGAAAAGGTAACATAAAGCATTACATAATCATACAAACAAACAATCTTATTATATAATGCTAACAGCCTGCATTATGGGGAACACTTCTGGGAAAGACAAGGCAAATCTTAAGGAAAATCAAGAGAGATCATAATCTCAAAAGACAGCAGATTAACCAAACTCATTGCCTCCCAAGTAAGAAAAGTAAAAATAATGAAGAAATAGGTAATCTAGCAGACTCCCTTTCGACAATACATTTTGTCAAGCTGAGAAAGATCAATATAACGACTATTTTTATAGGTAATCAAATTCTTGGATGGATAACTTAGAAAAAAATGGCTATCAAAGTAAGCACCTTAGAAAATATCTGGAAAAATTAAAATTTTGCCCCATAAAACATATTCTTTTTAAAGAAAGACTTCAAGACCAATTTATCATTCTCTGAAATGAAAGCAGCAAGCAGTGTTGCTCTAGACATAGTATTATCACAATCTTATAGAAATTTGGTTAAATTGAATTCAGCAGATGGAGCCAAAACATCTAGGCCCTCCTCTGCTGGATTTCAGTCACTTCTGTTCTGCATTTTAACTGCAACAGCAGTTTCAAAGCATATTACAATACATACAATCGCTTAATCAACTAACTTAGACAAACCCAAAATATAATAGCATTTAGAAATTTGTATAGTATTATCAAGGCTGAGAACTTCTTTGAAATACTTCCTAGAAAAATTTCAGGAACTAGTAAGGAAAATATAAAAACTGCAAATTTCTATTTCTAAAACTATTCTCCAGGTTCTCAAACTTGTAATGGAGATTTAAAGAATCTTTAATATGTGATATAATAATTGCTTGCCCAAAAGAGACCTGTGATTTCAACAGCTCTGACAACTTATTTAAGGTCTCAATTTTAGCAGCCGAATCGGCAAGTTTAAGCACAGCCCCTTGAGCAAATTAACATAATTATGGGGTAGTATTTACTACAGAATCTTCAATCCTCATGATAACGTCTCAAATATCTTTCAAGAAAACGGTTTTATCCGATTTACTCTGGGATGGCTCTGTAATTGGGTCTCAAGTGAATGGTACTTGGTATAGGAGAGGAGTCACTCAAAATGGGAAAAACTTCCAAAGAATGAAGACCTACAGGAGCAGGCAGTGTGCACTCCACCGAGCTTAAAGATGTATTAAATTGAGATCATCCCTGTTGTACTGTTATGTTTATCTATTGGTCCAGTCCTAGATAGTCCAGGGACAATGAGATCTTACTTTTATTCTTAAGCTGACATTGCAAAGGAGACTTTATGCAGTGGCTCCAAAGGAGCGACGGTTCATGCTGTAGATGCTGTGGTCTTTACTGGATCCTTTGACGTCAGGGACAGCCCAGCCTGTGCCCACAACCAGTAATACCACTCTCTGCCCAGCTCCTTTCACACCAGCGATCTGCATGGCAAGGATAGTCCCCAAGTGTATGCCAATTTATATAGAACATGGCATCTAACACTTCTAAAATCACCTCTAAAAGTTCTATGTTCAGCAGCTGACTATGGCCACTAAATATATTGGCCTGTCCATCTTCTTTACATTTTTTATGATCTTTGTTAAGGAAGATTGTCAGATGAATCTAATCAATTTCTTAGACTGGATGACCAGAACGTTGGATCAGGGAAGCCTACTAGATATAGTGTAGGTAGATTTCAGCAAGGATTTTGAAACTGTTCTTAATAGGTGACTTATTAAATTGAACACCCTTGGTATAGGCCCTAAAGTGATTGACTGGGACAGAAACTGGTTGAGTGGGAGGCAACAAAGGGTGGTAAATGGAGTTCAGCTTGAAGAAAAGGGTGTTACATTGATGTCGCAAGGATCTACCTTTAGTAAATCTCACCCATACATTGTTAAGTCCTCTGAGGCAGGGAAAAGACTAATGGACCTGAAATGTAACTCCCCTTGAGCTGAGGTGTAGAAAAAAATGAATAATTCGGTTCAAATCCATAGCCAATTAAAGTTGGGGCACTGTACATTAATGGTTTGTGGACATACTTCCAGAATCAGGAAGAAACTCAAACTCATGAGAAATTAGAATTGGAACAGTTTTTATGAGAAGACAGCCCCTATTGCAGGGATTTCTAGGTCCTGTAAAAAGTTTCCATTGTCTACAAGGACCTTCCTTCTTGCACTGGGCTCCTGAAGCCCTGTAGCATCCAGCAGTAAATTATGCACTCTAGCATGCTCAAGTTTACCTACAGATTGCACAGTGAGAATAAGCTCCAGGGGACCGCTCCAGAACTCTGTTCTCTAAGCACTGTCCTATGTCTTTTCTTGACCTCTTTTTGGCTAAGATCTACATGTAGCAGAACATCATTTTGGCTGGAGGGGCCAAACAATCTCCAGCTCTCTAGTTGCTGATGCTTTGTTGGGCAAAATATTAATATTTATTAGTATTTAGCTTATGCCTTTCCAGGAGAAGATCAAGGCAAGTTATATTCAGGTACAGTATGCATTTCCCTGTCCCCAAAGGTCTCACAATCTAAATTTGTACCCGAGGCAGTGGAGGGTTAAGTAGCTTGACCAAGGCCACAAGGAGTGCCAATGGGATTTGAACCCTGGTCTTTCTGGCTCTAGGCTGCTGCCCTAACCACAAGGCCACTCCTCCACTCCATATTGTGGAACAATGGCCTCTGTGGCCTACCCCATTCTGCTGCCTATGAAGTACAGTGTCCGAGCATGAGCTTGGACAGTACTGTTCTTGGGCTTTTGGTTATGACTGAGAACTTGAACACGGTGGGGTTAATGCCATACCACCCGTTCCCATTGGAGAAGCAATAACATTACAACAGTGGTCAAAGCAAGACATTTTGCTGAAGAACAACCGTTGGGGAGATCTTTCTTATTATATTTCTCTTTACCCACTTCCTTATCCTGAAACCAACAGGTATGAATAAAATGTGATGATAGCAAGAAGGGCCACAAATAGGATAAGTGTGGAGAAGCAGATGATCAAAACTGCGGAAGAGAGAAGGAAGGAGGAGTTGAGTTCCCTAGTGGCTGGAGATCCCCCCCCCAAAAAAAAAAGTCTTAATCGCTTTGTTTGCCCACTATTGATTCCACTAGTTCTCAATAGTCATGATCACTTGCACACTTAACAGCTTCTCAGTGTAGTTAAAGCAACCATGAAGAATATCCTGTGTGCTCATAAAGAAATGAGTAAGGAAGACAGATGCACTATAATGAACATAGTGCTTATTAACTGTTTTAATAAAGCCATTGGGGTAAGAACAAAAGATTTGCCATACTGGGTCAGATCAGTGGCCCATCAAGCCCAATATTTTGTTGCCAACAGTGGAAAATCCTGGTCACAAGTACCTAAAAAGCAGCAAGATTCCATGCTACTTATCTCCAGGAATAAAAGTGACTTTCCCAAGCATGCTTTACATATTTTAAAATGTTATAAATTAAAGGCTCATTGCTGTCCTTCTCATGCGTGTTCTGGTTTCTCTGGATTTGGTCCATAGGAATTGTCCAAGGTTCACTTCAAGCAGGATGCCATGTCTTTTACCACTTAATCTTTTTAAGAAAGATTTTAGAATGCAGATGTACTTGACAGAAGACAGATGCACAAGTTGCACGTTTCAGCCCCTGGCCCCGTTGCTCCTGCCGTGGAAACTTAACAATCTCACCTAGCTCAAGGTGGGCAGTTTGAACATCAGAGAGCTGCATTTGCTGCATTGCACTTCAGGGTTTCTTGTCTGCAGTCTGCTGCTGAGCTTGAGCCCTGGTCTTAGGGCCTAACTCACCAGGGAACCAATATGATGTTCCTTGCTGGCCGCTGTCTGGTCACAGCTGAGACATTTTGTATTAGGTTCCTAAGAGCTTTTTAGATCTTCCTTTACTATAACTGTTTTTATGATTAGCATCTTGAAGCCAGATCCTAATAAAGGTAATATATAGATTTTTTAAGTACATTTTACAGAAAGTATGATGAACTTGACTTGGTAAACTCAGCCAGTTGGGGTTAAACATTGCCTTGATGGCCCTGCCTGGATTGGTCACTGCCCAAGGAATGAAAATGTGAAGTTCCTTTATTAGTTATGAACACATTTTGGAATCAGATTCCAAATCATCATCTATTACAATATTATATTTTTTAAAAAAAGTAAGTTTATTTGCAAATGGTTTGAGAGTAAAATATGTTTATATCGAAGTGGAGATATGTTCCTGTTTTAATCACTGATATATCCTGGCCAGTGTGGATTTTACTAAATGTTTATTAACAGCACCACTGAATACCTAAAAGGAAATGATCTATGTATTATAAATATTAAAAATACTGTATCAAATAAATGTTTATTAAAATTGCTTTTTTCATTTGGCTTGCTTGAGTTCTTTGAGTATCTAGAAACAAGAACTATTGCTAAGGTGATGAATTTTCCACAAGTTTTTCTAATAACTGAATGTACACATCCAAAACCCCAAAAACATGACTTAAAGTATGATAAAATGGGCAGCTGTTGTGTGAAGACACGAGAAGACCATGCATCTGGCTGGCTAGCGATGCAACATAGTATGACCTTCCACTTCCGATTTGCTGGAAAATGAACTGTAAATAGAGACTGATCCACTTGGATGCCTGCACCCATCCTAGTTCTACCTAAAATTGTTGCAGATACATAACTGAAATCCCTATCAAATGCTAGCAGAGAAAAATTGCCAAAATGCTCCAGAGGTTCTGCAAATACCTAAAGAAGTGATCTGTATAGTGCTGGTTAAAATCTATGTAGCCGTCACCTTCTTGGTTTTCTATTAATTAAAATAGGGCTTTACTTATTTAATGCCAAATGTTTTCATTGTATTTTGTCTTAACTAATAATAATGAGCTAAGTATGCAGATACATGCATAGCTGCGCATTCAGTGAAAGGTTAACTCTGATCCAGGAGCATTGCCTTGCTAACAAGGGAGCTGATGTTCTCCAGGCACAAGCAGGAAGTCAGTCCTCACACATATAGGACTCTTAGCTCCAGGCTGCCAAGGACTGAACCATGACAGCACCAACGGCAACTAAGTCAGGTAGCCTTGAGTTGCAGAAGATAAGTCCCCAACTGAGAGACTGTGCAAGTGTCTAGCATCCAGCGGCACTATCACTCTGGTAGCCTGAACACAGAAGAATCGGAAGGCAGGAGTTGCCTACACCTGGAAAAGATTAGAGTACCACCCGGCTGAAGGCACTGTCCCGACGGGACTCGCTCTCCAGGCAGCAGTAAGCTGCGAATGTATGAACTGAAGACCATGTAGCGGCCTTGCAGATCTCTGTTACTGGCACTGAGCATAGGTTCGCCACCGATGTGGTCATTGCTCTCAAGCGATGCCAAACTGTTAAGGATTATCCCGGCTACAGTGTGTAAGATATCATGGCCTAATATTCAGCCCGCTGCAGACAAAAGTTAAAGTGGATATTCAGCACCAGATGCCAGATACCCACTGACACCGAATATCCAGTTTTGCCGCTGACCTCCATTGCTGTCTGGACAGTAGTGATATTCAGCCGCTAACCAGATAGCAAAATTACATAGTTAGGACAGCCATTGACCTGTCCTAACATTATGCAATTACCTATCCAGTTAGCGGGCTGAAAATCACCGCTGATCAGACGAGCGTTCCAGCCCCACCCACAGACCACTCTGGCACAGTCCCGATTGTGCCAAGGCAGCCTGTGGCCATATTAGAATGTAATTTTGTATTATGGTATATAAATGTTCGTGCCACTGAATATCGGGCTTAATGGGGTTTATGCAGTTGGCAGGCCCTGCAATGGGAACGCTCGCATTTCATCCACCACCTCATTAGTATTGTACTTAGAGCCTGCCTGGCATATCCAGCCATTAGTTTAGTTCTAAATTCCCTATGTAATAAACACAATAGTCACTGTTGAAAGGATCTTAATAATCCCACAAGCTTGTCTGCAAGTTTTCTGGTTATAGATGTATTTTTTAGAGCTAATGTGGTATTTGCATTTTTAAAATTTTATTGAGCATAACAGTAAGAACCTTGCTAAAATCATTTGAATCCCAGTAAGAATGCAACAGGAAATTATACTGTAAACTCTTAAGTAAAATACAATTTAAAAACGGTAAAAATGCTGGAGATTAGGAATATGACAAAAAATCTTTAATTAATAAATAAATATGACTCAGATTTGATGACCCATATTCATTTGTAGAATGAGTGGAGACAGATTTCTAAATATTTTGAAAGTATAAATAATGCACAAAAAGCAAATTTTTTTCAGAATAAAGAATGTGGCAGATTAGAAAGGGTGGCGGATGCAAGGAATGGCCTTGCAAAGGCAACTGTGGAGGAATTTAAGAAAGCCTGAAATAGACACAAATAGCACAGAGTATGGTCACTCCTTAGAGACTAATAGCGACTGAGGCATAAGCCTTCAAGGACAAAGTTCACTTCAGCAGATGCAAGGTTCAATCAGTCTCTGTCATTTTTGCTACTACAGCATAGTGTCGGGAACATCCGAAAAGATTTATTTGCTGAAAGGGTGGTGGATGCAAGGAATGGCCTCACAGAGACAAAAGTGGAGAAATTTAGGAAAGCCTAGAATAGACACAAATGGCACAGAGGCTGGTCACTCCGTAGAGAGACTAATACCAATTGAGGCATAAGCCTTCAAGGACAAAGTCCACTTCAGCAATCTTGGTCATTTTTGCTACTACAGATTAACTGATAGCCCTCTGGGATAAGCACAGAGGATCCCGAGAGGCAGAGAAGCGAAGAGAATACCACAGATCAGCAGGGGCTGACCTATTACAAAAGAAAGTCAACTGGATAGACTGGATGGGCCTTATCTGCTATTGTATTTTCTATTTATTTGTGAATAGAAAATGAAAAAAACTCTTTGCCTGAATTCTCTATTGAATTGTTAAATAAAACGTAATAAATAAGGAGAGCAGTACTGGCTAGAGCCTGGATATTGGCAGCTCATCACTAGCTATAGCTGAGCCCTCACCCTGCTAGTAATGGAGCAGAGGATTCCAGCTATGTACACCATGAAAACCTTGTGAAGGGGAGTGGAAGTGACTGGGATCTCTGTGACTACACCTCTACCATAGGAGCAGAATTCTGCAGCTCCCAGTGGGCATTAGGTTCCACAATAGGAGCTATTATGGTTCACACTGCCCCCATATGAAGAGGTGGCAACAGAAAGATTGCGAGGGCCTTGGTAGTACAGCACCAGTTTGAGGCTCTGACAAGTATGGGAATTGTATATTTCCTGTCTTGCACGGTTTATGTGAACCATGAGCTGAGAATGGGCTCTTCCTGGCTGTTTGACTAAGACTGAGATGCTGTACCACTTGGATTGGGGGATGAGGGGGACAAATGCCCAGGGATCTGATGAAACCCCAGCCAAACCAGAAGATGTAATCACCTCATCTAAAAAGGGTCATGTCAGCCCTGTCTTTTCTCCATAGCTCATGGCATCCTGTCAGGGACAATGGTATGTCTTTTTGGTGGTGGAAGAAAGGCTCTGTCTGCAGCTCTCAAACCAAATTTCTGGAACAATATTTTCCATTCTTGAAATCAAGATTTATAAGTGGTCATTGCAGAGAAACCGTCATGCAAAGGCCTCTATGAAATAACCTGTAGAATTCAGTAATATATGCTGGGCTGGTGCAAGGATATAAGGCATCCTAGGCAAACCTCATTGCTAGCGCTCTCCTGTTCCAGTCCTCGCCCCCATTATTGCTGCTGTCGCCCCTCTCAGGGACATGCAGTGACGGCAATACTTTTAAAACGACACCGTTTCACCTCCAGTGCTGCAGTACTGTTCATGCTTCCATACCCCTCCAATTCTACTTCCTTTTGCACGCAAACAGAAACACGAAGAGCAGCACAGCGCCAGAGATGAAGGTAACTCCAGCACTAAACGTATTGCTGCTGCCACATGTCCTGGAGAGGGGCGGCAGCAAGGGGCACCCTCAGACTGTTGGCACTCTAGGTCACCACCTAGTTTGCCTAATGGTAGTGCTAGCCTTGAATACATGTACTTCAATTCCATGGCTTAACTCACCCCAAACTAAATTATTTTTGCATTGTTGCAGCGGGAACATCACAAATTCCTGGCCGCAGCAACACAAAAGATAACAGGCCCTCTGTCTTTTAGAAGAACTGGTGATTTTTAAAAAAATAGCCTCCATCCCAATCCTGATCCCTTTTACAAAACAGGTACTTCCCAGATTCGAACAATACAGCTCTTACTGGAGTATCACTGGTGTCTAATGGAGACATTTCCAGGCCTCTTAGTCTTGCAGTACTTGTGCTTGGGATTAGGCTGCTAAACAAGGTACACTGCCAAAGATTCCATTCCATGCAACAGAAGGTTTGCCTCCTGGGCCACTAGTGTGCGCCATGTGCCCTCATCATTTACATATGCAATCATTGTAGAGCACCCGAACTATCATTCCCTTCACTAGAGGAGGGAGTTTAACAGTGCTAAAATGATGGATTTAGTTTCCAATCTGCTTATGGACCATGCAGCTTTGCTCTTGGAGCAAAGCCCTTATGCCACCCTATCCATGGCAATGAGTACCCCAGCTTACCAGGCATGCCTGGCATGAATACAATGAAATTGTGGAGCTCCAAATGCATTCCCTTCCAGAGATTTATGGGAGTAGACCATAAAAAGCATGCTGTTCATTATCAAGAGTGGCACAGGAAGGTGAGTATCAAAGTCCTGAGATCTGGGAGACCATCAAGTCGCCAAAGAGCCCTGAAAGGGGACTCATGCAAGTTCTTGGCCAGGGAAGACATTCTCAAGTCCAGCACTTTCTCTCAAAAAATCCTTTCAATTATAATTTTGATCACAACATAAGGGGGTCTGGGAAGAGTGGTGGATGAGAGGCACAGATAGCATTGTTTCACACTCACCCTTTACAGGGAGTCTCTCACTCCAGTACATATTTTACAATTCAATCACTAGGTGTGAAGCAAGGAATGCACTGCGCCTCCCAGACACTACAGAAGAAACCAGTCTACAGGAACAATAACACCAACTGCCCTGCCTCAGCTCTAGAGCCACCAGGTCCTGCGAAAGAGCAATCACAGCAACATGGATCATCACTTATTATTTATTTTCTTATTTATTATTTTCAAGTATTGGCTACAGTATCAGAAAATATAAGCAGATTACAATAAAATATACATAATAAGAAAAAGTATATACATAAAATCAATACAAAAACACAAAGTTACATTAAGTTGATAAAACAATCAAACATAAAAGCAATAAAAAGAGATGTATTAATACAATAATAATAATAAAATAAAAGGAGCTGCCTTCTCTGGAGGCGGCTCTCAGGGGAACGGACGTGGGTGTGAAGGTTTCTTACCTCCATCAAATGCTCTGGGAGAATGCGGAGCCCCTGCCGGTGGATGACCTTGCCAGGGCCTGGTCCGAGGAATTGGGGGAAGAGGTCTCTGCTGAGGGGCTGTTGAGTGCCTTGGCCGGCCTCCCAAAGTTAAGTGTCCGGGTGCTTCATCGTGATGCCCAGTTTAAAATACTACGTCGTCTATACTTTGCTCCGCATAGGGCGTGGCGGGCAGGGCTCGCCAGCACTCCTGGTTGCCCTCGATGTGCTGAGGCCCGCGCCACGCTGGGGCATATGTTCTGGACTTGCCCGAGGGTGCGATTGTTTTGGGGACGGGTGGTACGTTATTTGACTCAGTGCCTGCAATGTCCCCTATCTTTGAATGCTGGCAATGTGATCCTGGATGTGTGGACTGACGACTGGGGGGTTGGCCTTCGCCCTGGGACGTTGCACTGGTTGCGCTTGGTGCTGCTGCTTGCTCGTTTAACAATACTGCAGCAATGGGTGGATGCCTCGGGGCCTGTGTACAGTATCTGGAGAGTGAAGCTGCATGAACTTCTCCTTCTGGATCGTCTGTTTGCTGCCGGGCACCCGGGGCGGTGGCAGAGGTTCTTGGATGGCTGGGGGCTCCATCTTTCGCTTCTACCAGTCCGAGTGCGTCATAGGTGGTCTGTGATGGACAGGCCGCATTGGATGGTTGCAGTCACTGTCTACCTGCTTGGATGTCATGTGAAGTATGTATGCCATGAGGGGGGGGGGGGGGGTTTGTGTGTGGTTTGCAGACTGGGAGAGGGGTTGTCTGCCACATTACTGCAGGAGCTGGCATGTCCTAGCGACTGGATGAGGGATATGGTCCGGCCTGGGAGAAGAGTTCACCCTGGGCCTGTCCGGATCCTTGGGCTAGGCTTGCCGTACTGGGTGGCTGCGGGGTGCTAGGAGGTGGCACGGGAGGGGGGTTGTGGATCCTTCTTTCCCTGGGCTGCCCTGGGGGGTTTGCCTTCCCAGTTAGTTGTCTGGTTGAGGTGGCTGTTTATAATTGCCCTCTTCTCTGTCTGTTTGGCCACAGTGTATTACATCTGTATGTATATTTTTGCCTTTCCACCAGGGTGGCTGTATTATTTCTGTATATATTTCTGTATATATAGTTGCCTGTTGTATGGTGCTGGTGGAAAATTAATAAAACAAATTTGAACTAAAAGGAGCTGCCTTTTAGGACTATATTTTCTTAAAACATAAAACCATTACCTGAACCTAAATAGATAACTAATTTCATCATCTCTTCTACACACAAATACAAAAGCTGCAGTGTGTCAATTTGACATCTTGGAATGCCTACTGGAAAAGAAGGAACTAGAGCATGAAAACCCCAAAGTTGCCAAATCAGTGACAACAAGGAAGTGAAGGGTAGTGGTGGTTGGTGACTCCCTTCTGAGGGGTACATAGGCATCCATTTGCCGACCAGACATGATGTCCCTCAGATGTCTTGGATTTTTGCACCTAATAGACAGCACATTACTGAAAGTTTGTCAAGATTCACATAGTCTACTGACTATTACCTGATGCTGTTCATCTATGTTGGCACAAAGGATAGTACTAGGTATCTCTCCAACGTATCAAGAGTGATTTCATGACAAGGTGAAGCAGATAGATGTGCAGGTGGTGTTCTCCTGCGTACCAGGTATCCTCCCTGTTGAGGGTAAAAGTCAACACAGAGAAGCTTGCATCCTGGAGATGAATGCATGGATAGTGTTATCTAAAGGATTTCAGTTTCCTAGGCCATAGAATGATTTTCCAAGGTATGCTGAGCAGTGATGGCATCCACCTATCTAAGAAGGGTTGATGCGTCTTCTGCAGCAGACTGATTAGCCTGTTGAAAAGGGCTATAAATTAGGTTTGTCAGGAATGGGTGAAGAAAGCTCCCAGAGAAGTAAAAGTCCTTAGGTAAGTAAAACTTTAGATACCTCTGTAAAAATGGGAAAAGGGGGCAACATCTGGAAAGCAGTGTATACTACTGCCCATACTATGGGAAATAAGATTCTGGATCTAGAGGCTATAATGGAAGAGGCTGACTTGATTTAGTGGTGGTCTTGGAGACTTGCTTCATGAAGAACCATGACTGGGATATAATTACGCCAAGCTATAATTTATCCTGAATGATCCCTATCTCAGAAACTAAGCAGGGTTGGGGTTGGCTAGCACTTGGATGGGAGACAACCTTGGAATACCAGGTGCTGTAGGCTTACTGCATGGAAGAAACACCTGGCAATCTATTTCTGGTTGCATCTTGGGTCACCAGGAGTCAGCACACAACAACAACAACAAACTAGTTTATTCAGGAAGGACGCTGTAAGAAGAAAGGGAAGAGGGGTGAAACTATATGTAAAAAATAATATTAAAGTAACAGAATTGCAGGGCTGACAAGATTCGGAGGAGACACTGTGGATTAATCTGGAAAGAGGAAATGGAAAATCTATTTATATTGGTGTGATATACAGACCTCCTTCACAGGCAGAAGAAGTGGACAGAGATTTAATTGAAGCCATTCATAGTATTTCTATGAAAGGAGAAGTGCTACTACTGATAGGTGATTTCAATGTGCTGGATGTTACTATTACTACCTATCATTTGTATAGTGCTACAAGGCATACACAGCGCTTTAGAGACAGACCCCACTCATAAGAGCTTACAGTCTAATCAAGACAGACAATACAACAATGCGGGACTAGGGTCTATCTAGGGGAATGGTAAAGAAACACATAAGAGGTGAACAGAAGACTACAGGGATCAGGATGCAAAAGCAGTCTCATTCCCCAGACCCTGAAACCTCATAGGACAAGCAACAATGGGGATATGGCCTTTTCAGCCATGTGTACATTTTCACCAGGCTATATTCAGGAGCTTGAGCTATTGTACACATTGTCTCATTTTGCACTTGTGCTTCTTATCTCTGTTTGTTATTGGGGGGGAGAGGGGTTTGAGTCCACGCAGCCCTCAGAGCTCAGTGTCCCCAACCTGTGGGAATTTGCCACCATCATCTGAGATCGTTAAAATCCCCTCACAAACCGCGGACCAAAAACTGCAGAGCACCGACAGACGTTTAGAAACCTGAAGGAAAACAATCAAGAACTGGTTAAAAGATAGAAAGCAGAGGGTTGGGTTAAATGGCCAATTTTCCCAATGGAGAAAGGTGAATAGTGGTGTGCCTCAGGGATCTGTGCTGGGTCCGCTGCTTTTTGACATTCATAAATGACCTGGAAAGTGGAATAACGAGTGAGGTTATCAAATTTGCAGATGACACAAAACTGTTTAAAGTTGTTAAAACCGGGGCTTCCGGTGACGTCGGATACCTGATGGCTGCTTGACTCCACAGCTCCGTCCCGATCGTGGACTTAATGCCCTAACTAGCTGCTAACACCCCCCGAATAGCACCCCCGAGGCAAAGAAAGTGGTGGAGCCTACACTGCGGGCCGAATGGCGGCGAAAAAACCGAGTGCGGACCTAAAAGCCTTTATTTTTAAGCCTTCCACGGGGCCGCGGACCCCAGCGACCAAGATGGCGGCGGGCCGCGGCGAATCCGCCAGTGCAGCTGAAGTCGGAGGAAATGGTGGAGGGCCTAGTGAGATTCAGGCCCTTCGTGCAGACCTGCAGGGGTGGTTTGAGGCTTCACAGCAAGACTTTGAGAGCCTTAAGTCGGAGGTCCATAGCTGGCTGCAGGAGGTGAGAGGGGATCTGGCTGGCCTGGGGAGCCGGCTGGAAGAGGTGGAAACACAATTCGAGGAGCACGTGGGCCAGTGTGCCTTGGTGGAACAACGACTCGACTCGCTTAGCCAGATGCAAGAGGAGGTCTGGCAAAAGGTTGAGGACCTGGAGAACAGGTCCCGCCGGGCGAACCTGCGGATCCGGGGCCTCCCGGAGCAGGAAGGCTCGGTCAATTACTTGCTGCTGGCTGAGGAGTTCTGCGAGGCTGTCTTGCGGAGAGCGGAGGTGGCTATGGACTCTGTCTGTCTGCGGGTGGATCGAGCACACCGGGCGTTGGGTCCCCGCCGAGATAACCAGCCTCGGGATGTTCTTATGTGCCTGCATGAATATCGTACCAAAGAGCTAGTGCTGGCCGCAGCGCGGAAATTGGGGCGTATCAGATGGCATGAGGCTGAAGTGGAAGTCTATGCTGATATCTCTGGTATTACTATGCGGAAACGCCGCGCATATCAGCAGGTCACTAAGAAGCTGCGGGATGAGAATTTTCGCTACCGGTGGCTTTTCCCGGTGGGGCTCCAGTATTCGCTGAATGGTAAAGCCTATGCGGTGCACTCTGTGGAGGCAGCGATTGAGAGTATGCAGCAGATGGGCTGGTCGGACATACCGGCGCTGCCGCCGACTGTGACTGATGACCCTGCAAAGAGTGGTGCACAGTGGCCCAGTCATCTCCAGTGGAGCCGTGCTGCCGGGGGCGACAGGCGTTTGCGGAGGCAGCGACCCTCTCGGACCCCGTCTACTGTGGACACTTGAACTGGGTGTCTACGGGGCCCAGGGGAGGCCTTTTCTTTCTTGTTGGATGGGGTTCCTAGATATTTCTGGTCAGGCATGTGGGCTGGTTGTTTGCTTTTCAGGTGGGGGTTGCCTTTTCTAGGGGGGTTGTGTGTTTTCTTCTTATTTTTGTCTGTTTATACGGGGCTATGTGATTTTATATTGTTTGATCGGGGGGCTCTTGGGTCTGCGGTCCCTTTGCCGCAGGTCGGTGTGTGGGGGTGGAATGGGGAGGGGGGAGGGGGTTGTGTAGGCGGGAGAGGGGAGGGAGGGTGGGGGGGGAGGGGAGGGAGGGGAGTGGGGGTGGAAAGGGGGAGGGGGGGGTATTGTTTGTATTCGAAGACCTTATTCATATGGAGGGTGAGTGCCTTAGGCCATGGCTTCCTTTAATTTGGTAACAATTAATGCTAAAGGGCTTAACTCCTTCCGGAAGCGCCAACTTTTTTTCAAGGAATGCGATCGGCTGGGGGGTGATATTGTCTTTGTCCAGGAGACCCATCTTCGGGTGAGGGATGAGAGGTGCATGGGGCATAGGCACTTTCCTCAGCAATTCTTTGCCTCCAATAGGCGTGAACGGAGACGGGGGGGGTGTGGGGATTCTTCTTTCCTCTCGGGTGGTTGGGCTGGTGACAGACTGCCTCCGGGACGCTGGAGGTAGGTATGTTCTCCTAAAGCTTCAAGTGGGTGCAGATACTTTCACATTGGTCAGTGCCTATGCCCCGAATGCAAATCAAGGAGAGTTTTTTCTGACCTTGCAGGGGGTGCTCCTGGGGAAGGCCGCTGGGAAAATAATCATGGGGGGTGATTTTAATGTTGCCCCGGACCCCCGGGTGGACACATCTCGGGGGACGGCCTCTACCCCCAGGAGCCATCGCCTCAAGCTGAAACATTTGGTGAGCAAGCTGGATCTGGTAGATGCATGGCGGGAGGTGAACTATGGCCAACGGGACTACTCCTATTACTCCCCCGTCCACGGTACCTATTCCCGGATTGATTTATTCCTTATTGATAAAACCCTGCTGAGGGGGGTGAAGGAGTGTGGGATCCGTGAGCGCACCTGGTCGGATCATGCCCCGTTGACATGTCGGCTTCAGCTCGGCAAGCAGGGCCCCTGTCGGGCGTGGTGGAAGCTCAATGAGTCCCTGCTTGATGATCCCGAGGTGGTGCTTCAGGTCCGCGACACCATCTCTGACTACCTCTCTCTGAATGATACGGGTGAGGTTGGCCCGGGAACCCTCTGGGAATGCTTGAAGGCGGTGGTGCGGGGTAAGTTGATTTCGGTGGGGTCCCATAAAAAAAAGACCCGGCTGGCCCAACAGGAGAAACTTCTGGGTTCCATTCGGGATACTGAGAATCAGCTGAAGGCGCACCCGTCCGATAGGGCCTTGCGCGAGCTGTTGTGGGGATTCAAAAAAGACCTGAGTGAAATTCACCTTCATGAGATACAGTATAAGCTACAGTTGCTGCGACAGCACACCTTTGAATTTGGTAATAAAGCAGGGAGGTTGTTAGCTCGCAAGGTGCGGAAGTGGACTGCGCGCAATGCTATTCTCAAGATCAGGGATGAGCGGGGCCGTTTGCTCTGGCTAACTCAGGACATTGAAGATAGGTTTGTACAATTTTATCGGGACTTGTATACCCCGGAACATGACCCGGGCGAGGCAGTGCTCTCGGACTATTTGGAGGGTGTTCAGCTCCCTCGGTTGTCTGGGAAGGCTAGTGCGGATTTGTCTAAGCGCATAAGGGAGCAGGAGGTGCTTTCGGTGATTAAAGGCTTGAAGTCCCATAAGGCCCCGGGGATGGATGGGTTCTCTAATATTTTTTACAAGGTCTTTGCTGGGCAGGTCGTTGAGCCCCTCACAGCGATGTATAATTCCTTTAGTGATGGTGGTCCGTTACCGTCATCTTTGCGGCTGGCGGGGATTAGTCTCATTCCCAAAGAGGGGAAGGATCCCACGGATTGTGGTGCGTACCGTCCCATCTCTCTATTGGGCAGTGACTAAGATTTTCACACGGGTTTTGGCAAATCGGCTCCTGCCGAGTTTGGGACGGTTGATCCACCCCAATCAATCGGGGTTTGTCCCTGGTCAGTATACGGCCGATAACATTCGTCGAGCGCTGAACTTGATGTGGCAGAGTTCCCGAGCTGGGACGTCTCTGGCGCTGCTAGCGGTCGACGCTGAGAAGGCCTTCGACCGAGTGAGTTGGTCCTTTTTGTTTAAAACCCTGGAGAAGGTGGGGGTGCAGGGGGCTTTTTTGTCCTGGGTCCGGAGCCTTTATAATCAGCCCTTGGCGTGTTTAAAGATCAACGGTGCTGTTACCCAGGCTTTTGCACTACAACGGGGAACGCGTCAGGGCTGCCCCTTGTCCCCCTTGCTCTTCATTTTGGCGATGGAACCCTTGGCGCAGCGTGTTCGGGATTGTGCGGAGATCTCTGGCGTGCACGTGGGGACGGTGCAGCATAAGATCTCCCTGTTTGCTGATGACGTCTTATTTTTCCTTACACACCCTGAGGGATCCCTGACGGCGGTTCAGGTGGAGTTGGCTCGGTATGGGGAGGTCTCTGGCTTTCGCATGAACGTCTCTAAATCGGAGCTGCTTAATGTCTCTCTTACGGATAGGGAGGCTGCTCGGGTGCGGCAACGCTTCTCATTTAAATGGGCCCGCAATAGTATTCGTTATCTCGGAGTGCAGATTACAGCACAGTTTGGGCAGCTCTTTTCCGCTAACTACGTACCGGCTTGTGCCAATATGTTTCGGGAACTGGAGAGGTGGGAAAGCTTTGAGGTGTCCTGGCTGGGCAGAATTGCGCTGCTAAAAATGATAGCGCTGCCCCGACTGCTTTATTTGTTTATGAATCTGCCCATAAGGGTGCCCCGCTCCTTCCTAGTGAAGATCCAAGCTCGGTGTTCCAAGTTTGTGTGGCGTGGGAGAGGGCCACGAGTGGCGCGGACTGTTTTGTGCGCACCTAAGTCCGAAGGAGGGATGGGGCTCCCGCTGTTTTCTCGGTATTATGAGGCTGCCCGGGTGCGAGAGGCCTTTGAATGGGTGTTTCGGGAAGAGGCGGAATGGGTGATCCTGGTTGGGGCGACTGTGCAGCGACCCCCTACGCTGGCAGCTTTGCTATGGGGGACGGGGGGTGGGGAGATAGGGGAGAATCCATTCCTAAGGTTAACTCTGGGCTATTGGCGCAAATGGCGCCTGAAGTGGTATGGTGGGCGGGGAGCCTCGAAGTTTATCCCAATTGTGGGCAACCCTGATTTCCTCCCTGGCCTTCAGGACCCCGCCTTTGCCCGGTGGGTGGAGAGGGGCCTGCAGTTTGTGGGCCAATTACGTGAGGGGGGAGACTGGGTTACTTTTGAGGATTTGGTGCGTGGCTTTCAGCTCCTCCCCGCGGATCGTTTTCGGTACCTGCAGGTGCTTCATTTTTCCCAGTCCATGGTGCGGAGGGGGCAGGGCGAGCGGGGAGAGGCTGTGGATGAGCTCCTCTCTAGGGGGCAGATTAAAGGGTTAATCTCTGCCTTGTATAGATTAATGGATTTCACGGATTGTGCTGCTTGGTCTCATAGGCGGGCTTGGTTATGTGACTTGAACCGGTCGTGGGAGGGGCCGCAGTGGCAGGGGGTTTGTAAAGGTTTGCTGACCGGAGTAGTGGCTAGTACTGTACTGGAGCATAACTATAAGATGCTGTACCGCTGGTATCTCACACCGCAGCGGATGCAGAGATGGCGGGGGGGCCCAGCACTTTGTTGGCGACAGTGTGGGGGTGTGGGTTCTTTTATGCATATTTGGTGGGACTGCCCGGCCATCCAACGCACCTGGGGGGAACTGAAAGATTGGTGTGGTTGTGTGGTTGGGCGGCCTGTTTCCTGGGGTCCCTGTATGGCATTGCTTGCAGTGGGGAGTGATTCTCTTTCCGGTGACCTGGCGGGGTGGTGTGGGATTATATGCACTGCGACCCGCCAATGTATTGCAAGACAGTGGCGGAGTTTGGAGCCACCCTCTCTTTTGATGATCCAGAACCAGGTTGCTCACCTTTATCTGATGTACCGCCTTACTGCGTTGAGGGTTAAAAGGCCCTTGCGCTTTCAATCTGTGTGGGATCAGTATTCTAATTGGTGTCAGGGGGCTCAAGATTAACGTATTTTGTTTGTTCCTATTTTTGGTGCCAGGCCTAGTGTTCTGATTGTGTGGGAGTGGGTCTTCGACTGCCTTGTGACAGTTTTGTTGGGGGGGGGGCGCGGGGGGGGGGTTGGGTGTTTGAGGATTATTACTGTGTTTGTTTTCTCTTTACTGTATCGTGGCCCTTGGGCCTTATGGTTGATAAACAATAAAGGAAAAAAAAAAAAAGTTGTTAAAACCCAAGGGGATTGCAGAAAACTGCAGGAGGATCTGGATAAATTGGAAGACTGGGCATTAAAATGGCAGATGAAATTTAATGTGGACAAGTGCAAGGTTTGCACCTAGGAAAGAACAACCCACACTATAGTTACACGATGCAAGGCTCCACATTAGAAACCACCACCCAGGAAAAAGATTTAGGAGTCATCGTGGATAACATGTTAAAACCCTCCACCCAGTGTGCAGCGGCGGCCAAGAAAGAAAATAGAATGCTAGGTATCATAAGGAAAGGGATGGAGAATAAAACAAAGGATGTTATAATGCCTCTGTATCGTTCCATGGTACGACCGCACCTTGAATATTGTGTGCAATTCTGGTCACCGTATCTTAAAAAGGACATAGTGTTATTAGAAAAGGTACAGAGAAGAGCCACCAAAATGGTGAAGGGGATGGAAGGCTACTCCTATGAAGAGAGGCTAAGAAGGTTAGGGCTCTTTAGCCTGGAGAAGAGACGGCTGAGGGGAGATATGATAGAGGTCTATAAATTAATGAATGGCGTGGAACAGGTAAACATAGATCAATTGTTTACGCTATCAGAATATAGAAAGACTAGGAGACATGTAATGAAGCTACAGGGTAAACTATTTAAGACAAATAAGAGAAAATATTTTTTTCACTCAAAGTGTAATCAAACTCTGGAATTTGTTACCGGAGGATGTAGTAAAGGCTGTTAGTGTAGCTGGGTTTCAAAAAGGTTTGGACAAGTTCCTGGAGGAAAGGTCCATAAACCATTATTAAAAAGGGACCCAGGATATCAATGCTTGACCCAATACAAGCATTGTGGAACCTGTGTCTCTTGGGGATACTGCTAGGTACGTATGACCTTTTGACCGTATAAAGTTTTGCTTACCAATCTGCTACATTTCTTTGAAGGCATGAATAAACACGTAGATAAGGGCGAGTCAGTTGGCATAATGTATTTAAACTTTCAGAAAGCATCTGACAAAATCCCATATCAGAGACTCCTGAGGAAGTTAAAAAATCATGGCATAGGAGACAGTGTCCTATTGTGGATTGGAAACCAGTTGACAGATAGAAAACAGAGAGTAAGGATAAATGGTCAATTTTCTCATTGGAGGAAGATGAATACTGGAGTACCCCAGGAATCTGCATTGGGACCAGTGCTTTTTAACATATTTATTAAGTATTTGGAATTGGGAACAGAAGATGAGATGATTCAGTTTGCAGATGCCATAAAAATATTCAGAGTTGCTAAACTGCATATGGATTGTGAGAAACTGCAGGAGGACCTTGTGAGACTGGGCATCCAAATAGCAGATGAAATTTAATGTGGACAAGTACAAGATGGAGTTGATCGTGTACTCTTTCAAAAAAAATACAAGGAGTAGGGGGCATGCCATAAAGCTACAAAGTAGCATATTTAAACAGATAGAAGGAAATATTTTTCACTCAATGTATAATTCGTTTTGGAACGCATTGCCCACAGATGTGGTAAAAGCAGGTAGTATAGCTGGGTTTAGAAAGGTTTGGGCAAATTCCTGGAGGAAAAGTCTGTAAACAGTTATTATGAGGAGAAAAACCATGCTTATCTCTGGGAATAAGTAGCATGTAACTGGTTACTTTTGGGATATGTCAGGTACTTGTCACCTGGATTGGCCACTATTGGAAACAGGACACTGGACTTGATGGACCTTTGGTCTGACCCAGTATGGCACTTCTTATGTAAGTAGGGATTGTCTTTTTCTTTTAACTGCCTATCTCTTTTTTATAATGAGTCTAGTGAGTGCCACCAGAGACAAGTTTAAAATAGTTTTCTCTTTTGCGGGTGCGGGATGGGTTCTGTCCAAGGCCAGATTTCAAGTGGGATGCCTACAGGTAGACATCCTCTGCTCCTCTTGTCCCCCCCCCCCCCCCCCCCGTCAAGATCATCCCTTCACCTGGGTAGTAGCAGCAGTGAAGTGTTATTTTGGCTTTTGCAGAACTCTGCATGGGGTGTTCGAATCATCTGGTGCAGACAAGTCCTTGAGTCCCTGACACACCCCTCCCCCCTCAGCTCACACAGGCTTCCTGTTATGTGCTGTTGAGTCGGTGTCAACTCATGGCGACCCTCTGGATAATTGTTCTAAACTGTGTTCAGTCTTCAGTCAGGCGGCTCACTGTTGACCGAGTCACCGATAGCTGCTGTTATTGTATCGATCCATCTCATTGCTGGCCTTCCTCTTTTGCGTTGACCTTCTACTTTGCCAAGAATGATGTCTTTCTCTAATGATCTCTCTCTTTGCACGATGTTTCCAAAGTATGAAAGTTGAAGTCTTGTCATCCGAGTTTCTAAAGAAAGTTTAGGTTTGATCTCCTCTAGTACTGACTGATTTGTTCTTCGGGCAGTCTATGGAATAGACAGTATTCATCACCAGTACCATAATTCTCAAAATACCCTCACAATATCTGCCGCACCAGCAAAACTGCCAGCTCAAGGGCCTTCATTTATGTTGCCCCTACCCTCTGGAACACACTCCCAGATAAAAGATGATAAAAGACCTTTGGGCTTTTCGAAAGGAACTCAAAACACACCTGTTCATCCAATACTATAGCCAGTAACTTTAACCAGTTCCCACAATCATCCTAACCTCTCCTCTATCAAATTCCGGACATCTTACCTAATCCATCATATCAATGAAGATTGTTTACTAGTAAATTATGATTTGCATATAGTCATGGAAAAAGTCATCTTTTTCTTCTGATTGCAAATAAGTTATACATTGTTTAATGTAACCTTATCAGCTATATTTACTGTTCACTGTAAATAAGTTCTACTGACATTATAATGTAAATCTAATTTTTGTTCATTGTAAACCGCCACTGATCACTGAAAGTGTCAGTATATAGAAGTTTACAAATAAATAAATAAAATTCAAAGGCATCAATTTTCTTCCTGTCTATCTTTTTCACTGTCCAACTTTCGCATCCATATGAAATTATTGAAAATACCATGGCTCGAACAAGTTGAATCTTTGTATGGAAAGAGACATCTCTGCTCTTGAGAATCTTGTCTAGGTCCTTCATAGCCATTCTTCCCAGAGCAATGCGTCGTCTGATTTCTTGACTGCTTGTTGTTTCTTTATTGATATTTTCCAGTTGTCAGGATCTTTATCTTCTTTACATTAAGGTGAAGGCCCATTTTAAGACTGTTTCTTGATCTTGAGAAGCAAATGTTTCAGATCGTCTTCACTTTCAGCCAGTAATGTGGTATCATCAGCACAGTGAAGGTTCTTGATGAGTCTCCCACCAATCTTCACACCTCTGTTGTTTTCATACAGTCCTGCTTATAAATTAAACAGGTAGGGGGGAAAGTATGCAGCCTTGTCGTACGTCTTTGCTGATTTTAAACCATTTGGTTTCTCCTTGTTCCTTTCAAACTGTTGTTTCTTGATCAATGTAAAGGCTGTGCAAGAGAACGATCAGGTATACCCATGCTTCTTAATGTGGCCCAGAGTTTCACATGGTTTACACAGTCAAAAGTCTTGTTGTAGTCAATAAAACACATCTAGATATCCTTTTGGTATTCTTTAGTCTTTTCAAGGATCCATCTCACATCTGCAATGATGTCTCTTGTTCCTCGCCCTTATCTGAACCCTGCTTGCACTTCAGGTAGTTCTCGTTCCAGGTATAGTTGTAGTCTCTGATGAATGATCTTCTGTAGAATCTTGCTGGCATGTGGGATCAAAGAGATTGTGCGATAATTTCCAGTCAGTTGGATCACCTTTCTTTAGTATTGGTATAAACACAGATCTTTTCCAGTCAGTTGGCCATGATGTTGTCTTCCAAATTTCCTGGCAGAGCCTTATAAGTATGGTCACAGCTGCATCAGATTGCTGTAATACTCCAATGGGAATGCCATCAATGCCCCGTGCTTTGTTCTTTCATAAGGCTTTCAATGCAACTTTGACTTCTTTTTTCATCACCAATGGTTACGGATCATAAGGTACAGGTTAAAACGGCTGTTGGTCCATTTGATTTATTTGCCATTTTTGTATATACCGCCTTTCAGTTTTATCAAGGTGGTTTACAATGAACATAACAGTTTTACATGGAACGGGTACATTCATCAACTATTTTATATGTAACAATTAACAATTGTCTTGTAAATTTCAACCATTAACTGTGCAACATTTCAATAACTATTTACAGTGTAGCTTTAGGACTATGTTTGGTGTAGTGTATACATTGTGGGTGGGGTTATTGGTAGGGGATCTTGAATGTTAAGGCTGTGTATTTGATATGGTGTCAAAGTATTACGTGAAGTGGTGAGTTTTTAGATGTTTGATTGATTTCTTTGACTGGGTGACCAGGGAGTTGGACCGAGGGAGAGCCCTAGATGTGGTATATTTAGATTTCAGTAAAGCCTTTGACACTGTTCCTCACAGGTGACTTATAAACAAACTGAGCACCCTAGGGATGGACCCTAAAGTTACTGCTTGGGTTAGAAATTAGTTGGGTGGGAGGCAACAAAGAATACAGGTAAATGGAGCTCACTCTGAGGAGAAGGATGTTACCAGTGGTGTGCTCCAGGGATCTGTCCTTGGTCCGATTCTTTTTAACATATTTTCAGTAACATTTATGTATTACTGTAAACCGCTCTGATGCTTTGGCCTAAGCGGTATATCAAATGTAATAAACATAAACATCTTTGTTAGTGATATAGCGGAAGGGCTGTCGGGTAACGTTGGCCTCTTTGCGGATGATACCAAAATCTGCAATAGAGTAGACACCCAGGAAGGTGTACATAACATGAGGAGGGATCTAGCTAAGCTTGAAGAATGGTCTAGAATTTGGCAGCTGGGATTTAATGTTAAAAAATGCAAGGTCATGCATTTGGGCTGCAGCAATCCAAGGGAGCAATATAGTATAGGGGATGAAGTACTTTTGTCCACTAAAGAAGAGCGGGACCTAGGCATGGTTGTGTCTGATGATGTTAAAGTAACTAAACAGGTAGAAAAGGTGACGGCAAAAGCTAGAAGGATGCTTGGGTGCATATGTAGAGGAATGGCTAGCAGAAAAAAGGAGGTAATAGTGCCTCTGTATAAGTCTTTGGTGCAACCTCATTTGGAGTATGGTGTGCAATTCTGGAGATCGCACCTTCAAAAGGATATAAACAGGATGGAGTCAGTACAGAGGGTGGCTCCTAAAATGGTTAGTGGTCTTCATTATAAAGCATATGAGGACAGATTTAAGGATCTTAATATGTATACCTTAGAGGAAAGGCGGGATAGAGGTGATATGATTGAGATGTTTAAATACCTCAGTGGCATAAATGTACAGGGGGAGAGCCTCTTTCAATTGAAAGCAAGTTCTGCTACGAGGGGACATGGGATGAGGGTGAAGGGGGATAGATTCAGGAGTGATATGCGGAAATATTTCTTTATGGAAAGAGTGGTAGATCCATGGAATAGTCTCCCAGTGGAGGTGGTAGAGATGAGGACAGTAACTGAATTCAAAAAAGCATGGAACAAACACAGAGGATCTCTAAAGGAAAAAAGGGGACTGTTGTAGTTGTTGATATGGAAGGACAGACTAGATAGGCCATGTGGTCTTTTTCTGTCGTCATATTTCTATGTTTCCGGAAGTCGGCGCTATTTGTCGTTGCTCCTAGGTGATGTGGGAGTGAGTTCCATAGAGATGGGCTGTGGTATTAAAACACTCTGAAGTGATGTTTGGGAGGTGCTGGACATGATAGAAGCTGTTGACAGGATGTTTCGGTGTTGCTTCTTCCTTGATCGAGTATCTGGCACCCTCTGGACAAGTTCTTTTAGGCATTCAGCAGACTGGTTGTGCAGGATCTTGAAAGTCATCATTATTGATTTGTATTTTATTCATGATCGAATGGGGAGCCAGAGTAGGGATTTTAAGATTGGTGTGATGTGTCCATATTTTTTTTGTTCTGGTAATTAGTTGGGCTGCTGTGTTTTGCGCAATTTGTAAGGTTTGCGTTGCACATTTGGGTAGTCCTTGAAGAATCGGGTTGCAATAATCAAGTTGGGGTGTGATTATTGCCTGACACACAGTGCAGAAGTGGTTATGGTCAAGTAGAGGTCGTAGGTTTTGAACGATCTTCATTTTGTAGTAGGCTTTGAATGTAGTTTTCTTGATGTGTGATTGGAAGTTGAGCCTTTGGTCCACATGTATCCCAAGATATTTCACTTCATTCTTCACAGGGATTGGTCGGTATCCTATTAAAAAATTATCTGGTTAAATACGGTGTCTTGTGATTATGAGGGCTTCAGATTTGTTGTAGTTGATTATGAGGTTGTCTTGTGCTAGCCATTCTGTAACTGATGGTGGAGGAGGTGATGGTGGAGTAATCGGGTTTCCTGGTGTCCAATGGGATGTAGATCATCAGGTCATCTGCGTATAGGTGGTATTGTATATTGTGTTCCTGGATAATTTTGCATACTGGTTGTATGTGTATGTTGAATAGAAGGGCAGATAGTGCAGAGCCCTGAGGTATTCCTTGATGTAGTGGGAAAGGTCTGGAAGTTCTGTTCTTGATTTGTGTCTGTCGATCAGATAGATATGAGCAAAACCATGATCTTTATTATATAATAACTCTGTATATTCTTTCCATCTTTTCTTGATCTGCTCAGCATAGATCCTTGAGCATCTTGTAACATTCCAATTCAAGGCTGGAATTTTTTCTTTAACTCTTGTAGCTTTAGGAAACCATGCAAACTGAGGAGGTGGCCAGGATCTGTCAGTGCCGAAGGACTCAAAGGCCCTGTGCTAAGTTCTGTAAAAGGTGAAGAAACACTTTTCCCTGCCGCTCGAAATCACCTGTGGTCTGAAATCTAAATTAAAGTGTGCATGCAATGGCAACACTCTGGTGCCTATCAAAATTTGGCACTGGAGGTAGTTGCCTATGTCTAAATCTGGATCTGGCTCTTCCGCTTTTATCCACGGACAAAAATAGACTGGCAAATGGATTCCATAGAGGGAAGGCAGGAACAACTGGTGCAGATGCAGTGAAATCAATCAATGATTTTAAATTGCTGGGGAAGGGCACTGGACACACCAGCTTGTGAAGGGTTGGCCTCAGAGTTAGTTCCAGGTGTGGGCGCCCTAGGGAAACCTTAAGTTGTATGCCCTCCCTGGCTGTCAGACTCTATTGTTCATCTTTGAATGCCCTGCACTTTGCTGCCTGCTAGAAGCTGCTGACTCCTTAGGTGAGCACCTAGTTTACCTAATGGTTGGGCAGGTCCTGCTCCTCTACAGCAAAGTCCATCTCTTTCCCCCCTCCCCTCCAGCTAAGAGAACTGGCAGTATTAGCCTTACATTCACTAGGGTTATAGTAAAGCAGGACCTTGCTGCACATGCAGTCTGCAGTCCAGGCACAGCAACCCTGTGGACGCCTAGGCTCCACCATAAGGAAAAGGCACGAGACGATTTAGAGAACAGCAAGTCTCCCACCTTTTCCTAGCTCGTCGTTTTCATTTCCGTCGACAACCCCATCTACGACGAAGCAGACCTCCTCGACGAGCTGCAGCACAAATGTCGCGCCTTTTACCACGAGCATGCGCAGTAACAGCCAGTACCGAACCGGAAGCAACGGCGGTTTCTTACAGGCCGTAGTGAATATGAAGATGCGCATGCGCCAATGACAGCTGACCTAGAAGCTATGGGAGAGATATGTCCGTAAAGATGCGCATGCGCCAATGACAGCGGACCTAGAAGCTATGGGAGAGATATGTCCGTAAAGATGCGCATGCGCCAATGACAGCGGACCTAGAAGCTATGGAAGAGATATGTCCGTAAAGATGCGCATGCGCCAATGACAGCGGATCTAGAAGCTATGGGAGAGATATGTCCGTAAAGATGCGCATGCGTGGTAGGGGTTGTTTTCGCTCCTTCGTCAGTCGGTAATCACGAGAGTTAAATGCAGACGAGAGACAGGAGAGAGGAGGTGCGCCGGAGCTCATTGTCAACGGCAGCGAGGTAAACGTTATGAGAAAGAAGCTTAATGTGTGGAGAAATGCGATCGCTTGGGAACGCTGCTTTAGCATCTCGGGGTCAGGGTGCAGCAGGTGATCTTGAGTCCATACGAACGACCCAGCCCAAGAACTATTAACCTCTGCAATCCTTCCTCTCTGTTGGTCCCATGCTTTTTTAAATTCAGTTACTGTCCTCATCTCCACCACCTCCACTGGGAGACTATTCCACGGATCCACTACTCTTTCCGTAAAGAAATATTTCCGCATATCACTCCTGAATCTATCTCCCTTCACCCTCATCCCACGTCCCCTGGTAGCAGAACTTGCTTTCAATTGAAAGAGGCTCTCTCCCTGAACATTTATGCCACGGAGGTATTTAAACATCTCAATCATATCACCTCTATCCCACCTTTCCTCTAAGGTGTACATATTAAGATCTTTAAGTCTGTCCTCATATGCTTTATAATGAAGACAACTAACCATTTTAGTAGCCACCCTCTGCACCGACTCTATCCTGTTTATATCCTTTTGAAGGTGCGATCTCCAGAATTGCACACCATACTCCAAATGAGGTTGCACCAAAGACTTATACAGAGGCACTATCACCACCTCCTTCCTGAGGGCTATTCCTCTCCCTGTGCACTTAGGCATCCTGGCTTTTCTTCATTGTCTGTTTAGCCACCTTAAGAACATCAGACGTCATCGCTCTACATCTTGCTTTTCTTTTGTAGACAGAAGTACTTCATCCCCTATACCAGCGATGGCGAACCTATGGCACGCGTGCCAGCTGTGGCACGCGAAGGCCTTGCAGCTGGCACGCGGGAAGGTCCGCAATTAGGTTTTTTTTTTTTTTTCAATTTTACTTGTCTGCTGCCGCTGTCGGGGCCGCCGCAGCAAAATCGAGCGTGCCGCGGGGCCCCCCTGTACCCGGCAGAGCCTGCCCTCCCCGTAGCAGCTCTCTCTTTGGCAGCTCTCTCTTTGGAGCTGCAGTCAGACGCGCCGGCTTGCAGAGCGCGAAGGGAAGAGTTTCCCTTTCGCGACTCTGTTAAGCCCGCGGGGGCTGATGGGAACTTCCCATCAGCCCCCGCGGGTTTAACAGAGCAGCGAGGGAGAAACTCTTCCCTCGCGCTCTGCAAGCCGGCGCGTCTGACTGCAGCTCCAAAGAGAGAGCTGCTACGGGGAGGGCAGGCTCTGCCGGATACAGGGGGGCCCCGCGGCACGCTCGATTCTGCCGCGGTGGCCCCGACAGCGGCAACAGACAGGTTTTCTTTTTTTTTTAATTTTCCCTGGGCTGGGGGGGGTGTTAGGAGTGGTGATGTGATGGGCTGGGTGGGGGGGGTTAGGAGTGGTGATGTGATGGGCTGGGCTGGGCTGGGGGGGGTTAGGAGTGGTGATGGGCTGGGCTGGGGGGGTTAGGAGTGGTGATGGGCTGGGCTGGGGGGGGTTAGGAGTGGTGATGGGCTGGGCTTGGGGGTTAGGAGTGGTGATGGGCTGGGCGGGTTAGGAGTAGTGATGGGCTGGGCTGGGGGGGTGTTAGGAGTAGTGCTGGGCTGGGGGGATTTAGGAGTGGTGATGGGCACTGGGCTGGGGGGGTAGGAGTGGTGATGGGCACTGGGCTGGCTGGGGGGGTTAGGAGTGGTGATGGCCACTGGGCTGGCTGGGGGGGTTAGGAGTGGTGATGGGCGCTGGGCTGGGGGGGTTAGGAGTGGTGATGGGCGCTGGGGGGGCTTAAACTAAAAATTGGGTGATGGGGGATTAGGACTGGAAATGGGCTGGTGGGATTAGGACTGGAAGTGGGTTGATGGGGGGTTAGGACTGGTAATGGGCTATGGGGCGGCTTAAACTGAAAATTGGGTGATGGGGGATTAGGACTGGGAGTGGGCTGATGGGGAGGTTAGGACTGGTAATGGGCTATGGGGGGGCTTAAACTGAAAATTGGGTGATGGGGGATTAGGACTGGAAATGGGCTGGTGGGATCCGGACTGGGCGTGGGCCCTGGGGGGCTAGGACTGGTAATGGGTTGGGGTTGCTAGGACTGGAAATGGGCTGAGTGGAAGGGGGCTTGAACTGCAAATAGCTGTTGGGGATGGGGCTTGGAATGGAAATGGGCTGAGGGGAAGTGGGGGGCTTGAACTGCAAATAGCTGATGGGGACGGGGAGTGGAAAGGAAATGGGCAGAGGGGAAGTGGGGGGATAAAACTGCAAAAAGCTAATGGGGAGGGGGATGGGAATGGAAATTGGCTGTGTGGAAGGGGGCTTGAAGTGCAAATAACTGGTGGGAGGGGGGGCTTGGAATGGGCTCTTAGGGGAGGGAGCTAGGACAGGAACTGGGCTGATGGATGGGCTAGGATAGAACTGAGAATTGGGTGTTGGGGGAGCTAAGATTGGAAATGGGCTGTGGTGGGGGCTTGGATTGAAATGGACTCATGGAGGGGCTAGAACTGGAGGTAGGCTCATGGGGGGCTTGGATTAGAAATGGGCTGAGTGGAGGGGAGCTAGGATTTAACATGGGCTGATGGTGGGGCTAGGAAAGGACTAGAAATGGGCTGATGGAGGCTGGTATTGGAAATGAGCTGATGAAGGGACTCGGATAGGACTGGAAATGGATGGGGGAGCTAGGACTGGAAATGGACTGATGAGGGGACTAGAAGGGAGCGGATACTGGGTGGGGCTGGAACTAAAAGGGAGCTGATGTTGGGGGAGATTAGAAGGGGATGGGGCTGGGAGAATGAAATGGAGAGGGGAAAAATATTTTGTGTGTGAGGGAAGAAAAATGTACAATTGGCCGGGTATTGGGAGAGTAAGTGGGGATTGAGGATGGAGGGGTAAAATTTGAGTGGATGAAATAGGAATGAGGAAAGAGCAAAAGGAGAAAGATTAGTATGTTAAAGCGGATGTAGAGAGAGAGAATGGAAAAAAAAACTAGAAGAGAGAAGAAAGGACAAATGGACAGCAGATGATGGAGAGTTAGCAGAAAACATGAAGAAACCAGAAGAAAGTGGCTGGAGCAATTGCAACTGTGTAACTGAGCTGAGGTATTCTGTTTATGTAATTCCTTTTTGACATTGCCACTTGTTCTCTTTCCCCAGTAGGTCATGTATTGTTGTTCTCTGAAATGTATTGGTTTAATATTTGCAGTGTTGCCTTTTGATAGTTAGGGTGTGGTGCTTTGTGAGTCCTGGTAATGCTGTCAGGATACGGCGGGTTTGCTATTGGTTCTAAATGGGCAGTGTTTGTAGTAGTTCCTAATGTGCCTGGCGGTTGGCACTGGATTATAGTAATGTAGAAATCTTTTAGTCTGTCTTTATCCATACACTCATTAAGAGACATGTTTACTAAAAGTTAGTGTATGTTAGCATTATGCAAATATTTATGCAAATTGACGTGCTGGCACTTTGAGGAAATTCTTTGGTTTTGTGCGGCAGTTTGGGCACTCGGGCTCAAAAAGGTTAGCCATCACTGCCCTATACTATACGGCTCCTTTAGAATTTTGCAGCCAAAATGCATGACCCTGCATTTTTTAGTATTACATCTCAGTTGCCAAATAAAGGAGAACTAAAATATTATGCTTCCATCCCAAGATAGATTGGGATGGCTTGGCCAGGGAGAGCAGCAGAAAAGTTAATCAAGCCAGGGTCTGGGTGGCTACCACCAAGAAACTGACTTTGGTAGCCCCTCTCTCTGCAGTCCCATCATCTCAGACTGCAGAGCTCTAAGGCCATTACCCAACTTCTCCCTCATCTCCCAGCCCAGCTGCTCCTATCTAGCCATGTGACTCAGAATGAAGGCATAGCATTTTAGTACTTTCTTTATGGCATGGGAGAAGCAGTGTAAGAAGGGATTGACCTCTCCATCTTTGGAGCCTTAATAGTTATGTTTTCAGAATCTTGTATACAAAATATGTGCTGAACGTTGTTTCCTATAAGTGCTTCTTGCAACTATTTAGCTGGAATTTCCAGGGACTCCCCAGGAGGTGGGGAGGGGGTTGCAGAGCAAGGGGATTCCTGAAAAAGGTGTGAGCTAAATCTAAAATCACTCCCCTTCCTCTGGTTCTCTTTTGCATTTCTTGCTCAGAATTTAAGCCCTCTAACAACCACTGCTGCTGCTGGATCTTGCTCTCAGAGAGAGTTTCTGTGTTGCCCTGTTCTGAATGTCAGGTGCAGATAAATGAAGAGTCATTAGTCTCTGCTGGCCTTGAAAGCTGAACCTTTTTTTTCACTTTGATCACAATGTATGTTTTTTCTTATGCGAGTAGGAACTGAGCACATAAAGTTTCAGAATAAGCTAAGGATAAGTGCTTTCCAGGAGCTGTGAGTGCCACATGTTAGCATGTGTTTATAGTATGTATGCGGTCTCCTTAAATTTAAATGAATAGTTCTGCGTTTACTTGCTCCTCTCTTGAAGTGTGTTAGTGTGTATAAGATTTGGGTGTTGCATCCTTTTTTTAACATATGCCATAATATCAGATGAAGCTAATCTCTTTATTTATGGCAGTCTATTTAGGATTTAAGCCATTTCTTCTCATTTTCTCTAATATTCGCTATCTAGGAAATAACATTTAAATAAAGGATTCTGTGCATTCTGCAGTACATTGTTAATGTTCTCTTAAGTTCAAAGTGTTTTTAAGCGCACTGTGATTACAAGAGCTTGCCTCCTTCTGATGCCTTGGACATGTCTGACTACATTTATCAAGAAGTATTCTGTGAAAGCGAATGTTTGCTCTTGACATGCTGCAGTCATTATCAAGGAAGTAAATGGAAGAAACCAAACTAGAGCCAGAGCTGGGAGCCTGAGAACAGGCAGCCCATATGTGTATCCCAGGGGCAAACTGCACAGCTTCTAGGGAGGGAAACTACCATGTCAGAGCAACAGAGGCTTGGAGTGTCCTGCCATATCTGAGAAATGGAAGAATCATGGCTAAGCTTAAAGCTCTAACCCCTCACAGAGAGCCTGGTACTCTTCCTGTGAGGATGAGTAACTTGTTTAATAGAGCGAGAGAGATCAGAATCCCTCACTCTTATTGATCTGGTCCCAGTTCTACTTCAGTAGTTCATGCTTCACATTTGGATTAAAACTATGGCAAACATTGTCTTGCAGTCCATGCATTCAAAGAAGGTGGCTGCATAAAGCTAAGATTCTTTGACTATAAAGCATGCTGATCCTATTTGATGCAAGCTTCATTGTAAGCATAAATATGTATCTAGGAGAAAGTTTGAGTACATCTGAGACATTCAGCTTTCTATTAATGAACATTTAGACATCCAAATTGTCAACCCTTCTGTTTTCTAGCTGAAGATCTGTGGTTGTATATTCCGAAAGCTCCTTTTTCTGTTGAAGCATGTGTTTGCATACTCTTATTTGTTGATCGAAGAACATGTGATCTTATTATTTATTTAACAGATTTTGCTATACCATTTTTTTACCTGTCAAAACAGTTTACATAAAACTAGGTGAAAACGTAGAACTCTAGCATGCACTTTGGTTACATGATATGTTATATATTAAGCTATTATAAACTCCTGTTCATATCTTACTGATAGCATCATTGATAATGGGGCTTGACAGTAGTTGGGGGGAGTTTGAGAAAGAGTAGTGGGATGTTCTAGGTGGGGAGTGCTTCATCTGGGGTTAGAGGACTGTGTCTATGGGGGGCGTGCCTGAGAGATTTCAAGTAGGAGTTTTAGGGAGGAGGGGAGGGAGATATCTTGTGGGCCTGCAACAGGTTATGTTCGGTTGGGAGTCAGAGCCAAAGTGCTCTGGAAAAAATTAAAAACCCATCTCTTTCAAGAAGTCATCAGTTGACTTGATGTTTCTTAGTGTGGAAGGTAGGGGTGTAGAGTGAGAATGCTCTGTGGCATGTATTTTGCTTACTCTTGCAAAGCTGGGGTGAAAGGCTGAGAAGATTTTGTGTGCTGTCTTTTCTTGGTCTGTTGGTCTCTTGTTTGTTTATTAGTGTTTGTATGTGTTTAGGGGAGAGTTTATTTAGTGTCTTGTGGATGGTGATGATGACTTTGTATTTGATTCTTGAGGTGATGCGTAAGCCAGTTGAGGTGTTTAAGGATGGGCGTGATGTGCATCTATCTTGATGCACGGCAATTGGTTTGTGCGTCAGTGTTCTGGGCAAGTTGTAGTGGTAGAAGTGTGTGCTTGGGTAGGTCTTGATATATTGAGTTGCAGTCGTCGAATGGGGGGTGATGGTGGCTTGACAAACTGAGCAGAAATTTTCTGTGGTGAGGAGTGGGTGGAGGTTTCTCTCAGTTCTGAGCTTGTAGTAGACAGACTTGGTGGTGTTCTTGACTTGGGCTTGGATGTTCAGTTGTTGATCCAGTATGATTCCCAGCTATCTGATTTTAGTTTTAACATGGAGGTCTGTGTTGCCAACATTGATTGATTGATTTGGGGGGGGGGGAATGAAGTTAGACTCTCCTGTGACATGCAGGATTTCCATTTTGTTGTAGCTGACTGATAAGTTGTGGATTTGGAGCAGTTGTGACTATTTCAGTGAAGCAGGTTGTGATTCTAGAGTATTCCAGAGCAGTTGTGGAGAAAGGTGTGTAGATCATGATATCGTTGGCACATATATTAGGTTGTTAATGTTAAAGCTTTGAATGATTTTACACAGAGGTTGTAGATAGATATTGAACAGTAGTGAGGAGAGAGAGAGAGGATTCTTGGGGTACCCCTTGTGGTAGGATGTATGGGGAGGATCTTTGGGATCCTATTTTTATCTGCTGGCTCTGGTCGGCGAGGTAGGAGTGGATCCATTTGAGGTGTGTGCCATGTACTCAGATGTTGTGGAGTCGGTTGAGGAGGAGTTGGTGAGACACCATATTGAATGCGGCGGAGATGTCTAGACAGAGCAGAATGAAGCTGTGGGTGAGGAGTTCAGTACCAGGGATGAGTGTGTTAAGGTTTCAGCACTGTAGTGGTGCAGAATTCGTGTTTATGCTGGTCCAGCGTAACGTGGTGGTCTATGTAATCCTGGAGTTGGGTTTGAGTGGCCTTTTCAATGATTTTTGCTATGAATGGAATGCTGGCTATAGGTCCGTGTGAGGCAGGTGAGCTGGCATCCAGGTTTGACTTTTTTAAGAGGGGTCTAATGGAGGTTTGTTTTAGTGAAGGTGGGAGGAAGCCTTGTGACAGGGAGGTTTGCAGTATTTTTGATATGATTGGCAGGAATTTTGCCCTAGTGGCTTTTATCCAGGATACTGGGCATGGATCGAGGGGGGAGGTGGTTGTGTTGATGTTGGTGATTATTCTGTCGAGTTCTTTGAGGAATATGATCCTGAAGGTGATCCAGGAGTGTTTGGAATGGGTGTCTTTGTTGTGTGATGGTAGGGTGAGGTGGTTAGTTGCTTCTATTGTGTTTGGCTTGTAGGTATGAGGCCATGTCTTGGAGGTTAAAGGTTTTATTTTGGTGTGCATGAGTGGGATCCTTAGTGAGTGATCTGACTAGGTTAAAGAATTCCCTGGGTTGGTTGATGGCACGTAGTAGTAGGTTGCTGTAGTATTCTCACTTGGTTTTGATGGTGCTGCAGTAGGTTTTTAGACTGTTTGGAGTTGATGGTTCTTTGACTTGCGCCATTGGCATTCAAGGTGACATAGTTTGTGGTTTTGCTTTCTTAGTGCTGTGGAGAACCAAGGTGCATGATATTTGTTGTCGAGAGTGCTTGTAGGTTCTGCAGACATGGTGGCGTTCCACTTGTTGATCAGTGTTTCGAGGTCAGTTTCTGCTGATGTGCTTGCCAGGTTGGGGGGAGTTTTTTGAAGGAAGGCTTGTTTGTTGATTGTAAGGAATCTTCTTCTGGGAGGGTGACACATTGCAGTGAGATGTGTGAAAGTGAGTAGGGTATCATGAAAGTTATTAGGTTATGGTCAGACCAGGAGACTGGTGCTATTGGAGAAGGTAGGGGTTGGCCAAATGTCTATTAAGCTGTTAGGGAGGAAGATCAGGTCGAGGATTCCACCTTTGGAGTGGGTTGGAGCTTATAGGAGATGAGCATGGAGTAGGTCTTTCATTGCCTCCAGAAAGGAAGAGGTTTGATTGTTGGAGGTAGAGGGCAGATTCAGGTCTCAGAGTAGAATGAAGTTTTTCTGAGTGGAGGAGTGGGAGCAGATTGCTTTGAGGGGTGTGGCTAGTTCATCTGCTGCTTTGTGTGGGGCTCTGTATGTTAGTCAGATAGTGAGATGCTTGTTTTCTTGTGAGGATGTCAATGCTGTGTGTTTGAGTCTATATCAATGGTGTTGAAGTCGAGGTTCTTGTTTGAGTATGCAGATCTCTCCGCCTCTGTTAGTGGAGCGGGGGCAGTTGTGGATGGTGTTTGTGGTAATGCTGAGCTGGTTCAAGAATACATTTGTCATTTTCTGTGAACCATATTTCAGTAATGTACATGATGGCCATCTTGTTGTCAGTGATGTAGTCGGATAGGGTTTGTATTTTGTTACAGGCAGAGCATGAGTTGATTAAGGCGCACTTGATGTCATTGTTGCGTGTTTTTTTTGTTGTGCCTTGGTAGCAAGGTTGCAGAAGTGTTGAGTTCAAGTTTGATGAGGAGTCTTGGTTTTCTGTTGAAGTGTAAGCCGGAAGGGTGCCTTTGCTTTGGTGGATTTGGAGGCCTTAAGTTGTGGATTAAAGGGATGGGGGAGCAGCTGATTGAGAGTGTTGCGCTCCCGGAGAGTAGTAAGGTGCAGAGTCCCAGAAGAGTGAGCAAGAGACCTGCATAAGGCATGCCCATGTCTGATGTTAATGGCCGTTGGGCACTAGGGGGATAAAGAGGTACATGAGTGACACCAAAGGCTATGCTAATAGTAATACAGGGTTTGTTTGCTGAGTAGGGATCAAGGGATGATCAACTATCATCGTGCCTTTGCTGAATTCTGAAATCCATCAAAGTGGCTCCTGTCTTGAACAACAGCAAAATACCGAAAATAAACCATACACTCACTTCATGTCTCTTTAGCAAAACTGGTGTGGAGGCCATGGATAGTCTTTTACCACCCATGAATGCAAGCAGATCACCACGGAAACGAACTACAAGCCAGTGTAAATCAGAGCCACCCCTTCTGTTAACCAGCAAGAGGACAATCTACACAGCAGGGCGCCCACCATGGTATAATGAGCATGGTACCCAGTCCAAAGAGGCATTCGTCATTGGTAAGAGAGCATTTTGCAGAAAGACAGGTCTATATCAGACAGACAGACAGTGCATCTCCTTCCTTCTGCCAGATGTCTTGGTGTGGAGAGGTTAGTGCATGCACATCAGTCCACAGAGTGCCTAGATAGCGGCTACTACATTTTAACAGAATGTTTGAGCTGAAAAGGGTCTAATAGGAGTGTTGTATTGTCCTCCTTGGAGACATGAGGAGCTGTTTATGACTGCTAGAAAGTGCATTTATTGTACAAACTAAAAACCCTTATGTTAAGAACATAAGATGTGCCATATTGGGTCAGACCAAAGATCCATCAAGTCCAGTATTTTGTCTCTAGCAGTGAGCAATCCAGGTTGCAAGTCGGCACACAGCAACTTTCACAAATCATTGCTACTTGTAGGCCAGTTTAATTTAAAATAATTTATTGTTCACGTGTCTTAGTTGAAAGTCACAAGGCAGATTGGAATATGCATGTTAACAAGTGAATAGTGAATAACGTACACTACTACGCAAAGTAAGAAAATATTAACACTGTGGCAAAACAATCACATAAAACTCCAACATAAATGCTGAGATAAGTTAAATGTATCACAAGTAAACTGAAAAGTCTAATAACTTGGCTTTATAATACTTTATTTTAGGAGATTAATTTTTCAGACCCTTCCTATTTTTCCTAAAGTTTGGTTACAGCCTGAGATCTCAAAGATTTTTTTCAAAGGCTTAGTACTGAAGGAGGGCTCTATTTCTCAGTCCACTGTCTTTTTTTTAAAACCTCTGACACATGCAACAAATAGGCTTATTGGCTATTGCAGGTCCTTAAATCAAGCCAAGAACAAGATATTTGTTCCTTTTAAATAACCGGGGACATTGTCTTTGAGAATCCTAACATTTTTTCCTAATTGTTCTGCCAGGCTGGTCTATTTGTTTCCTCTCCTCCCCCTAGCAGATGGAGTCGGAGACCAAGATCTCCAGTGACGTCACTTCCCTTGATAAGCTCATGGTGCAGTTAAAGCAAAGCACTAGGTCTCGAGAGCCATGGGAACTCAAAGAAATATCGGCGCCTTCATATTATGTGTGCATAAAAAAGATAGACAGTAGATGTGGGTGTGCAGTTTTGTGTATGTATGTAGTGAATCAATTATATAAATCCTTCTAAATAGCATGTATGTGTGTATGTCTAAAAGCAAAGTTTAATATTTAAAAAGCATGATGTCCAATTAAGCATTTTTATGGGATTCTTCTGGAAAAGATGGGTGTTGGGTGGTCTTGTTTTAAATAATTTTTAGGCCCCCCTGAGATTTTTATAAAGTGAAGAGGGCGCAAGGCTGAAGGCTTACCTAAAGAGCCAAATACCGTTGCAGCAACCCTGTATGATTTTATTTCTATTTTCTCTGAGCTTAGGATTAATGACATGCTTCTTACTACAGTACACCCTTGCAAAGGGAAGTGAAGTCAGTGAAGATCTTGGTCTCTCTTCATCTGCTGGCAGGATTCTGAATATCTACTCATCTGGACTGGTTTGGCAGGACTCTGGGAAAGGAAATTGAAAGATAAGATCAATTTTTCCAGCCTGGCCATTATCAGAAGCCAGTGGAGTTTCTGATTCTCTCCCTATGCAATCCTCTCAAAAAATCATAAGTGTAGCTGAAGTTTGCACAATCTGTAATCTCCACTCAAGCCTCAAAGGGGACCCAAATAGAAGGAATTACAGTAATCTAGAAGAGATGTCATAAGCGCTGAGGTCACTACCCAAGTGCCTAAGGTTGTAAAATGCTGCTGTGTGTACAGTTTTTTTAGTAGAGTTTGTGATATCTGTAAGCACTGTTGAGGCTACTGTAGCAGATATCCAAATATCAGTGATGTGCTGCTGTTGGCTTTCAGTATGGCAGCCAATGAATGAGTGCAGACAGACGCCTCTTGATAAATCTTAGCATGTAGTTGGTTGGCGTGCTGCGTGGGCTGGCTGACCTACATTAATGAGCACTTACGTCAGGTTGATTTGATATATATAACTTCACATAAATAATTTGTCACCTTCCACAAAAGGTACACTTAATCACTTGCTTTATATCCTTTGAGATATCAATATTGACTGGATTTGTTTGCTTGAATGGCTTCAGTAATTGCAACTAGTTACAGCTGATTACACTGTGGAAACCCTAGACTGTAACCTTTAGCTGCTGCCTTTCTTCCACTTAGCTCTATAGACTAGCGAAAGGCAACGTACAGATTACCCTTAATATCTCTGAAATTTGTGCTTATTCGTAATCGAATTACCAGTGGCCAAACCATGAGTTTGCCTTCCGTCTTCTGTGAATCAGGGCTAGGAGGTGGCAGTGCCTCGGGAAAAACCACAGTAGCCCGGATGATCATTGAAGCTTTGGACGTCCCCTGGGTGGTGCTGCTCTCCATGGATTCCTTCTATAAGGTGAGATGATGGGGCCGAGTGGTGATGCACGTCCCTAATCCATTACATTGTGGGGATGAATGTACCTTAAGGGGGGGAGCGCGAAGGGTTTATGAAGATGATGCCCGCGTACATCACGAGGGGGGGGGAGAAGGCTGCATGACAGGGATGCATGTGTATGTCGTATGGTAACTGAAGATGTGTGTGAGTTGGAGGAGGGAATGGCTGGAATGAGCATATAACATCACAGGGGGTGGCACTGGATAAAGTGTCATTGGGATGAAACAGAGGATGGATTGCTCGGTAAGTTGGGGCTATTCGTTTTGTGCTACATAAAACTCGATGCTGGATGAGCTAAAGACCGGGACCTTTGGTTTGGTTTTGCAGTGTGGCGGCTCACTTGGCCTGGTTCTTTGCACTTGTCACTGCTTCTCTTCTATAGCCTTGTTCTTTGCTTCTGACCTGATCATTCTATTTGTCAGGTATTGACCAAGGAGCAGCAGGAACAGGCAGCTAGTAATGATTTCAACTTCGATCACCCTGATGCTTTTGATTTTGATTTGATCATCTGCACTCTGAAGAAACTGAAGCAAGGAAAGAGCGTGAAGATTCCTGTCTATGACTTCACCAGCCACAGCCGCAAGAAGGAATGGGTATGAGGAGGTGTGAGTAAATGGGGGAACGGGGATGAATGCCAGACACATGGAGGGGAGATACATGGTACTTAAAAGAAAATGGGCAGGAAGATAGCAGCCAAGGCTTAGTGTAAGGAGAGATTTTCATTTTTTTAAATTTTAATCTTTTTATAATTTAACACAAAGATGCAAGAAACCAACTTGCATAGGAAATGTGAGGTACAAAACATTATATTCATGTACAAAGATAAGAAGAAAAAACATACATGTATCCCCACTTCTAGGGGGGGGCAACAGTCAGAAAATGATTATCAGTACTCTATACTGAAATACGCAGCTTTAAACAATCAGCATTACCCAATATCACGGATTCAGAGGCTTCACCTGCCCTATTCCAGGGGAGCTGTGTGCATTCAGAAAAGAAATGGATACAAGAAAATATACAAATTACCTAGCAACTTGATTAGGCACTTGCACGGGTATTTTAGGAAAAACAAGATTTTCATTTCTTTTAAATTTATAGCTCGCTTCATCACCACAGCCAGTAAGACACAAAATTACAATACAGTTGAGCATTAAATTACAAAACAATACACACAGTAAAATTCAGGGACAGTCTTCCCACACCCCATACAAATCAATAAAATAAGAATTTATCTTCCTAGAAGAACTTGGCTTACCTGGACAAACGTTCCTTCCTTTCTCTGCAGAAAATGTTGTACGGTGCTAACGTCATTATATTTGAAGGGATCATGGCATTTGCTGATAAGGAGGTGCTGACGGTAAGAGGGTCCTGAAAGTTCTGTGCAGAACTAACTCTCAATGTGTGATGTTGACTTTTATCCCAGAATATTAAGAGAGCTCCAAGAAATCCTTGTAGCTCTTTGAGCAGAAGTGATCAAATGCTTGGCAACTACATTTTAATGCAAAAAAGTGTAGCTTCCATATTTTTTATTTATTTTTTTATTTTTATTTAACGTTCTTATATACCGCACTTTTATCATCAGCGCGGTTTACAGTAAACATAAAATACTCACCGATAGCAACAGGCTGTCGTGAGTTTACATATAACAGGAAATCTAATTGGATACAACATAGGGGAGAACTTTGTACATATAAGTTATATAACTATATACAATTGTATTCTTCTTGTTGTACAGGGAGTGATAGATCGTTACATTGGTTTGTAATGTGGTGTTGGCTATGTTGGAGTAGGGTATTGAGAGAAGTATGCAAGGAACAGGTGGTGTTTTATGGCTTTTCTAAATTGTTTTAGGTCTTTGATATCTCTTATGGTGGGTGGAATATTGTCCTGCTAGACCAGTCCAGACAAGTGGGTTACGTTCCTCTGCCAGCAAAATGGTGGAGATAAAGAACCATTGTAAAGCCCAAGTTTCAATGACATCACTCCCATGCCTCTCTGCCTCAGCCACCAGAGGTCCCTTCAATATTTCTTTGTCTCCAGCAGAAGGTGGATACATTTTCTCTTCTCTGAAGAAAATTGATTAAATGCTCATGAACGACCACCTTGAGGGTGACTTTCATTTGAGCGTGACATGGAAGGCTCCAGTAGATGTAGTCTCTTTTTTTCGCTGGCCATAGGAGGGAAAATCTGTTCAGCTCCACGCTCCTTATAAGAGTCGTCTGAGCAGTCACAGATTGGAAGGTTCTGGAAGAGTGCAGCAGCCTCACACAACCTCAGTGCCCCCTCTGTCCTCCCTGCTCTCTTCCAAAGACTGGCCAGATGTTCCCTAAGGATTGGGTTGATAGAGACTTTCACATCCCTCAAAAATAGTGTACAGAAAACCTGTGGGACGTGGTTCTGGCGGCAGCAGCAGCAGCATGCTGTGAGTGAGTATAGAGTATGCAAGTATATGCTGCCAGTAGAGTGGGCTGAGAACCAGGGGAGTTGGGCGAGCCATTTTCATCCTCCATTGCCTTTGGTACAAACTGAATATGTTTATGTTTATTTACTTGATTAACCGCCCTTCTATGTTAGTCAGAGCGGTGTACAATATACAAATTAACAAAGTGAGGCACTAGGCCAGAAAAATTGAAAAGAAATTACAATATTTCAAAGGACAGAAGAAGGAGATTAGGAAGAAGAAAAGTTGTAGACCAAGAAAAGGAGTTCACACAAAAGGGGTGGGAAGGTTGAAGGCAAGGGAGAAGAGATGAGTCTTTAAGTCACGTTTGAAAGAAGAGTGATGGGGTTCCAAACGGAGGGAGGTAGGAAGGGAATTCCAGAGGGCAGGGCCAATAAAGAAGAAAGCAGAGGAACGAGTGGACTGGAGATGGGCGCGGGGCGGGAGGGGAGGGGGAAGTGTGAGGCGGTTAAGATGAAAGGAGCGGGGGGTGTGCCTAGGCGTGTGGAAATGGATGAGGTCTGCCAGGTATTGCGGGGTGGTAGTGTGAAGAGCTGTATGAACGAGAGTGAGTAGTTTGTACTGGGCACGATAGGCAACGGGTAACCAGTGAAGATGAAGAAGGAGAGGAGTGATATGGTCATGCGGGGAGGAGTGAGTGACTAAGCGAGCAGCGGTGTTTTGAATCCTCTGGAGGCGGTGGAGTTGAGATTTAGAAAGACCAATAAGGACAGAGTTAGAGAAGTCAACGCGAGACATAACAAGTGATAGGAGTAAAGTTGTAAGGGCGGATGGGGAGAGGAAAGGACGAATTGAACGGATCTGGCAAAGGAAAAAGAAGGAAGTCTTAGTGATATGAGAGACATGAGCATGGAAAGAGAGATCAGAGTCAAAGAGCACACCTAAGTAACGGAAAGTGGACACAAGAGATATAGGAGTACCAGAGAGAGATGGGGCCAGTGAAGGGGAGGGATTGCCATGCGGAAACCAGATTGCGGCAGTTTTGGTGAGGTTGAGGTGAAGACAGTTTTGGGTCAGCCAGTCAGCAACAATAGATAGGCATGAGTTGAGTGGAGTAAGATCAGGGCAGGAGGGGGATGTATGATGATGAAGAAGAATATCGTCTGCGTAGTAGAAAGCGGAAATCCCTGATTCCTTTGCGTCCCTCTAGTCCAGTCCCGGAACCATAGAGTTGTCAACCTCCACCAGCAGCTTTGGAGACTGAAAGATGTCATCGTTCTGATGTCACTGGTACAAATAGGCTAGATCCGCCCCCTTTCACCAGTACTTTCAGTCTCCAAGCAGCTTGGAGGTTCTGAGCCCGGGACTGGGCTCAGGAGGAACAAATAAACAGAGCTTAATTCTCTTAGTAGCCCTGATTGGGGTTGGGTTTTTTTAGTTTTGTTTTTTGAGTTTTGATTTGTTTTTTCCTTAGGGGTGCCTGCTGCTGCTGCTGCTGACAGAGATCCTGTGCTGCTGTGGCCGTTTCTCTCTTCTCTGCTCCTCTCTTGCTGAGCTCCCTTTCTCCTTCCTCCCCTCAAAGGGATATCTGAGTGCCCCACGATTTAAACGAGCACAGGGGTGTGTCTGGGGTACAGTAGCCTCCCTGCTCCCGAACCCGATTTGGAAGGGTGAGGAGCAGGTAGAAGGCTGAAGTGACTGGCAGCAGCAAGGCAGTACTACTGAGGTCTCAGTCAGTCACGGGAGCTGACGCCGTGTGAAAGGCTGTGCTCCCGAGGGGTTTAGCGCTGCCCTTCCTTCCTCTCCTCTCAGCATCGCGGTGAGTACCCCCGAGCTTTGGGACTCGTTGGGGGAGCACTTTATTAGACTGTAGTGGGATCCGCGGCTCCGCAGGATGGCTGGGGGCCTGGCAATGTGATTTTTGGCGGCGCGAACGTTGCGGCGGCCATTTTGGGTGCCGGTTTTTTCAGCGCCAGTTTTCTTCAGCTCTTTTTCACGGTCTAGGAGCTTTGTTTTTAGATCAAACTGGCAGGGGGCGGCTAGTTAGGGCTGCCTTAGTGGAATTCAACCAAAAATAAAAAAAAATTAAATTAAAAAAAAAAGAGAGAGGACCCCTAACGGCTATACGCTCCTGGGCTGCAAAGCTAGATGATATGCCTGCTAAGCCACGCTGCCTCGTCTGTGGAGTGAGGCGCGGAGAGCTTTTGGAAGCTGGAGTGTGCAAGGCCTGTTCCTTAGAGGCCGTGGGCATGGAGAAATCCTTGGGGGAAGGCTCTGGGGATCAGGCAGAGGCTTCCTTCGACGGCAGGGGGTCCGAGCCCCCTCCTTGGATGCTTCGGAGCCGGTGGCGGGTCCGTCCTCGGCTTGGAGCGCTCCTTTGTCGGGGGAGGGGTCCCAGGGTGCCAGAGTGGCGGGCATCCCTTCGGATTTCTTCACGCTACTGCAGAAGGCCTTTGCCTTGCTGCAGCCCGAGTTGGGAGCTCAGTCTCAGAGCCCACCTGGCCGGAAACGACCGGGGTCGGGGAGTCTCCCGGAAGGGGAGATGGTCCTGCCTAAGAGATGTAGGGAGGTTCTGGACCCGGCCTCGGAGGCTGGGTTAGATGAGGAGGTAGGTGTGCATGACCTAGAGGTGGACGACGCCTCAGACGAGGAGTTGGAAGAAGGAGAATTGATGGACGCGGAGCAGCAGAGCAGAGTAGTCCGCGTGTTTAGGCGGGAAGAGCTGCCAGCATTGATTGCTGAGACGCTAAGGACTTTGAACATGCCCGCCGGGTCCACGTCCTCTGAGGAAGCGTTGGAGGACCCGCTTTTGCAGGCCATGCGAACGTCGCAACGGGTGTTCCCCATACATAGAGTCTTTCGGAATATGATTCAGGAGGAATGGGACTCGCCGGAATCGGCGTTGCGGGGGACCAGGGCCTTGGCCCGTTTATACCCGCTCTCCGAACAGGATAGGGAGCTTTTTCGTTCTCCAAAGGTGGATGCGGCGGTTTCGGCGGTCACGAAGAAGACCACCATCCCGGTTAAGGGAGCCGCGGCGTTAAAGGATGTGCAGGACAGGAGGTTGGATACCTTGCTGAAGCAGGTGTTTGATATGTGTGCCCTATCTATGCAAGCCTCGATCGCGGGGGCATGGGTGGCGAGAGGCTGTTTACGGTGGTCTCAACGACTTCAGGGTTCCCTCTCGGAAGAACAGGCCGGGGATGTTGCATGGCTGGAGTCGGGCACGGCCTACTTGTCTGACATTCACTACGATCTCATCCGCGGTCTGGCCAAGAGTATGGCCTCGGTGGTGGCGGCTCGCCGATATCTGTGGCTACGTAACTGGTCGGCTGATGGATCTTCCAAAGCGAGGCTCAGTAAGCTCCCCTTTCGGGGAAAACTACTGTTTGGGGAAGATCTGGAAAAGTTGGTTAAGGACCTCGGGGAGTCCAAAGGGGGTCGCCTCCCGGAGGATAGGCCGAAGCAGGGTCGTACAACTTCGGGGTCCAGAGGCCTTCCAAGGGATTTTTGTAGGTTTCAGTCTTCTCGTTTTCATCAATCACAGAGAGGCAGGTTTCCAGTACATGGCCAGTTGTTTCGGGGGTTCAGAGGGGCAGGCAGAGGTTTTGGCCCCTTTTCAGTCCTCGGGTACTAAGAAGCCGCAATGAAATAAGGCGGACCCAGGTGGAGGAGGTGCCCGTGGGAGGAAGGTTGCGGGATTTCTACCCTGCCTGGGTCCAAATTACCTCAGACCAGTGGGTGCTAGAGGTCATTCGGGAAGGCTATGCTCTGGAGTTCCAGCGGCCCGTCTTCGATTCCTATGTTCTTTCCCCGTGCAGGGCTCCTCAGAAACTTCAAGCGGTAGCAGACACCCTGCGGCGTCTCCAGCAGCTCGAAGCGGTGGTGCCAGTTCTGGAAGGCCAGTGCGGTTCCAGTCGATACTCCATTTATTTCGTGGTCCCCAAGAAAGAGGGTACCTTTCGGCCGATTCTGGACCTAAAAAGAGTGAATCGTTGCCTTCGCGTGACCCACTTCCGGATGGAAACCTTGCGTTCCGTCATTGCGGCGGTTCAGTCAGGGGAATTTCTGACGTCTTTAGATCTTACGGAAGCTTATTTGCATATCCCCGTGCGGCAAGAACATCAACGCTTCCTACGTTTTGTGGTGCCGATGGGGCATTTTCAGTTCCGGGCGTTGCCTTTCGGCCTGGCGACGGCTCCTCAGACGTTCACCAAAATTATGGTTGTGGTGGCGGCCGCTCTTCGCAAGGAGGGGATACTGGTGCATCCTTACTTGGACGATTGGAGGAGAGCTCGGCAGCCACCGCTCGGGTGGTCGGTTTGTTGGAAAGCCTCGGTTGGGTGGTCAATGTGGCAAAAAGCTGGCTGACTCCCTCTCAAACGCTGGAGTACTTGGGAGCGTGCTTCGAGACACGACAAGGAATGGTGTTTCTCCCCAGCAAGAGGGCGCAGGCTTTGAGAGAACTTGTGCAACGATTTCTGGAGCGCAGGGCGCCGACAGCCTGGCAGTATCTGCAGTTGCTAAGCACCATGGCGGCTACGATCGACTTGGTGCGGTGGGCCAGGGCGCATATGCGGCCCTTGCAGAGTGCTCTCCTCCGGCGTTGGTCTCACCAGCGAGATGCGTTGTCGCAACATCTGCCGTGTCCGCCGGAAGTGCGTCGGGCCCGTCAATGGTGGTTGCGTCCCGACAGTCTAGTACAGGGCGTGCCTCTGGAGCCTCCTTCCTGGCGGTTGGTCACGACCGATGCGAGTCTCGCAGGATGGGGAGCGCATCACGAGGGAGCGTTTGCTCAGGGGACTTGATCGCTGGAGGAGCGCCAATGGTCCATCAACAGGTTGGAGATGCGAGCGGTGTTTCGAGCTCTTCTGGAGTTCCAGGCGACTTTACATCAGGAGGCAGTACGTGTGCTTTCCGACAACACGACGACAGTTGCCTACATAAATCGGCAAGGCGGCACGGGCAGTGCGTCCCTAGAGGAGGAGGCGAGTGTGCTGTTGGCCTGGGCAGAACAGAATTTGAAGGCGGCGTCAGCTCAGCACGTCGCCGGCGTAAACAATGTTGAGGCGGATTTTCTGAGCCGTCGCAGGGTGGTCCCGGGGGAGTGGGCTCTCCACCCGGAGGTCTTCGCGCTGATTGTGAGATGGGGGATCCCGGTGATGGATCTCATGGCGACCTTGGAGTCTGCGAAGGTGGAGCGGTTCTTCAGCAGGCGGAGAGAGTGGATGGCGGAAGGCCTTGATGCCTTGGCGCAGCGGTGGCCCGTAGAGGGTCTTCTTTATGTGTTCCCGCCCTGGGCGCTCATAGGCAGGGTGATCCAGCGCATAGAATGGCACCGGGGTCGGGTGGTGCTGGTGGCGCCGGATTGGCCAAGGAGACCGTGGTATGCGGATTTGATTCGGATGTTGGCGGACGCTCCGTGGAGGCTCCCGCTCCGAGAGGATCTGTTGGTACAGGGGCTGCTGCGAATGCCGCAGGTGGGTCGGGCTCGGTTGACGGCAGGGGGTACTCGGCGGCAGTCATTGCTACCCTCCTGAGGGCGCGCCGACCGTCGACGTCGCTGGCGTATATCCGCGTATGGCGTGTTTTTGAAGCCTGGTGTTCCGAGCGAGCCCTTAATCCCTTGAGGACTGCTGTCCCCCATATCCTTTCTTTTTTGCAGGCTGGGATGGAGAAGGGGCTCGCAGCCAGCTCCTTACGGGTGCAGCTGGCAGCTCTTTCCTGTTATCGGGGAAAGGTTCAAGGTCAGGTGATCGCGGCGCATAGTGATATTCGGCGTTTCCTGCGAGCAGTGTTGTTGCTGAGGCCGCCTTAGCGGACGATTATTCCTCCGTGGGATCTCAATGTGGTGTTGGAGGCCTTGCTAGGGGAACCGTTCGAGCCCTTGGGTAGGGCCTCGCTGAAGGATTTGACCCTGAAGACCATCTTCCTGGTAGCGACTTGTTCCGCCAGAAGAATTTCGGAGTTGCAGGCGTTGTCTTGTCAGGAACCCTATTTGTCCTTTTCGGATGATAGGGTTGTTTTGCGTACGGTTCCTGCCTTTTTGCCGAAGGTAGTGTCCGATTTTCATGTTAATCAGGTAGTGTCGCTGCCGGTGTTTTCTGCGGAACAGAAGACTCAGTCGGGTGGCCGCTTGCATCGGTTGGATGTGCGGCGGTTGCTCAAGAAATATCTCCATAGGACGGCGTCGTTCAGGAAGTCCGACAGGCTTTTTATCGCCTTCGGGGGCCCGCGCAAGGGTGAGGCGGCGGCAAAGTCCTCCATTTCTAGATGGTTAAAGGAGGCTATTGCTTCGGCCTACGTTTTGAAGGGCAAGGTGGTTCCGGTGGGCCTGCGGGCGCATTCCACTAGAGCGCAGGCGGCATCTTGGGCGGAAGTCAGCTTAGTGCCAGTGGCGGATATTTGTAGGGCGGCGACCTGGTCCTCGTTGCATTCTTTTGCCAGGCATTATCGCCTGGATGTGCAGGCGCGGGGAGATGGCCGGTTTGGTTCGGCTGTTCTTCAGGCTGGGATTTCTGGTCCCTCCCGTTGATATGCACTGCTCTGTTACATCCTCTATGGTTCCGGGACTGGACTAGAGGGACGCAAAGGAAGAGTAAATTAGACTTGCCTGCTAATTGTTGTTCCTTAAGGAACTCTAGTCCAGTCCCAGATTCCTCCCAGTATTCGTATGGAGTGCAGCCTGAAGTTTCATGTGAGAGGAGAACAAGGAGGGGGACAGGTAGGGGCCATTAGTTGGATTTTTTCAGCGAGGTTCAGCGCGGAGAGGCGATGAGATGAGACGGGGTCTCAGAGACTCTAGTTTGTTGGCTGCAGCAGGTGCTAGTGGGCGCTACAGTGCGGTAGTCCTGTTTTTTCAGGGCGGTTATTTGTCTATTCGTAAGTTCACAGTTTCTGTATAAACCGCCGTCGGCAGGGGCAATGGGTGTTCTTGTTTTTTCACTGCTACCCTGTCTTGTTCGATATTTTCATATAACTACTTATTTGTTGCTCTGCTGAGTCTGCTTTGTCAATAGGTGCTGATGGAAGGGGGCGGATCTAGCCTATTTGTACCAGTGACATCAGAACGATGACATCTTTCAGTCTCCAAAGCTGCTGGTGCAGGTTGACAACTTTATGGTTCCGGGACTGGACTAGAGTTCCTTAAGGAACAACAATTAGCAGGTAAGTCTAAATTTACTCTTGTTGAATTAACAGAGTGAGGGGAGCTAGGAAAATATTGAAGAGGAGAGAGGGGCCAGGACAGAGCCTTGGGGGACCCCACAGGAGACAGGGAATGGGTCAGAAGGGGGAATAGAGTGAGAGGAAGAAAGAACTGCACAAGAACGGGAAGAGAGAAAAGAGTGGAACCACCGATGAACTGTGCTACAGAGACCGGCTTCACGTAGAAGAAGGGAGTGATCGACCAGGTCAAAGGCAGCAGAAAGGTCAAGGGCTACTGCCACCGAGATGTCACCATGATCGTGGGCTACATGCTAATGATTGGCCTGCCTAAACCTCAGAAGAGAGAAACGCACACTCTCGCTCTTCTGATGTTGTACTGCTTCTTGCAGCCTATGTGCTCACTCAATGAGTGCCCCCATCGCCACCAGCATGTAAAGTTCTTGCAGTTATGGACAGCTCTTTCCCTCAGCTTGCAGCAGCTCCCCTTCCCCTCATGTCTCTTCCATTCCTATCCCTTGTTCTTCACTACTTTCCCTCTCATGTCTCTCCCTACTCTGCTGTTCTGACTGATCCTTCTATCTGTGCCCTTCTCTTCCACTGCTAACTCCAGACTTCGATCCTTCCACCTTGCCACAAAGGCCAGATGGTTTACTCCCAGTCTCCGAAAGCTAAAAACAAAACTCAGAAGAACCGAAAGAAAATGGAGAAAAACCAAAGACGACAGTGACATAACAAAATACCTATATGAACTCAACGCATACCACTTTGAGACCGACAAAGCAAAAAAGACCTACCACACGAAAATCATAAACACATCCATAAATAAACCTCGTGAACTCTTTCAGATTGTCAAAAAACTGACAAAAGCACCCAATAACTCTGACCAACTACCGAAGATTCCACCAGAGCTACTGGCCCGACAATACAAACAGCTCCAACAACCTCAAAACCCACAGTTAAATGCAGAGGCAACTACAACAAACCACCACCCCAACATACACTGTGACTGGACCACCTTCAAAGAAACCACTACAGATGAAATATCATCCACCATCTCCCGCCTAAACACCACCACCTCTCCGCTGGACCCCTGCCCCACTGACTGGATAAAGAAATCCAAAGACGACCTGAGCACGCCATTAACTCATATTGTCAATGAATCCTTCTCCCAAGGTCACATGCCAGACACCCTCAAAACTACAATCATCCGACCATCCTTAAAAAAGCAAAACCTGGATCCCCTAGACCCAGCATCCTACAGACCGATAGCAAGCCTACCATTCACCGCCAAGATAATCAAGAAGATCATCCAGCAGCAGCTTCAAGAACACCTGGACATCAACAACATACTGGACCCACAACAACACGGCTTCCGCCCACTACATGGAGTCGAGACCCTCATGACCACACTGATGAACACCCTCATCATAGGAACACAAGAAAAACACTCTGGATATGCCATGATCTTCCTTGATATATTAGCAGCTTTCGACACCATCTCCCACAACATCCTCATATGCAGACTGCGGACAATTGGGATCAAAGACACCGTACTTAAATGGTTTCAATCCTACCTAACTAATAGACAACAACTAATCCGTACCAGCACCTCGACCTCGCCCCCCTTCCAGCAACACCAAGGAGTACCTCAAGGATCCACGCTGCCAGCCATGCTCTTCAACATCTATCTTCAACCACTCTGTTCAGTCATACGTACACACAACATCTTCCACATATATGCTGATGATATCATGCTCTACGCCCCTATTACAACAACAAACCCAACAAATATACATCTATCAGCATGCTTCTCCGAAGTGTCCGACTCGTTACAAGAAAACAACCTATCCATCAACATAAAGAAAACTGAAGCCCTCATAGTGACAAAAGACCCAGACTTCACACCAACTACACACCTCAACATAGGAACCACACGCATTCAAATACAGCCACAAATAAGATATCTGGGCATTATCATTGACCAAGCCCTAACCCTCAAGCAACAAATTACTAAAACCTCTGGAATTATATTCCACAAAGCAAAAACAGTGCAACGTCTCAGACCCCTCCTCGAACCTCAAGACTTCAGGATGGTAATGCAAGCTATGACACTCCCACACCTGGATTACTGCAACATAATCTACCATGGACTACCAGCCACACAGACCAACCCCCTCCGAACAGCACTGAACACCACAGCAAGAATCATTCAGAGAGCAAAGAAAAGCGACCACATCACCCCAATTCTAAGAGACCTACACATACTTCCCTTCGAAGCAAGAACTAAATACAAATCCATCCACCTCACCCACAAAGCCATCCACCAAACGCAGAACACCCAGCTTTGCACCCTGCTGTCTCGTCCAGCCCACGGCAGAACTACCAGACAGGCCTCCAGCAACTCCCTCACCGTCCCTCACAAAAGAACCAAATGCTCTCAACGGACATGCAATCGAGCCTTTGAACTTTATGCTCCGTCCCTATGGAATTCTCTACCGAGCCGACTCAGAAACAATGACGATCTACTGTCATTCAGAAAACAGCTAAAAACCATCCTATTTCAAGAATACTTTAAAACAACTCCCACCAAAAAGTGCACTAACCCCTGATCTCGCCCACCATGAACCTATGATCAAAAACTGCACTAAACTGTCCATGTCCAAAGTCTGTCTCATGTCGAAATCATCAATGTTGCCTCCCTGGTGATGGCCCCACCTTTATACTTAATTTCCCCACCCTTGTATGTAACGCCGCTTTGACCTGGTGAAAAGTGGGATATAAATATAAATAAATAAATTGCTGCTCCTTATGCCTGGAACAAACTACCTAATTCTATACATCAGGCTTCAACTTTGTCCCTTTTCAAATCTAGGTTGAAAACTCACCTCTTCAAGGCCACTTTTGGATCCTGATCTACTTAGTCTCCTATGTGTTTCTTTACCATTCCCCTAGATATATCCTTGCCCTCAGCTGTTGTGATCTCCAGGAACAAGCAGGAATGTAGTCGTCACATATGGGTGACCTCTGCACTGATGGAGCCCACGTGGGAACGCTCCCCAGCATCCAATAGGAAAGCTTTTGGGAGCACCCCACTGCTCCTATGTTGCTGCCTCCCCAACTCCCTCTCTTCAGTCCTTTGTTTTCCATGGAGCCAGCAGGAAGCAAATCCTGTCACTGCAGTAAAAAACCTTTGTGGATAGCGCCTGCCTTCCCGTCGACACTGGCACCGTTTAAGATATCGCTGATTCCCTTATTCTTTTTTTCTTTCTTTATTTTCCTAAAAAAGGACAACTTGGGCATCAACGCCCTTTTAGGCCTTAAGTCTTCCATACCCTTCATCCTTGAGAGTTTGGAGAAATCAACAAGTGGTTTCAAAAAATGCACTAAGTGTGCCAGCACCATTTTGGCGACTGACACATGACTGGTGTCTCAAATGCCTCGGCCCAGACCACCAGCCAAAGGACTGTCCCCTTTGCCAGAAAATGACCTGAAGAGGCTTACAGAACTGGGCTTCTAAATTAGGTACACTCTTCGCCTCGGACGTGGTACATTGGCGTCCACCTCGTCAAGGGCTTCTTCATCCTTTCCTGGATCTCGAATATCCTCTTAAGTCCAAGCACAAGGCCGCATCGAAGTCTGCAGGTACCTTCCAGGGAAAGATATCACTCTAAGCATCGGCAGCCTCAATAGACGGTGCATACTGGCCATCGAGCATAGTTTGGCAGCCCTACTTGCAGCCTCGGTACCCATAAAACCCTTGGCTACAGGTACCGGGCAATCGGTACCGGTTACGGTACCAACATAGACACCAGTTTCAGGTGCGACATTGCTCCCAGCCATGCCCTCCCTGGAATCCCTTGTCGATATTAGTGCAAGACCTAAACAGCTCACCAAAGTCGATACATCGGAACATTGGTACCGGCATCTATCTTCCGGTGCGCACCGCTCAATGTCTTGGCAGACAGACTGAGACGCATCCTTCTTACCCACAAATGGTCTCTCCATTCAAACACCATGCCCTACATTTTCCAGACCTGGGGAACTCCAGATATAAATCACAACTCTGCAGAATGCAAAGCTTCCTCGTTTCTGCACAAGGACTCTGACATTCACCAACCAACAGGGGGATGCCTTCCATCTGCACTAGGGTCAGGATCTGCTTTATGCATTCCCTCCCATACCCCGTATTCCCAAGATGCTTTTCAAACTTCAGTCCAATAGGGGCTCCATGATTCTTATAGCCCCTCACTGGCTGCCGCAACCGTGATTTCCGCTGCTACTACGTCTGACTCAGACTCATCCTCTCCGCTTGGGATACGTGCCGGATCTCCTCTCCCAGGACAACAGCTTACTACTCCATCCCAATCCACAGTTGCTTGGCTGCTGAGAGCATAGCTTTACAGGGCTTTGACCTTACTCAAGAGGTTAAGGAGATCCTCTTAGCTTCTAGAAAGCCCTCCACCAGACATTCATACGCTTTTAAGTGACGTCGATTTTTGATCTGTTCCCAGAAGGATCTCAATCCTTTTTCTGTTCCTTGATCTACATTCAATCACAAGTCAAAAAATAAAAATTGCAGGATCTGTGTAACATTTTAGAAAGGCCTCCATGTTTCCTGCAGCAACAAATATTGCAGCATAAGTTACAAAATTCTGCAGTAGTTGTGGCATATGTGCATTAATTTACATACAAGTTTACATTATGTAACAGGCAAGGTGAAATTAGACCTGCTGATTTTTTTTCCCTTTAGTCCCTCCTGTCCAGTCCAGACTACCAGGCCTTCATCTCCTTCCAGCAGATGAAGACTGAGCATTCCAGGCTTTTGGTGATGTCATCCCATAAAAGGGACCAAACTCCTCCCACAAAGCCAGTATCCTCAGTCTCCAAGCAGATGGGATGAACCCTGTGTCATTGGTTTACACTGAAGAGAATTCCATTAGTTTAAGAGGAAAAATAAATACTAGCAGACACCTGTGAGGGCTTGGCTTTAGGGCTAGAGCTTAGTGAAGGGCTGCGTTTTGGTTTGAAGCCTACCTCGGAGCCGCCAGAAGAATCGGTGCTGTAAGAGCCCAATCCCATTCAGTCGGGGGAGGGCTGGGCCGAGCACACCCAGTGGGATTGGGTCCCTGCTGCCTTTCAGCCAGTTTTGTCTCTGCCTTCAGTGGCAGCGGCATCCTTAGTGGCAAAGGGCCCTTTAAAAATTTCTCCTCCGTGCCATCGTGAGGAGGCAGCTGCGGGGGTAGGTCTCTTTAGGCAGTCCTGGTCACATGTGTGCTGGTGTGATTTGTCTGTGTGCGTGGGGGGCTTTCACACTGACTGGGAGCAGTTTGCCGGGTTAATCATCTGTGCAGCGGCAGTTTCATTTTCATTGCCTCTGTGGCATCTCTTGTCTTAGTAGGTGAGTATCCTTCCTGCCTCTGGGACCTGCTCGCAGTTTTCATGTCAAACAAACAGTCGAGATTCAAAATAACCAGATAGTGAAGCGAATACAATTATTTTTTTGTCGGAGCGGTTACCACAGTGAGGGAACAGGGAATATCCCAAACCGCTGTAGCCAGTCCCTTTTAATTAAACTTATAATAAAACTTTGTAAAGGTGCATAAAGAGACCACTTAGCTGCAAAAATCGGCGGTGACCATCACACGCCAGGAAATTATTTAGCACAGAATCAGGCTGTGAAGACTAGCGAAGCCGCTTCAGGAACGACGTGGCACGTTTCGGGGTCCACAAACAATCACCCCTGCATCAGGTTCCAGCTTTTATTCTAGCCAGAGCAGCCTTGAAAAACGTCTTCACTCAAGCGGTTTAAATCATGAACTGATGATCAATGCCCGGATGAAGGTCCTCCCACGAATGACACTCAGCCAATCAAAAAGGAGGGGGGAGGAGCACTGCACAGCGCCGTCCCCTCCCAGCTGTAAAAACAGATCGGCTTGTCAAATATATTTATGATTAAACAGTCACAGAATGGTGTGCCAGTCCACTTGTTGATTCAGTCCCAAAGGGGTGACAGCATTTAGGCGATATATCCATCTTTGTTCTAACAATTGTAGTTTACAGAGGCGATCACCCCCCCGTGGGTTCACAGGGACTTGGTCCAGAACACGCCAGTGTAGATCGGTGAAAACATGAGTGAATTTTGTGCAATGATCCACTAAAGGGGCAGATATAGTACTTGTCCGCAACCGAGACGCATGTTCACCCAGGCGTGTTTTAAAAGGTCGTGAAGTGCGACCCACGTAATAAAGATCACATGGGCAGACAATAAGATAAACCACATAAGATGACAAGCAGTCCGTTCTCCATCGAGTGGTATAAATTCTGCCAGTATGCTTGTCAGTCCAGGAATCCCCAGCGATTGTGTTAAGACAATATGTACATGATCCGCAAGCAAAATGGCCAGCTAAATCATGAGACTTAGGTGGACGGTCTTCAAGGGGAACAGTGTGTACTATTTGATCACGCAGATTCATCCCGCGGGTATAAGCTACACGTAGACCTTTGCGGAAACAGGGATGAACAGCCAGCACCGGCCAAAATTTGTGTAAAATGCCCACAACATTAGTGGAACCACAAGAGTATGGAAGAATGCCGGTAATTTGTGTAGATTCTTCCAATCCAGAGCTAGATGAATTGAACAGCCATTCACGATGAACATTATCAGCACGTTTTCTAGCAAGACGAACCACCTTAGCTGGATAGCCTCTGGCTAATAGACGTGCTGTCAAATCACCCGCCGCCCGTTTGTAGTCAGCCCTATCAGAACAAATCCTTCGAATCCGGAGGAATTGGCCGAAGGGCAAACCTCTACGAAGTGCTGGAGGATGAAAAACTATTGTACCTCAAAAGAGTGTTTCTCTGAACTGACTTACGGTATAAAGAAGTGCAAAATCCGGCAGCTGACATCAAAATCTGAACATCCAGGAATTGAATACTGACTGCATCCATCTGGGCTGTAAACTGGATGTTGTGTTTGAAAGAATTCAACGATGTCAGAAATGTATGTAGATCAGCCAACGATCCAGTCCAGAGAAAAAATACATCATCTAAAAAACGACGCCAAAATGGAACATGCATAAATAGAGAATGGGTATAAACATAGGTCTCCTCAAACCAACCCATATAAATGGTGGCCACCGAAGGAGCTACAGTGGCCCCCATAGCTATTCCGAAAACTTGTAAATAACATTGTTGGCGGTAAAGGAAATGGTTCTTTTGAAGCACAAGAGCAAGCAGGTCCAATATAAATTGACGTGGAAGACGATTGGGTAAATCCAAGGGACAAGTGCGAAGACCCTCCAGAACTTCATCTTGATCTATATTTGTGTAGAGGGATTGAACGTCTAACGTAACCATATAGGTATAGGAAGAAAAAGCCGTGCAAGCGGATAGCTGTCGTAGAAAATCAGTAGTATCTTTTATGTAAGATGGAACTTGGGCTGCCATAGGCTGTAAAAACAAATCGCAAAACTTGGATAGGGGTTCTAGAACAGAATTCCTGCACGAAACAATAGGCCGACCAGGAGGGTTAACCAAAGATTTATGAACTTTCGGTACTAAGTAAAACACCGGAAGTGTAGGATGGAGATTAATCAGAAATTCAGATTCCCTTTTAGTTATCCAATTTAGCAAAAATGCTGATGACACAAGAGTTTGAATATCTTTCTGAAGCCCAGAAGTAGGGTCTGATATCACAGAATAATATTGACGATTACTCAAGTGTTTGACTATTTCCTCCTCATATTGATCTTCAGAGAGGAGTACAGTGGCACCCCCTTTATCAGCCCGACGTATCACCAGAGGGGCAGAGGATAACTGTTGTATAGCCTGAATATGCATCCCAGATAAATTGCTAAACTTGGGAATTGCCGTGGCTTCAAATCGATCTAACTCTTGTAGGACCAATTGTTGAAAAGTAGAAATGGCCGCATCAGATGAGGGAGGTGGTAACCATTTTGACCGATTCTTAATTAGAGAGGCATCCATAATTTCTGGTTGAAGCGAAAAGTGATGAATAACTTTTAGCTTGCGAAAAAGACGATATAGAGCCCGACGGATCTCAAAGCCATCATAACGTGAAGAGGGGACAAACGATAAACCCAATTCCAGGATCTCCTGTTGATATTGTGACAGAGAGACCCCAGAAAGATTCAATACTGACGATTGCGGGTTCGGGATCTGGTGTCCGGTCCCTCGAGAAAATCCTGGTGTGTAGATCCCCGAGGGCGACGTCCCCGAGAAGTATTGCCCCTAACAGCAGGTGTTTTCGAAGCTGAATGGATCCTGTTAATCTCTTCAGTAGATCCAGCCGAATCTGTATCAGTGGTATCATCAGAATCAAAGGTGACACGTTTGTTACGAGAGCGAGGGTTACGTGACGGCCAATTATAAACACAGTCATTATCGTAATCACTCTTATCTCTCTTAAACTTATTGATCTTCAAACCTTTGATATGGTCCCGAAAAGACGCTAATTGCTTTTCTATTTCATGCCATTGAGATTGAAAGCTTGTAGGTTCCATTGATTCCAGCAGTTTATCTTTAAATGCCGTTGCCTGTGCAGTCAAAGTTTCTTGTTCTTTCAATGAACGTTCTAAAAGTAAGGCAATAAGATCAGTACTGCATTTGTTCAATATAGCGTACCAGGTAGTAATAAACTCATGATCATCTGTAAATTGTTTAGGAGGTTTTATCACCCGAAGGCCCCTTGGGATTATAGATGATTTAAGGTATTGAGCCATAGCTGAGCCATGTAAATCAGTCCGAATCCATTTTTTATGGATGTCCTTCAATTCAAGCATAGTCGGAGGGAGATTGGACAAAGGACCTGTTGCAACAGTGTCCTCAAAAAGTGACTTTTGTTTTTTAAGTTGGGCTAGACGTTCATCCGTAAAAGCAAACATCGTTGTAGTCATGATCCACTCGGTATCAAAATAAATGCCAAAACTAGATTATACCCAATCTCGATAAATATAACTTAATCAACAAGTGGACTGGCACACCATTCTGTGACTGTTTAATCATAAATATATTTGACAAGCCGATCTGTTTTTACAGCTGGGAGGGGACGGCGCTGTGCAGTGCTCCTCCCCCCTCCTTTTTGATTGGCTGAGTGTCATTCGTGGGAGGACCTTCATCCGGGCATTGATCATCAGTTCATGATTTAAACCGCTTGAGTGAAGACGTTTTTCAAGGCTGCTCTGGCTAGAATAAAAGCTGGAACCTGATGCAGGGGTGATTGTTTGTGGACCCCGAAACGTGCCACGTCGTTCCTGAAGCGGCTTCGCTAGTCTTCACAGCCTGATTCTGTGCTAAATAATTTCCTGGCGTGTGATGGTCACCGCCGATTTTTGCAGCTAAGTGGTCTCTTTATGCACCTTTACAAAGTTTTATTATAAGTTTAATTAAAAGGGACTGGCTACAGCGGTTTGGGATATTCCCTGTTCCCTCACTGTGGTAACCGCTCCGACAAAAAAATAATTGTATTCGCTTCACTATCTGGTTATTTTGAATCTCGACTGTTTGTTTGAGGTTATATTTATCGAGATTGGGTATAATCTAGTTTTCGCAGTTTTCATGTCCGCAGCCTGGGGAGCATGCCTTCTATTAAGGCCACGCTCGTCAGCTGTGGGCTGTGCAGGAGTCTCCTTTCTGCGGTCAGCCTGTGCAGACCGTGTGAACAGGCCAATTGGGAAGCCAGGAACCAGCTGTGAGAATCTTCAGTGCTTGGTGGGAGGTCCTCAGAGCACACTTCTCGGGCAGCAAAAGATTTGGATCACTCTGCTGCAGTGGTGGTTCCTGCGATTTTGGTGGGAACCGCGGTCCTGAATAAATCGCAGGTCTTGTCTTCAGGGGAGTCTTCTAGGGATTGAGTTATGGCCTGGGGGGCACTCGGGTTTCCTTCAAGAGGCTTCCTTGGGGCCCAGTGGGGATCCTTTTTCACCAGAATTTGTGCTGTTGATGTTCAAGGCCTTTCTTCTAAAGAAAAGTAGTGGTATAGCTCAGTTTGCTCCAGTGGTCCCATTCAAGGTCATTGGCCCTAGGGTCGGACTGAGACACATTGCCCCAGCAAAGGGTTGGAGATTCTCGCCTATGGAGTTAAATCAGGTGTCTGGACACTGAGTCTGATTATCCTTTGGGGGGTCCCTCAGGGCTGGGGTCCTCGGGGTTGCAGCTCGATCTGGAAGAAGCCAATATCCCGGCAGGTGACAATCTGTGGATTGTTCAAGTATTCCATAAGCGAGAACTAGGGGCCGTCTTCACATCTTCCCTCGGAGCGCTCAATAAACCCGTTGAGCCTCAAGCTCAGGATCCACCACTGGAGGATCCCTTTATTGCAGGGCACTCGTGAGATGGCCTTCCCTATCCACCGAGCCATCAAGCAAATGATTGAGGCTCAGTGGGATGTGGGCTGCCTCTACCCTGTTCCCAAGGGGAAAAAGAGCTCTTGCATTTGCCTCGAGTGGATGTCTTGGTCTCCAATGTCACAAAAAAGACCACCATTCCAGTGGAAGGTGGGACAGTGATGAAAGACCCACAGAACAAGAAACTCTAAACTCTGTTGAGGCAGATCTTTGAGGTTAATGCCCTGATGCTACAGGCAGCAGTCTGAGGGACTTACATTGCCAGGGCCTGCCTGCGTTGGCTGCAGGCAATTCTGGACTCCCTGACCTCTGGGGTGCAGCAGCTACCTGAGGTGGCCAAGCTGGAGTCTGGAGTGGCATACCTGGCAGATGCTCATTATGACTTGGTGTGGGCATCTGTGAAGAGTATGGCCTTGGCGGTGGCAGCTCACAGGTTGCTCTGGCTGCGTAAGTGGTCCGTGGACATGTCCTCCAAGGCGTGGTTGACCAAACTTCCCTTCAGGGGGAAGCTCCTGTTTGGGGAGGACTTGGAGAAGTTGGTGAAGAACTTTCAGACTAAGCCGGCTCTTCTACTAGAGGACAAGCCCAAGAGCCAGACATGTGATTTTAGACGTTACCGGGCAACATGCTTCGCGCCCTGTCAGCAGTCCCATTAACCCCCGAGGGGGCAGCCATTTTGGGGAGGTCATGGCTCAGGATGAGGATTAGTCTCTGCTTAAGGATGCCAGGTCAAGAAGTCCCATGAGATGAGATGGGCTCAGGGGCGGTAGTTCCGGTGGGCAGTTGCCTGTATCAGTTCTCACAAATTGTGTAGGTCGTTCGTTAGAGGGTGATAGTTGCCTAAAAATTGATGTGTGTAATCCCTCCAAAAATTGAGTAAACTTGGCCCGTCAGTTATAACAAAGACAATCTCAATGTAGATAGAAACACTGGTCTCAGACTAAAAAGCTAATCACTCTCGGATATATTTTCACCGAAAAGTGCAGCCAGAATTGCATCAATGACCGTGTATCAGGTTTCTTCTACAACTTAAGGATGTCCTAAATATAGTAATATATTATTTCATTTTCATAACAATTTATCGGACCAATCTTTACAGTCTATTTCAAAAGGTAATCAGAGATTGTGCTTATCTCTTAAAAGATTGTTAGCAGTCCCAACGCCACCATTCCGGTACCCGTATTGCGTTTCGAGTCTTCATCAGGGGAACGGTTCTGCTCAACAATCTCTGCGGAAGAAGGAAAATAGTGGTATAGTCAAACGTACCAGATTGTCCCAACATCTCATAACACTTTTCCGGACCTATCCTTGCTTTCTATTTCAAAAAGTGATGAGAGATTCTACTTATCTCTTAAGAGATTTACTAGCAATTCTGATAGAAAATGCAGTAAAAGAGGTTAATTCCTCACCAAACTTCTTAAATCTATGACGTTTTTTCAATTCAATGATGTGCGGTTCTTCCGTATTCCAACCCGTCAATGCTTGTCAAAAAACACCGCGCATGCGTTGAGGCAGGATAGAAGGGTTTTTTAAAGACACTCCTACACTCACGTAGCAATGACATCATTCATTTAAAGATCTAAATGTGAAAGGATCCGCTCTTTGCACTCATGCTAAAAGGGTTCCCATTGATGTAAGTCATTAAATACAGACACTCCAGTCAATTCGTGCATTGAGGCCCCCAGGAATAACTGTTTGAAGAAGGTAAATCCATAGTTGTTCACGGATCAGCAGGCTCTTCTCCCGGGATTTACCCATTGTACCTGTCATTACCCGATCAATCACAAAACATTTCAATTCTTCAAAGACATGATGATGTTATGTACAATGAGATACCAAAGGGGCTTCTTGAACATTGCATTTAAGCCTGCTTCTGTGTTTGTTAATTCGGATCCGCAACGGTCGAACAGTTTTACCCACATACAAAAGATTACAAGGGCATCTGACAGCGTAGTCTACATGATCAGTGTCACATGTTGTATGATGTTTCAATTTGTAGTGGCGACCATGATGAAAAAAAGAAGAATGAATCTCTTCCGTGATCAAACAAATATTGCATTGGCCACACGGTCTATGGCCTGTCTCTTGACCGGGAGTAGACCGCAGCACTGATCGTAATTTGGCTGGACTCAATATCTCTTTGAGATTAGAGTGCCGTGCCCAAACGCAACGGATCTGTAGTTCTTGTAGACAAGGAAGACCGCTCAAGACATTTGTATGCCGTTTCAAAATCTTTTTTATACTACCACTTAGAGGCGAAAATTTAGTAATGAAATTGATAACTGCATTGTCGGTATTACTTTGAATGGCCCGAGATTGGAGCAATAAATCCCTGTTATTATAGAGGGCCCGCCGATAAGCCTGCTTTATAACCTGCATAGGGTACCCCCCTTTGTTGAAACTCACCCACCAGGGTTTTTGCTTGTTTCTTATATTCTTCTGTGGTGGAACAATTCCATCTGTATCGGATGAATTGTGAAACTGGTAGACTGTCTCGTAATTGTTTTGGGTGTTTGCTCCTGTAGTGAAGTAACGTGTTCTTATCGGTGGATTTCTTATGAATGGACATTACCCAGCCCTGTGATCCTTTTTGAACGGTGACATCCAAGAAGACTATGCTTTGATCATGAAAGGTATATGTAAATTTAATATGGGGAGTAGCTCCATTTAACCATTCCATAAATTCTTGTAGCAGGGGAATGGGGCCATTCCAAAGCATAAAGATATCGTCAATAAATCTCTTCCACAATACTATATAATGATGGTATGGAGATAGGGGAAGCCACCGATTCTCATATGAAGCCATGTACAGATTTGCCACCGAAGGGGCACAGGTGGCTCCCATGGCCACCCCTGATATTTGCTTGTAAATGGACCCTTCAAATTCAAAATAATTATTAAAAATTGTAATCGTGGCTAGTTGTAATAAAAATTGAAGATGTTCTGTGGATAAATCCCCCTGACTCCGCAAGGAAGAAAGGATGATGTCATAAGCTGCCATTTGATTATTATATAATTTAATAATTATTTTGAATTCGAAGGGTCCATTTACAAGCAAATATCAGGGGTGGCCATGGGAGCCACCTGTGCCCCTTCAGTGGCAAATCTGTACATGGCTTCATATGAGAATCGGTGGCTTCCCCTATCTCCATACCTTCATTATATAGTATTGTGGAAGAGATTTATTGACGATATCTTTATGCTTTGGAATGGCCCCATTCCCCTGCTACAAGAATTTGAGGAATGGTTAAATGGAGCTACTCCCCATATTAAATTTACATATACCTTTCATGATCAAAACATAGTCTTCTTGGATGTCACCGTTCAAAAAGGATCACAGGGCTGGGTAATGTCCATTCATAAGAAATCCACCGATAAGAACACGTTACTTCACTACAGGAGCAAACACCCAAAACAATTACGAGACAGTCTACCAGTTTCACAATTCATCCGATACAGATGGAATTGTTCCACCACAGAAGAATATAAGAAACAAGCAAAAACCCTGGTGGGTGAGTTTCAACAAAGGGGGGTACCCTATGCAGGTTATAAAGCAGGCTTATCGGCGGGCCCTCTATAATAACAGGGATTTATTGCTCCAATCTCGGGCCATTCAAAGTAATACCGACAATGCAGTTATCAATTTCATTACTAAATTTTCGCCTCTAAGTGGTAGTATAAAAAAGATTTTGAAACGGCATACAAATGTCTTGAGCGGTCTTCCTTGTCTACAAGAACTACAGATCCGTTGCGTTTGGGCACGGCACTCTAATCTCAAAGAGATATTGAGTCCAGCCAAATTACGATCAGTGCTGCGGTCTACTCCCGGTCAAGAGACAGGCCATAGACCGTGTGGCCAATGCAATATTTGTTTGATCACGGAAGAGATTCATTCTTCTTTTTTTCATCATGGTCGCCACTACAAATTGAAACATCATACAACATGTGACACTGATCATGTAGACTACGCTGTCAGATGCCCTTGTAGTCTTTTGTATGTGGGTAAAACTGTTCGACCGTTGCGGATCTGAATTAACGAACACAGAAGCAGGCTTAAATGCAATGTTCAAGAAGCCCCTTTGGTATCTCATTGTACACAACATCATCATGTCTTTGAAGAATTGAAATGTTTTGTGATTGATCGGGTAATGACAGGTACAATGGGTAAATCCCGGGAGAAGAGCCTGCTGATCCGTGAACAACTATGGATTTACCGTCTTCAAACAGTTATTCCTGGGGGCCTCAATGCACGAATTGACTGGAGTGTCTGTATTGACTTACATCAATGGGAACCCTTTTAGCATGAGTGCAAAGAGCGGATCCTTTCACATTTAGATCTTTAAATGAATGACATTGCTACGTGAGTGTAGGAGTGTCTTTAAAAAACCCTTCTATCCTGCCTCAACGCATGCGTGGCGTTTTTTGACAAGCATTGACGGGTTGGAACACGGAAGAACCACACATCATTGAATTGAAAAAACTTCATAGATTTAAGAACTTTGGTGAGGAATTAACCTCTTTTACTGCATTTTCTATCAGAATTGCTAGTACATCTTTTAAGAGATAAGTAGAATCTCTCATCACTTTTTGAAATAGAAAGCAAGGATAGGTCCGGAAAAGTGCTATGAGATGTTGGGACAATCTGGTACGTTTGACTATACCACTATTTTCCTTCTTCCGCAGAGATTGTTGAGCAGAACCGTTCCCCTGATGAAGACTCGAAACGCAATACGGGTACCGGAATGGTGGCGTTGGGACTGCTAACAATCTTTTAAGAGAGAAGCACAATCTCTGATTACCTTTTGAAACAGACTGTAAAGATTGGTCCGATAAATTGTTATGAAAATGAAATAATACATTACTATATTTAGGACATCCTTAAGTTGTAGAGGAAACCTGATACACGGTCATTGATGCAATTCTGGCTGCACTTTTCGGTAAAAATATATCCGAGAGTGATTAGCTTTTTAGTCTGAGACCGGTGTTTCTATCTACATTGAGATTGTCTTTGCTGTATCAGTTCTCAGTCATTTGTGATAGTTGTGCCTTGGAGTTTGCCGAACTGCTTCGAGACTCTTTTCTGATCCCTCCCTGCAAAGATCTGCGCAAGCACATGGCAGTTGCATCGACCCTCCGGTGACTTCCGCAGCTTCAAGTGGTCATGTCAATTTATACTCCATCTATTTTGTGGTCCCAAAGAAGGAAGGGTCCTTTTGTCCCATTCTAGACCTGAAGTATGTCTGTCGATCCTTGCAGGTGCCGCACCTTTGCATGGAGACGCGCTCAGTGATCTCAGCAGTATGGAAGGGCAAGTTTCTCTCCACTCTAGATCTCACGGAAGCCTACTTACATGTTCCGATTCGGCCGGATCACCAGCAGTTCTTGTGGTTTGTGGTACTGATGGGCCATTGTCAGTTCCAGATGTTACCCTTCGGTCTCGCCACAGCATCTCATACCTTCACATAGATTATAGTGGTGGTGGCAGTGGCGCTGCAGTGGGAGGGAGTAAGGGTGCATCTCTACCTGGACGATTGGTTACTTCGGGCAAACTCGCTTGCGGAGAGTCGTGAGGTGATGGCCAGAGTGCTCAAAGTGTTGTAGGAGCTTGTCTGAGTTGTCAACAGAGCCATTTGAACGCATCACAGGATTTTACGTATCCAGGCATACAGTTGGATACTTGGTCAGGGACGGTCTTTCTACTGGTGGTACGCATGCACAAGCTGCAGTAGCAACTTCTTCTGTTCCTGAGGTGGAGTGTGCCTACGGCTTGGTCATATCTACAAGTCTTGGGGTCTATGGTGGCAACATTGGCCCATGGCAACATTCCCATGGGCTTGTGCACATATGAATCCTCCTACAAAGGGCATTGCTCTCCCGCTGGTCTCTGCAATGTCCGTTTCTCTCACACAGATGGTCTGTCTGCTGGAAGTCCAACACAGTCTGGAGTAGTGGCTGCGGTTTCCAAACTTGCTGACAGGAGTGTAGTTGGAGCCACCGGAGTGGACAATGATGATGATGGATGCCAGCTTGACGGACTGGGGAGCCCACTTCAGGGACAGCTGGCTCGGGGACTCTGGTATCAGGAGCAGCAGATGTGGTCTATCAATTGACTGGAAATGAGGGCTTAGTGCTGCAACAGTTTCATGCATTACTAGTGGAGAAGGCGGTATGCATATTCTCGGACAATGCGACTACGGTGGAATATATCAACCATCAGGGTGGCACGGGGAGTCCTTTCTTGGCTGAGGAGATCGCTCTGCTGCTTCAGTGGGCAGAGATGTATCTTCTGCAAATAATCAGGGGGCCACGCTGCAGGCAAGGAAAATGTGGAAGCAGTCTCAGTCAAAGGCGAGCTCACCTGAGGGGAGTGTATGTTGGCAGACTCTGTGTGACAGTGGGGGCAGCTGGTGATGGATCTGATGGCCACTTTCCACAATGCCATAGCTCCTCATTTCTTTAGTCACCAGCGTGAACCAGTATTGAAAGAGCTTGATGTTCTGGCACAGCTGTGGCCAGCGGAAGGGCTGCTGTACATGTTTCCTCAATGGCGTCTGATCGGGTCGTCCAGAAGGCAGAGGCACATCATGGCCTGGTGATTCTTGTGGCACCGGATTGGCTGCGGTGGCCTTGGTATGAAGACCTGATCAGACTGTCGGTCACAGCACATTACAGGTTACCAGATAGAACATAAGAACATAAGATATGCCATAATGGGTCAGACCAAGGTCCATCAAGCCCAGTATCCTGTTTCCAACAATGGCCAATCTAGGTCATATGTACCTAGCAGTTTCCCCAAAAGACACAGGTTCCACAATGCTTGTACTGGGTCAAGCATTGATATCCTGGGTCCCTTCTTAATAATGGTTTATGGACCTTTCCTCCAGGAACTTGTCCAAACCTTTTTTAAACACAGCTACACTAACAGCCCTTACTACATCCTCCGGTAACAAATTCCAGAGTTTGATTACACGTTGAGTGAAAAAAAATTCTTTTATTAGTCTTAAATAGTTTACCTTGTAGCTTCATTGCATGTCCCCTAGTCTTTCTATATTCTGATAACGTAAACAATCGATCTACATTTACCCATTTCACTCCGTTCATTAATTTATAGACTTCTATCATATCTCCCCTCAGCCGTCTCTTTTCCAGGTTAAAGAGCCCTAACTCTTTTAGCCTTTCTTCATATGAGTATCCTTCCATCCAGTTTACCATTTTGGTGGCTCTTCTGTGAACCTTTTCTAATAACGCTATATCCTTTTTATTTTTATTTATTTATTTATTTATTTTTCTTATATGCCGCGCTATTTGGGGGATTACACCGTAATTACAAATAACAGGGATCTCAACTTACACGGGTTCTATTTACACATATATTTTACAGGGAACATGGGCTATGGAGGGTTAAGTGGCTTGCCCAAGACCACAAGGAGCACCTGTGGGACTAGAAACCCCAGTCCTTCCGGCCCAAGGTTGCTGTCCTCTAGTGGGATTTGAACCCCGACCTTCCGGCCTGAAGTACCTTGCCCCAACCACTAGGCCACTCCTCCACTCCAGGCCACTCCTCCACCTTTTAAGATACGGCGACCAGAATTGCACACAATATTCAAGGTGCGGTCTCACCATGGAACGATATAGAGGCATTATAATATCTTTTGTTTTATTTTCCATTCCTTTCCTTATGATACCTAGCATTCTATTTGCTCTCTTGGCCTCCACTGCACACTGGGCGGAGGGTTTTAACATGTTATTCACAATGATGCCTAAATCTTTTTCCTGGGTGGTGGAACCTTGCATCGTGTAACCATAGTTTGGGTTGTTCTTCCCTAGGTGCATAACTTTGCACTTGTCCAAATTAAATTTCATCTGCCATTTTGATGCCCAGTCTTCCAATTTATCAAGATCCTCTTGCAATTTTCCACAATCCTCTTGGGTTTTAACAACTTTAAATAGTTTTGTGTCATCTGCAAATTTGATAACCTCACTCGTTATTCCCTTTTCCAGGTCATTTATGAATATGTCAAAAAGCAGCGGACCCAGCACAGATCCCTGGAGTACACCACTATTCACCTCTTTCCATTGGGAAAATTGGCCATTTAGCCCTACCCTTTGCTTTCTATCTTTTAGCCAGTTCCTGATCCACAATAGTACACTGCCTCCTATCCCATGACTCTTTAGTTTTGCCAAAAGTCTCTGATGAGGAACCTTGTCAAAGGCTTTCTGAAAGTCCAGATACACTATATCAACCGACTCACCTTTGTCCCCCTGGTTATTCACACCTTCAAAAAAACATAACAGATTAGTAAGACAAGATCTTCCTTTTCTAAAGCCATGTTGGCTGTCTCCCATTTGGACATGCTCAGTAATTTTGTTCTTTATGATGGTTTCTACCATTTTTCCTGGTACTGACGTCAGGCTCCCCAAGGAAACCTCTTGAAGGAAACCTGAGTGCGTATGCCACAAGTGGGTCCTTTCTCGCTTATGGCCTGGCTATTGAAAAGACACGGTTGAGAGAGAGGCTTTTCTCCAGCAGTGATTTTGACTCCGTTGCGGGTGCAGAAGCAGTCCACCTCCTTGGCCTACGTGCACGTCTGGGGGTTGTTTGAGGCGTGGTGTGCTGACAGGGGATCTAATGCCTTTCAGGCGTCTTGTGCCAGATATCTTGACCTTTCTGCATGGTGGGGCGTAGAAGAGTCTGGCCCTGAACTCACTGCATGCAGGTGGCAGTCTTAATTTACCAAGATCACATGCAAGGAGTAGCCTTGGCGTCTCATCCAAATCTGTCTGATTTTCCGGGCCGTGCATCACATCCACCCTATGCATGTTCCGTTCCCAGTTAGGATCTCAATTTGGTCCAGTTATTGTTGACAGAGGCTTTGTTTGAGCCTTTATGTTTGGCGACCTTGAAAGTTCTCACTCTAAAAGTGGTGTAGCTGGTGGCCATGTGCTTGGCCAGACTGATTTTGGAATTTCAGGCTTTGTCCTCTCAGAACCCTACCTGGTACTGTCCGGGGAGGTGGTGGTTTTGTCGCCAGTGTCATCATTTTTTTTTTGCAAGGTGGTTTCTGCCTTTCACTTGAACCAGATGGTCATGTTGCTGAGTTTTCCTGAAGAAATTGACCAGCAGCTCCACTGTCTAGACATGCGCCGGGTGCTTCATCGCTACTTGAAATGCACTCAACCCTTTCGCAAGTCGGATCATTTGTTCATCTTGTAAAGGGGAGGCCATGTCTAAGGCCTCGATTGCTTGGTGGCTCAAGGAGGCCATCGCCTCCACTTATCTGTTGCGACATAAGGAGTTGCCTCAGTGGTTGCAGGTGCACTCCACTAGGGCACAAGCCGCCTCTTGGGCAGAGTTCAGTCTGGTGCTTGCAGGGTGGAGACCTGGTCATTGTTATACACCTTTTGTGAAACATTATCTGTTGGAATTGCAGGCAAGATCGGATGCTCTGTTTGGGGCTCGGGTCTTGGAAGTTGGTCTTGCATGTCTCTCCCATGTTTAAGTACTGCTCTGGTCTGGTACATCCCGGTAGCCTGGACTGGACTGGAGGGACGCTATGGAAGATGAAATTAGACTTTACTTGCTAATTTTCTTTCCTATAGTCTCTCCAGTTTAGTCCAATCCAGCACCCACCCAAGGGTTTCTTTTTGGAGATCTGCGCAAGCCTGGTTAAGATTACCAGTATGTGTGTTTGCGTCCAGAGTACCTGCAGAGGTCTGCCTTCGGTTCCAGTAACTGGGGGATCTGTTGGCTTCTTGAGGAGCTCGGGTTCTTGCAGAGTTCTGGTCCTTCTGTCTGAGGTAGATAGCCATAGGTGTATATAGTTTGGACTGGAAACAGGTGCTTGTTGCATCTGCTTTGCTATTTGGATACTGGCTTGGTGGGAGGAGATCGTTCCCTTTTATGGGATGACATCACCAAATTCTCAATCTCCATCTGCTGGAAGGGGATGAAGACCCAGTAGTCTGGACTGGACTGGATGGACTAAAGGAAAAAAAATCAGCAGGTAAGGTCTAATTTCACCTTGCATGTTACATAATGTAAACTCGTATGTAAATTAATGCACGTATACCACAATTATTGCAAAATTTTGTAACTTATGCTGCAATATTTGTTGCTGCAGGAAACATGCAGGCTTTTCTAAAATGTTACACAGATCCCGCAGATTTTGTATTTTGACTTGTGATTGAATGTAGATCAAGGTTTAACGCATCCAAGAGACGAGAAGCTTGAAGGGTTTTGAGAGAGAAAGCAATGTCCAGTGGGGTTTAGGAGGGAGAGAGGATCTGCAGGCTTAATATCTTGCATTTTAGGAATACGACTTATGTTTGCAGCAGGAATAATTTCCTTCACAAGCCTGTGAGACAGCAGAGAGTGGAGAATACTCTTAACTGTTCTAATTTAGAGAGCCTTATAGAGAGTTATACACCCACAAGAGGAGCCGCCATCAGATGGAACGAATCATAAAAGTCACACAATGTTTCCTTAGATTCGTCCTTGCATGTAGAAAGGTAGTATATTAAAATCAATAAACCATAATTGTAGAGCAACCTGGATCAAGTATAGGGGGGGGGTCTGAGCTTTTTACTGGAGATGCTCCGTTCTTGATTTTTTTAACTGAGTTTGAAAACCTATGCAATATTAATGCCCTGCAACCTGACTCCACTGAGTGTCAACTTAAGGACTGGCAAATCATGAGGATTAAACATATTAGATGGGAAGGAGGCTATTTTATTTTATTTTATTTATCAGGGTTTTTTTTATACCGCTTTATCATTTCAGTCAAAGTGGTTTACATAGTAACTTAAACTTGGTAATGTACACTAAACAGGGACACTGATAACTTGGATTTTTCTGAGGCAATGGAGAGTTAAGTGACTTGCCCAAGGCCACAAGGAGAGCTAGTGGGAATTGAACCCTAGCCTCTTGGTTCCCAAGCCAGTGCTCCAACCATTAGACTGCTCCCCCATTCCAAATAGGGGAAACAGCAGTAAAAGGTAGGGGAAATACATTGTCAAATCTTGCACATAGTGCAGGCTGAGACCTATTCTGTCCTTAGGAAAGGGGGAACCTGTGCGTTCATAAGGCTGTCTGTAAATATGACTCCTCAAGTCTCTGTGGATGTATGTTTCAGCTCTTGGATCTGAAGATATTTGTGGATACAGATTCTGATATTCGTTTGGTAAGACGCCTGCGCAGAGATATCGGTGAACGTGGCAGAGAGATCGAGGGTGTCATTAAGCAGTACAACAAGTTTGTGAAGCCGGCCTTTGACCAGTACATACAACCAACCATGCGACTGGCTGATATAGTAGTCCCCAGAGGTAAGGTATGAGACCCTCTGCTGAGCTGCGCACTCTCACTTAACACTAGTAGGGAGAAGAACCTCGGGCCGGGTTCCCATATTCAGGACACTGTCATTAGCAGTGGGGGAGAGTTCCCTGAAACCATGTTGACAAATTGATCATGGGAACGAGAGAGAGAGAGGCTAGCAAAGTGCAAAGAAAACAGAAAAAGTTTTACTCTGTCACATCTAATGTGCACTTGTAGTAGCAATAAGTAATCTGAGAGACTCTTGCACACATGGAGACAAGATAAGCTTTCATGCCTTTGTTTTGAATTCTCTTCCTATGGTAGCAGCTGTTAAAATGTTTGCTCTATAATAAGCTAATATTGTCCTTTGAAAGGTATTTACTCATTAGACAGCATATTTCTGCCCACTGAATCACTTGCTCTGTCCCCACAGGCAGCGGGAATACAGTAGCAATTGATCTGATTGTACAGCATGTTCACAGCCAGCTGGAAGAGGTAGGTAAATAGCTGTGGAACAGGATGAAAGTACAGAAGACGACCCTTCACTTATGCAAGTGCTTCCCTAGGGTTGTACTACAGAAGGCTAAGGGAGCTCGCCTATAAGTACAGTAGTGAGGCTCTTCTCCTGTTTCTTCCTGAGCAACAGCTGAGCTGTTTATGTAAAATAGTGTGTTCAACAGGAAGGCCACATTGAAACCAAGAGTGATTCCTTTTTCATGGAAATTTCAAAACTACTTTTGCAAATTCTGAAACAGTGTTTTGTTACAGAATAAAGCAAATGTTTTTGTCCTTTGGTAAGAGTTGTGCAAAATCTCTTTGTTTTTTGGGAGGTGTGGGGGGGGGGGGGTTGTTAGATATTTGCATGTAGAGCCTTTAGGAAGGCCTGCAAAAGGAGGACATAGATTCTTTGGCAAGCATGTTACAGAACAGACGTACAGGCCCATTCGCTCCATTCCTGTATGCAGTGATCAGCCTTCAGTGGGAAATGTAGTTGAAAAAGCATCTAGGCCCTAGGAGAGGCAGCAGCCAGGAGACGCTTCTGTCTTACTCTTCCAAGACTCTGCACAACAGGGAACTGCTTTGTTCTCACATACTTCCAGGACTGATCTGAGCTGTCTCCTCGCACTGGTCTTTTCCATCTTGGAGGTGTCAATGCTTATCTTTTAAATGTCAACTTTGATCTAAGTTGTAACCCAAGAGAATCTTTTTAGAACTGGTAGGACTGGCATTTAGTGCCCCCAGGAAGAGGGAGGCCTGGCCATCATGCACAGTGATACCTGCAGGCTGCTTCAGCTCATTTATACTGGGTCCCTGAGGGAGCTCCTGCCTGCCCCCTTCAGTCAGAGCAGGGCTCAAGTGAGGTGCGCAAGTAATAAATAAGGTGCCAGAAGCCTGGGCAGCCACAAATGAAAGCTTCGGGCTCTGTAGTCTCATTGGCACAGGTTCTAATTGAGAGGAATAAACTGCTGGGCAAAAAATACAAATATGAATTTGATATGGTCAATTCTATGGTGGAAGGTTTTATAGCAGTGCCTCCAAGTGCACATTCTTTTTCTAATGTAGGAAATAAAGGAGCGTTTGGGCTGGAGTGAGAGAGATATTCTGTACTTGAGTAAAAGGTAAGGAGAAATCTCTGAGCGTTTATATACAGAAGAGAGCCATCTATGTGGGGAACAGCAGGAGCGAGAAAAGGAGATCTCCTAGCCCAGCTTAATTTGTTTTGAAAGTAAAAGTAGCACGTCTCATCCTGTCCTGTTTTCGTGCACGTGCTGTTGACAGTGCTTAATACTGACTGCATTGTGTCTTTCCATGTTACTGCCACAGCGTGAGATAAGCGTCAGGTAGGCATGCTTAATGATAAGGCACTTCTTACTGCAAAAAAGAGGCATTTCCAATATTGGGCATTGCTGAGTGATGAGGAAAAGAGCATACATAGCGAATCCCCTCTGATGCAGACCTTAAGTGAACAGCCATTGCTCTGCAGTGGGGGTAGTAGTCTGAATAAAAGACTGCCTGCTGCTTCCAGGAGCCTGCTCTTTTCTCTTTAGGACACATTTATTTATGTAACTTTTTTTCTATACCGCCTTTCAAGAATTTATCAAAGTGCTTTACACCACATTAAACTCAACTTGTTTTACATTAAACAGTATAGTCCTATAACAATGAAACAGCTTGCTATCTAAGGGTATGGAATAGCAAAGGCTAGGGTCAGCAGGACACCAGGATTTATTACACTACAATCATGCATAGCATTTTAGTAGCTTCTAGGTCTTCTGTTGTCAGATTGGGAGGTTAGGTGTCAGCACCAAAGTACTCTGTGAAAAGAGAGGTTTTTAGTTTTTTCCGGAAATCAGATATACCTTCCATTGGTCTTAGGGTGGCTGGGAGTGAGTTCCATAATGATGGACCATAGATTGAGAAGGGCCTTTAGCAAATTGCTTGAGAGCTTTTTGTTTTATGAATCGGTATGGTGAGGAGGTTTTGATAGTGTTGTCTTTGAGTTCCGTATCAGTAATCTTCCGGATGAGAGCATAAGCAGTCTGTTTGATTTAGTATGGTTTTGAATGTGATCATGATGGCTTTGTATTTAATTCAAGCTAGAAGGGGTAGCCAGTGTGTGTGTGTGGGGGGGGGGGGTTAGCATGTGTTCCTGTCGTGGTGTCCTTGTTAATTGTGCTGCAGTGTTTTGGGCTGGTTGCAGTAGTTAAAGGGTGTGTTTAGGGAGTCCTTGTAAGACTGAATTACAGTAGTCCAAGTGAGGAGTAATTATGGCTTGGCATACGGTTCGAAAGTGTTTGTGGTTCAGGAGTGGGTGGAGATTGTACAGGATCTTGATTTTGTTGCAGTTATTGTAATTTTGTTAATGTGAGCTTGCAGATTTGATTTTTGATCTAGTGTGATATTTGATTTCCTGTTTTACAGGGATAGTAGTGCATTGATCCGTAGGGTTTCTGGAGATGAGTAGGTTGTGTTCCTGGTGATAGTCAGGACCTCAGACTCTTTTTTTTTTTTTTTTAGTTGACTAGTAGACAATGGTCTTTTAGCCAGTCTGTGACTACCTTGAAGCAGGATTGTATAGCTGAAAATTCTGGCTCCTTGGTATTAAAGGGGGCATATAGCATCAGATCGCCTGTGTATAAGTGATTAATTTATATTGTGAGCCTATATAAGCTTGCAAATTGGTTGTATGTACAGATTAAATAGTAACTCTGAGATAGAAGATCCTTGTGGTATGCCGTTCGTCTGTTTAAATTGTTTGGAGGTTTTGTCCTTCATCTTTACTTGTTGCGTGCATCCTTTTTTTCATGAATGGGGGGTGCTACTTACTCCGATGTCTATCAGCCGTTCTAAGAGCTTATTATGGTTTACGGAGTCTAATGCTGCTGCTATATCTATGAATTTGAGGATAAATCCTTTTTTGGTCTGTTCACTCCCTTTGGGCAAGGCCGTACCAAGCTATAACTGTGCCCTGTACAACTTACGAACCTGGTGCCCCCTCCCCCACCCACTGGGCCTTGTTTCATATATTTAATTTTAAAATTTATCTGCAGCCCATCTAAAATTTTAGGAGGCTTTCAGAGGAGCTCTTTTTTTTGTCCCAACAATGAATTGGGGACATTTTTAGTAAACATTATACCATAGAAATAAATGGGTGCTGCTGAACTTAGTGTGCAAGAGACAGGAAGTTCCCCATTTCACTTTTAACAGTGCGGGCAATGTGACCGTGCCAGGGGCTGCAGTTTAGTACAGCCATGGGACTGAAGGAGAAAGTCGCTACACAGCTTTGGGGCCTGTGAGCGCCATGGAGAAGTCCAGTCAAGGCAGGAGGATAAGAAGTGAGTAACTGAGGGGGGGGGGAGGCCCAGAGGCCTAATGCCGACACCCCCACCAGTCCTTTTCTGAATGTGCCCCAGAGTTTTGTGCTCTGGCAGCTGCACTGCTCGCATTGGGCTAGGTATGGTCCTGCCTTTGAGCAGTATATTTAAGAGTGATGTGAGCAGTGTTTGATTTGATCTAAACCCATGTTGGGCGTCCAAGGGGTCGGAGGTGTTTTATAGTTATAACTGAGCAGCCTTTTTCTGTAATTGTCGCTAAAAGGGGGATGCTGGAAATGGGCCAGTTGGAGGTGGGTGAGTCGGTGTTCAATGTGGGTCTAATGGAGGTAGTTTTTAGGTTGGCAGGCATATGTGTCCTTGGGAGAGTGATAGCTTTAGGATTCTGAGTAATGTGGGGGGATAGTTCTTGACCAGTCATCTTTATGCATGTGGTAGGACATGGGGAGGTAGTGGTATTTAGCATTTTTATTATGTGTCCAAGGAGTTCTGAGACTAGCTCGAACGATGTCCACAGCTGGCTGTTTGCTTTTGTGCTCGGAGGTAGCTGACTTGTTGAGGTCTCGCTGATAGCAGATTGTTTGTGCTGTAGGTATGCAGAAGAGTCATCCGGGAGTAGTGTTGGCACATTCTGCGAGGCTACAACTATGTCAGATTTCTCTGGGACAGCTTAATGATTTAAAGGATTATGTTTGTGTAGTATTCCCCTTTGTGTTTGTGTATTAGGTTATTGTAGGTTTCTGTATTAGGTTATTGTATTTTTGTTTTTAGATATTCTCGATGGTGTACTGGGTTTCTGCTTCTTTTCTATCTCCATTCCACCTGTCTTAGTTTGTGTTTGGCTTCTCTTATTTCCCTGGAATACCAGGGTGCTTTGTCCGTTCATGTTCTTATAAGGAACTATTGTGAAAGGTGCAGTGGTATTGTTCCAGCTGGCCACAAGTTTTGTGAGGTCAGTTGAAGTTGCATCCAATCTTGGCATGATGTGGTCTGAGAGGGATTGCTTGTTGAATTCCTTGAATTTGCGGGGATTATAGGATTGCCTCTGTTGCTCTTTTGGGTGTAAGAGAGGTAGATCGAAGGTGATCATGTAGTGATCTGACTAGGAGATGGGAGTAATCTGATTTTGTGATGCAAGAGATGGTTGAATGGAGGTTGTTGGGTACAAACATTAGGTCAAGTGTATCCCCCCTCCCCCTTGTGGATGGGGTCAGTTATCACTTGTGTGAGATCCAGGGAAGCTAATGCATCAAGAAAAGAGGTGGCTTGTGATACAGGTACTGAATTGAGATTAAGATTTCCTAGCAGTACGAAGGGTTTGATCTTGTTAGAGTAGGTGCATGCCATTTCAGTTAGCGTAGAGAGGTCCTCTGAGTCTGAGTTTGGGGCTCTGTATGTCAGGCATATAGTCAATTGTTTGTTTTCCATTACTAGTATGTTTACCAAGTCCTGGAGTTCTCTGTGATTGAGTGAAAGTTGAGATCTTTTCACAATAGGATGAGTATGCCACCTCCCCTTCTATTGTGCCTTGGGCACTTATATGACAGTCTAATGTTTGGGTAAGGAGTTGGTGGGTTAGAACATTTTCAGTGTCTGTTAAACATCATTTGTTACTAAATCTTGGTTAAGTTGTGCTCCTTTACATAGTTACATGGATTTTGTTTTGTGCAGAACAAGCATTTACTAGACCACATCTGATTGTCTGAATGTGTGGTGTGTAAGCTTGTTGGGATGTTTGTAGAGTTTTTTGGGCTGGTGGTTATAAACAGGTGTGATCTTCTGTGCAATTTAGAGTATTGTGTGATGTTGGTAATGATGTGTTTGTGTTACTGAGTGAATAGTCTCTCTATGCCCTAATTGGATGCCATGAGGCTTGTCCCTGAGAGCACTTTGAAGATCATTTTGATGACCTCATGTGCATTTCTCTCTGTTGCTTCCTTTTGGATTTTTTAAGTGAATGTGCCCATGTGTTTCTACTTCAAAAATTTACATCTGGGACTTCCGGTGACGTCACGGAGCGAATGGCTGTGTGCTAGCTGAGCTCCTGTGGAGTCCTGCATTATAAGGGGGGAAAAAGCGTGGACCCCGGCGCCTGAGTGAGCGGAGAACAGGTCAGGACGATGGCCCAAGCAGCGAAAAAGAAGTTGGCGGGCTTCCGATCGCCATATGTGAAGCGGAAGGAGGATGAGGAGCGGACGGCTGCTGAAACGGCAAGGCCTATCAGCATGGCGAGCTTGGAGGAGGATGAGGAGAGCGAGGAGATCCAGGAGATGGAAATGCCTCTACGGGAGTGGATGCGGGCTTTTAAAAGAGGCTTGCGTGCCGATTTGGCGGAGATGAGAAAGGACATTAAGGAATCGTCGAGTATACAGCAGGATCTGAGCGGCCTGGGCGACCGCGTGGTGGTTCTCGAGGACCATGCGGAGGCCTGCAGTGGCGAGCTACAGGCGATGGCGGAGGCGCAGAGCAAACTGGAGAGGCAGCAGGAGGCGATGGTAGAGAAGTTGGAGGAGATAGAGGATCGGGCCCGCCGGAACAATCTGCGGGTGAAAGGCATTGCATAGTCGGAGGGGCTCCAGAACTGTGAGCAGGTGATCCGGCGTCTGTGTGCTCATATTTTGGCCTTGGAGGGCGGTATGGCGCCAGCGGAGCGGGAGATTGGGGTAGAGCGGGCGCATCGCAGTCTGGGCCCACGGCGAGACAAGCAACCCAGAGACATCATCGCCTGCATGAGCAGCTTCCCGCTGAAAGAAAAAATCCTGCAGATAGCCCGGAAATATGGGCGGATCACGTGGGAAGGTGCGGAGGTGGACATCTTTAATGATTTGTCCAAAGGGACTTTGGACCGCCGGAGAGGATTGCGTGAAGTCACTGCCTACCTACGGGGGAAAAGCCTGCGTTACCGGTGGCTGTTCCCCTTCGGCCTTTTAGTAACGGTGAATGGTGTGACGCGGAAGGTGAAGGAGGCCGAGGAAGCCTGGACTGTGTTGGGTGAGCTGGGCTGCGAGCAGCTCCCGAAGAGAGTAGGAAGTGTGGGGGCGAAACAGACTGGCGGAGCAGTGAACCCCCGGTGGCAGAGTGGCAGAGAAAGGACGTCGGCTGCAGCGGAGGGGAGCGGATGGCGACGCGGGGCAGACAACGCACCCAGTGGAGTGAGAGTGCCCGGCAGACCCTGGTGCTGGACTGAGAACTGTGAAGGGGTCAGCCCTCTGGACCATGGGGTGAAAGGACTGGGGGGAAGGGGGGGGAAGGGGGGTGGGGGAGAGTTGCAGGGGTGTGGGGGAGGGGTAGGGAGCGGGGTGGTAGGGGGGCTGTGTTGGAGGGGAGGTGGTGAGGGAGGAGGGCGGGGGGTTGATGGTGGAAGATGCAGGACCATCACAATTGGAAGATAGGCAAAGTGGAGGAGAGGTGCGGGGGGGTGGGGGTATAGGATAGGACACCTGCCAGAGGTGGGGGGGGGGGTCAGTAGGAGTAGGAGTAAGGTACATGATGTTGCGGGTGGGCACGCTTAATGTGCGGGGTTTAAACTCGCCCACCAAGAGGCGATTACTGTTCCGGGAGGCTGATAAGAATGAATGGGACGTGATCTTAGTCCAGGAGACGCATTTGCGTCGTCGGGATGTGGGGTTGATGAGGCATCCCCGGTATGGAGAGCAATATTATTATTGTAGTCGGGAGGGGGGTAAGAAGGGGGGGTAGCAGTGCTAATACGGGGGGGTAGTGGGATCCAAGTGGCAAGGAGTTTTGAGGATGGGGAGGGGCGGGTGGTGGGGGTGGTGGGCAGCTGGGGGGGAGAGGGAATAGTGATAGTATTGGTGTATGGGCCGAATGGAGCGCAAGTGGGGTTCTGGCAGAGGGTGTGTAAGTTGTTGGGGCAGCATGGGGGAGGGGAAGAGGGTGGTGGGGGGAGACTTTAATGTTGTGCTGGAGCAATTGATGGATAGGGAGTCGGGGAGGGGGGAGGGTCGGGGGAGGAATAGGAGGGCATTGCAGCGGCTGATGAAAAGGTTGAATCTGGTGGACGCTTGGCGAGTGCTGCACCCTCAGAAGCGTGAGTTTACACACTACTCCATCCCCCATAATAGCTGGAGCAGGATAGATATGATGCTGGTGGATCAAGAATGGATGCTGGGGGTGGGAGGGGGGGGGATTGTACCCATTGCTTGGTCCGATCATAAGGCGGTCGAAGTGGGGTTTAAGGGGAGGGATAGGGAAGGGTTGCGGTTTTGGCGCCTGAATGAGGGGTTGCTGAAGTGCCCAGCGGTGGTGAGAGATATAAGGGAAGGGATCAAGGAATACTTGGCGGTGAATGACCTGGGGGAGGTTCGGGTGGCGATGGTGTGGGAGGGGCTCAAGGCGGTGATTAGAGGGAAGTTCATTCAATGGGGGGCACGTAGGAAACGGGAGCGGTATGAAAAGGAGCGGGACTTAGGGAGGTGGTTGCAGGAGGCGGAGGAGGCGTATAGGAGATCTGGGAGGGTAGGGGCCCGGGGTGTGATGGAAGCGCTACGGGGGGAGCTGCAGGGGCTGCAGGTGGAGAGGGTAGCGATGGAGCTGGCCTGGGTGCAACAGCGGTTTTACGAGTTTGGTAATAGAGCAGGGCGGACGCTGGCCCAGCGGCTGCAGAGACGCAGGGTGGCCTCTCGGATCTATCAAATTAAGGGGAAAGGGGGGGAAGTGCTGTTTCGGGAAGGGGAAATCCAGGAACGCTTTCGGCAGTTTTACCAGGCACTATATACGGCGGTGGAGGGGGAGGGTATTGACCGGTACCTGGAGGGGGTCAAGCTTCCATGTCTGTCGGGGGAAGCCCGGGAAGAGATAGAGGCCCGGATAGGTCTGGCAGAGGTAGAGCGTGCCATTCAGGGGATGCCCAGGGGGAAGGCTCCGGGGTTAGACGGGCTGCCGAGTACGTTTACCGGGTATTCCAGGCGGAGATAGGAGAGGTTCTATGTCGGGTGTTTAATGGCATGTTGGAGGAGGGGGGGGAACTGCCGGTGGGGATGTTGACCGCAGGGATTACGGTGTTGCCGAAGGGGGGGCGGGATCTGCTGGAGTGTGGTTCTTTTAGACCTATTTCGCTCCTGAATGTGGATGTTAAGGTCCTAGCCAAGATCTTGGCGGGTCGTCTGGGACCATGGCTGCCTACAGTGGTCAAGAATGATCAGACGGGGTTTATCCCGGGTCGTCAGGCGGCTGATAACATAAAGCGGGCGGTGGGGGCGCTATGGGAAGCGCGGCGAAGGACGGAGGAGTTTTTGTTAATGTCTGTAGATGCTGAAAAGGCATTTGATAGGGTGAACTGGGCCTTTTTGATGAAGGTGTTGGAGCGGATGGGGGTGGGGGAGAATATGGAGCGTTGGATCCGAGGGCTCTACAATGGGCCGAGGGCTCGGGTGAAGGTCAATGGCTGTTATTCGCGGGATTTCAGTTTGGGACGGGGGACGAGGCAGGGGTGCCCTCTCTCGCCGCTGCTTTTTGCAATGAGTGTGGAGCCTTTGGCGGCGGCCATTAGATCAAATGAGAGGATTCGGGGTTTGGATAGAGGGGGGGTGTCTCATAAAATATCCCTTTATGCGGATGATATCTTGCTGTATCTGGAGCGGCCGGAAGAGTCTCTGCCGGAGGCCATGGAGGCGATGCAGGCATTTGGGGAAGTCTCAGGGTTCAAAATGAATGTGGACAAGACAGAGGTATTGCGGGTTCGGATTTCGCCGAGGGTGGAGGGGCGGTTGCGGGGTTTATTCCCCTTGAGGTGGGTCAACAATACTTTGAAATATTTGGGGGTGCACTTGGGAGTTAAATATGGGGATTTGTACCGGATTAACTACCCGGGGGTAGTGCGGGAGTTGGAGAGGGACCTGGAGGGTTGGATGAGACAGGACGTCTCGTGGTTGGGACGGATGGCCGGGGTTAAGATGAATGTGCTACCAAGGCTATTGTACCTATTTCAGGCTTTGCCTGTGCAGGTGCCGGATGCGGTGTTACGGAGAGTGCAACGGAAAGTTTTTCAGTATATTTGGAACAAACGGCCGCCACGGTTGGCACGGGAGGTGTTATATGCCCCGCGGATGGCGGGGGGGCTAGGGGTGCCTAATATCCTTGATTATTACCGAGCGGCGCAACTAAGGCATGCTATGGACTGGCGAAAGCAGGGGGATATGAAGCCTTGGGTACATCTGGAGCGTACATTGGTGAAGGGCGGCAACCTAGAGGCTTGGCTGTGGGCGGGGAGGAAGAATCGTAAGGAGATAGGCGCGGGGTCGCCGGCTATGCGGCAGGTGGCGTGGGTGTGGGACGGGGTGCGGCGTGGAGGTGGGGGGAGGGGGAAAGGGGACCAGTTTTCCGTAATGATGCCGTGGCGTGGTTGGAAGCCTTTCACACCAGGATGGGAAGGGGGACGGTTTGATAGCTGGACGGAGAAGGGGTTGGTGTGCTTCTACCAACTTCTGGAGGAGGGGGCGGTGCGGTCTTTTGAGGTAGTTCGGGCGGAATATGGATTGGAAGAGCGGGATCGCTACACCTATGTTCAGGTGAGCTCCTTCTTACAAGGGGGTAGGGGGATGGGGGGGCTTGGGGGGGGGACGTGTCGGCGATTGAGGCGCTCTTGTATGGGAAGTTCGGGTCCAAAGGGATGGTCTCTGGGTTGTACCAGGCAGTTCGGGAGGGGGGGGCGGGGCAGTTCCCTTATATGCTAGAGTGGGAGCGGGATCTGGGGAGGCCCCTGACAGCGGTAGATTGGAAACAGATATGGGATAGGGTTAGGGGGCTGCCCTGGGCTAGTAGTATTAGGGAAAATTGGTATAAGATTTTATTCCGGTGGTATTATACTCCGGAGTGATTACATAGGATATTTCCGGGGGTGGCGGAGGGATGCTGGTGGGAGTGTGGGGGGTGGGTACTTTTTGGCATATTTGGTGGGGGTGTCCTAAAGTACAAAGTTTTTGGGGGCAGGTGATACAATGGATCCATCAGCATCTTGGAGTGGTGGTTCGGTTGGATCCCGGGGTCTGCTTATTGTCTTGGTGGGGAGGAGGGCAAGCGGATGGGGGGCCCATGGTACGAGCGTGCTTGAGTGCGGCGAGGTGTGAATTGGCAGCAGCATGGAAGAGGGTGGGGGTGCCTACAGTGGGGGAGTTGGAATGTAGACTTCGACAGGTGGTCCTCATGGAACAATTGACAGCGGTTAGGAGGGAACGGGTGGTGAAATTTATGGCTAATTGGGGGGAATTATGGAGTGTCCTGGGGGGGGAGGGGGGGATTGCTAGCGGGGGTGGTGAGATAGGAAGGAAGTAAGAGCATCAGTAGGAGGTGGGTAGTGGGGGTTTCTTCTGGGGGGGGGCGAGGGGGTTGGTTGCGGGGTATTCACTGGTTTTGGTTGTTGCTGTTTTGTGTTTTGCTGAAACCAATAAAAATATTGAAATACAAAAAAAAAAAATTTACATCTGCTCTTTGGGGTGCACAAACTTCCTAGGTTAAATTACACGCAGACTCTCACAGGCCAGTATACAGCAGCACTTAGCAGATTGCAGGTGCTACTGGCTGGAAACGTTCTGCTAACTGGGATACCTAGCAGCTAATGCCACTAAATATCTTTACAGTACACCTTGGCACTATCCAGTTAGTCCAGGGCTGCCCATGGATGGAGTGGGAGCAGAACCAGCAGCTATCTATAAATACACCGAGCACCTTCAGGACAGGCTGTAAGTGTCACTGACGACATTATAAACTGGTTGAGTGGAAGGTAACATAGGGTAGTGGTAAATGGAGCTCACTCTGCGGATAAGGAGAACCAGTGGTGTATCACAGGGATCAGTCCTTGGTCTGGTTCTTTCCTAACATTGTTTTAAGTAATTACTGCAGAGAGGCTGTCAGTTGAGGTTTGCCTCTACAATCTGCATCAAGGAAGACAAGCTACAAGATGTAAATAACTTGAGGGGGGATCTAGAAGAATGGTTTAGAATTCTGCAGCTAAAACTGAATGCTAAAAATTGCAAGGTCTTGCATCTGGGCTGCAGAAACCCAAGGGAGCAATACAGTATATAGGGGGTAAAGTACTAATGTGCACAAAAGCAGAGCAGAAAATAGGAATGATCATATCTGTTCTTAAGGTGGAAAAGCACAGGGTGAAAAGGTGATGGCGAAAGCCAGAAGGATGCCCGGGTGCATAGAGAGAGGAATGGCCAGCAGGTAAAAGAAAGGTGATAGATAGTGCCTCTGTATAAGCCTCTGGAAACGACACCTTCAAGAAGCTGTAAGTGCATATGTGTAAAATGGAGTTGATGCAGAGGATGGCTCCTGAAATCGTGGGCTTCATCCTAAAGCATATGAAGACAGACTCTGGAAGAAAGGTGGGAGAAGTGAGAGATGAGAAGTTGGAATTCAGTTCTATGTAAACTGCCCCTGACCGATGGAAGGGGTGGTATATAAAAAAGAATTTAAATAGATAAATACCTTCATGGCATAAATGTCCAGGAGGCAGGGAAGAAAGCTCTGGAACAAAGGTGAATGGGGATAGACTCGGGGATAAATATTTCTTTATAGAAAGATGGGTAAATGCATAGAATAGTCTCCCAGTGGAGGTGGTTTAGACAAAGACTGTATCTGAATTCCAGAAAGTGTGGGACAAAGACAGAAGATCTCTGAGGGAGGGGAAGGGATTGTAGAGCTTAGTAGTTGGTATGGAGGGGAAAACTGAATAGGGCATGTGAGCGAATATGTCAGACTTGCCCTCAACATCTCATACATCCCAGAGCTATCTTCAAAAGTTGGCACTTATTCCACAGAGCTTCCTGTCTGTTCATGGAAGGGAGACTTACGCTAACACTATTTGCAGACATACTGTCACCCAGTCGGTGGTCATTATACCTCTGTGCACCTCTCAGCAGTTAATTCAGTATCTAAGGAGAAGACTCAGTCTCTTAATTTCTAACTCTTTATTACAGTGGTGTGCCCCAGGGATCTATCCTTGGTCCAATTCTTTTTAACATCTTTGTTAATGATATTGCGGAAGGGCTGTTTGCCTCTTTGTGGATGATACCAAATCTGCATTAGAGTAGACACCCAGCAAGGTGTACATAACATGAGGAGGGATCTAGCTAAGCTTGAAGAATGGTCTAGAATTTGGCAGCCAAGATTTAATGTTAAAAAATGCAAGGTCATGCATTTGGGCTACAGCAATCCAAGGGAGCAATATAGTGTAGGGGGGTGAAGTACTTCTGCCTACAAAAAACGAGCAGGGCCTAGGTGTGATTGTGTCTGGTCTTAAAGTAGCTAAATGGGTAGAAAAGCCGACGGCAAAAGCTAGAAGGATGCTTGGGTGCATAGCGAAAGGAATGGCCAGCCGAAGAAAGGAGGTGATAGTACCTTTTGTATAAATATTTGGTGAGACCTCATATGGAGTATTGTGTGCAATTCTAGAGACTGCACCTTCAAAAGGGTATAAACAGGCTGGAGTTGGTACAGGGGATGATTACTAAAATGTTTAGTGGTCTTTGTTATAAAGCATATGAGGACAGACTTAAGGAGTTTACTATGTATACTTTAGAGGAAAGGCGGGATAGAGGAGATACGATAGAGAAATTTAAATACCTCTGTGGCATAAATGCACAGGAAGAGAGCCTCTTTCGATTGAAAGCAAGCTCTGCTACAAGGGGACGTGGGATGAGGGTGAAAGGGGATAGATTCAGGAGTGATATGCGGAAATATTTCTTTATGGAAAGAGTGGTGGATGGGTGAAATAGTCTCCCAGTGGAGGTGGCAGAGATGAGGACAGTATCTGAATTCAAAGAAGCATGGGACAAACACAGAGGATCTCTAAAGGGGGGAAAAAAGGGGAATGTTGAAGTGGTTGATATGGCCTTTCTAGTCTGCCCTTCCATGTCGTCTTTTTCTGCTATCATGTTTCTATGTTTCTACAAATAAGCAGAACAAGGAACTTTATTCTAAAAGTTGAAACTTAGGGGCATGTTTACTAAAAACCGCTAATTTGCGCGCCGCACATTAGCGCACTAAAAGCAGCACTTAAGTGCTCTTAAGCGCCCCGCAAACGTGCGAGGAACCCCCGCACCCGTGCGCGTCACACTAACGGGTGCCGCACAAGTACGGGCCCGCAAATGTCCGATAGAGGCGTGGAAAGGCTAACGGAGGGCGGAGGAAAGCCCCGGAGGGGCGGAGAGAAGGGGTTAATGGGCTGGGGAGGGGAGAGGTGCCCCGCACATTATCGGGGCTGAATTTCAAAGGAAAAATAGCGCGAGTGAATCACTCGCGGTAGAATGCATTTAAAGGGAAGAGAAACCATTTCCGTCAGCAATGTACAGCAAAATCGGGGAAACCTGCAAAACGTGAGCAGTGTGATACATGTGCACAGCCCAAACGTGGAATTAAAAATAGAAAAGGACCACAACAAAAATTGTAAAAATAGGAATTCAGCTGGGGAACAGTTATAGTAATGGTCAAAACTAAAAAACATACCCAGGAAAGCTCCAGCAAAAAGAAATGATTTCTGGAAAGGTGTACGGAGCGGAGACTCTTCCAAAAAACATTTCCTTTTTGTTGGAGCTGTCCTGGGAGTGTTTTCTATGGTTGCCCATTAATATCACTGTTGCCCAGCGTGGTGATATTGTGTCCCCCATTTTCCGTGGTCATTTACGTGGTTTATGTGCACGTTTGTCACCAGACAGGGTGCATGTGCCCACAGTAAAAATGCGTAGAGCAGGGTTTGCGACTCCATCCTGCCAGGTTTACTACCTCCAGGGGCTGCACTGTCTCTGTGGGCATAGTGTGGTGCAGCGGACAGAGCCAGTGCCTCTAGGACCAGAGGGTCAGAGGTTCAAATCCCAGCTGGGGCACTTGCCAACCCAGTCCCTATATTTTACCCACCACTGAACAAAGATAGCGCAGAAACCCTTGTATTGCAGGGAACATAAGCATGGGGAAAACACCCATATTTTACCCAACACCGCACACACACCACAACAATGGGCATTACCTACAGCCAAGTCCCCCAAATGCAGTCCCGTACTGCCACATTGCAATCAGGTCATCTGCTTTGTCTGAGAGAAGCTCATGCCAGCATGTTGGCGGACGAGTACATGTAGTGCAGGAGGCAGTGGCTGCTAGCCACAGAAGACAGAGGCCTAGCCATGTGCTGGCTGGCACAGTCCACTGCAATAGACAGGCCCTGCTGGATCCACAGTCATGGATGTTCCAGGGAATCCAGCCAATCTGTGGCTACACGGTGGTGCAGTGCACACAGACAGTGCATGCAAGAACAGAAGGTCATAGGTTCAAAGCCCCGCTGAGGCTACCACCTATCCTGCCCACATATTTTTCCCACAACTAAACAGTGATAGTAAGGACACACCTTTCGTGGCGAGGACATATGCAATGGTAATACGTCTATCCTTTACCCCACTGAGCACAGACACCATGAACAGGGGCAGTACCTAGAGCAGAATCTCCCAAATGCAGTCCTGGTGGGCCACACACCAGTCAGGTTCCATGCTGCCACTCATACAAATGCCTGTGCTGTATATCTATGCACCACCCCCATGGCATGTAGATGTAGCTCATGCATATTCATGAGGGACAGCAGGAAAACCCGAACAGTGTGATGCAAAACTGGACTGGAGTTGGGAATCTCTGCCGTAAAGCAGCAGCCAACAGGGCCAGACACACCCACACCCACAGGCCCCATTGGCCAATGTCTCCTGGAGAGGCAGAACATTGGACCCTGCGTGCATCTCCCAATACTAGCACCTGCATACCTTAGCAATGTCACCCTGCACCTGAGGTATACGGTACACAGCTTTGAGACGTTTGCTAGGAGTACTGGCAGATAGATATCCATACGTTACACACATACTGCTAGTTGACCCCATCAGAACAATCTGTGAGGTGTTTGCGGTGCGTGCTCCAGGCCTGGCCTCTGACGGTGTTTACCACCCTGGGGAGTGACCCCCAGCAGTACTGCGTACCATATCCATGCCTTGGCGTGCCCAGGACCGGTTTGTTGGGCAAGGCTAATTACCTCCTCAATAGTAGCACCATGATGGCATAGGTGTGGAAGTGTGTGTCTGTCTATACAGTGGGTTTTGGCTGCAAGCCCCTTCCACAGCCCACACTGCCAGCACTGTTGCCAGTAGTGGCCTGCCAATGTGCATAATGAGTAGCAAGGGACCATGGGTACATCTCAGACAGGGTGGGCTGACCAGGATGCAGCTGCACAGGGCATAGGGCACTGACAGGGACATGGTAGTGCCCGGCCACCACCTACACAGACAGGGTGACCTCTGTATGTGCTGCTGGGGGATCACTCTCACCCTGAGTGTGCACTGACGGCAGCATGGCTGGGCACCCCCATAGTGCTGTATTGTGTTTCTCTCATGTGAAATATATATGGGTTTCCTGTTGGGGCCTCCTCACTGACTTATCTGCTTGTGTGTGCTGCTGCCCCAGTTGTGGGTGCATGCATTTCCATCAGGACCAACCAGCAGACTGTGCACAGATGGTATGTGTCTTGATGGAGTGCCTTGCAGGGTGTAGTGGCTGATGGCTTGCTGCAGGAGAATATCAGATAGTGGTGGGGTGCATCTGTGAATATCCAGGCCTAATGTCTGTCTGATATTGTGTTATGGATGTGTGTGGAGCTGCTTGGACTGCCCTGTAGGGTGTCTGTTTCCCAGCAGGACCAGGGTTGATGGTCCACTTTGCTGCCATCAGTGCAGGGGGGGGTGGGGGGGTGGGATGGGGATCTGTTGGTGGGAAGCCGTGTTTTATCCACCTGGGGGGTCCATTGGGGGGGGGGGTTCTCCACTAACTGAGGCAGACAGAGATCTCCAAGATGTTTATGCAGCACCTACCTATTTCACAGGTTCTTGCTGCTTTGGAGGTCTGGCATGGCCGCATTCAGCCATGTGAGGTGTTGTGGACCTGGTCCTGGGCGCAACATCACACACTCAGGGTGAGCACAGTTACCGCACAATGTGATGTTGTTTAGCTACTCTTTGCCGTTTGTCCACCCACTCAGAATACCCTACCAGGCCGAGGTGCTGTGTGGGTGCACACGGACACGTCCCCCTACCAGGCCGGGGAGCTTTAGGGGTGCATTTCCCATCCTGTGTGCATCTGTGGACAGCTGATTTGCATTTGCAGTGCATCATGGGTACGGGTGGCCTAACCCTATCCTGTTTACAACAGCAGATTGTCTGTGAGGTGACGTGCAGGCTATCTGCAGCCAGCCAGGGGCTTGCTTACAGCTATAGAGCTGTAGCACAATGGTTACGTCACTGCCTGTGCAGCCAGAGATCATGGGTTCAAACCCACAGTGGGGTTCTGTGATAGGGGTGTCCAACGCTTTTCTTTTAATTTACTGTACATATGTTGATGCCAGCAATTACACCCTCAGCGTACTGTACCCATAAGGTGCCTCTGCGGGTGCTTTATGGGGCGCCCTATAGGGCACTTTATGGTTGCCATCCATATAGGGTGCACTATACATTATCCTGTGTCGCAACATACATGCTGCCCTATAGGGGACATTCTAGGGTGCCTTGGCGGACGGTGCACTGTAACATGTGCCTTACAGGCCGCTTTATGTTAACATGCTGTGAGAGTGGGTTTGCTAGTAGTTATCACAAAATAAAATTAATAAGCCTCCTACAGCACTCCACAACATAAAACATACTGCCTTAGCTACCCTTTTTCACAGGGCACTGTGAGGGATTGAACCTGTGGCCCCTGCACCATTGGTCAGTGTCTTAACCATTGTGCTGTGGCTGTGTTCCTTTGCTTTAGCATCAGCGCGCCGCCTTGTGCCGCCCAAAATTAACAGCGCCTTAACGTGCACTGCGTCCTACAGCAATAATGCCCATAACAGGTCATGTTTCATCAAGCCGTGTTCATTGGGCACAGCGGGGGATCAAACCCATGATCCCTGCATGGGTGGCCGGTGTCTTACCCATTGTGCTATGGCTCTGTTCCTGTTCTTGCACATCAGCGCGCCACTTCTGCCGCACACTATTAAACTGCCTCCTCACACATCAGCACGCAGCCTTATGCCCATCAGCGCGCCGCCTCCTGCTGCCCACAATTAACAGTGTGCTGCCTTGTGCCGCCCACAATTAACAGTGCGCCGCCTTGTGCCACCCACAATTAACAGTGCGCCGCCTTGTGCCGCCCAACAAGAGCAGTGCGCCGCCTTATGCCACCCAACAAGAGCAGTGCGCCGCCTTATGCCGTACAAAATGTACAGTGCGCCGCCTTATGCAGTCCAAAATTACGTTGCCTCCTGAACCACTTTTACACATTCAAGGTGGTGCCTCAGCTGGCCTTTTCCGTTGCGCACAATGGGGGATTGAACCTGTGGCCCCTGCACCATTGGTTAGTGTCTTCACCATTATGCTACGGCTCTGTTCCTGTGTATGGACATTTGCGCACCGCCTTATGCCGTCCACAACTAACAGCGCACCGCCTAATGCCGCCCAAAACGCACAAGATGAACAGCGCACCGCCTAATGCCGCCTAACATTTACAGCACATCGCCTAATGCCCCCCATATCTGGCAGCGAAACGCATAATGACGCACAAAAGTAGTTACTGCCGCCCAAACGTTACAGCGCGACGCTAAAGGCCGCAAAAAAATAGTGTGCCTCCTAAAACACTTGTTACCCATTACTATTCATGCCTCAGCCAGACGTTTTTGGTTGCGCACACTGGGGGATTGAACCCATGGCCCCTGCACCATTGGTTAGTGTCTTCACCGTTGTGCTACGGCTCTGTTCCTATATTGCCCAGCAGCACCCCACTTAGCCTTCCCACGCGCTAATGTGGGCCCCGCACATTAACGCGACGCGCACACGTACGGTCGTTTTTTTTCCTTGTTCTGCCTGAACCGCCCACTCCTTATATGGCACATGCACACTAACGGGGACCCGCACATTTTCGGAGTTTAGTAAACATGCCCCTAAGAGTGCAGCACCGAGTCTTGAAGGACTAGAAAGGGGGGCTGTTACTTCTGGAGAGAAATCTGAAATTGTGAGTATATACTTCTGGGAATTTTTCTGAAAGGAATTTTTTTTCTTTTAAAGCTAATTAATCTGTGAACCCACTATTTTTTTGTTAAATCAGTCAGGGCCTAGTAGCAACAGTTTAAGATTCAATTTAAAACACAGAAGAGAACTTTCTGGTTACCTTTCATACCCAGTAGACAGCTGTAGTTTAAATTTCATAGTCACTCAGGGCCTAGCATCAGCAAAGTACTTTTAGTTTCAAATTAAAACACAGAAGAAAGCTTTCTGGTTAAATTTAGAATCCAGCAGAGAGCTTGTAGTTTAAATTTCTTAATAGGTTAGAGCCTAGTAGCAGCAAAGAGCTATAATTTAAATCAAATCAGAATATAGCTTACCTCAGCGGCACAGGACAAGGTACTGTGTAGCAGCCCTTTTTTAATAAGTGTTATATCCCTCCCTCCCTCCCCACACCCACCCTCCCCTGGGATAATCACAGCTTTATAGGTACTTGCACAACTTAAAAGACAGGAGGTGCTCTCAGGTGAAGCTCATTACCCAAATCAGTCATACACTAAGGACCTGAGATTAATTAAGCTTCAGGTGAACAAGGTATATTAAACTTCTTAGGTACAGTTTTAGTGGCATAAATATCCATAGCACCCTTTAGTACATAAAGAACTTAAAGATCTAAACACAAACTTAAAACTAAGATGCAGACAGCAGTCCAGCAGCGGGATGTGGGCTTTCCAGTCTTTTGCATTGAGTGTCACATGTATGATTTTCTCCCAGCTGGTGAGAGGTCTTACGTGTGCACTAGGTGCAAGGAGCTCTCTGCTCTCAGGGAACGAGTCCGTTCTCTAGAGGCTAGAGTAGCAGACTTGGAAAACATAAGACAGACAGAGAGGTACATAGACGAGACCTACAGGGATATAGTCCTGAAGTCCCACCTCCAGTCTGGCAGCATCCCTGTTGCCAGGGAGGAGAGAGGTCACGTGACAGGAGAGCATCACCCTGGTGTGGCAGGAAGTGATCCTGTAACTAGGACCTGTCCTCCAGGTGCTGTAAACCCCTCTCGCACCGAGGAGGTTTCTCCAGGGCCAAGTGCCCATGAGGGAAGGGTTAGGACAGCAGTTATAGTTGGTGATTCGATCATTAGGCATGTAGATAGCTGGGTGGCTGGTGGACGTGAGGATCGCCTGGTAACATGCCTGCCTGGTGCGAAGGTAGCGGACCTCACACGCCACCTAGATAAGGTCTTAGATAGTGCTGGGGAGGAGTCTGCTATCTTGGTACATGTCGGTACCAATGACATAGGAAAATGTGGTAGGGAGGTTCTGGAAGCTAAATTTAGGCTTTTAGGTAGGAAGTTGAAATCCAGAACTTCCAGGGTAGCGTTCTCCGAAATGCTTCCCGTTCCACGCGCAGGACCCAAAAGGCAGGCAGAGCTCCGGAGTCTCAATGCGTGGATGAGACAATGGTGCAGAGATGAGGGGTTCGGATTTGTTAGGAACTGGGGAACATTCTGGGGAAAGGAGGGGCTCTTCCGAAGGGATGGGCTTCACCTTAACTGGGATGGAACCAGGCTGCTGGCATTAACCTTTAAAAAGGAGATAGAGCAGCTTTTAAACTAGATAATAGGGGAAAGCCGACAGTCACCCAAGAGCGCATGGTTCGGAAGAATGTATCCTTGAAGGATACTACAAAAAGCAGAGAGGTTCCAAAAAAGAGTAAAGTAGCCCAAATGCCCTCGAGTATGGAGCAGACAGAACTTAAAGATTCCAAATTACCCATGTCTACCAATAGCCAAATTAATATGAATAAAATACAGTCTCTAAAATGCTTGTATGCAAATGCTAGAAGTCTACAAAACAAGATGGGAGAGTTAGAATATATAGCACTAAACGAGAGGTTAGATATGATTGGAATATCAGAGACATGGTGGAAGGAGGACAACCAGTGGGACACTGTGATACCTGGGTACAAACTATATCGTAATGATAGAGCTGACCAAATTGGTGGAGGGGTTGCGCTCTATGTTAGAGAGGGCATTGAGTCAGAAAGGATTAAAGTTTTGCAAGAAACAAAATTTGCTGTAGAATCTCTATGGATTGAAATTCCATGTAAAAAGGGGAAGGCGATGGCAGTGGGGGTGTACTATCGTCCGCCTGGCCAGAATGAACAAATGGATGATGAAATGCTCAAAGAAATCAAGGAAGCTAGCAAAGGTTACAGTGCAGTAATAATAATGGGTGATTTCAATTACCCCGGCATCGACTGGGTCAGTGTCACAACAGGACATGCTAGGGAGATAAAGTTCCTAGATGAAATAAATGACTGCTTCTTGGAGCAGCTGGTTCATGAACCAACCAGAGGGGAAGCAATATTAGACCTAGTCCTTAGTGGAACACCAGATGTAGTGCAAGAGATAAGGGTGTTGGGGCCACTTGGCAATAGTGATCATAGCATGATCACCTTTGATTTAATTAGTGGAGGAGGGATAGTAAGGAAATCCACAGTACTACCCTTTAACTTTCGAAAGGGAGACTATGATAAAATGAGGAAAACAGTTAAGAAAAAACTAAAAGGAGCAGTTGCAAAGGTTAAAGACGTACATCAAGCTTGGGTGTTGTTGAAAAATACTATCTTGGAAGCCCAGACCAGCTGTATTCCATGCTTTAAGAAAAGTGGAAGGAAGTCCAAAAAACTGCCAGCATGGTTTAAAGGTGAGGTCAGAGAGGCTGTTGTTGCCAAAAAAGCATCTTTCAGGAAATGGAAAAAAGAGCCAAACGATGAAACCTGGAAACAGCACAAGCACTGGCAAGTCAAATGCAAGGCATTGATAAGGCAGGCAAAGAGAGAATTTGAGAAGAAGCTTGCTGCGGAAGCAAAAACGCGAAATAAAGACCTTTTCAAGTACATTCGTAGCAAAAAACCTGTGAGAGAGTCAGTTGGTCCATTAGATGATAAAGGGGTTAAAGGAGCACTAAGAGGCGACAAGGCGATAGCGGAAAGACTGAATGAATTCTTTGCTTCGGTCTTTACTGAGGAAGATGTAGGGATGTTACCCATGACTGAAGTGGTATTTAAAGGTGTGGAAGAATTGAAGGAAATATCGATACATCGGGAAGATGTCTTACAACTATTAGATAAACTGAAGAGTAGCAAATCACCTGGGCCGGATGGTATACATCCAAGGGTGTTGAAAGAACTGAAATTTGAGATTGCAGACCTGCTATCAGTAATCTGTGAACTATCATTAAAATCATCTCTAATACCTGAGGATTGGAGGATCGCCAATGTAACACCAATTTTTAAAAAGGGTTCGAGGGGTGATCCGGGGAAACTACAGACCGGTGAGCCTGACATCAGTACCGGGAAAAATGGTAGAAACCATCATAAAGAATAAAATTACTCAGCATGTAGATAGTCACGACCTAATGGGAGACAGCCAACATGGCTTTAGACAAGGAAGATCTTGTCTTACTAATCTGTTATGTTTTTTTGAAGGAGTGAATAAACAGGTGGACAAAGGTGAGTCGGTTGATATTGTGTATCTGGACTTTCAGAAAGCCTTTGACAAAGTCCCTCATGAGAGACTTTTGGCAAAACTAAAGAGTCATGGGATAGGAGGCAGTGTACTACTGTGGATCAGGAACTGGTTAAAAGATAGAAAGCAGAGGGTAGGGCTAAATGGCCAATTTTCCCAATGGAGAAAGGTGAATAGTGGTGTACCCCAGGGATCTGTGCTGGGTCCGCTGCTTTTTGACATATTCATAAATGACCTGGAAAGTGGAATAACAAGTGAGGTTATCAAATTTGCAGATGACACAAAACTATTTAAAGTTGTTAAAACCCAGGAGGATTGTGGAAAATTGCAAGAGGATCTTGATAAATTGGAAGACTGGGCATCAAAATGGCAGATGAAATTTAATGTGGAGAAGTGCAAGGTTATGCACCTAGGGAAGAACAACCCAAACTATGGTTACACGATGCAAGGTTCCACATTAGGAACCACCACCCAGGAAAAAGATTTAGGCGTCATTGTGGATACCTTGTTAAAACCCTCGGCCCAGTGTGCAGCGGCGGCCAAGAGAGCAAATAGAATGCTAGGTATGATAAGGAAAGGAATGGAAAATAAAACAAAAGATATTATAATGCCTCTATATAGTTCCATGGTGAGACCGCACCTTGAATATTGTGTGCAATTCTGGTCGCCGTATCTTAAAAAGGATATAGCGATTTTAGAAAAGGTTCAGAGAAGAGCCACCAAAATGGTAAAGGGGATGGAAGGCTACTCCTATGAAGAAAGGCTAAAAAGGTTGGGGCTCTTTAGCCTGGAGAAGAGATGGCTGAGGGGAGATATGATAGAAGTCTATAAATTAATGAACGGAGTGGAACGGGTAAACGTAGATCGATTGTTTACCTTATCAGAATATGGAAAGACTAGGGGACATGCAATGAAGCTACAGGGTAAACTATTTAAGACTAATAAAAGAAAATATTTTTTCACTCAACGTGTAATCAAACTCTGGAATTTGTTACCGGAGGATGTAGTAAAGGCTGTTAGTGTAGCTGGGTTTAAAAAAGGTTTGGACAAGTTCCTGGAGGAAAGGTCCATAAACCATTATTAAGAAGGGACCCAGGATATCAATGCTTGAACCAGTACAAGCATTGTGGAACCTGTGTCCCTTGGGGAAACTGCTAGGTACGTATGACCTAGATTGGCCACTGTTGGAAACAGAATGCTGGGCTTGATGGACCTTGGTCTGACCCAGTATGGCATATCTTATGTTCTTATGATTTGAGTTCAATACAAGCAGGGTGAGTCTGTTGTAAAACTGAAACAGTAACATATTGCTGACTAGATGAATTACACTGGTCAACACTGAAATTGTTACTGACTTTAAAATGTCCTAATCTGTAGTATCTTGATGAGCTGAACACGAATATAACATTAAAAAAAATTTATTGGCTCTCGTTTTGAAGATATTGCATGTAGTTCATTTTTGACTTTTCACCATGTAAATTTATCCAGTAGGACATCAACAACATCCCAAATAAGCCTTGAATGATGTAATATTGCATCACATTACATAATACCAGCATGCACACATCATCCAGAGTTGATTGCATCATTTTCTGATGCAATGCAATACTACTGCCAGACGGCTGCTGAAGCCATCTGACGTCAGCAGTGTACTATACGCAGTCAGAAAAGTTGAGCATTTAAAATATTTCAGACTGTGTGCGAGACAGTTTAAGCTACTGTTACATGTAACTGTTATTAATTATATAATTTTAGCCATTTAGGTACAATACAGAACAGTAATGCCGCGAAAGTGCGTTAATACCGTTGACAATTTATGCTACATTTTTGGGGAAGTGACATTTGCCAACCAGAAGAAAAGTATCTCTTCTCAAATGAAGAAGGCATATCATCTTTACTTTGGATGCAAGATTGGTGACCAAGACAAGCCTTGGGCCCCACATATATGCTGCGCTACATGTACAAAACAGCTTTCACAGTGGTTGAATTGCAAAAGACCATCAATGCCGTTTGCAGTCCCCATGGTGTGGAGAGAGCCAAGCAACCACATAAATGACTGTTACTTCTGCTTGGTTCCTCCTCTTTCCAGCGGAATAACAAAGCAAAAGAAGCCGAGCATAGTCTACCCAAACATTCCGTCTGCATTGAGACCAGTTCCACATGGTGAGGGACTTCCTATTCCAGAACCTCCATCAAAATATTCTCTTGATTCATCTGATGACAACAAGGGTGAGCTGACCTGTTCTTCTCCTGGTCTGTCAGCATGCAGTGACCTAGATTTTCTCTGGGATGCATATCAACTCCACACAGAATAACACAGGAAGAACTAAATAACCTGGTTCGTGATTTGGACTTATCCAAGAACAAGGCAGAATTGCTAGGATCAAGACTCCAACAATGGAATCTTCTAGAAGAAGATGTCAACATTGCTCCATATCAAAAGCGCCACCAGCAGTTGGAGCCTTTCTTCAGAAAGGAAAGTAATCTGGTATTCTGTTCTGATATTGAAAGCCTCATGAATGCCTTAAAAATCACTCATGACGCACAAGACTGGAGACTATTTATAGACTCTTCGAAAATGAGTCTGAAGGCTGTGCTTTTGAACAATGGAAACCATCTTCCATCTATTCCAGTAGCGCATGCCGTCCACATGAAAGAGACATACGATAACTTAAAGCATCTACTGACTTCCATTAACTATAACAAGTACAGCTGGCACCTCTGTGGTGACTTGAAGGTAGTTGCCCTTTTAATGAGACTGCAGCAGGTATATATAAAATACATGTGTTTCTTATGTGAGTGGGATAGCCAAGCAAGGGATTGGCACTACTTGCAGAAGGAATGGAATCGCAGACAAAATGTAACAGTTGGAGAGAAGAATATCCAGCACCCAGCTCTGGTTGAGGCTCACAAAATCCTGATACCACCCCTTCACATCAAACTAGGTTTGATGAAAAACTTTGTGAAAGCCATGGACTGCACTTCGCTAGCTTTCCGATACCTGCATGAAAAATTCCCTCGACTCAGCGAAGCAAAGATTAAAGAGGGAGTTTTTGTGGGTCCTCAGATTCAAGAGCTCTTCAAAAATGACCGGTTCAACAACTTGCTGCAGGGTGATGCGAAACAAGCATGGAATGCTTTTCGCGTAGTGTTAACAAACCTTCTTGGGAATGTTAGGGCAGAAAACTACAAGGAACTAGCAGAAGACATGCTGATGCAGTATCAGAAACTTGGCTGCAATATGCCTCTAAAGATCCATTTCCTTGATTCCCATCTTGATTTCTTTCCTGACAACTGTGGTATGGTTAGTGATGAACAGGGCGAATGTTTTCACCAGGATATCGGAACGATGGAGCAAAGATACCAGGGAAAATGGTCCACTACAATGCTGGCTGACTACTGCTGGACACTCCCCAGAGAAGCTCCCGAACAGCTGTACAAGAGCCAGGCGAAAAAATCTAAGAAGTAGTCTATGACTTGGTTTTTTACAGGTATTAACTGAAGGCCTATTATATTTACTATTGACATGCATTTCGTGATGTAAACATTAATTCTTGTAGATTACAAAAAAACTAGAGCCAGCTTTGCAATTTCACTGTCATGTTCGTGTTCAGCATATAAAAATTGATAAGAAATGACTTTTGTAAAAATTTGTTGAGCAGTGTTATTGCATTAACTAAGTAGGACTGGATGTTGAAAAATGACTGGAAGAGGAGAGGATAATAAAGAATGAATGATATGGATGTTAAAATGGTGAAATTCCAGGAGTAGAGAGTGGGGCTGGCTGTGAGAAGCGCTGCTTTCTGTGCCCAAGAAAGATCTTTCCACTAGAGCGAGAGGTACAGAAGGCCAGGGGGCTCTGCAATTAACCAGTAGCATCAAAGGACACCGATAACCCTAACTATACTCAGCTGGAATCATGCCTAGATGAGATGTTAAAATGGTTACAGCAAAACAACATGACGATCAACCACAAAAAAACTGAGGTGATGTATATCTCCGGAAAACCAAATTTTGACCCTCCTGCGTCAATCACCCTATGCAACAATACATACAGTACAAAGAATGAAATAAAATATCTGGGGGTAACGCTTGACAGCAACCTAAAAATGGAAAAGCACCTCCGCAAAACCAACAAAGCCGTTTTCCACAAACTTAAGAGTCCTACAACCTCTAAGGAACATCATTGAACCTCATGATTTCAGGACTGTTGCGCAAGCACTCATTATGCCACATTTTGACTATTGCAACGCCATCTTACAGGGCCTTCCGAAGAAAACCCTTAACATTCTGCAAATGGCCCAAAATGTAGCAGCTAGAATCATCATGGGAAAAAACCTTGCTGAACACATCACGCCTGTACTGATCGAACTCCACTGGCTCCCCATTGCCGCCCGGGTGAAATATAAAACCCTAATAACCACATACAAACTCATACATCACATAGCACCATCCTTTCTCGCCACTCTCATCAGCATGCAACCCCCCAACAGAAGCAGAAGAACAATCAGCTCAAACAAACTCCAAGTGCCACTTGATATCAGGTCCGTAAAAACCAGTACGAGCCACCGAGTTTACTCTTACTCTGCTCCGACCCTCTGGAATCAACTACCGACTGAGCTCCGCGACATCAAAGACCTTATGGAGTTCAGAAAAAACTCAAGATGCATCTATTCCAGTGCCACTACAATCTGATGTAAAACATAGGGGTCTACAAGATGCCTCTAAAGGAACCATAGATGCAGTTATGTATATATGTAAATATGTAAATTTATGACCCCTCTCCTTTAGACCCACTCACTGTGTGCTGTGCTGTACTTTCCCTTTCAAATCAATGTGTATATTCCTCAATTTCTGTCATGATTTGTCAAGCTACCATCTGTAATCAAACCGCTACTGATCGCTGGAAGTAGCGGTATACAAATGTATGCTAAATAAATAAATAAAAATAAAGGTTGCATCTTGTGCTGGGTCATGAACCAGGCAGCTCTCAGAGACTGGAGCAAATGGCTCACATATAACATCTAATTTATAGGAATGAAGACTGCATGACATAGTAGGAAGCTGCTTTAATTTACAAGCTGCCGGTACGATAAAAGTGAATGTAAACCTGCACACGCATAATGTGAGCAGAACAGCCATAACCAATGAATAAGCTTGTCCACTAGTAACTTTTAGATCTGTGGATCACCAGTTCTAGACTTGGGTAACAGGGAATTGATTGTCTAAATAGGTTTGGTTAACTACTTCCAAGCATCTCAAATTGACCACTATGAGAGGTTGTTGGGCTTGATGGGCCATTAGCCTGACCCAGCAGCAAACACTTGTGTTCTTACAAGTGTCTGCTGACATTGGGGTTTCATTTTGTTTGATATACTGCTTATCTAACATTACCCAAGTAGTTTACAAAGCAAAACTGTAAGTAAAACAAATTTAAAATAATATAATATACTCATAATACAATACAATATTTAAAAAACGGTGAATGGGGAGAGCCAGACGAGACAGCACCCGATTTGAGGGGGAACGGGCTCCTGCTCCGGCGGCCCCGACGTCACCAGGGGGCCTTTTAAAAGCCAGGAAGTGCGGTGAGCAGTGGGAGAGCCAGACGAGACAGCACCCGATTTGAGGGGGAACGGGCTCCTGCTCCGGCGGCCCCGACGTCACCAGGGGGCCTTTTAAAAGCCAGGAAGTGCGGTGAGCAGTGGGAGAGCCAGACGAGACAGCACCCGATTTGAGGGGGAACGGGCTCCTGCTCCGGCGGCCCCGACGTCACCAGGGGGCCTTTTAAAAGCCAGGAAGTGCGGTGAGCAGTGGGAGAGCCAGACGAGACAGCACCCGATTTGAGGGGGAACGGGCTCCTGCTCCGGCGGCCCCGACGTCATCAGGGGGCTTCTTTATCAGCCTTATTCTTCCGGCGCAGCCGGAGGCGCGAGTCCGGGGGCAGCGATTTAAGGGGCTAGATACAAGGGGCGTGTTAGGCCCCTTGGGAGCCCCTTGGAGAACCGAAGGAGAAGCGTCGTAGAGAGCCCTAGACACTCAGTATCCAGATGGGTAAGCGGAAGAAAAAGATCATTCCTGAGGCCTCGGTTGAGGCCACGGTGGGTCCGATGGACAAACACGTTAAGGTACTGTCTGCCGCTGATGTGTCTCTGGGACCTGACTTTTTGACTTTGCGTTCTTCTGCTGCATCCCTGAGTTCCCCGGATCGGTCTCCTCCTTCTCCGCCAAGGTTTTCCTCCCCAACACCTTCAGTTTCAGTGGGTGGTCAGTTTCAGCAGAGTACTCCAACTGATTTGGGGGATAAGCTGAAACCTGTTTCTTGGTCAGCTATGCCAGGTGCAGCCGAGGAGTTACCTGCAGCACAGGTTACCTTGGCTGACATCTGGAAAGCTGTTAATCGTATTGAAAATTCTTTGGTTCCCACTGTTAAGCAGTTGTGTGATTTCTCTTCGGAGACATCCACTAAGCTTAGTGAAATTGAAGGGAGAGTGGGGGGTATGCTTTCTCGTATTTCTACATGTGAAACTCAATGTCTCTCTTTTAAGTCTATACATTCCTCTAATGTAAAAGATAGTTTAATTATACACCACAAATTGGAATTATATGATAATATGCTTCGGGCTAGAAATATCCGTTTATTGAATTTTCCTGTTTGTCATCTACTCTCTCCAGAAATTTTGCTCCAAAAATATTTCAGGGAGATTTTAGATTTGACCTCTGCTGATTCTATTTCCATTTCAAAATTATATTACCTGACTGGACGTGGGGTTGCTCTTGGTTCCCCTGGGGAATTTGACATGGTTCAGGGTCGTACTGACCTTGAGCTTACCAAATTTCTCGAGGATTCTCAAGATATTATTTTGTCTCGTGCTACCTTAATAGTGACCTTTGTCTCAGATAAGGATAAGGTTCTTGTGTTACGAAGTTACTTTAAAAAGATGTCCTCTTTGTTTTGTGGTGCTAAAGTGCAGATGTTTCCGGATGTCTGTAGGGCTACGCAGCTTAGGAGACAGGCCTTTTTAGTCCTGAAGCCTAGAGTTTTAGCCCTATCAGCTTCCTTTTTTCTTCGATATCCCTGCAAATGTTCAATTACATTGCAGGGTTCTAAATTTACCTTTATGGATCCCTCTCAATTGGAATTATTTTTGATAGGTAAAGAGAGTCAAAGTACAGTGCCGGTGGTATAGGAGGATTATGTTAATACGCTGTCTAGTAGTTAGAGTGATGTAACTCTTATGTTGCTTATTTTCTTTTTTCCTTTGAGTTTTTTATATATCTCCCCATTATTGTGGGCTAGGATTGAGTGTTGTTTGTTTAAGGTTTATGACAATGTATTTCTTATTTGAATATGGTTTATATTCATTTAATATTATTTGTATAATGACACTTTGTTTTGCTTAAATCTTGCTTCTGTAAGTTGGCGAAATTCAAATAAAAAAAAAACCAAAAAAAAAAAACCCGGTGAATAAAGAATAGTAGAGAAGGGAAAAGATATGAACAGGTAAATTAGGCAAACGAGAAGAGGGTAGGGAACAATGAAAAGGTGAAAAGACAAAGGAAGTAGCTAAATAAGCAGATATCTAGCATCTGCCTACGGGTCCTGAATTCTGCCTATCTAGGCCTCGTTGTGTAACACACCAAAAGTACTTAGAGAAAACATAACAAAGATGCTGAAAACCAACTTAATCTAGGCAAATGCATAAACCCATTAATGCAGCTTGCAAGGCACAACAAAGGACCAGGGCCGGCGCTGCTATTAGGTGAACTAGGTGGTTGCTTAGAGCACTGGCACTCCAGGGCACCATCACCTTTGCTGCAGCCCCTCTCTAAGGCCTTCAACAGTGGCTCGGCACTTACCTAAAGGCTTCACTGCTGTGTTGCAGTTTCCTAGATACTCCTGCTACAACTAATAATTATAATCATTTATATAGCACTACAAGGCGTTCACAGCACTGCACACACACATAAAGAAGACAGTCCCTACTCGTAGAGCTTACAGACAGAACAATACAAGAGAAACAAGGGGGTTCAAATGGGGAAGGAGAGCAAGGGATTACGAGCCACATGCAGCCTGAACAAGGTAAACGTTTGAGGATGGATTTGAAGAGGGGGCGAGAAGAGACTTGATGTAAAGATAGAGGAAGTTTGTTCCATGAATAAGGAGCAGCAAGGTGAAAAGATTGAAGGCTGGAGTTTGCAGAAAAAGAAAAGGGCATAGAGAGAAGAAAGCCAGAGGAGGAGCAGAGTTCATGAGGAGGGGTGTAGAGAGAGAGGAAAGGTAACGAGGAGCAGTAGAGTGAATGCATTTATATGTTAGAAGAAGTCTGAATTGGATATGGAAATGGAAGGGGAGCCAGTGAAGTGATTTTAGAAGAGGGGTTATAGGAGTGGATTGGGGCTGGTGGAAGATTAGCCGAGCAGCACAGTTCAAGCAGATTATAAGTTTTTATAAAGTGTAAAATATAAAATTAAAATATTAGAGACATCAGACATGGATCAGTTGAAGTCACATGAGCAGCCTCAGTGCAATGGGAATAAGGATCCCCAGCCCAGAATGACTGAGATGCAATAAAGGAACCAACAGGTAGGACCAGGCAATGTCAAATTATATCGTACAACCTTTTAGAGCAGGTAATGTGAATAATTAAAGTAATTGCATCTTTCAATGGGGGGAGGGAGTAGTAGCCTCTAGACCGCACAGGTTCCCTCTTTTTCTTCTGCAGCTGTTTGCTGCCTCCGTCCCTCTGGCATAGACTTCTGTTTTTGTTATAGGGGTAGGGAGAGAATGGAAGGCTTGCCTAAGGCACCTCTGTTCCTTGCACTGGCCCTGCAAAGAACAATTGGTGGTTTGAAAATACAAAGCACCCAGACGACGGATGATGTGCTGTGTTCCAGCGCTCTGCTCAGTCAGTGGCATGGCTGCCCAAAGTGATTGGAATAGATCTGTACTCCCCCTCTCTCCCCCCCCCCCCATTAGTGAGAGGTCTCCCTTCAAAATTGTAGTAGGCCTGGAGATTCCTAATGAAGCCAAATCTGCTGCCATCCATCCATCACAATAAATACACTGAAAATGAAAATTAAGGATTTAACGCACAAGGAAATTTTTTGTGATTTCCTGCACACGGAGTTTCTTTGTATTTGTCTTTGGCCCCTGCAGGGTCTTGTCTCATTAGCATATTATGTACTGTTATGGGCTTACCCAGCGACATTTTATATTCTTTGTATTTAACGTTTTGAACTTTGTGGGAGGGAGGGAAAGCCAGTATACATTGTTGAAGAGATTAAGTGGTATTGTCCAGTAAGACAGTTTGGATCTTGTTGGTTTTGGCTAGAGTGAAGAAGGTTTGGAGGAGTCGAGTTGACAGTAAGATGTTTTTGCCTCAGTCTGATAGAATAGCATGCCATGATGTTCAAGTCTTGGTTATTTCATAGGTAAGTGCAGGTCTAAAGTCAGCTGGATTTTAGTCAGCAGTGAAAGTCGAGAGAGAGTTCTATTTGTGACTTTATTTGTAACTTTGTTGTTAAATATAAGTTCATCCAATGCTATTAACAATAAAAACCATGCAGCTGTGCTGTATGTTCTTATAAACAGTTTCTTTTAAGCAAATACAGAAAAGAACGAAAAAATGATGGCAGATAAAGGTCACACAACTTATCCATTCTGCCCTTCCATACCAGCTCTTAAGCTCTACAATATTTTCTTTTCCCTTAGAGATCTTCTATGCTTGGAATAGTCTCCAAGAAAGCATGGTCCACACATCTCCCACTCTTTCCATAAAGAAGTATTTGCGCATATCACTCCTGAGTCTATCCCCTTTCGCCTTCATCCTATGTCCCCTCGTAGCAGAGCTTGCTTTCATTGAAAGAGCTTCTCCTGTGCATTTATGCCACAAAGGTATTTTAAAGGCACTATCACATCTCCCCTCTCTCATCTTTCTTTCAGAGTATACATAGTGAGAGATTTAAATCTGTCCTCATATGCCTTATGACAAAGGCCACTGACCATTTTGGTAGCCACCCTCTGCACAGACTCCATCCTGTTCACATCCTTTTGAAGGTGCGGTCTCCAGAATTGCACACAATGCTCCAAATGAGGGCACACCAGAGACTTATACAGAGGCGCTATCACCTCCTCCTTCCTACTGGCCATTCCTCTCCCTATGCACCCAATAATACTTCTGACTTTCGCCGTCACCTATCTACCTATTTAGACACCTTTAAGATCATCAAACAATCACACCCAGGTCCTGCTCTTCTTTCGTAGACAGAGCTACTTCACCTTCTATACTGTACCGCTCCCTTGGATTTTTGCAGCCTAAATGCATGACCCTGCATTTTCAAGCATTAAATCTCAGCTGCCAAATACTCAACCATTCTTCAAGTTTCACTACATCTTTCCTTATGTTATCTACACCTTCCTGGCTGTCTACTAGGTTTGTGCAGCCCAAAAAATGTTAGTGTTTGTTCTTTTAGGGTTTCTTGTCTCACATTTTCCGTTTAATTGCAAATTTTGATGGTATCTGCAGAGTGTCAAACCTTACCCAACAGCTCTTTTGCAATATCACTTAACAGAAATGTTAATATTCAGACACAGGATACCACTGGTAACATCTCTCTCCTTGGAGTGAACTCCACTTACTGCACTCTGCCTCCCACTCAACCAGTTTCTTACCCAGTCATCACTTTTAGGGTCTGTCCCTAGGACCCTCAGTTTATTTATAAGTTGTCCATGTGGAACAGTGTCTAAGTATACCATATCTAGGGCTCTCTTGGTCCAACTCTCTGGTCACCCAGCTAAAGAAGTTAATCATATTTGTCTGACAAGACTTGCCTCTGCTTTTGTGTAGAAGGACCATATATGCCCTTCTCCTTTTGGGACAACTCCTGACTCTAAAGAAACGTTGACAAGGTTACAGTGGAGCCACCAGAACGTCCCTAAGTTCCTTCAGTATTCTCAGATGTATCTCATCAGGCCCCATCTCTTGCTCTACTTTTACTTTAGCTGGCTCCTCAAAAACACAGTCTTCTGAATCGTTCAAGATCCACCTCTCATCTGTTCCTATTTGTGTCTGTTTTTCAGAGGTCCTGCTCCTGGCCCTTCATTTATGAACACAGAACAGAAATATTTGTCAAGCAATTCCACTTTATCCTCATTGTCTACATATTCCTTCCCTTTACTCTTGAGTCTGGCAATACCAATTCCTCCTGTCACTAACGTATTTGAAAAATGTTCCACCCCCCCCCCCCCCCCCGGCTATTTTTTTTTCTCCCATTTGTATTTTTTCTTTCTTGACTACCTTCCTGGCTTTTTAGCTTTTCCAAATAGGCCGTATGGTCTTTATCCGCCGCCAAGTTTCTATCTCGTCGGCTCTTCCATACCAGCTACTACTGTTCCCTTTTTTACCTCCACTTCCTCTTTTCATGATCTCTCGTATTTTATGAAGGTCACTCTTTTTTTTCCTCACCCTTTCATGGCAAGCACTTGTAATTTTCATTATTCTCCAGGAACAAGCAGGAAGTCAGTCCTCACATATGGGTGACATCGGCACCAACGGAGCCCTCGTGCGGAGCAATTCCCCAGCTTTCAAATCAAGCCTTTGGGATTGCATCGCACATGCACGGTCCCCTTCCCGCCCAAGGGTGCCATCTTGCTCAGTCTCCCCTTTTCCGCAGAGCCCAACGGACGTTGTCCCTAATTCCTCGCAGAAAAAGTGCATCAAAACTTTGAATTTTTTCTCTTCGACTGGTTCAACGCCGGTTCCCCTTCCCACCTGCGGCTCGGTACACCGGTATCGAGTCCAGTCAATTTTTTGTGTTTTTGTCATTAGAGACTAGCGGTCCCGCTCCTTTTTTTTTTTTTTTTTTTTTCACTGGCAGCCCGGTCCTTTGACCTTGCAGGGGCCCTTTTTCCCCTGATGGCTGCCAGCGGGTTTAAAAAGTGTGATTGGTGTAAGAAGTTAATGTCCCTCACCGACACACATGACTGTTGTCTCCGATGCCTCGGGTCCGACCATGACCCGAAGGTCTGTGGCCCGTGTGGGAAGATGTCCTCTAAGGCACTCCGAAGTAGGCAGCAGCAGCATGAAAGGATTTTCTCAGAGTCCGCATCCCCCCCCCCCGGATCCGGACCTCATCAGAAGCCTCGACGTCTCGGGGGCTGTTTGAACTCGAGCACCGTCGGGGGTCTCCCTCCCGGGAACACCGGAGGAAGAAAAAGGCAGCGTTGTTGAAGGCCAGGTCGCGGAGTCCTGACCGCTGCCCCGGGTCCTCGGAGTCGGAGCGGCCTGCAAAGATACCTCGCATGGAGCCGCCGAGGTGGGTAAGTGCTGTTGTCCTCATGGATTCCCCTCTGGGGGAGCCGGCATCGTCGGGGCCCGAGCCAGAGGCTGCGGAGTCTTCTGAGCTCAGTCTCAGGATGACAGCCCTGGAGCGCAGCATGTCTGCCTTCATGGAGGAGCAGCGGGTGCTGATAGCCGGTTTCACCAGTCCATCCGCCCCGACCACCGGGACCTCGACGTCCAAGTCGACACCGGAGGCCGAGCCGATCCTCGAGACCCTTCGGACTCGAGTCGATCCTTGGCCAAGGTCTCCCTCGACCTCCTGCTCGGGATCGATGTCGTCAACGCCGGTGCTCTCGGCGCCAGGGCGGTCGGGGCCGGAGACCCTTGATTCCTCCGCAGAGGGATCGGCATGGGAGACGAAAGATGAGATGTCCCCGGACACCCATCAGACCCGGTATGTCCCATCGGACTTACCTGGTTTGGAGCCTCCGAGAAGGTCCCCTCCGGAGGATACCTGGTTCTCGGACTTCGTCAGGGACATGGCCAAGGCTTTGGCATTCCCGGCAGATACCAAGGAGAAGCCTCGAGCTGAAGAGCTCAAGGCCCTCCAGTATGACTTTCCCCCGAGGGAAGCCCTTACTGTGCCGGTTCCTCCGATGCTGGAACGGTTGATGCTCCGCATGTGGGAGTCACCGGCCTCAATGCCAGTTCTCAGCAAGCGGGTCGATTCCATCTATCGAGTCTGCAGGAGCACTGGGTTCCAAAAGGCACAGCTGCCACACAACTCCATGGTTGTGGAATCGGCCATGCATAGGCTCAAGAGCCCTCGGCAGAAAATGCTTCCAGGGCTCGATGCTGTCATGCTATGTCCAAACCTACCAGCTGTACATGGGCATGTACTTGAGGGACCTGGCAAAGGAGATTGCCGGGTTCTCAGCTGGCCTCTCCGAGGCACCCTTGCAGCGCTTCAATGCCTTGTCCACTGGGATTCGGGAGTGCTAGACATTCATATCTCGAGCAGCCTATGATGGCTTTGAGGTTTCAGCCCGAGTAGCCGCGGCCATCATCGGTGCACGACACCAGACCTGGCTAATGTCATCGGATCTGGAGTCATGGGTTCAGGACAAGTTGGTTGATGTCCCTTGCCAAGGTGACAACCTCTTTGGCAAACCCATGACTGAGAAGGCTGCTGAGCTCGAGTCAGAGTACTTGACCCGGACAAGACTCTCAAAGAAGACTTCTGCCCCTTCTAAGAAGAAGGGCTCGGGTCAAAAGCCCTTTTTCCCGAGGAAGGGTACTGCTTACCGCAACTACCCCACTTACCAGGCCACCCCAGCTCCCCAACAGGAGTAGCAGGCCAAGGGACAGGGGCATGGCCCGTGTAAGCAGAAGACCTCCAGGCCCCGGCTCCTACCCAGCCAGGAGGGGGTTTTTGACTCCCAAGGCATACTCTGTCTTCCGCCAGTGGTAAGGCCATGCACAGGAGGCAGGCTAACCCTGTACGCTCACAGGTGGCCAGCCATCACCTCGGATATCTGGGTCCTGCAAATAGTCCAAAGGGGCTATTTGCTTCACTTCAGCCAGTTACCACGCCCTTCTTTCCAGGGGAGCCTCTCAGACCCCCCCCCCCCCTCTTCACAGGGACCTCCTCTTGCAGGAGCTGGCAGGTCTTCTAGAGGATCAGGCGGTGGAACCGGTGCCCTACCACTTGCAGGGTAAGGGCTTCTACTCCAGGTATTTTCTCATACCAAAGAGAACAGGAGGCCTCAGACCCATCCTCGACCTAAGAAACTTAAACAAGTTCCTGGTGAGGGTAAAGTTCAAGATGCTTTCCCTTGGAATGTTGCTGCCTTACCTCCACCAGGGAGATTGGCTATGCTCCTTAGACCTGAAGGATGCCTATACACATATCCTCATACATCCAGACCACAGACAATATCTGAGATTTGTAGTGGGAGGAAAACATTTCCAATACAGGGTTCTACCCTTTGGCCTAGCCTCTGCTCCCAGAGTGTTTACAGAATGCCTGGCTGTAGTGGCAGCCTTCCTCAGAAGTCAAGGAATTTTTGTCTTCCCTTACCTGGACGACTGGCTCATCAGGGGCCAGTCGCCTCGGGAGGCCCAACAGGCCACTTCTCGCACTATCAAACTGTTGCAACGTCTAGGTTTTGTCATAAACCACGCAAAGTTTACTTTGCTCCCCACTCAAAACTTAGAGTTCATAGGAGCAAGATTGGACACCCTTCAGACGAAGGCTTACCTGCCGGAGGACAGGGCATTACGGCTGCTAGCACTGACAACAGTTCAGGCTCAGGTCTCAGCGAGACACTTCTTACGCCTCCTGGGCCACATGGGCTCCACAGTGCATGTGACCCCAAATGCCCGTCTCCACATGAGAACGGCTCAGAGACAGGATAACAGTATCCAGGTGACGGGTGAAGTCATTGCAGTGGTGGAGTCAGCCACCCAATCTGCTCGAAGGAGTGTCTTTTCAGATTCCCTCGCTGCTAATGACAGATGCCTCCTTGCTGGGCTGGGTAGCCCATTGCCAAGGATCATGCACTCAAGGGTTATGGTCTCCTCCGTCTACACACCAAATCAACCTCTTAGAGCTGCAGGCGATTCGCCTAGCTCTTCAAGCCTTTTGTCATGTCCTCTCACATCAGTCTGTATTGATACAGATGGACAACCAGGTAGCAATGTTCTACGTGAACAAGCGGGGAGGTACGGGGTCTCGTATCCTATGTCAGGAGACACTGGACCTCTGCTCCTTTGCCATCAGGCAGGGTATGTCTCTCAAAGCAGTGTACCTGCCTGGTCAGGAGAACTGCCTAGCCGACAAACTAAGCAGGATTCTCCAACCTCACGAATGGCAACTGGATTCGGTGGTGGCCCATCAGATTTTCCACCTCTGGGGACATTCGTCCATAGATCTATTTGCCAGTCCACAAAATCACCAGCTGCCGAGATTTTGCTCCAGACAGCCACATCCCCTGAGGGTGGCTGCAGATGCTTTCCTGATCTCCTGGTCAGGGGGCCTCATGTATGCATTTCCTCCCACGCCTCTGGTGGCCCGGACTCTGTTCAAAATCCTTCGGGACAAGGCATCTGTCATTCTGGTAGCCCCCAGATGGCCAAGACAGCCTTGGTTTCCGCTTCTCCAGCTGGCAGTGGAAACCCCACTTCCACTGGGGATGCAGCCCGACATCTTTCACAGGAGCAGGGCTCTCTCTTGCACCCCAACCTCAGGTCCCTCAACCTGATGGCATGGCTGCTGAAAGGGCAGTGCTGGCTCCTCTCCTCCTACCTCGGAATGTAGAAGTGTTACTGGCCTCCAGGAGCAGTCCACTGGGAAATCCTGTGCTTTCAAGTGGCGTAGATTTGAGGTGTGGTGTAACCAGCACAATAAAAACCCTTTCTCTTGCCTTGTACCAGTGGTGCTGCAGTACCTGCTCCACCTCTCAGAATAGGTCTCAAGTCTAACTCTGTCAGGGTCCACCTGAGTGCTTTGTCAGCAAACCACTCGCCAGTGGAGGGGCAACCTCTTTCGGCTCACCCCCTGGTGTCCAGATTCCTCATAGGTCTGCTTCTGCTGAAACCCCCAGTTCGTCCTCCAGCATTTGACTGAGCAAGATGGCACCCTTGAGCGGGAAGGGGACCGCGCATGCACGTGCAATCCCAAAGGCTTTCTTTGAAAGCTTGGAATTGCTCCGCATGGGGGCTCTGGTGCCGACGTCACCCATATGTGAGGACTGATTCCTGCTGTCCCTGGAGAACACCTGTTACAGGTGAGTAACTACGCTTTATGCTGCAGATGCACAAGCTCTTGCTTTATTTTCTTATTTCCTACCACCAGTTTACTCCCTTACTGCTCTTTGAGCTGTTAGCTCAGTCGCAAGTCCCTTGCACTAGGGAGCAATAAGTCTTCATGCTTTGTTGCCTCGGTCCCCCCGCACACTGTAATTTCCTCATCCTCCTTTCTCTATAAGCCAGAGCAGATCCCAGTACTTTGTGCCCTGATTTCCACCTGCACATAGTGCTCCCCCCATGGTCCGGAAATGGAACACTGCCTGCAAATAGACCATTAAGCACTCAAGTTTGCCTGCTGTTCTATGTGCAACATGTCTTCTGCAGCCTGAGAATCGTTTTCATGCCCGCTATTGTCTGTGATATGATGGTGAGAGTTTTTCTTAATCCTTGTAATTATCTGGCCTAAGAACCTGAAAGATTTCCCAGTTGGGCACACCCACTGAAAGATGAAGGCATTTCATGTATTTATCCTCCGTGCACAGTGTGAAAAGACACAGCTGGGAAATGTTAAATGCACCTTCTAAGTGAGCTAGATTGTCCACTGTCAGACAGGATAAGTCACTCTGTCATATTTTTCCAGTTGTGGTGTGTGAAGCTGCCTCTCTATAGCTGGTTTTCTCCTCTTTCTTTACTATAATTCAGGGAAACGATAGCTGTATACAGTTGTGATTCGTTTCTGATGGAGCTCGGAGTGTTAGTGCAAACTCCAAGCTCTTCACCCTATTGCCACACCAAGCAAGCCCACTATTAGAACTGCCTCTTGATCTAGTCTCGTTGTTTTGTGCTCCTTGCCCTCCCACCCTCTGGCTTTTTTCTTTCCAGTTACAGCAGAGGCATCTTTACTGTCTCTGCATTTTCCTGCTGCTGACAGTAGAATTAGTTGTTACACAACAGCAGAAGCTCAATCTTTGTACTTTCCATTCTGGCTGGGCACTGCAGCAGTAACAGGAAAGTCCCCCACCCTGTTGTAGAGCTGTTCCAAACACAGGAAGCTATAAGGTCTCTGCACACAGTGGGGGTGGGATGCACACCCTCTGGTTTTCTGCCCTCACTGCCGCGGCTCTGAAACAGAATGTGTGTTTGGAGGGAGAAGAGAGGAAGTTCTACTAAATAAAGATGTGTACATTCCTTCAGAAGACCTTTATAACTGTATGTAGCAGTTCAGAGCATCATATGCTCATGCTTCAGGACTCTCCTGAGTCACAGCCATCACAGCATGTCAGCCTCTCTGCAGCTACACTAGGAAATGGGATTAACCCTTCTGTTTTATTTATGATGGGGCTGGGAAAAACTGGATGCACTTAAGTAGGTGCTGCGCTCATGCTGTTGATGACCTTGCAGGAGAACAGGCAGGGCTGGCTATAAGACCAAACAGCAGATCTGAGGTGGGGGGCAGAAAGGTATCCGAGGTCTCAAAGATTGGAGAGTCAGAAAAAGAGTAGAGGGAGACCACAGTGTGCATAACCCTACTGTAGGCAGGAACAGGTTTCTGTTTGGCGTCCTTCACACTTGCCCATGTATAAGAATAGGCGGCACCCACTGCATGGAAGCTGGGTTAAGAGACCACACCTGGAAGACCAATAAAAATATATTTTTTTTTCATTATAAAAGCATAGCAGCATAATAACACACTGCAGAGTGTCAAGCAGAGAATTTCAGCAATTTTTCAGATGCTAATTGCATAAACCCTTTGGCCTTCTCCCTCATGGGTCCTCTGGAGTATGTATTGAAGAGTTGAACCATTCTACAGTGCCAATAGTATTGCAACTTAAAATAGCAACTTGTTAAGTGCCGTTGAGTCTCTGTTGACTCATGGCGACTCTCTGGATAGTTGTCCTAAAATATGTTCGGTCTTCAGTCAGGTGTCTCATTGTTGACAGACTGGCACCCATAGCTGCTGCTGTTATTGTATCGATCCATTTAATTGCTGGCCTTCCTCTTTTGTGTTGACCTTCTACCTTGCCAAGCATGATGTCTTTCTCTAACGATCCCTCTCTTCGCATGATGTGTCCAAAGTATGAAAGTTGAAGTCTTGTCATCTGATCTTCTAAAGAAAGCTTAGGTTTGATCTCCTCTAGTACCAACTGGTTTGTTCTTCAGGCAGTCCATGGTATACACAGTATCCGCCGCCAGCGCCATAATTCAAAGGCATCAATTTTCTTCCTGACTACCTTTTTCACTGACCAACTTTCGCATCCATATGACGTTATTGAAAATACCATGGCTTGAACAAATCAAATTTTTCTATGGAGAGAGACATTTCTGCTTTTGAGAATCTTGTCTTGGTCCTTAATAGCCATTCTGCCAAGAGCAATGCATCATCTGATTTCTTGACAGCTTGTCACTTCTTTATTGATAGTGGACAACTTTACCCTACTAGGATAAACTATTTCAATTTCTTCATCAACAATGAACTTGTTTTTTTCCAGATGTCAAGATCTTTGTCTTCTTTACATTAAGGTGCAGGCCCATTTTAAGACTGTTTCTTGATCTTGAAAAGCAAATGTTTCAGATCATCTTCACTTTCAGCCAAATAATGTGGTATCATCAGCATAGCAAAAGTTATTGATGAATCTCCCATCAATCTTCACACCTCTGTCTTCATACAGTCCTGCTTCTCTGATGATTTGTTCTGCATATAAATTAAATAGGTAGGGGAGAGGTATGCAGCCTTGTCATATACCTTTGCTGATTTTAAACCATTCTGTTTCTCCTTGTTGCATTTGAACAGTTGCTTCTTGATCAATATAAAGGTTGTGCAAGAGAACGATCAGGTGTTCTGGTATACACATGCTTCTTAATGTGGCCCAGAGTTTCTCATGGTTTACACAGTCAAAAGCCTTGCTGTAGTCAAAACACAAATAAATATCCTTTTGGTATTCTTTAGTCTTTTCAAGGATCCATCTTTCATGCGCAATGTCTCTCATTTCTCACCCCTTTCCTGAAGCTTGTTCGCACTTCAGGTAGTTCTTGTTCCAGGTATGGTTGTAGTCTCTGCTGAATGATCTTCAGTAGAATCTTGCTGGCATGTGGGATCAGAGCGATTGTACGATAATTTCCACAGTCAGTTGGATCACCTTTCTTTAGTATTGGTATTAACACAAATCTTTTCCAGTCAGTTGGCCATGATGTTGTTTTCCAAATTTCCTGGCACAGCCTTGTAAGTATGGGAACAGATGCATCAGATTGCTGTAATACTTCAATGGGAATGCCATCAATGCCTAGTGCTTTGTTCTTTGATAAGGCTTTCAATGATACTTCAACTTCTTCTTTCATCATCAGTGGTACCAGATCGCAAGGTACAGGTTGAATGGGCTGTTTGTCTGTTTGATCTTTATCATATAATAACTCGGTATATTCTTTTCACTTTTTCTTGATGATCTCAGCATCATTCAGCATAGATGTTTGAGCATCTTGTAACATTCCAATTTGAGGCTGGAATTTTTTCTTTAACTCTTGTAGCTTTAGGAAAGCCAATTTTGTTCTTCCTCTAATAGTTTCTGCCTTTATTTCCTTGCATGCGTCATTGTAATACTTCTCCTTGTCTTATCTTGCTGCATGTTGGAAATCTGAGTTCTGCAATTGCCACTTTTTCTCCTCTGGCTTTAGCTTATCTGTGTTTCTGGTCAATTTTCAGAGTTTGTTCGATCATCCATTTTGGCTATTTTTGTTTTTTCACCTTTTGTAGAGATTTGGCCTGAGCGGTATATCAAATGTAATAAACCATAAACCATAAACCATAAACCATTTCTCACTTTCTTCCAACCCAACCTTCTTGATGGCATCCCATAATTCTTCTGGAGCTCAGTCATTTGTATCTAAAGCAACAAATCAATTTTGCAGGCAGTCTTTAAATTCCAGTGGTATGTTCTCAAGGTCCTATTTTGCTGCATTCATGAGTGGTTTGCTCTTTTTCAACTTTAGCTTGAGTTTGCATACTAGTAGTTGATTTGTACCATAGTCAGCTCTGGGTTTTGTCTTTGTTGATGTTATAGAGCTTTTCCATCGTTGACTTCCATAGTAGATGTAATCAATTTGATTTTTGTACAATCTATTGGGTGAAGTCCATGTGTACAGTCGCCGCTTCTGTTACTGGAAGGTGTTTGAGATGAATAGATCATTGGTCTTGCAGAATTCTAGCCATCTTTCTCCAGCTTCATTTCTGTTGCCAAGTCCATATTTCCCAACCATTTTGCCACCACCGCCTTTGTTGCCAGCTTTTGTGTTCCAGTCACCCATGACTATCAGGATATCTTGTTTGCATGTTCTGTCAATTTCAGCTTGTGCTTGTTTATAGAACTCATCAATTTCATCCTCTTCTGCAGCTGTTGTTGGGGCATATACTTGACTTATAGTTGTCTTGATACGCGTTCCTTGTAGGCGAATAGAAATTAAGGGTTCACTGATTGCATTGTATTTCATTACTGTTCTTGCAAGTTTCTTCTTAATTACAAATGCAACACCATTTCTTCTTTATTTTTAATTTCCAGCGTAGGATCATCAGATGCAAAATGCCTGATGCCAGTCCATTTCAGTTCGCTGACACCCAACAGATCGAGTTATACATATTCCATTTGATTCTTGACCATCTCTAACTTCCCTTGGTTCATGCTTCGTACATTCCATGTCCCAATATGTAAGACATCTTTGCAGCTTCTGACTCTCATTTCATGCGCAGCTACATCAGCAGTTAGACGTCCCGAGGGCTTTGATCCAACCACATCATAAATACTGGCTTTACTCTGAAAAGTCTGCAGCTCCTCCCCAGTAGCCAGTTGAGTGCCTTCCAACCTGGGGGTCTCATCTTCCAGCACTATAGTGCAATTTGTTATGACTATCCATTGGGTTTTCATGGCAAGATACAGAAGTAGATTGCCGGGCCTTTCTTCTGCACAGTTTAAGCTTAGTGGTGTTGCTTTTGTCACAGAAATGTGATCCTCTGCCGTCAACACTGTCCCATTCTGCTGCTGCCCAGATGGGTGGTTTGTCTTGGTCTGGCACCTCAGCTGAGACCTGTCCATCTTGGGAGACCCTGCTAGTAGTTAAACTACTGATAGTTTAGCTCTCAGCATCACTTTTGCACACAAGCCCTCACAGCACAAGCTGCAAACCAAGTGAGGGAAATAGAAGCTAAGTCAGCTAAATACTTAGAAAAAAATTGTTTTAAATTTTAAAAATAAATTGATGTTCTTTTTGTTTTTGGACACTTTGTAAGTGTAGTAACATATTGCAGAGTGTGCATTAAAAGATCTGTACATCCCATGAGCCCCCACCAGCACAATAGCAGAATCTGGGGTAGTGCAGTTTTCAAAAGCTAAATGGCTTTTGACCCTGGTAAACAAACTTTTTTTGAAAATTGCCACCCTCCTCATGGGTTAAAGCCACATACATCTATATCTTCTTTCCAGTTTTATAGACTGCCTGGAGGGCTCCCGGGGTGTACAGATCTTTTATTGCACACTGCAATGTTACTACACTTAAAAAGTTTCCAAAGGTTTTTAAGACCATATCATGGCCAACTGACCGGAAAAGATCGGTGTTCATACCAGTACTAAAGAAAAGTGATTCAACTGACTGGAAATTATCGCACATACGCTGATCCCACATGCTAGCAAGATTATACTGAAGATTATTCAGCAGAGACTGCAACCATATCTGGAACGAGAACTACCTGAAGTGCAAGCAGGGTTCAGGAAAGGGCGAGCAACGAGACATCGTGGATGTGAGATGGATCCTTGAAGAGACAAAAGAATACCAAAAGGATATCTATTTGTGTTTTATTGACTACAGTATGGCATTTGACTTTGTAAACCATGAGAAACTCTGGGCCACATTAAAAGCATGGGTATACTAGAACACCTGCTCGTTCTCTTGCTGCTTGATCAATGTAAAGGTTGTGCAACAGTTTTAATGGAGCAAGGAGAGACAGAATAGTTTAAAATCAGCAAATGTGTATGACAAGACTGCATACTTTCCCCCTACCTGTTTAATTTATATGCAGAACAAATCGTCAGAGAAGCAGGACTGTAAGAAGACGAAGTGTGAAGATTGGTGGGAGATTCATCAACAGCTTTCGCTATGCTCATGATACTACATTACTTTCTGAAAGTGAAGACAATCTGAAACATTTGCTTCTCAAGATCAAGGAACATACAGTAGTCTTAAAATGGGCCTGCACTTTAATGTAAAGAAGACAAAGATCCTGACAACTAGCAAAATCAATAAGTTCATTGTTGATGAAGACGAAATTGAAATAGTGGACAACTTTTAACCTACTTGGTTCAACTATCAATAAAGAAGCGACAAGCAGTCAAGAAATCAGACAACACATTGCTCTTGGCAGAATGGCTATGAAGGACCTAGACAAGATTCTCAAGAGCAGTGTCTCTCGCCATACAAAGATTTGACTTGTTCAAGCCATGGTATTTTCAATAATGTCATATGTTTGCAAAAGTTAGACAGTGAAAAAGATAGACAGGAAGAAAATTGATGCCTTTAAATTATAGTGCTGGTGACGAATACTGTGTATTCTACTTCTTGATGGCGTAAACAACTGATCTACATTTACCCGTCCCACCCCATTAATTTATAGACCTCTTATCATATCTCCCCTCAGCTGTCTCTTTTCCAAGTTGAAGAGCCCTAACCTTTTAAGCCTTTCCTCATAGGAGTATCCTTCCATCCCCTTTACCATTTTTGGTGGCTCTTTGTACCTTTTCTAATTGTGCTATATCCTTTTTAAGATACGGTGACCAGAATTGCACACAATATTCAAGGTGCAGTCGCACCATGGAATCATAAAGAGGCATTTTAATATCCTTTGGGTTTTGACATTTAGACCTAAGCTAAAAGGCATTTCATTTTTGGGAGGCTTATGGTTTAGTGGCTGAGTTGGCTATAAAGGCAGGCAGGTAGGTAGGATGAGTGGGAGGTCTGTTAAGTTTTAATGTGGGATACATAATTTTTTCCTTTTAACATGTTTTATTGTATTTGCATTTTTGTATTTTTTAAATTTGATTTAATTTGTACTTTTGTATGTTTTTGTATTCTGATTGTATTGTAATACTTTAGACATGCGATAAAGCGTAGTTACTCACCTGTAACAGGTGATCTCCGGGAACAGCGGGAATTTAGTCTTCACATATGGGTATCGTCGGTACCGACGAAGCCTGCGTGGGAACGCTCCCCAGCATCCTATAGGAACGCTTTTGGGAGCATCCCTCAGCACATGCGTGCTGCCTTCCCACCTTTCCAACTGTCACTCTTCAGTTAAGTTTGCAGCTGAGTGAAAGGTTAGAGGGAGAGAGGAAAGAGACAAAGAGATAGAGAGACAACTCCCAAGGGAGGTGGGTAGGTTGTGAAGACTAAATTCCTGCTGTTCCCGAGATCACCTGTTTCAGGTGAGTAACTATGCTATCTCCAGGAACAAGCAGGAATGTAGTCTTCACATATGGGGACTCCCTAGCTGATGATGCCAGGGAGATAGCCCCAGGAAGGTGCCAACCCAGAAAGATAATCAGACAAAAATCACCAAAAAAAAACCTTGAAAAGTAACTTTTATACTTTTTGTCGGATACTACCGAAAAAGGCATACACTTTATATTTCGTGCCTTCCCTTCAGTTGTATCCTTTTTAATTAAACTTTAAAAAGTTCAGAGGTATTTAGCTTAGCAAAATCGTATCTTCTTGCAGTCAGTCAATTCAAAAGCCAAATAGAAGATAAACAGCAATAAATCTCCTCGCACGACGTGCACGTTTCGGGACTGGTGTCCCTGTATCAAGTGCCAGCAGAGATAGAACTCCAATATTATGAGTGCTGTCTTCCAAGCTTTTCTCAACCGCCATAAAACGCTGTGAATCATTCAACAGCTGATTCCTTTAAAGGGCAAAAACATTTTTATAATTGGCTACTTCATAGCTTTCAATCAAGACCTCAGCCAATAGGAAAGAAGGGGTATCCCACTGTGTAAGGGAATCCCTATTCCAATTGGTTAACCTCAGATGAGACTGGACCACTCAATTTCCTTATTGAGACCCAGAGGATGTACTGTTTTAAGACGATAAATCCACCGCTGTTCACAAAGTTGAAGCTTGCCCACCCTGTCTCCTCCCCTGGGGTCAGGGGGGACATGGTCAATAATAGACCAATGTAGATCTGAAAAATCATGATTATATTGTAAGCCATTATTGACCCCCCTGACCCCAGGGGAGGAGACAGGGTGGGCAAGCTTCAACTTTGTGAACAGCGGTGGATTTATCGTCTTAAAACAGTACATCCTCTGAGTCTCAATAAGGAAATTGAGTGGTCCAGTCTCATCTGAGGTTAACCAATTGGAATAGGGATTCCCTTACACAGTGGGATACCCCTTCTTTCCTATTGGCTGAGGTCTTGATTGAAAGCTATGAAGTAGCCAATTGTAAAAAAGTTTTTGCCCTTTAAAGGAATCAGCTGTTGAATGATTCACAGCGTTTTATGGCGGTTGAGAAAAGCTTGGAAGACAGCATTCATAATATCGGAGTTCTATCTCTGCTGGCACTTGATACAGGGACACCAGTCCCGAAACGTGCACGTCGTGCGAGGAGATTTATTGCTGTTTATCTTCTATTTGGTTTTTGAATTGACTGACTGCAAGAAGATACGATTTTGCTAAGCTAAGTACCTCTGAACTTTTTAAAGTTTAATTAAAAAGGATACAACTGAAGGGAAGGCACGAAATATAAAGTGTATGCCTTTTTCGGTAGTATCCGACAAAAAGTATAAGTGTTACTTTTCAAGGGTTTTTTTGGTGATTTTTGTCTGATTACTGTTTATTTATCACTGAATTGGGGTTTTTTTTGGTCTGATCCCAGAAAGATAGGCATCCTTCTTCCCATGGATCTCTGGCATTCCACCAGGGTTGGTGGGTAGGAGTTGAATTAGGTCTGAAAGAGATTTCGAAGAACAGCTTGGCCAAAGAAGGCATCCCGAGGGGAGGCTTTATCCAGGCAGTAGTGGGCTGTGAAGGTGTAAACCGAAGCCCATGTGGCTGCTCGACAAATGTCATCGATAGACACAGACTGGAGATTAGCCGTGGAAGTAGCCATGGCTCTCACATTATGAGCTGTGACATGGTCCTGAAGAGGAAGACCCTTACTCTCATAAGCAAAGGATATGAATTGGGCAATCCATTTAGATAAAGTTCTTTTGGAGACTGGAAGTCCCAAATGACTAGAGTCAAAAGCTATAAAAGTTGCGAGGACTTTCTATGTTGCTGTGTTCTTTGTATGTAAAAGGCTAAGGCCCTTTTACAATCCAAAGTATGAAGGTTTCTTTCTGCATTAGAGGCATGAGGCCTCGGGAAAAAATACAGGAAGATACATTGATTGATTTAAATGAAAAGGCGAAACCACCTTTAGCATAAAGTGTGGATGAGTTCTAAGAACAACCTTATCATGATGAAACCTAGTATACGAGGAGGATTAGCCACTAAAGCTTGCAATTCACTAATGCAACGTACAGAGGTGATTGCAATTAGGAAGATGACCTTCCAGGTCAAAAACTTAAGGGCTGTAGTGGCTAAAGGCTCAAAAGGCGGCTTCATAAGCTGCCCGAGAACTAGATTTAGATCCCATGCCACAGGTGGTGGCTTAATGGGAGGTTTGGTTAATAGAAGGCCTCTCATAAATCTTGATATGAGTGGATGAGAGGAAATTGGTTGTCCATTCAGAGGCTTATAAGAAGCTGCAATTGCACTAAGATGGACTCTTACTGAATTGGTCTTTAGACCAGAATTTGATAAGTGAAGGAGATACTCTAGTATCAATTCTAAGGGTATGACAAGGGGGTTTAATCCCTTCTTGGAGCATCATATAGTAAAACGTTTCCACTTGAAGGCATAAGATCTTGCGGAAAGTTTTCTAGAAGCCTGAAGGATATCCTTTACCTGTTGGGACAAGTTGAGATCCTGGAGGTCTAAGCCTTCAGCAACCAGGCCGTGAGGTTCAGGGACTGGGGGATTCGGGTGTCAGTGTGTCCCGTTCTCTTGAGAAAGGAGATCTGGAGCATGCCCTAACTCCAGAGGTGCCGCTTGAAAGAGATGTAGAAGCAGGGGATACCACTTTTGGCGTGGCCATCGTGGCGCTATGAGAATCATGCGACCCCTGTCTCTCTGAAGCTTGAAGAGTGTTTTGGGGATGAGGGGAATGGGTGGGAAGGCATAAAGGAACTCCTGACCCCAGTGAAGGAGGAAGGCATCCCTTGCCTGACAATTGTGAGCCGGAATCCTGGAACAGAACCGGGGAAGTTTGGCATTCAGTGGACTTGCAAAGAGGTCTATGTCTGGAGTGCCCCAGAGATGAAATATCTTTGCCACCTGATCTAGGTGGAGGGACCACTCGTGAGGCAGCAGTACTCGACTGAGTCTGGCTGCCCAAAGGTTTTTTAATGCCTGGAAGATATGCCACTAGAAGGTGAGTTTGATACTCTCTGGCGAGGGCCCACAGTCGTAAAGCTTTGTTGCATAATGACAGAGAGACTGTTCCATCCTGCTTGTTCACATAGAACATTGCTACTTGATTGTCCGTCTGGACTAGGACTGTCTTGTAGCTGAGCTGGGCGTGGAATACTCGAAGAGCTAAATAGATTGCTCTTAATTCCAGGAGGTTTACGTGTAGACCAGCCTCCTGTGGAGTCCAGGTTCCCTGGGTAGAGAGATGATCCAGGTGTGCTCCCCAACCCACCTGTGATGCATCTGTTGTTTGGGTGGCCTGAAAAAGGGGTTGATGAAAAGGAGACCCCACTGTCAGGTTTTCTAGTGATTGCCACCATTGGAGGGACAAAATTAGTCATTGAGAGTTTATTATTTTGTCCGACAAATGACCTGTGGCCTGTGTCCACTGTGTGGAGAGGGTCCACTGAGCTGCTCGCATGTGGAGGCGAGCATATGGGACTACATGAACTGTGGAAGCCATATGTCCTAGTAACTGTAGTAGCTCTCGAGCAGTTAGGAAGGATTTCCCTGCTGCTTGAGAAGCTAGTTGCATTATGCGAAGACACCGGGCATGTGGAAGGAAAGCCCTTGCCTGTCTGGTATCTAGACAGGCTCCTATGATTTCCAGGCATTGGGAAAGAACAAGTTGGGATTTTGGGAAGTTTATTACCAACCCCAAGTATTGGAGGATTCGCATTGTATGGGACAGTGCAGTGCTGGCCTCTGCAACTGTAGGGGCTCGAATGAGCCAGTCGTCTAAGTAAGGGAAAACAAATATCCCCAGGGTTCGTAGAAATGCAGCTACTACTGCCATGCATTTTGTGAATACCCTTGGTGCTGAAGCCAGACCAAAGGGAAGAACCCTGTACTGGAAATGTTTTCCCTTGAAAAGGAAATGTAAATTTCCTGTGATCTGAATGGATGAGAATGTGAGTGTATGTATCCTTTAAGTCTAGAGAGCAAAGCCAATTCTGGCTTTGAAGGTATGGCAGAAGAGTTCCTAGAGAAATCATTTTGAACTTCTCTCGAAACAGATATTTGTTCAATTCTCTGAGGTCCAAAATGGGTCTGTGTCCTTCTGTTTTCTTTGGAATAAGAAAATAGGGAGAGTAGAGCCCTGTACCCCGTTGAAGAATGGGTACCTCCTCTATTGCCCCTTGGGCAAGAAGGTTCGAGACCTCGTGATCTAGCAGATTGTCTGCGGAGGTTTGAGAATTGAATTGCTTTAGAATTGTAGGAGGAGGCATGCTGTGAAAATGAAGCTTGTACCCTTCTCCTACAATGGACAAAGTCCAATCTTCTGCTGTTATCTGATGCCATCTGTTGGCAAAGTGGCATAACCTGCCCAGGATATTGGGGGGTTGGGGACCCCTCAGAGGCAGGAAGGCAAAGCTCTCTAGGAAGGAGTCAAAGCCCTTGAGGGGGCTGAACCTGGAGAACTGGTTGAGCTCTGGGGCCTTTTGGCTTCATTTGCTGTCTAGTTTGTCCCTTTTGGGCAACCTGACCTTGAGTTTGACTCTGCTGGGTATAGGAAGGATAAAATTTCCTCTTTTTGCTGAAAGAGCGTTTTTTATGAGGCTTCTTTTTGGCTGGAGTGGCTGTAGATTTTGACAGTCTATCTAAAGTAGTATTGTCAGCATCTAACTCGTTAGTCTTTTCCTGCCAGTTCTTGCCGAAGAGATTCTCCCACGTGCAAGGAATGTTGCCTAACTTGTCCTGTACCCAAGTCTCCAAGTCTGATGCCTGTAGCCAGGCAATCTGTTGTACACCAGTGGCAATAGCAGAGGTTCTGCTGATGCATTCGAAGCAGTCAAAGGCTGCACGATTAACAAACTTGGAGACATCCATCTTGAGCATGCTTAACTAGAGCAAGAAAAATTTGTCTCGTCATCTGGGAGAAATGGGCTCATAAGTTCCAAGTCTCCTGTGATTTCTTTGAGGAACATTCCCATATATCGGATATATAAGCTGATCCTAGCTGAAAGCATGGAAGCTTGAAAAGTTCTGCGTCCAAAAGCATCCAGAGTCCTGCATTCACGACCTGGAGGATTGGATGCATGTCTTTTTGCACTTTTCATCCTACGCATGGCTGACTCCACTACCATTGAATAGTGTGGCAGCCGAGTCTTTTGAAATCCAGGACATGGCGGAACTCAATACATAGTATCAAGTCTCCTAGAGTGAGGAGAAGTAGTCAGAGGTGTCTCCCACATTCTGAGCATCAAACTATGCAGAATTTCATGGATAGGCAGAGTGGCTGCCTTCTTAGGAGCTTTACGATATTGGAGAATTTCCAATTCCTTTGCTCTGGGTTCCTCTTCAGGAGCTACTGTGATGGGGAACACCTGTTACAGGTGAGCAACTACACTATCTCCGCTACCTCAGTCTTAACAGCTAATGTCTCCTCAAGTGGAGAGGAAACCAAAAAGTGGGAGACAGTAGGCCACAGGCTTCAATGAGGGGAGCAGGCTGAGGACAAGGAGAGTCTCAACGGCTGCTGCTTTCTTTGGTGGGAGCAGTTGGACATCACAAAGTTGACTTTGAATTTTTTTGCAAGACTTAGCTGTGGGGCTACCGCGGCTTGAGTGGTTTTGTCCTGGAGCACCTCAGTTGTTTTACTCCCTTATCTATTTGGACAGTACTCTCTGCTCCCTAAGTTCAGCGTTTTTGGGTTCCCTAGCTAATTGTGTGATTCTCTGGCCATGACTTTGTTGTTATTTTAGCATTTGTTTGTTCTATGCTCTATTTAGTTTCCTCTTTCAGATTCTCAGGAAATAAATGTGGCAGTCTGTCCCAGAGAGCAGGGTTCTATCTCAAGCCAGTTTCGCATTGCCTGTGGTGGTGGTTATTTTTTTTTTCCTGCTCTCTCTCTCTGGTGTGAATGTGGCCTTATTTTGTGTTCTTCCTATCGGGACATTCGGGAGGGAATTGGTGGCAATGGCTTCCTCACATGGAGGAGTTACCCTTTCTGGACTCAGGTGATATTTTGATAATTGATGAAGTTTATTTCATGCCTTTGTATTTTTTTCAGGGCCTCAATCTCACGAGGTGTTTGTTAATGCCATTCTCTTGTTGTGGGGTGTTATCAGGATTGGGGATCCCCCGTAGGGTCTCTGGTTTAATTGTATTCCTTTAAATTAGTTTAATCAAATTTATTTCTAATGCCTCTGTTTTTCATCAATATGATCTAAACGAGATTACTCCCAGGGTCTTTTGTTTACCTGGAGTTAATGTTATCTGTGTCATGCTAAGAGCATGTGTGTTTTATCTGATTTTTCTGCATTCATGTAAACTGGATTAATTACATTTTTTTATATAGCTTGAATTATCTAAATTAAGTTATTCTCAGTGCTTTTGATTTATTCTGGTTAGTAGGCAGTGCTTTGGACTGCATTCTTCTGAAGGTCTCTGGTTAATTTCTTTTAATCTAGGGTTTTTACTAAATGCCTCAGTTTTGTTTGATTTGCTCTGAAATAGTCTAAATGACTATGCTTTAGTGGGTATTAACCTAGACTGAGGTGACCCGAGTGCAGGGCCGTACCGATTGTGAAATGCGCCCTATGTGACTTGCACATTGGGCACGCACTCCCCCCCCCCTCCCCTCGCACTTCCATCTAGCCACTTTATGGGAGCGGGAGAGAAGAGGTGCGCACCCGATATGCAAGTCGCCGGCACGCTAAGCAGGTCTGGTTCCTCCCGGACCAGACCTGCTTAGCATGCCGTGAGAAGGCTTAAGGGGGGCATTTCAGCTGTCTGCCGTTGCCTGCCGCCACTGAGAGAAGAAAAAGTGCTGGCAGTAGGCAACGGCAGACAGCCAAAATGCACCCCTTAAGCCTTTGCGCCTTGTGCGGCCGCAAAGGGCTAGGTACAGTCCTGCCCGAGTGCACCAGGTTAGTCTGGCTTGCCCTGTGTTTACCTAAGTTGAGTTTTTCTGCATGTTTCTGATGTACTTGGAGCGATCTCATTTAAGTTTTTCCTGAGGACAGCTGCGTTGATCTGAATTCATATAATCTCAGCTAATCTAAGTGGCTCTGGTTAATTTGAATTATCCTGATCTCAGCTTCTCTAAGTTCACCTATGGGCTCTTAGGCTCAGCATGCCCTCCTTTATACTAACAGGTTTTACACAGAGGGGGAATCCTGTCAGTGAGCTAGTATATTTTCAATCTTGGGCTTGGTGCTTCATTTGAAACATCAATGTTTTTTGGCTGGGTCCTGTCTCACCATTAGCTCTGGGGTCTGTGACTTAAGGAGCTATTCTTCTGTGGCTGCTACTCAAGGCTTCAGCCTGCTACAAAACAAAGGTCAGGCCCAGGGTGGGCTGAGGTATTTTTCTGCCCTATTTGTGACTTCATATAAGGTGAGTTTTAAGAGGATCTAAGGTAGGTTTCCTTGGGCTATCCTATGGTTAAGTGTGGAGTTGCTTATGGCTCCTCACAGACTGCATGTAGGCAGTGGAGCGTGCAGTCTCCTCGAGTTCAGACATGTAAACCGCACCCTGCCAGTCCCTCATTTTCTCATGAAGACATTACTCTCCATTACTTTGGCAGTCAGGAAGGGAGAGTTCTTTTGACCCTGGACCTCATGGAGGCTATTTGCCCATTCCACTCCGACCAGATCATGATCCGTTCCAGAGATTCGTGGTGCCGCAGGGTCAATTTCAGTTCTGGGCGGTCCTTTGGTCTGGCCACTGCCTCACACACCTTTACTAAGATCATAGGGGTGGCAGCAGCGGCTATACGACAGATAGGCATTTTAGTTCGGCCCTTACCTAGACGTTTGGCTGATCAGAATGCAGTTGCCAGCCAAGACTGCAGATGCCACTCAGGAAGTGATTGCCTTTCTTCAGGGTCTGAGTTGGGTAGTGAACCTGACTAATAGTCAGCTTAAGCCAATCCAGGACTTTGAGTACTGGGAAACACGCTTCGACACCAAGCTGAGATGCATGTATCTTCTGTTAGAGAGGATCCATATCCTCCAGTCTTGGATGCGGAGCTTCTTGGGTATAAAGGTGCCCTCGGCATGGCGTTACCTACAACTTCGGGGTTCCATGGCAGCAGCCTTGGACCTAGTTCCATGGGCAATGGCTCCCCTGAGGCCCCTGCAGGCCACACTACAATCTCGGTGGTCGCTGCAGTATCACATGATGTCATGATGGTTGATTTGTCTGCTAATCACAAGAGCACAGTTCTCTTGGTGGCTGCAGCCAGACCATCTGATGGTGGGCATGAAACTGGAGCCTCCGGACTGGTTGTCAGTGATGATGGATGCCAGCCTCATGGGGTGGTGCTTGCATTACAAGTCACAGGTGATGCAAGGGCTGTGGTTTCTGGAGGAGAGGGTTTGGTCCATTGATCGGCTGGAAAGGAGATCGGTCATCTGGGTGCTCCAATACTTCCTTCCTGTGATTTCCGGGAGGGCTGTGCGGGGCTTTTCCAACAACATGACAACATTGGCATACCTCAGCTGCCCGGGGGAGGAGGGGGGGGCAAGGGAAGTGTGATGCTGGTGGAGGAGGACTTCTCCTCTGCTGCTCGGGGTGGAGGAGCATCTGAGGTCTCTCTCTGCGGTTCATGTGGCAGGAACGGAAAATATTCAAACTGACTACCTCAGTCGGCATCAGTTAGACCTTGGGACATTGGCCACTCGATGCGGCTGTGTTTCACGACCTAACGGTCCGCAGGAACAGGCCAGTCGCGGAGCTCATGGCCTCATCGGACAACGCCGAGGTGGCTCTGTTCTTCAGCAGGTACAGGGAACCCATTTCCACAGGTGGCTCTGTTCTTCAGCAGGTACAGGGAACCCATTTCCACAGGTGGCTCTGTTCTTCAGCAGGTACAGGGAACCCATTTCCACAGGGTTAAACACTCTGGCCCAGTCATGGCTGACACATGGTCTTCTGTATGCCTTTCCTCCGTGGCCTCTAATAGGATATCTGCTGCACTGCAAAGAAGCTCATGGGGGGCTGGCAATTCTGATGGCTTTGGATTGGCCTCATTGACCTTGGTATACCAGTCTGCACCGGCGGGTAGTGGTGCACCCCTGATAGCTCCCCAACAGGATAAACCTGCTCTCTCGGGGGTCGGTCCTTCTACCACAGGTGAATTGATATTTGCTTACAGCCTGGCTCTTGAAAGGGCGCGGCTGAGGGATAGAGGATATTCAGTGGCGGTGACAGCTACCTTGCTTGTCTTTCGCAAGCGGCCTATATCAGAGTCTGGCATGTATTTGAGAGTTTGTGCGAGAACAGGGGGCTCTGGCCTTTTGTCACTTTGCTTCCGGACATCCTGGCCTTCTTGCAGGCAGGACTAGACAAGGGGATGACTTTAAACTCCTTGCGGGTCCAGATAGCATGCCTCTTTTGTTTCCGGGGACGGGTGCAGGGTTGCTCCTTGGTGGCTCACCTGAATGTGGTCCGTTTTTTTCCAGGTGGTGAAACAGGTCCATCCAACTTTGTGTACCACAGTGCTGTCCTGGAATCTCAACTTGGAACTAGTGGCCTTAACCAACGTGCCATTCAAACCCCTATCTCAGGCCCTACTGAAGGCAGTTGCTCTGAAAATGATGTCCTTGGTTGCCATTTGCTAGGCTTGTCGTGACTCAGAGTAGCGAGCCCTCCTTTGCAGAGCCTCCTTTTTGCTCCTGTCCAAGGAGAAGGTGGTTCTGCGGCCCATACCATCCTTTCTGCCTAAGGGGTATTGAATTTTCAGCTAAATCAAACTGTGATCCTGCCAGGTTATTCCCATGTCATGGACAGCGTGAGGGGTCATCAACTTCACCAACTGGATGTGCGCAGGGTCCTGCATCATTGCCTTAAGTGGACAGAATCTATCTATGGATCAGGCCATTTGTCTGGCTTTTGGCGGTCTCAACAAAAGAGAACATGGCTTCTAAGGCCTCGGTGGTACGCTGGATGATGGAAGCTATCGCCTCAGCTTATATTCTCATAAGGAAAGTGGTACCAGATGGTCTTAAAGCCCATTCCAAAGGGTCACAGGTGACCTCCTGGCCAGAGCACAGGCTGATTCCGCCTGGGGACATCTGTAGGGTGGCCACATGGTTGTCGCTGCACACCCTTTACATGACATTACTGCCTAGAAGTTCAGGCATCTCCTGCTGTGCATTTTGGGGGTGGAGGTGCGCCAAGCCAGACTTGTGGGATGTACCAGAGCAGCGACTACAAATGGGAGGGACCCACAAGTACTGGACTTGACTTGGAGGGAAGATTAAGAAGGTGAAATTACACCTTACCTGCTAATTTTCTTTCCTTGAGTTCCTCGAGTCCAGGACCCACTCTTGTTCAGTTCCTCTTCTCTGCATTTTTAGGATCATGCAGAGTGGACATGTCCAGCTGTTTGCACTGGAGGGCTCTATACAGAATTCCATTGTTTTTCTTCCCAGGGCCCTCATGGAAGGGATCAGCGGAGGGGCAAGTAGGAGCCTAGTTTCTTGTTTCTTTCCTCTCATAGTGTGCATACTTTCAAAGAATTTTTGTTTGGTGACATTGTTTATTGCTCCTTTCTGGTGTATGCTGGAGGTTTTATTTCACATGTATGACTTGCTGTGCTCGCTAGGGGTCTGCTTTGTCAACAGTATACTTGTTTCTGGTGTTTAAGGAGGGAGCTCTTCTACTTTGACATTATGTTTATGTTTATGTTTATTTCGAATTTGATATACCGCTCAGGCCAGAGGCATTAGAGCGGTTTACAATGCAAATCATTCAAGGAAATAGAAAAGAACGCCATTTATATGATAGGACAGAATAGAGGACAGAGACAGTCAGACAGAAAAGAAATTAGAAATCTACATGCTCAGTTCCTAGTTGTTGGTGGACGGAGATAACCCACAAGAACTGGACTGGAGGGATTCAAGACAATTAGCAGGTAAGGTCTAATTTCACCTTTGTTCAAGCAACCCCCACTCCCCTTTAAATCTCAGAGACCAACCTGGATCTTCAGTGGCATGGCTGCAGGTTCGAGCTTGGAGTAGAAGAGACACACTTTATGCTTGTTCAACTTTTGACCTTGAGCTATGTGCTGAAGTAATCTCTGACCTCTCATACTAACAGTTTTAAGCCTTTTTGCCCTAACGCAGTCAGTTGTTGTTTTTTTTTTAAACCTATCAGAGTACACACAGTGCAGTTGTCTCCCTCTTTACCTGGTGATGGTCGCAACATCTCTTTTCAGAGGAGCGTGCTTAGACTGAAGTATCCCATCGAGCCTCCTGCTGTGTTATGCAGCTTTAACATTTTTCATCAACTGTGTAAGGCCAGTTTATTTTGAGTCCCTGGCTCCAAGTAGGTGTTGTGGAAGATCGTATTTTTGGTGGTAGTTACTAGGGCCTGAATTCACTCATACTGCGAGTCATTTCAACCCATAGAAATGGGCCAATGCAGAAAACGTATGCAACCTTTTACGTGCAAATAACCATGCCATAAGCAGAAAAGAGATGGATCTGCACGTGAAAAGTGAGCAAAAAATAGCACACACGGAATGCTGCGTGTATTTAAATTTTATTTGTATTTATTTATTTATTTTTATACCGCGCTCTTTAGAATCAGTGCGGTTTATATGTATACTAACAGGTACTTTTTATTCCCTTGTCCCCGAAAGGCTCACAATCTAAGTGTACCTGAGGCAATGGAGGGTTAAGTGGCTTGCCCAAGGCCACAAGGAGTGGCCATGGGACTAGAGACCCCAGTCCCTCTGGCCTGAAGTTGCTTGTCCCCATGTGGGAGTTGAACCCCCTGCCTTCCAGCCTGAGGTAACCTGTCCCAACCACTGAGCCACTCCTCCCTCCCAATGTATTAAAATGATATGAAAATGAGTTTGGCATATTCAAATAGCATTCTAATGAGGTCTGCGCCCGATAGAGAGAACGCCTGATTGGATGAAGTTCTTGAGCGTTGTTATTTCTTCACCTGGTCAGGCGTGACATTAAATTTTAGCATGCCTCAAGGCGTGCTTCTTTTTTTTTTTTTCTTTTTTTTTCTGAACTGCTACCGTCAGCATGATTGGCCTGACTGGTAATCTTGTATTCATTGGCATATAAACTTTGGCGTTCAAGAGGATGTCTTTTGCTGCTTATCCTCTCGTCACTCTGCTGCTGCTTGCAAGAGCCAGCCAAAGGGAGAACTGAGACAATAAGAATATCCCCCAATACAATGAGGTCCTAGCTGACAATACACAGTCACTTATACAAAGCAAACACGCCCACCCTCTCTAAACATGAAGCAAATTAAGGAGTTTGGAGTCAAGCTTTTGGTTCAAATAAGTTTTATTGGCTTTTATCATAAAGGCAAAACAGTAACAAAACACATAGTATAGTACATTCCAGGGATGCATTGCTTTGGCTGCTAGGATGGATACATTTGGTATTATACAGACTTTTTACTATCCAGTTGATAATTTTGCTTTATTCAGGGAAGATTTTACATCCAAGAATGCAGAAAAGCAGATCTAAGGCATCTGTTGACTTCAGATAAGAAGTGGGCAGACTGCAGCAATGGGAGTGTAAGCCACATCTTATGAATATCTCAATTATATTAACAAAAGACAGCCCATCCCCCAACCCCTAAATCTGATCTGAAATTTTACTAGGAGCCATTGTAATGCTGATCATTTTACGTGATAAATTAGTTAATTGCCACATTCTGAATGCTTCTACGTAGAGTCGCCTGCCTCGTCCGTCCGTTCTAACCGAGACTTAGAAGTGGAGCAGCTCTTTCCCGATGCACGCCTCCTGCCATCATCTTTGCAGCTGCATTTTGAAAATGTTTTCATGCGCTGTGTGTTCTGTTCTGCCCCTGTCCCTGCACCTTTATATGCACGCGGAACTTATGGGTGTGCTCAGACGACCGCTTCTTGCATCTTTATTGTGTGCACATGCATTACTCTGCTGGTTTGTGCTGGGGTTTTATGCGTATCTCATTTGCATATGCTCGGTTTTATGCATCCTCCATTTGCATACTTGTCCCTTTTTTGCATACGCATGCTAGAGTCTGACAATATCGGGGCAATACGGAGCCAATGGCATCTGCATCAGCCCCTATTTTTCTGAATTACAGGGAGGTATTGTATCCCATCCCCAATTCCTGCCCAAGGTGGTGTCCTATTTCCATCTCAACTAATCCAGTTCTGTCAGCATTCTTCTTACTCTGCTTTTAGTTCTCGACTCCAGGACTATTATGGCTAAATAGTAGATTGCACCTTTTTTTTCCTGGTGCTTAGGCATGTCTTGGATCAAAGCAATGGCGGTGTTGGAAGCCCACTGAAGAGACTGGCAAACTGCAGCATAGCTTCTGTCCACACATTTGCTTTTCAGTAGTAATAAGGCATAGACCCCCAACCAACATTAAGCTTGATCAGTTTGTTCTCTAGGATCTCTTTCAGGGTAGAATCCTTGTCAGTCCTCTCCCTCCCCGGGCTATTTTACAATTAGACTTTCCAAGCAAAAAAAAGCACAAAATGTAGCTTCTACTTCACACGCAAAAAAAAGTTTACCTGTTGGTAGCTAATTGTTCCTTGCTTTGTCCCCCCCTGTTTGGAAGACTTCTCCCGGCTGCCTACCTAGAGAATTCCACTTGTGTGGTTATGACTGATCTTGCTTGTCTTTCTGAAGAAGCAAGTCGCGTCTTGTCTATGGAGAACACCCAATACAACAGGACATTAAGTCACACGTACTTTAATGCCCCCTTCTGGAATTGACTTCTCTATTGAAATGTATGGATAAGATTGCCCAAGAAGTCTCAGCCATGCCCAGAAAAGCCTTCTAGGTTTTTGTAGACCACTGTGGAAATGCTGCATATTAGTGCCTTCAGGTGACAGATTTTGCTGTTGTTCTCAGAGAACAAAATCCTTAAGACACAGGTACAGGAAAGTATACAGCACCACCAGAGAGGACTGATAATCTGAGAGATCTGTTTCTGCAGGCAGCTGTCTGGTCAGGAAACACACACTCAGGTGAAGAGGGGACACTGGGTTCGTTTACTGCAGAGGGGAGGAGAAGGGCACCAGAGTAGTCAGGGAGAGACCCCTTCACTCCCCCTCCTCCCTGTGCCACTTGATCACCAAAGAGAGAAGAGGGATCCTTTCCTAATCTTAAATAAGGTCCTGCTATTGATTAAGTTTGCTCCTACTAGAGAAATCCTGGACACAGGAGAAGCCAGTGACTGAGGTTCCTTATTTCAGATTTACTTACTGAATATTCACCAAGTATGTTTGTTCTAAGAGCCACCATGTCTCTTCACCTGATGAGCAGATTTTGTAGTGAAAGATGGTGCAGCCAGATAGCATCCAGCTCTCTCTCTCTCTCGTGCTACTTTGCTTACTGAACTTGTTCTTTTCTCTTTTTTTCTGGACCTGGCTGTGTTTCCTGCCTTTTCCATCCTTTGTGCTGTCAGAGGAAACTCCGCTGGCATATGTGAGCCGCTGAAGTCTCCTTTTGGTGCTTGGTGTGATACCTGCGCTCGGTGCATGACTGTGTGCATGATGTCTTCTGCGCACAGTGCTGCAGTTTCAGAAGTCAGAACATTTCTAGAAATATTCTCCTGTTTTTTATAGAAGTAAAAAACTACCAAAATTGCAGTTCAAAAGCTGAGACAAGAGTGCAGTTACCTAAAGAGGCGAGAGTGCATGGACTGCCTGTGGACACCGAGCCAATAACCTGTGTACTGGTGCAAGAATGGAAATGTGGAGACTAACTCGCTAACCCAGTGCAGTCTGTATACTGGGTGATATCCAGGGCCATTAGCACTGTGCTGCATTACTTTACCCAACATCACCTCTGACAGTTATTTCTCTTCTGGAAGAAATTCAAACAGAGGTACGAGGCCTAGAATTCATTGAACGTATAAGTTAAATTGGTGTCAGTATGACAGTCAATCTTGGGCACTGAAGTAAAGACTAGAGATGCAATAGGTAGAACTGGGCTAGCCAGCTTGGGTTATTTTATTCATTGGCAGAGTGGAGAGCGTCCAGGCCCATGTTGGGAGGGTAGAAGGTGCTTCTGTTACTAGATCAGAAAATGGGTCATTCGCTGGATAAATTGAGCTTGACGTTCTTTCCACACTCCTAGTGGCTCTTCCCTAATTTCAGACCAATCCTGTGGGTGGGTGTCTATTCAAGAAATAAGCCTTCTTGCATCCCATCGCTCTGGGATATTCCCCGTGCATGGCTTTAATACAAGAGAATTAATTTGCTGTTGCCGCTGCTTGTAGAATACTTACCTGCTGCTTTCTTTCTTCTGTTTTTAATTCATAGTTTTCTGAATCTTTCTTTACAATCATATGGAAAGCCTGTTTCAAATATCCTCTGCCATGCAGTAGAAGATGTCAGTCATTGCCTACTCCCACAAGGACAGGACAATGCACACATTGCCTTGAATGTTTCATATGCAGCCCACAGGAGACAGTCCTCCATCGTGTATCAGGCAGCTTGCAGACGTTCCTGCAGGATTCCACAGTTCAGGAGATGGTCCCTATGGATTCTCATGAAACGGGGGCTCCATATGATTGCGTTGGATTGCTTTCTGAGAGCTTCTGTCGTCCTGCAGCCATAGGATGCATGTTAAAAAGCACAACTGTATGGTTCAGGCTCATGATGCTGTGCTCCTTTCCAGGGCAGCGTTGGCTTCTGCTCACCAGTCCCAGCCTCTTCCCAAGACATTGAGTGTGCTGAAAAGCACCCCCCAAGTCCAAGGAATGCACACAATTATCAGGTACTGGCTGCTGAGGCAGGAGAAAAAACTGGGGCCTGCTGGTTTCAGCAACAGCAGAGCTGCTAAATTACTGCTTCTCAACGCTCTAGTGTTAAGCATGTCCTGAACGTCATTAACTTGTGTTTTTCTAGTGCTCGTGGCTTCACTGCCAGTTTCACGTGCTTGGGTCATTAGCTTCAGTATCCTGTCTCAGACTGATGATTTGTGCTATTATAAGCAACCGCCAGTAAAATTTTGCTTTCCTTACTAATTGGTGTTTAGGAGAATTCCTCTGCAAATCCATCTTCTGTAATTTAACTGCATCATAAGATAATATCATAGTAAATGATGACACATAAAGAAGCAGATCGGCCCGTCTGGCCAGTAAGGTGGTAGGGTTGTACCTTCCATTCCATGCTGCTTAACCCCCATTACTCTTCCCCCCCCCCCCGTATGGCTTTGTTTGAGGTTGTAACTGCCACTCTGTACAGATTCACCCCCCCCCCCCCATGCCTTTTGTTTCGGATTGTGCAAGTTACCCCATTTATGCCATTTTGGAAGGGAGTCATTTAAATTTTTTGTTAAAGTTCTCTATATAGCAAGAGGATGGAATTAAAGTATAGAGCATTCCCATTCAAAGCAAAACTTAAATATGACTTTCACCTCCAAAATGAAAGGGAGCAGCGTGCATGGAGCGGCAGCATTACTGTCCACACAGTTCCAGCTTATTCATATTTGCTGGATCAGTGTCAATTGGGTCAAGCTAATGTACTTTCCCACCTCCTTTTCTTCTGGTCCATAAAACATGTGCCATACTGAGTCCATCAAGCAGAATCTCCCGTTTCAAAGTACCGGCAGAATTCTGCTTTTCCCAAGTGTAAGCAGCGGATTTCCCTGATCCACTTTAATACATTTATAGTTTATGGACTTTTCCTCCAGTTTATACTAACAGCTTTTACTGCGTCCTCCAGCAACAATTCTAGAGCTTCATTACACGCTGAGTGAAAAAATAATTTTCTCTGCTTGGTCCTACATGTACTACTTTGTAGCTTCTTTGCATGTCCTCTAGTCTTTTTTTTTTTTTATACATTTTGGAAAAGTGAACAACTGATTCATGTTTCTCATACTCTGCTCATTCATTTATAGACCTCTATCATATTTCCCCTCAACTGTCTCTTCTCCAAGCTAAGTAGCACTAACCCCTTAAGCCTGTCCTGCATAAGGGTATCCTTCCAGCCCCTTTATCATATTGGTCACCCTTCTCTGTACCTTTTCCAATTCTGCTATATCCCTTTTTTAAGATGTGGTGACCAGAACTGCACACAGTATTCAAGGTGCAGTCACACCATGGGGCGATACAGAGGCTGCTGTACCTTGGGGAAATATGAATTCCTAGGGCGCATAGCTTTTGCTTGATGACCTGGAATTATCTGATACCTATATAACTGCTTCTGCGGTAGGATTATGAGATGGCTTCAGCCAGTTGTTTGCATGCATTAGGAGACCTGGCTTCAGGGTTATAATACATACAGGTAGGATTGAGGCAGCTTGCTTATAACCCAGAGCTGTCTGATTAACCATGGTGCCAGTCATTTTGATTATGAAGACCTGCATGCTACCTTGAGTTCTTTTTTTGTGTGGAATTCAACATTTTCATTGAAAAATCTTGTGTCCCATTTATATTCAAAGATTTTGGTGCTATGAGATGTCCTATCTGTTTTTCAGTTGAGAATTTCTTTGTTTTTGGTTGTCTTTAGAAACAAGGAAACTAGTCGAGATGAATTTATTTTCTATTCCAAGAGGCTGATGCGATTACTGATCGAGCATGCTCTGTCCTTCCTGCCCTTCCGGGTAAGTAATTCTCCCCAGCTACACCTGCACCTTTGCACATGGCTACGGAGTCTCTGGTCATTATCTTTATCTCATCACTTGATTGACTGCCTAAGCAGTAGTGTCAGAGTGATTTACAATGAATAGGCTGCAATTAGAGTTTAGAAAGGAACACCAATAGGATGAAAAAAATCCTGATGGTTAGGAGGAGCATGTAATCGGGTCAGAGGGAGAGAGGTTAAAGGCAAGGTGGAAAAGATGGGTTTTTAATGCTTTTGAATTTTGGGAAAGAATGTTCAGAGCGGATTGTGGCTGGAAGTGAGTTTAAAAGTGCTGGTCCGAGAAAAAAGAATGCAAAGTGGCGGGTTTGTTGAAGGTGTGCATATGCAGGCGATGGAAGGGCCAGGCAATCATTGTGGATCGAGGGAGGACACGCAGGGGTGTGCATGTGGATGAGGTCAGCGAGGTACTGTGGAATGCCAGTGTGAATTACAAGATACTTTATCACCATACTCGAAGTAAGTGTACCAGGATTTGCGCGGAAGCCAGTGGAAGCAGATAAGGAGTCACGTGGTCTGTGCGAGAAGAATGGGTAAGGAGTCAAGCTGCTGTGTTTTGGAGTAGTTGTAATCTATGAAGCTGGTATTGTGGCAGGCCTGCTAGGATGACATTACAATAATCAACACGAGACAGGAGAAGTGACACCATGAGTGTGGTCAGCGAGGACAAGGGGAGAAACAGATGGACCACATGTAATCGACAGAGTATGTGTAAAGAACAACGCATAAGTGAAATGTTGAAAGGAAAGGGAAGAGTCAAGAGGTGACACCAAGGTACCGAAGGGATGAAGTGAGAGGTATGCATGTTCCAGACAGAATGGGGGCTACTGAGGGGCAGGGGGCACCAAAAGTGAGCCATATGGCAATGGATTTAGAGGGGTTAAGATGTAAATAATTAGCGGACAACCATGAAGAGATGCGAGTGAGGCAGGGATTTAGGGGAGTGAGATCCAGGAAGAAAGGGACTGGTATGGAACAATAGAACGTTATTGGCACAGTAGTACGCCGATATCCCAGAATGCTGGATAACCAAAGTGAGGGGGTAAAGAAAAGATTAAAGTGAAGAGGAGCCAATACAGACCCCCACACAGAAGAGAAGTGGGAGAGGAGGTGGAGGAACCTGCTTGGACAGAAAAGGAACAGGAGAGGAAAGACCTGAAACAATGGTGAACTGTCCCGCGTACCCCATAATCATGTAGGCGGGAAAGGAGCATGGGATAGTCAACAAGATTGAAGGCTGATGATAGGTCTAAAGATACCTCAAGGGATGGTCAGCATGTTCATAAGCTAGATGGATCTCATTCAGGAATGAGAGGAGAATGGTTTCTGTGTTATGACCAGTTCTGAATCCAGATTGGCGGGGATGAAGGGCAGACGTAGAATCAAGATGTGTAGATAGTTATGAGAAAACCAGTTGCTCCAAAATCTTGGATAGGAAGGGAAGGTTAGACACGGGGTGCCAGTGAGCAAGGACAGAAGGATCCAAGGATGGTTTCTTAAGAATGAGACAGACCATCGCATGCTTCCAAACAGCTGGGAAAGAACCTGAAGAGAGACTTGAATTGATCATGCAGAGCAGATATGGGAGAAGAGTGTGAGGGTTCTGAGAGCCAGTGAGAGGGATCGGATTCAATGGACATAATTTTATGAGACGAGCTGAAGGCCTTAGAGAGTTCCATAGCTGTGATCAGACGTAAGGAGCTCCAGATGTGCATCAAAGAAGAACTCAAGGAGGATTGAGCACAGGATGGGGAAAGGAAGGGAGGGAGGAAGGACAAGAAGAAAAGGTGAGACATAAAGAGCGAACCTTCTCAGAGTAAAAAGGTAGCATGGTAGGTAGAATCCAGCAGAACAGAGGAGGAGGAATGCAGTGGCAGGAGATGAGGTGTGAGGTGTGGAAAGGGAATGGAGAGTCAAATAGTTGTTGAGAGGAGTTGGAAGACGAAGTGATCTGGTTTGAGTAATAGGACTGCTTAGCGGAGTGGATCATATCACGATAGAGGTGATAGCTGGGTCAAAAAGCAGTACGAGTTGCCTATGCCAATGACGTTCTGCACAACGGAGATATGTTCTTTGAAGGTAGATACCAGGATGGTACCAAGGTGACTAACTCGCTCCTCAGATCTCTGTTCCTCTCTGCCATCCTCTCTCTCATTTAGTACAGCGGACCATGCAGAATTCCAGTCTGGGCCTGTGTATCTGTCGAGAGCAAGGGAAAGGGAGAAGAGCATCAGCTGAGGGAAACGTCTGGAATGTGGATGGTGTAATTCGGCATGACAATCAAGTGGGGCACTGGGCCAAAGAGGGACCCGTGCCAAGGATGGAAGGGAGAGGCAAAGAGAAAGTTAAGCAGAAGTGGTCTGACCAGGGAAGAGGGAAAGCGGTGACAGCAGGAGGTGAATATGGAGACTTTAGTGAAGTAATTATTAAGTCCAAAGTGTGGCCAGCTGCATGAGTGGGAAAACCTACATGCTGATGAAGAGCTAGATCGTCAAGGAGGGTGAAAGAAGCCCGAGCACAAGGACATGAATCAAAGTGCGAGTTAAAATCCCCAAGGACCAGCAAATGAGGGGAAGCAAGGGATGTCTCTGAGAGGGTCAAGAGGAGAGCATCCCAGAGATAAAGACATAAGGAAGGTGGAGCATATACGAGAAGAAAACAAATTGGCGGGGTAGTATCTAAGCAAAGCAAAAGGAACTCTGGGTACTGGAGGAGGGTGTGAACCTCAGAGAGAGAGAGATGAGCGATTAAAGAATGGCCACACTGACGGATGTGTGGAAGGCAGAGAAGCCTGGGGGGAGACATTGATGGAGCAGGTTTCTATTAGAAACAGGGCATCTAAGGAATGTTGGGTGAGTAGGTCCTGAATGAGGGGGGCTTTGGAACGAAGGGACCTACAGTAAGAGCCAGCTGAGAAAGAGATAGGAGGGGGCCAGTGGAGGTTTGGCAACAAGATTCAAACTAGGTAGACAAGGGAGGAGATTAGCTGAGACACGTACCAAGTGGGAGTGGGACCAGAGGAGACTATGGGCACCAGCCCAGTGGACTGGAATGGCAGTCATTGTTAGGAGGAGGAAATATGTTAGCAGGAGCAATAAAGGGGTCTTGACCGCCAGATTCAGCTGTTGTACAGTGAGTGGTAGCCCACAGCTGTGAGCTGTGGGGTTTCTGTGGTGTAATGCAGGACACTGATGCTGCCGGAGCTGCCCCAAGAATCATGCCCAAAGGAGCAGGACCTGCTCCTTGGGCGCGCTCCTTCAGCATGCACCCGCGGCGCAGAACGCCGCAACAGAGGTTCTTTTAAAGGCCAGGACACCCAAGGGAATGCGGTCACGTCACTTCTGATGGGCAGGACCAGTCATGGAGGTGCAGGAAACAGGTACCTGGGGAGACAGCAAAATAAAATTGAGCACAGGTTCTTGCAGAAAGAGTAGACAGCAGCACTGGCATGCCGCATGATTTTATAGATTTCACTCAGATGCGCTCTCTCATGTGTGCACACTGTCAGATTTCACTCAGATGCGCTCTCTCATGTGTGCACACTGTCAGATTTCACTCAGATGCGCTCTCTCATGTGTGCACACTGCCAGATTTAACTCAGATGCGCTCTCTCATGTGTGCACACTGTCAGATTTCACTCAGATGCGCTCTCTCATGTGTGCACACTGTCAGATTCACTCAGATGTGCTCTCTCATGTGTGCACACTGCCAGATTTAACTCAGATGCGCGCTCTCATGTGTGCACACTGTCAGATTTGCAGGTTTGTACTCTGTATTCTCTTGTTTTCCATCAGAGCTGCACTGTACAGACTCCCCAGGGACAGGATTATGAAGGAAGATCATATGATGGGAAGAGAGTAAGTTTTTATTTAACCAGTTTTCTATACTGCCTTATCCTTCAATCAAAGCAGTTTACATTATGTAATCACTACAAACAGGTACTGGATACATTCCCTTGTCCCCAAAGGGCTCACAGTCTCTGTGTACCTGAGGCAATGGAGGGTTAAGTGGCTTGCCCAAGACCACAAGGAGTGCCTATAGGACTAGAAACCCCAGTCCCGTCCCCCCCCCCGTATGGTAACTGTTTGACTGAAGTGCAAAATGTGATGTGCAAAGGGATTGGATGAGGTGGCGTAACGTGTTCAGCCTCCCAGCTTCACATCTCCACCCCGCCCTTCAGTGTTCAGGTGTCTGATAAATGGGGAGAGACCTGCAGACTACAACCCGCTGCGGTCCTCACACCTCCCCCACACCCTCACCTCTGGCTCTCTTGTGGTGTTCGTACCTCTTGATTTGAATGTTTCTTTGAGCATGTTGATTCTTTCTTTCATGAAAGAGGATGATTTTTCCTACCACTAATGGAACAGTAGTTCTAGCTCAGCCATAGCAGTTTGCAAGCTACCTGCTTATGTGGTTAGGTTAAAAGCAGACTGATGGCTATTGAGTCCCTTCTGATTGCTGATTCGATGCCTGTGTGTTGCTGCAGAGCAAAACCATAATAGCTTCTGCAGTTGAGTTAGCACTGAACTGGATTCCTCACACCAGATATTCAACACTTTCTTTTGCCTCCATGGTCCTGTATGGGTTGCCTTGGAATTTGGTATAGTGCTGTATGCGGTCTCTATTGGCAGTATGTTTTTAAATGTAAGCTGTGATGTGTATATCCCCTTAGCCTTGGATGAAGATAGAAAAATTCTTCTTCAGTATGTTCTTGGGGTGCATAGATCCCCCTCGCTTGTAGCCTGTACAGCATATTTATTGATTTAACATCTTTTCTTTATACCGTCTTTCTGCAAGTCAAGACAGTTTATATAACACAGTGCTTAAACATTGAATGGTTTAACCAACGTGTGCATTATATTTAACAAGAATATATAGTTTGGGTCTGAGGGAAAGGATATAGTGAGTGACACTGAGGTTCTTTGTGATTTAAGTCATGAACTTAACTATGTACAATGTACTAAAGATCTTGGGGCTGGTCCAAGGTTAGGACAATTCTAGTGAGAGTCTGCTTCATAGTATTCCAGGAATAATTAGGTTTTCAGCTTCTTGCGGAATTCTCCCATGGCTTCAATGGATCTTATTTGAGGTCTTAGCAGGTGGTATGTCTAGTAGGTTGATTGTGTTTCATCTTCTTGGCCTATTGGTAGTGGGGTTTCTTAATAGGGGTGTAAGACATTCAGCTGATAGGTTGTTTGTGACTTTGTGTGTGAGGAGTATTACTTTATATTTGATTCTAGATGTTATAGGTAGTCATTGGAGTTGCTTGAGGATTTGGGGTAATGTGTGTTTGAGGAGCACTTCTTGCTGTGGTATTTTGGGCCAATTGCAAAGGGTAAATGGTGCTCTTGAGAAGGCCCTGGTAGATTGCGTTGCTATAAACTAGTATGGGGGTGATGATTGCCTGGCACATGGTTAAGAGAGGATGTAGGTTGTTCAGGATTTTGAGCTTATGGTATACAAACTTGGTGGTATGCTTTAATTGTGCATGAAGATTGAGTTCTTGATCAAGTAGTACACCAAAGTCAAAACAGAGATAAAATACTTAGATCACATTATTGTCAATCTTGAGGGTTGATGGTGAGTTGAAGTTAGGGTCTCTCATGATATGCAGGATCTGTGTGTTGTTTGGATAATGTAGAATAATCCTGTGAAATGGTGGAGTAGGGTATCTAAATCATGATGTCATCTGTGTAGATTAAGTATTTGATGTTGAAGCTCCGAACGACATCACATAATGGATGGATGTAGATATTAAATAAGACTGATGAAAATGTGGATCCTTGGGAGATACCTTGGTTTAGGGAGAAGGGAAGGGATTTATGGGTTCCAATTTTTATTTGTTGTTTGCGGTTTGATAAGTAGGACTGGAACAATTTTAAGGTTGTACCTTGAAGGCCAATTACAACCGTACTTGGTGGAAGACTGAGTCAAATGCTGAAGATATGTCCAGGAACAGCAGTATAAAGCCTTGAGAGATTACTTTGGTGCTCTAAAACTAGAGGGCATAACATGAAGCTGCAAGGGGGTAAACTGAAAGGCAATGTCAGGAAATACTTTCTCACTGAAAGGGTGGTGGATGCTTGGAATGCCCTCCCGATGGAAGTGGTGGGGGCAAACGCAGTGATAGAATTCAAAATGGCCTGGGACAGACACAGCGGATCCCTTTATAGCAATAGGATAAAATCAAAATCAAAATAAACATAACTATCTCTTATATCTGAACAAATAGGGGTGACCTACACGGAGCGACAGGTACACCCCTAAACAAAGGCATGGGGAGGGGCGACCTGCATGAAGTGGCAGGTGCACCTACTCTTGCCGCCTTGCTGGGCAGACTAGGTGGATCATACTGGTCTTTATCTGCCGTCATATATTACGTTACTAAGTTACTAGAAGGTGATGAGGGTTTCAGCACCATGCTGTGGGCGAAATCCATGCTGATGATCTAAAACTACATGTTCATTGATGTGTTTTTGTAACTGAGTCATGATTTTTACTATAAAAGGGATACTGGAAATTGATCTGTACAATGCTGGGGAGAATGGGTCCATATTGGGCCTCTTTAGGATTGGACGGATTGATGATTGCTTAAGTGAGGGTGGAAGGTGTCCTTGTTTGAGTGAGTCATTGATCATGCTTGTGCTGAATGGTATGAGATGGGGCCTTGCAATCTTGATACAGGAGACCAAGAAGAGAGGCTGTCATGTTTAATGAAGTAATTATGCTGCCTGGTTGCTAGTGGCTGATGAAGTCATTTTGTCCAAGAGCTGGGATTCCTCTTATGCTGGCTTTGGGAGGGGAGTTCAGGTTTATTGTAGGTAGGTTACTGCTTGGGTTAGAAATTGGTTGGGTGGGAGGCGACAAAGAGTACAAGTAAATGGAGCTCACTCTGAGGAGAAGGATGTTACCAGTGGTGTGCCCCAGGGATCTGTCCTTGGTCCGATTCTTTTTAACATCTTTGTTAGTGATATAGCGGAAGGGCTGTCGGGTAAGGTTTGCCTCTTTGCGGATGATACCAAAATCTGCAATAGAGTAGACACCCAGGAAGGTGTAGATAACATGAGGAGGGATCTAGCTAAGCTTGAAGAATGGTCTAGAATTTGGCAGCTGGGATTTAATGTTAAAAAATGTAAGGTCATGCATTTGGGCTGCAGCAATCCAAGGGAGCAATACAGTATAGGAGGTGAAGTACTTTTGTCCACTAAAGAAGAGCGGGACCTAGGCGTGGTTATGTCTGAAAAGGCGACAGCAAAAGCTAGAAGGATGCTTGGGTGCATACGGAGAGGAATGGCTAGCAGAAAAAAGGAGGTGATAATGCCTCTGTATAAATCTTTGGTACGACTTCATTTGGAGTATAGTGTGCAATTCTGGAGACCGCACCTTCAAAAGGATGTGAACAGGATGTAGTCGGTGCAGAGGGTGGCTACTAAAATGATTAGTGGGCTTCATTATAAAGCATATGAGGACAGACTTAAGGATCTTAATATGTACACCTTAGAGGAAAGGCGGGATAGAGGTGATATGATTGAGATGTTTAAATACCTCCGTGGCATAAATGTTCAGGGAGAGAGCCTCTTTCAATTGAAAGCAATTTCTACTACGAGGGGACATGGGATGAGGGTGAAGGGAGATATAGATTCAGGAGTGATATGCGGAAATATTTCTTTACGGAAAGAGTAATGGATCCATGGAATAGTCTCCCAGTGGAGGTGGTAGAGATGAGGATAGTAACTGAATTCAAAAAAGCATGGGACCAACACAGAGGATCTCTAAAGGTAAAAAATGGACTGTTGTAGTTGTTGATATGGAAGGACAGACTAGATAGGCCATGTGGTCTTTTTCTGTCATCATGTTTCTATGTGTGGATTGTAGATGTACGACGGGGTTGAGGGTGATTCCATTTTGGGGAGGGGGGGTCCTTTGTGAGTGACTTTGCTATATCGAATAGGCCCTAGGTTTGTTGATTGCGATCTTAATTAGGTTGGTGTAGTATTCCTGTTTGGTTTTGATGGCGAGTGAACAGTATTTGTTCAGTTCTTCAATGTATAATGTTTGTATTTGCTTGTCCAAGGTTTTTCTCCATTTACATTCACTGTTAAGTAGTTTGGAATTTAGGTTCTTTAGTGTAGTTGAATACCATGGGGTAGTTGTTTTTGTTTGTTGGCTGTTGGGGTCTGAGCAGCAGTGGATATTGTTGAATTCCATTTGTTTATTAAGGTGTCAATTTGCTCATCAGAGGGAATTTTAAAGTTTAAGGTTATTGTCTGGATAAAGGCATGATTGTCAAATGGTTGTACCCTTTGAGAAACAGTGCTGGTGTATTTTTTGTTTCTTTGGTTGGATAGGGAAGGCAGAATGTTATCAAGTGATTGTCTGACCAGTGAATTGGAGTAATGGATGGGTGTGGTTGGTTTGCGTCATTCACAATTGGAGTAGGTAAGAAGATAAGGTCCAGGACACCACCTTTTATTGTGAGTGGGATTATTGATGATTTGAGTGAATTGGAAGTCGTTCATGGCTTCTACAATTGTGGATGTTTGCTTTTTGGGTGCTGAGGATAGATTGAAGTCTCTGAGAAGGATAAAGTATATGGAAGCCCCATTATGCTGTTCAATAACTCGATCTATTTAGCACTTTCAATGCTGGGGTGAACCCCATACCAGCCATCTTGCCTCATGCTGTGCCAGAAAAACTCGCCTTCATTTTGAATTGTGCAAACATGTTATAACTAGGAACGCTAAAGAGTCTCCAGTCCAACACACTTAAACTTCGTCCTTTATCCTGAGCCACATTCCGGATTTATTTTATGTATTTATTTATTTAACTGTATTTATATCCTGCTTTTCACCGGGTCAAAGCGGCGTTACATATAAGGGTGGGGAAATCAAGTATCAGGGTGGGGCCATCACCAGGAAGGCAACATTGATGATTCCGACATAGAATAGACATTAGACATGGACAGTACAGTGTAGATGTCACATAGTGGGACATGGAGAGTTCAGGGGTTGTTGCATTTTTTGGTGGAGGTTGTCTTGAAATATTCTTGGAATAGGATGGTTTTCAGCTGTTTTCTGAATGATAGGAGGTCGTTATTGTTTCTGAGGTGGTTTGGTAAAGAGTTCCATAGGGATGGTGCGTAGAGTTCAAAGGCTCGGTTGCATGTCTTTTGGTTCTTTTGTGAGGGACGGTGAGGTAGTTGTTGGTCTGTCTGGTTGTTATTCCATGGGTCGGGCGGGTCAGCAGGGTGCGGAGCTGGGTGTTCTGCGCTTGGTGGATGGCTTTGTGGGTGAGTAGGATGGACTTATATTTGGTTCTAGCTTCGAGGGGAAGTATGTGTAGGTCCCTTAGGATTGGGGTGATTTGGTCACATTTCTTTGCTCCCTGGATAATTCTTGCTGTGGTGTTCAAGGCAGTTCGGAGAGGGTTAGTCTGTGTGGCTGGGAGTCCATGGTAGATTATGTTGCAGTAGTCCAGATGTGGGAGAGTCATGGCTTGCATCACTGTCCTGAAGTCTTGAGGTTTGAGGAGAGGTCTGAGCCGCTGTGCTGTTTTCGCTTTATGGAATATATTTCCAGTGGTTTTGGTGATTTGTTGCTTGAGGGTTAGAGCTTGGTCAATGATAATACCTAGGTATCTTATTTGTGGATGTATTTGGATGGATGTGGTTCCTATGTTGAGGTATGTAGGTGGCGTGAAGTCTGGGTCTTTTGTTACTATGAGGGCTTCAGTTTTCTTTATGTTTATGGATAGGTTGTTTTCTTGTAGCCAATGGGACACTTCGGAGAAGCATGCTGAGAGGCGTGCATTTGTTGGGTTTGCGGTCGTAATTGGGGCGTAGAGCATGATATCATCAGCATAGATATGAAAGTTGATGTTGTGTGTACGTATGACTGAACAGTGGTTGTAGGTAGATGTTGAAGAGCATGGCTAATAGCGTGGATCCTTGGGGTACTCCTTGGTGTTGTTGGAAGGGGGGCGAGGTTGAGGTGCTGGTACGGATGAGTTGTTGTCTGTTGGTTAGGTATGATTGAAACCATTGGAGTGTGGTGTCTTTGATTCCAATTGACTGCAATCTTCGTATGAGGATGTTGTGGGAGATGGTGTCGAAGGCTGCTGATATGTCAAGGAAGATCATGATATATCCAGAATGCTTTTCTTGGGTTCCTATGATGAGGGTGTTCATCAATGTGGTCATGAGGGTCTCAACTCCATGGAGTGGGCGGAAGCCGTGTTGTTGTGGGTCAAGTACGTTGTTGATGTCTAGGTGTTCTTGAAGCTGCTGTTGGACTATCTTCTCGATTATCTTAGCGGTGAATGGTAGGCTTGCTATCGGTCTGTAGGATGCTGGGTCCTGGGGATCAAGGTTTTGTTTTTTTAGGGATGGTCAGATGATTGTAGTTTTGAGGATGTCGGGCATGCGACCTTGAGATAGGGATTCGTTGACAATATGAGTTAATGGTGTGCTTAGGTGTTCTTTGGATTTCTTTATCCAGTCGGTGGGGCAGGGGTCCAGCGGGGAGGTGGTGGTGTTTAGGCGGGAGATGGTGGATGATATTTCTTCTGTGGTGGTTTCTTTGAAGGTAGTCCAGTCATTGTATAAGTTGGGGTGGAGGTTTGTTGTGGTCGCCTCGGCATTCAGATGTGGGTTTTGTGGTTGTTGGAGCTGTTTGTATTGTCGGGCTAGTAACTCTGGTGGGATCTTCGGTAATTGGTCTGAGTTGTTGGGTGCCTTTGTCAATTGTTTGACAATCTGAAAGAGTTCGCGGGGTTTATTTATGGATGATTTTATGATTTCTCCAGGACCAAGCAGGAAGTCAGTCCTCACATATGGGTGACGTCGGCGCCGACGGAGCCCTCGCGGAGCAATTTTCCCCAGCTTTCAAAGAAAGCCTTTGGGAATTGCAGCGCGCATGCGCGGTCTCCTTCCCGCCCAAGGGTGCCATCTTAGCCAGTCTTCTTTTTTTCCGCGGAGCCCTACAGACGTACCCGTCGCGTCCCCGCGAAAAAGTTGATTTTAATAATATATTTCTCTTTTTTCCTTCGGTTCGACGCCGGTCTTTTTCCTGCCCGGACTCGCGACGCCGTCACGAGTCCTTCTCTTATTTTTCGGTTTTTCTGATTTTAGTCAGTTTCGTTTTCGGTTTTTTCACTGGCAGCCCGGTCCTTTGACCTTGCAGGGGCCCTTTTTCCCCTGATGGCTGCCAGTGGTTTCAAGCGGTGTGGTCAGTGTGACAGAAATATGTCACTCACTGACACACACGATAATTGCCTCCGCTGCCTGGCCCGGATCATGAAGAAATGATCTGTGGGGCCTGTGGCAAAATGTCCTCCAAAGCGTTGAGAAGTCGGCGGCACCAGCGGGATAGAATCTTCGCTGACCCCAGCCGTACCCGGACCTCGTCGGAGGCCTCGGCGTCCAGAGGTTCCAGCTCTGACCATCGCCGAAGCTCCTCCGACAGGGGTTCTCCCTCCGGGGACCATCGGCGGAAGGTGAAACCCGCGAGGGCGGCGTCGGTGGACGCTCCTGGCTCCGCGAGGGCCAGGTCGCATAGCCCCGATAGCCGTCCCGGGTCTTTGGAGAAGGAGCACCTCCCGAAGCGACCTCGCCTGGAGTCGGAGTTGCCTGCTCGGGTAAGTCCTGTAGTCCTCCTGGACTCGCCTCCGAGACTGCCGACGTCGGGCCCGACGCCGTCGGGGCCCGAGTCGGGGCTGCTGGGTCACCTGAGGTCGGACTCAGGTTGACGGCCTTGGAGAGCAGACTGTCTGCCTTCATGGACCAGCAGCGGGCACTGATCGCTAGCCTCGCTGGCGCCGCTGCCCCGACCGCCGGGACGTCGACGTCTAAGTCGACCCCGGAGACCGAGCCGATCCTCGAGTCCATGCAAATTCGAGTCGATCCTCGGTCGAGGTCACCCTCGGCCTCCCGTTCGGGACCGAGGTCGTCGACGCCGACTCCCTCGGTGTCGGGGCGGCCAACGTCTGCGCCCGCCCGAGCCGACCCCACCGATTCCTCCTCGGAGTCGGTCTGGGAGTCTGAAGAGGAAGAGTCACCTGATTCCTTTCGGACTCGGTGTGTCCCCTCGGACTCGCCTGAGTCCGAACCTCGGAAGCAGTCCCCTCCGGAGGATGCCCGGTTCTCGGACTTCGTCAGGGACATGGCCAAGGCTTTGGCCTTCCCTGCGGATCCCGAGGAGGAGCCTCGAGCCGAAGAGCTCGACGCCCTACAGTATGACTCTCCCGCCAGGGAACACTTTACTGTACCGGTTCCTCCCATGCTGGAACGACTACTCTTCCGCATGTGGGAGAGTCCGGCCTCCTCGCCGGTCTTAAGCAAGCGGGTCGATTCCATCTATCGAGTCCGCAAGAGTCCTGGCTTCCAAAAAGCACAGCTACCACACCATTCCATGGTAGTGGAATCGGCCATGCATAGGCTTAAGAGCCAAAAGATGCACTCCTCGGTGCCCCCTGGCAGGGAGGCCCGTAACCTGGATGGCCTTGGTAAGAAGTGTTTCCAGGGCTCTATGCTTGCTTGTCGTGTCCAGACCTACCAGCTCTACATGGGCATGTATCTCCGAGACCTGGCTAAAGAGCTAGCCGGATTCTCCACTGGATTGTCCGAGGAACCTTTGCGGAGGTTCCTGGCCTTGACAACTGGTATTCGGGAATGCTCCAAATTCATGTCCCGAGCAGCCTATGATGGCTTTGAAGCATCGGCTCGAGTGGCCGCAGCCGGCATCGGTGCCCGCCGACAGGCTTGGCTTCAGTCGTCTGACCTTGAACCCTGGGTGCAGGACAAGTTGGTCGATGTCCCCTGCCGAGGTGAGAACCTCTTTGGCAAGCCCATGGCGGAAAAGGCTGCACAGATCGAGACGGAGACTCTCACCAGGACTAGGCTTTCTAGAAAGACCTCCGCCCCTTCCCAAAAGAAGAAGGGCTCGGGAAAGAAGTCCTTTTACCCGAGAAAGGCGGCTGCCTGTAAACACTACCCTCAATATCAGGCCTCCGCAGCTCCCCAACAGGGCCAGCAGGCCAAGGGACGGGGTAACGGGTCCCGTAGGCAGCAAACCCCCAAGCCTGCACCACCAGCCCCTGCTCAGCAGGGTGGGGGTTTTTGACTTCATCAGCATAGCCTCTCCCCCTCCGCTGGCTCCTCCCAGCACCGGAGGCCGGCTGGTTCACTTCGCCCACAGGTGGTCCAACATCACTTCCGATGCCTGGGTGCTTCAGGTCGTACGAGAAGGCTATCTTCTCCACTTCCACCAGGTCCCTCCCTCTTATTTTCCGGGAGAACCTCCACGACTCCCTCTACACAGGGACTTACTCCTTCAAGAGTTAGCAAGTCTCATACAGGAACAGGCTGTGGAACCGGTGCCCCACCACCTGAGAGGTCAAGGCTTTTATTCCAGGTATTTTCTAATACCAAAAAGGACAGGAGGCCTCAGACCCATCCTGGACTTGCGCAACCTCAACAAGTTCCTCGTGCGGGAAAAGTTCAAAATGCTTACCCTTGGAATCCTTCTGCCCTACCTCCAGCAGGGAGATTGGCTATGCTCCTTGGATCTAAAGGATGCCTACACGCACATCCTCATCCACCCAAGCCACCGCCAATACCTAAGGTTTGTGGTGGCAGGAAATCATTACCAGTACAGGGTACTGCCCTTTGGCCTGTCCTCCGCACCGCGAGTCTTCACAAAATGTCTCGCGGTGGTGGCGGCCCATCTCCGGCTTCACGGCCTCTGTCTTTCTGTACCTCGACGACTGGCTCATCAGAGCAGCGTCCGCTCCGGAGGTCACCAACGCCACACACCGCACGGTGACTCTTCTGCAGTACTTGGGCTTTGTCATAAACTTCGCAAAGTCCACTTTGCTCCCCTCACAGGATCTCGAGTTCATCGGCGCAAGACTGCACACTCCTCGGGCGCGAGCTTTCCTGCCTCTCGACAGGGCTCAACGGCTCATGGACCTAGCCGGCCGTTTTCGCAGCCAGTCCCTGGTCTCCGCCAGGCGCTTCCTGAGACTGCTCGGCCATATGGCTTCCACCGTCCATGTGACCCCCCAATGCCCGCCTGAATATGCGGCCTGCTCAATGGTGCCTTCGCAAGCAGTGGCAACAAGCCACGGGCGGCCTAGCCGACTTAGTGCGCATCTCCGAGCCGCTGGCCTCTTCTCTCCAGTGGTGGCTTCATCGGCCGAACCTGGTACTCGGCATGCCTTTTCAGTCACCTCAGCCGGCTCAAGTGCTGACGACAGATGCGTCCCTCCTGGGTTGGGGAGCACATTGCCAAGGGGCATGTACTCAGGGTCTCTGGACCGCGTGGGAGTCTGCTCAGCAGATCAACTTCCTGGAGCTCAGAGCGATTCGTCTGGCGCTCAAGGCTTTCTCCCACCTGACTTCTCACCAGTCCGTCCTTGTCCAGACGGACAATCAAGTGGCCATGTTCTACGTGAACAAGCAGGGGGGCACGGGCTCCTTCCTTCTCTGCCGAGAAGCTCAGAGGCTCTGCTCTTGGGCCATCAATCACGGCATTCTTCTCAAAGCAGTCTATCTCCCAGGCCAAGAAAATTGCCTGGCGGACAAACTCAGCAGGATCCTCCAGCCGCACGAGTGGCGCCTGGATCCCTTGGTAGTTCAGAAGCTCTTTCTAAAGTGGGGCCTCCCCACGATGGATCTCTTTGCCAGTCCTCTCAACCGGCAACTTCCTCGCTTCTGCTCTCGTCAGCCACATCCCCTTCGAGTTGCGGCAGATGCTTTTCTACTCTCATGGTCGGAGAGCCTGCTGTATGCTTTTCCTCCCATCCCGCTAGTCTCTCGAACTCTTTTCAAGGTTCTCCAGGACAAAGCTTCCATGATCCTGGTGGCCCAGACAGCCGTGGTTTCCACTCCTGCTGCAATTAGCAGTAGAGGATCCATTCCCTCTGGGGTTTCAACCGGATCTCCTCACTCAGGATCAGGGGTCTCTGCTACACCCCAACCTCAGATCTCTCAATCTAATGGCCTGGCTGCTGAGAGGGTAGTCCTTGCTCCCCTTCTCCTACCGGCAGAGGTGGAAGAGGTCGTCCTAGCTTCTCGGCGACCTTCTACCCGCAAATGCTACGCACTTAAATGGCGTCGCTTTTCCGTTTGGTGTACCCAACAGTCTCAGGATCCCTTCTCCTGCTCGGTGTCGGTGATCTTGCAGTACTTGCTCTACCTCTCTAATCTGGAACTTAAGTCCAACTCAGTCAAAGTTCACCTCAGTGCTCTTTCAGCACATCATGTGCCGGTGGACGGCAGACCTCTTTCCAGCGACCCTCTCGTAGCGAGGTTTCTCCGAGGTCTCCTTCTACTTAAACCACCTCTGCGCCCGCCAGCGCCTGACTGGGATCTGAATGTGGTTTTACAGCGGATCACCTGTCCGCCTTTTGAACCTATGGCTACCTGTTCTCTCCGTTTTCTTTCTTGGAAAACATTGTTCCTGATAGCCCTCACTTCCGCTAGACGCGTAAGTGAATTGCAGGCCCTCGTGTCTGATCCCCCTTACACTCGGTTCTACAAAAATAGGGTAGTCCTACGGACTCACCCAAAATTTCTTCCAAAAGTGGTCTCCCCTTTTCACATCAATCAGGAGGTGGTACTTCCGACCTTCTTTCCCAGACCACACTCCAGCCGAGCTGAAATGGTCCTACATACCCTGGACTGTAGAAGGGCATTGAACTTCTACCTTGACCGTACGCGGGAGCACCGTAAAGCTGCTCAGCTTTTTGTGTCTTTTGACCCCAATAAATTGGGGCTCCCGGTCTCCAAGCGTACTCTGTCCATCTGGGTTGCAGACTGTATCGCTTGGGCTTATGGGGCAGCCGGACTCTCGTTAGAAGGTCGAGTCACGGCTCATTGTGTTCGGGCGAAGGCTACGTCAGTGGCTTACCTCCGCTCTGTTCCGCTGGCAGACATCTGCCGGGCCGCTACTTGGTCTTCGAGCCAGACTTTTGCGGTCCATTACTGTCTCGAGAGGGAGTCCCGCAGGGACAGTGCTTTCGGACAGGCAGTCCTCCGAAATCTCTTCGAGGTTTGAGCAACTCCTACCCTCCATCCCGGATGTGGGCTACCGGTGGGTAATAATTCAGTGAAGATTCCTTCCTTCTGTGCCGCTGGGCTAGATGGAGCTCATTTTTGTGCTTAGGGTCTCCGGTAGCCTTAAGCTTGGGAGTCCCATATGTGAGGACTGACTTCCTGCTTGGTCCTGGAGAAAGCGTAGTTACTCACCTGTAACAGGTGTTCTCCAGGAGCAGCAGGAATCAGTCCTCACAACCCTCCCTCCTCCCCTTGGAGTTGCAATCATCTGCTTAAGTTTTTTGCTAATTTTTATGCTGTCTTTTAGCTATGTCATCAGACTGGCTAAGATGGCACCCTTGGGCGGGAAGGAGACCGCGCATGCGCGCTGCAATTCCCAAAGGCTTTCTTTGAAAGCTGGGGAAAATTGCTCCGCGAGGGCTCCGTCGGCGCCGACGTCACCCATATGTGAGGACTGATTCCTGCTGCTCCTGGAGAACACCTGTTACAGGTGAGTAACTACGCTTTTTGTGTGGTAGGTTTTCTTCGCTTTGTCGGTCTCAGAGTGGTATGCGTTGAGTTCACATAGGTAAGTTGTTTTGTCACTGTCATTCTTGGTCTTTCTCCATTTTCTTTCTGTTCTTCTGAGTTTTGCTTTTAGCTTTTGGAGACTGGAGGTGAACCATCTGGCTTTTGTAGAAGTAGGTCTTGGGGCAGTTTTGTTTGTCGGTGCCTTAGATGCAGTGGAGATCGTGGTATTCCAGTTGTGAATTAGGTCATTGATGTTAGTGGAGCTTGTTTGTAGTTTGGGTAGAGTTTGTGCTAGGAAGTCTTCTTTGTTGAATGTTTTAAATCTTCTAGTTTGGTGTCCGCCTTCATTGTTGGCCAGAGGTTGGTAGACGTGGGAGATGCCCTAGAATCTGACTGCACCTTTGCATCTGTGTTATACGACCTTCCCTAATAACACGCAGCCTCAGTGGAGTCGCCCTGATGGGTTGCATGACATGGCCTCAAGCTGACAGCTTGAACTCTTGATTCTTGTAAACTGATTACAAAGCCGCTGCCAGTTTCCTTTTGTTTAAAATAAAAGCAGGAGGGGTGGTGGACTGTGTGAATCACTGAGCTGCTGCTGCTCTTAGAGAACCTGGTCAAGGGCAAGTAATTTCATTTTCTCTAACAATAAGTAGCCTCAATGGATTCATACAGATGGGGATTCACAAAGCTTGGGATATCTGCTGGCATGCTGCACATCTGAAATGGAAGAGAGCCAAGAGGGAAGGACCTAAGCACTCAGTGAACAGATTAGACACCAGAAACGCAACCCCAGAGTGAAGGGCAATCAAACCCGATGTCAGGTTTCAGAATTCAAAAAAACTACTGCACTTGGGTGGGGTGGTTAAGAGAGAACTGCAAGACCCATCTATAATGCAGCATTTCTGAGCACGCTGTGCGGCATTGGCTTGCCTCCTAGGCATTGAGGTTGTTACCAGATTCACTTTCCCCCAGTAACTTTGCATTCGCTATGGAGTTTGGCATTTGTAGTAGTACACATAGCAAGATAGTTCCTGAGTAGTGTGAGGAAAAGGAAATTAGAATAGCAGGAACTATGGGGGGTGGGGAACTGCCAGGATGGCAACAAATTGGTGGTGGTCTTCTCTGTTCAGAATATCCACTTTTCTGTGTGTTGCAGATTACAGGAGTGTCTGTTCTCCGAGCAGGGGAGACCATGGAACCGGCGTTGCGAGCTGTCTGTAAAGATGTCCGAATTGGCACAATCCTTATCCAGACCAACCCATACACTGGTGAACCTGAGGTAGGTGCCATCTTCTCTTTCCATGTCTGATATGATGCACTAGCCTGTGCCACAGACGGTTCCATCAGAAGTCAGACCAAGCCATATAAAGATTTCACACTTTTTTGTCTCTCTCTTTCTGAGAATTCAAGCGTTAGTCCATGATACACTCATGAACCAACCCTGATATGATAGCAAAAGTAGTAATCCCTACCCCCCCCCCCCCCCCCCCGCAGCTCAGAAGAGCTGTGGATACTCCCAGGTTTGACATTACAGAGCAGTAAATGCATGATTTGCCCAGAGGTTTGGATCCCTGGCTGTGTCCCAGGAATTTGGGATGCATTCTGTTGCCTTGAGAAGAGAAGGGGGAATGGCACCGAGGAGTATTGTACCATCATAAATGCCTGCAGATAAGGACCAATAGGTCTATCTATTCTGCCTGTTTAAACTCAAACTAAGGCTTGATTATACCTGAAGGATTTTGCTTCTTATCTAAGCCAGTTTGTTGTCTTTCGCAGTCCTCAGCTATTTTGGGTAGATAAGTGTACAAGATCCTATATACAAATCAGTACTCAAGATCCCTTGGCCTCTTCTCCCTGTTCCTGCCTTGGCCACCTGTCCATCATCTCATCAGGTAGGTTATTCCAGGTAGCCAGGTCACAGTTCAGTGGGTGAGCGCAGAGCAGCAACAGGTGATGGAAGTGTCGGATTGACTGATGCTGCCAGGGCATTCTGGGAGACAGGAGGGCAGCTGTACTTCAGGAAGAGAGGGAGCCCTGCAAAATGCTCACAGTGGCAGAGGAATGTCAGTGGAGACTGATGTGTAAAAGGATTTCTTACTAGTGTGATCAGCAGTTTTTACTCTGTCGACCATTCTCTTGCTTTCCTTATCTCTTGTCATCTCCCACCCTGTGTGTCTCACTAGCTGCACTACCTGAGGCTACCAAAGGACATTAGTGAAGATCATGTCATCTTAATGGATTGCACAGTTTCTACGGGTGCAGCTGCAATGATGGCAGTGAGAGTGTTGCTGGTAAGGCAAAAGTAACTGTTTATCATTTCCCTCCCCCTCTATTAATGCAACACAGCTGGAAGAGCAGAGCGAGGTGTGCGAGCCTTTGTACAAGGCTGGGGCAATGCCACAGAGCAGGAGCAAGGCGCGGTGGCAGAGCGGGGTGAGCGAGCCTCGGTACAGGGCAGAGTGGGGTGAGCGAGCCTCAGTACAGGGCAGGAGCGAGGCGCAGTAGCAGAGTGGGGCGTGCAAGCCTCAGTACAGGGCAGGAGCGAGGCGCGGTGGCAGAGCGGGGTGAGCGAGCCTCGGTACAGGGCAGGAGCGAGGTGCAGTGGCAGAGTGGGGTGAGCGAGCCTTGGTACAGGGCAGAGTGGAGTGAGCGAGCCTTGGTACAGGGCAGGAGCGAGGCGCAGTGGCAGAGCGGGGCAAGCGAGCCTCGGTACAGGGCAGGAGCAAGGTGCAGTGGCAGAGCGGGGTGAGCGAGCCTCGGTACAGGGCAGGAGCGAGGCGCAGTGGCAGAGCGGGGCGAGCGAGCCTCGGTACAGGGCAGAGTGGGGTGAGCGAGCCTCGGTACAGGGCAGGAGCGAGGCACAGTGGCAGAGCGGGGTGAGTGAGCCTCGGTACAGGGCAGGAGCGAGGCGCAGTGGCAGAGCGGGGTGAGTGAGCCTCGGTACAGGGCAGGAGCGAGGCGCAGTGGCAGAGCGGGGCGAGCGAGCCTCGGTACAGGGCAGGAGCGAGGCGCGGGTGGCAGAGCAGGTGAGCGAGCCTCGGTACAGGGCAGGAGCGAGGTGAGCGAGCCTCGGTACAGGGCAGGAGCGAGGTGAGCGAGCCTCGGTACAGGGCAGGAGCGAGGTGAGCGAGCCTCGGTACAGGGCAGGAGCGAGGCGAGCGAGCCTCGGTACAGGGCAGGAGCAGGGAGAGCGAGCCTCGGTACAGGGCAGGAGTGAGGCGAGTGAGCGCGGGGCAAGCGAGCCTCGGTCCATGGCAGGCGCGTGGCAGAGCGGGGTGAGCGAGCATGAGTCTGTCAGTACTGGAAGAATAGGGGGTGCTGATGGCACAGATGAGACATTAGCAGAGCTGTGTGGGGGCAGTTGCTATGGAATAATGAGGAGTTCTGAAAGGCATCAGTAATGTGTTTATGGTCTCGGTACTGGTATAGCAGAGGGTGCTGCAGGGCAGGAGTGAGGTGCTTTATCAGAGCCAAATGTGTCTTCCACTAATGAAAGAAGTCCTCCTCCCCTGTTCAGGATCATGATGTTCCCGAGGATAACATCTTCCTGCTCTGCCTGCTGATGGCGGAAATGGGTGTACATTCTGTGGCTTACGCCTTCCCACAGGTGAAGATCATCACAACTGCAGTGGACAAGAAAGTGAATGGTCTCTTCCACATCATCCCTGGCATAGGTGAGGCCTTCTAACTATTCACTTGCTAGGGGAGAAGGATACTGTAGCGTGCTTGTCTAAACCAGGCTGTTTGCTGAGGGGCACAGTTCACTAGAACTGTGGTTCATCAGTTTACTTGCTAGAAAGTGTTGGTAATGGAGCACAAGAACAATGTTTTCGGTTGGTACTAAGCAGGAAATCGCAGGCGGTTAAGTTCTTCTGTGTACGTCTTTGCATGTAGTGTGTGATATGTCTGGAGGAGCCTTCCCTATCCTATTTATTTCTCGCCCTGCTGCGTCTGGCTCTCCTCTTATTTCTGCAGAGAGAGGGGGGGGGGGGAAGAGAGTCTTTGTTGTGAAAATTCTGCTAATGCCTGCCTGACTTCAATCTGTTGGTAATTAACTGTGGAAAATCTCAATGTTACCTAGCTACTTCTTCCTGGAGCTCTGTGAATGAGGTAAAAACTGAAGTGTAATAAGTCTTTCTCTCACCTACCTGTCATCTCAGGCAACTTTGGGGATCGGTATTTGGGACAGATATGCCTGCAGACTGGAGTGATGAGGAGGACACCGGCAGTATCTGAGGAGCCACCTCCAAGATGGAAGCAGCAGCGATAGTTTGTGTGCAATGCAGACAGATGCTGAATGGTCGTTTTTGGTTTTATTTAAACCAGAAATGTAGGAACAAACAGGATAATGTCACAATTATGAGACTGCAACTCTTAATTTATTGAAATCTCCTGCCTCTGTAGATTGCAGAAGGTTGTGTTTTTTATTTAAAATAAAGTTTCATGTTAAAGTTGCTGTGTATTCTTGCATATCAACAATTATTCACTCTGTTGATGGGATGAGAGGGATAGGGGCAACAAGTCAAGGTTCTTGGGTTTAGCAGGAGGGTGGATACCTAGACAAAACGGGGGCAAATGGACCTGGAGGGGTTGGATTTCCTGTTACATATAATCCCTAGAGAGCTTTAGCAGAAGCATTTTGTAAGTAGTGCTTTGGTTAGTAAGCGTTGCTGATGAAGAACACACACAGCCCGTGTGGTCTGCTACAGCAGGAGACTCTGTCCCACCCATGTCTGCACAGTGGCAGTTGTAAACATTCAGTTTCATAGTATTTTACCACATACACTGTAAAACACTGGCCAGGAAGAGCAAGACTACACATGACAAGTGTACCAGAACCCCCTCACGCTGGTGCTCGGCTTACCTGAGCGCTCTCCTCTGTGTACTATAGATCTGCATTTCAGTCTCCTGTGCGTACCACTTGCTTGGATGTCTGGCTTTATGCTTTCTTTATGCTGTACACTTGCTCCTCTAAGGCAGTTTGACTTGCATTATGGTTCAAATCTGTTGCAAATCTGTGTCATTTGCAGAAAAGGCAAATCTTTCCTGCCAATCCAGCTGCACAGGGCTGGTCCAATCATCAGGCAAACGAGGTGGTCACCTAGGGCAGCAGTAAAGGGCAAGGCATTCAAAGCTAAACAACAGATTCTGACAGCCAGGGAACGCAAAAAGCTTAAGGTTTGCCTAGTGCGTCAACACCTTAAGCCAACTCTGGGGCCTGCTCTGCATCCATAGTATTACTTAGGAAAATATTGAACAAATCAACAGTAGGACAGATCCCTGAAGCATTGAACTGATTCTATAGTCGCTTAACTCGTCACAGATTAATTTTATGGAGCTTTCAAATTCTCTTACGGTTTTAGTGACACTGGGAGGAAGCTGTATTTAAATTAGAGGTCAAAAGAATTTGTTTTCACTTCTATTTATTTGTTTATTATGGGCAGAGCAGTTCCTGGTACATGGATCATACTGGTCTTTATCTGCTGTTATATACTATCTATTCTCCAGGACCAAGCAGGAAGTCAGTCCTCACATATGGGTGGCATCGATGCCGATGGAGCCCCTGCGGAGCATTTCCCCAGCTTTCTATGAAAGCCTTTGGGAATACTGGACGCATGCGCAGTCCCCTTCCTGCCTAAACGTGCCATCTTGCTCAGTCTCTCTTTTTCCGTGGAGCCCGTCGGACGTTTGTCCTAGTTCACCTGGAAAATAGTTTGATTTTTCTTCAAATTTCTGCGATTCCTCCACGGTTTTTTCTCCAGTTCGACACCGGTTCCCCTTCTCGCCGGGTTCGGTACACCGGTATCGAGCCTGATCCTATTTTTTCGGTTTTTTGCCCTTCGTGGCTGGCGTTCGCACCCTTTTTTCTTTTTTCCCTGGAAGGCTGGTCCTTTGACCTCACAGGGGCTCTTTTTTCCCCGATGGCTTCCAGTGGTTTTAAGAAGTGTGATCGGTGCAAGAAACTAATGTCTCTCACCGACACACACGACTGCTGCCTATGGTGCCTCGGTCCTGATCATGATCCTCAGATCTGTGGACCGTGTGGAAAAATGTCCACTAAAGCACTGTGAAGTCGTCAGCACCAAAAGGAAAGGCTTTTCTCTGATTCTGGCCTCCGTCCGGGCCCGGACCTCGTCTGAGGCTCGACGTCTAGGGAGTCTGACCCCGAGCATCGTCGGGGTTCCTCGGACAGGGGGGTCCCCCGAGCGGGAGCGAAAGAGGAAGAAGCGGCTCGCGAGGGTGGCGTCGGAGGAGGTCCCTGGCTCCTCGAGGGCTAGGTCTCGGACCCACGACCACCGTCCCGGGCCCGTGGAACAGGAGAAGCCATCAAAAGTACCTCGCCTCGTGTGGAGCCGGAGTCTGCTGGACACGTAAGTCCTGTTGTCCTCGAGGACTCTCCTCCCAGGGAGCTGCTGCCGGGGCCCCGAGTCGGTGGCTGCTGAGTCTCCTGAGCTGGAGTACAGACTGTCTGCCTTCATGGATCAGCAGCGGATGCTGATGGCCAGCCTCGCTGGTGCATCTGCCCCAACCACCGGGACATCGACATCGAAGTTGACCCCGGAGACTGAGCCGATACTCGAAACCATGAAGGCTCGAGGTCGTCCTCTCGGTCGCGGTCACCCTCGACCTCCCGGTCGGGACCGAGGGCGTCGACGCCGGTGCCTTCGGCATCGGGGCGGGTGCTGCCGGGCCCCACCCGGTCGGAGCCTGACTCTTCTTCGGATGATACTCCACCTGGGAGACGTAGGACGAGGCGTCCCCCGATACCTTCAAGAACTCGGTGCATCCCGTCGGACTCACCGCAGTCTGAGCCCCGGAGTAGATCCCCTCCGGAGGATACCCGGTTCTCGGAGTTTGTTCGGGATATGGCCACTGCTTTGGCGATCCCGGCGGACCCCAAGGAGGAGCCTCGAGCCAAAGAGCTCGAGGCCCTCCAGTATGACTCTCCTCTGAAGGAGGCCTTTACTGTGCCGGTTCCTCTGATGCTGGAACAGCTCCTCTTCCGGATGTGGGAGGCACCGGCCTCGGCGTCGGTTCTAAGCAAGCGGATCGATTCCATAAGAGCCCTGGTTTTTAGAAGGCGCAGCTACCGCACCATTCCATGGTGGTGGAATCGGCCATGCATCGTCTGAAAAGCCAGAAGATGCAATCCTCGGTGCCTCCCAGACGGGAGGCCCGGAACATGGATGCGTTTGGTAGAAAGTGCTTCCAGGGCTCGATGCTTGCTTGCCATGTCCCAGCTGTACATGGGCATGTACTTGTGGGAACCTGGCAAAGGAGCTTGCTGGGTTCTCTGCTGGTCTCTCTGGGGAACCTTTGCAGAGGTTCAAGTTCTTGTCTTCGGGGGATCCGGAATGCTCTAAGTTCATGTCCCCGAGCAGCCTACGATGGCTTCGAGGCTTTGGCCCATGTTGCGGCAAGCCGGCATCGTGGCTTGTCGCCAAGCAGGCTGCAGTCATCGGACCTCGGGCCATGGGTACAAGACATTTTGGTCGATGTCCCTTGCTGAGGTGAGAACCTTTTTTGGCAAGCCCATGGCCAAGAAGGCTGCTGAGCTCAAGACCGAGCACCTTACGAGGACAAGGCTGTCTAGAAAGACTTCTGCCCCCTTCACATAAGAAGACGGGCTCGGGTAAAAAGCCCTTTTACCCGAGGAGGCAACTGCCTACAAACAGTTCCCAACTTACCAGGCCGCCCCCGCTCCCCCACAGGGTCAGCAGGCCAAGGGGCAGGGACATGGGCCCCGTAGGGAGAAGGCCCCAAGCCTCCGGCTCCTGCTTCCACTCAGCAGGGTGGGGGGTTTTGACTCTCGAGGCATAGCCTCTCCGTCTCTGCTGTCCCATCCCTGTACAGGAGGTCGACTAGCCATGGTTTGCCCACCGGTGGCCACCCATTACAGGAGACATTTGGGTCCTAAGCATAGTCCACAAGGCGGCTACATGCTTCATTTTCATCAGTTTGCCTCCTCCCTACTTTCCAGGAGAGCCTCCACGGCCTCCTCACCATACAGCCCTCCTCCTTCAGGACTTCAGGGTCTGTTGCGAGACAAGGCGGTGGAGCCTGTGCCTCCCCACCTTCAAGGTCACAGTTTCTACTCCAGGTACTTCCTGGTACCAAAAAGAACCGGAGGCCTCAGGCCTATTCTCGACCTCAGAAATCTCAACAAGTTCTTGGAGAAAGAAAAGTTCAGATGCTTACTCATGGCACATTACTGCCCTACCTCCAGCAGGGAGATTTGGCTATGCTCCTTGGATTCTAAAGGATGCGTACACTCACATCCTCATCCATCCAGACCACAGAAAGTACCTCAGGTTCATTGTGGGAGGAAACTCATTATCAGTACAGGGTACTGCCCTTTGGCCTCACCTCCGCCCCCAGAGTCTTTAACAAAGTAATCTGGCAGTGGTGGCCAGCCTACTTAAGAAATCAAGGCATCTTTGTCTTCCCCTACCTGGAACTGGCTCATCAGGGGTCAGACGTGTCAGGAGGCCAGACAGCCACCCTCCGAACTATCTCTCTACTTCAACACCTAGGGTTTGTCATAAACTTCGCAAAGTCCACTTTGCTCCCCTCCCAGAACCTAGAGTTCATAGGAGCAAGCTAGACTCTCTGCAAGCAGAGGCTTACTTGCCAGAGGACAGAGCCCAAAGACTGATGGACTTGGCAAACCAATTTCTCAGCATGCCACTGGTTCCGCCAGACTCTGAGACTCGTGGCCATATGGCCATCGACAGTGCATGTGACTCCAAATGCCCGACTCCACATGAGGCCTGCCTAGTGGTGCCTCAGAACTCAGTGGACACAAGCCACTGGAAGCCTCAGAGACAGAGTACGGGTGTCCAAACCATTCCTGAACTCCCTACGGTGGTAGCTGCACCCCAACTCACTACAGGGGGTGCCTTTTCAGATACCTGGTGTTCACAGTGGTGTTGACCACTTATGTTTCCTTGCAGGGCTGGGAGGCACATTGTATGGACAAGTGCACCCCAGGGCCTGTGGTCTCGCATGGGAAAACCACGCAACAGATCAACCTCCTGGAACTCAGGGCTATTCGCTTAGCCCTCAAGGCCTTCTCTCGAACCCTGGCTCACCAGTCTGTCTTAGTGCAGACCGACAACCAAGTCGCCATGTTCTATGTAAACAAACAGGGCGGCACTGGGTCAGGCTCCTGTGTCAGGAGGCACAGGCTCTCTGTGTGTTTGCACTCAAACACAACATGTTTCTCAAGGCTGTTTATCTCCCTGGCCAGGAGAACTTCCTGGCAGACAGATTAAGCAGAGTTCTGCAGCCCCACGAGTGGCAGCTACACCCATTAGTGGTTCAGAAAATTTTCCTGAAATGGGGACTTCCATCAGTGGACCTCTTTGCCAGTCCCATGAACTGGCAGCTGCCCAGGTTCTGTTCCAGGCAACCGCATCCCATGAGGTTGGCGGCGGATGCCTTCCTGATTTCCTGGTCCCAGGGCCTCCTGTATGCATTTCCTCCCACGCCTCTGGTGGCCCGAACCTTGTTCAAATTCTGAGGGAACAAGGCCTCTGTTCTTCTAGTAGCTCCCAGGTGGCTGAGGCAGCCTTGGTTTCCGCTTCTGCTTCAACTGGCAGTGGAACGCCCCTCTACCTCTAGGGGTGCAACCCGATCTTCTCTCTCAAAATCAGGGTTCCCTTCTGCACCCCAACCTCAAATCTCTCAATTTGATGGCCTGGAGGCTGCAAGGGTAGTCTTAGCTCCCTGGAGCCTCCCTCAGGAGGTGGAGGACGTGGTCTTGGCCTCTAGAAAGCAATCCACCAGGAAAACCTATGCCCTGAAATGGAGGAGGTTCTCTTTCTGGTGTCAGCAGCGCGCAGCAGATCCTTTCTCCTGCTCTGTAACCAGTAGTACTTCAGTACCTGCTGCATTTATCCAATCAGGGCCTCAGTAGTACTTCAGTACCTGCTGCATTTATCCATCAGGATGTTCGGGTCCACCTCTCAGCTCTGGCAGCTCACAACTCACTGGTGGATGGACACTCTTGTCGGTGCACCCTTTGGTGTCCCGGTTCCTCAGAGGTTTGCTCTTGCTCAAGCCTCCTATCCGTCCTCCGGCACCAGAGTGAGAGTTTGAATGTGATCTTGCAGCAACTGACCTCACCCACCCTTTGACGCCGATGGCTACTTGTCCTCTCCGCTTCCTTTCCTGGAAACTCCCTTCCTGGTGGGCCTTAACCTCGGCCAGGCGAGTGAGTGAGCTACAGGCATTGGTCTGTGACAGGTGCTACACACGCTTCTATAAGAACTCATCCTAAGTTACTTCCTAAAGTTGTCTCCTCTTTCCACCTCAACCAGGAGGTGGTTCTTCCGACATTCTTCCCTAGCCTCATACAAGCCAGGCTGAAGCAGTCCTGCATACCTGGACTGTAGGAGCCCTTATCCTTCTACCTTGACTGTACGCAGGGACATAGAAGGGCTACTCAGCTCTTCATATCTTTTGACCCTAATAATTTGGGGTTAGCTGCACTGTTCCCTCTAAGCTGTGCGCGCTGCGCACATACTTTACAACAGAGCGCACAAAAATTACAGTTCTGATTCTGACAGAAAACAACACAGATGTCTTAAAATTTAAAAGTTGTGATTGTAATTACCAGAAATTTTCCGCTTCATTTACTATCATCTATTTTCATTTAATTTGATTAAAATCAATGTGGTGTACATGCTGTATTCTGATGTGTAAGTCAAATTTTAAAGTATATAACTCCAAGTGTCGTTATGTGGCGCACAAAAATTTAACCTTCCTCTCAAAAGCTGCAACACCGCTGATATTTTATATTATGCACACACAGCCTACAGAAAAATTAGAGGGAACATTGGTTAGCTGTGTCCAAGCGTACCTTGTCCATCTGGGTGGCAAGTCACGGTTATCACCTGGGCTTACCGTGGCAACTGACCTTCCTTTGCAGGGTTTGGGTCACGGCCCATTGTGTCAAGGGGCAATGGCTGGCTGCCTCAGTAGCTCATCTCTGCTCTGTACCGTTGGCAGACATCTGCAGGGCTTGCCAAACACTGTGGTCCTCAAGCCAGACTTTTTGCCGGTCACCATTACTAGCCTGGAAGAGGGCAGTCCCCGTAGGGACAGTGTTTTTGGCCAGGCAGTACTCCGGAAATCTCTTTTGAGGTTTAGGCAACTCCTGCCCTCTAGCCCTCTGTTGGGCTCACCCCGGTGGAGCGTTCGTTTTCGGGGGGGTTGTAAAGTCCTTTCTTTGATGCTGGGACTAGAGGGAGTTCTCTTGTTCATCCTGGGTTTCCTGGTAGCCCCAGAGCTAGGGATTCCCCCATAGGTGAGGACTGACCTTCCTGCTGGAGTCCTGGAGGAAAGAGTAGTTACTGCACCTGTATCAAGGTGTTTCTCTCCAGGGAAGCCAGCAGGGACAATCAGTCCTCACAACCCTCCCTCCTTCCCCTGGGAGTTGCAGTTGTAACATAGTTTATTTTATTTTTTGTGTTGCTGTTTTTTTAGCTATGTCATTTGACTTGAGCAAGATGGCACCTTAGATAAGGCGGGAAAAGGGACCATGCATAGCGTGCATTTATTCCCAAAGGCTTTTTCATAGCTGGAGAAAGAAATGCTCCGCAAGAGGGCTCACTATATCGGCGTCGATTGTCACCCATATGGGAGGACTGATTCCTGCTGCTCCTGGAGAGAGAACACCTGGTACAGGTGAGAGTAAACTACTCTGTCGCCCAAGTAAGAATGGCTAGAGTGGTTTGTAACTGCAGCTCTGTGAAAGTCACTGCCCTCTATTAAAAGATATTTAAGTTTTTGTTTGATTTTATCCTCTAACACTGTCTCTGGCCCAGGCCATTTTGAATTTCAGTCACTGTATTTGCCCCCCACTGCCTCCATCAGGCGGACGTTTCGAATGCATCCTCACCAGTCCTTTCAGTGAAAAAGTATTTTTCTGATGTTGCTTTTAAATTTACCACCTTGCCAGCTTCATCATCATACCACTCTAGTTCCTTTGCGTTTCCCTCTAGTTCCAGGTCCCCCCCGGAACACATAGGAGTTTAGAAACCTCGCTCCAGCAGCTTTGGAGACTGAAAGATGTCATGTATTGCTTTTTGATGTCCACCAGTATTAAATAGGGCCAAGGACTGCCGCCCCTTCCCTTGCAGTGAGGTTCTGAGCCTGGGACTGGTCTCAGGTGGCACAAATAAGCCGAGCAGCTAGCATTTTAGGACTGTACCTTTACATTTATATTATAGTTAATAGTGGCTTGGGGGGTTTTTTTGGTTGTGTTTCTTTTATAGAGGCAAGTGCTGCTGCTGGAAGAGTTGTTCCGACGTGATTTCTTCTCCTGCGGCTCTGTCGCCTGCCTTTTTTCTTCCCCCCCCCCCCCCCCCCTCTCTCCTTTTCCCTTCCTCCCTTTTCTCTCTGCCGGCCAAATCATTTCCACCCGTCTCTATAAACAAGCGAGTAGGGGGTATTACCATGAGCTCTTAGCCTCCCTACCTCCCGAACCCGTGACAAAGGTGTGAGGAGTAGGTGTGTAGGCCCGCTGGCAGCAGCGCTTGATACTCACTCTCGAGGGAAAAGGAGAGCCTAGGATGCCCGAGGTGTTTCATACTGCTGGAGCTGAAGCTGCGATTTTTCGGCTGTGCTCCGGTGCTGGTGTGCCAGTTCCCAACGCTATCGAGAGAGAAGCTGTGCCGGTGAGTCAGGGGAAAGCGTTTAGACCACGTTTTTTTCCGCTGCCTCTGGTAAGGGAGAGTGCATCGTAGGCCGCAGAAAGGTGCTGGTCTTGATTTTGAAGCGGTTGGGTCGGCCACGTGTAGCCCCGCGCGGGAAATGCGGCGGTGGACCATTTTGGATACCGCGTTTTCAACAGCGATTGCTAACTCCAAGCTGTAGCACTATGTCAGAGCCTTTGTTTTAGGTCTGAGACTTTCCCAGATCCTTGCCGCTGTGTGAGAGGGCCTATTTCAGATTGTGGCTGGAAAAAAAAAAAAAAAAAAGACGGGTTTATAGAGCGCCCAGTGCCTGTATTTCCCCTTCTCGGGAAGGAGAAGGAGAGATTTCTTTTTTTTTCCATTCAGCTTGTCATTTCCCTCGGTTGGCCTGGGACCGTGGCTGGTTTGTTTAGGGGTAGGCTGTGCTAGAGGGATAGCATGCTCGCCAAAGCTGGCAAGTGCTTGGTGTGTGGCATTGCGCCGCGCTGAGCAGTGCTGGACTCAGGATGTGTGTGTGCAGGCTGCACCCTGGAAGGGGTGCGGGCGGGCATCGGTGGCTGGACCAATGGCCACTAGAAGGTTGGGGGCCCGATTCAGTTGGAAGCGGGGGGGGCTTTGCCTGACTCTTGGATCTCGCGGAGGCCGGTGGCGGGGCCTTCCCTCGGGGGAGGGAGCTTCTCTGATCTCTGGCACAGGCAGGCAGTGCTCCGGTGATTTCCCGCCAAATTTGCTTTTCCCTTATGGCAGCCAGGCTTTTTGCCCTGCTGCAGCCCCCCGCTTTGGCGGTTCCGGTCGCAAGGGTACACTAGGCCGAGAAACGGCAGGGGTCTTGTGAGCAGTCCCAGGAGAAAGGGGCCCACAGTCAAGAGTAAAGGTAGCTGGGGAGGACCGATCCCCCGTCCCCGCGAGAGGAGAGTCTAAGCGGTCTGTGGACGCGGAGCTGGCAGGCAGAGGTCCCTTGGAGGAAGAGTTAGAGGAGGGGGAGTTGCCTGACTCGGACCAGCAAAGGTAGAATATCCACACGGGTGGGGGGGTTCGGCGTGCGAAGAAACTCCCAGCCATTGATTTGCCGAGGACTCTTAAAACACTGAACATGCCCTCGGGGTGTAGTAGAGACGGAGGAAAAAAAGACATTGAGGATCTGCTGTTGCAGGTGGTTCGGACCGTCTCAGAGAGCAGAGGTTTTTCCTCCCCCGTTCCATAGAATCTTTCGGAATATGATTCAGGAAGAATGGGATTTTGCCAGACGTCGGCCCTGAGAGGGTCAAGGGCCTTAGCTCACCTTTTATCCACTGTAGGCCGGATCAGGACAGAGAGCTTTTTCTCTCTCCAAAGGTGGATGCGGGTGGTATCGGCAAGTAGTGACTAAGAAGATGACTATTCCCGTTGAGGTTTGCCGCTGGGCGTTGAAGGATGTGACAAAGTATAGGAACGTTGGATACATTGTTGAAAACAGGTTTTTGGATATTTAGTGACCTATTTGATGCAGGCCCTCGGATAGCGGGGCCGTGGGTTGGCGAGAGGCTGCTTGAGGTGGTCTCAAAGATTGCAACGGGGACTCCTTGGAGGGGCAGATTTGGAGGAATAGCGAGGCTGGAGGTCCGGGACGGCCTATTTGGCGGACATTCATTATGACCTTATGTCAGGGGTCTGGCTAAGAGCATTTGGCGTCGGTGGTTGCTGCACGCCAGTACTTTGGTTGCATAACTGGTCAGCATGACTGTGCATCTAAGGCTGTCGCCCTCAGCAAGCTTCCGTTCCGGGGGACTCTGCTGCGTTTGGGGAAGATTTGGAAAAGTTAGGTTAAGGGCATCTCTGGCGAAGTCTAAAGGGGGCCGTCTTCCGTAGGATAGGCCTAAGCAAATCCCGTGGGGCTGCGGGCCTGCCAGCTCCTGGGGAGCACCGAGAGTGTTTCGTAGGTTTCGGTCCTCGGCGCTTTTGGGCAGCCCTCAACAGTCGAGGCAGGTTTACGAGTGAAGAGCTCAGGGGTTTTTTTGCTGGCCTACCAGTCCTCCGGAGTTAAGAAAGGCACAATGAGATAAGGCGGACTCAGGCAGCGGTGTTTTTCCTGTGGGAGTACATTTGCTGGAGTTTTAACCCGGGCCCTCGGGTCCCGAGATTACGGTTCAGAACCGGTGGGTCTTGGAGGTCGTTTGCGAGGGTTTTATTGCGCTAGAACTCCATCAGACCCCGTCTTGAGAGTCCTTTGGGTCCGATCTCCCTGCACGGGCACCGCACAAGGTGTCAAGCAGTCTCAGACACGCTGCACAGGCTGCTGCAGCCTCAGGGTCAGTGGTGCCCGTTCCGGCAGATCAGTTGCGGGTTGCTGCGGTCGATACTCCAATCTATTTTGTGGTTCCAAAGAAAGAAGGTACGTTTCGTCCTATTCTGGAATTTGAAAAGGTGTTGAATCTGTGTCTTCGGATGGAGACATTACAGTCAGATTCATTGCGGCGGTCAGAGCGGGAGAATTTCTGACGTCTTTTACGACCTCACGGAAGTCGTATCTGCATATCCCGCGTGCGGCAGGAGCCATCAGCGGGTTTTCTTCTGTTTTGGCCCCGGTACTGATGGGGCATTTTTCAGTTCCAAGCTCCTGCCCTTACACGGTCTGGCAACAGCGCCTCGGAACGTTGCACGCAAGAATCATGGTGGTTGGTCTGGCGGGTGCTCCGCAAGGAAGGGGGTCGCTCGTGCATCCGTACTTGGACGATTGGCCTGATTCGGGCAAGTCAAGGGATTATGAAAGTGGTGCCGCAGCCACCTCACAGGGGTGGTTGCAAAGGTTGCAGAGCCTAAGCTTGGGTGGTCAATTTTGCAAAGAGCAAGTAGTGCCTTCCGCTAGTCCCCTGGAGTCATTTGGGGGCGCGTTTTGAAACAGGGCCGGCGGCGGTGGTTTCTCCCAGACTAGCGAGCGCAGGGGCTGCGAAACTCGTGTGGGGGTTTTTCTAGGCCTCGAAGGACGCTGAATGGTGTCTGGCCAGTTAAATCTGCAATTGCTCGGGACGATGGCAGCCACGATCGAGGTGGTGGTTACCATGGACCAGAGGCCTCATATGCGGGGCCGTGGCAGGGCCGCCCTGCTCAGGCGTTTGGTCTCATCAGAGGGATTCCGTTGATTTGCAGCGACTGGTTTTGTCCTCCGGAGTTGCGTCGGGAACTTCTCTGGTGGTTAAGGCACGGAGACTTTTGGCAGCAGGCGTGCTCTGGAGCCCTCCCCCCATGGAGATCGGTACGACGGATGCAAGTCTGCTCGGGGTTGGGGGCGCATTGCGAAGGAATTTTTTGCATTTGCCCAGGGGCAGTGGTCCCGGGAGGAACAGGAGTGTTCCATTCAACAGGTTTGGAGATGAGAGCAGTGCTGTTGGCCCTTCAGGAGTGTTTGCATCACGGTGGCGGTATGTTGTATTATCCAACAATATGACGACAGTGGCATACAATCAATTGGCAAGGTGGCACGGGCAGTGTGGCTCTGGCAGAGGAGGCGAGTCAGCTGTTGAGTTGGGCCGTGAGCGCCATCTGAGTGGGCTTATCGGCACAGCATGTGGGCCGGAGTGGACCACGTCACAGGCGGATTTTTCCTCAGTCGCCACAACGTGGACCCAGTGGAGTGGGTCCTTCACCTGGATTGTCTTTGCACTGCTCTAGTGAGGCGCTGGGGGGATCCCGCTAATGATCTGATGGCGATCTTCGAGTCCCCGCAAAAGGTAGCTCGGGTTCTTCAGCAGGCGGGCACGAACGGATGTCGGAAGGGCTCAATGCGTTGGCACAGCAGTGGCCGGAAGGGGGACTACTCTATGTGTTCCCGCTGTGGGCTCTGATTAAGGACACGTGTTACAGCGCATAGAAAGGCATCGCGGCCTGGTGGTTCTGGTGGAGGACCGTGGTATTCCAGATTGCGTGCGGCCTGCTAATGGACATGCCGTGGAATGGAATCTTCCCCAGCGGGTGGATCTCTTACTTCAGGCGGCCGTTGCGCATTGGCCCCAAGTGAGTAGATTCTCGCTTACGGCATGGCTCTTGAGAGGGTGAGGTGACCGTGAAGGGCTACTCTGGCGGCGGTCATTTCGACTTTGCTGAAGGCGAGAAGGCGTTCCACTTCATTAGCAATAACATTCGTGTGTGGGTGCCTTTTTGAGGCCTGTTGTGCGGAGCGGCATCTCCGGCCCTTGGGGGTCTCGCTGTCGCAGTTTCTTTCATTCCTGCAGGATGGCGTAGCTAAGGGCCTGGCGTCTAGTTTCCTTGCCGGTGCAGCTCTTAGCCATATCCTGTTACCGGGGTAGAGTCCAGGGTCTTCTGCTGGGGGCTCACAGCGATGTTCGACGGTTCTTGTGGGCCGTGTTTGCTCATGCGTCCTCCGAGGCATAGGTCCAGTGCCTCCGTGTTATCTGAATTTGGTGTTGGAGGAATTACGCGGGGCTCCGTTTGAACCGTTGGGCAGGGCCTCGCTGAAGGATCTGACGTTGAAAGGCGGTTTTTTCTGGTGGCGATTTGCTCCGCGAGACGGATTTCGCTTATAGGCTTTATCCTGTATGATCGGCGTATTTGTCCTTCTTCAGTCCCAAGGTCGTTTTGCGTCCGGCTTTCCCGCGTTCTTGCCGAAGGTGGTGTCGATGTTTCATGTGAATCAGGTGGTGTCTCTGGCCGGTGTTTTCCGGTGAGATGAAGGTGCAGGTCAGGAGGCAGCCCCCTGGGGGGCGTCGTCTGCTGTTCGGCGCGTGATTAAGAGATACCTCCGATCAACTGCGTACTTCCGCAAGTCGGATAGATTGTTTGTGTCCTTTGTGGGGCCACGGAAAGGAGAGGCGGCGGTGAAGTCGTCTATTTCGCGTTGGTTGAAGGAGGCTATTGCGTCGGCATACCTTTCTTAATGGGAAGGTGGTTCCGGCAGTTTCTGCAGGCTCAATTTGACTAGGGCGCAGGCGGCTTCCTTGGTGTAATTCAGCTTGGTTCCCGGTTGGGGACATTTGTCGGGCGGCAACTTGGTCGTCATGGCATTCGTTTGCGAAACACTATAGGCTAGATGTGCAGGCGACGGAGGATGGGCGTTTTGGCTCAGCGGTACTTTCGGCTGGGCTTGGCAGGGCCGTCCTGTTGATATTCACTGCTCTGTTTACATCCTCTATGGTTCCGGACCTGGACTAGAGGAACGCAAAGGAAGAGTAAATTATACTTACCTACTAATTGTTGTTCCCTAAGGAACTCTTTCCAGTCCCGGATTCCCCCCGGATTTAACAATGTTTGCACAGCCTGAAGGTCATACGGGGGATGGTGGATAGGGCTTTTCAGAAGGGCAAAGAGTGACCTTACTAAAGGAGCCCATTCCACAGCAGTGCTTAGCTCAGATTTTCCTTTTTTCGGTATTTTGTAAAAAAAAGAGAAAAAAAAAAAAAAAAAAAAAAGACGTAGCAGGCCTGAAAGGTAACGCTTTCGGGCTATGGGTATGAAGTTTTAATACACTTTAATAGGTTTTCATAAGTTTGTCTGTTAATTGCATTCCTATTTTAACTACTTATTTGTGGCTTTCTGCTGTGTTGGCTTTGTCAATAGGTACTGAAGGGACGGGGCAGTGCTTGCCTATATTATACTGGTGACATCAAAGCTATGACAACCATCTCAGTCTCCAAAGCTGCTGGAGGCGGTCTCTCAACTCTATGGTTCCGGGACTGGACTAGAGTTCCTTGAAAGAACAACAATTAGCAGGTAAGTCCTACTTTACTCTTTATAGCATCCTCTTCTCTGAAAAAGTTTTGCTTGTTTCATTGATATGATACCCTTTACGTAGTTCAAGTTTTATATCTCCCTTGTCCCTCCTCTCACTCTATGATATACATATTTGGTGTCTTCCAGTCTCTCATAGGTCTTTCTGTCACATCTCCAAATCATTTTTTTTTGGTTGCCTTCCTCAGAATAGTTTTCAGTCTTGTTTTAAATCCTTTTGTGAGATACAGTCGCAAACACTGAAACACCCCAATACTCCAAGTGAGGGGTATTAATACTGCCTCGTTTCTGCTGGTTATTCCTCTCTGTATGCAGCCCATCATCCTTCTGGCTTTGGCTACCACCTTGAAGAATCCTCACACACTACCACTCAGATTTCCTCGCTGGTCTGTGCACACCAACCTCCTCAGCCCCTATCACATATGATTCTTTTGGATTTTGTGCATCCCAAGTGCATGACTCTGCACTTCTTTGGTAGGACTTTTTCATTGTCCAGCCTTAGACTATCTTCCTTCCAGTGTTTTTAGATCTTTCCTTATGTTGTCCACTTGCAAATTTTTATGTCCTCTGAATGGCTGGTCACCTTTTTTGCAGTCCTTCCGCAATATCACATAAGTACGTTAAGGTCCCAGGACTGCTCCCTGAGGCATACTGCGCTGCACTGTCCTTTCTTCTGAGTGCGTTCCTTTTATCACCACCTTCTTTCATCGTCAGTCACCCCAGTTCGGATCCATTTCACCACCTTGGGATCTCCCCCTTTGCGCAGTTGAGTGATAATCCTCCTATGAGGAACAGTATCAAAGGCTTTGACTGGGTGACCAGAAAAAACATTAGATCAAGAGATTGTAATGGATGTGATCTACCTGGATTTCAGCCAAAAAAAACTCAATTTGTTTTGGGCATGATCTTCCTCTGGTAAAACCATGTTGCCTCAGATCCTGCAATCCATTGGTTTCTCCAGGACCAAGCAGGAAGTCAGTCCTCACTTTCTGGGTGACGTCGGCGCCGACGGAGCCCTCGCGGAGCAATTGTCCCCAGCTTTCAAAGAAAGCCTTTGGGAATTGGCAGCGCGCATAGCGCGGTCGTCTCACCGCCCGAAGGTGCCATCCTTGGCCCAGTCTTCGGGGGTCCGCGGAGCCGGCAGACGGCCCCGTCTGGGCCCCGCGAAAAAGTTGATTTTCCGCTGTCCTGTATACGTTTGTCGGGCGGTGCGACGCCGAGCGGTTGCCCCCCGCCCGGACTCCGCGACGCCGTCTCTCGAGTCCTCTAGCGGGGTGTGCGGGGGGTTCTGACGAGTCAGCGTTCGGGGCGTGTGGCCGGGCAGCCCGGGCCGGTTACGCGCATGCAGGGCCCGTTTTCCCCCGATGGCTGCCAGTGCGTGAAGCGGTGTGGTCGGTGGGACCGAAAGTATGTCACTACCCGACACACACGACGGGTGCCTCCGCGGCTTGGGCCCCGATCATGAGGAACTGATCTGTGGGCCCTGCAGCAAACTGTCCTCGAAGGCGTTGATAAGTCGGCGGCATCAGCGCGAGAGGAATCTTCGCTGACCCCAGCCGTCCCGGGACCTCGTCGGAGGCCTCCGTGTCAAGAAGGCTCCAGCTCGGACCGTCGCCGGAGCTCCTCCTACCGGGGTTCTCCCTCCGGGGACAATACGTCGGAAGGAAAACCCCGCGAGGGCGGCGTCCGTGGACGCTCCTGGCTCCGCGAGGGCCAGGTCGCCTAGCCGCGACAGCCTCACCCGGGTCCTTGGAGACGGACCATACTCCCGGAAGCGACCACCTCAGCCTGGAGTCGGAGTTGCCTGCCCGGGTAAGTCCTGTAAGCTCCTTCTGGACTCGCCTCCGCGACAGCCGACGTCGGGCCCGACGCCGTCGGGAGCCCGAGTCGGGGGCTGCTGGGTCACCTGAGCTCAGGAACCTACAGGTTGAACGGCCTTAGGTAGCAGACTTTCTGCCTTCATGGACCCGCAGCGGGCACTGCTCGCTGGCCTCCGCTGCCGCCGCTGCCCCGACCGCCGTTACTTCGACTTCCAAGTCCGACCCCCATGAGACCGAGCCGGATCTTCGAGTCAATGAGAACTCGAGTCGATCCTCGGTCGAGGTCACCCTCAGGCCCTCGCCTTTCGGTACCGAGGTCGCCGACGCCGACCTCCCTCAAGGTTTCCGGGGCGGCTGGCGCCGCACCCTGCCCCGTGCCGACCCCAACCGAGTCCTCGTCGGAGTCGGTCTGGGAGTCTGATTAGGAAGAGTCAACCTGATCTTTTCCGGACTCGGTGTGTCCCCTCGGACTCAGCACGAGGTCCGAGCCTCGGAAGCAGTCCCCCCCGGAGGATGCCCGGTTTCTCGGACTTCGTTAGGGATATGGACAAGGCTTTTCCTTCCCTGCGGATCCCGAGGAGGATCCCTCGTCCCGAAGAGCTCGACGCCCTCCAGTATGACTCTCCTCTCAAAACGCGAGGGAGCACTTTACTGTGCCGGTTCCTCCTATGCTGGAACGAACTACTCTTCCGCATGTGGGATAGTCCTGGCCTCCTCGCCGGTCCTCGGCAAGCGGGTCGTTCTTCTATCTATCTGGTCCGCAAGAAGCCCTGGCTTTCAGAAGGCCCAGCTTCCACACACCATTCCATGGTAGTGGAATCATTTCATGCATCGTCTTAAGAGCCAGCAGATGCACTCCCTCGGTGCCTCCTGGAAGGGAGGCCCGTAACCTGGATGGCCTTGGCAAGAGAGTGCTTCCAGGGCTCTATTCTCGCATGTCGTGTCCAGAACAGACTTACCAGCTCTACATGGGCTTTAATCTGCCGGGATCTGGCTAAAGAGCTAGCCGGATTTTTCCGCTGGTCTCTCCGAGGAGACCCATTGCGGAGGTTCCTAGCCTTGTCCACGGGCATTCGTGAATGCTCAAAAGTTTTCATGTCCACCGAGCAGCCTATGATGGCTTTGGAGCCTTTCGGCTATAGTGAGCGTGCGCAGCCGGCCGATCGGTGCCCGCGCCGACAGGCTTGGCTTCAGTCGTCGTACCTTGAACCCTGGGTACAGGACAAGTTTGGGGTCGATGTCCCCTTCCGAGGCGAAAACCTCTTTTGTCAAGCCCAGGGCGTAAAAGGCTGCACACTTGAGACTGAGACTCTCACCAGGACCAGGCTTTCTAGGAAGACCTCCGCCCCTTCCCCATAAAAAGAAGTGCTCGGGAAAAAAGTCCTTTTACCCGAGGAAGGCGGCTGTCCTCCAAACAGTACCCCCATTAATCAGGCCCCGTGCAGCTCCCCAACAGGTCCAGCATGCCAAGGGACGGGGTAACGGGCCCCGTAGGCACAGCCAGCCCCCAAATCCGCACCACCAGAGCACCTGCTCAGCAGGGTGGGGGTTTTTGACTCGCTCCTAGCATAGCCTCTCCCCCCCCCGCGAGGTCCCTCCCAGCAACCGGAAGGCCGGCTGGTTCACTTCGCCCCAGGTTGTCCAGCATCACCGCAGATGCCTTGGGTGCTTCACTTCATTCGTTGCGAGAGGTCTACCTTCTCCA